>CM068348.1:18687585-20031335 GCA_034769755.1 Odontamblyopus lacepedii
GGTACATAAAGGTGAGTTACTGTACAGCTGTAGGGAGTATTATCTGGTACATAAAGGTGAGTTACTGTACAGCTGTAGGGAGTATTATCTGGTACATAAAGGTGAGTTACTGTACAGCTGTAGGGAGTATTATCTGGTACATAAAGGTGAGTTACTGTACAGCTGTAGGGAGTATTATCTGGTACATAAAGGTGAGTTACTGTACAGTTGTAGGGAGTATTATCTGGTACATAAAGGTGAGTTACTGTACAGTTGTAGGGAGTATTATCTGGTACATAAAGGTGAGTTACTGTGCAGCTGTAGGGAGTATTATCTGGTACATAAAGGTGAGTTATTGTACAGTTGTAGGGAGTATTATCTGGTACATAAAGGTGAGTTACTGTACAGTTGTAGGGAGTATTATCTGGTACATAAAGGTGAGTTACTGTACAGTTGTAGGGAGTATTATCTGGTACATAAAGGTGAGTTATTGTACAGTTGTAGGGAGTATTATCTGGTACATAAAGGTGAGTTACTGTACAGTTGTAGGGAGTATTATCTGGTACATAAAGGTGAGTTACTGTACAGTTGTAGGGAGTATTATCTGGTACATAAAGGTGAGTTATTGTACAGTTGTAGGGAGTATGATCTGTTACATAAAGGTGAGTTGTTGTACAGTTGTAGGGAGTATTATTCAACACAAGGTTGAAGAAGCGTTTGACTCGCTAAGATATTCAAGAAGTACTAATAGCTGCAATAAATAGTACTGGTAAAGAGACACAGTCTGGAGCTGGACAGTGTGAAGATTTATTCCAGTGATCTGGTCTCTGCCTGTGGAATAACACATGATGATCTACTGTGTGTTATACGGGTTTAAATATACTTAAAGAACTTATTATTCTCTAATACAATACTGAACCAGAACAGAATCAGGTGAACATGCAGAAACAATCCTCTCCGTGTGCTTCTTTTCTTACTCAAAATGCAGTGACAAGTAGGGCATCTGGTGCAATGTCCTCCTACTGCCACATCACCCTGTAGAAACACAAGAACTGTTTCACTAGAAAGTACATGTAGAAAAAATATAATTCTGTTAAAATCCTTGTAGTTGGTTTACTTCCTTTGTTTAGCTGTGGTCTGTTTTTTTAATTGTTCTCAAACATCTTCCTTAAAAAGATGGTTTTCAGTGTATGTTTATTATTTATTATAAGCTATTTTTAAACCGTAATGTGTTAAAGGGGCCATGTTACACCATTTCTGTGTTTCTTTTCTATGTTCTAATGCAGTTTCCTCATCACAAACATTCCTAGAGTTGTGTTTTGTTTCTTTCACACATGTTTAACACACAAACCCTGCAGATTTCTCCTGCAGAGTTCTTCTCTCTAACAGAAAACACTTTTAATACACCATACACCTTCACTAGAGTTATTTGGATCATTTTAATTTTGGATAGTCATTTGGATAATTTCAGCCATGGAATTACCAATCTCTACTGAACTAAAGGCAAAAGAATCTGTTAAAAACTTAAAAACTACCACTTCATGACATCACAAGGTGGAACAGAGCATTTTGAGCTTTGGAGATGTAGACAGTAATAATAAAGGGTTACAACTAAGGATGCACTGATACCACTTTTTTGAAAACTGATACGAGTACGAGTGCAATCATTTCTGTACTTGCCGATACCGAGTACCGATACTTTACCAATATTGCAAAAAATATATATTTAATAAACCTGGAAAAAAATACAAACAACTATGATATTACCTCTGTACACACCAGGCTGTCTCCCTAAGAAGAACTTTGAACTTTTCTTTCATTTTATTATTTAATTTAGCAAATTTTTCATATGAAGGTGAAAAATTTGACAATAAACTTTTTGAATATTGATGATAATTTGTTTAATGCAGCTTTGCGCACATTTGGTTACATTTTGGAGAAACAAAACTTAAAACTACATGGCTCATTTGCATACAGTATAAGTGCTGAAAAAAAAACAGCTCGTGATCAGCTTCTGTGGGACTAAAGGACACGACTCAGTGGAATATGAGTGTTCTTACTGTGACAGAGGGATGTTCTGCTGATGGTGAGGCTGTTCTCTGAAGATGGTTCATGTTAAACTTTTCAGAGATCGTACGAGTGCAGCGGCTCTTTCACTTATGTCGGCTACAGTCACTTTATTTATGTTGCTCTGGTTTCTCATAACCGGGATACTGGATTATTCGGGATACTGAAACCAGGATACTGTGTAATGTGTTGTGTAATAGTGGTATTGGCGTGTGGTATCGGAAAATGCTTAACGAGTACAGGTACGAGTATATTATGGAAGTATCGGGCTGATGAAGTAATGATATTCTTACAGGGCTTAAAACTCACAAGAGTCAATTTTGCATAATATGGAACCTTCAAAACAGGCTCCGTTCTTCCCGCTCTCTGCTCATATTTGTAAGAGGCTCCAGTAGAAATGGAGTGCACTGTTTAAATGCTGTGTCTGATTGCTTTACTCTCTTGACAATGTCATTTTAGTGGAAGTGGGCGTCGTGTGGAGCGTGGAGGGCCCTCGTCCAGCCCTGCTCTATTACCCATCCACCCCCACAGGACCCGCCTCAGGCCCAGGGCTGGGGCAGGATAACAGCACATTACAGTCTTAATGATTCTGTGATCCCAGGCCCTGGGGAGGCTGCACTCTGGGGTGATCGCGCTCATCTCACTGCAAAAAATACAATCAAGTCAAGCCACCATGATAGGGATGTAACAAAAGGCACTTAGACATTAGACAAACTGTATTGATCCACAAAGGAAATGACTTGAACACAGCACAACATCGTCACATGTCACACTATATTATAATAACAAAGAGTAAAACAAATATAAATGGTAATAATACATTCTAAATAAGTAGCAAAAAAGAGAACTATAAGAAAATCTGAAGGTGAACCCAAGATGGCGTCGTATTGTTTTCAGTTTCCAACAAATTATTACTATTTCAACATGCCACTGTTTAGATATTGGTGTCTAATTGTTCATTGTCGGAGTAGACACATAAACATTATTTTTCAAGCGTCCCACTACTTCCACTTTTTTTTTTCTTTGTTGGAGTAGCAGCACTTTACTATTATTTAAACATTCCACTTTTCCGACATGAGTAATATTAATGTGATAACCTATTACGGCATACTTTGCGTTTCCATCTATCATAAGATGCTTGATCAAGAGATCAAGAGATTACTTGGGTCACAGAGGATATCAGACAGCGGGAAAATGTTCAAATGGATCACTGTGGGAAACAGTCATGAATTTGAAAAAAAAAAGAGCATCGGCCTTCGGGAAAATATCGAATCTAAAACGGAGGCTGCCTGTGCTTTGTGCTTCATTCATTTCATCCTGTAGATGATCTACGGAAAACACCATAGAGCCTAATATGACATGTCGGAATAGTGATACTAAAAAGTGTCGGAAAACCGGCCCATCTAAATAGAGGCATGTCGTAATGGAGGGATGTCGGAACAGGCGGCAGACCCCCTTGGCGCATGGGCCCAAAAATGATTTTCTCTTCCGCATTTACTTCCTCAAGTTTATGTTGTAAAAACAGAAAAGAATCCTACAAAATCTGACCATTGTAAACACTCTCGATTCCCTGTCAGAACATGGGCAGTTTGAATTCCCTAAATGCATTGCGCTCTGTGGGAATATTCTTTCTGGGCCCAAGCTCCTGGTGCTGCAGTACCTGGAGCGGCCACTAGTCGGTCTGGAGCTGGGACAGAGGGGGAATGCCTTAGTTGCCTCCATTTTTTAAATTTTAGATCCATGCCATTCACCGAAATATTGTGGTATCGTATCGTCAAAAGTCTCACAATAATATCATGGACCATTTCAATAAATCACATTACTTTTTTTTTTTACTTGAATGGTGCAGCAACAGCTAAACAGCAAAGAGAACTACATAGACCATGATCCTTTGCTCAGTTTTAGTCCAATCTATGTTGAAATAACTGCTATTAAGCACTTTTAAATCTTGATTCTCTGGATTATAACAAGAGAAAAGTAGCAGTATTCACATCTTTGTTAGCCTATTGTACTGTGAGATACATATGGTGAAAATATCGTATCGATTGGATATTTGGATATCGTTACATCCCTAGTGAGGATTCCTTTAATTAAGAAAGTTTTATCCTGATTTGAGTACATTTCACTGCAAATTATCTACCAGTGGGACTCAACTTTTTGTGCTTAAAATATGAAAATACTACTTTTACAATAAGAAAAACAACAACTTTTTGCACGTTAAATAATAATGTTGCTTGAAATAAGAAAAATACACATATTCCGTTGGCAGATAATTGTACATGTCAAGTTGAATCGATGTAAATAAAGCGAAATGTTGTTAACTGAAGTCATTTTAGCTTCTAGATGTTGCGTTTTGCAGTGCTGCTCCTCGCTGGTGTCTTCTGTGGAGGTGGTGGAGGTGGTGGAGGTGGTGGAGCTTGTTCTTGTGTCTGAGGAGAGCGTCGCCTGCAGCTACAGCTCACAGCCCATTCATCACAGACTGACCTGAGAGAGGGGGACACACACACGGGACCGTTCTGTAATTAATTCAGTCTTCACAGAGGATTACCGCATAACACCATCTGATGTACCAAACAATGCCCTCAAAGTACCTCACAAAAGCAGCGCAAACGTGACGCCCACAGATCACACACAAAACGGGGCTTTTCAGATTCTACAGTGTGATGGGGGATAAGGTACACTTTTATTTTGTGATTATTTAAAATATCTAAAAGGTAAATTCACAAATATTAGTGACTAGACCCAAGAACTCACTGTATTACAACAAAAAATCTGCAACTTAACCATTTTCATCTGCCCCATCTGTATCTATTCTAAATATTATTAGCCTAGTTGGTATTTTTACTTTTTTAACCCTTCCAGACATAAGGGCGATTTTAGTATTTTATTATTTTAGTATATTTGTCCTCAACTGGATTTTTTAAAATGAATTTTGCTATTAAAACTCCCCCTTTTACCCCCTAATGAAGTGTTATACATCCTTTTTCAGTACAATTTGTTATTTCTCAATCTGCTGCTGGAGTTATGTCATATGGCTGTAATAAAAGCTATAGAACCAGAAATGCAAATGGAAAAACAAACACAAACCAAACAAAAAAAAACAGAAAATAAAATTCACACTCTTTCCTACAAAACACACAACAAACATAAACATATGATATAAACAATTTTTTGGACATACAAAATGCTTAATTTAGGGGCTTAGCTACAAAAGTGCAAAATCAAGTCTGTAAGTAAACTAAAAATATCCTTATGACCTTAAAACAAAAAAAAGTGCATCACTTCCTGCATTTCCATGGTATATGTTACATTTGGATTTGTACATTCTGACTCAACTAAACTTTTCAAATAAAAATAGCAAGGGATGTGCAATTACACAGAGCAAGACGTGTAATTTGCCATTTATTTGAGAAATAACTGAACTTAGAGTGACTTTTTCAATTGTTAAAAAACATAGACTTTCAGAGATTCAACCATCTTGACTCACTTCACTCTTTGGTAAAGTTTGGGCCAATGCGCATGCGTTTGGTGGAAACTAAAGTTCCTATTGGACACTCGTTTGCTGGAAATATGCTCGGAAAGCTTCAACTCCCAGATTTTTCAAGGGACAAAAAGTACGTTTCTGTCTTTTATGGTTGGAAAGTTATGATACCTGGGAATATAAAACATATCCCCAGGTATTGTCTACAATACTGTCGGTTGGTTATACAAAAGTCTCACACCAGACTGATCTGTGTATCGCTCTGAATTGAGTTTTACACATTATAAATCTGGAAAGGCGCGAAACGTCATGAATAATATTAGAATCTGATTGGTCGAAGCTTCACAACAGAAGAACAAAAAAAATAAATAAAAAAAAATCAAACTTTAGTCAAATCCAGTTGAGAGAAAAGCCCAAACATCTTCCCTGTCCACAAAGGCACAAGACGCTTCCTTCTGCATGTGCTTCAGACTAAATCATCTGTACTGAAGCTAATATAGTCTGAAGTACGTCTGTTTGTTTTGTTTCGTTCTTTGGCTCTGCACAAACCTCAATACTGTGACGTGATTGGTCCACGCACCTGTTTATCCATACAGCGGGTGCAGGTCAATGTGTAGTCTGTGAGTTTGTGAACAAATATGGAGAGAGTCCATCTTGCTGTGGAATGTGACAAAAATAATACAGATAGTACACAAGAGAAAACCATGAGAAATATTCCAGCACTTACTACGACAATCTCGACGATCTTATACAACACAACATAACCCTGTGGATACACCCTACACACATAATACACAATAGTTAACAATAGACAGGCTGGCCCCGCCCCTCAGAGCGGGTGTTGTCAGGCCTGGATGTAAATTGGGGGTAAGGGGACGTCTGTGCGCCCCTCGTCCCTGTCCAAGGGTACGGGGCTAATTCAGGCCTGAGGCGTCATTAATCTGCCCTGTGTGATGAATGACTCCGAAATGTGCTGGAGCATCGAGTTTGGACCAGGAGCAGGAGCAGGATGGGCTCTCCTCCTCTCTCTGCTCCTCTCCTCCTCTCTCTGCTCCTCTCCTCCTCTTCTCCTCTGCTCCTCTTCTCCTCTCTCTGCTCCTCTCCTCCTCTCTCTCCTCCTCCACTTTCTCTCTCCTCCTCTCTCTTCTCCTCCTCACTCTGCTCCTCTCCTCCTCTCTCTGCTCCTCTCCTCCTCTCCTCCTCTCTCCTCCTCTCTCTGCTCCTCTTCTCCTCTCTCTGCTCCTCTCCTCCTCTCTCTGCTCCTTTCCTCCTCTGCTCATCTCCTCCTCTCTCTGCTCCTCTCCTCCTCTGCTCCTCTCCTCCTTCCTCTGCTCCTCTCCTCCTCTCTCTCCTCCTCCACTTTCTCTCTCCTCCTCTCTCTTCTCCTCCTCTCTCTGCTTCTCTCCTCCTCTCTCTGCTCATCTCCTCCTCTCTGCTCCTCTCCTCCTCTCTCTCCTCCTCCTTTCTCTTCTCCTCCTCTCTCTGCACCTCTGCTCCTCTCTCTGCTCCTCTCCTCCTCTCTTTCCTCCTCCTTTCTCTCTTCTCCTCTCTCCTCCTCTTGCTCTTCTCTCTCTTCTCCTCTCTCCTACTCTCTTTTCTCCCCTCTCCTCCTCTCTCTTCTCTCTCTTCTCCTCCTCCTCCTCTCCTCCCCTCTCTTCTCTTTCTCTTCTCATCCTCTTTTTCTCTCTGTCTTCTCCTCGCCTCCTCTTTGTCTCCTCCTTCTCTCCTCCTCTCTCTTCTCCTCTCTTTGTCCTCCTCTCTGCTCATCTTTATCTTTTCCTCCCCTCTCTTTTCTCTCCTCCTGTCTCTCCTCCTTCCCTCTCTCACTCTTCCTCCTCTTTTCCCTCTCTCCTACCCTCCACTCCTTTCTCTCCACTCCTTTCTCTCTCCTCCTCCTACTCCTCCACCTCCTCCCTTCCCTCTCTTCTCCCCTCCTCTCTCTCTCTTCTCCTTTCTCTCCACTCCTTTCTCTCTCCTCTTCTCACTCCTCCTCTCTCCCCTCCTCTCTTCTCCTCTCTCCTCTCCTCTCTCTTCTTCTCCTCTTTCTCTCTCCTCTTCTCTCTTCTTCTCCTCTCTCCTCCTCCACTCTCACCTCCTCTCACCCTTCTCCTCCTCTCTCTCCTCCTCTCTCTTCTCCTCTCTCTTCTCCTCTCTCCTACTCTCTTTTCTCCCCTCTCTCTTCTCTCTCTCTTCTCCTCCTCCTCTCCTCCCCTCTCTCTTCTCCTCTTTCTCTTCTCATCCTCTTTTCCTCTCTGGCTTCTCCTCTCCTCCTCTTTCTCTCTTCCTTCTCTCCTCCTCACTCTTCTCCTCTCTTTGTCCTCCTCTCTCCTCTCTGCTCATCCTTTATCTTTTCCTCCCCTCTCTTTTCTCTCCTCCTCTGTCTCTCCTCCTTCCCTCTCTCACTCTTCCTCCACTTTCCCCTCTCTCCTACCCTCCACTCCTTTCTCTCCACTCCTTTCTCTCTCCTCCTCCTACTCCTCCCTTCCCTCTCTACTCCCCTCCTCTCTCTTCTCCTTTCTCTCCACTCCTTTCTCTCTCCTCTTCTCACTCTTCCTCTCTCCCCTCCTCCTCCTCTCTTCCCTCTCTCTTACCCTCCCTTCCCTCTCTCCTCCCCTCCTCTCTCTCTCATCCTCCTCTTCTCTCCTCCTCTCTTCCCTCTCTATTTCTCTCTTCATCTCTCTCTCTCCTCCTCTCTTCCCTCTCTCTTCCCCCCTCCCCTCTCCTCCTCCTCTTTTGTCACTCTACACAAATGTCGTCTGCTAAACTCAGCGTTCCGTGACTCTGCTTTTTTATGGATGAGTCTGGAGCGGCGTTAGAATCATTTTATGTTAACAAGACGTGATGGATTCATTCACTTCCGATCGAAACCAGATCCCAGATATGACATAAAAACATTTTACAGTATCATTTTTGATCATTTTTATTTACTTGCTCCTCAGTTATTTTTTCATTTCCGTTCTATCTTATACCTGCCATGTGCTCCTTCATCCTATATTAAAGGATCCATACTGTGCTTGTGTCTGCTCCATAACTATTATGGACATTTTAAATCACAATATTCATCTAAAACGACTTGAATAAAAGAATCCAATCTGACTTCCACGTTAGAAAACTGTGGTGTCCAATGGGAGCTGACGTGGCCTTAAACATCATGACAACAAAGCACTGCATGCTGTGGATAGATGCACACCGCACTAGTAAACAGAGGATATAAGTAAATACAGACCAGTGGATGGTGAAAATAACAGCTGATCTTAAAACAAAGTGATTAAAGACTCACACATGAAGGAATCTCTCCAAATCCAACTTCAGGTGAGTAAACGGGGAACTATAATGAAAAACAATGAGAGGTTTTGGAGGATAGGTGATTTAAGAGCTGTAAGAGCGTTGGTCCACTGATCTGAAGGCTGGCGGTTCGAATCCCGCTCTCGACATAAACGTCACTGGTTGAGCGCTCAGATCCACTGACCCACAGGTCGGCGGTGTGATTCCAGCTCCCACAGATGAATGCTGTTGTTGTGTCCTTGGGCAAGACACTTAACTTACCTCACCCCTGTGTCTGAGTACACTGGTGTATGAATGAGTGTGTGAATGGGTGAGTGGTTCTCTGTTGTAAAACGCTTTGAAAGCCCTGAAGGTGGAAAAGTGCTGTATAAAAATGTGACCATTTACCAACATTATTTATAGAGCTTTACAACACTCAAAGTGACCCAAGTGCTTTCCAAGAAAACCAACGCAATATAAAAACATTCACAATATTAAACACTGAAATAAAACAAGTCAAAGTCAAAGTGAACTTCACTGTCAATCCCACCAAGTAACAGATATCACTCACACACACACACACACACACACACACACACACACACACACACACACATAGACATCAATAATAAATAAACTGTGCAAGTGTCACTCCATTAGTGAGTGTTTAAAGCCTGAGTCTGAATAGATGAGTTCTGAGCCTGGATTTAAACAGGCCAAAGTCTGTGATGGTGCGTAAATCAGGGGCCAGTTTGTTCCAGAGTCTGGAGCCAGCGACAGAGAATCACCCCAGTGTTTGAGTCTGGCTCTGGGGACTTCCAATAAAAGCTGGTTGCTTGATCTTTAGGCCCTGGATCAGTACAGTTCTGTCTTATACCTGCTGTGTGCTGTCTTATCAAGCTCCAATATCAAGTGGAATTGAAAATATTTAGTCCACTTTCTGGAGGTGCACATCATCTGCATGAGTCAGTGGAAAGTCAAAACCATACAATCCCCAAAAATCTGACATCATTTCACAGGTTTTGGCAGTTCTTGTTAAAATAACCTCAAATTTTCACAATGTATAGAAACAGATCAAGATTTTATATTTAATCTTTTATTTTTGTTCTGTTTTCAGGTTGAGCCGTTTACTTGGAATCTGCTCACACACAGTCACCCAAGACTGTGCAGCCTTCAATGCAAAATTTGGAAAAACTTCACCAACTGAGAAACAAATTTGGACTTGGTAAAAATTTAAAGAGAAATGTTCTGATGTTGATGTTGGTCTACCAGATCTTTTAGCCCTGCAGAAGCCGCCTTCCTCTTTAAAGTTTTATCCAAATTTGTTTGCCAGTTGGTGAAGTTTATTCCAAAATTTGTCTTGGGTGACTCTGTGTGAGCAGATTCCAAGACACAAAATGACTTCTCTTTGGGAGTGAATGGCTCAACCTGAAAACAGAACAAAAATGAAACATTAAACATAAAATCCTGGTCTGTTTCTATACATTCTGTGAAAATTTGAAGAATTACAAAATTGTTGGCCTGCAAAATGACACCCTGTACTTTATTTATTTAGTAGCCGCTGTGTTGTCTTATAAGTTACACACTGGGGCTTTAAACGATCCAGTTCAAACCCATGTTGTGGACAATAGCACAGACTTCTGCTGGTGACTCTCTCTCATTTAAAGGCCCTCAGTTTTAGTGCAGAGTAATTACAGAGCGATATCCGGAGCCGGAGCCTCGTCCGTGCACCATATGATCCTGCGTCCCTGCTGGCTCCGTCCTCTTTATGAATCTTTCAGGCTTAAAGTGCGCATTGTCCCAACAGAGGAGGCAGCACTTAAAGCTAACGGCGTCATAAATTGTTCTGTTAATACGCTGAATAAAGATGGACGCGCGATGATGATGAGACGCTTCGCTCTGGCCCCTGCACCGAGCCGACCATCCTCATCTCGTCTCTATCAAAGCTCTGATTATTCACGCTGGCGGGATTAGAGGGAGGGAGGCAGGGCCCCGGGCCCCGCTGTAAGGAAGGGGCTGCATCAATTTAAACAAAGATTAATTATGGTCAATGGGACGGTTCACATCTGTCACTCTCGCTGTGGACGTTTGGCAGCGGCGAAGAAGAAGAGGCTGGATGAAGTCGTCACTGAAACCTGACAGGGGCTTACAGATGGACACATGATTTTTAAAAGGTTTTTTCTCATTAAGAAGTGGTTTTGTGGATAGTATAAGAATAATTTGTACATTTCTATTTGTACGGTACTTACGTTATACTATAGTTTAGTTTAGTCTGGGCATGTGCTTTCACAAAATAACAAAAACTGAACAAAATATTATTGCCGCGAAACCATTTTATTCGAATTACAGCTCATTCCGTACCACTAACATCGTCTGCTCATTTATTCATCAAACTGAACATTCTTAATCAATGTGTGCCACATTTTCTTTTGCATACTTTGATTTAGGTTTAATTTTCTTTCTCTTTTATTGTAGTGTTGTGAGTTGGAGCATATAATTCAGAATTTGTTAATTTGTTAATTTGTTATTTGTTGTTTGTGATGCAGTTAAAGTTCAAAGTTGTATAAAACTCTCTAAAAAGAACAAAGAGCTCAGTGTCAGTGTTTGTAACTCAGTGTCTTTAAAATGTACAGTGAAGTTTGCACTGAACAAAATTTGGAGTCTGTCACCTAAAAGTTGATGAAAACAACTTGTGCTGCATTAGATTTATGACTCCTCCTTTTTTACATCAAATTATTGAAAGAAACTGAGTAACTTTTACTCAAATTACATTTGAAATGAAGTATTTTTCACTTCTACTTGAGTAGATTTTTAGATGGTTACATTTACTCAAGTAGAATTTTAGATGTTTACTTTTAGTTTTACTTGAGTAGATTTTGAGATGATTACTTTGACTTTTACTTGAGTAGATTTTGACATGGTTACTTTTACTCAAGTAGAATTTTAGATGGTTACTTTTACTTGAGTATATTTTTAGATGGTTGATTTTGCTTTTACTCAAGTCAATTTTTAGATGGTTATTTTTACTTTTACTCAAGTAGTTTTTTAGTATATAGTTCAAGTATATTTTTAGATAGTTACTTTTACTTTTATTCAAGTAGAATTTTAGATGGTTACTTTTACTCAAGTAGATTTTTTGATGGTTACTTTTACTTGAGTAGATTTTTAGATGGTTAATTTTACTTTTATTCAAGTAGAATTTTAGATGGTTACTTTTACTTTTACTTGAGTAGGAATGACACTTTTTCAGTACTTTTTCCACCTCTGGTTATAACACAAATCAGAAAATGTTGTAATCTGAGCTCTTTACAGCTCTGTTTAAATGAATCGCCATTTGGAGTTTTTACCTCGCAAATATTTTCCTTTTAGAGTGTCTATATTTAATTAACAGCATAAAAATGAGGGATCTCTTATTTAAGTTCTAATAAAATAAAAATGACGATAAGGGTTTTGGAGTGAAATCAGACGGCATCAGCAGTTCACAGCGGCGGGAGATTTGGCGCGTATTTCCTCCTCTTTATGGACTTTGCAGTAAAACGACAGAAATAAACGTGTCCAAACAGTGACTTTAACAGATCTGGATGTGTGATTTATGAGAACATGGCCGCTCCAAACCCTCCCCTGCGACTGTTGTTATCAGGGGCCCCCGGGGGACACTGCGGGGGCCTCGCTCTAATGATGCTGTGTCCAGACTGGTGCTGTCTCTCTTGCAGGTTGTTTTTCGCACCGTTTTGAGTCCAGGGCTGAAGGGTTTTTTTTGTTTTTTTTTTGAGCCTTTAATCTGTTTCCCTCCAGAGCTGTTTGTGTCTGGTCCAATTCTGCAGATGGGGAAACAAATGCATGAGTATAACCAGTGAAACCGTGAGGATTTCTAAAGACATTTATAGCGAAAACTGACCCAGAATTGTTGACAATCATATCAACTCTTATGGTACCGTTTTGTAATAGTGTGGAATGGCTCAGATTAGCTGAAAACGTTTTCTAGAAGGCTCCCGCACACTCTCACTCTTGGTTTTCTTTTATGAATACAGCGTTTCGGTTCCTCTGGCCTTTCTCGAGTATAAACATTTCTAAAACAAACTCCTGAAGCGGTTTAAGAGTTTTTTTTACTTTCTTTACGGTGACCAGATTTTCCTAATTCTAAACTGGGACACACCTCGGTTGGGATGGTTGGTATAAATAAAATAGTGAAAATAGTGTGTAACATTGTGCATTCTGGTGTCAGTCATAATCTGAGGGGCTTCATTGAAATGCTCTGGTACAATGTTTACATAACCCGTGTAATTGTTTTTGATCATTTTGTTGTTCATCTTGTTTTATTTTGTGACTATATTTGAACTCTGTCTTAGTTTTTGTTAAAATTTGATTTATTCTGGATCAAACAGTCGTGTGTGAGTGAGTGTGTGTGCATGGTTGTGTTAGTTTTATTGTTTTTTCTCTGTTTATTTGAATGCATAGCCTACTGTCTGTCCTACTGTATCTGTCTTCTATTGTTAGGACTGTTCGGACGCCCTCAGAAACGAGATGGGGCGACATCTCAAGGGGATTATCCTCCAAACAAATAAATTCTATTTGCAAACACAGATTTCTGTATTTTGGCCAAACGGCCGTTTATGCTCCTCTTTACTGTCGGCGGGGATCAGATTAGTCAAAAATTGTGATAGTCCTGTTTTAGTCCTGGATTAGACCTGATGTAGTCCTGGTTTAGTCTTAGTTTAGTCCAGGTTTAGACCTGATGTAGTCCTGGTTTAGTCTTAGTTCAGTCCTGGTTTAGACCTGATGTAGTCCTGGTTTAGTCTTAGTTCAGTCCTGGTTTAGACCTGATGTAGTCCTGGTTTAGTCTTAGTTCAGTCCTGGTTTAGACCTGATGTAGTCCTGGTTTAGTCTTAGTTCAGTCCTGGTTTAGACCTGATGTAGTCCTGGTTTAGTCTTAGTTTAGCCCTAGTTTAGATCAAATTGGTCACAAATAGGGACTTCTGGGGCATTTCTTGTATAAAACTGGGACAAATCAGTGGTTTTGGATAAATCTGCTGGGACAGGGGACACAGGGCTCAAAACTGGGACTGTCCCGGGTCAATAAGGAGGTCTGGTTGGCCTACTCATATTTCAAAAGATCAAAACAAAAGTTAAGATGGTTTGGATTATTTACACTTGTGTATTTCATATTTTAACATCTTAAAATGTGAATGTGCAATAGGCTGTAGTTCTGGAAAACATGTAGACCTATAATTCTGTACAAACAAAACAAAAATGCAAGGCCTTTTCCTCTGCAGGCGACTGAAAAGCCTGAGCAGGACCAACTGGACAGTAAAGGCTGAAAATCCTCTGTCCAAATTTAGTATCACATCTCTCTGATTGGTTAATCCGCCTGTCAATCACACCCTCTGAAATCAGGGAGACAAGATGCAGCTCCAGATCCACTTGTCTTTGTAAAGTTTTATCAAAGCGTGTGGTTTTGGCAGCACAGGTAACTGAAAAACAGCTTAAATGATGCAAAGAACAATTAGCTGTACTGGAAATTTCTCTGATCTGGTCAAGATTTGAAAACTTATATCAGGTTATTCATCTTGTTTTCAGAATTATTATCTACTTACTAGTTCTGAATTGGTTGTATAATCATAAAAAACGGTTTCGTATATTTCTTCCATGACTCAACTAGTCAGAAAATCTTAAATTTAGTCAATAAATGTTTAAAAGAAGTGACAATCCATTTACCAAAGTTTTCCCCTGCAACACTTCACTTGTTTTTAGATTAGTATGAATGAACAAACTTCTATCATGTACGACTGATTTAAGTACTTCTATCTAGAATTTAGCATCTTTGAATTTATTATCAGGCCATGAACACTAATCATAAACTGGTTTTAAGTATGTTTATCTAGAATTTAGCAGAATTCAAGGCATTTTATCTAGAATTTCTAGAATTTTGCATCCATAAACGTATTTCCAGCCCATGAACACTTAAGAGACGGCTTCATTCTAGTCTAGAGGTTGTTTATTTTAAGAGACCTTGTCAAGTAAAATAATCTTGCTGCATGGACAGATCATTTCACTACTTCTAAGTCATTTTCTGATAGATTTAAGTGTTTATATGTTACATTTTGGCCAAGCTTTTGTGCAGTGTGAAAGCATGAACGTTTTCTAACAGTATTGTCTTCCTGATTGGCTGAGGATGAGTCTTTTTAAATTGTAGCTTTACGACATGAAGCGTCTTGTGTCTAATTCCCACAGACGTGTTTATGTCCTGTGTGGGGTTTACATGTTCTATTAAAGCCACGTTCATTTGCACGGCTCTGAGCTGGAGCTGCTCCAGAGCACTGAGCATAAACATTTACTGCTGAGTGGATTGTAATTGTCAGACTACGAGACCACCGACCTGCAGGCCGCTCCGACACAGACACAAGCTCTACAGACGCACACAAGCCCTACAGACACACACACAAGCCCTACAGACATGCACACAAGCCCTACAGACTTGCACACAAGCCCTACAGACTTGCACACAAGCCCTACAGACGCACACAAGCCCTACAGACGCACACACAAGCCCTACAGACTTGCACACAAGCCCTACAGACATGCACACAAGCCCTACAGACTTGCACACAAGCCCTACAGACGCACACAAGCCCTACAGACACACACACAAGCCCTACAGACATGCACACAAGCCCTACAGACACACACACAAGCCCTACAGACGTGCACACAAGCCCTACAGACACACACAAACCCTACAGACGCACACACAAGCCCTACAGACACACACACAAGCCCTACAGACGCACACACAAGCCCTACAGACGCACACAAGCCCTACAGACGCACACAAGCCCTACAGATGCACACAAACCCTACAGACGCACACAAGCCCTACAGACACACACACAAGCCCTACAGATGCACACAGGCCCTACAGACACACACACAAGCCCTACAGACGCACACAAGCCCTACAGACACACACACAAGCACTACAGACATGCACACAAGCCCTACAGACACACACACAAGCCCTACAGAAAGTGCACACGAGCCCTACAGACATACACAAGCCCTAGAGGCCTACACACAAGCCCTACAGACCTACACACAAGCCCTACAGACATGCACACAAGCCCTACAGAGGCACACAAGCCCTACAGATGCACACAAGCCCTACAGACGCACACACAAGCCCTACAGACAAACACAAGCCCTACAGACAAACACAAGCCCTACAGACGCACACACAAGCCCTACAGACGCACACACAAGCCCTACAGACAAACACAAGCCCTACAGACGCACACAAACCCTACAGACGCACACAAGCCCTACAGACGCACACAAGCCCTACAGATGCACACAAACCCTACAGATGCACACAAGCCCTACAGACACACACACAAGCCCTACAGACGCACACAAGCCCTACAGACACACCCACAAGCCCTACAGACGCACACAAGCCCTACAGACACACACAAACCCTACAGACGCACACAAGCCCTACAGACGCACACACAAGCCCTACAGACACACACACAAGCCCTACAGACGCACACAAACCCTACAGACGCACACAAACCCTACAGACGCACACACAAGCCCTACAGACACACACAAGCCCTACAGACACACACAAGCCCTACAGACGCACACACAAGCCCTACAGACACACACACAAGCCCTACAGACGCACACACAAGCCCTACAGACGCACACAAGCCCTACAGATGCACACAAACCCTACAGACGCACACAAGCCCTACAAACACACACACAAGCCCTACAGACGCACACAGGCCCTACAGACACACACACAAGCCCTACAGACGCACACAAGCCCTACAGACACACACACAAGCACTACAGACATGCACACAAGCCCTACAGACACACACACAAGCCCTACAGAAAGTGCACACGAGCCCTACAGACATACACAAGCCCTAGAGGCCTACACACAAGCCCTACAGACCTACACACAAGCCCTACAGACATGCACACAAGCCCTACAGAGGCACACAAGCCCTACAGATGCACACACAAGCCCTACAGATGCACACAAACCCTACAGATGCACACACAAGCCCTACAGATGCACACAAACCCTACAGACGCACACAAGCCCTACAGACGCACACACAAGCCCTACAGACGTGCACACAAGCCCTACAGATGCACACACAAGCCCTACAGATGCACACACAGGCCCTACAGACGCGCACACAAGCCCTACAGATGCACACAAGCCCTACAGACACACACAAGATCCATAAACACAGACACAAGCCCCACAGACAAACACAAGCCCATTAGGCATAGACACAAACTCCACAGACGCACATGTAAACCCCACAGACGCACGCACAAGCCCTACAGACGTGCACACAAGCCCTACAGATGCACACAAGCTCTACAGACGCACACACAAGCCCAACAGATGCACACAAGCTCTACAGACGCACACACAAGCCCTACAGACACACACACAAGCCCTACAGACACACACAAGCCCTACAGACGTACACAAGCCCTACAGACACACACACAAGCCCTACAGACACACACACAAGCCCTACAGACGTACACAAGCCCTACAGATGCACACAAACCCTACAGACGCACAGAAGCCCCACAGATGCACACAAGATCCATAAACATAGACACAAGCCCCACAGATGCACACGTAAACCCTACAGACGCACGCACAACCCCTACAGACACACACACAAGCCCTACAGACACACACACAAGCCCTACAGATGTACACAAGCCCTACAGACACACACAAGCCCTACAGACACACACACAAGCCCTACAGACGTACACAAGCCCTACAGACGTACACAAGCCCTACAGACGCGCGCACAAGCCCCACAGACACACACAAACCCTACACAGAGAGTTGTACAGTTGTAGGAAGTATTATCTGTACCATAAGGTTGAGTTGTACAGTTGTAGGGAGTATTATCTGTACCATAAGAGTGAGTTGTACACTTGTAGGGAGTATTATCTGTACCATAAGGTTGAGTTGTACAGTTGTAGGGAGTATTATCTGTTCCATAAGGGTGAGTTGTACACTTGTAGGGAGTATTATCTGTATCTCTCACTGTTTGAGTGGAGCTGTAGAAGCAGACAGGAAACAGTTGAAGAACACAGTTGGATGATCATCAGTATTTGGCACCATCTGAGTTCCAAGTCTGGGCCCTCCAAAAGTTGCCATGCAGGACCCACCAAGATGTCTGTATCATAGACTGTATCTACTGTATATGAACATAACTAACCTGCTAACTGCCATGTTCTGAACAGGAAGTGAGCATGGGCGCGCTTCTGGCTCTATTGTCACCAATTCATTTGTATTGAAAAATGTACCATATTTGGCTTTAATACCAAATAAAAATGATTGATTGAGTTGATTTAAAAATGTATTCATCTATAAAAGACCATGTAAACACTTATTTTCTAATGAAAATGATTATTTGGAATTAAACTTAATTCCGAAGTAAGGGAGTGGTTTGTTCTGATTCATGTAAATGTTTATTCTTAAAAATAATTCCGATCGTTACGCACATGCTCAATGGGTCGCCCTTCTGACGTGATCCGGATGATCCGGCTCCACCAGTCGTCTCTTCGGACTTTCATCCACTGTTCTTTGGATTTGTGAGCGGGATGCGGGAGTGGGCCAAAGTAGAGCAGCCGTTGACTCAGTTTGTCTTCTTCTTCCTTCTCCGACACGCTTCCCTTCTCCTCCTCAGCTCACAGACGTAAAGCGTGAGGAGAGAATTCTCCAGCTGCTGCTTCATTATCATCGGAACGACTGCAGGAAAAGTTTGGATCATGTTTGTGACAGAAAAGTCGGTAGCAGCTGAAGTGTGTGTTTTCTTCCGGTCAACGTAAATACATTTGTGTCCCTGTCCAATCAGAAACCTTCTTGACCCCCAGACGCTGAACGGAATTAAAGAAGGATGATTTAACGTGTTTTCCATGTAAACCTCAATTTGGAATTATTATTTCTATGTAAATTTGAAGCAGAATATTTTAATTCCAGACTATTTAATTCAGTAACAATTCATTTTTAATTAAAAACATCATGCAAACGTGGCCATTGTCTCCTCTCTTTTTGTAACTGCTGCTGCCAAACTCCTCATTCTGGTCTTAAAATGTTCATATTAACCCGCTCTACATGATCCTGTAGTTTATATTTTGCTATTTTATCCGTAAATAAATTGCTGTTCTTAATCTCTCTCTCAACTCCAAATTCGTCCCTATAACTGCAGGCCTCAATGAGCTTCATCTGACTGGAGCTGAACGCTGTGGGTGACGTCAGACTCCCTTCGTCCTCTTTTTTTTGCACGGTCTATGAACCAGATTAATTTAACGTTAATATAAAGTGCAGAAACCAGAACTCTAAAAAGAAACACACAGACACAAGACTAACACTGAAATAAAACGCAAAATCTGTTTTATCATCCACCTTTTCCCTATTGTCTAAGACCAGGTGACGGCCGATTAAAGGCAAACACACCCCCTCCAGACACTTCCTGCAGCCTTTGCATGTTATGAATATTAATAAAAGCAGAATTTAGCACACAGGATTAAACCAAAATGATGTGTGTGAAGTCTCCGGTGATAAACTCGGGGCCCTCTCCTTGTCTGACGCCGGCGTGGGTCATCTTTGACAAGGATAGCCCGGCTCGCCCCCACAGACGGGTTAAACAGACTCTAAATTATTCATCGCACTAAACGCTCTCAAGTGAACACACGCATTTGCACCGGCTCCTATTAGCCTCGGTGAAATATGACGCGGGACGGCCCCTTTAGCTCGCCGCCTCATATGTTGGCTGTCTTTCGTCTTGGCCAGTCGCGGCGCTCTCCAAAGATTTTCCTTGGATGTGGTCAAAGATAAATCAACACATCTCTCACGCTCTTATTAAAAGCATTTCGTTTTCCGTGCTAATCCTGATTTACGCCGCCGAACCCCTTTCTCCGGAGAAGGGCTAATTAAATTGATACTTTTTACAAGTCGTACTCAATAAATGTGAATATATTAAAGCGTATTACTAAGACAGCTACATAAAATTTGCATAGTGTGTTTAATGAATATGCAACAGCGAGTGAAAGGTCTGCTACTGTGAACCTCAGGAATTAGCATAACTACTAGCAGCATCTTTCTTAAATAATGCTCTCATTTGCACATCACTGAGTTGGCTAATTCGAACTTCAGTCGGTGATGCCTGGTAATTAAGAGCCGGGGTTTAATTTTTAATGAAGTTTACGTTGCATCGGTCCTGACAGTAATGAGAGGGACGTGGAAACAAAAAGCTCGCTAATAACGAAACTCGCCCACCGGTTTTGAGGCGCCGTATAATTCCGGAGGAGGAATTACACGACTAATTATTAATCTGATGTTCATGTGGTCGGCGTGTGCCAGGGCGAGGCGGGTACGGCGGGCGCGGCGTGTCTGGCGCTGCCCCGTGTCTGGGAGGTCTCGCAAGAATTTTAGAGCACAATTAATCATGTTGATGGTCACAGTGAAATGCATTTTATTTCGGTGTGTTTACGAGGAGGGGCCTGGGCGGGTGGGATCCTGTTGAACACAGTAAAGTGAATATGTGGATAGGTTCAAATGACTTCAAACTGAATCATTATTTTGATTCCGGAAGGTTAAATACAATTTTTCTGACACACTTGTGCATACACTAAGAGTCACGTTTGGGCACACCCTCTTATTCACTGTTTTTTTTTTCTCTCTGATTAAAACTTTCAACATTTTAGTGTATAAAATGTTGAAAGTTTTAAACATAGAGGGGAAAAAACCCATAGACAATATCAGATCTATGAAGTAAGATACGTGGAATTGTGTAGGAAAGAAAAAAGGTAAATAACTCAACTTCATTTTATTTGATTTTATTTTAAAGTATCCATATGATTTTATTTTAAAGTATCCACCCTTTGTTTTGTCGACAGTGCTGCAAACTCTTGGTCTTCTCTCAATGAGCTTCATGATGAAGTCTCCTGAAATGGTTTTCACTTCACAGATGTGCCAGGTCAGGGTCAAAAAATGCTAAACGTGTAAAGCAGTGACCTAAAGCTTTTTTTTCTAAATCTCAAATCTAAAATATGTTATTTTGAGCTAATTTTTTGTTTGCTACATTCAGTTTGTCTTATACTATTTATGGGTCAATGATGTATAAGGATTTTCAACAGGCAAATTTTAAAATATAAAAAAAGTTAGTTTATATTAAACTTTTTTCAAATATTTACATTGTCAGGTGCATAAATCTATGTTTACCATTTATATTAAGCATTTTTAGTGTAAAATGTCATGTGGTGTGACCGAGAATAACCTTAAAATTGTTTTATTTTCTAAAACTGGGATATTGGGATATTAATAAACTATAAACTAAGTTCTGAATCATATGAAGTGTATAGAAAAAAGAAAACTCTCGGATTGGCATTTCTTTAGATTTAATGCATTGATCTTTTCTTTTACTGTCCAACATGACAGTCATCTGCTTGTGTTTAATGAACAAACTACTAACCTGTAAAATGCATCAAATGAAGAAAAATGCCTAAAGAACCATTCACCCAAGTCTACTTTGTCTGTTATTAAAACTCCAGCCATAGAATTCCTGCTGTTATTAGTCGCACCACATGATGCACGGTCGCACATGACATTTTAACATGTACAAGAAACACACAAAAATGCAGAATAATTTTTTGGTTCCATGGAGGTCAGAGGTACTACAGAAATGTGGTGAATTATTATGAAATTTGAACCCTTTTAACTGAGGAAATTGCAACTGGCCAGAGTCATGTCATTGACCCATAGATGGCAGTGTTAATGCCTTCAGTGTGAATACAGTATAGATAATCATGAGAATAAAGAAGTGTGTTTAAAAGACCAACTTATGACTGGTCACATATTTGTTAAAGTGTTGAAGTTTTTATAAAAAATCTCAGATTCCATCTCTTATCAGTTGTCTAATAAAATGTATTGAAAATAGTTGTATCTGTTCAAAAAATAACAAAATAAAAATAAATAATAAGCACAATAGCAGGACAAAAGTCAAACTAATAAAAAAACCAAAAAACAAATTTAATTGATAACATTAACCAAATACAGATAGCGAAGATTTTTGACATAATTACCGTATTTTCTGGACTATAACCCGCTACTTTTTTCCCAGGCTTTGAACCATGCGGCATTTAGAACGGAGCGGCTAACGAGGATTTTTCTTCCACCACTAGGGGCGCTTTAACCGGAATTTCAAAAACAAGATAGACGGAAAATTAATGCAAAGAAGAATACGCTACTTTTTATTTAGTAGATATAACACGCACAACAAATTAGTAACTGGTAATTATTTTCAAATCCTCACCCCTTCATCATGAAAAGCACACGAAGGAGTTTGTATGATGCAAGTTTTAAGTTGAAGGCATCGATCTTGCTCCAGGAAGGAAACCGCTGTAGAGCCCTGCACCCGCGGGACCCAACACAAAACAGTGCGGCGCGGGACCATGGATGTAATAAGAGCATCTGAAAGAACATTCTGAAAGAACATTCTGAAAGCTTATTGCGGGCGCGGGCGGGAGCGGTACTGCACGACGCGGGAGCGAGCAGGAGTGGAACTGAAGACTGCGGGAGCGGGTGGGAGCGGGACTGAAAATTCTGTCCCACGCAGACCTCTACCGTGTAAGCTCGGCGTCGATTTCAGCGGAGATGATTAAAGTGACTTGTGGTTTCACTGCACAGGAGAAATGAAGATAATCAATTACCAGTTCTTTTCTGCTTTTGACCCGTTTTAATCAGCACAGTTGCTGCCGTGTTAAAAGGCACTGTTCAGAAAGAATCTGTTCAGATACATAAATGTACATTTATAGTACAAAATCGTTCTGTATATGCAGTAAATATCTCATTTTTCACCATAGATATCAGCGGCTTATAGTCCGGTTGTGGCTTGTATAACTTTTTTCTTTTTTTTTTTTTTTAAATAGATGGATGCGGCTTATATACCGGTGCCTCTATAGTCCGGAAAATATGGTAATTCATATGGATGGCCCCACCCATCACCAAGGACCATCGCTAAAAGTGGATAATTAGTGGTGGGACTTGATTTTTTAAAAAAATAAAAAAAATCTAATTAAATAGCACCTTTGTTATTAATTAATCTCAGTTAATCACATTTAACAGTATTTGTCCCAAAAGCAACATTTATTTGATATAAATGAATTTTAGTGCACTAATTTTCTTCCTGAAGCTCGTCATGTGTTGGAGTTTGGGCGCTGACACCTCTTGTTTGTACTCGGACCAGAAGTGCTCCCGCCAACAGCTCCAGCAGGTTCTGTGCTGTTCTCACATGTTTTGCATTTAAATGGTGTTGTAGGGTTGAGGTTCTTCTGTGATCTGCAGTCTCTTTTCTGCACAGTTTGTCAGTACTTCCATTGGGTCGTTTTTTGAATAGAAATTTCCCGTCCAGCAGACCCAGAGCACTTTCATGCTCAGTTGTTGTTGTAGTGGGAACTGTGTGCGTCAGTATAATTGTTGTACTATGACATGGTGCACTGACAAATGTTCTGGGTTGTTTGGCAAACTGTGATAAAATGTGTTAATATTTTTAATGCATGAATCTATTTGTAACTGATTAATCATAATGAACATGTTAATGTCACACCTCTATTGATAATAAGAACTTTATTCAAACTATACATAAATAAGTACATTGTAATAAAACTGTATATCCTCTGCTCAGAGAAACAGCTGGACCTAAAAACTGAAAATATAATAGAAATTATGTTTAACCAGTTTGGAAGCTACTTATAACATAGATTGTGTCAGTGATGTCCACAGAGGTGAGACATTTTGAAGCAATTTTAAAATAGTTACAGCTGCACTTTAACAAAGCATGGGCCCCCCTTAACCTTCTTACACTAGGCCCCTTACAAATCTGGATACGGCTCTGAATATTGAACATTACTATCACCTAAACCTACGTCCTCAATGTCCACCCGTTACCACGACAACCGCACTCGGAAAAATCCATTATTTGGGCTGATAAGCTTTAGTCCGATCTGTGGATGATGGCTGCTCCTCTGCCACACAAACACTTGACACGTCTGATTCTCCATCTCCAGAGCAGCTCCAGAGCAGGACCACAGAAACATAATCAGAGCCACGGGCAGGAGGCGGCCGTCTGATGAGGAGGTAATTGCATTCTTTTGTGTGTTCTCCATTCAAACGCCGCGGCTCTGAAGCACTTGTTCTGAGCGGGTCAGAGTCAACAGCATTATTTTGAAGTGGCGCTCTCGAGGTTTTAGTAATCAACACCATCTATCGCTTCTATTGCTTTGGACAAACCCACTTCTCGTTATGGGGGGTGTTTCCTGTTCTTTTCTTCATTACATTGGCTGAAACGCAGGTTTGGATAAATCACGTTGTAAAATGCTTGGACTGTCTTCTGATTGAAGCCTTAGCAGCTTTGACGTCTAAACTAATGGAGGACTTTGAAATGTGTGAAGGGCGTGAGCTACCAGTGGGGGCGCTGTAAACAAACCAGAGAGACGTTTAAGGTATGTTAATGGGTGACATTTTACAAAAAAGAAAGAAAGAAAGAACAAACAAATAAACAAACAAACAAACAAAAGTCAAGAAACATTTTTCTTGAGCTATTGGTAAAAAAAAAACAGAAAATGGAGTCTCTTTTTTTTTAGGGTTAGGGTTAAGGTTAGGGTAAAAAAAACAAAACAAAAAAGAAGACAAACTTTTATTTGAGGTGTTGGTGCACAAAAAAAAGTAGACAATGGAGCCGCTCAGGGCTTCCGTACATTTAATTTTTTTACTTATTTTTTTTATTGGTAATTGTTATGGAAACGCTCCTGCTCATTTTAACCCATGGCTTATGTGTGATTTATGTTGGTGTTTCCAAATGTCACAGGTTTATATTAAAGGTGCGTTTTCTTTGAGCCGCAGCCTGGTTCAAAAAACACGATTACGGTATGTTTTTTGGACGCTCCCACAAAAACAACCACATGCCCTGGAGTGTAGGATATAATGAGCATCCAAAAAGCATTGCATTTTCCCAGAACAGACATTGCTCTAAAAGCAAATCCTGACATGGAAAATCAGTGTGGACAGTGATTGGACATTCACTGATCTCACTTTGTTCACAAGTGTAGGCTCCGGGGTTAGAGGTCGCGAGTTTGAGCAAACTGAAGAGGGTTAGTCTACATGTATTTCTACCATGGAAAGGTTAGAAGTTACCGTGGAGACACAATGGACACACACATCAGCAAACAATGCAAATACATTTTTAAGATGGTCTGAAAAATACAAAATGGATTTAAACAGAGTGAAGAGACGTCCTTATTTTTCCGGGACAGTCAGTTTTGAGCCCTGTCTCCCCTGTCCCAGCAGATTTATCCAAAAGCAGAGATTTGAAAACCCTTGAGTTCAATCTGATCAATGCCCCAGTTGACCCAGACAAGTCTCCTCTTGAGAATTTTTTAGACCAATCCTATCATATGTTTTACCTAATGTTGATTTTATAGCGTTTGTCAACTGTATAAGAAGTCTGTTTTCTGTTTTGCCATCCAGGTTAGGGAGAGACGGACCTCATGTGAGGGACAGTAGGTTTTTTTCATTATTTCTCTGTAATTGTGTGCACAGTTCCTTTAATAAATCCAGACTCTTTGATTTAAGAAAATTTTTCTCTAATTTTATTCTTCTCAGATTTAGAAATCTACAACACTAAGCAGCAGAACTTCAGCATATAAACCAGAGAATAAAATATCAAAATTGAAATAGGCACAGAGACCTTGTTTTGATTGGTGTTATTTGAAATAAAACTTTAAAGTAAATATTGGAAATAGAGGTCAAAATCTGTTTTGTGGGACACTAAAATGGAATAATGGAATAACAAACTGTTTTCCCATTTTATTGTTTTTCATTCTTAATTAAAATTCAAAAGAACAAATGGTACACAGACCCTTACAGTGTATATGTATTTTATTTGGGTTTTGTTTGAGTCATTTCGTCCTTCTTTGTGTGTGTGGCTCCAGGACTTAAAGTTGTTTGGGAAGTTGCAGTAATTATTGTTCTTGTTCACACCTTTACGTCTGTTTACATCCAAATGTGAACAGCTCATGCATTCATTAACAGAGCTGACGCGTAAACATATAGGACAGTATACGTGGCTAAACCTCTCTCAGTCCTGCTGTGGTGCAGGTGTGTGGAGGACAGCCTCAGTCCCAGTGGGTGGCTGTTTACGGGAGCTCATTGTGATGTTGTTGTCTTGTTTCGTCCTCGGAGACTCGGCTGCTCCCTCCTGGAGAAGATGAAAGAGCAGAGCGCCCCTGGTCCGGTCCCAGTGCGGCTGGAGCCTTCACATCTCCACCAAGGTCTGAGCGGAAACTCGCCTCCAACCATCCTCACCTCACACATCTCCACAAGGTCCTTCACTGCGCCCTGCTCCTCAAGTTTGTTGTTTGTGCAAGTACAGACAAATTGTGTTATTGTGCGTCTCTACTTATAATTGTACTTTCTGAATCAGGTCCATTATTACACAAAATTGACTCTTGTGCGCTTTAAGTCATGTTATAATTCTGTTCCCTACTCAAAAACAGACCTGGAGCTGTGTTTTATTTCATTCACACATATTTGAAAAATCAGTTATTATTACTCTGTCTACTTCTCCAAAGCTCAAAATGCTCTGTTCCACCTTATGATGTCATGAAGCAGCAGTTTTCAAATGAGCGGCTTCTTTTTACCTTTAGTTCAGTAGAGATCGGCAATTCCAAAGCTGAAATAATCAAATGATTCTAGTGAAGGTGTATGGAGTTTAAAAACACAATGGAGCACTTAATGAATTACAGTGCTTCTCCATTATTTTCTGTCATTCCCCCCCGAGGAAGAAGAAAACACTTTGAGCCTCTTCACTCCACAGATCCGCTACCAAACGTGGACAAATCGCACCCTCGCCTTCAGTAGCCGACATACGAGAGT
The DNA here is from genome assembly GCA_034769755.1 of Odontamblyopus lacepedii. NCBI lineage: Eukaryota > Metazoa > Chordata > Actinopteri > Gobiiformes > Gobiidae > Odontamblyopus > Odontamblyopus lacepedii. Next base: position 18,714,366 of record CM068348.1, read on the forward strand.
AAAGGTTTTAGTCGCGTCTCCAAAGTGACTCCCGGGACACACGCAGCTTGTGTCCGTGCGTATTCCGCTCTGCTTTCACCTGCGTCATGAGGCTCCTGTGTCCTCCTCATCTTTATACATGATGTTCATGTTATAGTTCAGGGCATGTGCTTCATCCAGCGTGACAGAAACCATGTCTAATGCTGCAGCAGTATCAGCTCCTCTGCTGTTTGGTACTCGTCCTTATATGATTCTAACAGTGCTCACTGGTTTACAGAAGTAGCATTCACAAAGCAGGAGAATTGTTGGTGATATTCGGCACATTTTCACTGTAAAAACGTTAGCTTATCAGTGTGATTGGGGTGTAAAGTCTCTAAGCGACGCCATAATTTATTTGGCTTCACCCTGTCCGCCACCAACATTTTTAGACACAGTAAACACAACGGTCTTTCCTCGTTTCCCACCATAGTCACAGTGAAGCCGAGCGCCACAGACGCTTTGTCATATTTCCTCCTTTTAGCTTTAGGGAAACTTTGTTTCATTATCTCCGTCTTTCTCTGCCTTTCTTTGCATCCCTGTTAAATATTTTTCCATGGTGTGTCTATAGGGTTTGTTCACTGCACTTCATATCTCCTGCTCTGTGTTGTGTGTGTGCTGTGTGTGCATTTGCTTGGTGCAAAAAAACCTCACACTATAGCACTCTCTGCATACACAACAAGAGTGCAGTAGTTGGCAGTGATGCCAACTACTGTAGCGGATGTGCAATTACACTTTATTCTAGTACGGCAAAAAAATCATGCTCCCTGAGGTCACATGTGCTCCCTGGCACTATTTGAGAAGGTCTGCTGTGTTACCACATGACATCACAAGGTGGAACAGAATGTTTTCTGTTTGAGAGAAGAACTTGTTAAACATGTGTGAATGAAAGAAAACACAACTCCAGGTCTGTTTGTGAAGAGGAAACTACATTAGAACAGAAAACATGGGCCCTTTAATAAATTGTAAGACATCACTGAGCTGACCCTGTTGTGGAGTAAAGCTGGAGGAGAGAAGAAAGTTCACTGTAGGTTCAGGTGACACTTTCGACACCACTGTCTTTATGGAGGATTTTTATTGGATGAACATGTCAATAAAATGAACTAACTGCCTTTTTCGATGTTCCTCTGGTGTGTCCGGCCCTCACCGCCCTCTCTTTAGTGCACTAACTGATATTGATTTTTGTGTCATGAGGCGTTAGCAGACACATCTACTCTGAGGAGGTCACGTTAAACACACACATCTGACCCCACAGGTCACATGATCACCGGAGAATGCTCTGGGGTCACGTCAGGCTCAGGAGCTCTCGTCCAATCACACGGCAGAGATCCTGAGCCCGCCCTCTTCTAACAAAGTGTGACGTTTAATGAAGACACAAGCACACACACGCTCAAACAACACACACACGCTCAAACAACACACACACACACACACGCTCAAACAACACACACACACACACACACACGCTCAAACAACACACACACGCTCAAACAACACACACACACACACACTCAAACAACACACACACACGCTCAAACAACACACACACGCTCAAACAACACACACACACACACATGCTCAAACATCACACACACACATGCTCAAACAACACACACACACGCTCAAACATCACACACACACACACATGCTCAAACATCACACACACGCTCAAACAACACACACTCAAACAACACACACACACGCTCAAACAACACACACACGCTCAAACAACACACACACACACGCTCAAACAACACACACACGCTCAAACAACACACACACACACTCAAACAACACACACAAGCTCAAACAACACACACACACTCAAACATCACACACACACACACACTCAAACAACACACACAAGCTCAAACAACACACACAAGCTCAAACAACACACACAAGCTCAAACAACACACACACACACTCAAACATCACACATACACACACAAGTACACACACACTCAAATATCACACACATGCTCAAACATCACACACACACAAGTACACACATGGTCAGACATCACACACACACACACACAAGTACACACATGGTCAGACATCACACACACATTCAAATATCACACACTCATGGTCACACATCACACACTCACAGTTAAACATAACACACAAGTACATGCACACTCAAACACCACACACACACTCAAATATCACACACACACACACAAGTACACACATGCTTAGACATCACACACACACTCAAACGTCACACACTCACTCACACACACACACACACACACACACACACATACGGTCAAACATAACACACACACATTCTTTTCACATTCTGATCATACAAGTACACACACACACATGCACACGCGTATATATACATAATACACACACACAGACACACACATGCTCACACAATCACAGGCACACAAATATAGACTACATGCACACACACATGCGTACTTTATATAAAACTTCACCATTTCACCACTGGTTTTCTACAAAAGTTCCACGTGTAGCAGTGTTTGAAGGGCCAGAACAGAAGCAGGAAATAATACATGAGTTCTACAGCGCATTATTTTACATGTGAATCTGTCTCATTTGTGTTCATCTCTCCTTTTATGAAACCATTCTTTTCATCTTCTCTGTAAAAGTTCATTCTTATAAAGTTCATTGTAAATATCTGAGGAAGTCACAGTCGAACGGCTCCAGTGCGGTGTTCATTATCATACACTGCAGCGGTAATGAGCGCGCACCTCTTCACCAGTACGCGCGCACCGGCCCCGGGTACGGCCGCGGGTGTGTCGGGTACGGCCTGTCCTGCTGCGTCCCGCCGTATGGAGCCAATGATGTGGGACTGACACACACACACGCACGAAAACACACATACACACACAGACACATGCACACTGTAATATCTGAACATAGACCCTGTGAAAATAAAAACTGGAAAAGCATATATATTTTTGGGTTTAATTTGAAAATGGTCTGTGGATTTTCAACAAAGGGAAATACAAATAAACCAAACGTGTGTGTTGCATCTGCCTTTATATGAGCGCAGCAGATAAAATCCCATGAGGTCAGTATTTACTTCTTTTTGGGCCAGTTGTGCCTGTTGGTAAAGAACATTGATTTACAATTGAAATGCTTCAGATGGACATATTTTTGTCTCTGTTGTCCAGAGGAGAGCAGAGCACATCGCGCAGTTAAATATAGATTTAATGGTTTGTCATTTCATTAAGCTGACAGCATGTACGTTTATATTCCCTCATTATTTATTACAGCTCCAATGGTCAAAGACACATGGAAATATTGGAAAATGTGCCCTGGTATAATTCTTAAAGAGCACGTCCCCACCTCATGGACAAACTGTGAACTGCGTCTAAAAAGCCCATTCATTATGTTTAAGTGGCGCAATCCACAAACAAAATCATAGCAGTGCCCCGCTCTTTTAGAGTCTAATTGGACGAAAATCTGCGCAGACAAATTGAATTAGCAGCCGCTGCCTTTGTACAATAGAGATATCTGTTTCACATGATGTGCTGTATAATGAACACCTAATTTATGTAATTAGACCATTAAGCGTAAGCCGAGCATATGTTCCGAATGCCCTGCGGTCTGCCTGCTCAGGTAGCCCCTCTGATGTCCCAGCAGCGGCTAATGGGACAGGCTTCCACGGTCCGCGTCGCCACCGGTCCAGAAAATCACTCCCTCCGTATATAGATACATCACAGACGCAATCGTGTCCAACATGGAAGGTGCATGTAGTTCCCGTCATAAAGGCTAAATTTGCGAATGAAGAGGCTTCATTTGAGAGCCCTCCGTCTGCTAATTAATTGTCATCCTGCTGAATATTCATACCTTATCTCGAGCGCGTCCTTAATTGCACCGTAAAACATCTCTAGGGGCCGAAACCACCACGGACTTAATTAGAAGCGCGGATGGAGTCACTGGCCGATGGAGAAAGTCAGTTTGGAACCCACACGACAAACTTGTTTTACCTGCGTCAAGGCCGAACTAGAAAAGCGTCCTTTCCCCATAGTCTCCTCAGAATGAGATGAAGAAAGGAAACGGGTTTCATAAAGCAGCCATATCACTGAAATGACACAAAGTGAGATAATTCACACGGATTACAAATGTTTGTGTTGAAAAAGTCGTCCAGCACTGATTTGTTTATTTATTGGGTGCGTCATGTATACCGCTCCGAGTCAGGGATTAACACGTTGCAGTCAGCAACCTGGAAACATGCAGTAAACTTATGGAAAGGAAAGAGGTCCGTGCGTAAAAGGCGCGTAAAATGAACCAAAATACGTTAAATGACTTTTACGCATGGATTTAAAATTAGTACATTTTGAAAATATCTATTCAATGTTATTTTTTAGGGAAATAAAACACTATAATACGTTGTTAATCGCACCGTGAAAGGCTTATCTGGTGGGTCTGGGTGGCAGCAGATCTCAGCTCGCTTCACTGTGACAATATTGTTTGGCGATCATGCGCTGCTTTAGGCTGAATGGCATCGATCCTCTTTTAACAACATTTGTTTCGTATTGTGTTCGGGCCGCAGCAGAGGAGGGCAGACGTGTGAAAGTGGCTGTTTGATTCTCTTTTTCATCCCGGTGACCTCGGCCTTTGTGGCTCCTCACCCTGGGAATGTCACGCCTCACTACTCTACTTTAAGATGTTTCAGAAAGTGGCTTTTGTTTTGGCTCCGCTCTTTTTTGAAAGCTCCCCTCCCGCTATAAAAGATACTTCAGACTGAGGCACGGTTCACAAGTGCAATGCAATTTGCCTTATCCCAACCTTTGTTCGGATTTCTACAAATGACCAAACATGGCGCAGACTTGATCTACTGCCGCTTGAACCCGGAGAGTTTGTGAAAAGCTAAAAACCCCTTTTCACATTCAGAGTCATGGTGGTATTTTCACTGTGTGCATTGGACAGGGACAAAAGAGCGACCAACATCCCATAATATCCCATAACCCCGGAGCTCAAGAAGCCAGAGCAGCCAGAGCAGCAGAGCGAGTGTGAGAGGCTGGTTAAGGCGAGAGAAGGAGCACAGATTAATCCAGGGACATGTAAAACAGGTGCAGAGAAGAATAGGCCTGGGAAATCTACAGATAATTCAGATTTTACACAGAAATTCGGAAATTCCAATTGAAAATATTTGGTTTATTAAATTAATCTATAGAACGCATTATTTTAAATTATTATTTTAGTTCTTAAATCACTGAGTTTGTCTTTTATTTTATAAAACAGACTTAGTCCACTAATCATAACCTGGAACAGCGCGTAATGGCACATTCAATTGGGCAAAAGAAGTAAAAAATAAAATAAAATTCATGACATAAATAAAAAAATAAAATATGTGTCTATGTGTGTTTTCTCAGTGTGTTTTTTGTACTTCCATAAATTAATTTAGAAAAAAAATCTCTGATAGACAAACATTACGCGCGGTGCATGTTTGTCCTGAGCACTCTGCCGTCCCCCGCGCTGCGTTTCTCCTGCTAATCCGTCAGACCAGTGATGGGGCGCATTGTGGATTTATGGGGGAAATTAGCATAAATTATGAGCAATTCTTGCGTGGTGCTTGTGTGTGGTCCGGGGCCATTGCGAACTCTCCAAGCGGAAAGGTAGCGCTGGCCAAAAGCTTCAATAGCAGTAGCTCAAAATAGGCTTCCCATTTGGTTTTCACATTCATATAATTGACTTATGGATATTTTATACAGTTTTCCGCACACCATCCAGAAAGGTTTATTTGCATTTGTGAAGAAGCCCGGATTGGAATGTTTTGACACGGACACAAAGGGCCCTCAGCCTCATGAAGTTTGAGTTTGAACAGGGCTGTTTGCTTTGTGCGCTGTGTTCATATTCTTCCGCTCAGCTCTGGGCCAAATTAGCAGAAAAACTAACACCGACACAGCGGGACGCACATTGTTTGTGATCAGACTGATAGAAATTACACTGGAATAAATTCAAGGTATTTTATATTAGCCCACACCTATTGCATAATTAAGTCTGATAATTAATTAAGCAATCAAATTATTGTTAAATGTTTAAGGGTATTGGCAGACACGAAAAAGGCAAGAAATGTGGAAAAAGAACAATGATTCATTCACTGTAGTGATGTCAAAACATTATTTTAATCCGTAAAATAATTTAATGAAGCTGCTATGTTTAATGCCAGAAGTCCAAATAAATATTTGACAATTCCAGAAATGTCAGAAATGTGCAATAAATCTGAAGTGGCGTTAATTCGTGTCAAAGTCCGCAGAAAGAGTCAGCTCGCATACCTTCACTCACCGAGCACCGCGCTCCTATTCCGGTTACGGAGCCTTTTCACCCTTTTTCTGTCTTCAAATGGAAATGATTCCATTGGCCCAAGGTGTCCATGTAAATAGGTGTAAATGAAAGCAGATTATGCTTCCTCCCGCGCGCGCCCCCTCCTCCCGTGCGCGCCCCCTCCTCCCGTGGCGATTGTCATGTGATAGCGAAGAGGTGGCACATTAATGGAGCGCCACTACAGGGGTCTTTTCTGCTCATGTCACTACATAAAACTATCAGACGCGCACAGAAGACCATGGAGGCATCCGCTCGTCCCACAACACCACAGACTCATGAAGTCTAGTGCGGACGGAACAAGTTCACTTTTAGACTGACGCACTCGCTGCAGCTCTACGCACTGGGCTCTTTTACGCGCAACTTTTCTTCTTTTTAACCCAGACGCAAAAAAGGCGCAGAGGATCTAAAGGAAGGATACGTTTGGAGGAGTTTTGTGACAGTGTCCAGGATGCCTCGTCCCGGGAGGAACACGTACAGCGACCAGAAGCCGCCGTATTCTTACATTTCTCTCACCGCCATGGCGATCCAGAGCTGCCCCGAGAAGATGCTCCCTCTGAGTGAAATCTATAAGTTCATTATGGATAGATTCCCGTACTACCGGGAAAACACGCAGCGCTGGCAGAACTCACTGCGCCACAATTTGTCCTTCAACGACTGTTTCATTAAAATCCCGCGGCGGCCGGACCAGCCCGGGAAGGGCAGCTTCTGGGCGCTGCACCCCAGCTGCGGAGACATGTTTGAGAACGGGAGTTTTCTGCGGCGTCGAAAGAGGTTCAAAGTGTTAGGCGCGCCCGATCACTTGGCCCCAAGTAAACAACAAGACGCGGCTCACTACCTGCAACAACAAGCCAAACTGCGGCTGAGCGCGCTGGCGGCCACGGGCACGCACCTCCCGCAGATGTCCACGTATAATTTAGGAGTGTCCCAGACATCCACGTTCAAGCACCCGTTTGCGATAGAGAACATCATCGCCAGAGAGTACAAGGTCCCGGGGAGCCTGGCCTTCTCCACTATGCAGTCCATGTCCGCCGGGTACCCGCTGCACAACCAGCTCACGAGCGCCTGGCCGCATGTGTACAACAGCAGCGTCATGGACACCATGGCGAGCAGTGACTACGGCGCGTACGGCATGCCCATTAAGACCCTGTGCCACAGCGGGCAGTCCCTCCCCGCCATCCCCGTCCCTATTAAGCCCACGCCGACGAGCATGGCGGGCTTCTCGGCTCTGCCTCCGCACCTGCCCGCTTTCCTGTCAAACTCTCCGCAGTCCCTCAGCCCCACGTCCCCGCAGACAGCCACGAGCCAAAGCAGCCCCGCTACGCCCAGCGACACCCTCACGAGTCCGGCCACACTGCAGTCTGTGGCGGTGCACTGACCCGCGGCTGCTCCTGGACAGGACTATGGACCATGGCGCGCACCGGGACTTGTTTAGAGACTGAGCCTGTGTGCTGCTGTCGGAGGAGCAGGCGAGTGTCATTCATTTGTGTTCGTGTTGAATGTGTCGCTTTAACGTGTAGAAGTCCAGCACAAATCGCACAGCGAAGTATTGCTCTTGAAAATAAATTATTTGATAGTTCTAATTTGTTTCCGATGTGAGGTGTTTCAAAGTGCGCCACCGAGGCCGTGTGTGTCCAAACTTTGCACCGTGTGTTCGTTTGCTGTTAGTCCTGGACTGAAGGACGATGCCAAATAGAAAAGGACTACTTTAAATAACGCAAACGGACGGTTCTTGCAGTAGAAATGTAGTATTAAAAGAGTTTTCTAAACTGCAGGATGTGGATATTGCAAATACCTGAAATGTTGTCAAATGCACTTTTCTGTTGGAGACGGGCCTCTGTCTCCCACGCGCTGTTTGTGAAGCATTTAATTTAAGGCTGCGTGGCCCCGTGTCGCGCTGTGTTTGTACTTTTGTAGCTGAAGCATGCGATAGAAAAGAACAACATCTGTGTTACTGTGGATGGTGTCGATGTTTCTTTTTCACTTTGGAAATCCATTTTCGTTTCTGCAAAAGCATGCGTGCTTTGACAAAAGTGTCCAACAGTCTGGAGAACAACATGTGGTCATCCAAATATTTTCTCATTAAAAGTGGGGTAAACAATCAACATTTGTGCACGTGTCTTTAAGCACAGGAACAGGCTCATGGGGCATATGTGGTTTTGTATAAACTATTATTGTACACTGGAAATACTGCCACAGCTGTCAGAGTGTGTTTCACCAAATATATTATTATTATTATTATTATTATTATTATTATTATTATTATTATTATTATTATTATTATTATTATTATTATTATTATTATTATTATTATTATTATACACTTTATTTTAGGGACCACTGTTTAACTGCTACCTAAGTGCCAATTGTTATGCTAATTACTGGTTACTTAGCTGTTGATTTGTATTTATCAAACGCTTATTAACGCTTATTAAGATGTATGTAAGTGTATTTACAAAACACATATTGTAATCCCTACTACTTTAATAGATAATATCTTAATTCTTGCAAAATACGACAAAAACGAATTCTACCTACTTACTAACAATAAAAGATGTAACTAAGCAGTTATTATGTTTTTACTATTAGCTAAATATTAATATGTGGCTCCTAAAGTCAAGTGTTACCTATTTGTTTAATTAGTATTTCAATGTATTCGTATATTTTAATCATTTTCTCTTTTTCTTTTGTCTGTGGAGCTGTCAGAGCGCACAGGTGAAGCCGCGTACGCACAAACACAGTCCACAACGACAGGAAACTAGTAATGGGAATTTGGGCTCTTTCCTGGGATCCGGATCTTTAGAGCCGTCCAAAAGACTGGCTCTTTTTATAATGATTCTAATGACAGAAGCCAATAGGAGAACTCGTTTTAACTCCAAACTAATCACAGAGAAACGACCAAGGCAAAGAAAGCTCAGAGTGGGAGTGTTTTTACGCATTTTACGCTACAATAATAATCATTTACACTGTTATTAAGGTGGTAAATATATGTTTTTGTGCGCACAGCTCTCACTCCTGTTGTCTGCTCTGCTTTTGTGCTGATACTTGCTTTGGTTAATCAGTATAAAAACGCGTAAAAAGATATATAGATTCATAGATTCAGCTCCAATCGCTGGCGTAAAGGAACTGTTCCAAAGAGCCAGTGCATCGGCATTTGGAAACATGAACACAAAGTCCCAGTTGGCCGCTCATCACGCTCGGTCAAGGCTCCTCTCCGCGCTCGGCCTCGTCCCCATTCAACAGTTGATTCAAGCGGGGAGCGGCGACATAAACAAACCCGCGCCATTCTGATGCAAAATGAAAATATAGCGTTTTATTTGTGTCGCCTATAGTGTGAAACAGGCCATTTGGGCGCTTTAAACCAATACGTTTGAGTCGCGCAAAAGGCCAGATCAAATAAAGGCTCCCGGACACTTCATTCGGGCTCATTCAGCGCAATTGAAAGCGCAAAGAAAGGCGAAGCTCGACTGGGCCACCAATGTAGACATAGGCCTTTTTCCAGCAAGACAAAAACCCTGATTCCTCACAAACACATTGCTGACTGGGGGACTAGGAAACGAGCCGAGAGACTCTTTTGGAATTGAAATGCGCCCCTCCCCCCGTGCGTAAAATGCACTCGGAACGGGGAGCGCGCACTGATGACATTTAGAGCAACATGCAAAAAAAAAAACAAAAAAACATTACCGCAGTGAGGAACTTTTAATTGCTGATTCAAAACAATAGAAAAAAAAACATTAAAAAAATGAAAAATGAAAGTGCAAAAAGGCGTTGCCATATCTTAGTTTTATAAAATTGGTGAGATAGCCTAACATTTAAGTTGGAAAACCAGCTTTTAACACTTTTATTGTTTGTCTAACAGTATGGGCATGTATTTATGTATTTATTAATGTATTTTTGTTCAAACTAAAAGTAGATAACATATATTTTTATTAAGCTATTGTCATAAATCAGAACAGAACAGACGAATAGACAAAGAGGACAAACATTGGTACATTTTTTTCTCGAGTTGACATGAATTTACGCTCACAATAATCAATGTCTAGGCTGATGTAGGTTGTCTGGTTAAACAGCCGGAGACGCTGAAGGCTGCTGGAGAAGGGAGTTGCTTTGGAGCCCCGTGAGTGACTTCGGTTATAAATTGGCACCTCTCGCTGTGTGGGAATGACGCGATGAATGAAGCTGGCACGGAACACAACAAATAAGACAACTGTCAAAACGCAAATGACTCAAAACCGAGCGTGGAACTCCAAAAAGCAGATCCACGTACAATGTGTGTTTGTTTAAGCACTATTCGACCCTTTAAGCTCCTCAGTGTGATAGGAAATGTGCAGATGGCCACACAGACATTCAACTAGTGGGTCTGGATACAAAAGTGATTACGCGTAAAGAGTACACGACCTGTTTATTTTATTTTTATTCATTTTTACCACATTTTTACGCACTGGTTTAACGCAGACACATTGTAAGTTATTCTTAGAAAGCTGAAACATAGAAAATATAAGTAGAAATTATAACAAACAGGCAAAAAAAATTAACAAAAACCTCTAAAATTAAAATAAAACTATGAAATTCAGGGGCAACAGTCTTGGAAGTTAAGAATCGTGCAGTGAAAGAGCCAAGAACTGCGCTGGTGATGAGACTCTTTCGTGCGTAAAATGGGCCAATCCCGAGTGGGCTCAACCTGTCCACGCTTCGTCCTTAGGTGTCTCCACTTGGAAACAGAAGAAGGTGACTGCAGGCAGCGCTGTGAAATATAGAGCACGCGCAAAAGCCCAGTGTTGTCGTTTAATTAAAATAATTCATTAAAGTGGGGCCTTAGGTAATTAGCATGTATAATTTATGATTTGCTTAATGCATGCAGCCACTGGCCTCCGCAGTAAACTCAACTTAACCCTGGTGCGCGCCGCGGATACGGACACCCATTATTTAGAGGCTTTATTGTTTGGGATGTTTGTCAAGAGGATGCGAGTGCTGCAAAACGGCGACCGCGCTTTGCCTCTTCACAAACAACTTATTTGTTTATGGCTATTTCCTGTTGATTTACGCGCGTACTGGAGGAGCTGTCAGCGCGCGGAGCCTGGCCTCAGCGCGCTCATCCTTTTGGCACACGCTGGTCACTAAAGAGTGTACGGGAGGAGGAAGAGTGTACGAGGAAGAGTGTGTGTGTGCAGTGTGTGAGTTTAACGCTGACAGAATGGGGCCGTGCGTGGAGCGAGCCGAGAGAGCCGGATCATCAGTGATAGACAAAACGCGCATTAATTATAGTCTGCACAAGTGTCAATCTCCAACAAGCCGCGGCGCGCACACACCGGGCCAGGAGCTATATATATTATTTCTTGCGTGTACATGTACTTTTTAAAAACAACAAAGTTAAACAAATATTTTGCGAGGTCCACAGTAAACACATTTATTTTAAGAGAGCAACACGTTCTCCTGACAGAGGCTCATCCAGCGGCCTGCACCTCCTCAAGGTTCCACATATTCTTCTGAGTTATTACAGACTCAACAACTTAAAGTCCAATTTAAGGAACAAATCAAATCATTTAAGACCTAGTGTGTCCTGTGAAGAGCTCTATTAGATTCACCTCTAAACTGTGGAGACGCTCTTGTCTGAATATATTATAACATGCATTGTATATTTAACTTTTTGATTCTTATTTTTAAATACTTATTACTACTGCACGAGATTTGGAGCACAAACCAACTCCTCCTGGAAGATCTGAAGACCCAATAAAGAATTCCAAGTATTGTTTTTTATAGCCAAAGAACACTGTACACACACACACACACACACACACACACACACACACACACACACACACACACACACACACACACACACACACACACACACACACACACACTACAAGTGAAAGGTTGGACACACCCTCTCATTCAATGTTTTTTTCTTTTTCTTTATGTTTTCTACTTTCAACAATTTATAGAACAGGAGTCTCCAACCTTCTTCCTCCGGTGAGCTACCTTTACAAAATGGAAATGCCAGAGAGATACTAATTTCAGCGGTCACAAGAAATGGAGTTTATTTAGAGAAACAATGAGAAACCTATAAAACATTAACCGCTTTTCATTCATTCATGTACAAAATTAGACATCAGAATAATATATACAATGATAATAGACATTTAATTTATCAAATTTTACTTATTCAGGACGATAGGTGTAGATTCAGAATTCAGAAATCCCTTGTCGAACTACAAGGAAACGGTATGGAGATCTATCAGTAGAAGATGTATGGAATTATGTAGTAAAGAAATAAAACACGATTATGGTCAATGGTCACATTTTTATCCAACGCTTTTCCACCTTCAAGGCTCAAAGCGCTTTAAAACAAGAAATTACACACATTCACACACACACTCAGACACCAGTGTAATCAGACACTGGGGCCAAAGGGGTTAAGTGTCTTGCCCAAGGACACAACAACAGTATTCGCCTGCAGGAGCTGGACTCGGAACACCGACCCCAACCAACGACTGAGCGACCGTCTCCAGCCTCTGCAAACCCCTGGACTCTTCTTCTTGAAGACGTTTCCTGAAATGGTTTCCGGAATGCCAAAAGTGCAAAGCAGACAGGGCAATATATATATATATTTTTTTTAATTCAAAGTGATTAGATTTTTTGGACATGAACAGAAAGGGGAAACTAGAGGAGAAACTGGCCCTAGCCCCTCATTTCAAACTTTATTTCTTTATTGGAAAGTGTGAGTTTTGGAGCCATGGTATCACTCTGTTGTAATGGTATGGGTGTGACGCTAACTGGAAGCACTGCTGTCTCTGTTAGAAGTTGTTTTCACATTTATATTTCGCTGCTCTGGCCATACGTCTGTGTAAGTTTTCCCGTACGTCCCGTTAGCCCTGGACGCAGCCGGGTGCAGGTTGGATTGACAGGGTGGGGTCAGCGCCTCCTGTTGGCCTCATTTGTTTCTCGGTGCCGTGTAAATCTGGTGTTGACACATCATTTCATGCACATGTGGGAGTTCTGCTGGTCCTGCCCCTCCCTCCTGTCCCCTCAGCCCCTCCCTCCTGCCCCCTCAGCCCCTCCCTCCTACCCCCTCGGCCCCTCCCTCCCGCACCCCCAACTGACAACGGCGACGGAGGGGGCATGGCAACCGTTGACTGGTGGGACAGGGGCCACAGACTGTATGTATAAATGGACACAGCTAAACTAGTAGTATTCTAAATCAGAACTGAGCATGGGTAAACTTCCAGCTCCACTGTCTCTGGCTCCAATTCACTTTGTATTGAAAAACCGTCGCCCCTCTCTTTGCAACCGCTGCTGTGAGCCTCGTCATTTTTCATCTTAAAATGTTCATATTAACCTGCTTTACACGATCCCGGGGTTTTTATTTCGCTATTTTGTCCGTAAATCAATTCCTTTTCCTATTATGGAACTCAGCCACTGCTCTGTACTGCAACAAACAAAATTTACTCAAGATAAAATGACTTGGATTAAGCAAATTTTAACATGATTTGAGTAAATTTCACTTGACAAGTAAAATGATCTGCCAGTGGAATAAGACTTTTTGGACTTAAAATATGAAAATACATCTTGCTACACTTAAAATAAGAAAAAAACAACAACTTTTTGCACTTAAAATAACAAACAAAATCGAATGTTGCTTGAATTAAGAAAAAAATATACCTATTCCACTGGAAGATAAATTTACTTGTCAAGTTGAATCTACTCAAATAAAGTAAAATCTTCTTAATTTAAGTCATTCTAACTTACCTAGATAGTGTTTTTTTTTTCAGTTTTCCAATTTCATCTTCTTAATCAGTGATACACATGATTCTGCAGCTTCACATAATCATTTTTGTAGAAAAAATCCACTATACGGGCAGGAGGGGCCGTCTCTTTGTTGTGATGACATTTACGGCGACGTCAGCTCCCATATGGGTCAATGACATGATGCTGTCCAACTGCAATTTCCTCAGTTAAAAGGGTTCAAATTTCATAAGAATTCAATTCATAATTGATAATTCAATTTCTGTAGTATCTCTGACCTCCATGGAACCAAATAATTTAGTTATTCTGCATGTTTTTTGAACTTAAAGTGTTAAAATGTCATATGGTGCGACTAATAACAGCAGGAATTTTATGGCTGGGATTTTAATAACAGACAAAGTAGACTTGGGTGAATGGTTCTTTAAGCATTTTTCTTCATTTGATGCACTTTACAGGGCAGTAGTTTGTTCATTAAACACAAGCAGGTGACTGTCATATTGGACAGCAAAAGAAAATATAAATATGCATTAAAAATCTAAAGAAACGCAACACTTTGTTTCTATGCACTTCACTACTCAGAACTTAGATTAATATCCCAACCAGGTTTTAGAAAATAAAACAATTTTAAGGTTATTCTCGGTCGCACCACATGACATTTTACACTAAAAATGCTTAATATAAATGTTAAACATTATATTCTGTATATGCATTTATATGTATGTGTGTTGTATGTATGTGTGTACATGTGTTTTCTGTATATGCCCTTCAACAGGGCATATACAGGGCGGGAGGTGTGGGGTTTTAAAGGGAGAAAAATGCAATGACACCTGGAACCTGTATAACTGCAAATGATAACGCTAGAATAAAAATGTGACCACAAAAGAGGAGGAACCAACATTGTAACACGACTCAAAGCTCAAAGAGTCAATTTTGCGTTATATTGGACTTTTAAATGCAAATCAGAAATCGTGCAGCTGCAAGTTCATTTAAGCTTTTCTCATTTTCGGGTTACGACCATGAGGATAACAAACATTTTTACCTTACAAGGCAAAATGGACGGCCAAAAATAAATGTTGAAACAGTGTCCCACATTTGTGTTTTGTGTTTGAAAAGGTGTTCCACTATTTTAAAACTACACACACCACACACTAGAATCTTTTGGATATTCACTGGATACTACAATGGGGTGTAACAATATCCAAGTCTCATGATACAATATTGTCACGGTATGAACCTCATGGTACGATATTTATTGCAATATGGTGGGAAAGCTCACGATATTACGATATTCTACACAACAAGACTGACATTCTAAAATGCTTTGACTAGTCATCTGGTACAACATTTATTGTCATTTGGGATGGAACGATATCCAAATGTCTCTGTACTCTGGAAAAAACAATATCTAGGTAAGTTAAAATGACTTAAATTAAGAAAGTTTCACTTTATTTGAGTAGATTTAATTTGACAAGTAAAATGATCTGCCAGTGGATTTTTTTTTCTTAATTCAAGCTACATTCAATTTTATTTCTTATTTTAAGTGCAAAAAGTTGTTGTTTTTTCTTATTTGAAGTGTAGCGAGATGTATTTTCATATTTTAAGTCCAAAAAGTCTTATTCCACTGGCAGATCATTTTACTTGTCAAGTGTGAAATTTACTCAAATCATTGTAAAACTTTCTTAATTCAAGTCATCTTAACTTGACTAGATTTTGCTGTTGCAGTGTACTATATTTTCATGATTATACATCTCACGGTATGATATTTATTTATCTAAAAATGCCTTCACAAGACTTAATCCAAAGAATGAAGATGTGAAAGTGATTAGAACAGTTATTTCTTCATGTAGTCTGCATTGAAACAGAGCAAAGGATCATGGTCTATGTAGTTCTCTCTGTGTGTTTTTTTTTTAGCTATTTCTGCATCAGAACTATGCATTTAAGCAAAGAGACTTGTGATTCGATATATTGTGATGGTCCCCGATATTACTGTGAGACCTTTGACGATATGATATCACCATATTTTGGTTATACACTGCAAAAAATAATTTTCTAGCTTAGTTAAACTGACTTGAATTAAGCAGATTCATCTTGATGAATTTTAAGATTTTTTTTTACTTAATATGACAAGATTATTTTACTTGTTTCAAGATATTCCATCCTGATATATCTTCTATAGATATTACAACTTATTCTAAGCACTTTTTATATTAAATCAAGCCAGGTTAAGCCTCTTTAACTTCCTTCTCAAACCAATAAGGTGAAAAATCTTGCCATAAATACTTGAAACTAGTGTTTTCTGCTTAGAACAAGATTCATATTTCGTCTTGTTTTAAGAAAACTTGGTAAGTGCAAATATCTTACTGCACTGGTAGATAATTTCACTTAAAATAGAGCATTTTTACCTCAAAATTAGTTTCTTTTTTTCCTATTTTTAATAGGCCTTTTTGGCAGTGTAGTTACATTCCTATTGAATATGCTCTGGAATTCCCAAAAATCACAATCACAAGTAGAACAGAGAATTTTGATCTTTGAAGATGTAGAAATAATAATAATAAAGAAACAAAACACAACTCCAGGTCTGTTTTTGAGGATGTAACAACATTCTAACATGACTTAAAGCTCACTAAAGTCAATGTTGCATAATAGAGGAGGTTCAAACTTAAGGACGTGTGTTTGTGAAGAGGAGGTGAGTATCGGTGTGAGGGAGGGGGACCAGGGCGGCCGCTTTAATGACTTTAGGAAACGGGTGATAATAGTGATCGGAGATGACAGTGTATTGTCATGGGGAGGTCTCACTGTGATGCGGACAGCAGGAAAACGGCTCCTAATGAGGCTTCTCTCACACACACAATGCAACTGCGAGGCGGCATTTCAAAGACAATAGAAGCTCTTCCTCTCTCACTTTCACAGTCATGAATACCGACTCACACTCAGGAACTCAGATCTGTTTCACCAAAAGAGACGGGCAGGATTTACTCTCCAATCTGTGCTAAATATGTCTATTATTTTTAAGTCTGAGCATAAACATGTGTGCTTTGTGTCACTTTTCTGGTGGAGGGTCCTGGGCTTTGTCTGGAATGTTTCACAGTATGGCATTAAACCTTTCTATCTTCATGGAGACCAAACCAGACCAAGTTACAGGTCAGATCTGTGGAGAGACGACCCCCTCACAGTTAGAACGCCTGTTTTTCTAGGTATTTTTGAGCTATAAAACCATCTGTAATTGGGTAAATGTAAGTTAGAGCTGTTCAGTGTCATACTGTGGAACATTTCAAGCAGAGCAATGACATCTCCATGGAAACAAGAAGATAACATTTTATTTTTCAGTGCCACAAATGATAGAAAAATGTTATTAAAGGGTCTATGTTGCTCTGGAGTTGTGTTTTGTTTCATTCACACATTTCTAACATACAAACCCTGCAGATTTAGGATGATTTCGCTTCTCAAATAGAAAATACTCCATCTTGTGATGTCATGTGGTGATACAGGAAGTGCTCCACTGTATTTTTAAACTTGACACACTGTAGAAAACAATATCTAGGTAAGTTAAAATGACTTAAATTAAG
The DNA here is from genome assembly GCA_034769755.1 of Odontamblyopus lacepedii. NCBI lineage: Eukaryota > Metazoa > Chordata > Actinopteri > Gobiiformes > Gobiidae > Odontamblyopus > Odontamblyopus lacepedii. The sequence continues at coordinate 18,732,005 of CM068348.1, forward strand.
AACATTTCACTTTATTTGAGAAGATTCAACTTGACAAGTCGACCGTTCCACCAATGGAATAAATGTGTTTTTCTCAATTCAAGCAACAATTTTCAAGTGCAAAGAGCTGTTCTTTTTTCTTATTTTAAGTGTAGAAGATGTATTTTCATATTTTAAGTAAGGAAAGTCTTGGTTGATAATTTTGCTTGTTAAGTGAAATTTACTCAAATTTTAATAAAACTTTCTTAATTCCAATTATCTAGATTTTAGTTTTTGCATTGTACAGCTTCACTGGACTCATTTAGATCGTTTCAGCCCTGGAATTGCTCATCTATACTGAACACAAGGTAAAAGGTAGTTGTTAACTTTAGAACTACCACTTTATGACATCACAAAGTGTAATAGAGCATTTTGAGCTTTGGAGATGTAGACAGACTTATAATAAAGAGTTACTCAAATATGTGTGAATGAAACAAATCACAACTCCAGGTCTGTTTTTGACAAAGTAATGACATTATAACATGACTTAAAAGAGTCACAAGGATCAATTTTCTGTAATTCAGGACCTTTAAAAACACTCTGACAAAAATACCAGTATTTCTAAGAAAGAGGGAGGAGGAGGGGGCTTTGGGGGGTCTCTGAGAGCTGTCAGTGCACACACCTTACATTACATTACATTACATTACATTACATTTCAGCTGTGGGCATATCTGTAATGGCCCTGCCCCGTGCTCCAACTTGTCCTGATCCACTGTGCTGTTGCGTAAACCTGTGAACAAATGTTTGATTGATTCAGTTTTATTTAGAGTTTGTGCCAAGAGAGAAACAATAATCCTACACATACTACATACACACTGTGAACAACAGAAAAGCACAGGAGCAGAAAGAACAAAAACTTACACTAACCCACCCCTGTTCATGACATAGATTCAAAAATGATGTGGTTTCTTATGCACATTGATCTCGGGAAAATAAATGACACACTATGGTCATGCAAACGAATAATAATGATAAAAAAGCACAGAAGTTTATCGTTTATGATTGTATTAAAATAAGCAAAATTAGAATGAAAATTTTGTTTTGTTTTGTTTTCATTTATGGTCGTACAAACTAATAATAATGTCAACAAAGGCACAAAACTTTAGTGTTTATGATCATACAAAATAAACCACAATGAGAATAGAAAAATGTAAGGATTATTTGGGGAGATTCATCCACAATATTAAAGCAGGAGACTAAATCCAGCACCATTACATCACATAATCATAACTAACCATCACATTTACCTTTCAAATTATGAAACAAGCACGATAAGAAGCAGCCTCTGGTAAACTCCACTACAGGCTATAGGCACAAGTTCCTTCAGCTGGAACCCGATCCCTTTCACTCTGCGGGTAATTGAGCTGTGAAATATTTCTGGAGGATCTGATAACAGTGAAATGAAATGAAACAGTTTTACAGTAACTTTTGAGAGACTTCTCCCAGACCAAAGCTTCTGCAGAAACTACAGAGTCTATCCAAGGATGTGTATGCATACATGAAACTACTGTATATAGCCTTGTTTTAAAGCTGCATTGTGTAACTTTTCTGAAGGACAGTTTGTCAGATGCTTTTCTCCATGGAGACCAAACCAGCCCAAGGTCAGATCTGTGGAGAGGCGACCCCGCTCTCCGTCAAAATCCCTGTTTTTGTAGGTATTTTTGAGCTATAAAACCACCTGTAATTGAATAAATGTAAAGTAGAGGTGTTTAATGTCACACTGTGGAACATTCCAGGCAGAGCAATGACATATCCATAGAAACAAGCAGGTGAAGGACCCCAAACCAAAAAGTTACATATTGAAACCCCAAAAATGATGGTTCCAGATAAACTATACTGAAAGATAAGTCATATGTTGTGTAGTATTTGCTTGTATTTTTCTATAAAATGATGTAAATAAAATAAATAAATAAATAAAAACACATGTAAATATGCAGGATTGTAGACAAAGTAGTAGTATCTATCATGACAGACCTATAGCTGTGTCCATATATGAAACGTGCACATGGGTCTGGCTGTTTAATGTCACACTGTGGAACATTCCAGGAGGTGCAATGACATATCCATAGAAACAAGCAAGTGGCGGACCCCTGACATTTTATTCTCTCTGGTTTATTTGCCCCAGAAGTTTTGCTGCTAGAAGGACTTAGCTGAAAAACTCGTTGCATCTTTGTGGATAAACAGGTCCTCTTCTTTTATAGTGACAGACAAGTTTCATTTTCTTTATTTTTTTCATTTTTCTTCTTTAATTTCATGATTATTTGGAGGTGCTTTGCGTAACTTTTCTGGTGGAAGGTGAAACACTTTTCTTCATGGAGATGTTACTGATTTGTTTGGAATGTTTCACAGTTTAATACTTTTCTGTCTTCATGGAGACCAAACCGGACTAAGTTACAGGTCAGAACTGTGGAGAGGCGACTCCGCTCACAGTCAAAAAGCTTCGATATTTCTGAGCTGTAAAACACCTGTAATTTATAAATATAAGGTAGAGCTCTAGAGCCAAGGATTTGCAGTGCTGTCGACAAAGCAAAGGGTGGACACTCTGAGGATTTGAATAGAAAATATAAAAAGTATATTTAGTACAGTTATTAACTTCTTATACCATATACCTCCTGTATGTACAGTAAGTATATAAAAGTAACATATGGTACATAAACTATCTATAGAAACAAGCAGGTGATGGACCCCTGATATTTTATTCTCTCTGGTTTATTTGCCCCAGAACTTTTGCTGCTAGAAGGACTTGCCTGAAAAATCATTGCAATTTTGTGGACAAACATGTTTTCTTCTTTTATAGCGCACTGATTCTTGAGAGTCGGGACAAAACACCCTCAGAAAAACTTTAAAAAAAAAATTACACTATATTGATTAGGGTTACATATTCATGTAGATAAAGATCTGTGCTATTAAACCATGTAAAGGTGCAGGCAGGATGTTAAAAAACATTTTTAACAAGTTCACTTCCTTACCATAATGCCTTGCTTTACGTCAACTCCGTCAGATACACTCAAAGTACATAATTATATAATTGTACTAGCCCAATAAGAATCTTAAGTTCTGATTTATGTTGTAAGAGTATATAGTTACTGTGATATGCAATAAAATGTAATATATATACTTAAGGCTTAATTTTAGACTTTTATCAATACCCAGATTTTTAAAAAATGGCATTTTCAAACTTTATCTTTTTTTGTGCCACCATAGGAAAAAACCCTTAAATGAATAAAACACAAAAGGATGTAGATCTGATGATCCTTTATCGCTTAAACAACAAACACTGAAGAAAACATTTTTTTTACCCCACAAAAAATACAAAAACATACATCTGACAGTGCTGATAATGATCTGACGGTGTTGACGGGAAACTGATGGAGTTGACAAAATGACATTTGCATTTATGATTGATGAAAAACTGCTTTTTAAAACAGATGAAAGAAACAATACATTTAGAAACAGTCATTTCTAGCTTCATTGTGAACATATTTTACTCATCTGCAAAAAGCAAACTGTAAAAACTGCACTTTATACTATTATCATTGCCGTATAATTGCACCATTTCCAACTATGCCAACAACAGCCAACATGTTGCTGCAAAACATTGTATACTTCAAAACTAGGCAAATGAAGACAGCAAGAACTGGCAGCTGTTGAAAAAATAATAAAAAAAACAATTCTTTAAACCAAGAATGTAGCCACACGAGGCACTTATGCCTTGAGTAGCAGGCGGCGGACATGCTCATGCTCTATAAAGTCCAACACATCAGGGGCAATACTGTAGATCTCTGGTGTTCTTCATTGGACTGGTGATGCACTGCCAATTAGTTTCACTATGATGTCTTGAACTGGGCAGAAACAGACATCCTACTTGCCACACTTAGGCTTAACCTTTGCTGTTGGACCATGTGGATGCATAAATTCAACTTTCACATCTTGATGCTCGGTATCCACAGCAATGGTCTTGGCCAGCCACCAGTAGTCATCATAAACTACTGCTAACCAGTCTCCATTACTAAGGCTGCTAACAGTCGATACTGTTTTGGATAAATCTGCCACAGATAATACTGTACTGGAATGTATTAAACCAATGGAAAGGCAGGGTTTTGCACACTGTCCGAGTCAAACAGACAGGATTCTGTGGCATTGTGGACAGCCTATGGATCCTGTCTAAGAATATCAACACACAAAATTACGGTGCACTTTTGGTCTGAGGATCCAAGTAAACTGGATTTGAAAAAGTAAACACTGACCTTCTTCACAGTTGGTGTATTTTCAATAGTGGAAACTACACACTGCAGTACATACACCTTTTAGATTTTACATCAATCAAAGTTATTATAAGCAGACACAAGTAGCCTAAATCATTCAATGAGCAGACCAAAGCCTACCCAAGTTCTACAAAACAAGTATATTGTACAATAATGTAATTGCATGCTGCATATGTATGTAAATGTGCAGATAACCCCCCTCCCCCCCCAAAAAGTATTCTCTTCCTTTACCATGAGAAAAGAGTATAATATTAGTGCATTAAGCAGTTATTGGTGGATTTGTCAACTCCGTCAGCTTACATGTCAACTCCATCAGACATAAAAGCTGATGGAGTTGACGCTGACGGAGTTGACAAAATGATATGTTTTTCTCTTTGCAGAAAAAAAATATTGCAGCTAGCTAGCTAGTTTTTTGGCTACTGCTATCTATCTCCATAATCTCAAAAAATACTTTAATTGATTCCACTCAGATTTTTTTAAAAGTATCGTAACAGAGAGATGGTGTTGACATGCTCCAGCTGTGACCATAGGATATTTGACATTTATCATCTAAAATATCAAAAAATGTCAAACTTACCAGACCATGTGTGGTACTGCTGCATTCACCAACAGCTCGGAGAATGAAAAGGGTCCTCTGGGATATAGCTGATCATGTTATTGTCTGATTAAATTTATTATTATTGAAAGTCTGATGGAGCTGACAAAAGCAGTGGACACAAATTTGATGAACTGATTTCTATGGAAAATATTTTTTGATTTTCATGATATATATTGTTTCATAATTTTTTAACCCTTATATTTGATTGGATATAAATGTTTTCACAATTATAGAGGTTTTTAATGTTTTTCAATGCTGGTGACTATTGGGACCTCTTGCTGAGGACAAGAGAAATAACATGGGGCGTCTAACCACTGGTCATACATTTAAGCAAATATACTCCAAAAAAGTAATTATCTATGCTAAAACACAACATCAGTATTCACAATTCCTTTAGATCTAACTTAGTGGGTATGTCAATAATTTTTTATTTGTTTATTTTTTATATAAATAAGACTTTTCTACGTGGGACATGTTTTGTCCCGACTCTCAAGAATCAGTGAGCGACATGTTTACTTTGCATTTTAGAAAGTAATTGTTGAACTCCATGATGAGAAACAGGAAGAAGCGCTAAACTCTCCTTTGTTCAGTTGACTCCAACAGTTTTTATTATAGATCCATGGTTGACCTGAATTCACACACGGAGCACTAAGAAGCAGAACTTTATAAACCAGAGAGAATAAAATATCAAAATTTGAATAGACTGTTTGTTGATTGGTGTTATTTGAAATAAACTTTAAATCAAATATTGGAAATAAAGGTTGAAATCTGTTTTGTTTTTTTTGTTTGACACTAAAACAAACTGTCCCATTTGATTGTTTTTTGTTCTTAATTTAAATTCAAAAGAATGAATGGTACACAGACCAAGGTTAGCATGCAGAAATCACTCCAGATACAACTTGAGGTGAGTAAATGTTGAGGGGAAACTACTACAACATGGTTCAAATGCATAGTAGTGCTTTAATATGTTTGTTGTTATCTCAGTACTTGTTCTAATCCTTGTAACGCGCTGCTATTAGTGTTTGTTGACGGCGTGGGAATCCAAACAAACTCCTCTAATGAAGCCACTTGGAAGATCTGACGCGTGAGCATTACTCTCTTTAGCGCCGTTCACTCGTAGGCGCTACACCGTGAACCCTGCGTGTGGATTTTAGCAGCGCTTTGTTTCCCCTCCAACCATAAACTGACACTTCTGTTGGACTTCAAAGGTGTGCGAGGAGCAGAGGTGAGAAGAGCCCCATCCACACAGGGGCCACTCTGTCAGGCAGAGCTGGGGGCCAAGCTGGGGGCCGCTGGGTGCGTGGAGGAGGGGGCCTGCAGACTGCACTGTGGTCTGAGGAAAGGAAGTCAAAGGTAATTGCCATTTAGAAACACTGACGACAATAAGAAATGCTGCTCTGTTTCCTCTGTGTGTGAGGAAGGACGAGTCGTAAAGATCGGACCTGATGCAGGAGCTCTGGAGGAGGGTGGAGATGTGTCCTGTGGCCCCAACAGACTCTGGAACTCGACGTTAGAACCAGAGGTGGGACCAATCGATCAGTCATCAACAGTCTCCACATCTCTGGTCGTGCACAGTCCACAAACTATATAAATATAAAAACAAATACATACAACACACCTCATACATTCAAACCTTAGTGCATCAGGAGACACAAGCAAAATTACTTTCATTTAAAAACTTTATGGGTCCAAGTTGTTGTTTTGCGAGTCTCAAGTACAGTTGTGCTCATAAGTTTACATACCCTGGCAGAATTTATGAACACAAAGGCAGGTGGACCTGTCACTGGCTCCAGCAGAATAAAGTGAAGGTTCTGGAGTGTTCGTCTCTTCTGACCTCAGTATCACTGAGCCTCTGGGCAGATTCAAGCTGCAGTTCAGACAAGAGCCCAAGAATTTACAGGAACTGGAGCCTTTTGCCAAGAAGAATGAGCAGCTTTACCATCAGAGGAAATAACACATCCACAACTGTCACAAAAGACTCCAAGCTGTCACTGGGTTATTTGTGTAGTTTCTGTTCTCATTATGATTTAAAAAGAGTAAACACAGTTGTTTGATAATAAATAGCTTCACCCAAGCACTAACCATGAATGAAAGAAAAGATTTATATCAAAATTCATATTCTCTGAAAGATGGCCAAGAAATCAATCAAATTCTGTCAGGGTATGTAAACTTATGAGCACTACTGTAAGTCTCAAGTCTTCGACCTCAAGTCCGAGTCAAGTCCCAAGTCAAAGACAGGCAAGTCTAAGTCGAGTCTCGAGTCACTGGCCCATAAGTCCAAGTCAAGTGCAAGTCGTCTGCTTTAAACTTCTGTTTTCATTACACCAAAACAGTTCCCAATATAGCTTTGATTTTTCAATCTTTTGCAATTTATATGACTGTTAAACTAAAGTGTACTTAAAAAGTCATGGCTTATTTATACATGAGTATTTGTATAAGAGTTGTAGAAATGCTTTTTTTTTTTCTTTATTAAATGTCTTGACAAGATTATAGTGTGAATCACCACGGTCAGAACAGAAAGAATTCCAATTTAAAACAGTTATTTCATCATGTAGTCTGCACTGAAATGGAAGAAGCGTGTTCATTGTAATTCTGTTTTACTGTATTGCACTGTGTATTACTGTAGTACATTTGAGGACACCATGTTACAGTACTTCAGTTCCATCCAAAGTAACAACCAGAGAAGTGGAAAGGACATGTTCCAGTTTGTTCCTGAAAAATGGAGCACATCATGTATTAAGAGAAAAGGATTTTCTGAAAACATTTTTTTTTTAACGAAAAGCATCGAGTCTTCTCAAGTCACAGGCCTCAAGTCCAAGTCAAGTCCCAAGTCTTAGTCCATTTTATCAAGTCAAGTCTCAAGTCCTAAAAACAGTGACTCAAGTCTGACTAGAGTCCAAGTCACAACTCTGGTTAGACCCATGTCACAGGGGTCAATAAAAGGCTAAGAATGCACAATATACATGACCCGTCAGAAGTGTGGACAAGCTTCAGTTTCTTTTATTTTCCTTCTTTAATTCCATGATTATTTGAACGTGCATTGTGTAACTTTTCTGGTGGAAGGTTAAATGCTTGTTTTCATGGAGATGTTATTGCTTTGTTTGGAATGTTTCACAGTTTGGTTTAATACTTTTCTGTCTTCATGGAGAGCAAACCCGACCAAGTTACAGGTCAGAACTGTGAAGAGGCGACTCCGCTCACAGGCAAAATGCTTAGGTATTTTTGAGCTGTAAATCACCTTAATATTACATTGAATAAATATAAGGTAGAGCTCTAGAGCCAAGGGTTTGCAGCACTGTCAACAAACCAAAGGGTGGATACTGAAGGATTTGAATAGAAAATATCAAAAGAATATTTAGTACAGTTATTAACTTCTTATACCATATACGTTATGTATGTATACATAAACAAAACAAAAGTCTGAACGTTCGTGGTCCTGTTTACTACCACCACTATTGTCAGTGGCGGAAAGTAACAAAGGTAGGCTGTTCGTACTTTACTTAAGTAAATTTCACTAGCAAGGACCACACCAACAACACACGTGCGATGCGAAAAGAGTTTATTATATGGAAACAAGGCGGGTCGGCTGGGTTGAGACTCAGGGTGTGGGTACTGTCTCAATTTTCACATGGCCCAGCACTTATGTCTGGAAAATACAGATCGGGGTTGGGAGGGTGGGGTCGAGTTATTCAGGACAAACTGTGTTGCCAGGATAGGCTGCTACAAATAGGCTTCTGGGAAATTGAAGTGTGACAGAAGTGAGCTGTGATTCGCTGGAGAGGAGGCGAGGGAGGTTAAGGCGTGGACCTGCTCCTGAAGTTAATCATATTAACTACATTTTAGTTCATGGCAAAAGGAGAAATTAAATTTGTCAACTGGACAAAAGTTTATTTTGGTTGAGTATGTTTCGCAGCTTGGATGAGCTCGACCAAAATACATTTTTGTCCAGCTGACAAACTTTTGCCATGGATTCTACCCGGACGACTGAGAGATTTTACACATAGATTTGAATACATTTTTACTTTATTCATGTGATACTTCTACTTACTTCAGTACAGTCCCAGTTTTGAGCATTGTGTCCCCTGTCCCAGCAGATTTATCCAAAACCCCTGATTTGTCCCAGTTTTATCCAAGAAATATCCCAGATGTCCCTTTTTTGACCAATTTGATCCCTGCCAACAGTAAAGAGATGCATAAATTGTCATTTGTTAAGGCAAAATACAAAAAAAAAAGCTGCTTAAAACTGACCAAAACACAAAGAAAACATTGCAACATTAATTGTGAATAAATCATGAATGAGACGGGTGCAGAACAATTTTCTTTAATTCCGCTCTCATTTCACAATATTATTATCACCAACCACCCGAAACCGAGGATTTCCCTGTTTTTGACTCTGAAAATCTGGTCACCTTATCTGCACTTCTTCCACCCATTGTAGTTTGAACCGAATCAGGTCTTTCTGGTCAGAATATGTTAAAACAAAGCTCAGATTAAGTCTAATTTGAGTAACAGAGCAGTGCTTTCAGTTATCTTCACACCCCTAGGGAAAATTGATGCCATCAGCTGCGAAGTATCAGTTGCTGAAGGTCTTTTTGCCCGAGTGTTGTGCAGGAGGAGGTGGTTGGTGCGTACAGACCCGACTGCCCCGTCCCTATCTCCACTCTCTCCACTCTCTTTGATGTGAGCTCATGTTGTGGAGGCCGGTGTGAAAATCCCACTGAGACCATGATCCACGGCACGCCTTTTCTCCCTGGGATAATCTCCACATTCACATCCACTTTGTTCCATTGTTTCTTTGTTAGCCCGCACAAAGCAGGGTTAATTAGCAGCCGCTGGTAGCCTGTGTGCGCCGGACACTTCATCACGGTGAAGGGCCCTCGGTGCTCGGGCCACACAGGGGACCAGCCGGGAAGAAGAGACGCATTCACACAGGAGCAAAGAGGATCACTGACTCTACATGTCATTAACTGTTGCCTACATGTAAACACACACACACACACATACATACGCATATAGTTACAGAGCAGGGAGGGGGATACACATTTAAGCACTAGAGTGGAACAGTGGAACTCTAAGAATAATTAATAATAAGAATAAAATCGAATAAAATCTGAAGGTGAACCCAAGATGGTGTCGTGTTGTTTTCAGTGACCTGTGTTCATTGGCACATGGGCCCAAAAATAATGTTCTCTTTTGCACGGAGTGGAATGTTTGGACCAATCAAACATGGGGCTTATTCTGAATTTAAGGTGCTGAAAGGTGCTACAGTTGTGTTTGGAAACATGCCATGACGACTTCCGGTGTAGCTCCCGACACTGGGCTCACTGACCGACTGTGATCAAACCCACTGAAGTAAATGTGATCGTTGGTAAAATGAAGACTGCAAACGTATGTGCTGTTTAGAATCATCTGGAATTTGGTGCCCTCGTCTCTTCTAATCGCATGTACCCAGTGCGCTTGAAGTTGTGCGTCAGTGGGGAAATGATTGATGAATGAACTGTCAATGAGTCAAATATAACGGAAAGCTACAATGACGTGTAGATGAAGAAAACTGGGGCATTTTCGAATTTTTCATACATTTTGTCAGACTTACTACCGTGAACAGAGCCTGTCAAAAGTTGTCATTGTATGTTTCTAACTGTCTTCCTGGTTTGTGACGTAAGCGTGAATACAGCCTGTTCACAGGGTAAAAGATTTGCAGCAAAGATCCAACATCCCAAAGCCCAAGGAATCGATCCAAAGTGATTCGATCTAACTTAGTGACAGACAGGAAATGGTGCAGTAAAGCAAACTGGTCAAAATTAGCCTCATCAAACTCTTTTATTTCTTAAGTATAAACCCCGCCCACAGATGAGAACAGCCAATAGAAAACAGCCTCTGTACAAAAAAAAAAAAAAAAAAAATCATTCATTCAAACAAAAAAACAGAATAATAATTAAAAAAAAAAAAACTTTTTGGCCAGATTACTGGTCAGATCTGTAGAAAGGTGGTAACAATGACTGAATGAGTTTAAAGGGATAGTTGGGGATTTTTGACATGAATGCCCCATCACACGTCCCCATCAGCAGTGTCGTGCATCAACACTGACTGACCTCCAGACAGCGTCCGGTGAGCCGAGTTCTTCCCCGGTTGCTGATGAAAGTGTCCAACAAGTTGACTGGGGTCACGAAAATAAAGCTATACTGTAGAACATTCCAGGTCAAAGAATATCATCGTCATGGAGACAAGCAGGGGGTTTTCACGTCAGCTGCCAGCAGGTTCAAATTCAGTTCAGACAGGGCAACAGTGGTTCAGTGCGTGCGGCATTCCACCACACACCACAGGTTTGGTGGTTCAAACCTCAAGTCTCTGACAGGGCATCCAGCTTAAAAACAGCCAAATCTCTGGAGGTTATTATTATTTTATTATTACACAGAGTTTGTTTCTTCCTGAGTCCAGGGGCTGGTGAGTGTTTGTGACATATTTTCACCGCTCTTCTCAGGGTGTGTGTGAAACTGTGTGTGTGTGTGTGTGTGTGTGTGTGAGACTGTGTGTGTTTGTGTGAAACTGTGTGTGTCTGTGTGAGTCTGTGTGTGTCTGTGTGAGTCTGTGTGTGTCTGTGTGAGTCTGTGTGTGTTTGTGTGAGTCTGTGTGTGTTTGTGTGAGACTGTGTGTGTTTGTGTGAGTCTGTGTGTGTTTGTGTGAGACTGTGTGTGTTTGTGTGAGTCTGTGTGTGTTTGTGTGAGACTGTGTGTGTTTGTGTGAGACTGTGTGTGTTTGTGTGAGTCTGTGTGTGTTTGTGTGAGACTGTGTGAGTCTGTGTGTGTTTGTGTGAGACTGTGTGTGTTTGTGTGAGTCTGTGTGTGTTTGTGTGAGACTGTGTGTGTTTGTGTGAGTCTGTGTGTGTTTGTGTGAGACTGTGTGTGTTTGTGTGAGTCTGTGTGTGTTTGTGTGAGACTGTGTGTGTTTGTGTGAGACTGTGTGTGTTTGTGTGAGTCTGTGTGTGTTTGTGTGAGACTGTGTGTGTTTGTGTGAGTCTGTGTGTGTTTGTGTGAGACTGTGTGTGTTTGTGTGAGTCTGTGTGTGTTTGTGTGAGTCTGTGTGTGTTTGTGTGAGTCTGTGTGTGTTTGTGTGAGTCTGTGTGTGTTTGTGTGAGTCTGTGTGTGTTTGTGTGAGACTGTGTGTGTTTGTGTGAGTCTGTGTGTGTTTGTGTGAGACTGTGTGTGTTTGTGTGAGACTGTGTGTGTTTGTGTGCGTTTGTGTGAGACTGTGTGCGTTTGTGTGAGTTTGTGTGAGTCTGTGTGTGTTTGTGTGAGTCTGTGTGTGTTTGTGTGAGTCTGTGTGTGTTTGTGTGAGACTGTGTGTGTTTGTGTGAGACTGTGTGTGTTTGTGTGAGTCTGTGTGTGTTTGTGTGAGTCTGTGTGTGTTTGTGTGAGTCTGTGTGTGTTTGTGTGAGACTGTGTGTGTTTGTGTGAGACTGTGTGTGTTTGTGTGAGTCTGTGTGTGTTTGTGTGAGACTGTGTGTGTTTGTGTGAGTCTGTGTGTGTTTGTGTGAGTCTGTGTGTGTTTGTGTGAGACTGTGTGTGTTTGTGTGAGACTGTGTGTGTTTGTGTGAGTCTGTGTGTGTTTGTGTGAGTCTATGTGTGTTTGTGTGAGACTGTGTGTGTTTGTGTGAGTCTGTGTATGTTTGTGTGAGACTGTGTGTGTTTGTGTGAGTCTGTGTGTGTTTGTGTGAGACTGTGTGTGTTTGTGTGAGTCTGTGTGCATTTGTGTGAGACTGTGTGTGTTTGTGTGAGTCTGTGTGCATTTGTGTGAGTTTGTGTGAGACTGTGTGCATTTGTGTGAGCCTGTGTGTGTTTGTGTGAGACTGTGTGCGTTTGTGTCAGACTGTGTGCATTTGTGTGTGTTTGTGTGAGACTGGGTGAGATTGTGTGCATTTGTACGAGACTGTGTGCCACTGCGTGAGTCTGTGTGCGTTCATGTACATCTGTGTGTGTTTATGTCCATTTGTGTGAGTGTGTGTACGTCTGTTTGTGTGTGTGCATCTGTGTGAGTGTGTGTCTGTGCAAGAGTGTGTTCATCCAAGTGAGTGTGTGTGCATCTGTGTGAGTGTGTGTGTGTGTGTGTGAGTGTGTGTGTGTGTGTGTGTGTGTGTGTGAGTGTGTGTGCATCTGTGTGTGTGTCTGTGTGAGTGTGTGTGACTGTGTGAGTGTGTGTACGTCTGTTTGTGTGTGTGCGTCTGTGTGAGTGTGTGTGAGTGTGTGTGTGTGAGTGTGTGTGTCTGTGTGTGTGTCTGTGTGTGTGTCTGTGTGAGTGTGTGTCTCTGTGTGAGTGTGTGTGTCTGTGTGTGTGTCTGTGTGCGTGTGTGAGTGTGTGTGTGTGTGTGAGTGTGTGTGTGTGTGAGTGTGTGCCCTCCGTCTCCAGATGCCCGCTCCCTGGTGGTCTAATTTATGTTAAGTCACACACCTCCCTGGAGCTGTTGTGAATGCCTCAGAATGGCTCCGAATGGTTCAGAATGGTTCAGAATGGGACTGAGCTCGGAGCCTCCGTCCTCACTAGGATTGTTCTGGATGGGAAAGCCCGGCGGTCCGTGGGCTCTGAAGGGCCACTCTCTCTTCTGAAGCAAGTAATTCATTCAAATCTCAGGAAGTCAACAGCGGCGGATCAGAGGAGGACTGCAGCTGGACCTCCGCTCACTGGGCACCTATGGGAGCCACACACACAACAAAGGCTTTTCTCCCACTGCAGCTCCCATACTGTACTTTAATGTTCCTATATAGACTGTACTATAGTGTACAGCTCCCATACTGTACTTTAATGTTCCTATAGAGACTGTACTATAGTGTGCACAGCTCCCAAACTGTACTTTAATGTTCCTATAGAGACTGTACTATAGTGTACAGCTCCCATACTGTACTGGAATGTTCCTATATAAACTGTACTATAGTGTACAGCTCCCAAACTGTACTTTAATGTTCCTATAGAGACTGTACTATAGTGTACAGCTCCCATACTGTACTGGAATGTTCCTATATAAACTGTACTATAGTGTACAGCTCCCAAACTGTACTTTAATGTTCCTATAGAGACTGTACTATAGTGTACAGCTCCCATACTGTACTGGAATGTTCCTATATAAACTGTACTATAGTGTACAGCTCCCAAACTGTACTTTAATGTTCCTATAGAGACTGTACTATAGTGTGCAGGTCCCATACTGTACTGGAATGTTCCTATATAAACTGTACTATAGTGTACAGCTCCCAAACTGTACATTAATGTTCCTATAGAGACTGTACTATAGTGTACAGCTCCCATACTGTACTGGAATGTTCCTATATAAACTGTACTATAGTGTACAGCTCCCAAACTGTACTTTAATGTTCCTATAGAGACTGTACTATAGTGTGCAGGTCCCATACTGTACTGTCATGGTCCTATATAGACTGTACTATAGAGTACATGTCCCACTGTACTTTAATGGTCCTGTGTAGACTGGACTAGAGTGTGCAGGTCCCATACTGTTCCATATAGACTCTGTTCTGGCTCATGGTTCACGTCTGTCCCATCAGTGTGGTGCTGTGGAGACTGGAGAGAACATGGTGCAGAGGTGTGTTCATGAAATAACTTTGATTACAACAGGAATGACACAGGAAATAAAATGCACTGTAATGTTAAATGTCAAATAAAATAAAAGGTTATTTCAAGGGCCCTTCATTCTGCTAAACTTGATCCTGGTATAAAAACAGTTCAGTCCTGAAGAAGTCACCTTTTTGATCTTTTATGGTGCCTGATGACGTCTTGGTTTGGTCCTGTTCTAGTCCTGGTTTTTAGCCTTAGTCCAGGTTTAATTCTGGGTTTAGTCCAAATTTTAAAGTGTTTTTTGTTTGTGAATGTACCTGTATTTCACTTACTATGTTGTTTTCTCATAACAAATACATGAAAACAGCCTGTGCTCCTTTGTGTTTTTAAAGTCATGATCATGTTTGATGAGCATGGCCTCCCCGTTCCACCATCTCCAGTGGAGGATGTAAACAGGCTCAAAAGGCATTTTGGATGTATGTTTTTTTTTTAATATATGTTCCATGTGTTTATTGCATTGTGTATGCTGCTATTACAAATATTTGAATTTCATATATTTAAGATAATATGATATAAATTATTAACTGTTTTTAATCTCATGCAACAAAACAGAAATTTTTAACATTTACCATTTAAAGGGCCATATTATACTATTTTCTGATCATCCATGTATTCATTCATCCATCCATTTTCTTCCGCTTATCGGTGGCCGGGTCATGGGGGCAGCAGTCTAAGCGTTGACTCCCAGACTTCCCTCACCCCAGACACTTCCTCCAGCTGCAGGTTTATTTTCTGATCATAATGTCAAAAACTCATTACAAACAGCCCTGGAATTGTGTTTTGTTTCATTCACACATTTAACACACGAACCCTGTATATTAAAGCTGAGTTCTTCTCTCAGACTGAAAACACTCTGTTCCACTTTGTGATGTCATGTGGTAATACATTTTAAACTCCATACACCTTCACTAGAATCCTCTGGATGATTTTAGCCCTGGAATTGCAAATCTCTACTGGACTAAAAAAGAGCTGTATAAGGTAAAAGGAGTTGTTAAAAGTAAAAGGAGCTGTTAACTAAACAATCACTTCATGACATTACCAGGTGGAACAGATCATTTTGAGCTTTGAAGATGTTAAAAATGAATGACTCAATCATGTGTGAATGAAACAAAACTCCAGGTATATTTTTGAGGAGGTAAGAACAATCCAACACTACTTAAAGCTCACAAGAGTCAGTTTTGTGTAATAGGACGTTTAAATAAAACCAACCTGGCTGAAGCAGAGCACCTGTCCTGTCCGTGCACAGACAGGGACCCCCTGACTGCCCCCTGCCCCCCTCCCCTCTGCTGCGTCTGCTGCTGGAGCTCCTCAGACTCTTGGGAGCAGTGTCTCTGTGGGTGATGTAATGTTCTGTCATTAACAAGCTTTCAAGGTTTACTGCCTCCTCCAGCTATAATTATTTTAGCTCCAGTGGAGGAGGTCTGGCGAAAATGTAAAATAAAAGAAATATTTTGCATATTTTATAATTAGCTTCATCAGATATCAGAGTTGGAGGTTTGGTTTCTGAAAATTCCTGCTGACTGATAACTTTTCTATAAGTTAGTATGAGTTTAACGGTTCTATTGGAATATCTGCGACAAAGTGCGTTGCTCATTAGCAGAGGAACAGAATGATGAAATGTGCAGAAAGAACCAGAGCAGCACTTTCGTTTGTCTCAAATACAAAGAGAAGATTTAACTGAAGTTTTAGTTTCGGAGGAGAAGCAAAGTGTGTCAGATCAGACAGAACTTTATTGACCTCATGCACTAGAAATTTCTCCAAGATTTTGAAATTTATATCAGGTTATTCATGTTGTTTTTAGATTTATTATCTACTAACTAGTTCTGAGGCTGCTTCATTCTAGTCTAGAGGTCGTTTATTTTAAGACAACTTGTCAAGTAAAATGATCTTGCTGCATGGACAGATTATTTCACTACTTTTAAGTCATTTCTGATAGATTTAAGTGTTTATATCTTGGCCAAGCTTGTTTGCATTCACTTGTCAAGATATGGGACTAAGGGCTAAGCAAAGACAGACCAGAACACAGAACAACTCTACATGTGTTTTAGGTGTTTTACAAAATTCACAGTAGCAAACACAGCCAGAAAGTTTTAAGATGTTCTAAAACCTGATGAAAAAATACAAAATTGATTGAAACAACACATTTTCAGGAGGCTGTGGTCAGTCCGAGCATTCATGGTCCTGTTTAGGAGTTTGATTTTCAACAAAAAGGTGAGAGTTCCAACTGCAGGTCTTTCTAGCTGGTCTGTGTTAAAATAAAGTTTAATTAAAGTCTAACAGAGCCTCAGACAGAGCAGTGCCTACAGTTAGCACCACATCCCCAGGGAAAGTTGACAGCAGTAGTTGACAGTAGTTGAGTACACTGAACAGAAAATGGCAGAGGCTGACGTCGATGGGTGGATCAGTAATAGGGTGACCAGATTTTCAAGATTAAAAACTGGGACACACCCGGGTTGGAATGTGAAAAAGTGAGTAGTTTTGTGCATTCTCGACTCTCGTGTGGGTCAGTGTACAGTATAATCTGAGACAAAATACAGAAGCGCTTCTTCTGGATTTTGGCTAAACAGATGCAATTTATGCTCCTCTGGTTTAGACAGGGTTTAGAACTGAAATAGACCTAATATAGTCCAAGTTTAATCCTGGTTTAGACCTGAAATAGACCTGGTTTAGTCCAGGTTTACCCCTAGTTTAGACCTGGTTCAGACCTGAAATAGACGAGATATAGTCCTGGTTTAGTCCTAGTTTAGACCTGGTTTAGACTTGACATAGTTCTGGTTTAGCCCTGTTTTAGATCTGGTTTAGACCAGGTTTAGACTTGGTTTAGACCTAGTTTAGACCTGAAATAGACCTGATATAGTCAGTTAATCTATAATCAATTTGATCTATAATTTAAATCAAATTGGTCTTTAATAGGGACACTATACTGTCCCATATATTGTCCCAGTTTTATACTATGTATAAACTATGTATAAAACTGGGACAAATCACTAGTTTTGTATAAATCTGCTGGGACAGGGGACACAGGGCCCAAAACTGGGCTTAGTTACATGAATTAGCAAGGAAATAATAAATATGCATAAAAACTAAACACACACTACTAATATAATAATAATAATAATAATAATAATAATAATAATAATAATAATAATAATAATAATAATAATAATAATAATAATAATAATAATAATAATAATTTATACATTCCAGTATAATAATTTGTTCAATACATTACATAAAACATAACACTTTAATTTAATTAAAAATTACAAATAAAAATGAAAATTTAAGGGGACTTTAGAATGTAGAAAGACTTTAGAGAGTAAGTGAGCTATTTACTTACTAATTCTGATTCAAATTAAAAGAGGAATGGCTGAAAGGTTTTATGACAGTTTTGAATTGATCCGTTTACAGTATGTCTCAAGTGTTGAAGCTTTAAATGGGACCTGACTTCTTCCACCCAACACTACATGGAGCCAAAAATCAGACCAGATCTTTACATTTCCTTATGTTGAAACTCCAGAAATCAGATTATGCCGAGACTATAGATGATGTGAACTTTCACTTTCAGGTCATTTTGTCTCTCCAGCCTCGGTTGTGTGTAGGAATTCCATAATGAAGTTGATTTGACTTCCATTTGTATTTGCTTTTCCATTATGACTGCATGCCACCCTAAACCACTTCCACTTGACCCCCGGCGCCCCGTGTGTCCCTCACAGATCTGTCTCCCACTGGGCTGCACCTGGCCCTTTAAGAGCCTCACACACATTCAAATGTACAAGAGCAGATTAAACACTCAATCTCCCCTCCCGTCCTCCCCCCTGTGTGAGGAAACGCTACTTCAAAGACTGCGGGAGAAAACTTATAAAGCGCTAATACACTGACAAAGCCCTGCTAACTGTTTGCTCGCATCTCAAAAGACACAGAGTCACGGAGGATCTTTGTGTAATTCCACCGAGCTGCAAGAGCCGAGGCTTTTAATGAGTCCAAACATGGGTCTGTGTGTTTGTGCTTTATTTAAGGTGATTCTCTCATTGTAAACACTGATTTAACAAAGAAAATGCTGGTTTTGTAGTAGTTTAAGGACCACATACGAATATTAAAAGTTTGAAAGCTCGGGGTAACTGATGACCACAACATATAAATGCTTTTATTTAAAACCTGTGTCTGAAACTTTATAAAGCTGGAGCAGGCAGTCACTGTTGAGCTCCATATATAATTATTAGTGTATCTTGCATATAACAGTAAGCCTATCATTTTTAATTGTTTTTTGCAATTTATTCAGTGTTTTTTATCCCCATAAGTCACAGTGCATATGCAAATTTTTTCACACATAAAAATGATTTCAATGTAATATGTGTGGTACATTAAAAAAAATAAGTTAAATAAATAAATGAATAAATAAATAAATAAATAAATACAATGCAAAACAAAATCTAGTCAAGTTAAAATGACTTGAATTAAGAAAGGTTTACCATGTTTTGAGTAAATTTCACTTGACAAATAAAATGATCTGCCAGTGGAATAAGACTTTTTGTACTTAAAATATGAAAATACATCGTGCTACACTTACAATAAGAAAAACAACAACTTTTTGCACTTAAAATAAGAAATAAAATCAAATGTTGCTCAAATGTTGAAAAACACTTGTTCCACTGGCAGATCATTTCATTTGTTAAGTTGAATCTACTCAAATAAAGTCAAATGTTTTTTAATTTAAGTCATTTTAACTTACCAAGATACAGTTTTTTTCCCATTGTAGTAATGATAATATTAAAAAGTTTTAACTTAAAGTATTAATAGTGTGAATCACATGTATAGTAGAGCTATAATTAGTTTGTACTAAGTATTGAAGGAAAAGAGAAAGGGACTGGCTGTTATCCAGTCTGATTTATGCAGTATACTAATATATATTATATAATACTATATACTAATATTATAATATAATACTGAATACAATCAATCAATTAAATACTGTCCCACTTTAACTGTAGTCTTTTAACTGATGAGTAATTTAAAGGGCCCATGTAATACAATTTTCTTTTTTTAATGTTATTTCCTCATCACAAACAGACCTAGAGTTGTGTTTTGTTTCACACATGTTTAACACACAAACCCTGCAGATTTAGACAGAGATCTTCTCTCAAACTGAAAACACTCTGCTCCACCTTGTGATGTCATGTGATAATACAGGAAGTGCACCACTGTGTTTTTTCACTAGAATCATTTGGATAATTTCAGCTCCGGAATTACCCATCTCTACTGAACTGAAGGTAAAAGGGGCTGTTCACTTGTAAACTACCACTAACATGTGGGAATGAAACACAAAAACACAACTCCAGGTCTGTTTTTAAGGATGGAACAACATTCTAACTGGTCTTAAATCTCACAAGAGTCAGTTTTGCGTAATATAGGACCTTTAAACAAATACATGAAAGCACTAAATGATGAGTAACGTCACATGTCTCAGGTTTACGGGGTCTTTATGGGCCTCTTCATGTGGCCCCTACAGTGTCTTCAAAAGTCTGTGTGAACAACATGTGTCTTTGTCAAAGCAAATTACCAGTATTTGACTGTGTCCACCAGTGATAATCTGCTGTAGTTTTGGGGCCCACTTCAGAGCTCTGTTTGTTTTCACTTTATATTAACTGTAGCTTAATTAGTACAAACAAAGATTTAATTCAAAATGAACAAATGTATAGTTTAGCTAATGTATAATTTATTAAGAATGATTCAGGCTTAGTATAATTACTTTCACAAAATTCACTCTTTAAGCCAGTGGTCCCCAACCTTTTTAACGCCACGGACCAGTTTAATTCAGACAATATTTTCATGGGCCGGTCTTTAAGGTGCAGAGTGCTCGTCTTCAGGCATCAACGTGGCATTAATCTGGCGTTGAGCGTTCAGGCGTCGGCGTCAGAAGTTGAAAATGTTGAACTTTTGGCGTCAAATACGCCGCATCAACAAATCAGGGACAACTATCCAATGATGTAGCAATGTTATAATCCGGAAGAAGAAGAGAGAGAAAGACCCAAGAACCGCAGCCCGGTGCCCGCAGCCCGGTGCCCGCAGCCCGGTGCCCGCAGCCCGGTGCCCGCAGCCCGGTGCCCTCAGCCCGGTGCCCTCAGCCCGGCCTCTGCTGATGTGTTTTATGTAATAAATGCACTAAAGTCACTCTCTCAACTGGGAAAACATGGCAGAGGATGCCCTGGACACACGTCAAGTATTTTTCTCCTGTTTGTCCACGGCGTCCAAGACACACATTGGGGGCGTCTGAATTCAAATGCAAAGGTGTCCACATAGGGACGTCCACATAGGGGCGTCCACATAGGGGCGTCCACATAGAGGCGTCCACATAGAGGCGTCCACATAGGGGCGTCCACATAGGGGCGTCCAGGAGTTTTTTTGACACTGCGGTTTGAACGCAGCATTACACAAAAACTGTGGTATTCTGTAAATATAATAATAAACGTTTCCAAAGACGTCTGTTTTTTACTCATTTTGCAGCTTGTGTGTGTAATATTAGTGTTAATGTGTCATGTGACTAAGACAAGCATTTTGGCATGTGTCAAGACTGAGTCAACAGTGACTCATAGAAATAATGTGTTATTTTATTCTTTCTTATTCTTGCAGCCTGGAGCCAAACGACTCACAGACCGGTACCTCACCAAAAACATACCTGGAGTTGTGTTTTGTTTCATTGAGCAACTCTTTATAACTCCTCTTCCTCTTTGTAACTCCTTGTGATGTCATGAAGTGGTAGTTTTCAAGGGGAACAGCTCCTTTTATCGTTAGTTCAGTAGAGACCAGCAATTCCAGAGCTGAAATCATCCAAATGATTCTAGTGAAAGTGTATGAAGTTTAAAAACACAATGGAGCACTTCCTGTATCACTGCATGACATCACAAGGTGGAACAGAGTGTTTTCAGTTTGAGAGAAGAACTCCATCTAAACATGCAGGGTTTGTGCAACTTTTCCTGTGGAGGGTCCATCAAATGCTTTTGTCCCTGTAGATGTTACTGCTCACAGTATGGCATTAATCTATCGTCACGGAGACCAAACCAGACCAAGTTACAGGTCAGATCTGTGGAGAGGCGACCCCGCTCACAGTCAGAATTCCTGTTTTTCTAGGTATTTTTGAGCTATAAAACCACCTGTAATTGAATAAATGTAAAGAAGAGCTGTTTAATGTCATACTGTGGGACATTCCAGGCTGAGCAACGACAAAAGTGATGGACCCCAAACTTAAAATTTAAGAACTGTATGAATGAAACAAAACACAACTCCAGGAATGTTTGTGACGAGGAAACATTATAACACCGCTCAGTAATGGCGTAACATGATCCCTGTTACACGGCTTCTGTATCCATCTCCGCCGGGCCTAAACTCCGCCAAAAGTTCTCCTCTGGTTGTCGTCGATAAACTGGGGCTCTCTTTCTCCCTGAATGAGCGCATTGTGGCGAGCTCCTGAATCACGCTTTAATCCGGAGAGAAAGAGCGCCCTGCCTGTCACTTACCCCACCACGATTGCCAGGACTCTGCCTAAATGAAGTCAGTCTACCATGAAGCTCATTGGGACGATGTATGGTGCGCCTCTGCTCTCCGGACGGTAACCCAGGGAGAAGACCACCCACTCGGGGCAAAGGGGAGGGGGTGGACTGGGGGTGCCCGCTCATTCCTGTGGCAGAGGCTTTTCCACTGTTTGCGGTTCAGCCAGTTGTACACACTCAGAGTTGAAAGCTTTGTCAATGGGAGCAGAAAGCGTCTTTGAGGATCTGTGAAAGAACCGTGTGGGATTTGCTTCCAGAAAATCTTCACTTTGTTTGGATATTATAATTGTAAAGTTCATTATTAGTGGTTTAAAAAAGTAAACTGGCTGTGTTCAAAAGGAGACGGATAGCGCTATGGTTTACACAGGAAATTGTATCTCTTGGACGACCTGGATCGCTGAGATTACACAGACTTGCAGCTGATGTCGTCAATATCTTCTGGGGGTGTGGTGCTATCTGAAAGCACTCCGCCGTCTGGAGCTCTGTTACTGAAATTAGACTTTGATCTGAGGTTTAATTTGACACAATTTGACCAGAAAATTGTTGAAAATCCCCCTGGGCCCATATTATTGATGGTAAATAAACTTCTCCTGCTTAAGACGTCCAGTTGGTCTCCAGTCTTTTACTTCCACCTTTTCTTGGACAAGATGAAAACTTCTACAACAACATGAATATGTGTAGTTCATTTCTACAGTCGTCTTCTACTCTAATAGGGCTCAGACTAAAGGTAGCACATATCGACAGGCCAGTTTAGCCATTGAATAATGCTCCCACTGTAGAATCACCATTATTCACTCATTTAGATGAATCTGGGCAGATGTAGCTCATTTTGACAGGCCTATATCTTCTATCAAATAAGGCTCCCACTATATAAGATAAAGAAATGAGTGGAAACACTGAAATCTTTATAGTAAATATGTATAGAGAGATATTTAACGCTAATATCATAGGCTACAGTGTGAATTTCCTATTATAATATAGTGATATTTTATGTATACATACATACATACATACACATATATAATTTCTACACATGGAAACAAAATAAAATATGATGTAATGAAAATGGAAATGATAATGATAAAATCAAATACTAAATCCAAACTATTCAATCATCTAACATAGATATTCTGCCGCAGATCCAACACACGCATGTCGTTGCTTCACTGGTTAAAACATACAATAAAACCAATGCACTTTTAAAATGTTACTTGTTACTCCACTTCTGCCCCAGGAGCTCAAATCGATGGTATTTGAACTGTGACAGTGCTTGGAGGTCGTGCACATGTGCAGTAGAGAGCTCAGATCGACAGGACGCCTGAGTGCTGTGTCAGGTACTGCAGCTCCCGGGAGTTTGGGCCCAGAAAGAATTCTCCCACAGAGCACAATGTGTTTTGGAAATTTGTAAATCTGCCTGTGTTCTGACAGGACATCCAGCTGTCAACAAAGGTCGGATTTTGTAGGATTCTTTTCTATTTTAACAACAGAAACTTTTTAAAAAATGTTTCAATTCTCAAAGTGATTAAAAGTTAGCTTTATAAGATTTCACCCAGCCCCAGCCCTGGTTCCATGCTGCTATTCCGACATGCCACTATTTAGAGAGTGACGTCTAATTATCTCAGTAGCGCCACGTTACTATTTTTCAAACATTCCGCTTTTCTGACATGAATAATATTAATGTGACAGCCTGTTAAACTTTGTGTACGAGTAAGAAAGGACGAGGATACAGCAAGGATACATGGATGTTTATGTAATTGTGACGTAGTGAAATTTCAGTTGGTCGCCCTGTACTGTGCATAGGTGTGTGAATGAGAGGGGCTACTGAGTGTGTTGTTTTTTTAGTTAATGCACCTGGGTAGACAATCTCAACTGTCAAAAAACAAAACAAAAAAAATCATAGCGATACTAAAAAGTGTTGGAAAACCTGCATGTCTAAATAGAGACATGAAGAGACAATGAAGAGATGTCGGAATGTCGGAAAAGGCTGCGGACCCCAATTCTCCCACAGAGCGTAATGCATTTTGGGGAATTCAAACTGCTCATGTTCTGACAGGGCATCCAGCCAAGGTTGGATTTTGTAAGATTCTTTTCTATTTTCACAACATAAACTTTTTAAATGTTTACATGCCCGAAGCACCTAAAGGTCAGCTTTGTAAGGGTGTACACTGTGTGATTTTTGGCCCCTTTGAGCTGATTTTTCACTTGTGAGACTGCTTTTGGGGCTTAATCGTGTGTACTTCGTGGAGTATACATGGGTCGCAAGAATTCCGAACCTGTTTGAAATCCAGTCGCCTTTAGTGAGGGTTTCACACTGTTGAAGTCGTTCGTATAATGTGAGAACATGGATCAAGAACTGTGAACTTTTAAACCCTGTGATTTAGTCGTACAGTTTGAGCTGAGTGAAACCATTGAAAATATCGCACAGTACGCCCGGTATTAACCTCGCCCCACTCTGAGGCCGCACTATCTCTAGCAGCTCTCACCCTGATCGGTCCAGACGCTCCACGCCGTGCACATTACTGACGAGTGGGAGGAGCTAACCCATATTGAGGAAGTAAATGCTTAAGAGAGTTAAAAGTTAAAGTTATTTTAGGCCCATGATCCAGTGAAAACAATACAACGCCATCTTGGTTTACCTTACACTTCTCTGGTTCTTCTCCACTTCAGTCGCAGAGTGGGCGGGGCCTGGTCACAGGGGGAGGAGCTCGGGGTCACATGACTCTTCTACCGCTGGGGTCAGTCTCTCTCTCTGCTCCCAGCATTCTCAGCGCTGACACAGAAGTAATCCAGGTCTGACCGAGGCTTTCACTGGCCTTTTGTTTCCGGCCACAGTTTGACCCGTCGGTTTTGTTAACGGGAGCCGCGGAGGAGTGAAAAAAGGAGGAAATAAAAGTTTTTACTGCTAATCGTGGGGCTCCAGAGGCTCCGGAGTAAATATTTCAGTTTCTCTCCCTTGTCCAGGAAACTGGGGGGTCTCCACGGTGCGTTTGTCTGTAAAGTGAAAAGAGCAAACACATCCGATTTGTACAGAGGCATACAGAGGTGTCCCTGTGTGTCAGATGCCCTCCCATCCTTCTATTCCTGTCTGTCAGATACTCTACTATAACACTCCTGTATCTTGTGTTTTGTCACCATGGTAACTGCTGACATTTCTTCTATCAGACATGTAGAACACCCCAGCCTGATGCCAATAAGAGGGAACAATCTGTGCACCAAAGAAAAACAGCAGATTGAACGTTTGTTGAGTTTTAACGATCCCATTTTCAAACTTGATGCCAATATAGCTAAAAATGAGAATAAAAAAATTCAGATTCAGATTTTTTTTTTTTTTTTTTGAGTTCCTGAGTGAGAATAAGTGCCTTTCCATTTCTTTTATGTTGTTTTAGATGCCCAGAAGCTCAGTCGTTTCTTTTATCAGGGAGTCGACAAAGGAGAATTAATGAAGAAATAAAGAAAAGCAGGACATTCAAATTTAAAACGTTCATTTTTTTCTCGACAGTCAGAAGGCTGTTTTTCTCCTAGCGCTTTAGAGGTTACCCAAATATGTTCATTAAGATTTCACCGCTGTGAGACTGATGTTGACAGTTCACTACAGTGGAGGTCGGCTGGACGCCCCAGACTGCACGGAGCGAGGAGAAAGTCTATCCTGCATTTTTAAAAGTAAACTTCATTAAAGCGAGAGTGACTGGTGAAGGTGTCTGACGCGCCCTGAATAATGGTCCGCCCAAACAAAGCCGCTACACAAACCTTCAAATTATCTCAGTCAAACTTTGGCGTAATCTGAGCTGATCCTCTTAAAATTTGTGAATGAAGGCATTAGCACATGAATGGGTCTCCATGGTGACGGGGCCTGCATTCGTCTCCTTGGCCCAGGCCCATAAAGGAGCAGCCTCCATCAGCGCTGTGTCCACAAACAACAAAACAACCCCAAAACAAACAGGAGGCGATGGAGCCGCAGAGGCAGGAGGGACAGGAATGTGTGAGAGTGTACCGGGGAGCAGGGCCGCTCCTGTCACACACTCTGCTCCTGTCACTCTGCTCCTGTCACTCTGCTCTTGTCAGACACACTGCTCCTGTCACACACTCTGCTCCTGTCACTCTGCTCTTGTCAGACACACTGCTCCTGTCACTCTGCTCCTGTCAAATACTGTGTTCCTGTCAAATACTCTGCTCCTGTCACTCTGCGCCTGTCCCTGCTCCTGTCACTCTGCTCCTGTCAAATACTCTGCTCCTGTCACTCTGCTCCTGTCAAATACTCTGCTCCTGTCACTCTGCGCCTGTCCCTGCTCCTGTCACTCTGCTCCTGTCAAATACTCTGCTCCTGTCACTCTGCGCCTGTCAAATACTCTGCTCCTGTCACTCTGCTCCTGTCAAATACTCTGCTCCTGTCACTCTGCTCCTGTCAAATACTCTGCTCCTGTCACTCTGCTCCTGTCAAATACTCTGCTCCTGTCACTCTGCGCCTGTCCCTGCTCCTGTCACTCTGCTCCTGTCAAATACTCTGCTCCTGTCACTCTGTTCCTGTCAAATACTCTGCTCCTGTCAAATACTGTGCTCCTGTCACTCTGCACCTGTCAAATACTGAGCTCCTGTCACTCTGTGCCTGTCAAATACTGTGCTCCTGTCAGACACACTGCTCCTGTCACTCTGCGCCTGTCAAATACTGTACTCCTGTCACTCTGCTGCTGTCACTCTGCGCCTGTCCCTGCTCCTGTCACTCTGCTCCTGTCAAATATTGTGCTCCTGTCAAATACTGTGCTCCTGTCACTCTGCTCCTGTCACTCTGCTCCTGTCAAATACTGTGCTCCTGTCACTCTGCTCCTGTCAAATACTGTGCTCCTGTCACTCTGCTCCTGTCAAATACTGTTCTCCTGTCACTCTGCTCCTGTCACTCTGCTCCTAATAATAATAATAATAATGCATCAGTTTTATATAGCGCTTTTTCAGGACACTCAAAGATGCTTTACAGAGCATTATTCATTCACTCCAGACCCGGTGGTGGTAAACTACTATTGTAGCCACAGCTGCCCTGGGGCAGACTGACGGAAGCGAGGCTGCCAATCTGCGCCATCGGCCCCTCCGACCACCACCACCATTCACGCACACACCACTTTCATACTCCTGTCAAATACTGTGCTCCTGTCACTCTGCTCCTGTCACTCTGCTCCTGTCACTCTGCACCTGTCACACACTCTGGTCCTGTCACTCTGCTCCTGTCACTCTGCTCCTGTCACTCTGCTCCTGTCACTGTTTTGTTTTTTTCATGCATACGTTATTAGTCTGTCCACATCTCCAAAGCTCTAAATGCTCAGTTCCACCTTGTGATGTCATGAAGCGGTAGTTTTCAAGTGAATAGCTCCTTTCACCTTTAGTTCAGTAGAGATGGGCAATTCCAGGGCTGAAATCATCCAAATGATTCTGGTGAAGATGTACGGAGTTTAAAAACACAATGGAACCCTTTCTGTATTATCGCATGACATCACAAGTAGAGATGATTTTTTGTCTTCCAATCTAATTTGTTTTTAAGGAGTGCTCTTTCCAATACCAATACCGCCGTCTCTGTAATGTAGTGTCGTGAAGGAAGTTCGTACCTTAGCTCCAAAAAGTCCATTAGACGACAAAAGCCTTACTGACCTTACCTCGCCTCGCCTCCACCAGTGTTTGCTGCTGTGGCTTTGCGCTCGGAAATCTCAGACTCATCCGGATGATTCTTTATGTCAGTGACGAATCAAATTGGTAGTGTGAAAGTGGCTCTGCTGGTTCCTCCACGAGAAACTGTTTGTTTGCAGCGATTGTGTCGCTGTTTGACTGTGGTTTTATTGTAGTGAAAAGTCTCAAACAGCGGACATGGCGGCGTTATGACTTACGGCTGCTGTAAAACGCGTCAATGCTGCAAAAACATGTGAAACTGGATCGGTCCAATTTCGAGACTGAATCCAATACTGTCCGATACTCATGAAAGAGCCGGATCGGGAGCCAAATCGGGAGCCGGGAGTGTTTCCTGTTTGAGAGATGAACCTAAATATAGAGGGTTTGTGCATTAAACGTGTGAATGAAACAAAACACAACTCCAGGTCTTTGTGATGAGGAAACATTAGAACATACTGTAGATCAGAAAATAGTGTAATATAGCCTTTTTAAAGCCGAAACAGGATTTTACAGCATGAATAAACCAACTGAGAATGTAAAAAATGAACACTAGAGCAGTAGTTGCAACAAAAAGTAATTATGTTTGCGAAAATAATGGCTTCCTCCACTGCACTTCCTCTGATTTCAAGGGAGCAGCTTGTGTATTCATATTGTGTGTGTTAATATTGCTGGTGGCCTCATTGGGTTTGAATGGGAGAGTCATTAATTTGTGGCTAATAGGCACAAACAGGAGAAAACAAACTTCTTTACTTTAGGCCCGGCTGTGCGTGCGTTTAAGTAACCAGTGTAAATTATGCAAACTGTGTTGATTCTTCTGACAAAGCTTTTTATGTGAGATGTTTTTAAAGACTACTCACTTCCTGCCATGTTATCAATAGAACATGAATAAGTAAGTAGTGCTTTAGTACTTCTAATATTAGTCTGCTCTAATAAACTCACTCATCACAATGTGCAGATGCAAATCCAAACACACAGAAGTGGCATTTTGCAAGGAAACAGTTTGAATCTGGGGAATATATAATCTTTAAGCTCCTATATTACGCAAGATCGCACTCTTGCACTGCACATTTCTCTGATCTGGCCAAGATTTTAAAACTTATATCAGGTTATTCATCTTGTTTTCAGATTTATTATCTACTTACTAGTTCTGAGACGGCTTCATTCTAGTCTAGAGGTAATTTATTTTAAGAGTAAAAGAGTAAGGGTGCTTTCATACTTGGTCCATTTCAGCCCTTTAAACAAACTCAGACTCAGCATTTTTTTGCGCATATGTGAACGCTCCAACCGTACTCAGACCCTCTGAAGCGAATTGTACTGAGACCTTTCTCGGGATGGTCTCAGTACCGTTCGCTAAAAAGTCTGCGGTACAGTTCGCCTAATTTGCGCAGTGTGAACACAAGGCACACCAGGTTCTCTTTGCCTTTTTCAATGTACTGTAAC
Organism: Odontamblyopus lacepedii; assembly: GCA_034769755.1. Lineage (NCBI taxonomy): Eukaryota > Metazoa > Chordata > Actinopteri > Gobiiformes > Gobiidae > Odontamblyopus > Odontamblyopus lacepedii. Next base: position 18,761,143 of record CM068348.1, read on the forward strand.
CCAGTGGTCCCCAACCTTTTTTGCACCACAGACCGGTTTTATTTGTGACAATATTTCGCAGACCAGGGAAGAGAGGGGGGGTTCCACGCAGCATACGGGAGTTTAGACCTGGTTTAGACCTGGTTTATTGGCTGTTGTTCTGGTCGATGCCAACGCAAATACAAAAAAAAAAAAAAGAGACTTTGCGATACAGAAAGGGGTCTGGGGCCCATCAAAGCTTAAGTGGACCAGAAAGAGAACCCGGTCCTCTTTGTAATAAACTTCTGTGTGAACACCAAACCAACTAAGTTCTTTTTCTGTTGGTTCACTTTCTGGTCCACTTACAGAGGACTGAGTTTGGTTCAGTTAACGGGGACCAAGTGTGAAAACATCCTAAGAATCAAGTAAAATGATCTGTCCAGCAGCAAGATAATTATTGGATCAGAGGCTGACCACGCCTACAGGAAGCAACAACAGCTGATATACGACACGTCACCAACATCGGGGACAGTTCTGAAGACGCAGCAGCAGCCCAAACATGTCAACAAGGTAAATACACTTGACTACATTGTCTTAAAAAAGAACCTAAGAAGTCATGACACTTTTGGGGCGTTTAAAGTTCAGACAGGAGATCACATACAAGTCGTGTTTAATTGGAAATGTGAACGACTTTGCAAAAACATCGAATTTTACAAAAAAATCCAAATGAAGGTAGCCTAATAATGCAGGATTGCTCAAACACGTGTGAATGAAACAAAACACAACTCTGTTTTTGAGGCAGTAACGACATTACAAAGTGGCAAAAACCTCACACTTTGCGTAACGTAGCACCTTTAATAATTATTTCTTGACTGAATCCGACTTTCACTCCAAACTCACAAGTACATTTGAAAGTGATGTGATGTGAGGAGGGACGGTGCGGCTGTCAGATCTGCCTCGGCGCGCGATAATTCTCCAAAGTTAAACACCCATAAACGCTCGTGGAACTTTGACCTTCAGCTCCAGCTCCGCACACGAACCAATGAAGCGCGGATCTGTCCCGGTGATAATGTACGCCCGGGCTTTGCTAAAAAATAACTGTATGTCTTCCATGACATATACAGCGCCGGCATTTCAATATGATCCCAATTTATTTTGCACTAAAACAGTTTACTGTCAGCTATAAAGCACGCGAGCGGAGAGGGGAGAGGAGGAGCGCCGCGCACACTGTCTCAAAGGCACATTGTTCTCAGTGCGTTGCTCAAGAGCGCGCGTTCAGTGATGTGCACGGCTCCGGAGAGAGGTCGTAAAAAACTATCAGAACTTATAAAGCTTATCATTAGCTCGGCGGATGTCACTTTCAGCACTTGCAGTACTCACAGTTTTGTCAAACAACTTTCTTTTTTAACCAACTTGCGGAAAAAGTTGTGCATTTTGTCAAAACATTTCATATAAGAAGACACAAACAAAACTGAGAAATAGTGGTGTTTAAAAGATTAGGGGGAGGTTTTGTGCTGCTGTCTAATACTTTATCATTTACTTTCTGATAGATTCTGACATTAAAGAGCTCGTTTTACGCTACTTTCTGTTCTAATGTTATTTCCTCATCACAAACATGTACCCAGAGTTGTTTTGTTTCATTCACACATGTTTAACACATAGACTCTGCAGATTTAGGCTCAGTTCTTCTCTCAAACAGAAAACACTCTGTTCCACCTCGTGATGTCATGTGGTAACACAGGAAGTGCTCCTCTGTGTTTTTAAACTCCACACACCTTCACTAGAATCATTTGGATCATTTCAGCCTTGGAATTTACGCTCTCTTTGGAACAAGAGATAAAAGAAGCTGTTAACTAAAAATAAATAAATCAAATATTGGGGTGACAGTGACTCAGTGTTTAGAGCAGTGGTTCCCCAATCTGAAGGTCGAAGAATCAATTCCCGCTTGCATCGGTTCGGGAGCTACCAGGAGCTCTCCACCCCAATCCGAGTAGCTTGCCAAGAGATTTCTGAATTATACATTTTGTGCTGAATGACTCAAATTTGATGAACTATTATTGTAAGTCATATGTTGTGATGCCAACTGTGCACTAATAAATGGATAAAGGTTTGTGTTTTATAGGCATCTAACTGTAAGGTTTTCCTATGCTCAATTTCTTGTGATTGCTAAAATGAGCAGCTCTGGCATTTTTTTGTGTGAAGGTATTTCACTGGAACAAAGAGGTTGGAGACCCCAGGTCTAGTATAAAAGTGGTGTGTGCATGAGTGTTGGTTGGAGGGTCCGATGGTGCAGCTTCACAGCCTTTCATACGTCAGTCTGTCCCAGGGCAACTGTGGCTACAATAGAAATTTCCCACCGCCCAGAACAATGTTATTATTATGATTATTATTATCATTTTTATTTATTAGGCGTCTTTCGGGACACCCAAGGTCTCTTTACAACAACAGCTATAGCGACACATGTCCTCAAAGACGCTTTTTACAGAGCATTATTAACAGAGCATTGACCATTCACTCCAGACCTGGTGGGGGTAAACTACTGTTGTAGCCACAGCTGTCCTGGGGCAGACTGACAGAAGCACAGCTGCCAATCGCTGCCATCAGTCCCTCCGACCACCATCACCCACTCACACACACACCACACATCTACGGTGCATGTTGTGTTGACAGGGGAAACCAGGGGAAATTCATTCAGACACGGGGAGAACATGGAAACTCCACACTGAAACGCAACCCGGGGATCGAACCCGGAACCTTCTTCATGTGAGGCGTGAGTGCTAGCCATTATTCATGTGAATGAATAATTACAGTGCAGCTCTTTGAGAAATTTTGACCAGCCTGTAAAGTGCAGTACAAGTGTTTATACCACGCTCAGAGAGAAGCCCAATGTCCCACTGCTGCACGTTAATACTGCATAATACAATAATAATACACAAGTAGTTCTGACAACAGCCAAATCACTGCCATCAATGACATCACCATAGCAACGGGTAAACACATTCTGAACTGCACTGAGTAGAATGTAGGGACTAACTTCATTTAAAACATTGAGGCCCCGTTTACACATACGCAGATATTTTTTTAAAAATGGAGAAATTTTCCTTCGTTTGTACCCATCTTTTACACACAAATGGAGTATTCACCTCTGAAAATGACTCTTTTTTAAAACTCCGGCTAAAGTGAAGATGATGATGGAAGCATCAGAGCAGCAGTCGCATTACTTCTGCTGCAAACACTTGTCATGTGTTTGCATTTGCACAGCTGATGTTTCATATCGATGAAGAGACGAATGAGGCTCAGAGCTCAGCAATTTTCCCTCTTCTCCTTACGACTCGAAGACCCAGTCACCATCACCGCCAACGTCTCCATTTTTGGGTCTGACCTGGGCGACCGCTGTCTGGTGGGATCATTTTGAAAATGAAGTGTTTGTCCCAGAGGAGTGGCATGAAAATGTTAGGATGTGGCGGTCATCACTGCTGTTACTCTCCGACTTTCTGCGTCCTCACATTGAGGGTGAGACGACCGTCATGCCGTCTCCTGTCAATGTCATAAAAAAAGTTGCCTGCACATTGTATTACGTGTCCGACACTTTCGATCTTGCTCGATCGACTGTGTCAAAAATAGTAAGGGAATGGTGTAAGGCAATAATTGTCCACTTAGGTCCTATGTACATATTTATGTGTATTTATGTGGGTTCATGTAAACTAAAACTTTTCTGAAAACGATGCTGTGTGCACAATGTTATTTCGCAAAATGGACAGAGGGAAATATTTGTTTCTAAAAATACCCATGTACATCTAAACGGGGCCTGAAATAACAATTTTTTATAAATTTTTTAACTTGTTTTTATTCAATAATTTTGGTGCGAGCCACATATAGTTATAAAACAGCAGTAAAAATACAATCAGTGTAAAATGACATAAAGTCAAGTTCCAGTGTAGATGCAGTCATACACTCCATATTTACTCTTCATAATATTGACCATAAACTCACACAAAAAATACCAATAAAATCATCCAGTTGAAATGTCGGCTTGGAATGAAAACCATTTGTCCATGAATAAATCTGTCTTCATTTGTAACCTTGCAGTTACTTGCTCCATATGATAGAAATAACAAATATTTGGGACATTTACAGACAGGAAACAGGCTCTTCAGATTCTCAGGTGAGACATTTCAGTTCGTAGCCGTGGTATAAACTCATTAAACAACTTGGAGCCGTGCGTTCTGCAGTTTTAATGCTCTTCTACGACGCTGCAGCATGCGGTAAAACTGAATAAGGTTCTTTGTTTAATGCTTACATGAGGCATTATTATGGAAACAGAAATGCATCAAGATATGGAACCTGTTAAATCATGATTTTAAAAGTTGCACTAGTGTTTCTAAATGTAAGAAAATGTACAAAGATAAAATAATGTGAAAGAGAGATATTGTAACATTCATTGGTGACTTGATTTGGTTTTTGGGGGTGGGGATTGATTAGAATTGATTAATTCTCACATTCATACCAATAAAAACATTAAAACATTAAATAAATAAATAGATTATTGCATAGTCCCTTCAGGCCTGTTGCTTAATCTTTCTCTCTTTTTTTGATCGACGAAAGGATCAGGGTTTATAAGATTTATCTTCTTCCTGTTCCTTTTGTTCAATTCAGCAAAGATGAGGTGAATAATGGTTGGAATATGTATTTATTATAATTTTTATTAGTAGTAGTTTATTCGGTCATTTTGCAGCACTGCAAAACAAAACAAAACATGGATTACAACCCCATGAATCATGACCGACAGGATTTAGGCTGAAGTAAAAGTATTTATAACACCAAACCCTATTAAATAATGACAGAATTCCAAGAAAGAAAAGCAGCGAATGAACAGCACGCTTGTGTTTAAAATTTCACTTGCAACTTACTGTATATATAAGAGACAAAATACAGTACTGTGCAAGAGTTATAGGCAGGTGTGGAAAAAATGCTGTAAACTAGGAATGCCTTCAAAAATGGAAGTGTTCATCATTTATTTTCATCCATCACCAAAGAGAAATCTAAATCAAATCAGTATTTGGTGTGAGCTTTGCCTTCAGAAGAGCATCAGTTCTTCTAGGTTTACTTGCAGACAGTTTGTGAAGGAACTGGGCTGGTCGCTGTTCCAAACATGTTGAAGAACTAAACACAGATCTTGTGTGGATGGAGCTTCCTCACATCCTTCTGTCTCTTCATGAATCCCAGACTCACTCCATGATGTTAAGGTCAGGGCTCTGTGGGGCCAGACCATCACCAACACAACTACTTCTTTAAACTGAAGATCATTCCTAACAACTTTGACTTTTTGTTTTGTTCTTTTTGCTTTGCTTTTTGTAAATTGAAAAAAAAAATAAAAAATCATTATTTATATTTTTGGAAGCAAGCACGCTTTATACTCTTTTTGTAAAGGCTTCTACAGTGTTAGACTTTTTGACTCTTTTTGACTTTTGACTTTATGACTCAGATTGTTCTTTTCCCTCTAACAAAAAATACAGTAACTTTTTTTTTAAGATGGCAGCTTTTTACGTTAATTGTCAGATTATTTTTGGTTATTGTTCTCTTTAAGTTGATGCCAGCAAAATAATAGCATGAGCAATAAATAAATAAATACATTATTAGTTCATGACATCACAAGGTGGAACAGAACGTTTTTCAAACATGTGAATGAAACAACACAACAACAACACAGCTCCCGTTCTGTTTTTGAGGATCTAACAGTATTCTAACATGGCTTAACGCTCACAGGAGTCAGTGTCACACAGTCTGGTCCCTTTAGCGGCGGTGCATGTTTCAGTCTGTCCTTCACACTTGTCATAGCAGCATCATAAACAGCATTTATAACATGTGATCCTCAGAGACATACGAGTCGGTCTGTAACACGCCACTGTCTCATTGTTTATCTCTTTGTGCCGCCATCAGCTCCGCTCAGCGAGGAGTGAGTGATGTGATGTCACGAGTCGGCTCTTTTGATCGGCTCCTTAATGTGAACTGGTGGAACCGGATCTCATTTTTTTAAGAGAAACCAATGTTCACTTTCTTTCTTTTTTCCAGTGTTTTTTATTGGTTTTCTTTGCAGAGATTTATAATCATACAGCAAATGGTGTACTGTATATATATATAGCAAATGTACATAAACATAAAAATATATATGCATATATACATATAATTTTAAGAAATAATACTATTGATTACATTTAGAACAAGTAATAATTTTTAAAATGCACAAAATAATATTAATAATGATAATACAAATAAAATAAATCAAAATAAAGAATAGTCATAACTAAACTGTCACACTCTAATTACACAACTATAGTTTCCTGAGAGTCCATAAGGGTGTCCATACCTGTTCAGATTCTTGTGCTTTACCTTTAATGATATAGGTCATCTTTTCCAGTGTAACACACATTCTCATTTCTCTGATCCAGGGCCATTCAGAAGAAACTTCAGTCTCTTTCCACAATAAAGCAACCGTCCTCCTGGTCTGCAGGAGGCCAAAGTTGATCAGAGTTTTACTTTTAGCGCTGATGGTAAAGTTGTACGGATATATTCCCAGGACACACAGTTTTGCTGAGGTTACGTTTACACTGAAATAATTATTGCATCACAGTATTGGAAACGATTTGCGTTGTGTCTGGACCATCCGAAACACTAGTATCATCATCATGTGGGAGGGAAAAACAAGGAAGTGGAGCAATGTGTCTGAAGTTGCAGCAGCCGATTTCGAGCTGAAGAAGATGGCAAACGTCCCGTTTGTCTGTGGTTTGTCTATGGGTTGACTGTGGTTTGTCTGTGGTTTGTCTGTGGTTTGTCTGTGGTTTGTCTATGGTTTGTCTATGGTTTGTCTATGGTTTGTTTAAACTGTTTTCTGCAACAGCGTCATATGCCCGATGTCACAAACCCAGCGAATTAGGAAGGCTCAAGTCACAGTGATGTTGTCCACTAAGGACGGCAACTAGAGCTCCTACATCAGCGTATCACTATTTTCAGGCGTCCACGCAGCCATATCAGATCCGAACTCAGGTGAATACGTGGGAGCTGGCGGCACCAGATCGTTCCGTCTCTAGAGCCGTTTTCCATTGGATTAGTGTGGACAAACACTGCATCCACACCGAAAACAACTCAAATATGTACGAGTGTGGATGGGGCCTGAGAAAGGCACCTGGATGCCAACAATTTTACTGAAGGTGCAAATCACCATTTTCCAAAAAGCTACCAATTTAGGACATTCCCATCCACAGTGAACAAAGGCGCCCTTTTCAGTCAAACATTTAACACAAGTGTCTGGAATGTCCCAGGACCATTTATTAAGTTTTTCAGGGGTTGTGTATGTCCTCATTAAACATTTATGTACTAATCATTTCAATCTTGTGTCGATAATGTGTGTTTGAGCTTTTAAACAGGCAGCTGCCCACTCTGCTTTATCTATACTTTATATTTTCTGTCTTTTTAATTATTTTGCTTCCACCTGCTTGACCCTGTGTAGATGTTATTATTGTTTCTTGAAGTGTTTGGCATCTAATATCTTAAGTTACAGGTCATATCTGTGGAGAAGTGGGCACGCTCACAATAATAACGCATGTTTTTGTCAGTTTTGAGAAATAAAACCTCCTAGAATTGAATCGTCGTAACATCCCAGGCAAAGTAATAACGTCACCATGGAGACGAGCAGATGGCAGACCCTCCAGCAGAAGTGACACAGATTTGACATCATTATAATGGTTACATTTTTAACTATGAATATTGTTGTTCCACGTTTTATTTATTTTAATTTTGATACTATAGTATTAAGTATCTGCCTATGGGCTCTATTCACACTTATGTCACAAAACTAGAAGACTTTAGGCTCTGTTGGCGATAATAACTGACAAAACTGAGAAAATGGCCCCGTTTTCTTCATCTAAATGTCATTGTATTTTCTTTTTTCCTTTTATAAATTGCCTATTAAACTGTGTGTTACAATTTGTCCAACTTAATTTTTAAAAATTGTAGCGTTCCAGCTGCCTGTAAGTGTGAATAGAACCTCTACCTAATATCGACTGATGAGGTTGAAAACAGCATTCATTTCCTTAAAGCTCCACTGCACAACTTTTCTGATGAAGGGTTCTTGTCTCCATGGAGATGTTATTGCTTTGTCTCGAATGTTCCGCTCTTGAGATGGTCTGATCTGTGGAGAGGCGTCCCTATTCACAGAGAGAATTATTTGAGAGTACTTTTGAGCAACAGAAAGACCCGTAATGATTAATTTGATGTTTAATGTCATACTGTGGAATATTCCAGGCAAAGCAAGAACATCCCCATAGAAACAAGCAAGTGACGCACCCTCCACAAGAAAAGTTGCGCAACATACCTTTAAAAACAATAATAAAATGGACAAAACGACAAAACTGATCCAAATGTTTTATGGAGCTGCTGTTTATCTCAAGTAACAACCATAGACTGTATAAATGGACATAGATTTATTTATTTTGATTTATTTATTCAATATTTTACCAGGTAAGTCAATTGAGAAAACCTTCTCCTTCACAATGCCGATGAGGCCAAGAGGCAGAACACACTCACACATCAGTCATAACATGAAACAGTGAATAGAAACATGGGACAGTGAAACATCTGCAGGTTAAAGATATAAAAGTGTTAAAAGCAGGTGCAATGATCCTGTAAAATACTCTGGATGGAGCTTTTAAAAGTCGTCAGAGGTAAAAACGAACTAAGCTTTAAAGTCTGTTGAAGGTGGTTCCAGTCGCTGCAGAACTGAAATGAGGAGTGACCTAAAGCTGCAGCTTTAGGAACGACCAGGGTCATGTATTTGTTGGAGCGCAGTGTCTGTGTGGAGCTGTGACTGTGCAGGAGTGAGCTGAGGTAGGACGGAGTTTTAACGATTAAAGATAACACACTAGCTACTGCATTCCAGACATAGAACTAGAATAAAATCTGGAAGATGAATCCAAGATGGTGTCATATTGTTTTCAGTGGCCTGTGCTCATTCGTGCATTGAACCAAAAAGATTTTTACTCCCGCAATGCTTCCTGAATACTGACCCATTCATTCCGATTCATTCAGACTGAAGGTGGATAGAAGAAGATGGAGATAAAAACATTTCCAGCACCAAAATGTCTGGTTGTTATGTGTGTGTGTGTGTCAGAATCGATATTCTACCGGTGCACTAAAGTTTTAAAGTTTTACTCACTGATCGTACATGGACCTGGCAGTTGGACACCATTTGTCAAAGTCGCTTGTTGAGGAAATATTCTCAATCTTTTGATGATAATCCTTTCACAGACCTCGACAAACCGCCGAATTTTGCCATACTTCTGTTGCCAAAATGCTTGCGCAACCGAACTTACGTCATCACTGTTTACTAACACTAAAGCCCCGTTTATATGTACACGGATATTTTTAAAAACAGAGAAATTTCCCTTTGTTTGTACCCATCATTTACACGCAAACAGAGTATTTGTTTCTGAAAACGAATCTTTCTAAAAACTCCGGCTAAAGTGGAGATTGTAGAAAACTACGGTTTCATGTTTGCGTGTAAAGTGACATAAACGGCAGTTTAGGCAGTTGACGCGCCAAAGTGCGACCAGTGTTAATGTTTTTTCTGGTGATGATCATGAAGTGTTCAGAGCAGCAGTCGCTTTACTTCTGCTGCAAACACTTGTCATGTGTTTGCATTTGCACAGCTGATGTTTCATATCGATGAAGAGACGAATGAGGCTCGGAGCTCAGCAATTTTCCCTCTTCTCCTTACGACTCAAAGACCCAGTCGCCGTCACCGCCAACGTTGCTGTTTTTGGGTCCGATCTGGGCGGACTGCTGTCTGGTGGGATAATTGTCCCGAAGGAGTGGAGTGTAAATTTTAGGATGTCACGGTCATCACTGCTGTTACTCTCTGACTTGCTGCGTCAAAACTACTGAAACTGAGGCCTTGTTGGCTGCAGAGCGTTTTCAGTCTTCCTACAGTGGCCCCTAGAGGCTTGGCGTAGTTATGACGGCGTTTGACGGTGTATTTATGCGGGTTCATGTAAACGTAAACTTTTTTGAAAACAATGCTGTGTGCATGATGATATCTGAGCTAATTTTTCAGTATTGACGCTGACATCGGATCGGTGCATCTCTAGTAAACTCACTCAGTTTGAACCTTCTAAAACACCCTGAGCTGTGGACATTTCTCTTAGTGATTAGTTTGTAGATAAAATGATTTCTCACATTGGCCTCTGTCAGCTAAATCCATATATAAAGAGCCATTCTTTTGGGTGCTTTCATAAAAGAGCCCAAAGTCCCCTCGTCACTATGAATAATGCAGCGTTTAGCGTGTAGCGTGTACTATTTGTATACTTGGAGGAGGTGTTCCAGTGCAGCAGAGTAATTAATCATAATTAAGAAGAATTTTTGACAAGAGCTCAGGGACGCCGCAGACAAAGACTTATTCCTATATTCCCTGTGAGGGCGGTGAAAATGCTGTGAGAGCTGTGCATGTTAATGAGAAGCTCCACACCAGGTCTGCACCAGGATCAGACCCTCACATGTGCTTCAGCTCTTCACAAGGCTAAGTACCATTTAATTTAGTGGCCCTCCCATATTTATCTTCTGCTCTGATTTATGGAGTGCATCTGGCGCGCTGGGACAGAGCTGGTGTCTGTCTAACCTGGAGTCTTCATGAACTGTGGGACCACGTTCAGAATCATCTGTTTGGTAAAGGATTTTTATAATGTTTTGTTTAGGTTGTTCAGAACACACAAAAAACACAGATCCTAAAGGACTGCTTGAAGATTTAAGGTCCTATGTTACACAAAATTGACTCTTGAGATTTAAACCACCAAACCTCACCAAAAATATATCCAGAGTTGTGTTTTGTTTCATTTGTACATGTTTGAGTTATCCTGGTTTATACACAGCAAAAAGTGGAGTGTTAAAATTGAATCATTTCTAACATTTTCCCATGGTTTATATCAGTCCCGTCTTGGAAATATTAATTAAGTAACACTGGACCAAAGTTCCTGTTTAACCCCAAAATTAAGAGTAATATTAATGTTTTGAGAGTAAATGGAGAACACTTTGTAGAGTTATCCTGATTTAGCTAAACAACACAGAGAGGCGTTTTATTTTTACATTTTATTTTAGTTAATTTAAGATGAAATTATGTACGAAACAGGTTCAAACTGGTCTTCTCTGATAGGAGTTTGAAGTGGAGGGTGGGAGGTCCCAAATTAACACAAAGGGAAGTTAAAGTCAACCAACTCTGGCAGATAACCCCAACTCAAACCCACAATTCACTTTCAAATTATTAAAATAACCCTTTTTGCACAGCAAAAAAGGCTTATCAAAAATAAGAAAAAAATACCAATTTTGAGGTAAAATGCCCTATTTTAAGTGAAATTATCTGCCAGTGCAGTAAGAAATTTTCACTTACCAAGTTTTCTTAAAACAAGACATAATATGAATCTTGTTCTAAGCAGAAAACACTAGTTTCAAGTATTTATGGCAAGATTTTTCACCTTATTGGCTTGAGAAGGAAGAGGCTTAACTTGGCTTGATTTAATATAAAACGTGCTTAGAATAAGTTGTAATATCTAGATAAGATAAATCAAGATGGAATATGTCGAAACAAGCAAAAAACACCCAATCTTATTAAGGCCATGTACACACGTAGCCGGGTATTTTTAAAACCGAACATTTCCCCCCCTCCGTTTATAAAAATTGTTTTATCCACACCACCTCGTCTTCGAAAAAAACACCTTCCACACATAACCGAACATCTGCGATTTCAACCACATTCATACGCATTCCAAACCTGTAGATGGCGTTATTTCCATTGAGCCCTCACTTCACCGTCACTTCCGCCTAAACTTAAACAACAGAAAACATGGCGCCGACCTCCTTTGTCTGGACAGACTCGGAGTCAGAATTGCTCCTAAACACAGTTTAGGAACAATTCTGCTCTCAACACACACACAGCTCTCAAGAAACGACTCCGATCCATAGTCTGCTTTGGCTTTTGCAGTCGCCTAAACAAATGTCGCACGTTTGACGTCAGGGCAGATTCATATTTTTTGGCGCAGACAGTGACATTTTAAAACGCAAAACCCCAGTTATCTCTGTCCACACAAACACGCATAAACGGAGTTTTCAAAAATCTTCACTTTGGCCGGAGTTTTCCCTGAATACTCGTTTTTGATGCGTGTTCGTGTGGATGACAGGTCAAAACGCAGCAAAACATCTTCGGTTTATCAGATACCCGGCTACGTGTGGACAAGGTCTAAGTAAAAAAATCTTAAAATTGATCTTTTAAGATGAATCTGCTTAATTCAACTCAGTTTAACTATGCTAGAACATAATTGTTTGCAGTGTTAAAAACAACACAAATATTTGTGATGTCATGATGTCAGGCCTTGTGATGTCATGAAGCAGTATTTTTCCAGTGAACAGCTCCTTTTACCTTTTTGTGCAGTGGAGATTCCAGCATTCGTGTGAGTCTAACTGGGAGAGCGTGGCCACACTTACAAACAGGTTCCTGAACTGAGGATACAGTGAGAATGTAATAAAAGTATCGTATTTCTTGAGTGTCAGAGTTGAATATTTGAGTGTGGTTTTCGTGAGAAGATTCCCTCAGTCAGGTCAGAGGTCGGGGCGGGGTCACGCTCTTTCGGGGCTGAGGTGTGAAGACCTGCCGTCTCATCAGCTCTTCAAAGCTCGACGTGTGATGGACGAGCTCTGAGCACTTCATTTCAGAAGAGCTCAGGCCTCTCACTGCAAAAAGTTATGTTTATAAAGGGTCTGTGTCCCATTTGTTCTTTTGAATTTCAAGTAAGAAAGAAAACAATGAAATGAGAAAACAGTTTGTTATTTCATTATTCGGTTTTAGTGTTAAAAAAAAAAAAAAACGTTTTCAACCTCTATTTCCAATATTCAATTTAAAGTTTATTTCAAATAACAGCAGTCAAAAAACAGTCTCAGTGGTTTATATCCTCCGGAAGTTCTGCTGCTTCACATGTGAATTCAGTATCAAACATGGATCTCTACTAAACACTATTTTTAGTATAGTTCTATGGAGTCAACTGAACAAAGGAGATTATTGCCTCAAAATTGCAATGGTTTTTCAGGTAAGTCCTTCTAGAAGCAGAATTTCTGGGGCAAATAACCCAAATAAACTCAAAAACATGCACTGTAGGCGTGAAAGTTGTGTGAGTGAGTGTTGGTGGTGGTCGGAGGGACCATTGGCGCTGCTCGGCTTGGCAGCCGCGCCTCTGTCAGTCTGTCCCAGAGCAGCTGTGGCTATAACAGTAGTTTACCACCACCGGGTATGGAGTGAATGAAGAATACTCTGTAAAATGCTGTGTAAAGCACTTTGGGGACATGTGTCTGTGTAAAGCGCTATATAAATAAACCTTACCTTACCAGAGAGAATAAAATGTGAAAATATTAAAATGAATTAAAAGGCACTGAGACTATTTTTGATTGGTGTTATTTGAAATAAACTTTACATTAAATTTTGGAAATAGCGGTCAAAATCTTTTTTTTTTGTTTGTTTGACACTAAAATGGAATAATGAAATAACAAACTTTTCCCATTTAATTGTTTTTTCTTCTTAATTGAAATTCAAAAAACAACGCTACATGGACCATAGAGTAATATAAGTACATTCAAATGACTCAAATTAAGATTTAATTTGATCTGAGTAGATTTCACTTGAAGTAAAATTATCTACCTATGGAATATGTCTTTTTTTCTTAAATCAAACAGCATACGATTTAGTTTCTTATTTTAAGCACAGAGTTGTTTTTCTTCTCATTGTAACTGGGTGTATTTTCTTATTACAAAAGCCTTACATTGGTAGATAATTTGACTTTTCTCGCTTCAGTACAACATGTTCTTAATTACAGTCATTTTATCTTGGCAGGATTTCAGTTTTTGTAGTGCTGTGGAGCTGCAGAGGAGGCAGAGGGACAGGCCCATCTGCAGCAGCTGCTCCAGGCTCCAGGCTGGGCCCCGGAGCCACATACTGTCCTGACAGGGAATCCCTCACTCACAGCAGCTCCTTTCACCCCAGACCCTGAATAATTTAACTGGCCTCTGTGCGAGTCACCGGTGATCACACGCTACGGTGGCCTGGAGGGAACAGCCCAGGGGCAGCATCGTTTACACATGTTCCTCTCACTTTAGAAGATGTTCACGTTTAAACACATCGCTGCCTTTGTCTGGACGGGCTCCATGCAGGTGAGGCTCCGCCGTGTAAAGGAGCTCATCACTCACTGACAGCGCAGCCGGATCTGCAGGTCTCAACTGCAGAGAGGCACATTTCACAAACACCTCACATGTCTGAACTTCTGCAACTGTCTAATGACTCGCAAAATAATTAACCAAACCACAACTCTGCTACAGGTGAAAGGTGTCAGCGCTATTTCTGCAAACACACTGTACAGGAGCTCACTACTGCCCCCCTCTGCAGCTGGTCTGGACTTACAAGACACCAGAAAGTGATACACTTGAAATGGAGAACTGCAAAAGAGTAATGAGATCCTTAAAGTGCCCATATTACACTATTTTCTGATCTATGTTATAATATTCCTCATCACAAACAGACCTGGAGTTGTGTTTTGTTTCATTCACACATGTTTAACACACAAACCCTGTTATGTTTTTAAAGTCCACTCTGCACAAAAGCTGGTCCAATGCTTAAGACATAAACGCTTGAATCTGTCAGAAAATGACTTAAAAGTAGTGAAAGTATCTTGCTGCATGGAGAGATCATTTTACTTGACAAGTTATCTTAAACTAAACGACCTCTAGAATGGAATGAAGCAGTCTCAGAACTAGTAATAGATAATAAATCTGAAACCAACATGAGTAACCTGATTTCACTGGAGTAAAAGACGTTTTATACTTAAAATATGAAAATACATCTTGCTACACTTAAAATAAGAAAAAAAAAACTTTTTGCACTTAAAATAACCAACAAACTCTAATGTTCCTTGAATTAAGAATAACACACTTACTCCCCTGGCAGATCATTTTACGTGTCAAGTTGAATCGACTCAAATAAAGTAAAATGTTCTTAATTTAAGTATTTTTAACTTACCTAGATATTGTTTTTTTTCCAGTGTGCATAAACCTTCACTAGAATAAAAGAAGCTGTTCACTTGAAAACTACCACTTCATGACCTCACAAGGTGGAACAGAGCATTTTGAGCTTTGGAAATGTAGACAGACTAATAATAAAAAGTTTCTCAAACGTGTGAGTGAAACAAAGCACAACTCCAGGTCTGTTTTTTGAGGAGGCAACAGCTTTGTAACATAACATAAAGATCACAAGAGTCCATATTGCGTAATATATAGACAGACAGGGGAAGTGTCTTGCTTAAAGGTTGTATGTAGGATTTTTATTTTTTTGTTTGTTTCAAATTGTCAATGAAATTTCAAAATAGCATCATACAGATACAGAAGCCTTGTAATTATGATGACCAAAAAATAAAGAATGAAAATCCATCAACTATGGACGTGGTGGGACCAGATAAACATTAGGTTAAGTCGTTTTCTATTGGCTTTTAGGTCGTCAATCCTACATTTCTGGTGTTTTTTTTTTTTTTGCTTCTCACGCATTCCACATACAAAGACGCCGTCTACTCGACCAACACAGCGGTTCTTAGCGGCTTTGTCCAACCGTAGCCTC
The DNA here is from genome assembly GCA_034769755.1 of Odontamblyopus lacepedii. Classification (NCBI taxonomy): domain Eukaryota; kingdom Metazoa; phylum Chordata; class Actinopteri; order Gobiiformes; family Gobiidae; genus Odontamblyopus; species Odontamblyopus lacepedii. Next base: position 18,776,792 of record CM068348.1, read on the forward strand.
CTCGCAGTTGGCGCAAAATTTGTCACGATGGCAGACAAGAATCCACGATCCATTCACCGCAAAAGAAAGTCCGTTTTTGAGATCGCTGAAAGAAGAAGAAAAGGGGAAAAGGAGCGAAGCCAAACTATGGTGATTCTTGGAGATTCCTTCCAGTGATGGCACGACTGAAGCGGACGAAGGGTTTAAAAGACTGACGCGTTGGTCGCTAAATGACTTCTGGACAGGAAACTTCAACAGCGATTCGTTCAGTGATTCTGAAGGTGCACCGGCTGTAACAAGAATGATTTCTAGCTTAAGGAGGAGGCGGGAGGAGGAGTTTCAGTTGTTTTATTTCTCTTTCCTTGGAAAATCCTCTATACAACCTTTAAGGACACAACAACAGCACGAACGGGTGGAAACCAGGACAGGACATCGACCCAGTAGGTAAAGACGACGATGCAGAAGTAGCGAGTGATCAGAGCTGTTCCACTTGGCCAGGATCAGTGTTTGATTTCATACATAATTGCAGTCTTTGGGGAGCACATTGTTTTAGGCTTAAGCGTGTTGTTTACCCACACCACATGTCGAAGGCAGAGACAGGGGCCCTCAGGAGCCTCACCCGGGGCCCAACACTGGCTCTGCTCCCACAAACACACAAAAACAACATGAGCTGTTTGTGCAAAGCTGTGAGCAAACAGATCTGTACTTAATGAGGCATTGAAGGACGATCCCGCGCCCGTCACTTAGACACAAGTACGACGTGAGGAGCAGCTCCGGCTTCACCGCTCCCACCTGTGTTAACAAATTAGCAGAACATTTGCAAAAAGTGAAGAATAAAGAGGATTTGATGTTCCCCCGGCGATCTCCTGTTGTATAGAGGAGAGGATGGTTAAAGGATTGAAAGACGAAGGCCCAAATGCACAACTCCCACACAGATACAGTAGTTCCAGTTTGTGCAGTGGGCCTCGCGTCGCAGAGGAGGGACAGGTGCTGTGTGGGAGGCGCTTTGAGGTCTGTGAGGAGCAGACTAAAATATGGAGCCATAATATAAAAAAAGACTAAAAGATTGATTCTCTGCAGTGATATCACGCTGGGGGTGTGTTACAACCCAAAATGGATCAGAGCATATTCAGAAAGAGACACGGACAACAAAGTTAAGGACTGCATTTCTTTTATTTGTTTCCTTTTAGTATTTTGGACGATGGAACCAAAAAAATACCCCTTAGTAGTACTAAAGTACCAAAGGAGATGAGCTGGCCAATGTAAAATAAGAATGGTTGTTTTGTTTTTTGGGGGCACGAATTAAAGCTTTTTAAAGCTGTTCCATTGTCCAAAAGACTACATGGATCTCTAATGGTGGAATATTTAGGAGTTACCATGGTGAGACAATGCACACATCAGCAAATATATATTAGATTAGATTAGATTAGTTTATTTAGGGGACAATGCAATTTAATAAAACACATGAACAAACATGAGTAAAATTGCCAGAATTAGCCAAAAGGCTACTTTTCATCCGTAGTCCCCTGGCCATGATGTCAAAAGGCATATCAGTCAAAACAGTTTTAAGATTGTCTGAAAATTGAAGAAAAAACTGGTTTAAAAAATGTAACAGCACATTTTCAGGAGGCTGTAATAAACAAAATGTCCATGGTCCTTGTTTAGGTGGTTGATTTTTAACAAAAAGATGTTGTCTGTCCAAAGTTTAGATCAGGGAAATCCAAACTTTTTCATCAAGGGCCACATATTAAAACACAGACCAGCATGAGGGCCAATCGAGGGTCATAGACTGAGGGTCAATACAGTGATTAATTCAAATCTGTGCATTTATACCAGGTTTGAATGACCCTCCAGACCTTTGTTCAGGCTTAGACCCTCAGAAGGACACACTACATTTGCTTGATCAAGGTAGATTTCAAAAACATGCAGTAAAAAGTACTACTTGTGGTAATATGGGCCAATTCACCTGGAAGCCTGAGGGCCAAAACAACTGGTTTGAGGACCACATTTGGCCCCCGGGCCATAGTGTGGACATGCCTGGCTTAGATGATCAAACCACATCTCCTCTCCAAAATTCTTGTTATATGGGTCAATGACATAAGGATTTTCAACAGGTCGGCATAAATCTATGTTTAACATTTATATTAAGCATTTTTAGTGTTCTTTTATGTACATGAATTGGCTACGACCTTAAAAAATGTCATGTGGTGCAACCGAGAATAACCTTCAAATAGTTTTATTTTCTAAAACATGGTTGGGATATTAATCTAAGTTCTGAATAGTATGAAGTGTATAGAAACAAACTGTTGCATTTCTTTTGATTTTTAATACTTATTGATATTTTCTTTTGCTCCAATATGACAGTCACCTGCTTGTGTTTAATGAACAAACTACTACCCTGGAAAATGCATCAAATGAAGAAAAATGCCTAAAGAATCATTCACCCAAGTAACTTTGTCTGTTATTCAAACTCCAGCCATAGAATTCCTGCTGTTATTAGTCACACCACATGATGCACGGTTGCACCACATGACATTTTAACACTTTAAATACAAAAACATGCAGAATAACTCATGATTTCTGAAAAAAACAATTTGGTTCCACGGAGATCAGAGGTACTACAGAAATGTGCTGTATTATTCTGAAATATGAATCTTTTTAACGGAGGAAATTGCAATTGAACAGGAAATGTCATTGACCCATATTCAAAACAAAACATATAACTTATTTACCTGAGATAAGTAGTCGAGTTGATGCTTCGATTGCTGATTCTTTTATGTAGATTTTCTTCTCCTTATTTTATGTATAGGCACCTATGTTTGTTTTTGACGTCCCTACTTTCCCGGGACAGTCCCAGTTTTGAGCCCTGTGTCACCTGTCCCAGCAGATTTATACAAAACCATTAATTTGTCACAGTTTTATACAAGAAATGTCCCAGAAGTCCCTATTTTTGACCAATCTGATCCTTGCCAACAGCAAATAGAGCCATAAACTGTCATTTGTTTAGGTAAAATACAGAAAAGCTGCTTAAAAATGACCAAAAACACAAAAGAAATGTGATTATACTGACTCACATGTTGTTCGTGAATTATGGATACGACTTATAGAGTGGGAAATTACACATGGACAGTCCCTCATGTCCTATTTTCTACCGGAGAACTGGTAAATCGTTTTGAGGCTTGAGTTGCCAAAATGAATCCAAAAAGAGGTAAGTGTGAATCAAACTATTTAACTTGTTTTACAGCTTAAAATCGGCTCATCTGTCGTAGTTCCAAATAAACCAGTTCTTCGTGGTCGGCTTATGTTAAAATAAAGCTCAGATTAAAGGCTCACGAGACCAATCAGTGCTTACAGTTAGCGTCACACCTCCAGGGAATATTGATCATTTTGTTTCTTTAGGACTGTATCTGACCACGTTTTGAGCACTTTTGTAGTTTTTAGTTTAGTTATTTGAGCAGCTTCTGTATTGATGCTAGACTTAATAATAATAATAATTAGGGGTGTGTTCAAAAAATCGATACGGGGATACATCGTCGTGGGCCTCTTGGCGATACACGTATCGATACGGAGGCGTCAGTATCGATATTTTACATGCAACAAACATTTATCAAGCTTCAGCAAACTGCGTCTGATAAGTGATCCTTGCTTGCAATGCGCATTTCGTATTGTCAATGGCAGCATTCCTTCTGCACTACAGCCTTGTTAAGGCCATATCTTAAGTTTACTTTCATCAAAGGTAGCTGCATGTCAGCATACAGCCTTGTTAAGCCATGTTTACACCACTTAACACCCACCCGCGTGGCGATTACACAACATTAAAAAGTCAAGCCAGATATTCACATACTTATTTTTCCAATATTGACATGCTATACATTGTTTGAAAGCTTAATTCCTCAGTAAAACAACCATATCATTCATTTTATGCCACACAGCGAGCCCAAAGAGCCATAACTTATAATTCCGAAAATATTCATCGCATTTCTTACCTTTGAGCGGTTCTGTCGGTCCGAAACGGGTCCAATCCAGGAATAGCTGTGCTCAATTAGTCCGTAACAGTCCACAGAAAAAGAATATCCAGTTGCTTTTTTCATAAAATAATTCCATGTGGAGAAATAATCCAGAAAGTCTGAGTTTGTCTGAATGGATGAGCGATGCATCTCTCTACTACTCTCGCTCTTGGTCCTTAGCATAGCTAAACGCTTAGCTCCTGTTAGCGGTGTGGGGTATCTTTGTTTTCTCCACACTCTTAGCTACAAAACAAGCGTATCCAGGCTTCGGTCCGGCTACGGGGCGCCGCGCTACAGCTTGGGGAACAAAACGAGTGCGTCCAGTTAGCGGCGATTACGCATGACCGAGGGACAGTTCCACGGCAAAACCTCTTCAGTCATTGGTTCTTTCAGGAAATGATTGACAGATCTGAGTAGCCTATGAAAAGACGATTTCAGCGGTGGGCCCCATGTGGGGCAGAGGTGCTGTAGTGATAGGCTAGCTCTATGCGCTCTGTGTATGGAGACTCTCTCTCTCCTCCTTTTAGGCACACTCACTGGTGAAGGCACACGAGACATATGGAGCGAAATTTTTTGGCTTGTTTTAGTTATTTATCTTAAGAAAACATGCCTAAATTTCAGAAGATGGTTTATTTATTATACATTACATCTTATTACAGTTTGGAACATCTGGTACATATTTGGACACTTGTGCCGAGTGCGGGTGTTAACAGGTTAATCAAGGGCAGTTTCTGCCTTACAGCCTTCTTCTGTTACATTGTAACTGATGCGCTACACCAAAATAAAAATAACATTTGAGTAAACATCTGTCTTTTTTTTAAATTATAGGTTACGTAATGTAAAATATCGGGATACGTATCGCCTTGAAGACCATGTATCGGGAAACCCCTGTATCGCGAATCGTATCGTATCGAGACCCCTGTATCGCGAATCGTATCGTATCGCAAGGTTGTTGGCAATACCCACCCCTAATAATAATAATAATGCATCTGTAGGACCAGTGGTGACCAGTGGGTACAGTTAGTAATGCTGTAATAGAATGATAATAGGTTAGAAAGAACAACAAACCTCATATTTTTCATTATTTTGTATAAGATTTGTATAAGAGACATTTTATTTTATTTTTTTATACTTGTGCACAAGAAATAAATAAGGTTTTAGGCAGGAGATATGCTGGGGAGGACATGTGATTGGTAATGAAAATGTGAGACATGTGTCTCTTTTGTTTCAGGTGAGAAATGACCATTTTAAGTTAATATTTCTTTGTGATGAATATAATTTTGTGATGTAGAAGCGTCCTACGTGGTGTGACCTAATTATAAAGTGTGCCCGGACGTAAATAGCGTGGTCATAGGTAGATGTGTCTCTTGTGTTTCAGTGCAGACAAAAATAAATGGAGGTAAACATACACTTTCTGTGTATGTTTACAGCTATATAAAACTTTTATATATAGCGCTTTTCTGGACACTCAAAGACGCTTTACAGAGCATTATCACTCACTCCACCCTTGCTGGTGGTAAACTATTATTGTAGCCACAGCTGTCCTGGAGCAGACTGACAGAAGCGAGGCTCCAATCTGCGATATTGGCCCCTCCAACCACCATCATCACTCACACACACCACTTTCATTCTAAGCAATGTGGGTGAAATGCCTTGCCTAAGGACACAATGACAACTAGCGGCCCCCTGTGACACCTGAATAGTGTGACCAGACGTCCCTACTTACCTGAGACAGCCCCAGTTTTGAGCCCTGTGTCCCCTGTCCCAGCAGATTTATCCAAAACCACTGATTTGTCCCAGTTTTATACAAGAAATGTCCCAGGTGTCCCTATTTTTGACCAGTTTGATCCCTGCTAACAGTAAAGAGAAGCATAAATTGGCCTTTGTTGAGGTAAAATACAGAAAAGCTGCTTAAGAATGACCAAAATACAAAGAAAATGTGACTATACTGACTCACATTAGTCATGAATTGGCTAAGTGCAGAACTATTTTCCTTAATTACGCACTCATTTCAAAGTTTTATTATTATCAACCACCACAAACCGAGAGTGTCCCAGTTATTTATTTTTTTAAAATTTTCACCCTACACCCAGTGATCTCCCATCTAACAAAATACTAACCAGGCCTGGTCCCGCTTAGCTTCTGAGATCTGATGGGATCAGGCTTTGACAAGTAGGTATGTCCACAATTAACTTAAGTTAATTAAGTCTGAACTTTATTTGAGCCTAAACAGAAAGAAGTGACTTAGCTGATCTGTGCTGTTAAACAAGTCTCTCTCAAATAAAATTACACTCACTCCTAAACAGGAACATGAACAGTCGCACTGAGGCACACAGGCTCCTGAAAATGTTCTCTTTAAAGCTATTTTGTATTTCTTGAGTTGGACCATCTTGGAACTGATTTGCTGTAATATTTGCCAATGTGTGCATGCATAGATAGATATTTTTCCATAAGATCTTTGCTGGATAAAGGCCTGGCGCTTTGCTGAGGTTGATGACCATCTGAAAAGTATGGCATCATCACATTGTACAGTCTGAAAACCTCCAATAAATATCCACACTATGCCGAGAGTGAAGCAGGTTAAATGAGGCTAAAAACAATAGTTATGTAAGGTAATAATGGCAAACAGCAGGTAAAACAGAACATTTGAACACATCTCCAACCGAAGCGCTGTTGTTCTGTGCTCTTAGATCAGTTATGAGATAAAAGATTAGGCTAATTTGCATGTCCAGATTTATTCACAACCGTGAAATTGTGATTTACATTCAGCAGATACTATTTAAATATTTATGTAGGCTTTTAATAGAGGTAATGGATTCTCTGAGAATCTTAATCATAAAAATCAGCAGTTACAGAGGAGGAGTGTCTCAGTAAAGACCATATATTCTCTTTAATTTGACCTGTCCTTCAGTAAGTGTTGCCACGGAAACATGGCAAGAGGAGTGGGCAACCTTAGCAGAGCGCCAGGGACCTTTATCCAGCAAAGATCTGATAGGACGACCAAGAGGGTATTAAACCTGTGGAACCTGACGTTTAAACCATGAAAGAGGGAAGTTGTTGGTATTTGAATATAACTGCAACGCACTGCACTGTGTAACTTTTCTAGAGGAAGGTCTGCTAAATGCTTGTCTCCATGGAGATGTTATTGCTGTGTCAGGAACAGGACTGTAAGAAAAAAATCAATTCAGTGATCTATCGTGATACTTCATTGCACAATTCTTGAATCGATACAAAATGCATCTGAATCAATTTTTTAAATATGATTTTTCACAAAAAATATTTACTGTTCTCATGGTTTAAAAACGTACTAAGCACCTCGTCCCCTCTTGACTCTCTGCGTTCAATAAAACGTCTCCATCACAAACTTTTCGGCTCGACATCACACACGAAGAGTCAGTCAGGTTTTTTTTCTTCTTCCTCGCTGTGTGTGGATGGAAATCTCTGAGCATAACGACATTTGAAGAGAGAGTGGAGGGGAGAAAGTCCACACTGTGGTTTTAGGTCCTTATGCAAATTTTTTAAATGACAGTAATGAAACTGATACCGTTAATAGATTTTGATACCGTGGGATACCTCCCAACCTTAACATGCATATCATGATCTGTATTGTATCGTCAGACTCAAGGCAATGCTCACCCCTAGTCAGGAATGTTTCACAGTATGGCATTAAACCTGTCTATCTTCATGGAAACCAAACCAAACCAAGTTAGAGGTCAGATCTGTGGAGAGGCGACGCTGCTCACAGTCAAAATGCCTGTTTTTGTGTATTTTAGAGCTAGAAAACTGTAATTGAATAAATGTAAGGTAGAGCTGTTTAATGTCACACTGTGGAACATTCCAAGCAGAGCAGTGACATCTCCATAGAAACAATCACTTGACTGACTCTAACATACCCTAATAATAAAGTAATAAGTAAAATAAGTATCTATATGACCCTGTGCTTATGTTGCCTTCACCACAGACGTCGTATTTCTTCTCCTGTGGTAGAATCAGTCTCGGTGCAGCTACATGTGCCTAAGACTGCACCCCCAAACCGGAGCCTTGTTTTTGAGCGAGATCACAGAAAACAGAGGGGGCTGTGATGACCCCGTCCCAGAGGAGACGCTGTTTTGCCTGCGAGCTAAAGATTTGGGATTTAATCACCCGACGCTGCAGTGCACTGTGGGTACGAGGAGGAGATAGCAATTACAGAGAAGGCTCGGGCATGCTGTCCTGAACGCAGTGTACCCCGAGGGACGGAGGGAGATGTGTGTGGAGGGGGGGGTCCTCCAGAACACAGCAACAGACTAAACTGAAGCACCAACCTGCTCCTTCAATATTATACTTTTTAACCGCATTCACATTCGCATTTTCAATCATATACAGAGCCAACCCAAAGCACCTGAACATGAACTCGAGTCATATTTTCTCATGCAGAACTGGTGAATCATTCTGATGCTTGAGTTCCAGAGATGAAAATAACCTTTGCCCTCTCACCATGGCAACAGCAGTAAACGAACAAAACATGCTTTGTTTTACTGTATACTGTTTATTATGCCTGCTTAATTATGTGGCATTTAGAAGTTTAATGTACATCTAGTCCCACGTAATTACATTCCATCTGTAGGCTACTTACGTAAAGGTACTTGTTTACACTGCATACTGCTGTACTAGTGTATTTGTCGAGAAAAAGTGTTTCATTTCACTACAAACACAAACACACTTGAACAAAATGCTTTCGTATGTATCGCCAAACAAAAGGAGAGCAGAGGATCATCTTCTCCACAGCACAGGAAGGCAGCATCAGCAGATCTCAGAAGCTAAGCAGGGCCTGGCCTGGTTACTACTTGGATGGAAGACCAGTGGGAATACCATGTCCCACAGTGGGGCATTAGCTGTAGTGGAAAATGGCAGTTAACCCACTATGAATATCAACACTTGTGAGCTTTAAATCATGTTAGAATGTTGCTACCTCCTCAGAAACACACATATTTTGTCATTAAATGGTAGTTTTCAAGTTAACAGCTACTTTTTACCTTTTGTTCAGTAGTGATGGGCAATTCTAGTGAAGGTGTATGGAGTTTGAAAACACAGTGGAGCTGCTCAGTCGCCAGTGAGTCTCAATCAAAGGTGTAATTTAACAGGAGGACTGGTCAGGGAGAGTCAGCAGATCCTGTGAAAGAGCCAGAAGTGTCCTTCCTCTGTGTCCTGTAGCATCACAGGAGCCTCCAGGGGGCGCCAGGTGAACACAACAGGAAAGGCCTCGCTCTTACTCCACTCTATATTGTTTTGGTTGGTGACGAAACGGTTCATTTCTCAAAGTATTTCCTCTGGAGTGGGAGAAGGAAAACAAACAAAACAAAAGTTCATTTCATACAATCCAACAGCCCCTTGTGTTCATTCCCTCAAAGTATTTCTTCTAGAAGATCTCAGAGTATTTCAACTAGAAGGTCTTCTGCCACATTTGCTGCCACGTATGGAAAAACAAACAAAACAAAACAAACGTTCATTTCACACAATCCAACAGTCCCTTGTGTTCTTTCCTCAAAGTATTTCTTCTGGAAGGTCTCAGAATTTTTTAACTAGAAGGTCTTCTGCCACATTTGCTGAAAATGCCGGTAGCATCTCAAATGTCCATAGCTCCACAGTTAGATCCTTAGCTAGTCTCTTACCACATGACACCACAAGGAAACAGCATTATATCATAAATAAGAAAATAGGGGAATACAGGCCCTTTTCACACCTGACTTGTCTTTTCACGTGTCTCCAGATTGAATTATCACTCCCAGTCCATAACTTAAATAATACGTTTAGAGTCAATATTGCCATAAATGTTGTAACTCCACCATCTTCTTCTGCTGCTCTCGTCAAACTGAGATCAACAGCTGCAGCTCAGATCAGCCCAGCCCGAGTCCTGGTGTTTATTGGCACACATCCTGACACATCACACACACAACGGAGTGCGATGAATAATGAAAGGCGCTCAGAGAGAGGGCTGCCACAGAGAGGGCCCCTGCAGATGTGTGCTCGCTCCGGCTCCGGGTTTGGCTCGGTGTTTGGTTCAGCGTTCAGACGAGAGGCAGAGAGACAGGAGAGGAAATCCTTCACTTCAGAGCCACAGCCCACAACAGCTTTCATCACAGCAGCCATTTAAATATCTCATTAGGGTGGTGCCACGAAGCAGAGGATTTGGAGTAATCAAGAAGTACTACGGATATTATAGCGGTTATAGTGTTATGTATCACGAGAATATTCCAGAGAAATAAAAAAAATGGATAAGCAAGAGCACTGAGTTTAGCGTAAAATACCAAATAACAGCAGGGACGTTTATTTGTTTCATCACTTAACAGACCAGGCATTTATTTGAGACCGGGCGGCAATTTGGGGCAGACGATGAATTCCTTCCTCACAAAAATCTTGCTCATTCTTTTAACTTCTTTTAACCAGTATGATTATAATTTACAGTTTATACGTTATACGATGGCCTGGCAACAATTATGCCTACCTTGTCTGCACGATTCCTGCTGCCAGACAGAAAAACGTCTCGCGGTTGCTTCTTCCGAGTTTTCCTCTGCATATTTTCCCACAGAAAGTGTAAATTTGAAGTCATATTTTTCATTTTTTTCACTGCACCAGAGCCATGGTGATCAACAAGAAGAAAAACGTGCAGCATCAGTGGTCTTCTTCCTTGATTTTTTTTTTTTTATACATTAGACTCAGTGTTTATTTGGAACCGGCCATTATTTATCAAAATATACAGCTGCATACAGTTTAAAGGGAACCCAGCAGTTACAGTAATTGAAACCATTATTATTTGGTATTTTACGGTATACGATATCACCAAGTTAAGAATCATGGGGTTCTGTCAACATTCTTGGTTGTTCTGAGTCATGCCAAACCCTAAAAATTGTAAATATACAATACAAATTTGGGGGATTGTTTTGCCATGGTGACACAACATAAAGGATTTGCAAACACTCCTAAAAAACTTTTAAGATGATGGGACCCAAGAAAAAATTGATTTAAAGAGCACATTTTCAGGAGCCTGTGATCAATTTGAGTGTTCGTGGGCTAATGTCAGAAACTTAGGTCTAGTAAGATTTCCTAAAGGCCTCATGTAAAATCTCTCTGGGGTCTGAACTGAAGTGATTGTGAAAACAAAGGTGCGAAGATATAATAAATATTTGTTTTATGTTTAATTGGTTCATAAGATTTGAGATTCTTCAGCATCTGTTTTATTCAGCGCCTCAATGTTCTTATTAAGTTGGTTCTTCGCTGATGTGCTACATATACAGTTTGAATAGAGTTCTCTCTGTGTTCTTTCTAATGTTGTCCTCTTCAGCAGTATTAAACCCACAGGCTCCGGTGCAGGCTCAGTGTGATCAGGCTCAGTGTTATCAGGCTCTGTGTGATCAGGCTGTGGGAGAGCTGGAGACTGCAGCACATCTGAATATGAGGCTCTGATGACAGCCCTGAGGAGACATCTTTGAGCCCCACACTCAGCGTCAGCGTCGGAAGTCAGCGCCATCTCTCCGTCAAACTCTCGTCTCACATCCCGTCTGTCTTTCATTCTGTTTCTGAGCATTCCCCAATCCTCCAGCGCCCGGAGCGGTGAGCACAGGTCCTTTTAGAGCACGTCCGCTGGAGACGGGAGAGGGGGCCGGGCGCATCCAGGGCCACCCTCAGCAGGAAAGTGACAGCACGGATAATTGGCACTAATCAAGTGAGCGGCGCATTCAGACAGTCTGTATCTACACAAAGGGACTGACCCTGGGCTGCAGTGCCCAGGGCCTGAGTTCTCCTACAAAAGTCTGTCAATCGTGTGTGCGACAGTCGTCAGCTTTGGTCACTATGCAAAGGAGGCGAGTGCGAGGTGCTGAGCGGGGAGGGGAAATCATTCAATCTCTCCTGGAAACTGGGATGTTATGGAGTGCACACTACATTATTCTTTTTTATAACATCTCTCACAGCGATGGCTTTGAATTACAGAGGACTTTTTGTCAAAAGTGAGCAGAAGATAAATCAAAAATTCATCTTAAGAGCTGGAGCGGCGGGGCGAGGCGAGCTACCTCTGGTGGAACCAACATTTGCAAAAGTTCTATCTCCTAAAGCAATTATTAGCGGTGATAGTTTGACATGTTCCAGAGTTGTCAACAACTGACTTTAAACAAAGTACAAAGCAGAAGTAAACAGTGCCCTGGGCAAAATTAACTTGGGGGACTAGCCACCTCATGAATTATAAATGTCCATTACTGCAGCAGCACCAGGAGGCTGATGGGAAGAGTCTAACCTATTTTCACAGCATCTGAGAGTGAGCGCACACAGAGGCGCTGGAGAACGCAGAGGAAGGAGAAATGAGCTTGTTATTTAGTAAACGAGTTGTGTAATTTCTAAATTGTAGCAAACTAAGCGTGGAACACCCCCGGGGCCTGTGTCATCTGCTCAACATGTTTGCCGACTAACTGCCATTCATTTGCAAATGAGCTCCCTCCCAGAGCACGTTTAATCCATCTCATTAGCAAAGTGGCCGCTGCATAAAAGCTGTGGTTGTGTCTGTTTAATCCAGGACAGAGCAGTGTGCAAACAACTGAAATGTACCAGGTCACACTGCAAACAACTGGACTCAGAGGTTCAGTTCAGCTGCAGTTTTGTGAAATAACCTACATAGAACATTGTTTTAATTGTATTAACTGAATAAATTTTACTCAGATGTTAGATGCACATCGGAAGAAGATAAAGCATTCTTCTTTTCTGTCAGATTATTTTAAACAAACTTCACCTTGACTTGACTTTGGTCTTTCAGAAAACACAAACCTTCCCGTCACTTGGCAACTCTGCACTGGAGGTCAGAACATTCTGTCCACTCCCATTTGGAAATAATATATGTTGTCTCCTTAACAGTAATGTCGACCTGTATGGACCACAGAGTGTATAAAGAAGTGGACTACGGGAATGTGACATCACCCACAGCGTTCGGCTCCAGTCAAATGAACAGTTTAAGACCAAAATAATGAGGCTCACAGCAGCAGTTACAGAGAGAGGGGTGACAGTTTTTCAATCTAAAGAGCTAGTCAATAGAGCTAGAAGTGCACCCATGTTCACTTCCTGTTTGTAATGCGGAGGTTAGCGGGTTAGTTAAGTCCATTTATATATACAGTCTATGGTATGGCCCTAAATCTTTGAACAGAACACTGATGACAGGTTAGAGAATCAATAAAAGCACAGCGAAATTCTTTGGCTCTGTCCAATCTCCAGACTCACTTTAACCATCCAAACACCTGCTGTCTCATGTGGACGAGCAGATGACGGTCTCCTCTACTGCAGGACTGGAGCCTCCCCCATGTAAACAGAGCCAGAGGAGCCAAAGCAGAGCCAGAGGAGCCAGAGCAGAGCCAGAGGAGCCAGAGCAGAGCCAGAGGAGCTGTCTGTCTAAGGCCTTGATGGAGGAGAGGGACCAGCACGAGGACCACAGCTCAGTCCCTCCTGGACACAGAGCCCAAAAACATGTCCACACTGTCTCAGAGAGACAGAGAGGAAGACAGCTCTGTACACAGCCTCCAGACCCATCAGCTGAAGTCACTCTGAACATCAAGTATGTTCTTACTGAAGGAGTAGGTTACTGAAGTGTCAAGATAATGCAAAAAACAATCCCTGAATCCAATAATGCACACACAGAATGAAGGCACTCGTGTGGACTTCAGGGCAGGGAGGTCATAAGAGCCAGTGTGTCCACAAACACAGAGCTGTGATAGGACCATCCAGAGACAGAACTCACAGTTCAGATCCTGCTCTTCTGTTCATTTCTTTTACAATTTGCAGACTTTACAGCCCACGTCACAGCTCTGCTCCTTCAAAGACCCCGTAAACACAATCTAGTGAAACAAAGGCGAGGCAGGCTGCAGTGACAGCTGTGATCTGCTCGGCTCTCAGAGTGATTGACAGCTGGAGAGCTTTCCGTGCTCCGTGTCGTTGTAGTGGATGTTAACCAATATATATTCAAGGCTCCTTTTAGACACACAGTTGTGACGCTCTTCAAGCATCCACAGTCACTGAGCCCAGATTCCAGGAGAGACTTAAATAGTACCTTTTGAGTCGCTACACAACAACATCCCCCCAGCTGTTTATCAGCAACAAATACACAAAAATAACTGGAGTTTGTTTTGATTTGAAAGTCTTCTTAAATGAAAATAAACAGAGCTGCAGCTATGTGCTGCAGATGGCTTTATGCTTCTATACTCTATATTTAAGGTTGCATGAATATTTCATCTGTCTTATTTTGCATTGTTCTGACACAGAATTATTTATTAACCTGGACAGGGCTCGGCCCCGGCATGTTGTGCCTTTATTATGGGTCACTATGCAAATGTTCGTGTTCAACTTGGATCAAACTCTGAATAAAATCATCAAGGTGTGTGCTGTCGTAATTGTCCAACATGCCTGGGAGACACAGGGAGATGCAGGAGACACAGGGAGCATCCCAAATCATATTTTGCATAATACAGCAATTTGTGTGTGTGTGTGTGTCTGTGAGGGGGGTTCATCTCTGTGTCTCAGAATCATTTTGTTTATCATTCAGATTCAGAGCTGGTTCCATTATGTGTGAGGACTCACAGGGGAGCGGCTGACAGCTCAGAGCACCACTCCACAGTCAGGTCATTACCTGAACACTGCTCACACTCTCAGGACAGTCAGCTCCATACACTTTACACTTTACACTGCTCTGATGATGCGATCCAGCCGCTGTGTTTGGAATCACATAATGGATAATAGTAAAGGGAATTCTCTTTGAATATGAGACACTCAGGACGACTCACTTTGGGAATACAGTGTGGTTTAATCAGGCCAGTGTCTCAGATGAGATCACAGTGTTCAGACACAGATACACTTTAACAAAGGGAACTTATTTTTACACCACATTATAGACAAAGGCCTGTTATAGACTTACATTTTCAGTCAGTATTATTGTACCAAACCAGTCATATCCAGTGTTTCCATTTCTAGACCAATACCTGATCAGGGTAGTCATTGTGCTTAGTTTGATTAAGCAAACCTCTGGTTAGTGGGTGAAGGCCCTACAGACTGTGCCACAGCCACCTCACTCCAAATATCATGAACTATCAGTGTAAAAGACTAAAACTCACTCAACAACAGCACTATACTAACACTTAACTTTAGGAATGACCGAGGTAACTGTGCTCAGTGTTTTGAGGTGAACTCTTTCTCACTAAGAGACTGCACCCGCTGCAGCCTGAGCCTCTCGTGGAGCTTTCATGCCTCTGTATGTGATAGATTATTTAGTGCAAAACTAGAGCTGTGGAATTAGTGCGAGCTGCAAACGTGGCGCAATAACAAGGGAGAGGTCTGAGGATGTGGAGATGTTTTTGAAGAGCGGGAGTAGCCAGGGGCGAGAGCAGCTTTCAGAACACACTCTTAATGATGTGCTTCCTCTCCGAGTACAGGCTCCAGCGCCTGCCTGCTTTTAGCCACAGAGCATCCCACTCTCTCTCTCTCTTTGAAATCAAATGTAAGTATATATTTAGTCTCCAGTTAAAGCCGTCCAGGCCAAAACAGAAATCCAAATTTGTGCTTTGTAAAATTGCATGCTGACGCCCGGCGAGTTCCAGAAAATTAACAATATATTTTACAAGAACTGTCTGGAGGGTTGGAGCTTTACTCTGTCAAATGAAATAAAATACAACCACAGAAGATATGATAGTGTTACTTATGTGTGGTGAATATTTCATTAACATTAGCTGAAGTTTTTTCCTTCATTTCCATTAGAATGAACTATCAGCAAGCTTCATTTTGCTACAATAATCTATTCAGCTTTTTGCCTTTTCCAGAAGATTCATTCGCACCAATGCCAGAAAAGGGTTTGGAAGCTAGAGAGAGATATTCCCTCAGAGAGATACTGAGAGAAATTCAAGTTTTGCTGCAGCAACCTTTTCCTTGTGCTTCTCAGTCTCTTTTGTGTCTCGCTCAAAGGTCTTGGTCAAAGTGTGGTTTAATAGAAGGACTGGTCGGTGATGAAATGGTCCATTCCCTCAAAGTATTTCTTCTGGAAGGTTTTTTGCCACATTTGCTGCCACATGTGGTGTAAAAAGCCTGTAGCATCTCATATGTCCACAGCTAGCTTCTCCAAGAATTCTCTGTATAAATAGAACAACTTTCTTTTAATTCTGAATAAGCCTAAAAAGCTGAATAGATTTCCAAACATTGCTGTAAGTAACAATGAGTATTTGGTTTTATATTACACAAAACTGACTCTTGTGAGCTTTAAATCATGTTATAATGTTGTTATCTCTTCAAAAACAGACCTGGAGCGTTTTGTTTCATTCGCACATGTTTGAGTAACTCTTTATTATTAGTCAGTCTACATCTCCAAAGCTCAAAACGCTCTGCTCCACCTCATGATGTTCAGCTCCTTGCACCTTTAGTTCAGTAGAAATGGGCAATTCCAGGGCTGCAATTATCCAAATGATTCTAGAGAAGGTGTGAGGAGTTTAAAAACACAGTGGAGCCCTTCCTGTTTCCTGTTTGAGAGAAGAACTCAGCCTAAAGTCGCAGGATTCGTGTGTTAAACATGTGTGAATGAAACAAAACACAACTCCAGGTCTGTTTGTGATGAGGAAGCTACATGATAACACAGAAGAAAATAGCGTAATAAGGGAGCAAAGAAATAGCAGCTTTAAACACTCTGAACACAGAATGAAATGTACTCACTATAGTATTTGATTTGTGAGTTATCCGCCCTTGTCTTTGCCTCTCTCACACGAGCAGAGTGGAGCTGGTGTTGTAGCAGGTTCCTCTCGGCGTAGACTCTTGACAGCGGCGTGTCTCCAGGCTGTGATGGCCGCTGACGAGGTTCTGCTTCTGTCTCTGGGCCTGTCTTTGATCACCGCTCCCACAGACTCTTCCTCGGGCACCTCAGCTCATCTCACTTCCTGTCTTTGTCTTATGAGCTTTCTTCCAACAAGCGTCAGAAAACTCCACAGAAACGCCCGGAGAACCCGAAGCTGCTGCCCGGGGTTGTGCTGTGAGTTTGTCTTCTGCAGCAGATTTGCTCATGAATGCTTCGATTGCCAAAGTTGCCCCAGGACAAAATCCTCTGACTTCAAATTCTACAATGAAATGTAGTTTGCGTAAAACAAAAGGTTAAGGTAAAACTTTTTTGTTCCCATAGGAAATTTGTTCTGTCTGTGTATCCACTCTTCACTGGGTCTGGGGGGAGTCTGCCAGGAGCAGTGGGTGGACCCCTCTCCCAAAACTGAAACCAGGAGCTTGGTTTGGACCTAGTTGGAGAATTAACCAACTGTGCATGTTTTTCTGAGGAAACAATACAAACCCACCTACAGACACAGGGATGGCTGCGTTCCATAATAAATGTGAAGCAATAGTTTTGATAAGATCTTACTCTCATGCCTCTAAACCACACAATTCCAAATGTACAAATCCACTAAATAATGTCCTAAACTTGTTGGTTTAAAGAGCCCATATCACGCTATTTTCTGATCTATGTTCTAATGTAGTTTCGTCATCACAAACAGACCTGGAGTTGTGTTTTGTTTCATTCACACGTGTTTAACACCGAAATCCGCCATGTTTAGGCTGAGTTCTTCTCTCAAACAGAAAATACACACAAATAGTAATACAGGAAGTGCTCCACTGTGTGTTTAACTCTTTAAACGCCAGGTGCAGGTGTATATTGTCTTTCTTTCAGTCAGTCTTTGACCACAGTGTTGATCATCATGGCTCCGGCGCAGTGAAAAAATAAACAATACGACTTAAAATGTAAACTTTCTGTGGTAAAATAGCAGAGGAAAACTGTGGAGGATAGTACCTCAGTTTGGCAATTCGGAGGAAGCAGCAATGTCATCATAGCTGTTGTGGCGTAAGAGGAAAATTGTGGCAAAGGGACAAAAAAAGCAGCAGGAATCGTGCCGACAAGTTGGATAAAGTCACCAGGCCATCGTATAACAGTGACGTCTCCTCCGAGGTGTGCCATAAAAAGTGTATATTATAGTCATATGTCACGGTGTCACCGGTGATCTCTGTGGTTTTTAAACTCCATACACCTTCACTAGAATCATCCAGATCTCTACTGAACAAACGACAAAGAGTAGCTGCTAATGTGAACCTACTGCTTCATGACATCACAAGGTGGAACAGAGCATTTTGAGCTTTTGATGACATAGACAGATAATACCGGGTTACTCAAACATAGCAAACAACTCCAGGTATGATTCTAAGGAGGTAACAGCATTCTAACATGCCAAGTTCGCAAGAATCAATTTGTTTGTGTAATATAAGACCTCCAAGTGTAGGTGTCATATCCAGATCCATTTGTCAGTGATGAGCTCGGGGCTTTTTAATTAAGAGTTCTAATGTTGATCTTTGTCAATAAATGTTTTGTGGTTTGGAGCAGAGTTCAGACTTTAAAGGAATAAATTAAAGCGTTATACTATGTACAGAATGTCCCAAAAAGTTTGACATAATTTCGCAGGCCAATAACTATTATTGCAGTTCTTGTTGAAATAACCTCAAATGTTCACAGAATGTAGAGAAACAGATCAAGATTTTATATTTAATGTTTTATTTTTGTTCTGTTTTCAGGTTAAGTTGTTCACTCAAAGAGAAGTAATTTTGTGTCTTGGAATCTGCTCACACACAGTCACCCAGAATGTGCAGCCTTCAATGCAAAATTTGGAAAAACCTCACAAACTGGCAAACTAATTTGGACTTGGTACCAAAAAATGTAAAGAGGAAGGCGGTAGACCAACATCAACATCATCATTGAGCTAGATTTTTTTAGTTTTCAAGATAATTGCTTTTAAAATGATGTCAAATATTTTGGGGCACCCTGTATTGCGTGTGAAAAGTACCATAGACTGTATACAGAAGTGGACTGAGTGAGTGTGACGTTCAGCTCCAAATGAAGCTCATAAAGTCTAGCAGATATTCACCAAATTCGGAGTTGTGTTCCATATTAGGAATTCCGACCTTGAATATCACAGCAACCAAAGAGCCAATCCGGAGTGAGGCTGTTGAAGGTAATGGCCCCTTCCCGCTGGTTTGGCAATGAGCGCAGCAACACTGTCAGTCAAACCTGTCGCTGACGCTATGGGAAAGGATCTCTGGAAAGAAGGTGCCTGATTTGTCTGTTATTAATATTCATATCTTGATTTACGGACAAAATAATTAAATAAAAACACCACAATCATGTAGTGTGGGTTAATGCAAACATTTTAAGACAGGATGACCAGACCCAGTCCCTATTTACCCGGGACTGTCCCTGCAGATTCATACAAAACCAATTTGAATAAAAAAACAGTTTTATACAAGAAATGTCCTAGGTGTCCCTATTTTGGACCAATGTGATCTAAACCAGGACTAAACTAGGATTAAACCAGGACTATATCAGGTCTATTTCAGGTCTAAACTAAGTCTAAACCAGGTCTAAACTAGGGCTAAACCAGGACTATTTCAGCTCAAAATCAGGTCTAAACTAGGGCTAAAATAGAACTATATCAGGTCTATTTCAGGTCTAATCCTGGTCTAAACCAGCTCTTAACTAGGGCTGAACCGGGACTAAACCAGGACTATATCAGGTCTATTTCAGGTCTAAACCCAGACTAAACTAGGGCTAAAATAGTACTATATCAGGTCAAAACCAGGTCTAAACCAGGACTATTTCAGGTCAAAACCAGGTTTAAACTAGGGCTAAACCAGGTCTATTTCAGGTCTAAACCAGGACTAAATCAGAGGAGCATAAATTGCATTTGTTTAGTCAAAATCCAGAAGACTGTGCTTCTGTATTTTGTCTCAGATTATACACTGACCCACACATGAATTGAGAATGGACAATACTACACGCTTTTATCACTATTTTATTTATACCAACATCCCAACCTGGGTGTGTCCCAGTTTTTAATCTTGAAAATATGAACACTCTATTTTCAGACCAAAATGATGAGGCTCACAGTAACAGTTACAAAGAGAAGAGCGACAATTTTTAATACAAAGTGAACTGGACCCAGAGTCGACGGGGCCGGAATCGTCCACGTCCTACTTGGAGATGCGGCGACGAGCAGGTTAGCTACGTCCATTTACTGTCTATGAAATTATACTCTAATACGAAGCAAAACAACGGTGATCTGTCTCATGTGTCTCCCAGTCCCGTTTTAGTTCCAATGGAAACTGTCACCGATGTCAGCGTGCGCTTTGTGTCTTTCAGCGCACCCAGAAAAGACCCATCTTCCAGAAGCTGAAAAGGATGGGATGAATGGTCAGGAAAAAGAGTAAACAGAAGTCTATTAAAAAGCTCGTCCTGCTCTATTTCAGTGGTCATTTCCATATGTGAGGCCACCTGAGGACGGCTCGGCCCAGCTCTGCCAGCGCTTCACAACAGACCTGAGCACAAGGCAAAGCTCTCATCTCCACAGACACTGACTCCACTTCCCCCGGCTCCAGGCGACGGATGACAGGGGCGACAGGGGACAAACGCAGGGACAGACCGTCAACCGGCGTCGCCACGGAGATGGGTTTGTGTTCATGTGCACGGTCATCATTCGAATTACAGGAAGTGGACAGGAGGATGTTGAAGATGGACAGCAACTCACAAATCTATTTACTATTAGATACAACTGCTCACACTAGATCTTTGTTTCACGTTTCCCAATTCACAAAACATGAAAAATGTCGTCTGTTTGATTATATAGAAGGATATACTGTGAGGTAATGCCACCGGTTCAGATTTGGTTAGAAACAGGAGACTTTGCTGAACCTATAACCCATAAAAAAAACATCTTGTCAATCATCACTGACAAGATGTTCCTCATGCTTAAAAGGACTATATTACACAAAGTTGACTCTTGTGAGCTTTAAGCCATGTAATAATGTTACTTCATCAAGGACGGACTAAAAGGAGACTTAAGGATTGTTTTTGTGAACATAAAAACGCCATTAGAACTAAAAATCCCAATTACCCAGTGGCTCTACATTTTCCATCCTCCACTCTTCTCTTAAAAGTCATGGTAGTTAAGGTAGTTCCTCTAAACATCAGAGGGGGCAATAGACTTTTGGATTGCAACATTAAAGGCCACACAACATCCAGGCCTAAATGACCATTTGGATTATTGCATGTTCCTCTGAAATTTTTAACATTTTCTTGGCAATTCCTTAATGTATGTTTTGATCTGTGGTTCAGTTTGGTCCTATTGTATAATTATATATTTGATAGCGATGCATATATGATGGACTCACCTACCTATCTCCAACCTGCCATGTGTGTCTTGTTGCTGTTCTGTGGGGCTGCACATCACCTAAACATTCCTCATGGTTGGTCGACCTTTTTTGTATATTTTTCCTATAGTCATGTGATCTAGGTGATTTCAATGTAACTGTATTTAATGGCACATGTGGGTCCTGTTCCACCCTTACGCCCTGATGAAGACCATCTTGCTGGTCAAAACACGTTGGCTTCCCTCCATGTAATAAAGCACTTTTAATATATTCAATCGGTGTGCCTCAGGTTTCTACCTTATCCACTTTTACATCATTCAGTAAGGGCTACATTTTGTTAAGATTCCTGGAGTTGAGTTTTGTTTAAGTTACACCTTCACCGTCTTCATCTCCAAAGCTCAAAATGTTCTGTTCCACATCATCATCATCATCATCATCAAACTTTATTACAGACTCTTGGTCCAGAGTTAAAAAAGATACAATGAACAAACACACACTCCAAAACACAATATTCACAACAAACTGCAAATTGCCTCCACAGTTCGGATGGTACCTCGTGGCACCGAGATTGCCATTCGTCAGGCTCATGATAATGCTGTTCTCATTAAGAAGACAGATGAATCTGTGCATTAAACAAGTAATCTCATTTAGAATTACAAAATAAACATATTTACCTCATGCATGGATTAAAGCTGTATTGCTTTTATTTTAGAAATGTTTTTAAATGACATTTTTTGTAAGTCAACCTCACTCTTTCATTGCTTAGTCATAACATAAACTCTAAACAATGCTATTTACTACTTTTTTATACAGAAATACAATTAATATTATGCAGAATTGAGCATTTTGGCTCCGCTCTCGACAATATTTTCTGTTTCTTATGTGGCCCCATGGAAGTATGTAGGGTTTGTGTGTTAAACATGTGGGAATGAAACAAAACACGACTCCAGGTCTGTTTGTGATGCGGAAACTACATTATAACATAGATCAGAAAAGAGTCTGATACAGGCCCTTTAACTTACTCGTAGTGCCTATTGAAAAATGAAATTCCCATTAAATAATAGTATATGAAAGTAAATAATTATTTTTATTTATTCAAAATATTTCTACATAAAAAGCACAGACGAGTAAAGAAAAAGCCCGTGCATCAATATTGGTAAGTTGGTATGGTATATGCAGGTGGATCAAATGATTTTAAAACCATATCAGAAGTTATTTTTCCAACACATTAGACCAGAGAGAATCATCTGCCATGAAAAGAAACATTTGGCATGGGAGTAAAAACACAAAAACACAATCTTCTGTTCCTCCATTCTCTGCTTCAAAGCCCCGTGTGCCACTTCAGGGTTAATTAACACAAAGCGAAGAGTGAGTGATCCAGGAAGGTGAGGCGTCACATGGGAGGCGTCGACTCAAAACTCAGCGCAGACTGGTGTTTTTCCCTTCACAAACATCTGAAAATTCTGCGCAACCTTCAACACGCTTTCCTAAAACTTTGCATTTCTATCGTCAGGAGCACCAAGACTTTTAAACTTGTAATTCATGACATTCAGATGATGGCGATGAAAGATCTTCTGATTCTTCCTCGAGACGCAAAACAGTTTAAAACGTAATAAGAGTAAAATCACAATGTTAATGAGTGCTTTTAAAGACCCTCTGTGAAATTGTCTCCTTCGCTCTCATCTTCCTCAGAATAGAAATGAACGGATGAGCCAGAGTTATCCCGGACGGCGTGGTTTGCTGTTGGAATACCGGGATTGTGAGCAGTAATTAACGGGCCCTCTTCTGGAGCGTCTGACATTTGGTTCATGCTTGAGTGTCTGTCCAGCTGATTTGCGTGGCTTGCATGAAGGTGAGGCGGTGGCGGCGGATGTACGGGTGTAGTGTCCAGTTTGAGAAGGACGCGCTCGGCTTCTTCAGGGGGGATTAAAGCTCCTGACAACATGGATTAGATTTCCCCAGAACGGACAAGAGTCATTTTTATCCACAGCCTCCCCACTGTTAGCATTGGGAAGTACGGCGTCTCTGTGTGCAAATAAACAGGCCTAGTTTCTTGAGCAAATCATGTCTGTGCGTGCGGGGCGATATCTAGACTCACAGTACTCACATATTCACAGTATTGTATATCTCTATATGTATATTTCATTATTGTACCAAGGTCATGTGAAGACTCATATATGCTAAGACATATGCATATTCCAATCTATCTAACAGCAAACTAACAAAATAGGACAAGAACTACTGATAGGGATGATTTCATGACTTGTTAGCCTGATAACATCCCGGATGGAGTCAGATTGGCCTGTGCAACAAAGAGTGCACCAATGAAGAGGCGCTAAGTCTAAACCATGGTCCACTATAGTTTTCGTATAAAAGTCATTGTATAGGCGTAAATATTGATATTGAATGTCGGCACAGACTCCTTGTACAAGTTTAGCTTTCTAATATTTGAATAAGTAAATTATCTGGACTTGATTTCTGTTTCAAGTGCATGTTTTATCTAAGACGAAATTAACGAACATGTGAGGAAAAGGGTGTTTTCTTCAACAGTAGGCCTAATTATGGAGTGGTTTATGGCGCTGAAAGGCATTTATCGAAAATATTCTAACTGCTGTCCTGACATTATGTTAAAATACTGGTGAATGAAGCAGGGCCGTATTAAGCCAATGTGGAGCCCCTGGGAACTGTACCCCAAACAAGGGCATTTCTCATATGTAATTTACTCACTACATCAGCCCAGCAAATAAGCTGAAAATAACTGACAGCATCCGACAATATACATGTAGGTATATTCAAATGTCTCAATTCAAAATTCTCAATAACTTAACAGCATCCAACTATATACAGTACATGTAGGTGTTGTACCCCTATAAAAGGGGAATGTTATACTATACTCCTGAACCATGGGGTGATTTCGTGCTCCTTCACTCATATAGAAGTTTAATACAATCAAATATAAACAGTATTTTACATGTGGCTCATTAGCCTGTATAGACACAAGATGGCGGAGTCCACATGGCAAAAAACGGCAGCTCTTATTTATCAAAACAAAGCAGGAAAACGTTTTCCTAGTTATTCCAACAGGTAAATATTTCAACAATGTGCATATAACATGTGTAAAAGACGTGGTAAACTCCACCTGAAACAAGAACCACGGGGTTTCTCATATAGAAGTTTAATACAATGGAGAGAAAGAGCACGAAATCCCCCAAGTGGCGGGTGAAGGCATTACCAGTCACCAAAAACCAGATCGCAGGCTTAACAGTCGATCACAGATTTTACAGGAACATTTAAAATAAAATAGAAAAGACATTTTTGTGCACTTCCAACTCCATTGAAGTGCTTCTAAGACTTATGTAGATTAATTCACTGCAAACCACATCAGGCAAAGAGCACAGTACCAGAGGCAAACAGTGCCACTCTAACCCATCACATAGGCATCTATTCAATTTCTCAATTCAAAATGTGTGTCAGTTCAAACAGCATCCAACTTTATAAGAACAATATTTTTAAAGTTTGTGTCATTGTGTCAGTTGTGAACATAGACTGTATAAAAAAGTGGACTAAGTGAGTGTGATGTCACCCATAGCGTTCAGCGTCACTCAAATGAGGCTCACGATGCCACGGTTAAAGGAGCAAATCTGGAACCAGGCTCTATGTTATGAGTAGGATTTTTTTGACAAAATAATGGGAAAAAAAAGAGGATCATGTAGAAGGGGTTAATATGAACATTTTAAGACCAAAATGACGAGGCTCACAGCAGCAGTTACAGAGAGAGGAGCCACAAGATCCCAGTGTAAGTCAGTGGGAGCCAGGGTCAGAAGGAACCAGAAGAGCCTCCTGGAGCACTTACTGTCTGGCACACGACAGCTAACGGGTTAGCTATGTACACTCATATATACGGTCTATGGTTGTGAATGGTTGGGGCCCCTGGGCACCGTGCCACTGGCCCATATGGCTAATCCGGCTTTGGAATGAAGGTTAGACTAACAGTTATGTCCATGTAAGACTATTGTACTTGTATTGACTTTCTGACCCACACATTTGAATTCATTGCTTCGTTTTTAATTTGGATGTCCATTGTCATACATAAAGCATATGCAATAAAATAAAATACAGATGTTTAAAAAGGAGTAGGTCAGAAACAAAAGCAGTGTGGAATGGTGGTGAAGAGTGGGGAGAGACAATCAGTAAATTGTCAGAACCAGGAATCTAATGACGGTGATGCCGAGACAGAATTTGGCCTATATGTCCTAGAGCCAAACCCACTGGAAATAAAACTTGCTATTTCTAAACAATGTGACCATCCTGTAAAGCTACCGGGGGAACCAAGTAACTGTTTGTGGATGTTTTAGGATAGGAAAAACTCAGTCAATGCTGCAAGTTTTCCAAGAAGGTATTAAAAAATTAGTAGAGATGCTCCCACAATAACCAGCCTTTTTCACCTCGTTTCGCTCCCTATAGGACAGCGGTCCACAGGCCGGGAACCAACTTACATTATTTCCGTTTTATTTATTATCCAAGTCTGAACAATATTTTATTTTGAAAAATCACCAAATTCTCTCCATTTCATCCATCTATGACTCACTCTTGACACATGCCAAATGTATCTCCATCACGTGATACATTAACACTAATATTAAACCCACAAGGTGCAAAATTAGTAAAAAATAGACGTCTTTGGAAACGTTTATCCTGAAATTTGTGGCCAACCAGCTTGTCAAAACCTGATTCCGTCAGATCTCAGAAGCTAAGCAGGGCCGGGTCTGGTTAGTACTTTGATGGGAGACCACTGGGAATTCAAGGTGCCACAGGAGGGCGCCAGTCACAAAAAACTGCTGTTGTGTTCTTAGGTAAGGCACTTCACCCACATTACCGAGTATGAAAGTGGACTGTGTGTGGCCAGAGCTCCCTCGAAAAAGATCTCAATGGGCCTTTCCTGGTTAAATAAATTTAACCTTTATTTATAAATTTTTTTTACAAATTACCATTGTTTTTGTCTTGGTTGTATCATTTTATTTTGTCATATTTACCCGCCACACTTTAAAGACCAGTCCGTGAAAACATTGGCTGATATTAAACTGTTCCGTGGCGCAAAAAAGATTGGGGACTGGGGGTGTTCTGCCATTATACCTATGGTACAATGTACAGCGGTTACCATGGTAACAATTTGCAATAACCACCCAAAATGCTTAAATGACCTGAAATAGAAAATGGATTTAAAACGCAAATGTTGCGCTTTGTGTTGCATTTTTGTATGAAAAGTGCTCTATAAATAAAGTTTGATTGATTGATTGATTTTCAGGAGTGACCAGTACGAGCTTTCATGGTCTGTTTAGGCGTTTGACTTTCAACAAAAAACTGAGACCTGAAGGTAACTTAACTTGTGACTGTAATATTATTTGAGAGAGACTTGTTTAACAGAACAAAGAAGATCATCTGTTTACCGTATTTTCCGGATTATAGAGCGCACCGGTATATAAGCTGCATCCACTCTATATATATTTTTTTTTAAGTATATACAAGCCGCAACCGGGCTATAAGCTGCTGATATCTATGTTGAAAAATGAGATATTTACTGCATATACAGAACAATTTTGTACTGTAAATGTACATTTATGTACCTGAACAGATTCTTTCCAAACAGTGCCTTTTAACACTGCTGATTAAAACGAGGTCAAAAACAGAAAAGAACCGGTAACTGATTACCTTAATTTCTCCTGTGCAGTGAATCCACAATCACTTTAATCTTCCTTGCTGAAACCATTGACCAAAGCTTACATGCAGCAGCACGGTAGAGGTCTGTGCAGGACAGAATTTTCAGTCCCGCTCCCGCAGTCGCGCTCCCCCCCACGCCCGCAATAAGCTTTCAGAATATGTCCCGCGCCGCACTGTTTTGTGTTGGGTCCCGCGGGTGCAGGGCTCTACAGCGGTTTCCTTCCTGGAGCAAGATCGATGCCTTCAACTTAAAACTTGCATCATACAAACTCCTTTGTGTGTTTTTCATGATGAAGGGGCGAGGATTTGAAAATAATTACCAATTAGTAATTTGTCATGCGTGTTATATCTGCTAAATAAAAAGCGTAGCGTATTCTTCTTTACATTAATTTTCCGTCTATCTTGTTTTTGAAATTCCGGTTAGAGCGCCCCTAGTGGTGGAAGAAAAATCCACAGAATAGCTACACCTTTGTAAAAGCCGCAAAGTTCAAAGCCTGGGAAAAAAGTAGTTTATAGTCCAGAAAATACGGTAGTTCCAAAGTCAGCTCTTTCTGGTCCGATCGTGTTAAAACAAAGCTCAGATTAAAGTCAAACTCGAGTACCAGAGCTTCAGACAGGGCAGTGCCTACATTAGCCTCATTAGTATCCATAAGGCTGAGCAGAAGCTGAATGTCTCTATTCACTCTTCACCCTATTTCACATTATACTGTCCTGTCAAAGCCTTGTTCTCTGCCCCCCAACAGAGCCACAGCACTAAGCCCACCGCACAAATGAACGCAGGTCATATCTCTTGCAAGCTCATGAGCACATATTTTGACAATTCTCAAATTTATCACAACCGTCTCAATAGATTTTGTCTGCTGTGACGCGCCTTTCTGATTTACGCCTCGCCGTGGTCACCTCCCGCTTCCTTATTTAACGTGATTACATTAGGTATGCACGCCTGAGTACAGCTAATGGATGAATCCAAAGCAAAGCAGTTTAATTAGGCGCCATTATTCTGTCTCCGCTAGCTGCCGCGCACGTCCTATTTGCCATGGTGTAAATAAACATTAATATGCCAACTGGATTAGCGGGAGCCCTTCATGTTATTGCTCCATCACTGAGGCTACAGTCCACACATGGATACAGGCGGAGAGCAAACACAGACAGAGATCATTAGCTGCACTTCACCTGAAAATACAGAACAAGTGGTTATGAGGGCTCGATGGATGTCCAGATTTCACAATATATGTACTATTATCACTGAACTATGTCATATGATATTATTTAATATTTCGCTTTTTCTTGGTCACCAAAGTCTATTGTTTTTATTAATTACTTATATACAGGATACCATACCATATTCCAACAACTGTACATCAACTTACCCTTATGTAACAGATAATACTCCCTACAACTGTACAACAACTCACCCTTCTGTAACAGACAATACTCCCTACAACTGTACAACAACCCTTCTTTATGGAACAGATAATACTCCCTACAACTATTTCATACGTACAGTCTCATCTAAAAAAAATCCAGTTGTCAAAATGGGGCTAGAATAAAACAAGGAACTCCACATTAGGGTTTAGATTGAATAACACTGCAGGTGTTAAATCCATTATACTTTTGAACAGTGAGGCCTGAGCAACTCCTTTAGAACTGTCCTCCACTTAAAGAGCCCAGATTACACTATTTTCTGATCTGTTTTGTTTGATTCGCACATGTTTAAGACACAAACTGAAATCACTGCACCACATCCAACTTGTGATGTCATGTGGTAATCCAGGAAGAGCTCCACTGTGTTTTTAAACTCCAAGAGAGACTAATGGGTCAATGACATGACACCTAAATTTTCTGTCCAGCTGCAATTTCCTCAGTTAAAAGGGTTCAAATTTCATAATAATTCACCACATTTCTGTAGTACCCCTGACCTCCATGTAACCAAATCATTTTTTGTTATTCTGCATGTTTTTTGTACTTAAAGTGTTAAAATGTCATGTGCGACCGTGCATCATGTGGTGCAACTAATAACAGCAGTAATTCTATGGCTGGAGTTTTAATAACAGACAAAGTAGAGTTGGGTGAATGGGATTCTTTAGGCATTTTTCTTCATTTGATTTATTTTACAGGGTAGTAGTTTGTTCATTAAACACAAGCAGGTGGAAGAAAATATTAATATGCATTAAAAAACAAAAGAAATGCCACCCGTTTGTTTCTATACACTTCATATTACTTAGAACTTAGATTAATATCCCAACCAAAAAGAAAATAATAACTTTAAGGTCATTCTCGGTCGAAGCACATGGCATTTTTTTAAGATCATAGCCATTTCATGTACATAAAAAAACACTAAAAATGCTTAATATAAATGAAAATATTCGAAAAAGTTCAATAGAAACTAATATTTTTTTATATTTTAAAATTTGCCTGTTGAAATTCCTTACATATACGTCATTGACCCTAATAATAAAGTGTTAACTCAAACTCCAGGTCTGTTTTCGAGATGGTAACAACATTAAAACATGCCTTTAAGCTCACAAGAGTCCATTTTGCATCATATTTAACAGATAAAACAGTTGGAGTGCATGTAATAGCTCCTACTGTGTATTTCCCATTCCACCAAAATAAGTAATCTTAAAAATGCAAATGCTTGTGTTTATGGTCTCATTAAAACAGCAGTTTAAGTGTCAAAACAAGTTCAACGAATCTCTATTGGGAAAAGTTAGATTCTGGGTAGTCAGAAAGTTCCATCAAAAACAACATCACAAAGTTTACTCCATAGTTTGAGGTGCCAATATTAGCGGGCACTATCACTACACCCCCTTGCGTTTACTTGCTGTTGTAAACTACCGCTGCTCGCCGAAGTCAAGAAACGAAGCGTCAAACTGCACTTCTTTTCTCCACAAGTTGACAGGACGAGAACTCTTCAAAGACCCCAAAGAAGGCTGAAGCTGGGAGAGAGCGCGCCCGTGGGTGAACGCGCCGGGGTCTTTGGTGTGTCTGATGGTCTGAGCAGAGCCAGGAGACAGCTAGCCCTTCTCCGGCTTCTGTCACTCCGCAGTGATGGGTACAAAGCGGCCGTCATCCTCCCCGTCTCTCTGCGAGCTCATAAAAGGAAACGGGCCTGGTCATGCCACGGGCTCCTCTCTCGCGCAAACTTGTCCTTCAGAAAACGATGCCAACTGCGCCCCGGGACAAGCGCCTTTTTTATTCGGCCCGTGCAGCGGCGGCTTCAGCCCCTCTGCGGTCTTAATGAGCACCCGGATTCAGACGCGAAGAAGAAGAAGGCGCCCTTTCGCTCAAGATGCGAGGAAAGAAGAGGAGAGGGAGGAATTAAAAAATCATAATTAAGAAAATATTAATCAGACTGGAGCTGTGCAGAGGGGAGCGTCGCCTGTAGGAGTTGGGTGGTGGTGGTGCTGGAGGCCAAAGGATGCACATCACACACACATACACATAGCTTTAAAGAAGACCTCTGTGGCCCAACGCTTCATAATTAAACAGCCTTTGGTTCCGCAGCTGAAAAAAGTGACTAAAAATTCAAAACAGGCAGTGAGAATGCTTTGATTTCAAACTAATGAAGGAAAAACAGAATGGGTTTCAGGGTGATGTTGCAAATGACTAATATTGGCATTATCATAGCGGCCAATGCAAAACTCTACTGAACTAACTACTAGCTCCTACTGTATAGTTGCCATTTAACAAAAATAAGTCGTCTTAAAAATGCAAATCTTTGTGTTTATGGCCTCATCAATTCAAATTCAAAACGTTTGAAATTGTGTTGCTCACTCCCAATCTTCTAAATAAATAATAATAAATGGAAAAGTCCAATGTTCTTCAGAGAGAGGCAGATTCCTATTTTCCTGCAGCCTGGTGGTTAGAGAGGGGAGAGAGTTCAGCATCCTAACAGCCTGGTGGATGAAGCTGTTAGCGAAGGCAGGAGGCTGAATTGATTGTGTGCTACGTGACTTTACTTGTATCACTCACAAGATCTTGTCCCATCCCTACAATATGCAAAAAAGTGCAAATATCTGCCCAATATAAATGGGTCTATCTCTAATACACATTAATTAACCTTAATGAAGCATGAACAAAGACTTAATTCACAATGACAACTTATTAAGAAAAATTCAGAACAAATTCTAATCTAAATCTAACATCTTAAAAAGTAGTTAAGAGTGACTCTTTGTGTAACTTTTCCACCAAATGCTTGTCTCCATGGAGATGTTATTGCTTTGTCTGAAATGTTCCACAGTATGGTATTAGGAGAGCCGAAAACCAGACCAAGTTACAGGTCAAATCTGTGGAGAGGCAACACCACTCACAGTCAGAATACTTGTTTTTCTGTGTTTTTGAACTATAAAAGCATCTAGAATTAAATAAATGTAAGGTAGAGCTATTTAATGCCATATTGTGGAACATTTCAAGCAGAGCAATGACATATCCAAAGAAACAAGCAGGTGACAGACCCTAAACCAAAAAGTAACACAGTGCACCTTTAGTAAACTCTGTGTTCTTTATGAATTAAGCCTAATTAAGGAGCATTGTATGAAATGGAAGGTTTAATAATGTCATTGTGTCCTACCATAAGAATTGGATATTTTTTTAGATATTACTCTAGAAGATCAAATTAACACAATTTCTTAAGTTAATGTTTAGAAATGGGTATGGTGCTGCTTCTGTGTCCATCACTGCTGCTTTAATCGCTGTGGAAAACCTGTCAGAAAGGATCGTACGACGCTGAAGTCGCTGAAGGAGCCTGTGTTTGTGGCGAGGTATACGCAGTACAAATGAATACCTTCCCGCAGTACAGTTGGTGGGTCTGGGGGGACAGTTGGTATGTCTGGAGGGGACACAGCTGGAGAGTGAAACTTTAATGGAGCTGAAGCCCAGAGCCTGGAGCCTGAAGCTGGCAGAGCTCGGAGGTGAAGAGAGGCAACAATCCACCTGGTGCCAACATAAGAAGTGGACTAAAGGAGTGTCCCCCGCCTACCGCACCCACAGCATTCAGCTCTAGTCAAATGAAGCTCATAATGCCTGTAGTTTAAAGAGTAAAAGGAATTTATTTATGGACAAAATTAGGGCAACCAGATCTCCTTATTTACCCGGGACAGTCCCAGTTTTAAGCCCTGTGTCCCCTGTCCCATCAGATTTATCCAAAAGCAGTGATTTGCCCCAGTTTTATACAAGAAATGTCCCTATTTTTGACCAATTTGATCTAAACCAGGACTAAACTAAGACTAAAGCAGGACTACATCAGGTCTAAACCAGGACTATGACAATTTTGACTAATCTGATCCCTGCCGACAGTAAAGAGGAGCATACATTGTCATTTGTTTTGCCAAAATACAGAAATCCGTGTTTGCGAGTGACCATAAAGCAAAAAAAAATGCAGCGACAGAAGACCCTCAGATTACGGCTAACACGAGAATATACAATGTTACACACCATTTTCACAAGAATTTCGCAAACCCCCAGTGTGTCCCAGATTAGAATTTTAAAAACTGGGACATTTCCTTTTTTTTTTTGGTGGTTGGTAATAATAAAATTGTGAAATGAGTGCAGAATTAAGGAAAACTCTTATGCATAATATAAAGTGAGTCAGTATAGTCACATTTTCTTTGTGTTTTGGTCATTTTTAAGCAGATTTTCTGTATTTTACCTAAACAAATTGCGACAATTAACTAGAGGGGAACATTTTGTTACTCCATATGTACCAATGTATAATAAATGAAAAATAAAAAGAATACATTATCAAAATGTAAAGTATACGATGACCAGATTTTAAAAATTCTAAACTGGGACACACCCCGGTTGGAGATGTTTGGCATAAATAAAATAGTGAAAAGAATGTGTAATATGTGTATTCTTGTGCCAGTCATAATCTGAGGAATTTCTTTTTGCTTTAGGGTCATTCGCAAACACGGTTTTCTGTATTTTGGCGAAACAAATGATTATTTATGCCTCTTTTTACTGCTGGCAGGGATCAGATTGGTTAAAAATTGTGATAGTCCTGGTTTAGTTCTGGTTTTAGACATGATGTAATCCTGGTTTAGTCTTAGTTTAGTCCTGGTTTAGATCAGATTGGTCAAAAATAGGGACATCTGTGATATTTCTTGTATAAAACTGGGACAAATCACTGGTTTTAGATAAATCTGCTGGGACAGAAGACACAGGGCTCAAAACTGGGACTGTCCCAGCTAAATAGGGACGTCTGGTCACCCTACCCTAGACAAAATAGCAAACTAAAACACCAGGATCACGTAGAGCCGGTGAATATGAACATTTTAAGACCAAAATTATGAAGTTCACAGCAGCAGTTACCAAACGAGCGGCAACAATTTTTTAATGTAGTCGGAAGCAGAGTTGATGGAGCCGGAAGCACGCCCATGCTCACTTCCTGTTTATGTCCATATATATAAACAGTCCAGATAAATAAAGAGTGTACAGACAATCGGGTCAGTCTGAGAAGGTTGCAGCTCCTCCAACATGACCCTGGGGCTTTGTGCATCGTACCTTGCAGCAGACATGTCCCCCGCAGAGCCGAACACAGCGTAACCACTGACCCAGAGCCCGTAATGACAGACTGTAGTGCGGTGATTAGCCCGATCAGTGCTCGCTGGGGGCCCCCGGAGCCCGTCGCTGGAGCTGTAATGCGCGCCGCTCCGTCTCCGTCCCTGGTTGACATTCATGGGCTTAAACTTGTCCGGATGATGAAGTGGCAGCGTTCCGATCTGTAAATTGCCTCGTTTCAATTGAGAAGAGAGTTCCCCTTGGGTGTGCCCAGGTCCCGACGGGCTGGCCTTGAACACAACAGCATGTTGTACATCCATATAAAAAAGAGAAAAATATGGGAGCACTTTCGTCTTTATGATGCGGAGATTAATCTGTCATCAAAGCCGAGTATAAATCCTCCGCGGCGGTTTGGAAAATACTGTTTTAGCGCACTTTGGTCTGTATTTTATTTTTATATTCCCAATAAACATAAACCATCACAAAGGGCTAATGTTCTCATCAATATTATTACAAAATGATCGTAAATCTATAGCCTTGTTAAAATTTAAACTCCATTCTTCATTTTGGCTTATCCAACCGTTGAGACGCCCGGACGCGCGCATGATTCTATCCACAGTAAAATATTCTCTCATTTTCAGTCACTCCGCGCCTTTATGAGAGGAGTAAATTCTTGGTGTGAATCTGGAGGCCTGTTTTTCTTTTGCTTCAGTGAAAGCCTCATCCTGAGAGACCCCAGTCTAAACAGAAACACTGCGTACGCTTGTTTAGCGCTATGCAAATCATCCCGCCGCGGGTCAAATTAACATTTTTAATTAAAATATTAGCGCCGAACAAACACGGAAAAACACACTAATGATTAAAAGATCTTCATTCAAGGATGGAGACTCAAAGGAGGACAAAATACACAATTGTATCTATTTGAAAAGAATATGGTTAAAAAACACATGTTAGCTAACAAGTAATACACTGAGAATAGGCTAATGGTCATAGACTTATATATACGGTCTATGCTAATGGTTCATTTTGTTACTATATTAATTCATATATATCTCTTGTGACTATTAGTAATAAGAAAATAGTGGGCTGTTACAAAAAAAAGACAAATCTATAATTAGGCTAAATAAATGCGTGTGTATATGTGTTTTAAACCCCTCACTAAATTAAACAAAAATAATAATAATAAAAAATGCGATCCTAAATTCTATTAAAAAAAATATACACCTTGAGATATTTAAAAATGTGAAAGGGACATTTAATTTCAAATAGATGACAATTTGAGTGCGACACGGAAACGCAGGTGTTTGTTAGGAAGCGATAACTGGAGAATACAGTCTAGAGCGCCCTCTGCTGTCCGTGTCTGAGGAGGATTTTCATAAACTATGGAGAAGCAAGACTTTCTAGATCTCCCTAATGAAACAGTAAAGTCAATTCTAGCATAGATTGTTTTATTTTTTCTGATCTGATTATTCAAATGAATTAATTATGGTGACGGAGCCATTAAAGGGCCATATGACGCTATTTTTACATCGATGTTCTAATGTTTCCTCATCACAAACAGACCTGGAGTTGTGTTTTGTTTCATTCACACATGTTTAAGACACAGACCCTGCAGATTATGTCTGAGTTCTTCTCTCAAACTGTAAACACTCTGATCTAGTCAAGTTCAGTTGACCTGAATTAAGAAAGTTTTACCATGATTTTAGTACATTTCACTTGACAAGTAAAATGATTTTCCAGTGGAATAATACTTTTTGTACTTAAAATATGAAAATGAATCTTGCTACTCTTAAAATAAGAACAACAAACCGAATGTTGCTTGAATTAAGAAAAAACAAAACAAAACACTTATTCCACTGGCAGATAATTTCACTTGTAAAGTTGAATCTACTCAAATAAAGTAAAATGTTCTTGATTTAACTCATTTTTACTTACCTAGATATTGTTTATGTGTTATTCTCCAGTGCTCCGTGCACATTATTTCAGCCCCAAACAAAAAGTAAAATGTAGCTGTTCACTTGAAAACTACCACAACATGACATCACAAACTGGATCAGAGCATTTTGAGCTTTGGAGATGTAGACAGACTAATAATAAAGGGTTAGTCAAACGTGAATGAAACAAAACACAACTCCAGGTTTGTTTTTGATGAGGTAACAACATTATAACATGACTAAAAGCTCACAGGAGTCAATTTTTTTTTTGTAAAATAGGACCTTTAAAGGATGTGGAATGTACAATTTTAGTATGGGCTCAGAATAATAAAGATAAATGTAAATAACTTTCATCTTAACACGTCTGTGGGACCTTCCACAGGCTCACTGTGGCCTACAATGACACCTTTAGGATTCTGCTGCAGGTGCCCAGGTGGTAAATTTCTCTGATCTGGCCAAGATTTTAAAACTTATATCAGGATATTCATCTTGTTTTCAGATTTATTATCTACTTACTAGTTCTAAGACTGTTTCATTCTAGTCTAGAGGTCGTTTATTTTAAGATAACTTGTCAAGTAACATGATCTTGCTGCATGGTCAGATCATCTCACTACTTTTAGGCCTTTTTCTGATAGATTTAAGTGTTTATATCTTACATTTTGGCCAAGCTTTTTTGCTGTTTGTGGACGCTCACATCCCCTGTACATGTGAGAAACTGCTTAGACATTTAACGGTGTCTAAAAATTCCGTCATAAAGACTTTGACCAAACCTCAAATAAGCTCGTGCCATTCCACTTCAGCTCTGAGAAAGCACTGGGGACAGAAATACCACACTTTTTGATAAACTTTATGGACTAATTTAGGTCCTTTGTATGTTTATTGTGTCTGTTTTTTCTTTTAAACTATAGACTGAATAATATTAGTGTCTAAAATAAAGAATAATAATAGTATTTCCATCCGTGTTATCATATCCAGATAAAATACACGGCTTCTCAAATGACACACTGTTGGTTAACTTCAAATGGTTTTATTGGAGTCTTGCTTACAACAGAAATGGTTGTTTTAATACTTATAAAATACAGAGATGAGTTATTCCAGGTGCTTGTTGTGCTGATGCTGCAACTAACTTCCAGTTCCAGTAGTGCAGTTTTTACTCCTCTGGCCCACACAGGCTGAGCAGGGCCTTCTGGTAGTCTCCCTTGGTGTGCTCCTGCAGGGAAAAACATCATTGAGTTAGTTAAAATTACAATTCAGTGTTGATAAAGGTCCAATATTGCGTAAAATGTAGGAGCTTTAACCTTGCAGAAACCACTAACGGCTCCACTTTGTTGTAAATTATGATCATGTCTGTAGTCGTCCAGCAGTGATCAATGGACAATTTTAGTTATATTTTAGAAATAAAATGTAAATTAAACTTCTTGAGATCTGTAATTATTCTCCGTGTGAGAAAGTTAGTCAAATAATGTCCTTTTTGAATCCAGACTTGAGAGAAGAGAGTCAGAACGTGTCAGTGACTGTGGCATTAAAGAAAATAAACATGTCAATGAAATATACAGTGTCCTAAAAAATTTGACATCATTTCGCAGGTCAATAATTTGGGTAATTCTTGTTGAAATAACCTCAAATTTCCACAGAATGTATAGAAACAGATCAAGATTTTATATCTGATGTTTTATTTTTGTTCTGTTTTCAGGTTGAGCCGTTCAATCCCAAAGAGAAGTCACTGTTACTGTGTGTGAGCAGATTCCAAAACGTAAAGTTTTGGAATCTGCTCACACACAGTCACCCAAGACTGTGCAGACTTCAATGCAAAATCTATAAAAACTTCACCAAACAAACAAATGGCAAACAAATCTGGACTTGGTACCAAAAATGTAAAGCGGAAGGCAGCTTATGCAGGGTTAAAGAATCTAGTAGACCATTATTAACATCATCACTAAGCCGGACTTAATAGTTTTCAAGATAATTGCTGTCAAATTTTCAGTTGCATAATAAACTTAAGATGTTCAACGTCTAAACTGTTAAATTTCATTGAGATAAACTTAGCAGTTTTCAAGATAATTGCCTTTAAAATGGGCTTAAAGGTGCTTTGGAAGAACACTTTTAATTAAAGAATTTCTATTCTGCAAAATCAACTTTTTGGAGCTTGTTCTAGTAGTTTCCAAATACAACTTCATTAACCTTCTGAAGTTCTATTTGAAATGATTCGTGCATGTTTGAGTCCTTTAATCTCTTATTTTCATGACACCATTTTGTGGATCTATCCCTTTTTCACCTCTGCTGGTACATGCTGCTCTGTACCGACTTCGCTCTCTAATTTTATTTTCTTAATCAGTGATATGTGTAGGATTCAGCAGCGTTGTGAAGTTGTTTTGGTACAAATGAAAAAAAAAATCTGCAGCTATATTGGTCACCGCAGTTTTCTAATGCGGAACTCAGCAGACTTGGTTCTTTTATTAAGTCGTTTTAGATGAATATCGTGATTTAAAATCAAACAATAATGATGCACGGGTGTCATCGATTATAATGACAGAACACACAGAAGCACAATAAGTCTGCTTTACTGCACTTACAGAGATGGTCCTGTGCAGGGACTGTCCAAAATTAGCTTTGAACTCTTGGCAGATCCTCCTCAGGTCCACTTCACAGCGGGACACAATGATTCTCGTCAACACCTTTTCTTTAGCTCCTTTGCCCTGTTCACAAGACAAGCACACGTCAGCGTTTTCTGCGGCGCCTTCACAAACCCAGGCTGATGCAACGCTGTGGTAATGAAACTTTCGCCAACTTCAGATTCTGCGTTCCTCATCAAGAACTACTACCAAATACGCGATTCTGCTTTGGTGGACGTGGCGAAAAACGGAACTCGAAAGACTGACGTACCTTCATGGCATCGTGCAGGCGGTTGGCGAAGAACAGATGTTTGTTTTCGATGCACTGAACTGGAAAACAGTAAAACAGCAGATGCTTCATGTTACTCTGCACTTACAAGAAATATTAACACAGCAGCTTTTGTTTAACTGAGAGGACAAATCAGAAAAAAATCAGAACGTGGACTTCCTGAGACTTTCAAAAGGCTGGTTTGTGTTTGTCATCCAGAACTTTTTGTCTTTTTGTTCTTTCTACAGACCCACAGCTTGTGACAGTAACGTTATTTGAAAAGGACTTGTTTAATGGCACAAACCAGCCTCGTTCCAAATGCGTCAGTTCTTTATGGTCAGAATAAAGCTCCGATTAAAGGCTAACGAAGCCTCAGACGGAGCAGTGCCTACAGAGAAAGTGGATGACATCAGCATCTCAAGTATTTATTGATTTAAAAGATAATCACAATCTCAGTTTCATCCCTGTAGACCGTATAATGACTTTTAACGCAGCAATAATAGGTAATATTATAGATAAAAGATTTTATTGTAACATAGGTATGTATGTATACGTATGTGTTTGTTCTGAAAAAGAAAAAAAAAGTTACAGAGAGAGAGAGAAATAGAGAGAAAGACGCATAGAGATACAGAGAGAGAGGGAGAGAGAGACACATAGAGAGACAGAGAAGGATAGAGAGAGAGAGAGACAGAGAAAGACACAGAGAGACAGACAGAGAGAGAGAGAGACATACACAAAGAGAAAAAGAAGGAAAAATAGACAGAGAGACAGACAGAGAGAAAGACACAGAGAGACACACAGAGAGAGGGAGCGAGAGACACATAGAGAGACAGAGGGACAGAGAGAGAGAGAGACAGAGAGAAAGATGTATAGAGAGACAGAGAGGGAGAGAGAGAAAGACAGAGAGTGACAGATAAGATAAAGACACAGAGACAGAGAGGGACAGAGATAGAGAGAGACTGAGAGAAAGACACAGAGACAGAGAGAGATAGAATGAGACAGAGAGAGAGAGAAAAATGCATAGTGAGACAGAGAGAGTCAGAGAGCGAAAGACACAGAGAGAGACAGGGAGAAAGAGACACAAAGACAGACCCACAGGGAAGACAGAGTCAGAGAGAGGCAGAGAGACAGCGAGACAGAAAGACGCGTAGAGAGACAGAGACAGAGAGAAAGACACAGAGAGACAGACAGGGAGAGGGAGAGAGAGACACATAGAGAGACAGAGGGACAGAGAGAGAGAAAGAGAGAGGAAGATGCATAGAGAGTCAGAGAGGGAGAGAGAGAAAGAGAGTGGCAGACAAGATAAAGACAGAGAGGCAGAGAGAGAGAGACACAAAGAGAGACCCACAGGGGAGACAGAGACAGAGAGAGGCAGAGAGACAGAGAGAGAGAGAAAGACACATAGAGAGACAGAGAGAGACAGACAGACAAAAAATATGAATATCTGTTGAAATGAGCGTATAGTTTGGATACTCGTCTCAGTAGAGAATCATATCTGACTTTTGATTCTTTAACTCTATGAGACTGGCCCACTACAGGCTACATATGGCCATATCTAGGACTGAAATGGTTCGAAAAAATACAATTTTATCATTATATTTTCTTTCTACGTTCCAGTAAAATTGAATTTACCCAAAACCAAGAAGGAGTTCTGCAGATCTCCTTTGACCTCCTTCTTGATGCTCTCCTGCATGTCGTACGGGCTGTAGCTCTTGTACCGGTCGAACACTGAAACGAAAACACAAAAATCACAAAAACACAAAATCAGTACAGATCTGTGAGTTTGAGGAAAAATAACACATTCCTCAAAAATAAAGAAAACATAACAGATCTGGTGCAGTACCTTTCTGCAGATGAGGCACGCTCCTCTGCGTCATAATGGAGATCCAGGTGGGAACGTCGGTGCCCTTAATTTTCACTCCGGATTCATAGAGCGCCTGCATTTGAAGGATAAAACAGTTTCTTGTTTCACTTTCCTTTTGTTTTCCAATAAGAATCAAATAACCTAATCTATATTTATACTGCGCAGTGAACTTACCCTCGCGTCTTGATCGATCTTCTCATAATCGACCATGGCAGACGCCTCTGCTCGTTTTGTCTACAGGGAAACACATAAACACATAAATATGGGATGCAACAAACTTATTTTTTTTTACTCTGGAAAGTATGTTTTATGTTTAATAAAATATCATGATTTATTTATTTAACTTAAAACATATTACCGTATTTTTTGGACTATAAATCAAACTTTTTTCAGGTTTTGGGTGGTCCTGTGACTTATACTCAGGTGCGACTTATGTATTACATTTTTCACACTGACAGTCCATAGACCAAATATATGAATCTTATATATGAATCAAAAATGAATAAAAAAACAATAAAAAAACAAAAACAATCATTATCCATTTTTTCATTTTGGTTTTAAAGACAAATAATAAAGAAAATATTTGTTTTTTCATTTTCTTATTTTTGGTTCTATATTGAAAAATTAACGAACGTTCATTTATTCAGTTGTTTTTTTTTTACTATAACTTCTATAACTTGCCTTTCAAGATGAAATGTTGGTTCTTGGTCTCTGATTTTATAAAATAAATTTCCCCCCAAAAGTGTGACTTATATAGGTTTTTTTCTTCTTCATTGTGCATTTTTTGCGACTTATACTCCGGAGCGACTTATAGTCTGAAAAATACAGTAATCTTTTTTTACAGTACATGCCTGGACAAGGGCCAGAAGCAGCTTTCCAAAGTTTCCAGATGTGTCTCCAGCGATGTCTTTTTCCACCTCTTTTTTGAACACTGAAAAAATAAGATGTTTGAGAGTTATAGTTACATGTTATACACTAAAAACCAACATTTTATAACTTATATCAGGTTATTCATCTTTGTTTTCAGATTTATTATTTACTTACTAGTTCTCAGACTGCTTCATTCTAGTCTAGAGGTAGTTTATTTTAAGATAAATTGTCAAGTCCATGCAGCCAGATCATTTCACTACTTTTAAACCATTTTCAGATAGATTTAAGTGTTTATATCTTAAGTTTTCTGCATCACTTACACTCCTTGTAGACTTTCTTGATCTCCACCAGCTCCGAGTTGCTACGGGAGCAGACGAGCTCGATCAGAGTCTCTTCGTCTGTTCCCAAACCCTTCATTTAAGCAAAAGAACACAAAACACTGATGAGAAAAGGCGCAGCAGCAGTTGCAGTTCAGCATTTCCACCAGGAGAGGGCAGCGTTGCCTTAGGTTTCACCAGAGCTCGTACCTTAATAGATCCTCGAATCTCTGAGGCGTCAAACTGGGACGTGCTCTTCATCAGGCCCAGGATGACCGATTCCAGAGAGCCTGACAGCCCCCCCTTCAGAGCTGAGATCATGTCCTGAAGACGAACACGTTTGTTAGATACTAGACGAGGAAAGTGCAGATGTTTTTGTGTCAGAGAAAGAAAAGTTTGGAGTACACACCTTCTTTGCTCTCCTTTCATAAGCGAATGCGATTTCTCTTCTTTGGGAGTAGGTCCTTTTGGTTAGAATATCGATGATGGTTTGTTCATCCACTCCTGGAGTTCAGGGAAGATAAAGAGAAGGAGAGGCAGAGAGAGAGACACAGAGAGAGAAGCAGAGAGAGAGAGGAGAGACAGAGAGAGAGAAGGAGAGACAGAGAGAGACAAGGAGAGACAGAGCGAGAGAAGGAGAGACAGAGAGAGACAAGGAGAGACAGAGCGAGAGACAAGGAGAAACAGAGAGAGAGAAGGAGAGACGGAGAGAGAGACAAGGAGAAACAAAGAGAGAGAAGGAGAGACAGGGATAGAGAAAAGGAGAGTCAGATAGAGAGAAGGAGAGACAGAGAGAGAAAGACACAGAGAGAGACAGACATAGAGAGAGAAAAAGACAACAAGAGAGTGCAGAGAGGGGTGCAGAGACAGAGAAATAGAGACGAAGAGACAGAACAGAGAGAGAGAGAGAAAGAGATAAAGAGACGAAGAGAGAGAGAAAGGCGGGCAGAGAGAGAGGAAGACAAAGAGACAGTATTAGTATAAAGTATTCGTCTTTATTGGCTATTAAAACAGTTCAAAGGTGTAAGAGATTAAAGGGCGGCCGTTTTACAAGTACAAAAGTATTTCTACTGCAGGTTGTTTGCATTGTTCCTTTTGTTCCTTCAGAACGAGCGGCATCGGGAGGAGGTACAGGAGCCTCTGTTCCCGCACCACCAGACTCACTAACACCATCCACCAGGCTGTTAGGATGCTGAACGCTCTAAGGAAGAACTTTGAACTTTTCTGTCATTATATTATGATTTAATTTAGCTTTGATCGAGAGTGAGAAAATTGGACTTTTTCTTCAGATGTGCTGGAGATGCAGATTCTGGTTTTAAATGGTTCTTAATAAAACTGTATGAACTATAAAACACCAGTGTGACACATTTTATTTAAATGAACCTTTTTATAATATTCAAAAAGAATTGTTATTACTTAAAATCTATAGCTATATTTTTTCTATAGTTTGTTTTAGTATTTTTAGCATAAAAATATAAATTAATCAAAAATAAACTAAATTAATAAAAAAATAAATATTCAAAAATAGATGAAGGCTTTCAGGAAAACAATTATTGTATCTTGTATTGTATCTTCCTACTTTGTACAGGATTAAAATTCCAGAGCTGTAGAGTAAGTTTAGCCTTTCCAAAACACAATTAACCCTGCTATGTTTCTTTTTCTTGAGCTGTTAGCGTCCAGTTGAAAGTTACACACTCGTTTGTTACTTCGGCACACGGTGGCTAAACATTCAGCCAGACCCTGTGATGAAGCAGAAACTGGTGATTTTACCCAACGCTGGCCTGAAATACCCTATGACTCAGAGGCTCCAGTGGTTTTAACGGAAAATACGAAGGCAAGGCTGCAAACTGGGAAATTAAAAAGTGAACATACCTTTCGTTTTGATGGCGGTTTCTATTCTGGCAGCATCTTTGTCGGGGTCAAAGTCTCTGGCGGGTAACACTGTGGGGTAAGTGGGGTCAGCCTAAGAGGGGGGAAAAAAAATAAAATTATAAAAAATAATGTAAAAGTAATGTAAAGGGCCCATATACTATTTTCTAATCTGGTATAGTGTTTCCTCACCACAAACACACCCAAAGTTGTGTTTTGTTTCATTCACACACGTTTAACACACAAACCCTGCAGATTTAGGCGGGGTTCTTCTCTCAAACAGAAAACGCTTTGCTCCACCTTGTGATGTCATGTGGTAATTTTAATAATTTTTCTGTAAATTTTGATCCTGTATCCCATTCTATATGTTAATAAGGTTAGGCAAAATAAGTGTTAAAGCCTAAATCTTTTCAGTCTGTAGAAAAACGTCTGTGTTTTCTGCTAAATTTCTGTGTTAAATCAATGTAATATGATTAATGATTATGTAAATTGAAAGAAAAATAAATTAACTAATTAACTAATACAGGAAGTGCTCCATTGTCTTTTTAAACTGCATACACCTTCACTAAACTTGGATTATTTCAGGATTTCAGCACTGAAATTTGCTGAACAAAAGGTAAAAGGTAGCTGTTATCTTGAAAACTATCACTTCATGACATCACAAGGTGGAAAAGAGCATTTGGAGATGTAGCCAGACACAGAATAATAATAAAGATTTACTCAAACATGTGTGAATGAAACAAAACATAAGTCCAGGTATGTTTTTGAGGAGGTAACAGCATTATATGTTTGTGTTTTGTGCTAAATTTCTGTGTTAAATCATTGTAATATGATGAATATGTAAATTGACCAAAAAAAACAAAAAAAAAACTAACTAATACAGGGAGTGCTGCACTGTCTTGATTTCAGAATTTCAGCACTGGAATTTGCCAGTCTTTGCTAAAAACTACCACTTTGTGACATCACAAGGTGGAAAAGAGCATTTGAAGATGTAGCCAGACACAGACTAATAATACAGATTTACTCAAACATGTGTGAATGAAACAAAACACAACTCCAGGTCTGTGTTTGAGGAGGTAACAGCGTTATATAACATCATTTAAAGCTCAGAAGAGTCCATTTGGCGTAATCTAAGACGTTATTTAATGCTTAATAACATATAAATCATATAAATTATACCTTACCCCAACATTAAGAGTGAGCTGACCCAGAAATTCAGATACCATAGCCATTGTGATTGATCTGAAGAGAGAAAACAGAACAGAAAATATGAATGA
Source organism: Odontamblyopus lacepedii (assembly GCA_034769755.1). Lineage (NCBI taxonomy): Eukaryota > Metazoa > Chordata > Actinopteri > Gobiiformes > Gobiidae > Odontamblyopus > Odontamblyopus lacepedii. The sequence continues at coordinate 18,821,228 of CM068348.1, forward strand.
AACGTTTCTTTTCACCTAACTGCAAGAGTGGAGTCACATAAATATGCATATTTACTCAAACTAAAGATAAGATCCTATTGTGATGAGTATAAACTGCAGATTTAAACTGCTGTAATCACACACACTGTCTGAATGTAGCTCATTCAAAGCTCTGTGCACAGTCTCCTACAGAAGCAGAGCCACACCCTGAGACTAGAACTACAGGCTGCAAGAATAGCCCTGGGAATAACAGGCCTGTTTACAGTTTTAGACAAAGAATGAACCTGCAGAATTCTAAATCAAAGCACATACAATAGGAAATGTTGCTAGGCATGTAGTCGTCCCTCTTCCCATCTCATTTTGAAACTCACAAAGCAAAAACAATGCATTACTAACAGAGTAGGGTGGTACTTACTTGTGTAGTTCAAGTTACAAAGAGATGGTGATTCCTGGACTGAAAAGTTAAAGGTTGAATGGTGGAAGTTCTGTCCAGTGTTGTGTCATGAGAAAGACTTCCCTTTGCAGCTCCTCCCCTTTCCATGTGCTCATAACTCCACCCAAATCCACAGGAATCTCGAGAGAAGACTCCTACATCACTCCCACAGCCCTCTTCAAGGTCCTAGATTATGTAAAGGTGACTCTTGGGAGGTTTTAGACACGTTATAATGTTGTTACCTCAGCAAAAACATAACTGGAGTTGTGTTTCGTTTCATTCATGCGTTTGAGAAATCCTTTATCATCACTTGCGTAACCCTTTATTATTTCTCAACATCATTGCTACAACTCCCGTGCTCTGTTCCACCTTGTGATGTCTCGAAGTGGTAGTTTTCATGTGAACAACCACCCAGGGCTGAAGTTATCCAAATGATTCTAATGAAGGGGTATGGAGTGCCTTCTGTTTGAGAGGATAACTCAGTCTAAATATGCAGTGTTTGTGTGTTAAACATGTGTGAATGAAACAAAACACAGCTCCAGTCTGTTTATGATGAGGAAACATTAAAGATAAGAAAATAGTCCAGTTTGGGCCCTTTAAGAAAAAGTACTGATATGAAAGTGTTAAAATATTTAACATTTTATTTGTTCAAAGAGTTTTATATTTAATGAATATTTACAGAAAACACAAATCTGTACATATAGAGCTCTACATAAACAAAGCCACTGGGAGATGAGCTTTAACCTGAGTCACTGTAAACATGAGTTTTCATCTTTTAAACTTAGGAGTATATTTGTTCTTTGCCGTCTTCTTTTTGGGTTTCTTGCCTCCAGGTGGTCTTCCTCCTCCTCCTCTGTTGTTCCTGTTGTACGGGTGTGATGGGGTCACTCCTTTCTGGGGCTAAAAAACACAAACACATGCATAAGCAGAGTGTGAATACGTACAGGTCCTGTTCTCCTGCCTCACACTCAGACACTCTTCTCCTGAGGTAAACAATGAGACAGGAATCTGATGAATGTCCAGAATAAACACCAGTTTGTTTAAATGCAGGAACAAGTTTCATGAGTGACTCTTTCAGTGCTTGTACTTGTGTTCTGGTTTAACCTGTCTGAGAGCTGGGGGCTAAGACTACAGACTAACTCCCAGCAGCCCAGGGATTCTGTTAGCTTAGCTCATGTGTCTCTGTGTATGTGTGTCTTGTGTGTATGTGTGTGTCTCTGCATATGTGTGTGTGTGCGTATGTCTGTGTGCTTGTGTTAGTGGTGACAAAGGGACACACCGGAGTGAAGTCTTGAGGGGGAAAGGTGCAGGGCACTCGGCCATGTTGGCGGTGGAAGGGCAGGCAGACTGATGGGTCCAGGGGTACCCAGGGAGCGGTGGTGTTGGCGGGGGGCTGGGGGATGGAGCTATGGACCTGCTGCAGGTTATAGACGCCCGGTCTGCCATTGCCATGAGCCGACTTCAGTATGTTCACAAACGGCTCTCCAACCTTGTGCTGGAGCAGGTACTGTCCTTCATCTAACCTGAACCAAATGAACACAACATCTCATCGAACTGAAACACATCTTTTACACTTCATGTGATGGTGGGAACACACAGTGAGCTTTTGAACTGACAATATGAGAATAAACAGTCCCACATACAGAATATGAGAATAAACAGTCCCACATACAGAATATGAGAATCAACAGTCCCACATAGTGTCCATATAAAAGCTGCTGTAGACCCACTATCAATGCACTTTGAATCATTCACAAAACACTATGGTTCAGTACTCCTTGGTCAGTAGATGGTTAGAACTTACATTAACTAATTGAATCGACTCACCCAGTTAACTTCTGCAGAAGATGATGAAGAATGTTGAGAGATTTTGAAGGCCTGTTGATCAAATAACAGGTGACATATAACCTACAGTACTGTATAGTGTTAACTTACAATAAATCACATGTTAGAGCAGGTTCGATCTGATCTTGACTCAGAACATTGCGAGATGCACACAGAGGGGGTTTTAGGGTACGTCCACCTTTGCCTGGTTTGATCCTGGCATAATCCTGGTTTAGTCCTGGTCTAGTCTAGGATTAGTTCTGAATTTGGCCCCAATTACGTCACAAACAGACCTGGAGTTGTGTTTTGTTCCATTCATGTTTGAGTAACCATTTATTATTCGTCTGTCTGCATCTTCAAAGCTCAAAATGCTCTGTTCCACCTTGTGATGTCATGAAGCAGTATTGTTAGCTTTTACCTTTTGTTTAGTAACATGGGGAATTCCTAAAATGATCCAAATAATTCCTGTATTACCACATGACATCACAAGTTGGACCAAGGCCTGTTTTGTTCGACAGCAGAACTCAGCCAAAATCTGCAGGGTTTGTGTGTTAAACATGTGTGAATGAAACAAAACACAACTCCAGCTCTATTTGTGATGAGGATAATAACATAGATCAGAAAATAAAGTAATATAGGACCTTTAAATCCCAAGTTTGATGTGGTCTATGTGCACATATACCAACACACCCAAAATGAGTTTTTTCCACATCACCAAGCAGAGACGAGTCCAGACTGAGTCGAGATGACGCAAGAAAACAGATCATTTTAAACATCTGGCACAACATCACAAATACGTTTATGCTTATTGACAAAGATCTACTGAAGCAGCATCACAGACAAGTCACCCACAGTTATTGGGTTGAATTTGGAGTCAAGTTCCATATTAAGAATAGGAGTTTATTTACAGACAAAATAGTGAAATAAAAAGAGCAGGATCATGTAAAGCGGGTTAATACGAATATTTTAAGACCAAACTGACGAGGTTCAGAGCAGCGGTAACAGAGAGGGGCCACAATATTTCAGAGGCTATGGCCACGTCTCATTTCTCTTTCTTCTCCTCGATTCTAGTTTAAAGTTTCGAGAATAAAGTTTGATTCTTTTATCCGATTCATTCCGTGGTTTTCTTTAGGACACCACCAAATCTGACACATTTGATTGACAGCTGAAAAATGGAGGATCGAGGAATCAAGGAGAAGGAAGCGAGGAAAGAGAAATTAGATGCACGCGGCCTACACTGAAAAAAGCTTGGCCAAAATTTAAGATATGGACACTTAAATCGATCAGAAAATGACTTAAAAGTAGTGAAATGATCTGTTCATGCAGCGAGATTATTTTACTAAGCAAGTTCTCTTAAAATAAACAACCTCTGGACTAGAATGAAGCAGTCACAGAACTAGTAAGTAAATAATAAATCAGAAAAAGATGAATAACCTGATAGAAGTATTACAAGTATTACAATGTTGGGTCAGATCAGAGACATTCGCAGTGTATGAGCGGTACTCACTTGAAGCCACAGGAGATGTTGTGTACCCAGTCGTCTGGCAGCCTCCTCACCAGTGCCAGTCTGGACGTCAGGGCATCGATGTGAGCTGTGGGCACAAACAGCCCGTTTACTCAGAGCTTTACACATTAATTAGTCTGGTGATTAGCAGCTCAATGGGCTCCAGAGAGGCGGAGAGGCACAAGTGCCCGTGGCCCTTTCTCACACTTCAAACACTAACGCTGCTTTCAATCGGCACTTTGCAGCTGATGGCATCAACATTCCCCGGGGCTGTGACGCTAACTGAAGCACTACTCTGTCTGAAGCTCTGTTACTCAAGTTTTAATCTTTAATCTGACAACAATCGGACCGTCTGATTTAGTGATAATTACGCACGATTCTCTCCTTTTCTCTAATTTGGTGGGGTAATACCTGTTGTAAATACAGAGCTTAAAAAAATTATTACACCACCTGTCATGAAAACAAGAAAACATAAATAACTTCATAGTAAATCAAAAACTTTCGAATAAATAATTTCACTATTATTCATTAAGAAAATGACCAATTGGAATAACTAAATAGTCCTTGTTGACAAATAATAACCAAAAATGTGAATATTTTGTATGAGCTCCTTTGGCGCAAATAACAGCTGCATTCTTACTGCTTTGTTTTGATGTAGTTTATAAAAGTCTCTTTTGTTATTAAGTTCCAAATAGTTTCTATCTGTTGCCAGAGACTTGCTTTGGATGAGACTTTGGAGTTATTTTTGGAAAACATTAAACTTGAAAAATGTATGGATAGCAACAATAGTTCTATTTGAGCATTAAAGATATTGTTTTGATTAAAGGATCTTGCAGATACTGGCGGATTAACCATTATAGAAACAAAGATATTTTGGGAAACAGAAACACTGTTAAATTACGTATGACAGCAGCAAACACCTTATACTGGGTGGTGGTCTAAGAAACTTGTTAAGCACTGTATAAATTATAGTTTTACATGAATCAAGAATGAAATGACTGAAGAAAAGTTGGAAAATATGTTCCATTTTAGAAAATTGCATAACGATGATGTCACACTAAGGAATTTAGTCCAAAAGTTATGCAAAATTTACACAAGAAACAAAATTTAAAACAAGAAATGGCTCGAGGACTTATACATGTTGTAATAATGTGTGGGCAGAGCAGTGTCAGGTTAGTGTCGGGTTCACTTCTGAACTCTGGAGGAAGTGGACTCTAGACCATTATTACTGTACGTTTGACTTCTGTCTGTTTTTAAATGTTCTATATGGATCCACTAGAGTCTGAAATAAAGTCTGATTGATTGATTAAAACACATTATTCTGATACTTTCAAAATGACGTCAATATTTTTTAATTTTTCCTACATTTTTTATTTGCCAAATCCTCATTTCTGTGAGAGGAGAGACAGGAGGAGGAGTTTTGGCCCTGTGTACTACATGGTTGCTAGGTAATAGTTAAGGAATTCCCTCGCATGATGTCCTGATTTCTAGCCAGGAAGGGAAATTTGGAACCTAAAAAACTGCCAACAATGGGAAAAAATAAAATTATATGTTTTTTTCTTATAAAATCTTAAATATAATGATGTATAACAGGGTGGACTACTCATTTCACTAAAACAGTTAAGTTAAAGTACAAGTTTTAAATTCTTATTTGTCTTGTATTTACTTTTTAAAATTCTACTGTTGTTCTAGTACTTCCCTGTTGCAACACAAAGTGTTTCTTATCTTATCTCTCACTGCACGACCCTCTCTGGACCAGTTTGTGTGCTGTATGACACAGAACACACAGCTAAGGCCATCATCAAAGTTTAGAAAATCAGCATTTACACAGATTACATGATATTGTGCAAAAGTCTGATTTATTATTATCCTAACCATGTGTATGCCGTCTCCATGGTGACAGAGTAAACTGACTCACCACAGTCACACAGCAAGAATGAGTCACTCTTCCTCAGAGCTGTGGGAGGATCCTGCTCACCCCAGTTCACTCAGCCATCAGCGTTTTAGGAGAACAGACACAGCTCCATTCCACTTCAGGCATATTTGTTCAGTTTTTTTTTAAGTTAAAAGTCCTATACTATGCCAAAATGAGCTCCAACTCAAGTTAGAATGTTGTTACCTCATTAAAACATACCTTTCATTCACACGTGTTTGAGTAATCCTGTAATCCAAAACTCAAAATGCTTTGTTCCACCTTGTGATGTAGAGATTAGCAATTCCAGCGCTGAAATCATCTAAATTATTCTATTTTTACTGAAAGTTTGTGGAGTTTAAAAACACAGTGGAGTGCTTTCTTTCCTGCATTATTCCATGACATCACAAGGTGGAACAGAGAGGGAAGAACTCAGCCTAAATCTGCAGGGTTTGTGTTTGTGTGTTAAACGTGTGTGAATGAAACAAAACACAACTCCAGGTCTGTCTGTGATGAGGAAACAGTAGAGCAGTTATACTTGTACTTTCATTTCATCTCCGGGGTAATTTAATAAACAATAATTAAATTAGATATTTTGGGTTCACGTGGAATTCCATTCTAAAGAGTATAACAGAGAGTGAGCAGTCACACCCTGTATTAAATCATCGGCTACAGTAAGAAGTGTTCTGACAATACAGTTTGAGACAAGATCCAGCAAATAATGAGTTAAGTGTGTGGAATTTTTTTTACTTAATTTGGTGAGATAATATCTGTTGTAAATATAAGTTATAGTTTTACACCAATTAGGAAGCAGTTTGTGAAGAAAAGTTGAAAAATATGTGGAAAATTACAAGAAGGAAAGTTCTAGAACACACTAATGGCATCATAGTGGGAGAATTCTGTCCAAAAGTTCTGCACAATTTACACAAAAAACTAATCTTCTGATACTTTTCACCGATTTTCAACAATACAAAAGGTATTTTCTTGGTTGCTAGGTAACGGTTTTGGAATTCCCTTAGGTGATGTTATCATATCCAACCAGGAAGCACATTTATGAGCCTAAAACAATGGCCAAACTGGCACTTGAAGAAATGTTTAGAGAAATCTTAACTGTATTTTAGTGCAATGAGTAGTCGAACCTGTTATAGGAACTTAAAGGTGTATCCACATTTGGTTTAAGACCAGTTTAGACCTGATGTAGACTTGGTTTAGTCCTGTTTCGGCCATGTTTCAGTCCTTATTTAGTCCTGTTTTAATCCTGTTTTAGTCCTGTCTCAGTCCTGTTTTATAGTCCTGTTTCAGTCCTGTTTTATAGTCCTGTTTCAGTCCTGTTTTATAGTCCTGTTTCAGTCCTGTTTTATAGTCCTGTTTCAGTCCTGTTTTATAGTCCTGTTTCAGTCCTGTTTTATAGTCCTGTTTCAGTCCTGTTTTATAGTCCTGTTTCAGTCCTGTTTTATAGTCCTGTTATAGTCCTGTTTCAGTCCTGTTTCAGTCCTGTTTCAGTCCTGTTTTATAGTCCTGTTTCAGTCCTGTTTCAGTCCTGTTTCAGTCCTGTTTTATAGTCCTGTTTCAGTCCTGTTTCAGTCCTGTTTTATAGTCCTTTTATAATCCTGTTTTAGTCATGTTTTGGTCCTATTTTAGTCCTGTTTCAGTCCCGTTTCAGTCCCGTTTCAGTCCTGTTTTATAGTCCTGTTTCAGTCCTGTTTTATAGTCCTGTTTCAGTCCTGTTTTATAGTCCTGTTTCAGTCCTGTTTTATAGTCCTGTTTCAGTCCTGTTTTATAGTCCTGTTATAGTCCTGTTTCAGTCCTGTTTCAGTCCTGTTTCAGTCGTGTTTTATAGTCCTGTTTCAGTCCTGTTTCAGTCCTGTTTCAGTCCTGTTTTATAGTCCTGTTTCAGTCCTGTTTCAGTCCTGTTTTATAGTCCTTTTATAATCCTGTTTTAGTCATGTTTTGGTCCTATTTTAGTCCTGTTTCAGTCCCGTTTCAGTCCCGTTTCAGTCCTGTTTTCTAGTCCTGTTTCAGTCCTGTTTTATAGTCCTTTTATAATCCCGTTTTAGTCCTGTTTTGGTCCTATTTTAGTCCTGTTTTAGTCCCGTTTTAGTCCTGTTTCAGTCCTGTTTTTGAGTCCTGTTTTATAGTCCTGTTTCAGTCCTGTTTTATAGTTCTGTTTCAGTCCTGCTTTCTAATCCTGTTTTAGTCCTGTTTCAGTCCTGTTTTGATCCTATTTTAGTCCTATTTTAGTCCTATTTTAGTCGTGTTTTAGTCGTGTTTTAGTCGTGTTTTAGTCGTGTTTCAGTCCTGTTTTTCAGTCCTGTTTCAGTCCTGTTTCAGTCTTGTTTCAGTCTTGTTTCAGTTCTGTTTCAGTCCTGTTTTAATCCTGTTTCAGTCCTTTTTCAGTCCTGTTTTAAAGTCCTGTTTTAGTTCTGTTTCAGTCCTGTTTTTGTTGTGGTTTAATCTAGATTTTAATTTCAACTGAATGTATTCCTATTCTCTTTAAATGTGTGAACGTACAAATGTGAATTCATCCTTAGCTCAATGTAGCTCTTTTCATTTAGTTTTTAGACCCGTTTTGAGACATGTTTCTCTATGAACGTTTTGCCCACTTAAAATAAACATGGAGTATGTTGCTAATGATGAGAATTCATGGTTAATATCCCTGTAATTACCAGGTTTAACCACATGAAACTGCTTCTGTATTATGAAACAAGTTATTATTAAATGATGTCACCACTTTTTAAGACGCAGGTATTTTGACTGAGCATGAGGGGAGGTTTTACCGATGAAAAAGTTGGTGCTTGAATGAAGTAAACTTTCAGTCCAGAGCTGACACGCCTCACTGCTGCTCAGGCATTCAACGCCATAAGTCAACTGGTATTCAAGCTTTGGCAGGATTTTCAGAGGAACGCACTGACAAAAGAAGAGGAGGAAGAAATGAACGCTCCTTTCATTCAAACTTCTAAACACTGGTGACGCGCTGGTGAAGGATTCTGTTGGCTCTACCTGGTTTTGGTTGTCCAGTTTCCGGTCGTGTCCGAAGGAGATGGAGGTCCGCACCAGCAGCAGCAGCTCGTCCAGACTGTAGAGTTTATAGAAGAGATTCCCCTCCTCGGGACGCTCGTAATCGCACTCGTCTTCAGCGGCTTCCTGCAGATCCTGGGACAAGAGTTCTGTGTTTGGGAAGAAACCGCATACGCATTAAAGGGTCTATTTTATGCTATTATCTGATCCATTCTCATGTTGTTTGTCATCACAAACAGAGCTGGAGTTGTGTTTCTTTTCATTCACACATGTTTAACACACAAACCCTGTAGATTTAGCTTTAGCTGAGTTAATGTCTCACACAGAAAACACTCCAGACACCTTCACTCGAATCATTTGGACAATTTCAGCCCTGGAATTGTCAATCTCGACTGAACTAAAAGTAAAAGAAGACTAATAATAAAGGGTTAATAATAATAATAATAATAATAATATTTTAGTCCTGTTTTTGTCCTGTTTCAGTCTTGTTTTAGTCCAGTTTTAGTCCTGTTTCAGTCTTGTTTTATAGTCCTGTTTTAGTCCCGTTTCAGTCCCGTTTTATAGTCTTGTTTCAGTACTGTTTTTGTAGTGTTTTAGTCCTGTTTTATAGTCCTGTTTTAGTCCCGTTTCAGTCCTGTTTTATAGTCCTGTTTCAGTACTGTTTTTGTAGTGTTTTAGTCCTGTTTTATAGTCCTATTTTAGTCCCGTTTTAGTCCCGTTTTATAGTCCTGTTTTATAGTCCTGTTTCAGTCCTGTTTTATAGTCCTGTTTCAGTACTGTTTCAGTCCCGTTTCAGTCCTGTTTTATAGTCCTGTTTCAGTACTGTTTTTGTAGTGTTTCAGTCCTGTTTTATAGTCCTGTTTTAGTCCTGTTTCAGTCCCGTTTCAGTCCTGTTTTATAGTCCTGTTTCAGTACTGTTTTTGTAGTGTTTTAGTCCTGTTTTATAGTCCTATTTTAGTCCCGTTTCAGTCCTGTTTTATAGTCCTGTTATATAGTCCTGTTTCAGTCCTGTTTTAGTCCGGTTTCAGTCCTGTTTTATAGTCCTGTTTCAGTCCTGTTTCAGTCCTGTTTCAGCCCTGTTTTAGTCCTGTTTTAGTCCTGTTTCAATCCTGTTTCAGTCCTGTTTCAGTCCTGTTTCAGTCCTGTTTCAGCCCTGTTTCAGCCCTGTTTCAGCCCTGTTTTAGTCCTGGTTTAGTCCTGTTTCAATCCTGTTTCAGTCCTGTTTCAGTCCTGTTTTAGTCCTGTTTTAGTCCTGTTTCAGTCCTGTTTTATAGTCCTGTTTTATAGTTCTGTTTCAGTCCTGTTTCAGTCCTGTTTCAGCCCTGTTTTAGTCCTGGTTTAGTCCTGTTTCAATCCTGTTTCAGTCCTGTTTCAGTTCTGTTTCAGCCCTGTTTCAGCCCTGTTTCAGCCCTGTTTTAGTCCTGTTTCAGTCCCGTTTCAGCCCTGTTTTAGTCCTTTTAGTCTTGTTTTAGTCCTGTTTCAGTCCTATTTCAGTCCTATTTCAGTCCTGTTTCAGTCCTGTAGCCCACAAATTGTCAGTCTCAACTGAACTAAATGTAAAAACTACCGCTTCATGACATCACAAGGTGGAACAGAGCGTTTTGAGCTTTGGCTATGTAGACTGACTAATAATAAAGGGTTATAGAAATGTGTGACTGAAACAAAACACAACTCCAGGTCTGTTTTTGAGGAGGGAACAACATTAGGACATGGCTAAAAGCTCACAGGAGTCAATGTATAATAATTGTAATTATATAAAAATGTGTATAATATAGGAGCTTTAAAAGAGGTATCAAAGTACTGCCAATCATACGCTCTAAAGATTGTCCTTTTATGTAGTTGACTGGTCAAAAAATATGTATTAGTACAGTATGAAATTAAATAATAAGGTAGTAGTAGTAGTAGTTGTAGTAGTAATAGTAGTACTAGTAGTGGGAGTAGGAGTAGTAGTAGTAGTAGCATAGTAGGAGTAGTAGGAGTAGGATGAGTAGTAGGAGTAGTAGGAGTAGGAGTAGGAGTAGGAGTAGTAGGAGTAGGAGTAGTGGGAGTAGGAGTAGTAGTAGTAGTAGGAGTAGTAGGAGTAGGATGAGTAGTAGGAGTAGGAGGAGAAGGAGGAGAAGGAGTAGTGGGAGTAGTAGGAGTAGTAGGAGTAGGATGAGTAGTAGGAGTAGGAGGAGTAGGAGGAGAAGGAGGAGAAGGAGTAGTGGGAGTAGGAGGAGTAGTAGTTATTGTAGTTGTTGTATTTGTAGTAGTTGTTGTAGTTGTGGTATTTGTTGTAGTAGTAGTTATTGTAGTTGTAGTAGTAGTTGTACTTGTTGTAGTACATGTAGATGTAGTTGTTGTTGTAGTTGTTGTAAAAAAAGAAATGCCGGTATATTTGCAGACAAAATCAAATAAAAATGTATATTTGACATTTTGCTTTAATAATTCTGCTGTTTTTTGTGCAAATATTCAAGGATAAACAAATGAAGAGTCAACGAGCCACAGTTATGTAAATTCGTCACGGCAGCTCTCCTGTTATATGGCCATCTCGAAAACATAGTACTTGCTGAGCCTAGAGTTTACAGAGAGTTACAACACTTTCAGATGACTAAAAACAACGGTGAGTCAAATGAGGTGAAGACATGGAGTTCCTTTAAACCTAGGACCGTCACGATAATCACTACATTGACTTATCATTCAATTTGCGCAACCTAGAACAATAGTTTTTAATAGTGTCAGTATTTATCTTGGGGACTTTTGGTTTGAACTACTCTGGAATTCGTGGTTATTTTTTGGCGATATGATTAGATTTGAGCTGTAAAAGTTTGAGTAAATAACATGACTCATTACCGATGCAAACTAAGATCTAAAGTGTTCGTTCTGCTGTTTATTTATTGCAGCTCATGTTTTTTTGTAACAATATTGTAGATTTAGATTAAGTTTTCTTGAGGTTTTAAAGGGGAACTCCGGCACGTTTGAAGCTAAAGTCCATTGCTAGAGGTGGTCGAATACTGTCAGAAGCTACAAAACGGCACAGATCAGTGTTTTCTAGGTGGAGATCTCACTGTGGTAATGAGTCTGTGTCTAGAAACGTTATAAAACAACTTTATAAGCAGCATTAGCCTTACCTTGTTGATTTCCCACTGCACATGCGAAAGCCCAAAAGACTCGATCACCGATGTTGTTTCTAATCCCATTTATTTACAAGTGAATTATATTTTTTTGAAAACGCTAAAAAATGCATTCCTGAACCATTTTCTTTCAACAACTTTCAGTTTCTCTTCTTCTTCACCGTCAGTAGTCGATCCTCACTTGCTGCTTCGCTGGAGTCGACAATCGAGTCTTTTGGGCTTTCACATGAGCAGTGGGAAATCAACAAAGGTAAGGCTAAGGCCGCTTATAAAGTTGTTTTATAACGTTTCCAGACACTAATGAGTGAGCCAGGCAGAGCATTTTGTTTGTTAAACTCGTGGCTGTTGTAAGATGGGTTAGAAAGGGGTGTTAAACCTCTTCTGTGCAAATTGACATTTTACGTGGAAGCTAAAAACTTGCCCAAATCACTACGCTAGTTTGTTGTCTTGACAGACTCACTACTACAGTGAGATGTCCGCCGAGGCAACACTGATCTGCGCCGTTTTTTGGCTTCTGACAGAATTCGACCACCTCTAGCAACGGACTTTAGCTTCAAATGTGCCAGAGTTCCCTGCACTATGTATCTTTTTGGTTGGGGTTTCGTTACCTGCTTGTTCTACGGATATGTCTTTTACCTGCCCTGCCAGGAACTCATAGAAATTATCTATGAGTTTAGTCAAAGTAAAAAAATTCAGACTTTCCCTTTCGGATATTCCCATGGCAAAGTACAACGTGATCAAAAGGCAAATCTGGCTATTGCCCCACCCCCAATCTTGGAGTACAACATCATCACATTCTAGAATATGAAAACTACAAATATTGAACAAAAAAAGGGATGGAGACTGACTTTTCTGCTCCGTGGACTTTGTTGGAGTAGCGGCAGAGTGGAGCACATCTCCGGTGTCTTCCTCCTGGTTTGGGTTCCTCTCCAGATATGAGGTCACGCAAGCCTTCACCAGAGAGGTCCCGTGGACATGGGAGGGGCCGGGCTGTCTGGACTGAGAGCTGGTTTCTTGTGGTGCGTTTGAGGACTTGGCACCATCGCTGGGGTTTGACGTGAACATGGCGGTTTGCATTTGGAGGATCTGACCAAGCTGATCCCCCGAAGAGCACCTTTTCCTCTTGAGTTTGCTCCTTGTTGTGGGAGAACCGACCTCTGGACTTTTCATTTTAGGAGACACATCGTCGATAAATAACTTGTCGTCGTCCGAATCTCCCATTAAAGGAACGCTGCTGTCGCTTTCCTGCTCACCGTTTTTGCTCTGAGACGTTTTGGTTTTAACAAACTGTGTTTTCTTGGGTTCCTCATGTAAACTCCTACTTTCCTTCTTACTCGAACTTCTGGTCTGGTGCGTGATGGTTTCGCTTTTAACACCTGAACCGCCTTCTGTTTTCATCTGTTTTTTAGGTGTTTTACTTGATGTATTCTCCCCGAACGTTTCCAGATCACTTAAGTCCACCTCAAAGTCAACACTGTCACTGTTTGTAGGGGCCAAGCTTCTCTCCTGTGAACAAACAAAAAAATAAGTTAGTTAAAGGTGCATCATGTAACTTTTCTGATGAAGGGTCGGTCAAATGCGTTTCTTTGTCTGGAACGTTCCACAGTATGGCATTAAAATTTTCTATCTTCATGGAGACCAAACCAGACCAAATTACAGGTCAGATCTGTGGAGAGGCGACCCCGCTCACAGTCAGAATGTCTGTTTTCTAGGTATTTTTGAGCTATAAAACCAGCTGGAATGGAATAAATGTAAAGTAGAGCGGTTTAATGTCACAGTGTGGAACATTCGAAGCAGATCACTGGCATATCCATAGAAACAAGCAGGTGACGGACCCATAACCACAAGTTACATAGCGCTTATTTTGCCAAACCTTCTTAAAATATAGAATACTAGATGGTAGAAAAACTATTCACAGAAAGAAAAAAAGGAGATGGACATAGAATTAAAATGTAAAATAAGCATTTTTCACAACGGCCAGAAGTGCCGCAATGTAGAGTAAATGTCACTTCCGGTTTATGCTTTTCTATGATAAAACATCTGTGGAAATGTCTTGTGTCTCTTCCACCAGCTTCATAAATCTGCCCCATCATCAAATCTTCATCCAACAAGGTCGACAAAGGATAAATATTCTTCCATCAAGAATTTATCCACAACTATCAAGGTAAGAAAGACGAAAACTTAAAGGCAAACAATAACTAACGTTATGGTCATGAATAAAACATAAGTAACTTATTCACTCAGACTGATTCTAGAATTAAAATTAAAAATTGATTTCATGATATTGATATTAGCATAGATAGATAGATTGTGTAGTTTAAATGCTAGACGTGATCTGTGAACATCAGTAGCATTCGAACTGCACTATCTATCCGTTTATGCTAATATCTACATCATGTTACATCACTCCAAGTACCGCAGCAATTTCCTAATGTTGTGAACCTGTTCATTCATATGGCAGTAAAACCTTTCTGATTGTGGTCATGAAATCGATTTTAAATCTTAATTCTAGAATCAGTCTGTGTGAACAAGTTATGTTTTATTCATGAGCATAACGTTTTGCTCAGTAGTTCAATAATGCTCGTCGTTATTCTCCTTTAAGCTTTCGTCTTTCTTACCTTGATAGTTGTGGATAAATTCTTCAAATTCTGGAAGAATGTTTATCCTTTGTCGACCATGTTGGTTGAAGATGTGGTGATGGGGCAGATTTATGAAGCTGGTGGAGAATAAGTGAGACATTTCCACAGACATTTTACCATAGAAAAGCATTAGCAGGAAGTGACGTTCACCCTACATCGTGGCACTTCCGGCCACTGTGAAAAAGGTCAATTGAAATCTTGTGTCAGCACAATGAGAGAGAATATTTGGAATAGGTGTCTGTCACCCCCTACTGGCAACACAAGAGAATGCAGCATGTTGAAAAGGTAAATTAGCCACACAGGTATTTGCAAGATTATGCCAATAGATATGGCACGCCGTCGTATTTTAAAGCCATATAAATTCATTCACTGATCTATGCTATAATGTTATTTTCTCATTAAAAACATACCTGGAGTTGTGTTTTGCTTCATTCACACATGTTTAACACACAAACCCTGCTGAGTTCTTCTCTGAAATGGAAAACTGTACCTTCATTAGAATTCATTTGGATCATTTCAGCCCTGGAAATGCCAGTCTCTACTGAACTAAGGGTAGCTGTTTTCAGAATGACATTGAGCTTTGGAGAGTCAACAAATAATAAAGGATTACTCAAACACGTGTGAATGAAACAACACAATTTCAAGTATGTTTTCGATGAGGTAACCACATTTAAACATTTAACAAAGCATTTTCATCAGTTAAGAAAGAGACAACTCAGGATAATTAAAGAAAAGTACAAACATAATATAAAAATGTGTACAATATAGAAGCATTAACTGTAGTTACGAGTGCAGGCTGCTCGCTGGTGGGGAGTTCTGTGATCACTTCAGACACGTTACTGGTGGAGGCTTTACAGATGAACAGCTTCAGAGATTCCTCGTGGTAAATGTGGCTCCGCTCTCGCACCGTCACCTTAGTCTTCAGCAGTGGAGAGTCGATGAACACCGTTTTCTTTGGACTTTTGTCTGAGGAGAAGTAGTGCATTACAATGACACATTGTTGGACAGTGATATTTTAAGATAATTTTGAATACACTCCGCTACTGGCAATAAAGAAAGTGGATGCAGTGTACTCGTAATAGTAGGCTAAGGAAACTCTCTTCCTTTATTCAGAATGTTTACCGACTGTAGGATACGAATACTAATTATTCAACACAAAGGGAGATGACAGAGGCCCATCAATCCAAATGACAGCAGTGTAATCCTCCTGCAGCGTCTGGACCATGAACGTGTGTGTGTGTGTGTGAGGGTGTGTGAGTGTGTGTGTGTGTGAATGAGGAACTACAGCTACAAATGTGCCCATGGATATAATTTTTAATGTATTGACTCTTAAACAATTTTTAAACGTGCAACAAAATGCATACACCACAGACACAAGGAGAAACTTATGAGACTAAAAATCTCAATTGCGTAAAACAGTCTGCAAAGCTGTGAGCGTGATGACGTCACC
This sequence comes from Odontamblyopus lacepedii, assembly GCA_034769755.1. Lineage (NCBI taxonomy): Eukaryota > Metazoa > Chordata > Actinopteri > Gobiiformes > Gobiidae > Odontamblyopus > Odontamblyopus lacepedii. The sequence continues at coordinate 18,837,100 of CM068348.1, forward strand.
TGTTTCCTGTCTACAGTAAAACCACTCGCTTTGAGAGTCTTAAGTGTTCAGAAGATCAGAGCTCTGCACTTCTAGTTTAGATACAAGTCAAAACTGTATTATTATTATTTGTGAAATGTGGTGCAATACTTCAGATACAGGATTTTTAAAGCATAAAAGACTGGAGATAAACTCCACAAGAAGTAGAGTCAGTATCGATTATCTGCAGCTTTAATTAAACAAACCCATGTGAGGAACAACTTTCCCCTTTTTACTTTCAAGAACGGCTCAAACTGGATTAATAGTGCGGTTTTGTGGACTGGATGTCATTATTTGCTGAGGACAATTTCTATGGATAAAGTGGATCAGATTCTGCACTTTAAATGTACCACTTTATGGGAGGTGAGGAATAAAGTCTTTATTTTTGCTATATCCCAAGTTTGTATGTTGCGTCTCTGTGTCTGTCACTCTTCTGCCCCTGATGCTCTGTTTTATCGGCTGTTACCGTAGCGTTGCTGATGTTTGGTGGTTACGATCCGAGTGAGACTGACACTACACATGAGGAGTACAGCGGCTTCAAAATCACACACAAAGACAAAAAGTTGGGTCATGCCACCCCGAACTCAGGGTGAAGAAATCACAGCCAAATTCGGGTAAATTCTCCTGTAGTGTGTGGAGGCCTTTATAATCATCCAAAATAACTGTTTAGAGCCCCACACAGCTGTTTAAAGGGCTTTACCTGTAGAAGTATTGGTTTTGATGAGAACGGGGAGCTCCCATTCGTCTCTGAATTCGGGGCCGTGGTTGTTGAGGAGCTGCACTAAAGCGTCTCGGGTCAGACACACGTGAGGCTCGTAGCTGCTGCAGAGTCTGGCTGCGTTAGTGTCACTGCTGATGGACTGAAGAACAGAGACATGTTATCCTCTAAAACATGAGAAAATATGACACAAATAACAGAACAAAAACAGCCAACATCAGTCTGTGAAATCTTTCATACAATTATTGTATTAAGGATCAAGTCTTTAACGCCCCCTGGTGTCGTTTGTGAAAACTGCAGGAGCTCATTACAGCAGACCTGAGGCCATAACGGCAGATTCAGCAGTGAATCTATTGGAGTAATTAAAAAAGTAAGACAATGACTTACAGTGTGCAGCTCCTTCGCTTTTTTAGCTGGAGGACAGAGTGATGAAACAGTCTGATAATCCAATGCAAGCTGAGCCCCACTGTTCAGCGGCCTGTAGTGTGCAACATCCACACTGCCCTGGAGCAACAGAGAGAACAAAGAGCCATGTATCCACAGCTGCCAGGGCTCAACAGGTCGGAAGAACTTTATAAAGCCATGACACTGGCACTAACAGCAGGTAAAACTCACCATGTGGAGAAGCTGCTTTTCAAATCTTAGACTGAGCTCTGGGTTAAACCTGCCCCCGGTGAGACTGGTCAGCTCATGGATCTGATAGAGCGGAGGAAGGGTCTTTATGTATTCCAAACTGCTGCGGAAAACCTCCTAAGAAGAATGACATTACACTTACAGACTGTCGTGCTGAAATTAGTCATCAAACAAAAGCAGTGTGATGGAGCTGTACCTCAGAATACTGCAGAGCTGCCTGGGATATGACATTGTAGTCTTCAGCACAGATTCTGGACACATCTTGCAGATACATCGTAAACTGTGTTATTTCTGTATTAACTTTAGTCAATATGGTCTGTTGACAAAATAAACAAAACATATAAATAAGTGACACACTTTCCAAAAGAGCACACTCCAGAGTCAGACCTGTGACAGAGGGACCTCCTTCTTGTGATTGAAGAGAAAGTTGAGACACTTCCTCTGCTCGGTTTTGGACAGCGCAGACAAACATGGGTACGGGACTTGGGGCTCTGGAAATGGAAGTTTGCTCTTTTGTTTCTTTTTGCAAGGTTCTGTAATGGCTTTAGGGTCTTCAGTTTCCATGGAAGAGTCCTCCGAATCACCACTGATCCAGCCGCTCTCCTCTCTGATGCTGTCATTGTCCACATGCTCCTCTGCAGGGGGGCTCACACTGCTGCTTTCTTTGGGAGCCCTGTTATTTTCTGAGCTGATAAAGGACATTAAAAAACATCACAGGTCACACATATTACAAGAAAGTAACTCCTAAAAGCTTGGCATGTTAAGAGTGTTTTGAGTAACCCATTGTCATTAGTCTGGCTACTTCTGCAAAGCTCAAAATGCTCTGGCCACCTAGTGAAGCGGTATTTTTCAAGCTAACAGCTTCTATTGACCTTTAGTTCAGTAGAGACTGGCAATTCCAGAACTAAAAGTGAAGGTGTATGAAGTTTAAAACACAGTGAACCACTTCCTGTATTACCACGTGACATCACAAGGTGGAACAGAGTGCTTTTTGTTTGAGAGAAGAACTAAAAGGCATAAACATGTAGGATTTGTGTGTTATATAGATTAGAAAATAGCATCAGCTCTTTAAAGATCTGGTGTAAAAACACACTACAAACATGTGTGTGATGTTTACCTTTGTAGGAAGTTCCATAGCTCGTGAATGGTGGGGCCAAAGCCGATTTGGTCATAAAGATCCCTGCTAAAAATAAGACCTTCGGGAATAGGAGGATCTTCCCTTCGCAGTCAAAACAAAGTCAAAGTTTGTAGTTAGGGCACAAAGTACATTCACTCATATAGGTTACAGAAAACTATATTATACAAGAATAACGTGAACTGTTTGAACTGGATCTGGCTTGTTTAAGCGCATCACAAACTCTATATTGTCATTAAATCAGTCAGGGGTGTCTATCTAGGGCAGGAGTCTCCAGCCTTTTTCCTCCAGTGAGCTATTTTTACATAACAAAAATGCAAGAGAGCTACTCATTTTAGAGGTTGGAAGAAACTGAATAAATATAAGAGCCATGGCGAGTCTTAGATGGGGACAGTTAGATGCTTATAAAACATAAGCCGTTATTCCATGTATTAATTCACAAATTTAGATATTAAAAGCATGGATGTACAATTATAATAAGCATTTAATTCATCAGATCTTAGTTATTCAGCACAATATGTAAAATTCAGAAATCTCTTGGCGAGTTACTTGGAAGGTAGTTGAGAGCTACTGTAAGCTCCTGAGTTACAGGTTGGAGGCCCCTGATTCAGAGCGTTTATTAGGGTGGTTGGTAATAATAAAATGGAGAAATGAGTAATTGCAAAATTAAGGAAAATTGAGGAAAATTGTTCTGCACTCAGCTCATTCATGACTTATTCATGACTAACATGTGAGTCAGTACAGTCAGATTTCCTTTGTGTTTTGGTCATTTTTAAGCAGCTTTTATATATTTTTACATAATTTATGCCTCTCTTTACTGTTGGCAGGGTTCAGATTGGTCAAAAATAGGGACACCGGGGACATTTCTAGTATACCACTGGGACAAATCACTGGTTTTGTATAAATCTGCTGGGACAGGGGACACAGGGCTCAAAACTGTCCCAGGTAAATAGGGAAGTTTATCGTTCAGTCCTCCAGTGTGTGGAGACATTCATCCGCACTTTAAGTCTCACATGTGTCCAAACCTAATGACAAGTTTGTAAGAAGTCTTTTAAAGACGTGATGAACTATTTACTCTGAACAGTACTCACCAGACGATCTCCATAAGCGTTTATCTCAACAGTTCCTAAAGCAAGAAAAGTCATCTGTCTCCATGCGTACGCATGTGCGTCCAGCTGTCACTATGCTAACAGCACGCTAACTACATGCTAACATGCTAAGTAACGTTATGCTAACGACAACAACACTGCTTCTCCTGCTCTAAAAGCACACTGTGACCAGGCTGGGGGCATGTGCGCCACCTGCAGGTGCTACTGCGATACTACACTGTTGTAAAATAGGCTTTATCTTCATTTAGCCGCATCCAGTTCACTCTGTGGACCTTTAATATGCTCTTTATCACGGCTATTAACTGTACTGTTAACACATGTTTTTCTTAAACATTACCTTTTATTTTGATACCACCATAAACATACATTTTGTGCCTTCTTTATTATGATGATGATGATGATGATGATGATGATGATGATGATGATGATGATGATTATTATTATTATTATTATTATTATTATTATTATTATTATTATTACCGGAGGAAAAAAAAGAGATAAACGTCTGTGCCTGTTTTATTAAGTATGCATCATTCTCACCGCCTTCTTCTAAGATTACATTTATCCAAGATTATAATTAACAACCAGCTTGGTATTTTATGTTGTGTTTTGTGTGTTCTCCCCGTGTCTGGATGGGTTTCCTCCGGGCACTCCGGTTTCCCCCATCAACCCAAAACATGCAGCACCCCTATGAACTAACATCAAGGACCATGATGTCCACCCTCCTGTGTCAGGTGCTATGAGGATTGGGCAGCAATCTGCCCCCGCGACCCAGCTGGTATAAGTGGGAGAAGATGGATGGATGGTTTTGTGTGTTTTGTGTTCTTGGGTATTTTGGGTTCTTATGAATAAAAATTATATTAGCACTTTTTACATTTTTTATAACCAATATATGTAACCTATGGCTGATTTGGTCACTTGTGGTGATGAGACTTTTCTTTTCTTTTCTTTTCTTTTCTTTTTTTAACTATCCAAAGGCATTTTAATTTTAGACTGTTAAAAACTAGGTTGTGGCTCTGGGGAAATTCATATTTGCTCTAAAGACAAATATTTCCACCATGTTAAAGTGTATGTACACTTTTATTGCTTTTAAAAGTGCATTGTGTAACTTTTCTAGTGTAGGGCCCTGTAGTGTTCAGAAGGGTCGAATCTGGGGAGAGGCACATTGTTAGAATCCATGTTTGTTTTTTTGTTTTTTTACCAATAAAACACTGTTGTAAATGAATAGATGGAGATATATACATTTAGATTTTACATTCCAGGCAAAGCAGTTGCTATGGAGACGAGCAGCTGGAGACTCCCTAACAGAAAAGTGACACAGTGCAGCTTTAAACAGATAGAGAAGAAGAGAATAGAACCGATGCAGTCAGTAAAAGAAACCCAGTACAAGCGGTAAATTTTATTATGGGAGAACAGCACATAAAGCACATCAAAAATCGATGTGTCCAATGCACTTATCATAAAGGTGATATTAAAGGTACAGTTTCTAAGTACAATATAACGACATTCATATTAGAATGAAAAGTATTTAAAAGACAACATTAAATTTCTTATTCTTCTTTACAGCTGTATTTACAAAATGAATTAAAATACTTATTTTTATTTAAGAATCAGACAAGAAGGAGCAAAAACTACACTTGTGAGTCGACTACCCACTAAAGAGATCAAAAGAGCGGCTTAAAAACATGCTCGTCTGTCCCCAGTTTAACATCAGTAGCAAACGTGTGAGGGCGGCCTGCACTGCCCCCTGGTGCTGTGGAGGAGAGCCTGCCCTGCTGCATCCCCCAGCGACAGAGTGCACAAACACAAGACCGACGCAAAACGCACACTTCATTCAGATCATCTGGTCAAATGGAGGGTATTAAAAAAAAACAGTGTCAAGCCTGGCCAGCCACACTATCCACTCTAATTATTATTCAGTCGCTTTAGTTAGCAAAGTTGTTATTTTTTTCATCCTTGATTTCGTCAGTTTGATGAAAGTGAACCAAAAGTGGAGTCACTTGTTTTTGGTTTAACAGTTGAAACATTGGCCTGTATCAGAAACTATGTTTAGGTTTCTTAGATTAGAATATAGAATAAAATATAGAGAATGGAATTGTTTGTTGGTGATAAGTTACACCATAACTGGTCAGCCTGCATTCTCTATGTCTTTCATTTCAAAATATTGGATTTTTTATTAAACCTTCTGCGAAAAATGAACAAAAATTTTACATTTGGAACCAGAAGTGCCTCTTGTTTTATTGTGCCTTGAAGTGCCGATGACAATTTTGACGAATCATTTAACTTAAACAAGCTATACTCAAGATTTATCAAAAAAAAAAAGTATAAATAAATCAATTGTTTTCCCAGTTTGGCAAGCATTTTTTTAAGATTAAATATGTACTTCCTGGTTGGAAATCATGACCTAACAACCACGCCAAAACTCCACACAGAAATGATAATTATTTTACAAATAAAAATATAAGAAAACACCTTTATTTTGTTTAAATAATGAATCAGAAAATGTTTCTTGTGTGTAAATTATGCCATACTTTTAGATTTCCCTTCTTTCTTAATGCAATTTTCAACCTATTTTTCCATATTTTCTTCTCAAATTGCTTCTCAAATTTGTGAACGACTATAGGTATTATCCCACCAAATAAAGTCAAAATTAGAGAATCATAAAAATCGTCACATGCACTTCAAACTATGTTAATTAGTCCAAAGAATTACTGACGTCAAGGTGATATAGTTTGTAGTAATATCTTGAGATTAGAAGAGAAATACTCTATATTTCTAAGTAAATATAAAAGAATCAGAATGCAGTGTATAGCGGAGGTGAGGTGTGACTGACCAGGCCATTTACAGTACAAAACCGTAAACAGACTCATGGGGCGAGCACGTGGAGGCCTTCACCAGAGGACCCTTTAACATCTTCTCACAAGAAAAAATGGACAACATGTACAGATATAAAAAGATCTGAGAAACACGTGAGTGAGAGTATAAAATTACATCGTCACAAATCACAAAAAAATGACAATCACCCCAATGTGCATCTGAAGACACCGAGAGGCACTCAGTCTGACGAGGTGACTTATTGCCGTTGGATTTGCTACAGCGGAGAGAGACCTTCACTGAGATAACACTGAGCACGGGTCACCAGCCCCACAGTGCACTGCTGCAAAACTGGGCTGACAGTAAGAGGTAAATTCTTATCTTAAACAAACTATAGCCTCAGTGAGTGTTGTTACAATCAGACAACCAAAAAGTACGCTAAATTTTCAGTCGGAAAAATTATTAATCCACAAATCGGAAAAAAGCGTCCTAAAATATTGTTAATAGCAGATTCTAGCTTTGCTCTACGACAGAAATAAGTGCCGGTCCCATTGGAGCACACTGATACAGGTGCTCGCGAGGGACATCTATTAATTATTATTATCAGTTACCGAATCCTATTATCAGTAATACATTAATGTGCATATGAAGAGATGGCTGGGCTGATATAAGGGCGACCTGGGTCTAAGAAGTGCACCATATCAGGCCAAAATACCAAATAATAAAACCCTATAATACGCTTAAAGTAGGGAAGTAAACTGGACTTGGATGGACTCATAGACAGATCGATGGCGAGGGCCTTAGTAGCAGTATTTTCCTCTTACCTAAACAAACAGAAACTACTTTTTTTTTTACAAGGATTGAGGATTTTAAAATGTCCAAAAATGAGGGAGAACTGAAGAGATTACGACACTCTTAACAGAATATCCACAAGTCCAACGCAAAAGATAAATAAGACAAGTATATACATGCAGATGCGCCCAGGCGTGTGCACAAAAGAACTGTATTAAGAATGATAATACACAGACATATATTATTGCTTGACATTTGATTATGGCTAATAGTTGCTTTTCATTTTTTAAACTATATTCTTAAACATTTTTATTTTAATCATAACTTTTTGACAGCTGTGCTTTGGAGAACAAAATGTGTCTAGCGTGGCATAACTGGTTTTGAAATCTATGGTAAAAGAGACTATAAAACCAGTTTAGAACTTCAGCAGGGGCGTCGGACTAAAGGGGGGTAAAGGGGACTGTTTACCGGGGCCAGTGAGAAAAGGGGCCCCTCAAAAAATCATCTAATATGCATTTTTCAGTAGACAACATGTAGTTTTGTACCTACAGGGCCGAGGATTTGGCGCTACAGCCCTGAAAATTTAGTACATTTACATTTAGTCTTGTTTGAAATTTAAATTTGTAATAACAAAAGATTTACAAAAAATCCATAACACTACATTTTAAATAAACTCTTCAAGGTAACAGTAAGCCCAAATTGTAGGAAAACAAAAGAATTCTGAAATATATGTTTCAAAAATATGAAAAGTTTAAATTTCAATTCATTTCAAAGGCCCCAAATGATGTAATTTCTTTGGGTTATGTTTTTGTCTTGTTTGAAATTGTAATTTGTACGAAAACATGATATTAAAAACAACTGTAACACTGTAATTATAAGTGTAAAATGTAAAGTTATTGTAAAAATTCTCTTTGCCATAAAGTGTAAAACCACTACGCCACACTTTCCATTATTCAGCTCAGCCTATTCATAACTTTATAAGAAAAACGTAGCAAAACAAAAGCTCACCGATGTGACCCTGTTCCTCTGTAATTATTAAAGCCTTGTCTGGGATTTCACACACAAACATATATACACTCACTAATATTGCTTTGTACAGACAGAGAGACAGCAGACACCAGTACTCCTGATATAGGTAACAAATATACAAAAGAGACATCAATTTACACTGTTTTTCGCAAAGGCAGGGCTATTATATACCACATGGGCTTTTACTGCTGCACACACACACACACACACACACAGACCTGACAGATGTGGTCGCAACTATAGGGTGAAGTCAACTCAAAAAGACAACAAAGTAGAGACCCGTAATTAACACAAGGCATAAACGTATTGCTTGTCTCATATTAAGACACTGAAAAGAGATTTATTCATTTCGATAGTGGTTGACCTCAATGGGTTTATTGAGAAATTAAGGCAGCACTATGCAACGTAGAACCAAACGCTGAATTTGATCGATTTTGGTGCGTTCATGGCGTAAAGGAACATGTGGTCGCGGCGGGTTTGATGAAAAACGCCGCCACGGGGTAAGTGACATAAAAGTTGTGACGTTTTTGTTAGTGCAAATTTTCAGGTTGATAGGTAGTTTCACTTTCGTATCTGTTTTCATGCTGTATTTAAACCTAAATGAGTTAAACAGATCAAAATGAAATGCCGAATATTGCTCGTTTTCCTGACGTAGACTGTGTAAAGAAGTGGACGAAGTGAGGGTGACGTCTCCAGTCAAATGAAGCTCATCGAGGCTCGCGGTTACAAGGGCGAATTTGTAGCCGAATTTCATTCATTTCATTTGGAATATTTGAAGCATCATAGCAACCGATCGAGGCGACGTCCCTTCCAGCGTAGCAACGTTGTCAATTAAACCTGTTGCTAAGCTAATGTCCATTTTTATATACAGTCAAAGTTTCCTGGTGACAATTTATTTTATTTTATTTTTTTACTTTTTCTTGTTTCATTTTGTTCTGAAATGGGGGACAGGAAAAAAAATAAAAAAATTTAATATGCAGATTTTGTTCAGTCGAAAGTTTTGTGCAGTCGAATAACACAACGGACATGCACAAACACCCCTAAAGCAATAGGGGGCTCCACATGGCTATATTTTTTATTTATTTTATTTGTTTTGTAGTATTTTTCATATTGTTTTTGAGCTTTAATTTCAATATTAGATTAACTTATATTGAAATTAAAGCTCAATATTAGAGTATCTTAAATTATTATCAAAGTAGGTGCCCCAAGAAAACACTTTGCTCGATACGGCCCTGGTGGTAATGATTTTGTACAATATCGAGTCCCCCATCTGAGAACGTGACATCGGCGTATTTCCAGATCTGAAAACAGGCAGTATCGGCAGCTTAGTGTAGCCAGTATTGTATTTCAAAGTTAACAGTCCTGTTAAGTTCGGCCACACCATTTCCTCCTTAGTTTTTTGTGGCCCTGAAGTTACATAGTGTTGCTCATTGTGTTACTTTTTTTTTTGCAAATAAATAAGAATCCGCCAAGCCTTCGTGATACAAGGTTGGTTGTGCTATGCTAGCTCCTGCTCCCTGGATTGTCTAGCTGTGTTCCAGACGTCTTTTGAGGGGAGTTTTAACTGTCATATTTCAGGACTTGTGCATATCCAAACTCCATTGGATCAAAACATGACATTTCGGAACGTCGTCTGTAACCACGACGACGCCCCTTTCAATATTGCATAAGAATATTTGGTTTGTCTCTAGTATATAGCGAGGGTTGCGGTTTTAAGGACCCTGATGACACCATTTAAAACCAAGGTAGAATTTTGTGACTTATGCTGCATGTGCTAATGGGCATAGATTTGTTTGTTTTTGTAAAAATCAATGTCTCAAAAAGTTAGATTGAACCGACAAAACCATAGACTGTATAAAGAAGTGGACGAAGAAAGCGCGACATCACCCATAGCGTTCGCATCCAGTCAAATGAGGCTCATCGAAACTCGTAGTCATAACGGTGAATTTGGAGTTCCAGATTGAGTAAAATAGCGAAATAAAAACATCATGTAGAGAGACTAAAAATAGAGAAAGGGAGCGTCAATTTTCAACGTAAAGTCGATTGGAGCTAGTCGACGGAGCAGGAAGTGCGCCCATGCTCGCTTCCTATTCGGAACACGGTGGCTTTGTCCATTTATACATACAGTCTATGGCTTGAACCAACAAAAGCGAACAATTTCCCCAGAGAACAATGCGGAATACAAACGTTATCAGTGAATTCAAACATATTCATATCATAAAAAAAGAAAATAAAACGTAAAATGATTCAACTTCCCTGAGGGGTGACAGCACGAGGCTTGGTACAAATTGCACAACATCAATGTAAAAAAAAACAACAAAAAAACAAATGGGAAAAATAGCATGAAGGGTGCAGTGGGTGACACGTTTCTTCACTTCCTAAAGGGACAACATCTATTTTTTATCATTTTTATCGTTATTGTTGTACTTTTTTGCTGCTACTAAAATTGCTGGAATGTCTGAGGAATCCACTCTACTTCATAGACTGGAAGAAACAACCATTATTTGGCACAACTAGGGTGTGTTTTTTCCAACGTTTTTTTTTTACACCACGGACAAGAGACAACAAAACACAACAACAAAGCAGTCTGAAAACAGCTTGTCCTAGCATTTTTCTCCCTAATCACAAAAACAATGGCTAGTCTAATTATTGCGCGAATACAGTTAAGTGCTACCTGACACCTCCCCCCTCCTCTTCCTCTTTCATGGGTTTATTAACCAAAATACAAAAATAGAAGCTTTACTACCAGACAAGGCTTTGAATATTCACGGTCCTTCTTTTGTCGTCTTGCTGCGGCGTGGCTGAGCTGGAGCAGTGAGGAGGCAGATAGAGTCACTCACAGAAAAGCTTTGAGTGTATTTCAGTGCGTTTTGTGCTTATTCGCTTAAACCCTGCCTCTGTGGCTCGGTTTCAAAAGGGAGGTTCAGACACACTCAGAGGGAAAGGAGACAGCGGCCTGTTTTTTGCTTTTTTTGACTTGCTGGTGTAAATACTCGGTGCATTTATTTTAGAAAGTGAAAAGCTGTTTTTTAGGAGCTCCCAGTTTCAGGTCAGAGCCTTTCAGAGACGTAACATTTAATTTAGAATCCGTATTTCGTCTGAGATCCTTCTGTGTCCGTGCTCTTTTAAAATGATTTTGGTAGCTCCTGTAGACCTGGCTACAATCAGGTGAAGGTGGAACTTTAGTTCCCAGATCCAGGTCTGTGTTTTAAAGTGGAACTTGACGTGAACAGTTCCACTGCCACAGTAAAATAACACTGATGTTTTCAGTGCTGATTTCATCAACCTTTTGCTATAAACTGTATATACATTTGTACGCTGTTGACTTCTGAAAATTTTACCGTTACTTACTGTAATTATTTTTGTTTTGACATTACACTCCTAGTGCCTTATTTATACTATTAAAAGGGATTTTAAAATGCACTCAGTGTATTTAAAAGTGCAATATTCAACACTGCAGCAATGAATGGGTTTAAACGTAATAATAATTCAATTTCATCTGTGGTCCCTAACTGAAGAAAACAAGATCATGTGTGAGTTATGCAAATGTTGGTGTTTCATTATGAAAATGGGGGGAAAATCTATTGTAATTTTATTCTGTAGTTGTACCACAGACTGTATAAAAGAAGTGGACTAAGTGAGTGTGACGTCACCCATAGCGTTTAGTGCCGCTCAAATGAGGCTTGCGATGCCACGGTTATAGGAGTGAACTTGGAGCCAGGTACTTATATTTTCGACATGAAATATTTATTTGGTGACATGAATCAGGTGCCATGAGCTTTACTGTTGTGTGAAACACTGTGGCCCGCTGGTCCACTGGTCAAGAACAAGTTTGAGCCCAAGTTTAAACTCCGAGTTGGCTGAACCTGCTTCTTGAAACGAGGCCTTTGTGAATGGGCCGTTCTGCTGTCATATCCACATCCACCACCAGATGGAACTGTTGGATCACTATTGGCTTTCTCTCCACCTGCTCAAACTACAAACTTGCATAACTCCACCAACCCATATGTTAAATGATAAAAGTCGTATTTTTAAAACCACTCTCTCTGTTAGAATGTTTGTGCTGATGAGTTTTTGTGCTACATTTGAATGGCAGTATTTGGCTTGACCATGACTCTGACCTGCCTTCTCCCCTGGCCACGCTGTGCTCCCCCTCTCCAGACCCCAGCCCCCGGACACGACCACGCCCCCTTCGCTTTCTTGTATTTCTTGTGCACATGCAACATATTAACTAGGTAAATATACAAGTCTTAAATTAAACAAAGGTGTAAATAAAAGTGCCTTATCAATTCAACAATTAAGAATGGTCTAACTACTAATATCATACAAGTTATTTAAAATAGAATCTATAAACATTACTTTTTCTGTATAGTAAGTACTTACGACCATATACCCTGTAGCGTATTTAAACAGGTGGAATGGACTCTTTTCGTTGTGGGTGCCTCCTGTGGGGCGCCTGTCCAGAGAAGGATTAATAGCAAATGGCCTTACATGATTTCACTATGATGCATGAAGTCTTTGACGCTAAAATCAGAGTGATTTCAGAAGAATTTCCAGAATTCTATGTCTCTTTTTTAAACGATTGTCCGTAGAGAGAAGCTGATGAATCAACATGACTCCCCCCAAAGTGGCTGTGAGCTCTGCTGCAGACGGAGACAACTGAACTGGACCAAATGTGCTTTTCAAAACGAGCTAAAGGAAAGTCCCCAAACAGAGGTGTGAGAATTATTCGGTGAAATAATACTGATCATGTTAGGGCTTGCAAATGTTGGCCTGGCTTATTTTATTTCAAAAGATGCACAAATAAAGCATCATCCAATGGGACAGTGGGATGAGTGAAGAGTGCACACAGGTCCAGTTCAGATTAAAGTGATGACGATGAGGAGGGTTGTGACTCTTCAAACTGAACACGAGTGCAGAACCATCCTGACCTCCTGCTCATGAGGAGGACCTCCAGCTCGGCTCAGGCCTCTGCTAAAGTGTCTGATGTTCCCCTCTCCTCCTGAGGCCCACAGGCTGCTACCCGTCCACCGGCATGGCCTGCTCAAAGTCCGAGCCGAACAGCTCCTTGTATAAAGGAGGGAAGTGGGCGCGCACAATGTCTGGGTATATTGCTTTGAACGCCGTCAGCTTCTCTGTATGCCTGCTGCACAGAGCACGCAGGGTAGACACTTTGCATATCAACTGTGGAGAGAGGGAGAAAAGAAGAGAGAAGAAGAGCAGAAGAGAGAGGGAGGGGGCAAAGGGAAAGAGAGAGAGAGAGAGGAAAGGAGAGTGGTAGGGGGGGAAGCGAGCAAGAGAAGGACAGAAATGGAGAGCGAGAGAGAAGGAGAGAGACAGAGAGAGAAGTGGGCAAAAGAGGCAGAAAGAGAAGTGGGAGAGAACGAGAGAGAGGAGAGAATGAGAGTCAGAGAGGAAGCGGGGGAGACAGAGAGGTAGATTGAGACAGAGGGAGGGGGGCAGAGGGAAAGAGAGAGAAAGGAAAGAAGAGAAGGGGAGAGAGAGTGTTGGGGAAAACAGAGAGAGAAGGACAGAGAGCAAGAGAGAGGGAGAGAGACAGAGAAAAGAGTGGGAGAGAGACAGAGAGAGGAGTGGGAGAGACAGAGAGTGAGGGCGAGAGCCAGAGAGAGGAGTGGGAGAGAGACAGAGGGAGGAGTGTGAGAGAGAGTTAGAGAGAGAAAGGGAGAGAGAGAGGAGTGGGAGAGAGACAGCAAGAGAGAGAGAGAGAGAAAGGGAGAGAGGAGTGGGAGAGAGACAGAAAGAGGAGTGGGAGAGAGACAGAGGGAGGAGTGTGAGAGAGAGTTAGAGAGAGAAAGGGAGAGAGAGGATTGGGAAAGAGACAGAGAGAGAGAGAGAGACAAAGGGAGAGAGGAGTGGGAGAGAGACAGAAAGAAGAGTGGGAGAGAGACAGAGGGAGGAGTGTGAGAGAGAGTTAGAGAGAGAAAGGGAGAGAGAGAGGAGTGGGAGAGAGACAGCGAGAGAGAGAGAGAGACAAAGGGAGAGAGGAGTGGGAGAGAGACAGAGAGAGGAGTGGGAGAGAGAGAAAGGGAGACAGAGAGGGGAGATAGAGAGATAGACAGAGACAGAGGGAGAGAGAGAAAGAGAGAGGAGTGAGAGAAAGAGAAAGGGAGACAGATAGGGAGAGGGGGAGACAGAGAGAGAGAGAGACAGAGAGAGAGAAAGGGAGACAGAGAGAGGGGGCGATAAAGAGATAGACAGAGAAAGGGGGAGAGAGAGAAGCTGTTTAGACTCACAGGAGCACACACTGTAAATACTGAAGCTCTCAGAGCAGGAACATCACACGACATGCTTTTCACTTTCACTACTGCTAAATTTCCAGTGTTCAGCTCAGGAAAGGCACAGGTCTGGGAGCCTCCCTGAGTCTGTGCCAGTGTCAGACATGTGTGCTGTACCTTTGTGAGAATCCCATCTTCTCTGTGGTTCTTCTGCAGAACGTGCTGCAGAGCCAGCTGGATCTTCTGCTGGAGCTTCTCCACCTTCACCTTCTCCTGGAGCCAGGAGCGGTCTGCCAGAGACACAACCAAGCCTTTTCACGTTAATGGTATCAGCAGACTCCTTTTCTTTGTGGTAAGATTAGCTGACCCAGACTGTGTCATATGTGATGTTAGCTAAAGAATAGTATTTCCAAAGAGTCACTATTCTTAGTCAGATTAATTGGTTTGGGACTGTGTTTGGGGAGAAGCGTGGGTATGTGTGTTTTTGCTCCTGACACCTACCAGCAGACATCAGCACGAAGGCGGAGAACAGCGCCATCTCATCCTCAGACAGGTGCATAGAACACAAGTTTTTCCCAAACTCGAAGACGGAGCTGATCAAGTCGTCACAGCCTGCCACAGCAAAGGACAGAGCGTGCAGTGAGGAGGAGGAGACCAAAGCACAACACAAACGCTTGATCTTTATTGGGAGAGAGGCGCAGGGGAGGAAGAGGAAGGAGGCTGACAGCACATGGGAGTGTCTGCTGCACAAACACTGCTTTTTACCAACTTTTGCTTCCAGATGAGTCCCTTTTGGCAGTTTGGTGTTGTTGTGACAGGCTCAACCATTTTAAATCAATTAAATGCAGGGTCACGGAAAAGAGGCAAAAATACAAAATGTGAAGCAGTATTTTTTCTAATAGTTTTCTTATATGAGCAAACTTTATTTAATGTCCAAATCTGAATAATACATTTAATCTGTGGGCAGGTTTATATTAAAGGTCAAGCTTTGGTTTAGTCTCAGATTAGTTAAAGAACAAACATTATGGATTGTGGCTTTAATTCCCTTTAACACTGGGCCAAGTATTTCATTGCATTTTCTAACTTAAAACTATGTATGGGTCAGTGACATGACATGGCAATTTCCTCAGTTAAAAGGGTTCAAATTTCATAATAATTCACCACATTTCTGTAGTACCTCTGACCTCCATGGAACCAATTTTTTTTTTTCATAAATCATGAGTTATTCTGCATGTTTTTGTATTTAAAGTGTTAAAATGTCATGTGGTGCGACTGTGCATCATGTGGTGTGACTAATAACAGCAGGAATTCTATGGCTGGAGTTTTAATAACAGACAAAGTAGAGTTGGGTGAATGGGATTATTTAGGCATTTTTCTTCATTTGATGCATTTTACAGGGCAGTAGTTTGTTCATTAAACACAAGCAGGTGACTGTTATATTGGACAGCAAAAGAAAATATCAATATACATTAAAAATCTAAAGAAATGCAACAGTTTGTTTCTATACACTTCATGTTACTCAGAACTTAGATTAATATCCCAACCATGTTTTAGAAAATAAAACAATTTTAAGGTTATTCTCGGTTGCACCACATTCATGTACATAAAAAAACACTAAAAATGCTGAATATAAATGTTCAACGTAGATTTATGCACATGACGCTGTAAATATTTGAAAATGTTCAATAGAAGCTAATATTTCTTATATTTTAAAATGTGCCTTGAAAATCCTTATACATCACTGACCCTTATACATTTGGAATATATTTTTTAAACTTCAGACGTTTAGGCTTTGGAGCGCCCCCTGTTGTCAGCAACCAGAATGAATCAGTACATATGCAAAAAGAAGTCCTGATCCCTCGTGCTGGACAAATAAAAAAGTAGAATGAGTAGGTGATGGTTTATGGGCTTAAAAAAGCACAGGAGAAGGCTGGAGTTTGGATGAATGAAACAAGCGCAAATGAAGCAAAATACAACTCCAGTATTTCATGAGGGGACAGCAGTACAACATGGTGAATCTTCATAATATGTGTTATTTCTAGAGCTAGACTCATATATCTGAATTTTTTAGCGTATCCGTTATCGGCCTTAAATCTCCAACATTTCCTTTTGTCTGATCTGCTGCCTAAAAATACACACAAAGCTTTATTTGGACGCTTTAATACAATGAGATAAGTGCACAAAACACGACTACACAGCTCTCTTAAAGGTTTGTGGGGGAAAAAATGTTGTGGATGCATTTGTAATTAATTTGTGTGCTCCTCTGTGTCTTTTATTTATTTTATTGGTTTTATTTCTATTATTTCTATTTTATTTTTTACTGGTTTTATTGTTTTAAGACTAAATCTGAGCAGTTATTTTATCATTATTCTATCATTATTGTTGTTATTATTATGTAGTAGAGGAGAGTTTATGGACAATTATCAAAATCTGCTCCTTATATTGGCCCAAAAATATCGCTTATTGGCCTTCGGTTGCTGTGGATTTTAAACAATTGGTATCAACATTAACCCTGAAAAAATATATATATTGGTCAATCTCTAGTTATTGTGTACTATTTTACATGGTAGTTTGGATTAGCTCCTCTGTATTGTTGGTTTTCAGACAACATCACAACATTCTATAGGTTGAGGGCACTAAAATCAGTATTGTTCAGCTGTAGATTTTCGTTGTACTACAGCACGGCATTGGGAATTTAGGAAAGTACAATGTGATTAATAGGGAAAACTGGCTCTTGTCCCCCCCATCATCACATTCTAGAATCCGAAAACCACAAATTGGCTCTTCAGGATGTCAATAAGGAGGATCTCTCGGGAGAACTCTGTATCATGGCCAACAAGTGCAAAACACATTTCACAACACATTAACAAGTCTGAAAACAGAGGTACACATATACAGCTTGAAAACAAAATTACGTTTCAAATGTGCAAACAAGTTTACCATATATGAAACACTTGTACATGCGCCGAGACAAATTTACATGTGGCAAAAACACAAATATAAACCCACAAAACAAATGAATGCGACAGTTCTTGACAGAAAGGGAATGTCTCTGACGAATGTCGTGCAAGACAAGCAGGAAATGAAAAACAATTCAACGCGTGTGTAGGTACCACAAAAGGGTGGAAAGTGACAGAGGTTCACGCCGCAAAACGGACAAAACATTGTTCACGCCAAATAAATTTTGAAGAGAGAAAGGCTAGAGAATGTTGAATATGTAATCCACGTGGTACCTACATATGCGCTGAATCGTTCTTCACTTCCTGCTTGTCCCGCACGTCGTTCGTCACTTTCGCTTTTTAGGACATTCCCTTTTCGTCAAGAACTGTTGTATTTGTGTTTTTGCCACATGTAAATCTGTCTTGTACAAGTGTTTCGTGTTTTGTAAATTTGTTTTCAAGATGATAAATATGTATTTTAAATGTAATTTTGTTTCCACACTTGTTAATGTGTGTTGTGAAATGTAAAAGTAGCGGTAATTCTGTCACTGTGCCTGGTCAGAGGAGGATGTTTACCTAAAGACTTGAAGACATCTGGTCCAGCGTATTTCCCATCAAAGTACACTGTGTTATTCTGTGAGTCAAAGGCACGACACATCCTGACGAACACCACCTCCAAAGAGCCTGGGGAGACAAGAGGAACAGGGATGAGCGTACGTGTGTGTGGTTTATAGTGAAAATGAGCAAACAAGAGCTCTTTGAAATGTGCTGTCAGGAGCAGTACTTGTGTGGATGCTGATATTAGACGTAAGAATAGTCTTGTGTAACGGCCCCGCCTCAGTCAGCGGTGACAGAGCCAATTCACTCACGCTTTATTTAGCAGAAAATGACTGGAGTTATGCAGCTTTGTGTGTAGCTCCGGGGTGAGTCTAAGGAGACGTACAGTACTTATATTTGTAAAATGAGAAATGATTAGCACGGTAAGGGTCCGGGCACAACATAATACACGTTACAGATTGTACAAGTGATATTTCTTTTAAATGATTTAAAAAATGCTCTGTGTTTGTGTACAGTGGGCAGTAGTGGGTGCTGCTCTGTGTTTGTGTGTGTACAGTGGGCAGTAGTGGGTGCTGCTCTGTGTTTGTGTGTGTACAGTGGGCAGTAGTGGGTGCTGCTCTGTGTTTGTGTGTGTACAGTGGGCAGTAGTGGGTGTTGCTCTGTGTTTGTGTGTGTACAGTGGGCAGTAGTGGGTGCTGCTCTGTGTTTGTGTGTGTACAGTGGGCAGTAGTGGGTGTTGCTCTGTGTTTGTGTGTGTACAGTGGGCAGTAGTGGGTGTTGCTCTGTGTTTGTGTGTGTACAGTGGGCAGTAGTGGGTGCTGCTCTGTGTTTGTGTGTGTACAGTGGGCAGTAGTGGGTGCTGCTCTGTGTTTGTGTGTGTACAGTGGGCAGTAGCCTAGTGGGTGTTGCTCTGTGTTTGTGTGTGTACAGTGGGCAGTAGTGGGTGTTGCTCTGTGTTTGTGTGTGTACAGTGGGCAGTAGTGGGTGCTGCTCTGTGTTTGTGTGTGTACAGTGGGCAGTAGTGGGTGTTGCTCTGTGTTTGTGTGTGTACAGTGGGCAGTAGTGGGTGTTGCTCTGTGTTTGTGTGTGTACAGTGGGCAGTAGTGGGTGCTGCTCTGTGTTTGTGTACAGTGGGCAGTAGTGGGTGCTGCTCTGTGTTTGTGTGTGTACAGTGGGCAGTAGTGGGTGTTGCTCTGTGTTTGTGTGTGTACAGTGGGCAGTAGTGGGTGTTGCTCTGTGTTTGTGTGTGTACAGTGGGCAGTAGTGGGTGCTGCTCTGTGTTTGTGTGTGTACAGTGGGCAGTAGTGGGTGCTGCTCTGTGTTTGTGTGTGTACAGTGGGCAGTAGTGGGTGCTGCTCTGTGTTTGTGTGTGTACAGTGGGCAGTAGTGGGTGTTGCTCTGTGTTTGTGTGTGTACAGTGGGCAGTAGTGGGTGCTGCTCTGTGTTTGTGTGTGTACAGTGGGCAGTAGTGGGTGTTGCTCTGTGTTTGTGTGTGTACAGTGGGCAGTAGTGGGTGTTGCTCTGTGTTTGTGTGTGTACAGTGGGCAGTAGTGGGTGCTGCTCTGTGTTTGTGTGTGTACAGTGGGCAGTAGTGGGTGCTGCTCTGTGTTTGTGTGTGTACAGTGGGCAGTAGTGGGTGTTGCTCTGTGTTTGTGTGTGTACAGTGGGCAGTAGTGGGTGTTGCTCTGTGTTTGTGTGTGTACAGTGGGCAGTAGTGGGTGCTGCTCTGTGTTTGTGTGTGTACAGTGGGCAGTAGTGGGTGTTGCTCTGTGTTTGTGTGTGTACAGTGGGCAGTAGTGGGTGTTGCTCTGTGTTTGTGTGTGTACAGTGGGCAGTAGTGGGTGCTGCTCTGTGTTTGTGTACAGTGGGCAGTAGTGGGTGCTGCTCTGTGTTTGTGTGTGTACAGTGGGCAGTAGTGGGTGTTGCTCTGTGTTTGTGTGTGTACAGTGGGCAGTAGTGGGTGTTGCTCTGTGTTTGTGTGTGTACAGTGGGCAGTAGTGGGTGCTGCTCTGTGTTTGTGTGTGTACAGTGGGCAGTAGTGGGTGCTGCTCTGTGTTTGTGTGTGCACAGTGGGCAGTAGTGGGTGTTGCTCTGTGTTTGTGTGTGTACAGTGGGCAGTAGTGGGTGCTGCGTGGGCACTGGGCAGTAGTGGGTGCAGTCCTGTGTTTGTGTGTATGTTGTGAGTCAGGTCAGCTCCTCCCTGTGACAGCGGCAGCAGCAGTGGGCTGTGCTGACAGCCTGTCATACCTGCTTTCAGCAGCACTATCTGATCATTCTGGCACAGCTCCATGAAGCCATCGATGCGCTTGGCGAATTCCACCACATACTGAATGGCTTCTGTTATTTTGATCGCACACAGCTGCCACATGACTTCCCGAGGCTAAACACACACACAGAATATTGAACAGTTTAAACAGTGAGATGATTGGAGCGCTGGGATCATTCAGGGGGACCACTGTATACCTTGCTCTGGTAGCTCTCCACCTCCTCCTGCAGGAAGGCCTGCCAGGTCATCTGCTGCAGCTCCTCCCGCAGATACTGACATGTTTCCATGTGTGACTTGGAGATGTTCTGGGCCAAATGCTCTGAAAAACAAGCATTGTTACCGGAGCTGAAGATCACAGCAACATCTCAAAGTTCTGTGATAAAACTGAGGACTGAATGTGATGTAGCGGGAAGAGCATATTTATTTACTGAGCTTTCAAGCAGGAGGAAAAGCAGAGGTGCGTGGGCTTTTTGACTGAGAAAAGGCTTGTTGACATTTTCTTTTACTGCCTCCGGGAAGCTCATAGCTTAAGGTTGAGGCAAAGCCAATCTAGTTTTGACACAAATGTTGGAGGAGGAGGGGCCACACAACGCTCACTTAAACAAAGGTCACATTTTCTTTCAAAAACACTGAGCAGAAGAAGTAAAGTGCTTTTGAAAACACATCTGGTAAAAGGAGTTCCTGGCCACAGGGGAGCCGGAGCGTGATTTCCCCAGACACCTGCCCTGCTGGATCCTGATTGGCCCTAATTAATGGAAACTAATTACAAAAAAGAGGCTCTTTTAATGAGAGTTGGAGATGAGTCTCCAACCTCCCGCTATTTTAAGCCACCTTTGTGTGGTTTTCCCCATGCTTAAGTGGTCCCACCCCACCCCTCTTCTTACCCAGTTCAGCCATGGACACGGTGGGGGAACTGTCTCCATTAGAGAAGGAGCAGTAGGGGAAGAAGCCGGAGCCAGGGGCAAAGTCACAGATGGGCTCTGGTTTGATGCCGTTGATGTCCAGGCCGGACTGATCGGGCGAGGGCTGGATGTCCAGATAGAAGCTGCTGACCGCAGAGTCAGGTTTACCGTCGGGGGTGTGGCCATCCATGTAGCCGCTGAGGTCGTCGTGCAGCTCTGTGAGCCCATTGGCTGAGAGGCCGTAGCTGGGGGTGAGAGGCTCCGCCTCCCCCGGCTGTTGTTGGTGGTCACGCTGCTGCTGCTGGAGCCTGTGCTTCTGCACCTCGGCGTACAGGCTGTCACGCTGCTTTTTTGACATTCGCCCAAACTTCACCGCTGTGAAAACAACAAGCACTTTATTATTGCCCTGACCCCAGCCAAATGGAGCCCCGCCCACCCCTCTGTAGCCACACCCCTGCCTGCTACAGCTTGCCCCCGCTGTGCACAGTGCAGTCTCTGTGGGGGTCTGTGTAAAGAGGTGCACCTGTGCAGAGTCATTACTGTATCTCAGCTGCAGCTCCGGTAATGACAGCTCTAACCTCGTCTTTCATCAAACAGAAAATATCAAATTAGACCAGACAAAGGCTCACCTGCTGCACAGCACAATGAGCGCTGTGTTTGCTCTGTCCCAATTTCATAAACAGACTCACAAAGTGTAACAGTTATGCAGGCCTGACTTATGTCCTACTCTTGTCTTAGATTGTGTTTATGGGTCAGAAAGCTGCAGTCAGAGAGCCTCACCATCCCGGGACATGCCCACGGCCAGGCACTTCTGGAGCCGGCAGTGTTGGCAGCGGTTACGGCTGGTGCGGTCGATCAGGCAGTTCTTCTGACGTGGGCACGAGTAGGCTGCATTGCTCTGTTGACTCCTACGGAAAAAGCCCTGGAAGCACAGAGAGGGTGGAAACAATTACATATGTAGATTCTTTTAAATACTTTTTTGTTGTTTAAGTCTGGCCTAAATTTACAATTCAGACATTTTAAATTGTTTTTAAATCCTGCATCTGTGTGTGTCTGTGTGCATGGGTCTCGTCTCTTGAAGAGGCCGATGGTCTGTGTGTGTGTATCTGTGCAGTGGTGTGTGTGTGTGTGTATATATCTGTGCACGGCTTGGGTCTCATGAAGAGGGCAGTGGTGTGTGTGTTTGTTTGTATGCAGTGGTTTGTGTGCGTGTGTATCTGGGTGTATCTGTGTGTATATGTGTGTATCTGTGTGTATCTGTGTGCGGGTCTGGTGAAGAGACCAGTGATGTGTGTGTGTATCTGTGTGTGAGTCTGGTCTCGTGAAGAGGCCAGTGGTGTGTGTGTGTATCTGTGTGTATCTGTGTGCGGGTCTTGTGAAGGGGTCAGTTGTGTGTGTGTATGTGTGTGTGCGTGTGTGCGTGTGTATCTGTGTGTGTGTATCTGTGTGTATCTGTGTGCGGGTCTGGTGAAGAGGCCAGTGGACAGAGATAAAACGAAGCAGGTCTTTTCTTCCCAGGGTTCTTAGGGGCTGATTAACACTGGTGGATTCTCATCCTTGGACTTAATGAATTGATTCCAGTGCATCATTAACATGGCCCACTCCACTGCTCCATACACATATGTCTTAATTAGCTGCTCATTGGCTGTTTAATTACAAGAAAACAGCTGACAGCTGCCAAGTCGCTTTATAATGGAGGCCATTATGGAACAGACTATAACTGCCAGTGACAAGCAGCACTCCTTAATAATGCTATGATTTATGGGCCAAACTTTTGTACTCACACATATCATTAAAGGCCCCTCTGCCTGACTAATTAGCGCTCATTAAAGATGTATTTGAAGCCTTATTTTGCTGTGTTTGGAGTGTGTTGGTATGAGCACAGCAGCTACAGTGAGCAGACGGGTGCAGGCTGAGGAATGCTAATGATGAGGCTGTGACAAGCTCAGGGACACAACTCTAAACTCCAGAGTGGATGGAGCTGCATCTGAAACAGTGAAACCACTCACACCGGAGCAAACAACAATCTGCTGTAACTCAAAGCCTCTGCGTTTGATCATTTTAGTGATAGAAAGTCTGCAGCACAAGCGTCGCTCAGAGAATGGACTCTGAGACGAGTCCGGGACAAACTGCTGCTGTCTGACCAGTTTAATGGGCTCATATTATGGTATTTTCTGATCGGTGTTTTAATGTAGTTCCTCATTAAGACATACGTGGCGTAGTGTTTCATTCACACACACAGTCTGAATAATGAGTTCTTGTGATGTCATGTGGTACCACAGTAAGTGCTGTATGTGTTTAAAACTCCTACATCTTCACTACAATCATTTGGTTGAAGATTTTAAAACTTATATCAGGTTATTCATCTTGTTTTCAGATGTATTATCGACTTACTAGTTCTGAGACTGCTTCATTCTAGTCTAGAGGTTGTTTATTTTCAGAGAACTTGTAAGTAAAATGATCTGTTTATGCAGTAAGACAATTTCACTACTTTTAAGTCATTTCCTGATAAATTTAAGTGTTTATATCTTAAGCAGTTTTGCAGTGTGGAACTGCCTATCTCTATTAAAGGTAAAAGGAACTATTGCTACATGACATCACAACGTGGAACAGAGCATTTTGAGCTTTCGAGATGTAGACAGATTAATAATAAAGGATTACTCAAACATGTGTGAATGAAGCAAAACATCAATGTTCTAAAATGGTTTAAAGAGTCAATTTGGCACAAACACTGCAAGAGCACAGACTCACCTTACAGCCTTCACATGTGATCACTCCATAGTGGATGCCTGATGATTTGTCTCCACAAATCTTGCAGGGAATTATTTCGATTTGAGCTGTGAACAAAACAGAAGAGAACATGAGACATTAGTACAGACAACAGCACAATAATACATTTCATCTGCAGCACACGAGAGCACTCTTCACTTTGGTTTATTCAAGCGGTTTGACATCAGCTCTTCTGTGATTCACAACAATCTGATGTAAATATCTACATTATAGTCACTGTGGTGTAACAGATAATAGAATATATGAATAGAATACACAGAGACGCATACACATACAGATACACACATACACACTTCTATCTGATGCAAATATCTACATTATAGTCACTGTGTTGTAACTGATATTAGAATATATGAACACACACGCATACAGATACACACAGATGAAATACACACACACACATACATATACAGATGAAATACACACTTTAGGGTGGTCCATCAAAGCATGGTAAAAAATCAAGTTTCAGATCACCTCGATTAGAACCCTGCATTAGGTTTTAGCATCCAAAAGGTGGTTTAGGAAGAAATTTGGAAGAAAAAGGAGATGTTTTCGACTTTCTGAGCAACTTTTATGCAAGTTTCAGTTTGTGTTTGCAGAATGAAATGACAGATTATTTGAATACACTTTATTTATTTGTTATAGTATCGGGCAGTTATAGAATAGAACAGAATATCTTTATTTGTCATTGTAACAAATACAACCAAATTAAGTGCATTCCTTGTTCCCAGCCACACACTTCCACATTCATAAATATAAAAACTATGCTTTAGTGGCCCCATTTAGTAAAATAATAGCTGTTGGGTAAAAACTGTCTTGTAGTCTTAAAAACTGCTTTGTAGTCTGTAGTTTGAAGTTTTCAAGTGTCTTAAGCAACCTCTAAATATGAATTAATTTGCATAAGATTTCGACCCAAATAGTTTGTCCACATATGGAACCAAATGTAAGGTTCTAATTTAAAGAATCTAAAAAAAAAAGCAGTCACTGTAGTGTAATAGGTATTAGAATATACAAACACACACACACGCATGCAGATACACACACACACACACACACACACATATACATACACATACACATATACACTTCATGTAAAAAATGTTTCAAAAAAAAGTTCCATGTAAATATCTACATTGTCGTCATTGTGTTGTAATAGATAATAGAATACAGGAACACACACACAGATAAAGATATACACACACATGCGCGCACACACACGCTTCAATCTAATGCAAATATCAACAAGGTAATCACTGTGGTGTAATATTAGAACACACACACACACGCATACAGACACAGACACACATATGCATGTAATTATCAGCATTGTAGTCGTTGTAATAGATAATAGAATACATGAGCACACACATATGCACTCACACACACACACGCGCTTTTATCTAATCTCCAGCAGGAAACATCACCGTGGGACATTTTCTCTCTGTGTCAGACTCTTGTGCCTCAAACCCAGAGCAGCCGGCCACAAGTCAGCGTCAGTGTGTGAGCAGGAATATGATCCTTCTGTCCTGATAATATGATAATGACCACAAGAGTTACACGCTGTTTCATCAGACGCTCCACCACGCTCACACCTGTAGGGGGCAGTATCTTTGGCTCCTCCCTCACCATGTAGTAGTAGTTGTAGTAGTTTGTTCGGTTATTTAGCAGCACTACAAAACAGCACAAAACAAAACATAGACTACAACCCCGTGGACCATGACCGAAAGGGTTTAGGCAGAGTTCTTCTAATGCCAAACCCTGTTAAACTATCACAGGATTCTAAGAAAGAAAAGCAGCGAATCAACAGCAAGTTTGCATTTACAATTTCACTTGCGACTTACAGTATATATAAGAGACTGAATATAAAAAAAAACAAATAAAATTGAATGCATAATATCTTCATTCCAAACATAACACTTTATATATATATATATATATATATATATATATATATATATATATATATATATATATATATATATTTTTAAAGGTTTCTACAGTGTTAGACTTTTTAAAATCACCACTCAGATTGTTCCTTTTTTTTTTTAATTGTTCTTATCTTCATTTTTTTTTAAAGATGCCACTTTTTTTTTTTTTTTTTTATGGTCGTACAAACTAATAATAATGATAAAGAAGGCACACGTTTATTGTTATGATCGTATCAAAATAAACAAATTGAGAATGAAGAATGTAAAGATAATTTTTTTGTTTTGTTTATGGTTACACAAACTAATAATAATATTGATGAAGGCAAAAACCACCTTTATACTTCAGGTACTACATCTGACAGAGTAGCGTTGTGTAACTTTTCTGGCTGGGGCGACCGTCACCTGCTTGTTTCTATGGAGATGTCATTGCTCTACCTGGAATGTTACACAGTATGACATTAAACAAGTCTACCTATTCAGTTACAGGTGGTTTTATAGCTCAAACATATAAAAAAAAAAACAGGTATTCTGACTGACCGGAGTCGCCTCTCCACAGATCTGACCTGTAACTTGATCTGGTTTGGTCTCCATGAAGATAGAAAGGTTTAATGCCATACTGTGGAACATTTGAAAAGTTCCACGGTGCACCTTTAACACTCCCTGTAATCACAGATCGGTGTTTTTGTGGCATTTGGGGCGGAACGGGCACGAATGAGCCTCACTGAGACAAAAGCTCTGTCTGGTTCTGCCTGCGCTGCACAAAGAGTCGGGCCGATGATTGTGGATGCTGGCGGGGGGCGGGTAGGGACAGTTGTATATTGTATGTGTAATTATTTGTGGTACAACAACATTTACAGCTCAAAGTCTAAAAAAAATGTGTTGAGAAAATTCTACTGCTCCTTTTAACTGGAACCAAAAAGGGTGAGTACATTACCCCGATTTTAGCAACTTTGCATCAGCTTCCAGTTTGTTTTAGACAGGATTTTAAGACTATTTTTTGTTTTTAAAGCTTAGAATGGACGGGACCCACGTTACGTCTCGGACTTCATCCAAATTTACTCCCCTGAGGTCCGAGGGCTCCAGCTCCAGCTCATGGGGTCTAAGACAAGACTTAAAACCAGCCTAACAGGGCCTTTTCTGTGACCGTCCCCAAACTCTGAAACACTCTGCCCCCCCATGTCCCAACAGCCCCCACAGTGGAGTGTTTTAAGTCTTGTCTTAATGCCCACTTTTACTCTGGCTTTTAACCCCCAGAGACCGATGGGAGCACTTGCGCTCCCAGTTTCCATGCACAACTTCTCATTACCGTATCTCCAGAACAACATGCACTATTGAAAAAATTCCAACAGTTCCTGAAAGCAGAGAAGTTGCGCTTTCTCCCATAAAGGGTTATTACGGTAAATTTCTACAGCACCCGGCACGGAGCCTGTAGTATGGAGTGCAGAGTGGAGGAGGTTTTGAGAGAGCGGCGGTAGTTTACAGCTCATTTTTCGGTGCTTTTTCTTTTTTGTGTGTGTGTGTGTTTGTAATTTTGTGTTTTTCTCCTGTTATTACACATTAATACACGTACAGTAATGTTGAACAACGTCCAGATATTGAAAGCTGAACTCATCCTGGTCAAAAGCGCCAATTCCTGGGACATTTTTTGACATTTTTAAAGTCAAAGGAACACAAAAAATATCCAGGCACGATTTTGATGCATGGAAATAATAGGGCTAAAAGAGTTAACACTGCGTGAGTTGTGTGGTCCTCTGTTTCTTTTATTTATGTTACTTATCTACTGCTATTTTATGACTTCTATGGTTTTGCTTTTATTTGATTTTACTGTTTTTTTTATTGTTTTAGGACTGCACAGCAAAAAAGGCCTATCAAAAATAAGAAAGAAATACCAATTTCAAGGTAAAAATGCCCTATTTTAAGTGAAATTATCTGCCAGTCCAGTAAGAAATTTTCACTTACTAAGTTTTCTTAAAACAAGTAAGTAACTTTTATTTTATATAGTGCTTTACACAGACACATGTCCCCAAAGACGCTTTATACAGCATGATTAACAGAGAATTAAATAATAAAAATATGAATCTTGTTCTAAGCAGAAAACACTAGTTTCAAGTATTTATGGCAAGATATTTCACCTTATTGGTTTGAGAAGGAAGTTAAAGAGGCTTAACCTGGCTTCATTTAATATAAAAAGTGCTTAGAATAAGTTGTAATATCTCGATAAGATATATCAGGATGGAATATCTTGAAACAAGTTTTAAAAAATCTTATTAATCTAATCTTAAGTAAAAAAAATCTTAAAACTGATCTTTTAAGATGAATCTGCTTAATTCAAGTCAGTTTAATTATGCTAGAAAATCCTTTTTTGCAGTGTGGTGTGACCAAATTTTAGCAATTTAAAGTTTTGTTGTCTTCATTTTACTGTAAGATCTCTGTGCAGCACTTTGGAAACAGTGTTGATTGTAAAATGTGGTATAGAAATAAAGTGGATTTGGATTTGGAGAAGAATGAAAGAAGCTGGCAAGGGCGGGCAGGGAGCGACAGGGAGCGACAGGGGGCGACAGGGGGCGGCAGGGGCAGTCTCAGTCAGAGCACTGCTGCTTGGGACCCTGTGGTCTTCCCCAGGGCGGAGGGTCTGGGTGTGGGGGCACTTCTGTTTGAGTTGTGGTTCTGTGTGTCTTTTGCTCCTTTAGCATTTTCAGCCTCATTACTTGGATAATTTGTCCGGACGTGCGCTGACGACGAGTGAAGCGTGTGGTGATTATAGGAGGTCTGGAGGAGGTGTAGTCGCTGAGCCTGCCGTTAGGGGGAGGTGCAGGGCTGTTCCTCTGCTCGCTACAGGTCACTCCCTCCCTCTGTCCTCCCTCCGTCTCCTCCAGCCCTCTGCTTCCTTCATCCTCCTCTCTCTTCCCTCCCTCTCCTTATTCCGTCCCTTTCCTCCAGCCCTCTGAGCACTCATCCTTGCTATCCACTCTCACTCTCCTCTCTTCCTCTCCTGCCGCCTTCTCCTCCCTTCCTCCCTCCTTCTGCTCTCTCATCCCTCTAAGCACTTATCCTCCCTCTCCTCCCTCCTTCCCCTCCCTCTCCTCCCTCTAGCCATCTCTTCCCTCTCTTCCCTCCCTCCCTCCTTCCTTCCCTCCTTCTCTCTCCTGTCATTCATCCCTCTGAGTGCTCATTCTTCCTCTCCTCCCTCTCCTTCCTCCCTCTCCTCTTCCTTCTCTCCTCCCTCTCCTCTTTTCCTCTCCTCCCTCCCTCTCTCTCCTCTCCCTCTCCTGCCTCTACTCACTTCCTCTCCTATCTTCCTCTGTTCTCCTCCTCCTCTCCTCTCTTCCTCGCCTTCCTCCCTCTCCTCTCTTCTTCTCCTCTCTTCCTCTCCTCCAGCCTTCTCCTCCCTCTCCTCCCTCCCTCTCCTTTCCTTCATCCTTCTACAGTAAGCACTAATTCTTCCTCTCCTCTCCTCTCTCTTTCTCCTCTCTCACTCTCCTCCCTCTCCTCCCTCCAGGCCTATGAGCGCTGCTCCTCCTCCCTCTCCTCTCTCTTCCCTCCCTTTCCTCTCTCCCTCTCCTTTCTTCTCCTCTCCTCCCTCCTTCCAGCGCTCCTCCTCCTCCTCCTCTCCATCCTGCACAGAGGAGCTCGGCGCTCTCTTCATGTGTGTCAGGCTCAGTCTGGTCTCTGAGGCAGGAGCTCCAGCAGGTGAAGAGAGAGAACACATCTATCTTCTCCTCTCACTTCTGCAGACACTCACAGGCTCAATGTGAGGCAGAGTCAGAGTTAGAGTCTGAGCCTGAGCCTGAGCCAAAGCCTGAGCCTGAGCCTGAGTCAGAGTTCGAGTCAGAGCCAAAACCCTCAGAGCCTCCACACTCAGACTTTCTCACAGTCATATAAAAAACATTTCAAGACTTGACTCTGTTTGATTCTCTCTGCTGCTGGAACTTTGTCTCTTTCTAAGTCACTACATTTGTATTATTTTTGATTGATTCATTTGTTTTTATTTGGAGTTTGTGCCAAGAGAGAAACAATAATCCTACACATACTACATAAACAACAGAAAAACACATTTCTTAAAAAGAGTGAGAAGAAGAAAAAATTCTATTAACTCACCCCAGTTCATGACATAGTTTAAAAAATGATGAGGTTTCTTATGTACATTGATCACAAAACTTTACAAATATTTACAGATAGCAGAGTAAATGAGTTTAACCATTTTTTTTGTATTGTACTATATGATGTTTTACAGTTATTATTTTATCTGTTTATTTATTTATAAATTATTTTAATTATTTTATATGTATAGATATTTTTGTTTAGCTCACCCAGTGCTGTCACTCACCCTCACTGGAAAAAAAACAATATCTAGTTAAATTAAAATTCCTTAAATTAGGAACTTATTATAAATTATTATTATTATTATTATTATTATTATTATTATTATTATTATTATTATTATTATTATTATTATATTTATTATTATTATTATTTATTTATTTATTTATTTATTTATTTATTTATTTATTTATTTATTTATTTATTTTGTAGATTTAACTTTAACAAGCTAAATGATCTGCCAGTGTGTTTTTCATAATTCAAGCAACATTAGATTTTGTTTCTTATTTCTTGTTGTTTTATTTGAGTTGAGTTTTCTTATTTTAAGTGTTGCAAGATATATTTTCATGTTTCAAGTACAAAAAGTCTTGTTCCACTGGCAGATACTTTTACTTGCCAAGTGAAATGTATTCAGATCATGATAAAACTTTAATTCAAGTCATTGTAACTTGGCTAGATTTAGATTTTTGCAGTGCAGTGGTTCTCACTATTTAAGATGATCAAACATATTGTCCTTTAGATTCAGGTCCTCATGTTGTTCCCACATTAAGTTCTGTGCTGTTTGTGTAATTATCTGTGGTCCGACAGTCTGTTACAGCGGTTTAAAGGAAATGAAAAAAGCAAAGGTCAGTGAGTCAAACAAAAGCCACTCTTAAGAGCTCATTGTACCTCTGTCTGCGCAAACACGAACACAAACACAAACCCAAATGCAGACAGAAACACAAACGCAAACGCAGATGCAGACACAAACACAAACACAAATGCAAACAAACGCAGATGCAAACGCAAACAAACGGAAATGCAGACGCAAACACAGACACAAACACAAATGCAGACGCAGACGCAAATGCAGACAGAAAAGCAAACACAAACACAAATGCAGACGCAAACGCAGACAGAAAAGCAAATGCAAATGCAGACGCAAACGCAGACAGAAAAGCAAATGCAAATGCAGACGCAAACGCAGACAGAAAAGCAAACACAAACACAGACGCAAACGCACTGCTGTGTTCAGTGTCTCTGTGAGGGGCAGAGCTGCTCATCCCATTCATCTCTCCTCTTCTGTCTCTGTCATTCCTCCCTTTCTCTTTCTATCTCTCTCTCCATCCTCCACCTTCTCTATCCCTCTCCCTGCCTCTGTCTCTCCCTCCTTCCTCCCACCCCCATCTCTCCATCTTTCTCCTCCTCCTCCATCCTTCTTCTCTCTCCTTCTCCTCCTGTTGCTCTCTCTCCTTCTTCTCCTTCCATCTCCTCCTCTCTCTCCTTCTCCTCCTGCCTCTCTCTCCTCCTTCTCTCTCCTTCTCCTCCGGCCTCTTTCTCCCTCCTTCTCTCCCCTCCTCTCGTCACTCTCTCTCATCCTCCCTACCTTCTCCTTCTCTATCTCTCCTCCTCCTGCCTCTCTCTCCATCCTCCTTTTCTCTCCTTCTTTTGCTTCTTTCTCTCCTTGTTGTCTCTCCTTCTTCTGTCTCTCTCTTCTCCTCTCTCCTTCTAAACCTACCTCTCTCTGTCCTTCTTCTCTCTCTTTCTCTTGTTGCTCTCTCTCCTTCTCTCTCCCTCTCCTCCTGCCTCTCTCTCCTCCTTCTGTCACATTCTCCTCACGCCTCCCTCTCCATCCTCCTTCTCCCTCCTCCTCCTGCCCCTCTGTCTTTCCTTCTCCTCCTGCCTCTCTCCATCCTCCTTCTTCTCTCTCCTTCTCCTGCCTCTGTCTCTCTCCTCCTTCTCCCTCCTTCTTCTGTCTCCATTACTCTTGCCCCCTCCACTCTTTCTTCCTCCTCCTGCTTTTCTCTCCCTAATCCTGCCCCCCTCCCTCTCTTCCTCTGCCCTCTCCCCCTCCTCTCCCTCTGCCCAGTGTGTCCGATCTCTCCGTTTTCTCTGTTTTCCAGATCAAAGTGGGCACACTAAGACTCCGGCCCCGCTGAAGCCCGACTCCGGAGCGGCCACTTCAAAGACACCTGCAGAGAGCCCCCACGTCTGCGCAGTCGTAATCCCACTGCGCAGACGAGCACGGGGTCCGGACGGGCCCCAGAGGATGGGGAGGGAGAGAGGGATAAGGAGGGAGGGGGTCGCTGGATGGCAGGGAACAGTGGCAAAGAAGACAGCAGCATTTGCTCCATGTCATCTATGCAGTTTCCTCATTTTATTAATTTTGCTTTTAAAACTCCCCCTTTTACCCCTAATGAAGTGTTATACATCCTTTTTTCAGTAAAACCTGTTATTTTGCAATCTGCTGCTATAATTGTGTCATAAGACTGTAATAAAAGCTATAGGACCAGAAATACAAATGGAAAAAGAACATACAAAATGCTTAATTTAGGGCCTTAGTTACAAAAGTGCAAAACATCAAGTCTGTAAGTAAATTGAAAATCTCCTTATTGCCCCAAAACAAAAAAAGTGCAATGGCCTCATGACTTTCCTGGTCAGGTCAGGTCATAGAAACAGCTCCTGTCAGGTCCAGCGCCAGAGCCACATCACTTCTAGCATTTACATGATGTTTATTACATTTGGATTTGTACATTTTGACTGAAATAAACCTTTCACATAAAAATAGCAAAGGATGCTCAAGGTGCATAATTTGCCATTTATTTGAGAAATAACTGCACTTAGAGCGGCTTTGTCAATTGTTATGAACATAGATGCAGTCAAGTATTTTGACTCACAACACTCTTTGTGCATCTGATGTAGGATAATGTCGATAATGCCGGAAAGCCACTTTTCTCACTTTCAAAGAAAAAAAGAAAGTAAGTTTCTATCTTTTAAGGTTGAAGTTATTCACGGTTATATCAAATATTCCCAGGTATTGTATGAGATACTGTTGGTCTGGAAGGTTTAACACACAAATGCTACATATTTAGGGTTTTGAGTTCTTCTCTCAAACTGAAAACACTCACTCCACCTTGTGATGTCATGCGGTACAGGAAGTGCTCGACTGTGTTTTTAAACTCCACACACCTTCACTAGAATCATTTGGATCATTTCAGTCCTGGAATTGATGATCTCGACTGAACTAAAGGTAAAAGGAGCTGTTCACATGAAAACTGCTGAAGGTGGTGCTCTGGAGGGGGAGCTGTGCAGAGGAGGGAGAAAGAGGGAGGGGGAGCTGTGCAGAGGAGGGAGAAAGAGGGAGGGGGAGCTGTACAGAGGAGGAAGAAAGAGGGAGGAGGAGCTGTACAGAGGAGGGGGGTCACTAGACGGCAGGGAACAGCAGTGAAGAAGACGTTGGCGTTTGCTCTTTGTCGTCTGTGGCTGCTCAAGGTCACTGACTCAGTGTCTGTTAGTGCACATGGACAAACCAGCACGACAAGAAAGGTCTAAACCAGCAACGCAAAACACCAACAACAACAACAATATCAACAACAACAACAACAACAACAACGCAAAAGCAACAAATGAGTGTTTCAAAAGTCTTGATTCAGTGCAAGCTTTTCACCATCTGACATGGATATAAATTCACATGGTAACACCTTATATATTTTTAAAGCACTCAAAGCATTTTATATCAAGGAACCACACACTTATCCACACACACACACACACATTCATACACACACACACACACACACACATTCATACACACACACACACACACACATTCATACACCAGTAAACACCAGTTCAATTCAATTTGCCATTTGCAGTATAAAAGCACATTGGAAAAAGGGGTGCAGTGCAGAAAAGCTTTGCCAAAATGTAAGATATAAACAATTAAATTTATCAGAAAATGACTTAAAAGTAGTGAAATGATCTGTCCATGCAGCGAGATCATTTTACTTGACAAGTTACTTTAAAATAAACGACCTAGACGAGAATGAAGCCGCCTCAGAACTAGTAAGTGGATCATAAATCCGAAAACAAGATGAAGAACCTGACATAAGTTTTAAAATCTTCAAACGCACAATTTTAAAACATATTAAAAGCAAACACATGGATAGAGGTGGGTTAAGTGTCTTGCAAAAGGACACAACAACAGCATTTATGAGAATTAGAATCGCTCCGCCAATGATGTTTACGTCACTTCGGATCAACAGACAACTACCAATTAAGATAGTATTAAAATGTGTTTGATATAGATGCACCATGTTTATGAGAATTAAATGAAAAATTGTTACGAGATGTAAGAAAAATTACAAATATTTTCCAAATTAAAAGTCTGTAACAGTATGTTCTAATGTCGTTTCCTCTTCACAAACAGACCTGGAGTTGTGTTTTGTTTCATTCACACATGTTTAACACACAAACTCCGCAGATTTAGTTCTTCTCTCAAACTGAAGACACTCTGTTCCACCTTGTGATGTCACCTAGTAATACAGGAAGTGCTCCACTGTGTTTTTAAACTGCACGTGTACCATTCGTTCTTTTGAATTTCAATTAAGAAGGAAAAATAATCAAATGGGAAAACTGTTTATTTCATTATTTTGTTTTAGTGTCAAACAAAAAAACACATTTCGACCTCTATTTCCGATATTTAATTCACAGTTTGTTTCAAATAACACCAATCAAAAACAGTCTCTGTGCCTATTTCGATGGTTATATTTTATTCTTTCTGGTTTATTTGCCCCGAAAGTTTTGCTGCTTGAAGGACTTAACTGAAAAATCGTTGCAATTTTGTGGACAAACATGTTTTCTTCTTTTATAGTGACGCATTTACTTCAGCATCTTAGAAAGTATTTGTTGAACTCCATGACGAGAAACAGAAAGCAGTGATAAACTCTCCTTTGTTCAGTTTATTCCACAGAACTATAATAAAAAATAGTTTTTATTATAGATCCATGTTTGACACTGAATTCACACAGGGAGCATTAAGCAGCAGAACATCCGGGGCAAATAAACCAGTGAGAATGAAATATCCAAATTAACACAGGCACAGAGACTGTTTTTTGATTGGTGTAATTTGAAATAAACTTGAAATTAAATACAGGAAATAGAGGTCGAAACTGTTTTTTGTTTTTTTTGACACTAAAATGGAATAAAGAAATGACAAACTGTTTTCCCATTTTATTGTTTTCCGTTTTTAATTTAAATTTAAAAGAACGAATAGTACATGGACCTAACAGCATTAGAACTTGTCTTAAAGCTTACAAAAAAGTAAGACGTTCGCGTAATCTAGTCTCTTTAAATCCACTCCAAAACCATCTGATTCTAATCCTAATTTCCACACACACTGCATTAATGATTCTCTTTACACAGTTCGGATCTGGGCTGCTCTGATTGGACCGTGGAACCTGTTTGCGCTGGTTCCTGCAGTGAATCAGGGGAGATTTGCCTCCGAGTCTCCGCAGTGGTTCTTCCTTTGGCTCATTTACTGCACACGAGTCCAACGGAAACACGCTGCGCTCACAGGGAATGGTGAGCAGCTCTGTGACAGCTGTCAGACCAGTGACGCAAACACTGGCCACAGATTACGTAACGGCCTGGACAGAGGAGCGGCCTCTGGGACCACAGGCTGCATGCTCCTTATGCTGTTAGCATTAGAATCATGTCATCTTCACTCAGGTTCAGCATCAGGAGCAGAGTGACCAGGGCCAGAGGCAGAGCTGGACGTGAGTTTACTGTGTTCATTTCACTGTTAATGTCCTTAATCACTTACATTATAGAGATAAGAGCCAAAGTCCAAACAGTCCAGACAGTGAAAAGTGAAGTGTTCAAATGGACTCAGAATCGATTTAAAAAGTTTCTCAGGGTTTATATGAGTCCAGTCTGTTCTAGAGTTAATTTAACATTTTTGGAAATATTAATTAAGTAACGCTGGACCAAAGTTCATGTTTAACTCAAGAGTTATATTAACGTTTTGAGAGTAAACGGATAACACTTTGTAAGGTTGTCCTGATTTAGCTAAACAACACACAAAAGTGTTTGATTGTTTTAAACTTTATTTGAGTTAATTTAAGATGAAATTATGCACAAAACTGGTTCAAACTGGTCGTCTCTCACGGGAGTTTGAAGTGGTGTGTGGGAGATGCTAAATTAACACTGAGGGAAGTTGAATGAACACTAGTGGAAGCTGAATTCATTTTAGCCATAAAAACTCCAACACCCCATCACTGTTCTCATGATTTAAAAAAGATACCATACAATTTGGTTGTCGTGTTTTTTGTTTGGTGTAGTTGACCATATTATTAGAAGTAATTACTGATAAATTGCAATCTATCATCCATTGTTTTAGTATTGGGATATATCGAGATGTATTAAATCGTGAATCGTATCGTTAGACTCAAGGCAATGCACACCCCCGGTATACACTGTGCAATTTTTGGCCCTTTTTGAGCCGATTTTTCACTCATATGACTGTTTTTGAGATGGACTTTTGGCTTAATCGTGTGTCGTGGAGTACACATGGAGTAACGAGAACCGATAAATGCCTCACGACCAGCTCCCGATTGGCAATCGTAGGTCGCAAGAATATCAAACCTCTTTGAAATCCAGTCGCCTCTTGTGAGGTTGGTACTGTTGAAGTGTGAGAACATAAATCGTGAGCTGTGAACTTTTAAACCCTGAGATTTTCGTACAGTTTGAGCTGGAGCTGAGTGAACCATAGAAAATATTGCAATGTACGCCTGACACAATGCTTCAAATTGTGACAAAAGTTACTTTGAGCATTATATAAGGCTAATGATTTTTTTTTATTTATAAATTTTTATATTCATTTTTCTTTTTGTATTTGCATTATTGTTATATTTATAATTATTTTTATTTTTTGCATTTTTATTATTATTTTTAAAGCAGAAAATCAAACCAAATCTTGCTCTATAATCAAAACCCGATGCCGCATGTAGGTCACTGTGTTTTCAGAGCGATCGCAGATTTCCACTATTATCCTTTACAAACGGTGTATTTCCGGCGCAGGTTTTTCGAGCTGTCAGGTGAACATACAGGCCTGACAGGAGCCATCTCCACCTGCCTGTCTCCTGTTATCCGCACCTGTCACCACATCACGCCGCCGCTCTTTCTTATTCTCATATAAACAGCTCCACAAAGGTTATTTCAATGTCAGCGAGAAGGACGCTCTCCTCCAGAACACGGGCAGAAAGACACACTCTGGTATTTTAAGTGCTTCTGTGGCATTTTCGGTTTTGCAGAACACATAAATCCACCTCCAGACCGAAACTCTCTCTCATCATTTTAGCTGCATCTGTATAATAGTACTGCACACATGTCACCAGAAAGTACTACACCAAATACACAATGTGATAAACGACTGCACTGTCAGTACTCGCGTAGGGATCTTCTATTCTTCTCAAGATCATTTTTAGCAGAAAAAACACGGCCATTGCTCGAAAATAGAGTTTATTTGGAGATTTTGAATCGCTTAGAAAATTGTCCAATCTATAAAATGTTGTGTTTGTCAAAAGTAACAAAAACACTATGATATTAAATCTCAAATGACACAAAATCGATTCTTGTGAGTTTTAAAACATGTTATAATGTTAATAAATAGGCCTAGAGTTGTGTTTTGTGCCATTCTTCTCCTTATTTCCACATGAAAACAAAATGATTCCAATTTTATGATGTTTTTTTACTGATATCACTAATCTATAAAAACATTTTCAAACAGATTTCTCTAAATGTGTGTTTTTCTTCTCCTCCTGCAGTGTTTGGCCTCTAATCACCCCAACGTCCGCGATCAATTCCACAATTACCTGAGCGCTAAAAGTAAACTTATTAGAAAGTGAGCTCCTGCTCTCCCGTCTCTCCTCTTCTCTTTTCCTTTCTTGTCTCTGCTTCCTTTGCTTCTCTCTCCTCTTCTATCCTTTTCCCCTCTCTCCTTTCCTCTCTTCTGTCCTCTCTCCTCTGTGCTCCCTCTCCTCCTTCTCTTCGCTCCTCCCTCCTCTGTGTTCCCTCGGCTCCTCTCTCCTCTCCTATCTCATCTCCTTTTTTGTCTCCTCTCCCTTTCCTCCTCTCTCCTCTTCTATCCTTTTCCCCTCTCCTCTTTCATCTCTCCTTTCCTCTCTTCTATCCTCCCTTTGGTCCTCTCTCTTCTTCCCTCTCAAGTCCCCTCTCCTCGCTCCTCTGTGCTCCCTCTCCTCCCTTTCCTCCTCTCTCCTCTTCTATCCTTTTCCCCTCTCCTCTTTCATCTCTCTTTTCCTATCCTTTCTTCTGTGCTCCCTTTGCTCCTCTCTCCTCTTCCCTCTCCTCATCTCTTCCCTCCACTGTGCTCCCGTCTCTCTTCACTCTCTCTTCTCTTGTATGTGCTTCCTTTTCTCCTCTCCTCTCTCCTTCTCCCTTCTCTCCTCATCTCTCCCCTCTTCTGTGCTCCCTTCTTTCCTCGCTCTTTCTTCTCTCCTCTGTGCTCCCTCCTCTCCTCATCTCTCCTCTCCTCTGTGCTCCCTTCTCTCCTCCTCTCTTCTCTCCTCTGCGCTCCTTCTCTCCTCTCTCCACCTCTCTCCTCTCCTCTGTGCTCCCTTCTCTCCTCCTCTCTTCTCTCCTCTGCGCTCCTTCTCTCCTCTCTCCACCTCTCTCCTCTCCTCTGTGCTCCCTTCTCTCCTCTTCTCTTCTCTCCTCTGTGCTCCCTTCTCTCCTCTCTTCTCCTCTCTTCTCTCCTCTGTGCTCCCTTCTCTCCTTCTCTCTTCTCTCCTCTGTGCTCCCTTCGCTCCTCCTCTCTTCTCTCCTCTGTGCTCCCTTCTCTCCTCCTCTCTTCTCTCCTCTGTGCTCCCTTCTCTCCTCTCTCCTCCTCTCTTCTCTCCTCTGTGCTCCCTTCTCTCCTCTCTCCTCCTCTCTTCTCTCCTCTGTGCTCCCTTCTCTCCTCTCTCCACCTCTCTCCTCTCCTCTGTGCTCCCTTCTCTCCTCTCTCCTCCTCTCTTCTCTCCTCTGTGCTCCCTTCTCTCCTCCTCTCGTCTCTCCTCTGTGCTCCCTTCTCTCCTCTTCTCTCCTCAGTGCTCCCTTCTCTCCTCTCTTTTCTCCTCCGTTCTCCCTTCCCTCCTCTCTTCTCTCTATAAAAACAATCTATAAAACCGTTTGCCACATCTGTTATTAGTTCCTTGTTTGGTTGGCTGGTGCAGGCGAGCTGGCAAACGCAGTCATGCTGAACAGGGGGCAGACCGGCAGACTGGCACACGATACACACACACACACACACACACGGGCTCGCTGACAAACTGTCCGCTCCCGTCAGGCCGGGCACCGGGCTACAGCAGCAGAATGAGAACAGAGGCTCGTCTTCAAAACACAAAACACAAAACACAAAACACCAAACACCAAACACAGTCCTCCTCAGTGACACAACAACAGAACAGCAGAACATGGACTAAATGAGTCTTTTCTGTATACACACACTCACACTGATTTGTCATTTTGTTTGCAGGGTTTAGAATGTAAAATATTTCAACTGGAAAGAAGAGACGTAACATGCAAGTCTCTAAATATTGTGGTGTAAATTAAAGCTGCACATTTTTGTACAAAAGAAAAGAACTGCGCTACACTGAAAATTTCTCTGATCTGGCCAAGATTTTCAAACTTCTATCAGGTTATTCATCTTGTTTTCAGATTTATTATGTATTTAACTGTCACATATATTTCTTCCATGACTCAACTAGTCAGAAAATTGTAACTTTAGGCAATAAATGTTTAAAAGAACCTACAATCCATTTACTATAGTTTCCCCCTGCAGAGTTTCACTGGTTTTAGATTCAGTGATACAGATTTGCTTGATACTCGAGTATGTTCATCTAAAACTTAGCATCCATAAACTTATCTCCAGCCCATAAACACTTATCAGAGACGGCTTCATTCTAGTCTAGAGGTGGTTTATTTTAAGATAACCTGTCAAGTAAAATGATCTTGCTGCATGGACAGATCATTTCACTATTTTTAAGTCATTTTCTGCTAGATTTAAGTGTTTATAATATCTTACATTTTGGCCAAGGTTCTTTGCAGTGTAAGTGTAACATTTGCTATTTGCGACTTAGAACAAAAACTGCTTAATAACAGCAGTTTCTTCACGTTACTGCGCTGAAGAGCAAAGGATCATGGGCAATGTTGTCTCTGCATTTTATCACACAGGAGCATGAAGCAAACAAACTAAAAAGAACACCGAAGGGAGCTCAGAACGCTCAGCTCACCCCCTCGGTCTCCCCAAAGACTTCTGCCTCATCAAACCTCTCATCGAGTAAATGATAAACACATGGAGCTCAAAATCAGGCTACAGTCAAATCAATTCAATAAATTCACATTTGGTTTTATAAATGTCTGACTACGTTTAAATAGCGAAGCAAGGCCCCGTGTGCGCCGCTGTCAACAGGGTCTAAATATGAGCAGCATCATGGAAGGCCTTCGAGCACCTCCTGAACCTCGGAGAGAAACTGTCTGGAGCTGTCACTGAAACAAATCACTAAGAAAATACAGTATGTACAACTAAACAGCAGCCCTTATACTGTATGAAAGTCTGTGTGGTGTTTACATGAGGGGCAGGGGCAGTGTGTCACTCACAGCAACACAACACACACACAGAACACAAATGACTGTGATTGTCCCTCTGTGGTCTCCGTACAAAAACACGTCTCATCACTGCTCAGCCACATCCTAAATTCTAACAGTTTTAGCATCAGACAAAGGCCTCAAATAACATGAAATAAATACTGGATTTTCTTCATTTAGTTAATTAGTTAGAGATTAATCAGACACAGACTGGGCTTACATCTGTATTTAAGGTAGATAAATGATGACACTGTGCGATATTTTCGATGGTTCCACTCGCTCCAGCTCAAACTGTACGATCAAATCTCAGGGTTTAAACGTTCACAGTTCACGATTCATGTTCTCACATTATACGAATGACTTCAACAGTGCCAAACCCTCACAAGAGGCAACTGGATTTCAAACAGGTTTGATATTCTTGCGACCTATGATTGCCGATCAGGAGCTGGTCGTGAGGTGTTCATCGTTTCTCATTACCCCATGTATAATGCACAAACACGACACACAATTAAGCCAAAACTTGATGGCACGAGTGAAAAGTCAGCTCAAAAACTGTTACTTTGCACCTCTTGGAAGCTCAAACGCACCTGTCAGTTTGCTCTAGACCTGCTATTACTTCCAGTACAGGTTTGTCAGAAAAGTTTGCAAATCCTTTTTATTTCTATTGAGAGCAGACTTTAACCTTCTCAACAGTTCTCACCACTCTGCCCCTCCCTCTCCCTCATTCCCTCTCTCCGTCACTGCCCCTCCATTCGCCCGCAGACTTTCATCAGGCCGAATCGAGCGCCAAGGACAGGGAAGATGGACGAGGAGGATGGGCAGCCGATACTTCCACAGGAGCAGAGATTGAGACAAATGAGCCTTGTTATGTTAGCGGCATGCTCCACCTCAGAACTCAACCACAGACCAGAGAGAGACTGGGGACCAGAAACCACAGACCAGAGACCAGAGAGAGACCGGAGACCAGAAACCAGAGACCGGAGACCAGAGACCACAAACCAGAGACCAGAGAGAGACCAGAGAGCAGAAACCAGAGACCAGAGAGAGACCATAGACCAGAAACCAGAGACCAGAGAGAGACCAGAGACCAGAGAGAGACCGTAGACCAGAAACCGGAGACCGGAGAGAGACCAGAGACCAGAGAGAGACCGGAGACCAGAAACCAGAGACCAGAGAGAGACCGGAGACCAGAAACCAGAGACCGGAGAGAGACCAGAAGCCAGAGACAAGAGAGAGACCAGATACCAGAAACACACCCGAGAGAGACCAGAGACCAGAAACCAAAGAGAGACCGGAGACCATAAACCAGAGACCAGAGAGAGATCGGAGACCAGAGAGAGACTGGAGACCGGAGAGAGACCAGAGAAAGACTAGAGAGAGATCAGAGACCAGAGAGAGACAAGAGAGAGACCAGAGAACAGAGAGAGACCGGGGACCAGAGGAAGTCCAGAGAGAGACCGGAGACCAGAAACCAGAGACCAGAGAGAGACCGGAGACCAGAACCAGACCAGAGACCAGAGAAAGACCAGAGAAAAACGAAAATCAGACCAGAACCAGATCAGAGACCATAGAGAGACGAGAGAAAGACCAAAACCAGACCAGAACCAGACCAGAGACCAGAACCAGACGAGCACCAGCCTAGAACCAGACCAGAGACCAGAGAGACCAGAACCAGACCAGAAACCAGACTAGAACCGAGACCAGACCAGATCAGGCCAGAGAGAGAACAGGAAGAGAGCAGAGTCAGACCAGAGAGAGACTAGAACCAAACCCAAACCAGACCAGAGAGAGACCAGAGAACCAGACCAGAGAGAGACCAGAACCAGACCAGAGAGAGACCCAAGTGTTCTAATAATGATAACTGGCTTCTATATGAGTCTTACAAATGAATTCTCAGTTTTGTAGAGGTGGATTGTCACAGTTTTGGAGTATAAATCTAAAGTATAATCGAAGAATCACGGTCCAACACTCTGCTGTTGAGGAACTGCACTTTTAGACGCTATAACGTTTAGTCTATTTGTGCTAATCCTCATAGACTCCCTGTATCTTACCTCTGTTTCTGTGTGCAGTTACTGAAGGCCCATCTCTCTCTCCAAACATCTCAGAGTGTCTCCAGGTGAAGGTGTTGTCAGAGCCGTGCCCAGGGCGCTCTGCTCTTAACCACGCGGTGTACACTTCAATAATAGATCTGTATCTCTGCGCCGAGCCACTGAGCAGATCAAATATTTACTCTGTTTAGCAAAAGCGTTTTCAAAATCAATCCGTTTCCTTCGTGGCCCCGGGCGTGATCTCAGCGGTGATTACAGACCTGCTGCTGTCCATGTCCGGAGACGTCTTTATATTACAGAAAGTACAGAGGAGAGAAGAGGGGAGTGGACACAGGGAAAGGGCTGAGGTGAGGGATTGGGGACTGGGATTACACAAACCAATGTGCCCGCCCCTCACCAGTGCCCAGATTAACACGTGGAAAGTGAATATTTTATCAGGACAATACTGTTTATGGGATGATAAATTAAAATAAAATTGAAAACGCATTCGGATTGGCACAACAAAGTCTCAGGAGCTTCTTTTCGGTAACAGAAAACACATGCACATTCTGTAGTTTAAAACCTACAAACATCCTGAATTGCATGTGATTCTTATGCTATTTATGTTTTTTAAGGACTTCACAAGCACCGCATTAGACAAGCCAGATGCATTCTTTTAGTGTTATTTTCCACCAAACGCATCCATCCATTTTC
Organism: Odontamblyopus lacepedii; assembly: GCA_034769755.1. Classification (NCBI taxonomy): domain Eukaryota; kingdom Metazoa; phylum Chordata; class Actinopteri; order Gobiiformes; family Gobiidae; genus Odontamblyopus; species Odontamblyopus lacepedii. The sequence continues at coordinate 18,880,435 of CM068348.1, forward strand.
ATTGGCCCAAACTTTGCCAAAGAGTGTAGTGAGTCAAGATGGTTGATGCTCGGAGCGTTTATGTCCGTAACAATTGTAAAAGCCGCTCTAAGTGCAGTTATTTTGCAAATAAATAGCAAATTGCGCATCCTGGGCTGCGTAATTGCACATCTCTTGCTATTTTTATTTGGTTTATTTCTGTCAAAAGGTACAAATATAAATGTAATATTCATCATGTAAATGCAGGAAGTGATGTGGCTCTGGCCCTGGACCTGACAGGAGCTGTTTCCAGGAATGGAACAGGAAAGTAATGATGCTATTGCACTTTTTTGTTTTGTTTTGAGGCAATAAGGATATTTTTAGTTTACCTACAGACTTGATATTTTGCACTTTTGTAACTAAGACCCTAAATTTAGGTTTTTTTTTTAAATATCCAAAAAGCTGTTTATTCGTGTTTGCTGTGTGTTTTGTATGAAAGTATGAATTTGATTTTACTTTTTTTTGACATTTGTATTTCTGGTCCTGTAGCTTTTGTCACAGCCATATGACACAACTACAGCAGCAGATGGTGAAATAACAGGTTTTACAGAAAAAAAGGATGTATAACACTTCATTAGGGGGTAAAAGGGGGAGTTTGAATAGCAAGATTAAGACAAAAATCCAGGTGAGGACAAATCTACTCAAATTGCCCTTATGTCTGGAAGGAGTTTAATGCTCAGAGGAGAGCCAAGTGACTCACACCCAGAGTTTCCCCAAACTAATGTAATAAGATATTAATCGGTTAAGATAAATATATTATTAATCCCGAAGGAAATTCAAAAAGCGGTTTATCAATTATTAGGCAAGGTAAATGTATTTGTATAGCACAGTTCATACACAAAATGCTTTACTGCGTTAGAAAATGGATGCCGGTGGCTGACGTGGGCGTAAACGTCATCACAATAAAGAGACAGCAACTCGTATGGATAGCTACAGATCATGCAAACGTAACATATCACAGATTAACAAAATTTAACAGAAGAACAAAGTAAGTATAGAGCAGTGGGTGTACGCTGATGGTGGTGAAAACGGGGGTAGATTGGCAAAATGGCATCTTGAAACTAAGCGATTAAAGACGACTCAAACATGCACAAATCACTCCAAATAAAATTTCAGGTGAAGAAAACAACTATAACATGGTTAAAACCTCAGAAAAGTCCATTTGGCAGAATAGGTCTGCTTTAAGGATGTAAACTGTCCAACAAAGTACATTTAAATTTCAAACACTCACAGGGCCCCCGCTGAGCACTCACGGACCCCCAGGAGAGAACTGACTCCTGGTTTCAAAACATACATCGAAAATGTAATTGCAACTGAAATCTTGTCAGAAAAAATTTCTAGATTTTTGTCCAAACATGTGCAGCCTGGACTCTGCACATCCTTCTGATTCTACTGTCGAGAATAATGAATAAAAGACTCACAATCAGCTTTAAAAGTCCTATAATATGCAGATAAATTAGCCATGTTGTAATGTTTTTCCTCCTCAAAAACAGACCTGGAGTTGTGTTTTGTTTCATTCACACATGTTTGAGTAACACTTTATTTTTATTAGTCTGTCTACATCTCCAAAGCTCAAAATGCTCTGTCCACCTTGTAGAAATGCTTGTTTAGCTGAATATGACTGAAAGGTTTTCTCTCATTTAATGTCTCTTTCTCTTTTTTATTTTATGACGATTACGTGTGTTTTGATTTGTTTGTATTGCAATTTTAATGTATTTCTTATTCTGTAAAGCATTTTGAATTACTTTGCGTCCGAATTGTGCTGTACAAATAAACTTGCCTTGCAATGTCATGAAGTGACAGCTCCTTTAACCTTTAAAGTCAGCAAGTTTTTTATTTCCATAGTGCTTTTTCACAGACATATGTCACAAAGACGTTACAGAGAGTTATTCATTCACTCTATATCCAGTGGAGGTAAACTACTATTACAGAATGACAGAAGCGAGGCTGCCATTCTGAGGGATTTTAACATATGCAAAGCAAAACAGACAAACAGACAAAAGGAGAGTTTGTGCCGATTATTAGTCTCACTTGAAGGACAGAGACGCCACATTTGGGTCTCAGGACAGATTTCTACAGTAGAGGAGCTAGTTTCACATGTGAAATGAAGAGTCAGAATGAAAACAAACACAAGAGAATATCAGCACTTAAGAAATCTGATATATACATCGAATATACAGATACATCGAAAATGTAACTGAAATTGAAATACTTGTCAGAAAAAATGTTTAGATTTTTGTCCAAACATGTGCAGCCTGGACACTGCACATCCTTCTGATTCTACTGTCGAGAATAATGAATAAAAGACTCACAATCAGCTTTAAAAGTCCTATACTATGCAGATAAATTAGCCATGTTGTAATGTTGTTACCTCCTCAAAACCAGACCTGGAGTTGTGTTTTGTTGCATTCCCACATGTTCTCTCTTTATTCTTAGTCTGTTATCAGCTCCCTTTTACCTTTCAGATTTCCAGCGTTGAAATCATCCAAATGATTTTAGTGAAGGTGTATGAAGTTTAAAAACACAGTGGAGCCCTTCCTGTATTAACACCGTGTTTTGGAGAGAAGAACTCAGCCTAAATCTGCAGGTTTTGTGCGTTAAACGTGTGTATGAAACAAAACACAACTCCAGGTCTGTTTGTGACGAGGAAAGAGAATAGTGTAATATATGGGCCCTTTAAATATAAGGATTTTAACATTTCTTCAGTTCTTTAAAGACGTCTGGACTAATTCCTTCTCCATTGACACTTACACTTATGTATTATTAGCACTTAAAGCAGGACTTCAACTTCAAAAACTCTTCTTCTCTCGAGCCGTGGAGCTTTGACTGACAGAAATCTCCAGGTAAAGTCTGAACCCCACTTATCTCACATTTACAGGTCCGTTTGTGATGAGGAAACAGCATTATAACAGATCAGAAAATAGCGTAATATCGTCGTTTCAAAGAAACTCGGACCCAAACTGCTCCCCGCACTCTGAGCTCTGAGATAAATCACACATGGGTCTAAACAAGGCAGTTAAAATGTCGTTAGGAGGACATCAGAGCTCTGTGATAAGTCCAGCGGAGGTTTGGGGGTGAGGGGTGAACAGAGGAGGCGGGAGGGGGTGAGGGCAGTAAGGGCCTAATGAGGGGTGAAGAGGGGCCCCTGGGAGCCCCTCAGGCACATTCATTAGGAGATGAAAAAGCTCCACTCGGCAGTCGGACCGGACAGAGCGGGGCAGGTCTGAGATGGGCTCACTTCTCTGTCAACAGAAGCTTCTGGACATTCATCACAGAGATCATAGCGGAGGGCGTCTGCTGGAACTATATTAGAATAACCTGATGTTCTGGAGGTGCTGATCAGAGCAAATATGTGGAGGGCAGACGTACGCTCCAGCACCGACCCCTCTGTGCACTGGCCACGCTCTTTTTCTCACTGAAACTCTGCCAAAAACAATATCTAGCTCAATTAAAATGACTTAATCTAAGAACATTTGACTTTATTTGAGTAGATTCAACTCTAAAATGATCTACCAGTGGAACTTTGTTTCTTATTTAAATGCAAATAGTTGTTATTTTACTTATTTCAAGTGTAACAAGATGTATTTTCATATTATAAATTCAAAAAGTCTTGATCCACTGGCAGACCATTTTACTTGTCAATTAAAATTTACTCAAATTGTGATAAAATGTTCTTAAGTTGAGAAATCTTAAATGAACTCTACTGAAGGACACTCTCAAAAACAAAATCTAGTTAAGCTAAAATGACTTGGATTAAGAAAGTTTTTACCATGATTTGAGTAAATTTCACTTGACAAGTAAAATTATCTGCCAGTGCAAGAGATTACAATAACATTTTTGCACTTAAAATATGTTTATGTTATGTTTATGTTTATTTCTTAAATATGGGACAGTGCACATTAATCAACATGTGCCAGTGCAGCATGTAAATGTGCCGGAGTTTGCTGTGGAGGCTCATTTTCATCTGTAGTCCCATTGGCAGGTTGATGGCAAGACAAAAAATAGGCACAATAACATTCAGTCCATCACACATGACAAAGACATTAAAGATCAGTGAATATGAATAGTAAACATGTTAGAAAAATGAACATGCTAAAAGCACACACAGCACATAGACTAAAGACAATAAGCACAAATCACAATCACACAAGACAGACATTTGCTGTGATGTTAAATGTTAAATATGCAAATACATCTTGCACCACTTCAAATAAGAAAAACAACTTTTTACACTTAAAATAAGAAATAAAATCAAATTTTGCTAGAATTAAGAAAAAAACACTTATTCCACTGGCAGATCATTTCACTTGTTGTAGATGAATCCACTCGAATAAAGTCAAATGTTCTTAATTTAAGTCATTTTAACTTACCTAGATATTGTTGTTTTTTTTCAGTGGACTGCAAGGGAAATTGTGACTAATCATCCATTAAGACAACTGTATTTTGATTCTTGTAATTGTTAAGCAGGCTGTACAGACTAAAAAACATCCCAAAAAATCTTTAATGAAAATTTTTTTTTGCCCATATTACAGTATTTCCTGATCTAAGGTATGAAGGCACAACGTATAGTCTCCGTACTTTCAGAACATAGACATTTATTAAAAAATAAAATAAAATAAAGAGAACAAAATTATTAAAAACAATCAATGCTCAAAAAAAAAAAAAAAAAGAGTAGGAAGAAGCAGCGTTATTTTAACCCTACCCCTACAATTTACAATTACTTTACCATGAAATATCCAAAAGGTAAATTCACAAATGAACCTGAACATTTCTATCAGTGTCTAGACACAAGAACTCACTGTATGGCAATAAAAATCTGCATTTTAACCATATTCATTTTACCTGCCCCCATCTGTATTAAATAACTTTGGTCTATAGAATGATGTGATGTTATCTGAAACCCTGCAACAGTTAAGTACATTACACTCTATCTTTAGACATTTGACCATAGATAAATTAGGTACATTTAAATCAATTAGATGGAAACAAAATCAAACAAACAAACAAAAAAACAAACAAAAACACAATACAAATACACACAGGTTTATAATATATTGTCAATAATAATGTAACTCACAAATGCATTTTTAGAGTGAGCTCTTCTCTCAAACAGAAAACATTCCGTTCCACCTTGTGATGTCATTAAGTGGTAATACAGGAAGTGCTCCAATGTTTGTTTGTTTGTTTTTTTGGATTATATCGGCTCTGAAACGGCCAATTTCCAGTGAACTAAATTAAAACTAAAAATCAGCTTTTAATATGAAAACTACAAAGCAAAAAAGGATTTTCTAGCATAGTTAAACTGACTTGAATTAAGCAGATTCATCTTAAAAGATAAATTTTAAGATTGTTTTACTTAATAAAATGAGTTTTTTTAATGTATAATTTTCAAGATATTCCATCCTGATATATCTTATCTAGATATTACAACTTATTCTAAGCACTTTTTATATTAAATGGAGCCAGGATACACCTCTTTAACTTCCTTCTCAAACCAATAAGGTGACAAATCTTTCCATACATACTTGAAACGAGTGTTTTCTGCTTAGAACAAGATTTGTATTCCGTCTTGTTCTCAGAAAACTTGGGAAGTGAAAATTTTTTACTGCACAAAAATTTCTTACGGCAGACAATTTCACTTAAAATAGGGCATTTTTACCTCAAAATTTGTATTTTTTTCTTATTTTTGATAGGCCTTTTTTGCAGTGTACCACTTCATGACATCACAAGGTGGAACAGAGCATTTTGAGTTTTGGAAATGTAAACAGATTGCAAAAAAACTTACTTATAAATGTGAGAATGAAACATAACACAACTCATAACACATTTTAACATGACTTAAAGCTCACGAGGGTCAGTTTAGTGTAATACTGGATCTTTAATATATCATAAAGGATTTTTGAATCACATCTCTACCTTTATTAGTCAAATCTATTCAAAATTCAAAAACCGAAATAACTGTTTGAGTCGACTGCTCGGAAACACGTACCAGCAGCCGTCCTCTTCTACTTCACTGCGGAGTTTTGAAGTTTCAGTCGAAAATGTAATAACCTGGTTTGACAATAGTTTCTGTGTAATGTTCTCCCCAAACCCATTCTCACGTCTCAGCTCATTTACGCCCATCATTACGGTTAAAAGTAATTGAAATGTGGAATCATATTTTGTCCTTTCGCGTCACACACACGGGTAAAGTCAGCCGCAGACAGATTAATACGCTGCATATCAAAACTTTCGCTTCCTTTATTGCGTTGCGTTTTGTTGCGTTTTTTTCCTCCGGGCCAAAATAATAGATTCATTTAGCCAGTGGAGCTTTCTGTGAACCAAGGATTATGCTAATGAGCCACTGAGCGCTTTAAGCAAAATACAGAAAATACAGAAAATACAGAAGACGCTGAAGAGTGGGAGAAACTGCAGCGGCTCACATTTCCTACGCTCCTGTTCCCATGCATACAAATGGGACACTCTCTTTTTCCTCTCCGTGTGGGTCTCTGTCTCTCTCTCTCTCTCTCTCTCTCTCTCGCGTCCTCTCTTTTTGGCCCCATCTCTGTCGTTTCTTTCTCTCTATCTGTATCTGTCTCTCTGCTCCCCTTTCCCTCTTCTCTTTCTCTCTCTCTCTCTGTGTATGTCTCGTCCCCCCTCTCTCCATTTCTCTCTCTTCCCCCTCCACCTTTCTTCTCTCTCCTTTTCTCACTTCCCCTCTCTCTGTTTCCTCCTCTCTACTTCTCTCTCCCTCCCCCTATTTCTGTTTCCTCCTTTCTCCCTCTCTCTCTCTTGTTTCCCCCCCCTCCCCCCTCCATCTCTCTTTTCTCTCTCCCTCCCCCCTCTCGGTTTCCTCCTCTCCACCTCTCTCTCTCCTCTCCCCTCTCTCTTTTCTCTCTCCCTCCCCCCTCTGTTTCTTCCTCTCACCCTCTCTCTCCTCCTTTCTCTCATTCCCCCTCTCTCCATCTCTCTTTTCTCTCTCCCTCTCTGTTTCCTCCTCTATCCTTCTCGCTCCCTCTCTCTCCCTCCCTCTCTCTATCTCTCTGTTTCTCTACCCCCCTCCTCTCTCTCTCCTCCTTCTGTTTCCTCCTTCCTCCCTCTCTATCCCCATCCTATGTTTCCTACTTTCTCCCTCTCTCTCTTTCCTCTCCCCTCTCTCTGTTTCCTCCTCTCTCCTTCTTCCCCACCCTGTTTTTCTCTACCTCCCTCTCCCCCTCACTCTCTCTGTTTCTTCCTTTCTCCCTGTCTCTCTCTTCCCCCTTTCTCTCTGTTTCCTTGTCTCTCCTTCTCGCTCCCTCTCTCTCTCTGTTTCTCTATCCCCCTCGTCTCTTTCTCTCTACCTCCCCCTCCCTTCTGTTTCATCCTTTCTCCCTCTCTCTCTCCTCCTCTCCTTCCTCTCCTACCTCCCCCTCTCTCTGTTTCCTCCTCTCATCTTCTCGCTCCCTCTCTCTCTATGTTTCTCCATCCCCTCCTCTCTCTCTATGTTTCTCCAGGTGTGCCTCTTAAAACAAAAGGCTGGTGTGTTTCCTGTGTGCTTCACTCGTTCTTCTCTCGTTCTCCTCTGGTTTCTCTGTCGTCTGTTATCCCTCGTTCTTCCTCGCCCTGATGAGGCCTCTTTATTAAGCCTGTCTGCTCGCCTTGTTACCCATCTCCTGTAATTAGCACCCGCCAACCTCCGGGTGCTAATCCCCCGTCAGCGCCGGATTTCCACATCAAAGCTCGCTCCCTCCATCCTCCCATCCTCCCTCCATACTCACTCCATCCTCTGCCCCATCATCTATCCATCCTCCCATACTCTTTCCATCCTCCCATAGTCTCTCCATCCTCCCTCCATCCTTCCATACTCTCTCCATCCTCTGTCCCATCCTCCATCCTCTCGCCATGCTTCCATACTCCTATATTCTCTCCTAACCTCCCATCCTCTCTTCAGCCTTCCATCCTTTCTCCATCCTCCCTCCATCTTCCTATAATCTCTCCCATCCTCTCAGTCTCTCCATCCTTCCATACTAATTCTCTACTAACCTCCCATCCTCTCTTCAGCCTCCCATCCTCTCTCCATACTCCAATCCTCTCTCCATCCTTTCCCATACTCATATCCTCTCTCCCATCCTCCCATACGCTCTCCATCCTCCCATACTTTTTCCATCCTCTCTTCCATCCTCCCATACGCTCTCCATCCTCCCATACTTTTTCCATCCTCTCTTCCATCCTTTCATACTCTCTCCATTCTCCCATCAACTCTCTCCCAGCCTCTCATCCTCTCCCATCCTCTCTCCATCCTCCCATCTTCTTTCTCTCCCATCCTCCCATTCCTCTCTATCTCGCCCTCTCTCTCTCCCTCCCTCTTTCTCTCTTCTTCCCTCCCTACCTCTCTCTCTCCTCTCCCATACCTCTAGCTCCCTCCCTCCTCTCCTCTCCTTCTCTCTTCCAAACCGAGCTGATGCTCTATTTAAACCTGTAATTATTTGCCGAGCAGAGCTCCAGTCTCCTTCTTTTGTCTGGAGGAATGGGTCTTTGCAGAAGAATCCCCACTCCACTTCCACACAGCCAAATATAGAGCTGGAGGAGCTGTAGCCGGGACGGGCAAAGCTCTCTCTCTTTCTTTCTCTCTGTCTCCCTCTTTTAAACCCTCCTTCTTCTCCCTCTGTCTCTCCAGCTCTGTGTTTTAGAGGCACCTGCAGAGGTCAGGGTCACACAGGAGAGAGGAGAGAGGGTGGGGGTCACTACATCTGGACAGGCCAAACTCTTTCCTTCTCTCTGCCCTTCCCCTAATGAACAAGAAATAATGACAGCAATAACTCAAAAAAAAAGAAAAAAAAGAAAAAAAGAAACAAGTTTGCCACTGAAAAATCCAAAACTTAACTATAGCTTAAAAACATTAAAAACACAAAAGACGTGGGAGCTTCAGGGGACAGTGTCTTAGATCTTCGCCCAGAACACGACAAAGCTCAAAAGCTCAACAGACAGTGAAGCTAACCATGCTCGTAGTAGAGTTGTAGTCAAGGCCGCACTAATCGAGACCAAGACCTGTCTGAGATCACAGGGTCCTGAGACCGTGACAAGACCAAGACCTCTGAGGGTCGAGGCCGAGACAAGACAGAGACTTTTAAAGGCCGAGACCAAAACAAGACTGAGACTGAATTTCCTACATTTATTTGTATTTTACAGTTATTTTGGCACATATATATCAGTGTTTTTACAAATCTATCTCCATTTTATCCGATTAATTTAAGATTAAAATAGGCCAAGCAAACTGTGCTGCACTTAAACACTCTGCGCCTCTTTTTTGGACGCTCACTCACAGTTTGAGAACCCTTTCTTTAACCCCGCTTCCACTGGCACAACTTTAAAGTGAATCAGGTGAGTTTTTTTTCAAGTTCATAACATTTACAGTTACATTCTCTGACTGGTTTTGCAGTGATATTTAGCAGCCTTTGCACATTTACCAGCCGCAATGAAATGATAATGATGATCACACCCGTCGAGTGTCAGACCACGAGTTTGAGACGAGACTGAGACAAAGCACCTTCGAGACCAAGACAAGACTGAGTTGAAATGTACTTGAGTCCGAGACAAGACCAAGACCATAAAAAAGCGAAGTACTAGGATACTTGCTCATAGTACAAAAACTTACTGTGAGAGAGTCAAAAATTGCCAAAAAAGTCCAAAGCAATCCGTTGGAATTCTAATAAATGTCCTTTACTAGTTATAGGACACCCCAGCAGCTACTGAAGTAAAGTTTTTTTTTTTAATTATCAACCAATATTGTGCATTTTTTCCCTTTCATTTGTCCATGTATGAAGCTCCTCACTGATTCTCACTTTGCCTTTCCAGTTCAAAGTGTCGTGTACTATTTACTGTACTATTATTGTACTCTATCATTAAAAACTAAACCCCATCACCATTAATCGTTAGGTAAAAACACACTTCACTTCACTTCAAATCTTAATCACGACTAAAAAAGCGCTCTTTGTTTGTGATGAGTTTAAAAGCAGCGCGTCGCTCAGAGCCGCTAATGGGAACGTGCATTCTGTAATTCACTTAAAGGCTAACGTGAAAAGACTTTGAAGGAGCTTTAAAATGGCAGACAGGGGCTTTGACAGGGGCTTTGACAGGAGCGGCATCCTCTGACAGGCGCACGGCAAAAATAACTCACTCACAACAAATTAGAAATACGACTGGGCTTGTAAAAGTGAGAGATGAGAGTGTGTGGATGCTCCCGTCGTGCCCTGACACCGGGGCCGTACATCAGCCGGCTCCTGGGGGCCCCGTGCATGGGACTGTGAACAGATGAGGTCTGGTAATGCGGAGTACAGTGTGTTAGAGCCCCTCTGTACACGCACCGCACAATCTGTTCCTCCTTATGGTCAATGTAAATCAGCTCTCCGCGTTCTCTTCTAATGAATGCATGATAAATAGTTTTGCACGCTTCATTGTTTTGATTCGTACTTTTCGTTTTTTTCCTGCCATTTAGCAGCGGCGCTCGGTGAAACGCAGTATTGGAACCATTAATTCAACAGCAGCAGCAGCCGAGCCTGTATTATATATCAATTCTCACTTTCATACTTTGTCTTTGTCAGTTAGAACAATAATCATAATGGCTCTCATTTAGAACGCTTTTACAACTTTCTCCGATTGGTTTTTCATTTTTCTATCAGGCCCGGTCACACTCCACAGCCGTCAGCGATTCACAAAAACTACAAGAATATAAAGATGGTTTGGACTATCCTGCTAACAAATAATTTTCCAAGACAGGGTATCAGCATCATCATGGAGTTAGGCTTAGTAGTTTTTAAGATAATTGGTTTTAAAATGGTCAGATTAAAATAATACAAAGCAAAAACATAAATGATAATAATTCAAAATAAGTAGCAAAAAATAGCTCAAATAATTTCCTTTGTGGATCACTAAAGTCTGTCTAATGGCCAGTCCCATTTCTAATTTCTACCCTTACCCCTTTCCCTACCCCTTGAAACTGAGCAACAAGGGGTAGAAAGTCGACCTCTAGAAATTGGGACACCCCTTCAACAATCACATATGTCATCAGAAGTCTCCACCAGCTTTTACGTAAGCACAGGGAAAACTGTGAGAACTGTCAGAGCGGAATGACACGCATAAAGAAAGAACACAACCTGAGCTTCTCTAAGGGATAAACCAATGATACTGTTTCAGTTACTTGGGTTACAACATCAAAATAACAACTGTGTAGCACGGACGTTCGCAGTTCGTTCACAACTTTATTTCCACGCATCAACCGATCTCTCAAGTCACAAATAACGTGACACTGCTCAGCGTAGCACTAGCCATTTTGAAAAATGACCATTGTGCATTGGAACAACGTTAAACTTAAGACAATACAGTGGTTATCACAAATTTTAAACCATAAATAATGGAGAAAATACAGTAGAATATAAAGTAGTGGTAGCAGTGATCTTGCTGATGATTCGCAGGACATTCTGAGAAGTTGCCTATACCCCTTCATTTGGAGTGTGCCTCTGAAAAATCTTCGTTTTCGACGGGTAAACAGCCCTACCCCTTTCTCCTACCCCTCTGATATAACGATAAATGACACACCTACACGTGAACGCGCAAAACAGAGGGGTAGGGGTAAGGGGTGTAATGGGATTCAGCCTAAATAGTTTTCAAGATAATTGCTTTTAAAATTGTCAATTTTTGTGACACCCTGTATAATAATACAAAGCAAAAATATAAATGATAATAATTCAAAATAAGTAGCAAAAATAGCTAAAATAATTTCTTTTGTGGATCACTAAAGTTTGTCTAAGTCCGTCGTTAGAACATGAGCTGTGGTCGTTACAAATCCTTTATTATTTCCTCTGCAAACTGTAAAATATCCATAACACAAGAGGCCTGTTTAGTTTAAAGCTTTAGTTTGACTTAATCTTAAAGTTTAAAGCAAAATGTTTTCTTTCTATCCTCGTTATTTCACCCAATGGCCTTTTGTTTCTAAGCGCTCCCGAACCACGCTTTTTTGTGGTGGCACTTCCGGTGAAATGAGGATTCCATTCATGAATTTGGGAAAGATTTTGCATCTCCAATTTGACATAAAGTCGGTTCATTTGAGTAAAATGTTCACGTGCACCAACATGTCACACTGCACTGATTCTCTGGAGGCTTTAAAACCGCTTTATCGTCCGTTTTGAACTTATTTACTGTAAAGATTGGCTCCGTCCAAAATAATACAACCCCGATCATGAAGTCGGTGCCCACAGCAACTTCCGGAATAAGGTGAATTTCAGTTTCTCAAAGAGCTTCTGTGGTCCTATAGCCACAGCCTCCCTGGGGTCACCTGCTTACACCAGACTGATCTGTGTGTCACCCTGAGCTGAGTTCTGCACCAGGACCATAAAATGTACACACAGAACTACTAGAAAAGATGATACTAGTGGTAATTGGACAGCTCCTGGTCAGTCCTCTTTCTCTGCCAGAGGGGCCGGACTGTGGAACTGTTACCAGCTTATTTAGAATTGGAAACCAATAACAACACATTTAAATGCAAATTAAAATTATTGTATGTTTCCAACCAAAATGTACTCACTGAAAAAGTACTGTATATATCTTAGGTGTCTTGTCTGTTTTTATGCATGTATTTTAATTTTTTTTATATGGACAGGTGTTGAAAACTCACACTCAAAGCAAAGCATCTGACTTGTCTAATGCGACTGTGATGTCCTTAATAAACATAAATAATAATAAACACATAAATCTGGATCTAAAGGAGATCCTGAAACACAGAGCGTCATGACGACTGTTTAAATCTGATTGGTGGAATTGTCACAACAGCAGAACAAGTAAAAAAAATCTAACTTTTGTTAAATTCAGTCGAGAGAAAAGCACAGACATTGACTTCTCTGTCCACAAATGCACAAAGCTCTTTCATTCTGCATATTTTTCACAAATTAAAAAGTCTGTACTGATGCTAAAAACTTATGTACATTAGGGTGGTCCATCAAAGCTTGACAAAAATAAAGTTTCAGATAACTTCAAATAGAAGCCTGCATTAGGTTTTAACATCCAAAAGGTGATTTAGGAAGAAATTTGGAAGAAAAAGGAGATTTTGGAGGTTGCTCAAGTTTCCTGGAAATTGACTAATTTTGTGTTTTCAAGTAACTTTGGACTTTATGAACTTTCTAAGAAACTTTTATGGACTTTCATTCATTTTTGTTAAGTTTCAGTTTGTGTTTGCAGAATAAAATGATGAATTATTTGAATATGCTTAATGTGGTTCGTCATGTTATAGGGTAATTTGTAAGTGTCTTGAGCAACCTCTAAATATTAATTCATTTGCATAAAATTTGACTATTTTCGCCAGATATGGAACCAAATCAGAATCAGAATCAGAAAGATTTTATTGCCATATGAGAACAGGTTCACAACATTAGGAAATTGCTGCGGTACTTGGAGCGAAACGTAGACAAACACTAAACATGCAACGCATAAAATAGAATAAAATAAAGTAGAAAACAATGAACTATAATATAACACAAAAATTTGCAAATTCATAAATGGAGGGTTCTAATCTAAGGAATCTAAAAAAAAAATGTTGGACCACCCTAACGTACGTACATGTACCTTTGCAGTATGCACTTTTCCACACTGCTCCTGTGGCTGCCCTGCTCCCCTCTGCTACAGAATGAAGTATGAAGAGAAGAAAACTTAACAGAAGAAAACTTAAAACTTAAGATATCAACAAATCTGTCAAACTTGTGGTTATGCACTGCAAATTTCTCTGATCTGGCCGAGATTTTAAAGCTTACATCAGGTTATTCATGTTGTTTTCAGATTTATTACTTAGTAGTTCTGAGACGGCTTCATTCTAGTCTAGAGGTCCTTTATTTTAAGAGAACTTGTCGAGTAAAATGTTCTTGCTACACGGACAGATAATTTCACAACTTTTAAGTCATTTTCTGATAGATTTAAGTGTGCAGTGTGAGGTGATTGCAGTAATATCTAAGCCACAGTCGCACAGTGTATCTCTACAGAAGTGTCTTGCCAAAAGAAAACTTGCAATTCTCCACATGGGAATTGAACTGTACACCTCTGCAGAACCCGTCCAGATAACTTTACTTATGGTGTCTGTTACTCCAGGTCTGATCGTGCCGATGTGAAAGTGGCCCTCTCATGTTTTCCGTGTGATCTGAGTCCAGGTCAGGGCCCCAGGTGTCGGTTTGAGAGGAACTCTGTAAGTAACACCAGGACCGTGTAGAGTTTCCTCTTAATACAACAACACTGTGGTTAATTCATGTCTGTGTTAATCACCTCCAGAGTGATGGACAGGCCTGTACAGACAGAGAGACGCAGAATGCAACGCCCTGTACAAGCAGATCTTTAGACTTTATCGATCCACAAGGGCAATGATTTGGACACTCGCTCAGATTACGCATCGCACTAAATACAGGGGGGCCCAAAAAAGGTCAAGAATTTTGGCAATTCTTGTTGAAATAACCTCAAATTTTCACAGAATGTATAAAAACAGATCAAGATTTTATATTTCATGGTTTATTTTTGTTCTGTTTTCAGGTTGAGCCGTTCACTCCCAAAGAGATGTCACTTTGTGTCTTGGAATCTGCTCGCACACAGTCACCCAAGACTGTGCAGACTTCAATGCAAAATTTAGAAAACAAACAAACAAATTTGGACTTTGGACCAAAAATTTAAAGAGGAAGGCTAAAGGATCTGGTAGACCAACATCGGTTAGGTTGGGTTAGGTTAGGTTGGGTAAGGTTGGGTAAGGTTGGGTTAGGTTAGGCTGGGTTAGGTTGGGTAAGGTTGGGTTAGGTTAGGTTGGGGTAGGTTAGGTTAGGCTGGGTTAGGCTGGGTTAGGTTGGGTTAGGTTAGGTTAGGTTAGGTTGGGTTAGGTTGGGTTAGGCTGGGTTAGGTTGGGTTAGGCTGGGTTAGGTTAGGTTGGGTTAGGTTGGGTTAGGTTGGGTTAGGTTGGGTTAGGCTGGGTTAGGTTAGGTTGGGTTAGGCTGGGTTAGGTTAGGTTGGGTTAGGTTGGGTTAGGCTAGGTTGGGTTAGGCTGGGTTAGGTTAGGTTGGGTTAGGTTAGGCTCGGTTAGGTTGGGTTAGGCTGGGTTAGGTTAGGTTGGGTTAGGCTAGGTTGGGTTAGGTTGGGTTAGGCTGGGTTAGGTTAGGTTGGGTGAGGTTAGGTTGGGTTAGGCTGGGTTAGGTTAGGTTGGGTTAGGTTAGGTTAGGTTAGGTTGGGTTAGGCTGGGTTAGGTTAGGTTGGGTTAGGTTAGGTTCGGTTAGGTTAGGCTGGGTTAGGTTAGGTTAGGTTAGGTTGGGTTAGGCTGGGTTAGGTTAGGTTAGGTTGGGTTAGGCTGGGTTAGATTGGGTTAGGTTAGGTTAGGCTGGGTTAGGTTGGGTTAGGTTAGGTTGGGTTAGGCTGGGTTAGGTTAGGTTGGGTGAGGTTAGGTTGGGTTAGGCTGGGTTAGGTTAGGTTAGGTTCGGTTAGGCTGGGTTAGGTTGGGTTAGGTTAGGTTGGGTTAGGCTGGGTTAGGTTAGGTTGGGTGAGGTTAGGCTGGGTTAGGTTGGGTTAGGTTAGGTTGGGTTAGGTGGGTTAGGTGAGGTTAGGTTGGGTTAGGTTGGGTTAGGTTAGGTTGGGTTAGGTGGGTTAGGTGAGGTTAGGTTGGGTTAGGTTGCTTTATTCGTACCCGCAGGAAAATTTGTTTTGCAGATTTCAGAGGCTGGTTCCACATTTCCCATTTCATTCATCCACATTATGTACAATAAACGCATATAAAAACACAATTGTCAAATGGTAAGGAATGGTTTTGTTCCATAAATAAATAAATTCATCCATCAGGTCTGGCTAAGATCACAATAAATATTAAATATATAAAAAACACACTATTTTCCAAGACAGTTGATTTTTATTCTGAATTAATTGTTCTGCATTAAATAGTTCGGAATTAAAATATTCTTCTTCGAGTTTACATGGAAATAATCTGAATTGAGGTTTCCATGGAAAACACATTAAATCGCCTTTATTTAATTCCGCTCAACGTCTGGAGGTGGGGAAGAGTTCTGATTGGACAGCGACACAAACGTATTTACGTCGATCGGAAGAAAACACACACTTCAGCTGCTACCGGCTTTTCTGTCATCTCGGTTTGTCGTTACACCACGGACACAAACGATCCAAACTTTTCCAAAGAGAACGAAGCGGAAACTGGAGAATTCTCTCCTCAAGCTTTACGTCTGTGAGCTGAGGAGGAGAAGGGAAGAGTGTCGGAGAAGGAGGAAGAAGACAAACGGAGTCGACGGCTGCGACACCTCAGCTCACTCCCGCATCCCGCTCACAAATCCAAAGAGCAGTGGATGAAAGTCCGAAGCCATGACTGGTGGAGCTGGATCATCCGGATCGCGACTCAATGAGCACGTACTGAAAGACCGGAATTACTTTTAAGAAAAATAAACATTTACATGACCGAGGAATACATGAATTCGGCTTTAAAATCGCAATAAACCACCCTAAATTTAATTACGAATAATCATTTTCATTAGGAATTAAGTTTTCTCATGTAAACGTGGCAACTGTATTACAACATAATTTGACATTTTCACAATATTCACTTTAGTTTCAGCCCGTCTTTTTAAATAATATTGATTTATCGAATGTCTGAAAATGCACTGATACATAGGGGGAAGCACATCTGGGGGGGGGGGGCACATCGACAGAACATCGGGCCCTACAGCGGCACATGGGGCCCGGGGAGATCTCCAGCACAGGCTCCACATTGGCCTCTGCGCTGGTTAAATTACAGAGCAGGTCACAGCAGGGGGACCGGGAACACCAGTGCCGCCAATCATCTCCTCCGTCCTCGCTCGTGTTTGCCCACATACTGCCCGCCGTAATTGGCATAATTGTCAGGCTGGAGCGGGCGGCGGGATCTGGAGGCGCTCCCGGGGACACGACATGCGAGGACGAGGAGCGGCGAGAGACGGGGCGCGTGATAAAATGGCCGCCTCTTATCTGCTGTGTGCATATGAAAGGCTTATGTCTTCTCCATGACACAATGTGAGCCTCATCACCCTGGGATTTGAGCAGATCCAGCACAGCACACGGCCACAGAAACACAATCATACCACACTCTCCTTCTCCTCCCTTTTCTCCTCCTTCTCTTCCTCTTCTCTTCTCCTCCTCTCTCTTCCTCCTCTTCCTCATCACCGTGGGATTTGAGCAGATCCACCAAAGCACACGGCCATAGAAACACAATCATACCTGAGTCTTCTCCTCCCTTTTCTCCTCTCTTTCTCTCCTTCTCCCTCCTTCACCCTTCTCCACCTCCTCCTTCCTCTTCCCCCTCCTCTTTCTCCTTTTTCTCTTCCTCCTGTCTCCTCCTCTTTCCTCACCCTCCTCACTCTTTATTCTCTTCCTCCTCTCTCAGCCTCCTCCTTCCTCGTTTTTCTCTTCCTCCTGCCTCCTCCTCTTCCCCCTCCTCTTCTTTCCTCATCGTCCTCGCTCTTTATTCTCTTCCTCTTCTCTCAGCCTCCGACTTCCTCTTCCCCCTCCTCCTCTTTCTCCTCATTTTACTCTTCCTCCTGTCTCCTCCTCATTTCTCCTCTTCCCCCTCCTTATCTTTCTCCTTCTTTTTCTCTTCCTCCTGTCTCCTCCTCATCTTCCTCTTCCTCCTCCCATTTCTCTTCTTTTTTGTCTCCTCCTCTTCCTCCTCCTTTTTCTCTTCCTCCTCTCTCAACCTCCTCCTTTCTCTTCCCCCTTCTCCTCCTCTCTTCCTCCACCTCCTTCTTCCTCCTTTTTCCTCATCTTCCTCCTTTCTTCACTTCCTCCTACTTCTCTTCCGCCTTTTCCTCTTCCGTCTCCTCTTTCCTTCTCTCTTCCTCCTCTCTTCTCTTTCACCTCCCTTTTCTCCCTCCTGTCTCCTCCTCTTCTCTCTTCCTCCACCTCTCTTCTTCTCCTCTTTCCTCATCCTCCTCCCTTCTTCACTTCCTTCTACTTCTCTTCCACCTTTTCCTCTTCCTTCTCCTCCTCTCTCTTCCTCCTCTTTCCTCATCCTCCTTTTCCTCCTCTCCACTTCCTCCTCCAGTGTGTTTGTGGTTGATCTGTTATGAATCAAACGTATTTATTTAAACGAACATCTCCACAGATCCTAAAACCTCCACTTAAATATCGTACTTTTACTTTTGTACTTCGTGACCTTCCACTCACGGCTGATTATTAAAACGACTCCTCACACCAGAGCATTTCTAGAAACCTCTGTGTTTGTGTGTGTTTGTCGTACGCTCGTGTTTGTCATCATGAACCACATAATAATTGTAATATTTAAACAATAAAAGCACTTTCTTTTCTGCGGCGGCGCTTGATTTGATAATGACATAGTGAGCGCTGTGTAATTACTCTGATGAGACGGCTGGTTTCATCTGCTCTGCTTTCATTAATCCCCCGGCTCTCGTGCGAAGTTGTGTTTGTTTGCTCCTTTACGCCCAGAATCAACAGCTCCCGCCCCGGCCCCTGCCTCGCTCGTCTCCACGCCGTTTAGCTGTACATTTATTTTCAATTTGAGCCAAACGGCGTCACCAAAGCGCACGGCGGGAACAGATTCGGGTAATTACGGAGCAGCTGCGGCGCACGCGGCGAAGCGGAGGGCCCGTTTACTCCGGTTACACATTAAAGCGTCTTCATTTGTATGATAATGATGGCAAACTAAGAGAAGCAAGGACGCTAACGTGCTAACACGCTAACAAGCTAACGCGGCGTGACAGCTTTTACACGTGCTCATTAGCGGAGGGTTTGTGACGCGCCGTCGAGCCTTCGTTATGACGTAAACGACTGAATCTGAGATCGGAAACTTAAAGGTCCCAGGTCGGGGTAACGTTCGTTCTTTTGAACTTTATTTCATTATTCCATTTCAGTTCCAAACAAAAGAACAGATTTCACCCTTCCAATATTTAATTTAAAGTCTATTTAAAATCACACCAGTCAAAAAACAGTCCCGATGCCTATTTTAATTCTGATATTTTATTCTCTCTGGAAGTCCTGCTGCTTAGTGCTCCCTGTGTGAATTCAGGTCAACCATGAATCTATAATAAAAACTATTTTTATTATAGTTCTATGGAGTAAACTGAACAAAAGAGAGTTTATCGCTGCTTCCTGTTTCTCGTCATGGAGTTCAACAGTTACTTTCTAAGATGTGAAAGTAAACACGTCGCTATAAAAGAAGAAGAGGACATGTCTGTCCACAAAATGAGCCCATTCTCTTTCCTGCTCTACATCAGTATCCAATCCATTGTATCTTAGGTTGTGTTTTTCACAAAACCTTCAAAAGCATTTCATTTCTGAGCACATCTTAATTCCATTTTGCTTCAGTGTGGTGGAAATTTCCACGTCTTTTCTGCTCCAAACAACTCTGTGTGGCTATGTATTTAACCTGGATCTCTGGCAGCCATGGCCTATAACATCCACTGATACAGACTGATGCATCCAAAAACTTCAAAATACACAATAGGCACATAGAACTTCTGGGAAAAATTTAAATAGGCATGATGACTGTTTTTTGATTGGTGTTATTTGAAATAAACTTTGAATATCGGCCGAAATCTGTTTTTTTGTTTGACACTAAAACAGAATAATGAAATATCAAATTGTTTTCCATTTTATTGCTAGCATTTTTAATTGAGATAAAAAAAAAAAACAAATGCCACACAGACCATCCCAGATTATGCTTCAGTTTTTATTACATGTACCTCGACTCACCTGCTCCTACCCTGTGCCTGCCTCTTCAGTTTTCAGTTTTTTAAAAATAATAGTTATAATTTATGACCCCGTTGCATCATTATGTTGTACTTTGGACATTTAAAATCACAATATTCATCTAAAACGACCTGGGAGCTGACGTCACCGTACACATCATCACAACAAAGTGTGGATAGCTGCAGATCACACTTTTTTTTTTTCACTTACATCTGGTAATTCACAAATGACCGCCCCACCTCTGTGTTGGAATAAGCGAAGTCCGTAAATGACTATTTTACTGACACTGAGATTGAAAGAGAAAAGAACGCAGAAAGAAAAAAAATAGATAGAAAAAACGCACAAATACAACAACAAACACTGTGATGCAGATTCGCACAGAACTACAGTAGTATTATCACCGGATGTCTGTGTTTTTACGGAATTTTTACTTTACAAATTACAAATATGACGCATTTGCACGGGTTTAAAATCTCAGGCTTCCTCCGCAATTATTACAAATCACCAAAGCTCCATAGGTAATACTAATCCTGTGCGAATAAGGCTTTAGAAAATAAAATTGGAGAAGGAAGTGATGTGCTTAACGAAAATGGGGGTAGATGTTGAAAATAAGCAATTAAAGATGACTCAAACTTGCACGAATCACTCCAAATACAACTTCGACGGTGAGGGAAACAACTATAACATGATTAAAACCTCTGAAAAGTTGGTTTTACAGCTTTAATACTTAATTCTGTTCAAAGTTCACAATTTATGACGGCACAAATTTGAAAATATGAAAAAATGTTCATAATGACTACAGGGTGAGCTGTTTTTAAGCAGAATATTTAGTTGTTTTCGCGCAGGAAATTGTGATTTGCTGATTACGCCCATTCAAATTCCAATTTTGATTCACTTGCGATTTCTCTTACTCACCATAACATGCCCGCCACAGACAAAAATGAATACGTTGACTTTATATTTTCCATTTTTCTATAAATACGCTGTAATTAATTTGTAAAACATGTCAAATCAAGTTTATAGCCGCGATAACAAAGGACCTTTAAGTGTGGAGTGAATTATCATAACGCGCTGCTTTGGACAGAGGTAGCTCATGTTTATGTTGTGTTTATTAAAGCTGGAGGGGCCCGGGGGACGTGTTTCTCTTTAGGCCCGGAGACGGAGCTCGTGTGAAAACGCTTCTCCCACAGCGGGCGTACGAGCCGGAGTGCGACGCTGGCATGGCGCGCTCCCTGGGGTTTGTGTTGCCATTTGCACTGCTGGCGCTGCAATCCTCCTGACGGGACTGTTAGAAGCACAGCACCGTCACAGCCTGAGTTCCACCGCGGCAGGAGCTCCACCGCAGCACAAGGTCCACCAACGCCTGAACACCAGCAGCTTTTAAAACTTATATCAGGTTATTCATCTTGTTTTCAGATTTATTATCTACTTACTAGTTCTGAAACGGCTTCATTTTAGTCTAGAGGTCATTTAGTTTACGATAACTTGTCAAGTAAAATGATCTTGCTGCATGGACGGATCATTTCACTGCTTTTAATAAGTCATTTTCTAATAGATTTAAGTGTTTAGATCTTACATTTTGGACAAGCGTTTTTGCAGTGCACACACACGTACACACAAACCACACAAACATCATACACACAAACACACATGTACTTCATACATACACACACATGCACATGCAAAGACACTTATACATCACATACACACGTCACACACATATACATACATCACACACACACGTACTCGCACATATACATACATCACATGCACACACATGTACACACATCATACACATTCACACACATCACATGCACTCACACACACACATCACATACACATGCACACATATCATACACACATTCACACACATACACATTCACACACATCACATACACATGCACATACATCACATGCACACACATCATACACATGCACATACATCACATGCACACACATCATACACACATGCACACACATCACATACACATGCACATACATCACATACACATGCACATACATCACATGCACACACATCATACACACATGCACACACATCACATACACATGCACATACATCACATACACATGCACACACATCATACACACATGCACACACATCACATACACATGCACATACATCACATACACATGCACATACATCACATGCACACACATCATACACACATGCACACACATCACATACACATGCACATACATCACATACACACATACATCACATACACATGCACACATACATCACATACACACACACATCACATACACACACACACATCATACACATCACACACACATATACACGTGCACATACACATGCACACACATGCATACACACAGCACACACATATTACACACATGCACACATACATCGCACACACACATGCACACATATACACATACTCCATGTACACATGCATACACATCACATACACACACACATCACACACACTCCCATCACACTCTTGCTCTGCTTAACGTGCTCTGAACACCGGTGCATTAGAGAAACACTCACAACATGTTTTAAATTGGCCAGAATTGATCTCTGAGGAAAAACACCGTTTCTGAGGTGAACCGAGCTGATTTGAGCGCGACGGCTGCAACGGAAGAGAGGAGGAGGAGGAGGAGGAGGAGAGGAGGAAGAGGCAGAGACTGGAGCGGATGAGAGGGAGTGGGGTCGTGACCTTGTTGTAACTAAGCAGATTTGAAACGCTCCCAAATTTGAAGCAGGTCCGCAGGGCTGCAACTAACAATGATTTTAGCAGTCGAATAGTCAGCACATATTTTTTGACAACTGAAGCGATAATTTGTATCATAATTTAGAATTTTTTTTAATATGAACAAATGAGAAATTTGCACATGAAGCTCTTTAAATGGGTGCATTGGAGGAGATGGAGCAGAATCCCGTACCCTCTCTTGCAAATTGTGAATTTTCCTGAATTTTCAACAACGTTTTGATTAAAATAGAGATCCCTTAAGCTTAAATTATATTAAAGAGAGTATTTTTCATTCATTAATTTAGATTAATATAGGTGCTGTCTGTGTTTGGACCACAACGCACAAACTGAAGGATAAATACATATAATTATATCTAAATCTTGAATTTTTATTCACATATTTTATTTATTTTATTTTTTTGCAAACATGCTTTCATATTTTTGGAAACATACAAGCGCTGTGCACGTGAAACAATGGTTTTAATTATGGGGTAAAGCAGATTTGATAAATATACAAAACCACTCAAAAGTTTGGATATATGGAATTAAATTACAAAGAAAAAAGAGTTTAAAAAATCCCCTTTGCTTTGTCAAAAAAAAGTAAAATAAAATAAAAAATATTATTATTATTCCTATATTTGATGTCTTCTGTTTGTATATAAAATGTAGATCGTAGTAAAAAAAATAAAAAATGAAGACACTGAATAAGTGTGAATAAACTTTTAAGTGGTCGTGTATCTCCAGAGGACATATTTTCATCTTTTGTGCTTTGCAAACTGTCCCCATTAAAACTGCAATTTTAATTTCATTTTCAGTAGTCTATGAGCCCGTATTTCTATTACCCAAACGATACGATCCAGCTCTCTGTTTACTGCTGAAATGTAAATGAAAATGTGAATGCCACTGCTATAACATGATTCAAATCTATATGAAATAACTGGATTAAATTGGGGCCTGGGTGAGTTTAAAGGTGCTGTTAACAAAGAGTCCCCCTTCCCTCTGCTCCGGCTCCATCTCCAGCCCCGGCTCCCCCCTCGGCTCCAGCCCCGGCTCCCCCCTCGGCTCCAGCCCCGGCTCCATGTGCATTCCTCCGATAATAGTTCATGCAAACGACTGTGAGAACACGAAGCTGCCGGCCACAGCAGCGAACGAGAACAGGCAATTATCAAAACGCCTGCGGCCCACGAGCGATGGAGACTGCACCCGACGCCGATATTTAGGCCTTAATGAAGCAAATGTTTTGGGAGAAGTAGAATAGGGCGAAGGGAGAGGAGGGGAGGAGGGGGAGGAAGAGGGAGGTGAAGAGGAAGAGGAGGGGAGAAAAAGGCAGGTGAGGGGAGAGGGGGAGAAGAAGAAGCAGAAGAGGAGGGAAGAGGAAGAGGCAGGTGAAGAGGAAGAGGAGAAAAAGGTATATGAGGAGAGAGGGGGAGAAAAAGAGGAAGAGAAGAGGAGAAGGGAAGAGGGAGAGGCAGGTGATGGGAGCGGAGGAGAAAACGAGGAAGAGGAGGGGAGGGAGAGGCAGGTGAGGTGAGAGGGAGAAAAAGAGGAAGATGAGGGGAGAGAAGGATGAAGAGGTAGGTGATGGGAGATGAGGAAGCAGAGGAGGGGAGAAAGGGAGCAAGAGACGGGAGAGGAGAGGAAGAAGAGGGGAGAGGGGGAGAAAAAGAGGAAGATAAAGGGAGAGGGGAGAGGAAGAGGTGAAGAGAAGGGGAGGAAGAGGCAAGTGATGGGAGAGGGGGAGAGAGGAAGAGACAGCTGAAGAAGAACAGGAGAGGAGAAAGGGAAAAAGAGACAGGTGAGGGGAGAGGAGGAGAAAAAGAGGAAGATGAAGGGAGAGGGGTAGAGGAGGAGGGTAGAGGAAGAGGCAGGTAAAGAGGAGGGGAGAAAGGGAGGAAGAGGCAAGTAAGGGGAGAGGGGAGAAAAAGAGGAAGAGAAGAGAAAGAGGAGGGGGAGAAAAAGAGAAGGGGAAGGGAGAGACAGGTAACGAGAGAGGGGGAGAAAGATGAAGAGGAGGGGAGAGAGAGAGGGATAGGTAGGTGACGGGAGAGGGGGAGAAAAAGAGGAAGAGGACGGAGGAGAGAGGAAGAGGCAGGTAAAGAGGAAGAGGAGGGGAGAAAGGGATGAAGAGACAGGTGAGGGGAGAGGAGAAGAGGAGGGGAGAGGTGGAGGAAAAGAGAAAGATGAGGGGAGAGGAGGAGGAGAGGAAGGGTAGGGGAGAAAAGGAGGAAGAGGTGGGGAAGGGAGAGGAAGAGGAGAGGGGCAGGTGGTGGGTGTGAGGTGCAGGTGAGGGACAAAGAAAAGCGAGGGTCGGAGGAGAGGCAGGTGCAGGTGTGAGGCAGGTGCGCGGCAGGTGAGTGGAGGTACATGTAATAAAAGCATAAAGCAGAGAGGGGGAAACATGTGTCGCAGAAACAGGTGGAGGACGAGAAGAAGCGAGAGCGCCACGTCTGAAGAACCAACCGCTCCACAATAAAAGAAATCTGCCCGATGACTTCTGGTTAGAAAACTGGGAATTTCCGGTTTGTGGTGGTTGGTAATAATAAAATTGTAAAACGAGTGTGTAATGACGTAAAAACTGTTCTGCACTCTGTATTTTACCAAAACAAATGATAATGTATGCCTCTCTTTACTGTTGGCAGGGATCGAATTGGTCAAAAATAGCTAAATTTGTTGTATAAAACTGGGACAAATCACTGTTTTTGGATAAATCTGCTGGGACAGGGGACACAGGGCTCAAAACTGGGACTGTCCCGGGTCAATAGGGACATCTGGCCATCCTACAAGAAGAGTTAACGTTGCCGTAAATGTCACCACAACAAAGAGTCAGAGCCTTCTATCGATAGCTTATTTTTTCCCCATTTGTACCAAAATCACTACACAACGCTGCTGAATCCCACGTGTATCACAAATTAAGAAAATAAAACTGGAAAACAAAGTATGTACAGAGCAGTTGGGATTGGTCGACAATATTGTTATTCAAGCTCGCTCAAACATCTTCCCAAATATCTCCCCAAGAACAGAACTCTCCAAAAAACACTTGGATTTTTCCATTTATTTTTATTTATTTCTATGAATGAAGAATGCTCTCTTAATAATGCTCTGTAAAGCATCTTTGGGGACATGTGAAAATCGCTGTATCAATATGTATGGGAGTGAAAAACACAATTTCAATTCTTTGTTTTTTGTATGAGGAATTGACCCTAAACACCTTTTATTCAGCTGAGGTTGAGGGGAAATAAACATAATCTCTAAAAAAAAAAAAAAAAAAAAAAGCTTTAAAAAGTAGATTTTGCACAATAGGTCTGATTTAATAGTATTTTTAAGCAAATATCGGTGCCCTTTTCTTTTTTGTGTAGTGCGTATTATAGGGTAACCAGATTTTCAAAATAAAAATCTGGGACGTCCCTGGTTTGGGTTGGTTGGTAATGATAAAATTGTGAAATGAATGCGTGATTAAGGCAAACTGTTCTGCTCTCGGCACTAATGTGAGTCAGTTTAGTCACATTTTCTTTGTGTTTTGGTCATGTTTAAGCAGCTTTTTTGTATTTTACCTAAACAAATGACAATTTATGCCTCTCTTTACTGTTTGCAGGTATAAAATTGGTCAAAAATAGGGACTCCTGGGATATTTCTTGTATAAAACTGGGACAAATTGATGGTTTTGAATAAATCTGTTGGGACAGGGGACGTAGGGCTCAAAACTGGGACACAATTTTGTATTAAAACATGAATATACAAGAATGCAGGAATACAAAATGTGAAATTGTGATGGTGGGTTTTGCAGTATGACTCATATCTGCACCAAACTCACATCGGTAAAATTTTGTAACAGCAGCACTTTCCTCAATTTGATATAAAAGTTTAATCACGGCATTAACATTCACAGGCTCCTCTTACAAAACCTGAGAGCACCATTTCGCCGCAAAGAACAGACCAGAGACTGGACCAAAGACCAGACCAGAGACCGGACCAGAGACCAGACCAGGGACTGGACCAAAGAGAGACCAGACCAGAGACCGGACCAGACTGACCAGAGACTGTACCCTGAATATCAGCTCATGAACTCAGGGAGGAGATACAGGGTCCCTCTCTGCAAGCATAATAGATACAAATACTCTTTTGGTCCACTTTTTGTGAAAATGCTCAATGACATATAATGTACTCTTTCAACTTGCATAATGTGAAAAGGTAATGCACTTTAAGTCCTTGTACAGCTCATGTATGGTGTTCCTGTCTGTTAGTTTTATGTGATGCAGCACACCCTCTGTCCAAGGAAAATTTCTCCCCTTGGGAGACAAATAAAGACACTTTGAAACTTTGAGAGACTGACCAGAGACCAGACCAGAGACCAGAAAGTGGCCAGAGACCAGACCAGAGAGCAGAGAGTAGAGACCAGAGACTAGAGACCATAGACTGACCCAAGACCAGAGACCAGAGACTAGAGAATAGAGACTAGAGAATGGAGAACAGATCAGAGAGCAGAAACTGACCAGAGACCAGACCAGAGACTAGACCAGAGACTAGACCAGAGACTAGACCAGAGACCAACAAGAGACCAGACTAGAGATATAGGTGCCTCAATCTAGATTTTTCAGTTGCAATAGTGTTTTTGATAACTTTGAGTATCTGCCGATACCTGATACCAAACCAGAAACTGAAAACAGCATTTATTTCCTCTAAGCAAAAAATAAAACGAGACAAAACTGACCCAAATGTGCTCTGGAGCAATTATTTACCTGTCATGTAATGGCAGAATAAATTTGTATAAACATCTTGATGCCAGTATCTGATCCAGCATTCTTTTTAGAATCAGCACCGGTATCAGTAACAGTATCGGTAACAGTATCAGATCAGCGCATCTCTAACCAGAGATCAGAGACCAGACCAGAGACTGGAGACCAGAGACCAGAAACTGACCAGAGACCAGAAAAGAGACAAGACCAGAGACTAGACCAGAAACTAGACGAGAGACCAGAAACTAGACGAGAGACCAGACACAGGACTAAGAAACAGGAGTCCACTCGTCCGATAACCCTTTAGCCCCTGATCTCGACTATAGCTCTGTGAACGTACGTGGATCACTCATTCTCTTTGTATCAGGTTCATCGAGCGTGCATCAGCTGCTATCTCGGAGCAGCTGCGTGGTTAGTCGCACGGTTAGCCCGACCTCTCTGAGCAATCCAACATCCAATCATTTCCACATTATTGTTTGACAACTGTTGAAATGAACACATGTAGCGGCGTGATTGAGGGCGGTCGTGCTAATTTAGTGTCCGTCCAAATGAACCAGGGACAGTCGGGATAATTACATTGTCGTGGATAACATGAGGAGTGAGCTGTAGCCCGACGAGAGGGGAGAGGGGGGAGGGCACATTAAAGAAAAGCTCCTCTGACAGTCTGAGTCAGCAGATCCGTGTGAAGGGGCAGCCACAGCAGTTTGAGTTTGTGTTGGTGATGTGAAGGGAGAGAGGAGGGGGGGTCTGAGGCTGTGGAGATGTGAGAGAAGAGGGTCTGAATCTGTGCTAATAATAATATCATAATAATACATAACACTTGCATAGCGCTATTCTTGACGTTCTTACAGCTTCACACAGTTCAAACAGAAAACACAAATGAAAAAAAACTGATAAAGATGATCTGCAGTTTTGAAAAGGGCTTTTTAGAAGATGCTCAGTGTGGATGAGGCTCTGATGTGTTTGGGGAGCGAGGTCCAGAGGGTGGGGGCAGTAGCGGAGAAGGCTCTGTCCCCCCAGGAGGTTGGCGCCAGCTGATCGGAGGGCACGGGTGGGTTTGTGGTGGTGGTGGAAGCAGTGGTGGAGGTGGAGAGATTTGTACAGATTTGTATGTGGTGGTGGGACCATAGACTGTAACAAAAGTGGACTAAGTGAGCGTGACGTCACCCATAGCGATTAGCGCCGCTCAAATGAGGCTTGCGATGCTAACGGTTACAGGAGTAAATCTGGAGCCAGGCTCTATGTTATGAATAGGGTTTTTTTGACAAACAAAATAGCAAAAAAAAAAAATCAGCATCATGTAGAGCGGGTTTGTATGAACATTTTATGACCAAAATGACGAGGCTCACGACAACAGGAACAGAGAGAAAAGCGATCAGATCCCAATGTAAGTCAATGGGAAAAAGGGAGAGAAGAGCTTCCTGGAGCACTTCCTATTTGGCACATGGCGGCTAACGGGATAGCTTAGTCCACTCATATATACAGTACGGTCTATGGGTGGGACAGATTTGTGAAGCTGGTGGAGAGTAAGCGAGACATTTACACAGACATTTTTCTATAGAAAACCATTAACCGGAAGATCTGCAAACCTACTGGGAGGCACTTTTGGCCATTGTGAAAAAGGTCTGTGATGAGGAGCTTGAGTTGAAGTGATATGAGGGGATGAGGTGGAGATGATGTGAGGGGAGAGGGGATGAGGTGGAGATGATGTGATGAGAGAAGACTGGACCCAGGGCCCGTCTGAACACAGATGCTTTATCAGCAGACATGTCACACAGACCACATCCATGGTCTGCACGCATGTATGTATGTATATATATAGCACTGGGCCTCATTACATTAATGCACGTAACATGCAGTGGATCTAAATACAATGCTCAAAAACAATGCAAACACAAAACTATTTTAGAGGAAGAGCAGCTTACTGCACCTTATCGGACCTGACTTCACATGGAATTATCTGTGAAAATCTAAAATGTCGAAAAAGCTGGAATTTAGTAAATTCGATTTGTTTACAAAATCACCTCAGCAAGATACTGAAAAATATTTTAAATTAAATAAGGTTAAATCAGACTTCTGACATATCATAGTTGTTTCCTTTCACCATTTACCACCCAAAGTTGTGTTTGGAGTAATTTGTGCATGTTTGATCTTCAATCGGTTATTTTAAAGACAGCATTTTGCTGCACACACTCACTGCTCTGTACTTACTTCGTTCTTCAATTATATTTTCTTAATCTGTGATACTCACAGGATTCTGCAGCGTAGTGGAGTCATTTTGGTAAATTCAGACCAGAGATCAACTCGGAAACCGGACCAGAGACCACACACACACACACACACACAAAAACATGTTCCTCAGTCTGGCGTTAAACTCATCTCTCTCCATGGAAATAGCCACAAAATAAAGTTACAAGTCAGATCTGTGAAGAGGCGACGCCACAGTCCGGTAACAATGCCTGAATATCATGCTTTTTTGGCAATAAAATCACCTGGAATTGAATGAACGTAAGATGTTTAATGCCATACCATGGAACATTCAAAGCAACAACATTTCCACTGTGTATAGTCCACGTTTAAATCTACTTTATTCCAATCAACACAAATTAATTAAATGGAAAACGGTCAACGAGATTTTGCAGTGAACATTTTAACATCTTCAAATATAAAATCACAAATCTGAGTCTTTAAACACACAGACTCCATCACAGAACAGCAGGCTCTGTGGAACTGATGCGAGATGAACGCGTCACTAATTCTGGTCCTTCTCTGATGAGGAAGCATGCTCTGGAATTAGAGATGTAAAAATAGACCCTTCATCATGAGGCTTTGTGTGGGGGGAGGACGGTCGTAACAGACTCACAAGCGCATGTACCAGACGCACAAATAAAGATCACAAACATGGAGAGGAAAAAATCGGACGGGTGGGACTCAGATACAGATACAGACATTCACTATAACAGCACGTTATCGTTCAGTTAGCAAACGGACTATTGAAAACAAGATGTCAGTAATAAGAGCATGAGACTAAGTAAGTCAGACCAGAAACCAAAAACAGAGGCCAGACAAAAGATCAGACAAGGGAGCAGACCAAAGAGCGGACCAGAGACCAGAGCAAAGACCAGACCAGAGACCAGACCAGAGACCAGAGCAAAGACCAGACCAGAGACCAGACCAGAGACCAGACCAGAGACCAGACCAGAGACCAGAGCAAAGACCAGACAAGAGAGCAGACCAGAGAGCGGACCAGAGACCAGAGCAAAGACCAGACCAGAGACCAGACCAGAGACCAGAGCAAAGACCAGACCAGAGAGCGGACCAGAGAGCGGACCAGAAACAAGACTAGAGAACAGAAACCAGAGTCCAGACAAGAGACCAGACCAGAATCCAGACCAGAGACTAGACCAAAGACCAGAGGCCAGACCATAGACCAGAGACCAGAGAAGAGACTAGAGAGCAGAAACCAGAGACCAGACCAGAGACCAGATCAAAGACCATAATCATAACAGGGTCTGATTTAATCGATGACCAGATAATAATCGATAAACTAGAAAATTTGAGCATGTATCAATACTATAATAAAATCACATCATCTCACATATTTGGTATTAGTGTAGAATTAGAACAGCTCTCTATAAAATAAAATAGTATGAATGTTATTTTGGGTTTGAAAATTTAAATTTAAATTATTTGGTTAAGCATGAGTCTATGAACTGTAGAACTGCTGGTTCAGTACTTACACGAGAACCTGCTGTGGTCTTGCTCTATAACCACAAATAATACATATTTTAAAAAATGGATCTAGTAATAATAAAGAAAGAATAATTACTTAATAATTTTATTATTACTATTATTATTTTATTTTATTTTTTTGAGTTTTATATTTCAATATAGTGACAACAGCAGAACAGAGACCAGACTAGAGACCGGACCAGAGAAAATAAAAACAATAAAATACACCACCCCATTACATTAAAGATTTGAAGTAAGAGGAAGGGCATCTGTTTCTTCCGGGCACTCCGGTTTCCCCCCATCAACTCAAAACATGCCAACACCCCTATGAACTAACATCAAGGACCATGACGTCCACCCTCCTGTGGGCTCACCACCCGCAGAGGGGTTCATAGGGGGGGTCAGGTGCTATGAGTATTGGGCAGCACGCTGCCCCCGCGACCCAGCTGGATTAAGCGGGAGAAGATGGATAGATGCAGGAAGGGCATCTGGTATAAACATATAAAACACACGTTAGTTAAATCGATGGAGGCGTCGCTCATCAGAGTCAGAGCATCTTCAAAGCATTTCCCTGAGCCCCATCGATCCAACGCATTTTCTCACACTCGGAAACATGCACGGAATACATCACTGCAGCCTGTCTGTCTATCCCCAACTCAGTGTATATCTATCTCCAGCCTGTCTGTCTATCTCCAGTTTGTCTGTCTATCTCCAGCCCCCTGTCTATTTATCTCCAGCTCGTCTGTCTAGCTATCTCCAGCCATCCATCTCTGCTTATCTCCGACCCAGTCTGTCTCCAGACCTGTCTATCTCTATGTCTATCTCCTGTCTCTCTCTCAGGCCCATCTATCTCCATCCCTGTCTCTCCAGACCTATCCATCTCCAGGTCTGTCTATCCCCAGGCCTTAGCCCTGTCTATCTCCAGCCCTAACCAACATTAGCCCTGTCTTTCTCCAGACCTAACCATCTCTAGCCCTGCCTATCTCCATCCCTAACCATCTCCAGCCCTGTCTATCTTCAGCCCTAACCACATCCACCCCGTCTATCTTCAGCCCTAAACACCTCCAACCCTAACCACCTCCTGCCCTAACCACCTCCAGTCCTGTCTATCTCCATCCTTCTTACCATCTCCAGCCCATTCTATCTCGAGACCTAACCATCTCCAGTCCTGTCTATCTACAGACCTGATCATTTCTAGCCCTGTATCTCCACCCCTAACCATCTCTAACCCTGTCTATCTCCTTCCCCAACCATCTCCAGCCCCGTCTATCTCCAGCCCTAACCATCTCCAGCAATGTCTATCTTCAGCCCTAACCATCTGCAGCCCTGTCTATCTCCAGACTTCACCATCTCCAACCCTAACCATCTCCAACCCTGTCGATCTCCATCCCTAATCATCTCCATCCCTAACCATCTCCATCCCTGTCCCTCCTCTTATTTATCAGACGAGTATTAATTAGCCTGGGCGTGCTAATGAGCAAGACTAATTGAATACACTGTTGGTCTCATATTTACCCAAAGTTGCTGAAAAGGAGTTAAAAAAAATCTCTCTTGTATAAATGATAATACTCCCTTTGGAAGATCCTGAAAGCAGAGACCTGGTGGAAATGTGTGTCCAAAACCTTAGCTACAGAGCTGAGTAAAAGAGCCAAGAGGAACAGAGCATTTTGAACTTTGGAGATGTAGACAGACTAATAATAAAGGGTTACAACGTGTCTGAATGAAACAAAACACAACTCCAGATCTGTTTTTGAGGAGGAAACAACATTATAGCGTGACTAAAAGCTCACAAGAATCCATTTTGAGTAATATAGGAGCTAACCCTAACTCCTGTTTTTCCTGGTTAAAGGTGCATTGCTCAACTGTTATTGCTTTGTCTGGAATGTTCTACAGTAGAGATTAAGCTAAACAATCTGAAGTGAGACAATTATATGCTACATTACAGGTCAGATCTGTGGAGACGCAACCATATATTCACAGAGAGAATAATTGTATTTTGGAGCAATAGAAACACCCATAAATAATAAATACTTAGACTTAGACAAACATTATTGATCCACAAGGGAAATTATTTGGACCCAGTAGTTCACTCATCACAATATATTATAATAACAGAGAGTAAAAAAATATAAATGGACCCTAACCACAGAAGCACCTTTAATAAAACACTGTCATTATTCTCTCCGTTCTCTGGCCTGAGCTCGTGTGATGGCGGTAATTGAGAAAGTGTGGTCTGCAGCTCCCCCAGTGACATTAGAGGTCTTAAAGCAGCTCTCCCCACGCACGAATCCACACAATCACAACTTAAATCACCGCTTTAGATCCAGACAAACTGACAGATCGCTCGGAGCAAACACAGGCACGCCGTGTTTGTTTTACAATGACAGAAATCCAGTGAACAGCTCCAGCGCTCTTAAAGGCTGACACCACAATACAAGTTTAACTCCACACAGCCATTTGTTTCTATTTCCCTGACGCTTTTATTGGAACATGGCAGTTAGGAAGGGAACATACACAAGGATCGTATCTGCAGGGCTTTGTTTGGTCCAAATGAGGCTGCAGAAACAGGCTCGTTCTACACAGCAAAAACTGGAGGGTTACAATTTCAGGGCAAAATATTGTTTTTAACACAGAAATTGGTACTATTTGAAAGTTAAATGGAGGTTCAAGTTGGGGTTATTTGCCAGAGGTGATATATTAGTTCATCTTCCCTTAGTGTTAATTCAGCTTCTCTTAGTGTTAATTCAACTTTCCATAGTGTTAATTCATCTTCCCCTAGTGTTAATTCAACTTCCCTTAGTGTTTATTCAACTTCCCTTAGTGTTAATTCCTCTTCCCGTAGTGTTAATTCAACTTCCCTTAGTGTTTATTCAACTTCCCTTAGTGTTAATTCAGCTTCCTTTCGTGTTAATACAACTTCCCTTAGGGTTAATTCAACTTCCACTAGTGTTAATTCAACTTCCCTTAGTGTTAATTCAACTTCCTTTAGTGTTAATTCAGCTCCTCCAACCCACCACTTCATACTCCGTGAGCGAATACCAGTTTAAACCAGTTTTATGCATAATTTCATTTTAAATTAACTGAAATAAAGTGTAAAAATAAAACACCCCTGTGTGTTTGTTTAGCTGAATCAGGATAACCCTACAAAGTGTTACCTCTATCAAAACATTAATATAACTCTTGATTTCGGGGTTAAACAGTATTACTTAATTAACATTTCAAAAAATATTAAATTAACTCTAGAACAGATTTGACTCATATAAACACTGAGAAAATGTTAAAATTGATTCTCTGAGAGTCAATTTTAACACTCCACTTTTTGCTGTGTACTGTCCATAGGTTGGTATACGTTCTAAAATATGTTCTAAAATATGTTCTAAAATAAAACTTTTTTCCTCATACTTGACTGATCACAAATATCACAATTATTCAATGTTATAATAATGAAAAACATTTATTCCAAGGACAATACACACTTTTAAAGGTCCTATATTATGCAAAATCACTGAGCTTTAAGCATAGACTGTATAAAGAAGTGGACTAATTAAAATGTCCTACAAACCCCTTTTTACCATAAACCTTTAAGAAAGTTCTGCAGTCATGTTTTGTACAGTTACATCTTTGTATTAACGTGTTAAAAATAAAGCTTTATGTGTAATTTTTAGGCAGCAGACCAACCAAAACCAAACATCGGTTTCAGCTCGAGCTTTAAGGCCGATAACGGTACGCTAAAATGTCCAAATATCTTCCAACCAATATATCGTTTATCTGTAATCAGTTGTGCGCCTCTAGACTTTGTTATTTTCAGTTAAATTGTATCTTCAACAAAAACTATTTTTTCCCATTCCTACTTCCAGTAATTGTCACCCAACTTAAGCCTTTCAAATGTGCACTTTCTCTTAAGCCGGACGTACACTGTGCCATATTTTCGATGGTTTCACTCAGCCTCAGCTCAAACTGTATGACCAAATCACAGGGTTTAAAAGTTCACAGCTCACAATTCATGTTCTCACACTATACAAACAACTTCAACAGTGCCAAACCCTCACAAGAGGCGACTGGTTTGATATTCTTGAGACCTATGATTCCTGAGCTGGTTGTGAGGTATTCATCGGTTTACTACACGAAGCATGACACGATTAAGACCAAACTCGATCCCAAAAACAGTCGCACGAGTGAAAAATCGGCCCAAAAAGACCCAAAAATCACACAAGCTTTACTCCATCATCCAGGTAAGTACACAAAACCAAACAATCCCTGCAAACGGCAAAACCAGCAGCCACATCCACCTCCTCATCTCATCTACTTTAATATCAGCATATAGAGGAAAGGAGATTTTGTGCAGCATTACGTGGGATTAATCAGATAAACTAAACGCATAACCTTCTAACGGTAAAAACAAGGCTGAAATGAAATGCAAACTTACACTCCTTTTAATGAAACAAAGGCTGAAAATGGATTCAACTCTCAACTGGGATAAAAGCATAAAAAAATAGAATAATATAATCATAATTCTCTTTTCTCTTGTTGTGTGTGGCGTCTGTAAGAGCTCTGGTGCTGACTCTGCTGCTGCGGCGGCTGGTGGAGGCTGGACCGAGGCAGATCTGAGCGGGCTGACAAGGACCTGTGCTCAGCAAGAGGAGCTCTCATCCAGAAAGCACGGGCCCAGGGGAACACAGCCACGCTACGCCAAAAACACTTCAAAACAACACAACAGCCCCAAAAGCTTCCACGAGGAGCCAGCCTGGATGATTGCCAGATGCTCTCATGTTCAGCCTCTTCATCAGCGGAGAGGGAGGGTCCGGGCGCACACCTCCTCCTCAGCGTGACAGCCAGAAAGTCATCACCAGCAATCAGGTAATGGCAGGAGGGGTGGGGGTACAGCAGGGGGCAGCGGTGAGCGGGGGGGTGCAGATCTCAGATGGGTCAAGGAGCTCTCAGGCTCGAGGAGTGCTCCAGCTGCGGGAGTCTGCTGTGTGAATGAAAGGCCGTGTGACTGAACTGGATTTAGCTACAACACAAATGGTACAAAGGTTCTTTCCGCGGGCCACTGATTCTTTCACCTCTAAACTTAGAGACGAGAGGAGGAGCAGAGGCGCAGACAGACTGATGGAAGAGGAAAGTGGAGCTGTCCTCCTGAGCCAGACGATCTGATACAACTGTAAACTCCTGATCCAGAGAGAGCAGGCTGCGGCTTCTGTGGTTAGAGATGTCGTGTTTTTGTTGGAATGATTCAAACAGAAAAGTTGTGTGTGTGTGTGCGTGCGTGCGTGCGTGCGGGTGTGTGTGTGCGTGCGTGCGGGTGTGTGTGTGCGTGCGTGTGTGTGTGTGTAAACTGGCCGTGGTTTCATTATCTCGTCCATGATTAGTGTTCTGAGCCTTTGGAGGAAGTTCATTGCTTTGCACATTCTGAGCTTTCATCTTTGTAATTAGGACTGAAGCAGCATTTCTTTTATTCCAAATAAATCTGAATACATGTGCATAAAATCAGAGTGAGCCGAGGCTGTTTCTCTTTGTTATTTATGATCAACTCTTCTCGTCTCAGATGTTCTGAGGAGTCTAACCTTGAGTAAGTTTGACTCGGGCTCATGCTGCTCCTGTGGGAGCTCTACGCTCCAGCGCCTGATGGCAATCAGAGAAAAGACGAAAACACAAAGTTTAGTGCTCGTGTGGAAGTGTGGAGTACAGTCTGGAGAGCACCCCCTAGTGCCCAGGAGGGAGTCGCTCATTGTTTGCACTTGACTGTTCTGAATGAAGAACAGAAGTCACAAGTGTAATGGCCTCTGTGGGACGAGTAATCAAACCTCCTCCCCCTGTAATCAGCAGATGCCATGTTGTGACGACCTTTAGAGCTCCAGCGCTCCATCAGCTCATCTACATCACACACTCATCACTCCTCCTCCTCTATCACTCTTCCTCTTGTATCACTCCTCTTTTATCATTTCTCTTGTATTACTCCTCCTCTTCTCCTCCTCTTTTATCACTCCTCTTGTACTACGCAGCAAAAAAAAGCTTAAGATATAAACACTTAAATCCACTACTTAAAAGTAGTGAAATGATCTTGCTGCATGGACAGATCATTTTACTTGACAAGTTCTCTTAAAATAAACGACCTCTAGGCTAGAATGAAGCCGTCTCAGAACTAGTAAGTCAATAATACATCTGAAAACAAGATGAATAACCTGATATACGTTTTAAAATCTTTGCCAGATCAGAGACATTTGCCGTGTACACCTCCTCTTGTATCACTCCTTTTGTATCACTACTCCTCTTGTATCATCCTTTTGTATCACTCCTCCTCTTTTATCATGCTTCCTCTTTTCTGAGCAGTGACCTGTGACGTTTCCGCTCAGAGCGAGTGGAGTCAGGCTCTGTCTCTTTACTCTGGAGGTTCATTTTAAGAGATGCATCACTTTTGAACCTTTTATTTCTGTCTCGTGTAAAATGAACAGACAGTGGGCTTCTAAACACAAATGGGTAAAAATGACTTTGACCTCTCCAACCGCTCACTCACAAACCACATCCGCACAGGTAAAGTGGGTCTACGTAGTGTCTTGCCCGAGAACACAGCGACAGCATTGACCAGCGCTGGAATCAGACTGCCAACATTCTTTTTATAGCTGCTGTACATGGAATCATCACCTATTCATGGCCATTATTAGCAAATACAGGGTGTCCCAAAAATGTACATTATTTATGCCAGTAATTTTGGCAATTCTTGTTGAAATTACCTCACATTTTCACAGAATATATAGAAACAGATTTTAAAGTTTTATTTTTGTTCTGTTTTCAGGTTGAGCTGTTTACTCCCATTCACTTCTCTTCTAATGTCGATGTTGGTCTACCAGATCCTTTATCCATGCATAAGCCGCCTTTCTCTTTACATTTTTGGTCCAAATTTGTCTGCCAGTTGGTGAATTTTTTCCAAATTTTGCATTGGATTTTGCAGTCTTGGATGACTGTGTGTGAGCAGATTCCAAGACGCAAAATGAGTGAATGGCTCAACCTGAAAACAGAACAAAATTAAAACATGAAATCTAAAATCTTGATCTGTTTCTATACATTCTGTGAAAATTTTAGGTTATTTCAACAAGAAATGCCACATTTCTGGCCTGTGAAATTATTTGATGCAAAAAACAAAATCTAGTCAAGCTAAGATGACACAGATTAAGAAAATTTTCCCAGAATTTGAGCACATTTCCCTTGACCCCAACAAAAAATCTGCCAGTGGAATAAAACTTTTTGTACTTAAAATATGAAAATACATCTCGCTACACTTAAAATAAGAAAAACAACTTTTTGCACTTAAAATAAGAAACAAAATCAAATGCTGCTTGAATTGAGAAAAAAACACTTATTCCACTTGAAGATCATTTTACTCATAAAGATGAATTGACTCAAATAAAGTAAAATGTTCTTAATATAAGTCATTTTAACTTACCTAGATGCTGTTTTTCTCCAGTGTGTATGAGTCAAAATGAGAGACACTTTTTTTCTTTTCTTTTTAACAAAAACCCTATAAAAATGAACCTGTGCATGTGCGAGTTGCTTTAAACCAGGTACATCCAGACTATTTTGTGTCTCCTTTTTGGAAATTTTTCAAAATGCACCTATTTTTATTAGATGTACTGATGTACTATTGTTGAAGACAGGTCTATGGCCCCTGATCGGCCCCCCTCTTCATCTGTGTTTAGATATTTGAGAGAAAAGCTTTAAAGTGCACAGAAGTCCTTTTTTTATACTCTCTATGAACCTGAGTCTGACCGGAGCTGCTCGGTGCCGCTCTCGTCTTTCTCCTCTGGACTCACCACCAGAGACCCTCCGTTTCTGCTCTGTCCTCGCGCTTTTGAGTCAGACAAAACGCAAAATCAATACTGCCTTTTCTACCCCGTTTCCTCTTTGATGCAACTTCAAAAAGTCAATGGACTGCCCTCCGGAGGCACACGCAGGAAAAGCCAGCGCTAAGAAACACTCTCCGAATCAAAGAACAAGAGACAAAACTTCGCCGTTCTTTCAAGCGCCGAACTTCTCTGCCCCCAAAAGACGACCACGAAACAGGGCAGGGACAGAGTTTAGTTTGGCCATACAGAAACAAGACATGAATAAAGCTGCATGGTGTAACTTTTCTGGCAGAGAGCCCGTCAAATGTTTTTCTTTGTGAATGCATCTTATTGCTTTGTTTGGTTTCAGATCTGTGGAGAGGCGACCCCGCTCACAGTCAGAATGTCTGTTTTTCTCGGTATTTTTGGACTCTAAAACCACCTGTAATTGAATAAATGTAAAGTAGGGCTGTTTAATGTCAAACTGTGGAACTTCCAGGCAGGGTAATGACATATCCATAGAAACAAGCAGGTGACGGACCCCTCTCCCGTCGATTTGAGCTCCTGAAGTGGAGGAATAAGTAACATTTTAAAAGTGCATTGGTTTTATTGTATGTTTTCACCAACAATGTGCATGTTGGATTTGCGGCAAAACCTACGTTCAATCATTGAATAGTTTGGATTTAATATCTGATTTTATCGTTATTTTCATTACATTGTATTTTATTTTGTTTCCATGTGTCGAAAACGTCACTTTGTTTAGAAAGGTGCTGTATAAATAAAATACCACTGTACTATAACAGGAAATTCACACTGTAGCCTGTGATATTAGCCTTAAATATTATATATTTAACACTATTTAAGATAAAGATTTCAGTGTTTCCAGTAATTTCTTTCTCTTATATAGTAGGAGCCTGATTTGATAGAAGATACAGGCCTGTCAAAATGAGCTACCTCTACACATATTCATCTAAATGAGTGAATAATGGTGATTCTACAGTGGGAGGATAATTGTCGAAATGTGCTACCTTTTATCCGGGCCTGATTTGAGCAGAATACGACCAAAAGAACTACGCATATTCATATAAATGAGTTGAAATTGACATAACTAAAGTATGAAGTGTGATCACTGTGTGCAATCAGCATCAAACCTGCTGTTGAATCCAAAGAAAAATGGTAACACTGGGGAGGTTTGCTTTATTGGATCTGTACAACTGTAAAGGGAAAAACGTGAGGTTGCTTATTTCGACGGGGGAGCGTGAATCGATAGACGTCACTGTCGATTTAGGCAGCGGGGAGCTCATTTCGATAAAACATCCCCAACAAAAAAGTTACACAGTGAGAAACATGGAAGACAGAATAACAACTTTTAGAGTTCAGTGTTTATGGTGACATTTTTTTTGTACTAGTGGAAAAATGTTTGGTTCTTTTTCTGTTCTACGCTGAAATTTGAGCTGTAACCGGTTGAACAAGCACTGACTACTTAAAGCTGCACTGCGTAACATTTCTAGTAGATGTTTCACCACCTGCTTGTCTCTATAGAAATGTTATTCCTTTGTCTAGAAGGTTCCACAGTACAGATTAAATCTATGTATGACCATTTCAGGCAGAGCAATGACATATCCATATATACCAGCAGGTGACGGACTCTCAAAGCAAAAGTTCCAGGGTGCAGCTTTAAGAGTGAGTGAACCCGTGTGCCGTGTGCAGATCCGGAGCAGAGAAAGTGGTTTGTGTGCAGATAAATGCTGCAGAAGAGGAAGGACTTCAAAGGGTCTATAAGCGTCTCCTGACACGCTCACAGAAACTCAAGTGAGAAATGAGACGGAGCTGGAGGAGCTTAGGCCAATGAGGAGACACCTGACCGGGGAGCCAATGAGACGCACCACCACCAAAGGAGACATTATGCTCCTCTGGATGTGCTAAAGGAACTATAGTACACAAAATGGACTCTGGTCAGCTTTAAGGCATTATTGTACATTTTGGTCTCAGTAAACTGCAATATTGATGTAAAATGGATTCGCAATAGAAACAGGGTTCGTGTACCATTTGGTCTGTTGAATTTCAATTAAGAACAAAAAATAGTAAAATGGGAACAGTTTGGTATTTATGGAAGCCCATTTCCGTCAGTAAATACAAAAAATAAATGCCTCACAGAAAGTCATAATTATGAGTTTAAAAGTCATAATTATGAGATTAAAAGTCATAGTTACAAATTTAAATGTCATAATTATGAGTTTTAACCTCATCCCCCGTTTGGACTAAACCAGCTCCATGGAGTCACATGGACACTTTGCACGTCGTCATTCATGTGGGATTTGTGTGGATTTCTCTCTTTCTTGTCCTTTTAAAACATTCACAAGTGAATGAGGAAATGGAGCGATGTGGAGACGTTCTGAGCTCCTGGAGGACGACCTCTCCAGGAAAATGGCCGAACGCTTCCACGACAAGAGCGGATTCAGTGTCGACGTTAGAACTCATAATTACAACTTTTAAACTCATATTTAGGACTTTTAAACTGATAATTATGACTTTTAATCTCATAATTAGGATTTTTAAACTCAATTATGACTTTTAATCTCATAATTAGGATTTTTAAACTCATAATTATGACTTTTAAAGTCATATTTATGACTTTAAAACTGATAATTATGACTTTTAATCTCATAATTAGGACTTTTAAACTCATAGTTACGATTTTTAAACTCATAATTATGACTTTTAATCTCATATTTATGACTTTTAATCTCATAATTAGGATTTTTAAACTCACAATTACAACTTTTAAACTCATAAATTTATAAACTGGGGCGGAAATGGGCTTCCATAGGTATTTCATTATTCAGTTCTAGTGTCAAAAAAAAGAAACCTCTATTGTCAATATTTAATTTAAAGTTTATTTCAAATAACACCAATCAAAAAACTATCAGTGCCTATTTTAATTTTGATATTTTATTCTTGGTTTATTTGCCCCGGAACTTCTGCTGCTTAGTGCTGTGTGTGAATTCAGTGTCAACCATGGATCTATAATAAAAACGATTTTCATTCTAGTTCTATGGGGTCAAATGAACAAAGGAGAGTTAATCGCTGCTTCCTGTTTCTCATCATGGAGTTTAGTTTATTGTTTATTTATCAGGGACAATGTACAAAAACATGAATCTCACGAAGAGAAGAGATGCTTTGGACCAGATTTAGCTACATCTACTTTCCATCTGCAGTCCCCAGGCGAGTGTGCACAACA
Source organism: Odontamblyopus lacepedii (assembly GCA_034769755.1). Taxonomy (NCBI): domain Eukaryota; kingdom Metazoa; phylum Chordata; class Actinopteri; order Gobiiformes; family Gobiidae; genus Odontamblyopus; species Odontamblyopus lacepedii. Next base: position 18,922,424 of record CM068348.1, read on the forward strand.
GGAAAACAAATCATAACAAAATTACCATGTGCTCCTTCATAAAAATACTTACTCAATATGAAGAATACTCAATACAAATACACAGCAAGCAATACACATTAAGAGTAAACACAGCATTAGGCCCAATGTTCAGGAAGAATGTTCAAGAAAAAGTTTGCAAATCTACAGACAATTTCAGCCTGTCTGGTTCCACTGTCTGATGGTTCTGAATGAAAAGGCTGATTGTGCAAAGGCCAAGCATCTTTTCAGGATGATGCAACTTTTATGAGACGTGGACCTAGTTCAAGTTGTTTTTTTTCTGAACATAGTTGAATGAATTTCTTTAATGAGTTCAACAAATACTTTTTAAGACGCCAAAGTAAACGTGTCGCTATGAAAGAAGACGGCATTTCTGTTTGTCCATAAAACTGCAACGATTTTTCAAGTAAATCCTTCTAGCAGCAAAAAAAAAAAAAAGAAAAAAAAAAAAAAACAGAATAAAATAGGCACTTAGATTGTTGATTGGTGTTATTTAAATATTGGAAATTGAGCTAACTGTTTTCCTATTTTATTGTTTTTCGTTCTTAATTGAAATTCAGAAGAACAAATAGTACACAGACCTGGTACATTGACTCCATATTTACCTTTTTATATTGGCATTCACCATAACAAATAGTTAACGTCATAAAAGTTGAATTTACACAGTCCGTCCTTTTTAATTTCATAAAGAATAACACCAGGTTGATGAGTTTTTCAGTTTTTTTGGACCAGAATCTACTTTCATTTGTTTATTTTCTTCCTGTCCCGTTAAATTCTAATGTTGGGTCTGCCATTTCTCAAAACTACAGTAAAAAACCTGTATTATTACTGTGAACAGGCTCACTTCTCCGCAGATCTGACCTGTAACTCAGCCTGGTCGTGTGCCCCGCTTGTCTACGTGGAGATAGTCAAGTTAAATGCCATTCTGCACTGCAAATTTGTCGTATTTGGCCAAGATTTTAAAACTTATATCAGATTTCTCATCTTGTTTTCAGATTTATTATTTACTTACTAGTTTTGTTTAATTCTAGTCTAGAAAAGGTTTATTTTATGTTAACTCGTCTAGTAAAATGATTTTGCTGCATGGAGAGATCATTTCACTACTTTTACGTCATTTTCTGATCAATTTAAGTGTTTATATCTTCCATTTTGTCCAGCTTTTTTGCAGTGAGTAAAATATTCCCTAAGAAAAACATCAAAAAATCAAGCGGGTAGTGGACCCTCTATCAGAAGTGACACATTGCAGCTTTAAATCCAGACTCCATCTGCTCCAGTCTCCCTCTGTTTCTCAGAATCCGCAGAGATACACCTCCACAGCGCTACATCATTATTTAGTCGAATTAGCCGCAGTGAAATGAACGTTACCATAACAACAAACAAAAGCAGATTGTGTGTAATCGTCCATCGGTGCAGCTCCACATTAACACTGGAGCCAAACAAAAAAAAAACCTCTCTAAATACCTCTCTAAATACCTGATTAAACCAATAGCAAAAGCCATAATGTACTTCCCCTATGGTTACTTAGTCACGTTATCTCTGCATTGTTTTCTATGGTTTCTCACACACTCAAACTCAAGGAAACTGCAAACAAACTTTCACAATGACACGATTAATGTGTCCTTAATGGGCTTGTTTCCATGGAGACGCAGTAGCTCGGTCGATAGAGCGGTTTTTTGGCTGGTCGGCGGTTCGAATCCCGCTCTCGACGTGAACATCGTTGGTTGAGCCGTTATTGTAAAGCGCTTTGAGTAACTTGAAGGTTGGAAAAAGGCTTTAATAAAAACTTGCAAGGTTCCACAGTATGTCATTAAACTTCCATCTCACTTTTATTGGATTGCAAATGTTTTTCTTGCTTAAAATCCCCGGAAAAACTCACAAACTTGCATTTCCTTAGATTTGACCCATAACAGTCACTTGTTGCTTCCCCATATGTTTAATTTCATCCTGTGGAACGTTTCAGTCAAGGCAATAACACCAGTAAAATTACACACTGTGTCTTTAATACTGGAATTAAGCTTAAGGTAGTTGTGACACTGGAAAAAAACAAGATCTCGCTAAATTAAAATGACATAAAGTAAGAACATTTTACATTATTTGAGTAGATGCAACAAGTAAAATGATCTGCCAGTGGAATAAGTGTGTTTTTCTTAATTCAATCATGTTAGATTTTGTTGATTTTAAGTCCAAAAAGTTGTTTTTCTTATTTTAAGTGTAGCAAGATGCATTTTCATATTTTAAGTACAAAATGTCTTATTTCACTGGCAGATCATTTTACTTGTGAAAGTGAAATTTACTTAAATAATCATAAAATGTTCTTAATTCAAGTCATCTTAACTTAACTAGATTTAGTTTTTTTGTTGTTAAATGAAAAAAATATGAATTGTTACTTAAGTAAATGTGCAGATATTGGAGTAAAAACAAAAGTAAACTTTCAGTAAAAGTATCACATTAAAACATATTCAAGTATCTGTATATAAATGTACTTAAAAAGTACAAATTAAAAGTATTTCGCACAGATTTTGAGGTCTAATAAAGCTTCAAATGTGGTGATTTTGATAGATTTGTGTGGAATTTTGTGTAGTAAAAACAAGGATTTTTTTTCTCTCAGACGTAAATATCAAAATGTAGTGAGGTAAAAGTAAAAAAGTACTCACTTCCACTATAAAATACAGATACACAGTACTACTTTTAGTTTGTTACACTCCACTGTGTGCTGAAGTAAATACAGACAAAACCCAAGAGCAGAATTACACCACAAAACTATTAAAATGGACAATATTGTTAAAGCTGCACTGTGTAACTTTTTGGTTGGGGGTCTGTCATCTGCTTATTTCTATGGATATGCCATTTTTCAGCCCGGAATGTTACACAGTATGACATTAAACACCTCTAACATACATTTCTTCAATTCCAGGTGATTTTACAGCTCAAAAATACCTAGAAAAACAGCCATTCTGACTGTGAGCGGGTCGCCTCTCCACAGATCTGACCTGTAACTTGGCCTGGTTTGGTCTCCGTGACGACAGAAAAGTTTAACGCAAACAGACAAAGCAATAACATCTCACATTTCACGGACAACTCCACCAGAAAAGTTTAAAAATCTCCCAGTCACGCAAAGAAAAACGTACACACGATAAAAACGAACCCGAAATATACGAGTATTATTCCAGATTTCATATTTTAAAGGTTAAATCGATATCGTAATTATCACGACAGACCGATAGCCACACCCCCCACGCCTTTAACGCCAACACGTCTGCACCGAAACACCAAAACGCCGCCCCGATCGCGCTTGGGAGGCCTCGTTAGATCTGCCGTAGACGCGTCCACCTTTCCGCACATCAAACGACTTTCTTTAATTATGTAATTGGAATTTCTCATCTTAATTGTGCTGAGTAGGCTGGCTAATTTGCATGGCCTAATGAGAGGGATGTTTCCATTACTGGTAATTAGCTCCACGAGGCGGCGGCGGCGATAACATGAGAAGCTGTGGACAGGAGCCAGACCCGGGCCAATGTTTCATGTAAGGACACAGCTATAGGTCCACAGCTTTGGCTACAATCCTGCACACTCACAAGTACATACATTTTACCGGAAAGTACCAAATATTTGTTTCAATCGCGTAACAGACCAGGCGTTATTAGTATTGTAGTGATTATCGTGACAGGACAATAACTGTAAACTAGAAGAATAAGAAATGGCTGCTTTATGAGTGCATTTTTGTAAACTATAAGCATCATTCTGGTGTAAAATGTACGCACCAGGTCTATGAGGTGTCACTGTTACCTAGAATAATAAAAATTACAAACATTCGGAAGCGTTCATGTTTTTTTTGTCTTTTATATAACAAATTTATACTCCTTCCTGCTCCTTTTCATTCACATTGGTGTATGTATCGTGTGTATTGGTGTATGTGGTGTATATCATTATTTATCTCATATCGTAAATGAATGGAGAAAAAAAATGAAATAAAAATATAATATGAGTGAGCAGTAAGTAAGCTGATGTCATTCTGGTGTAAAATATAAGCACCAGATCTATGAAGAGTCCTTGAGGAGTTATAGTAGAGTAATTATTGTGACAGACCTGTACACATACATTTATTATACCTTATACATTATAACACAATCACTATATAATAACATGTCAAATTTAAGGAACAGAGTCTATGAGGAGTTTTATTATTGTGACAGACCTGTACACTGTAACTTACTAGTAGAATAATAAGAAATAGTTGCTTTATGACTGCATTTTTACTACAAACACTTTTTTACTATTTTTACTACAAACACAACTACAAACACTTGAAACCATGATTTTGTGTGTGTGTGTGTGTGTGTCTTTTTGCTCCTTTGCATTCACAAAACATAATTATTATAACGTAATTATTATATTATAACATGTAAAATGAAAGCAACAGGTCTATGAGGAGCCTATGAAGAGTTCATTATTGTGACAGACCTGTACACTGTAATATAGTAGCAGAATAATAAGAAAAGGCTCCTTTATGACTGCAGTTTTTAAATGACAAACATTTGGAACAGTTATTTTTTTCGTGTGTGAAAAGGGGACATTCGTTTTGCTCCTATTATTATATTATAACATGTAAAATGTAAGGAACAAAGTCTATGAGGAGTTATTATCGTGACAGACCTGTACACTGTAGCCTACTAATAAAGGATGCTTTATGACTGCAATTTTACAACCACAAGCACTTGGAACCGTGATTTAAAAAGTAAACAAACAAACAAAAAAACATTTTTTGTGTGTGTGTGTAAAAAAGGGCAGATATTACAAGTTTACTTCTTTCTGCTCCTTTTCATTCACATTGATGTAGGTCACATTATTCTTTTTTCATCTTAAATGAATGAAACTAATTTAAAATGAATAAATAAATGAAATAAAAATATAAAATGAGTGAGCAGTAAGTAAGCTGATGTCATTGTGGCGTAAAATAGAAGCACCAGGTCTATGAGGAGTTATTATCGTGACAGAACTGTACACTGTAACCTACTAGTAGAATAATAAGAAATAGATGCTTTATGACTGCATTTTTACAACTACAAACATTTCGAACTGTGAATTTATTTTGGTGTGAAAAGGAGGCGCATTAATTATTATATTATAACGCGTAAATGAAAGCACCAGGTCTATGAGGAGCCTGTGAAGAGTTCATTATCGTGACAGAACTGTACACTGTAACCTACTAGTAGAATAATAAGAAATGGCTGCTTTATGACTGCAGTTTTACAACTATAAACATTTGGAACCATGATTTTTTTTTATTTTTGTGTGAAAACGTGGCACTTCTTTCTGCTCTTTTGTATTCACAAAACATAATTATTATAACGTCATTATTATATTATGTATAGGAACAAAGTCTATGAGGAGAATTATCGTGACAGAACTGTACATTGTAACTTACTATAAGAAATAGCTGCTTTATGACTGCATTTTTTAAACTACAAGCATTTGGAACTGTGATTTTACATTTTTTATTATTGATTGATTGATTGATTGATTGATTTGTATGTGTGAAAAAGGGCAGATATTACACGTTTAGTTCTTTCTGCTCCTTTTCATTCAGACTGATGTAAGTCACATTATTCATTTTTCATCTTAAATGAACGAAACAAATAAAATAAATGAAATAAAAATATAATACGAGTGAGCAGTAAGTGCGCTGTTGTCATTCTGGTGTCAAATGTAAGGAACAGGTTTACGAGGCGTCCTTATCGTGACAGAACTGTACACTATAACCTAGAATATAAAACAAACGGTTCTTTTATGACCGCATTTTTGTAAAAGCTGCACTGCGTAACCTTTCCACCATGAAGATGCCATTGCTTCTGCATCTGTAATGTTCCCCAATATGGTATGAAACTTATATAAAAATGGATTTATTCATTTATAGCTGCATTTATTCACAGATCTCACCTGGAAACTGACCTTGTGGCGTCTCCTGTTTGTCTATGGAGATCGATGGAGAAGTTTAATACCATATTTTGGAACATTGTCGACAAAGCAGTAACATCTCCATGGAAACACGCATCTGGTGGGGTCTCTAGCACAAAGGTTATGCAGTGCACCTTTAAGTATACACTAGAAGAATAACAAATGGCTGCTTTATGACTGCTTTTTTCAAACTATAAATATTTAAAAATATAAAATGAGTGAGCAGTGAGTTCATTTCATTCAGGTGTAAAATCGAAAAGATAATCTGAGCTCTGTGCTGTTAGTGGAAGTGCCACAGACGGGGGCACGTGTGGAGGGGCAGTGCACAAAATGACTGCTGCGATTCAGAAGAGCTGCCTTCCTTTAGCGGTGCATCTTTCGCTTTTTATCCTTCACTTTTTGACTTTGGTTTTTGACACTGTCCCTCAGTCTCCTCACGGCAGGAGCAGCGCTCTCATTTACATCACATGATCAAGTTTAACAAACCCTGGTTCTATCCGATAACACTCTGCAGACTGCAACACACACGGAAACCATGAATAATTAAGAAACTCCAAATCTGCTTTGCAAAGAGAAAGACGCCAGAGAAAAAAGAGGTAAAATAATAAAAGGCAATTGGAGGACTGAATGTATTTCAACAATGTACAAAGGAAAATTATAATAATCAGTCCAAGCAGGTATTTTCATCTGGATGCTTGAAAAATGAAAAATGGCTCTAAATCCTCGTGCTGCTTTCCTGTTTGTAAAAAGGAGCTGTGTGTTTGTAGCAGCCCCGTGCACCTGAGCCCGACTCCCAGCAGCCACTGCAGGCATGAGTGAGTGAGAGGGAGCGGGCGGACCGACATCCATGTGTGTGCCTGTGTGTGTGTGACTATGTGTATGTCTCAGTGTATGTCTCTGTGTGCATGTGTAAGTCACAGAGTGCATGTCTCTGTGCACGTGTGATGGAGGGGGAGGCTGCTCTGGGATTAACACACTACATCAACAGCTCCACCACTGGGAGCTCCATGGCGCTCTCCTGGCCACACATGTAAACCAAGGCCAAAAATAGGTCAGTGGAACAAACACAGACTCACACATGCTCCAGAACACCGGGAGAGGTGAGCTCCAGAGCCCCCACACAGCACAGACGCACGCCCGATCGGCAGCTCCCTCCTCTGGGCTCAAACTACCACGCACTCCCCCTCCTCTGGGCTCAAACTACCCCATACATCCCCTCCTCTGGGCTCAAACTACCCGTACTCCCCCTCCTCTGGACTCAAACTACCCTGTACTCCCCCTCCTCGACCTCTGGACCTTTAGCGTGGCTCCCTCCTGCTCTGCTGTAGAACTCTGCTCTGAGCCGGAGCTGAAGAGACGAGCGCGACCGCCTCAGACTCAACCACACACTCTACTGTGGTTTGTGTTTCTCAGTACAGCACAGTGTGTCTGCACGATTGTGCACTAAAGCTCTGAACAGGAGAACAGAGGTTTGAATGAAAAGCCCAGAGTGTGAGCACGGGAGCCTCAGAAGAAGCTCCGTGCAGCTCTCTCCCTCGGCCCCTGTCTCTGTCCCTGTCGCTGTCCCTGTCACACTCATGCGTTGCAAATGAAAAGCAGAGTTGTCAGCTCGTGAAAAGCAGCACTTCTCCACTTGTTCTCGGAGCACACACAGCCACAGACATACAGACACAAACAGACACACACAGGCTGTTCTTACCTTTCATCGCTGAAATGACAAAATACATCATTAAGCGTCCAGTCCATATGAGAGCGAGTACAAGCAGCTCAAAGCCTTCACTGCTGTCTCAGCAGCAGCTGGCCACCACAGCTCTGCCTCTCTGCTGTGAGCATGACCACACCACAATCCATGTGACTGTGACATCACGCCCCCGCCTGCCTGGCCCCACCCCCTGCTCTTTGATTGGCACAGCAGGCAGCCAGTAGGGGCGCTGAGAGCTCAGGCAGGGAGCTGGCTGTGGTCCTGCTGATTGCAGTCTTAAGGAGAGACACAGCGCACTGCTCCTCTGCTGCCTCCTAAACATGACCCTGGCAGCTCGCGTCTCATCTCACCACAAATACACTTACGTCTTCTTCATTTAGTCTGTGCATAAGCCTAGATGCAAATATTTGGCTTTGGTTGTGGTCTTTTTATAACTCATTTTTTGTTATTTGTATTTGCTCTGGAACATAAACTCTCATTTGAACACAGCTCTGCGCTCTGTTTACTTATTTTAATTGTGCCTGTATTAAAAGAAATGTCTTGAATTTGTGGTAAATGGTCTGACAGTGTCCCGTCTGCAAATATGTATGTAGTAGATTTACCCCCCGCCCCCTCACACACACACACACACACACACACACACACACACGTACCCTTCCTCGCTCCCCTCCTCCTCCTCGCTCATCCGCTCTCATATGATAATCTGCTCTGACTCCTAACCAGCTGCCTCACTCTGATACAATATTCTGGTTTTAGTGCAATCCAGCCTCGGCCAAAACCCACATCGCACTTGGCATTTTCCAGAATAAGCTGAAGCCGGAATATTAACTACCAAAATATATGGACCTGGCAAATCATATTTTTATTGCATCCTCCCCTCTCATTACACGGGAGGAGACCTTTTTATAATGTATGTCTCCGGATCTAAAGCACCATATTCATTTGTTGTCCTGTATTTATGGGAGATAGGTAACGATACATAATATGGAAATGAGGTGTCAGCGTTCGGCGCATAAATCTCCTTCTGACCAGGTTTTACGCAGACCTCCGTGATCCATTACAAACGCTAAAGCCATTAACTAACAGTGTGTCAACCACCGCTCTGCTAACAGCTAATGAGAGCCGGCTTAGAGAGAGAGGGGGAGGCGGAGGAGAGGAGAGGGGGAGCGGGAGGGAGAGATGGACGAGAGTGTGAGAGACGGAGGTAAAGAAGCACCAGAGAGTGAGAGACGGAGGGAGAGATGGGCCGGAGAGGGAGAGAAAGACTGGAGAGAGAGAAAAGATGGAGGAATGGAGCAGACAGGGACGGTGTGAGAGTGTGAGAGACGGGCCGGAGTCGGAAAGATGGAGGGAGAGATGGACCGGAGAGGGAGAGAAAGACTGGAGAGGGAGAAAAGAGAGGGAGGGATGGACCAGACAAGGAGAGAGGGATGAGAGTGTGAGACGGGCCGGAGAGGGAGAGATGAATGAAAGAGGGAGAGACGGGCCGGAGAGGGAGAGATGAATGAAAGAGGGAGAGATGGGCCGGAGAGGGAAAGACGGAGGTAAAGAAGCACCAGAGAGTGAGAGATAGAGGGAGAGATGGACAAGAGAAGTGTGAAAGAGGAAGAGATGGATGAGAGTGCGAGAGATGGGCCGGAGAGGGAAAGACGGAGGGAGAGATGAACCGGAGAGGGAGAGATAGAAGGAGAGATTGATGGGAGGATGAGAGACGGGCCAGAGAGGGGGAGACGGAGGGAAAGAAGGACCAGAGAGCGAGAGATAGAGGGAGAGATGGACAAGAGTGTGAGAGACAGAAGGAAAGAAGAACCAGAGAGCGAGCGACAGAGGGGAGATGGTACAGACAAGGAGAGATGGAGAAAAAGGACCAGAGAGGGAGAAATGGATGAGAGTGAGAGAGACGGACCAGAGAGTGAAAGATAGAGGGAGAGATGGACCAGAGAGTGAGAGATAGAGGGAAAGATGGACCAGAGAGTGAGAGATAGAGGGCAAGATGGACCAGAGAGTGAGAGATAGAGGGCGAGATGGACCGGAGAGTGAAAGATAAGAGGGAGAGATGGACCAGAGAGTGAAAGATAAGAGGGAGAGATGGACCAGAGAGTGAGAGATAGAGGGAAAGATGGACCAGAGAGTGAGAGATAGAGGGAAAGATGGACCAGAGAGAGAAAGATAGAGGGAGAGATGGACCGGAGAGGGAGAGAAAGACTGGAGAGGGAGAAAAGAGAGTGAGGGATGGACGGGACAGGAAGAGAGGGACCAGAGAGGAAGAGATGGACAAGAGAAGTGCAAAAGAAAGAGAGACGGGGCGGAGAAGGAGAGACAGAGGGAGAGAGAGGGATGAGAGTGTGAAAAATGGAGAGACAGAGAGATGGATCGGAGCGAGAGATGGACAAGAGTGTGAGAGAAGGAGAGACGGCCAGGAGAGGGAGAGATTTACGAGAGTGTGAGAGATGGAGAGGCAGAGAAACAGACTGGAGCGGGAGAGACGGAGGAAAAGAAAGACCTGAAAGCGAGCGACAGAGAGGGATGAGAGAGGAGCAAAAGAAGGGGAGATGGAGAGAGGGAGAGATGGAAAGATGGACCAGAGAGGGACAAGAGAGGGAAAGACCGACGGAGAAATGGACCAGAGAGAGAAAGAGCGACTGGAAAAGGGAGAGAAGAGAGGGAGGGATGGAGCAGACAGGAAGAGAGGGATTGGAGGGGAAGAATGGATGAGAAAGGGACTCAAAATGCACCGATGAATATATTTTAGTCTGGAATTAATCGTTGTCATAAAAAAGAGTGTATAAACGTATATTTGAACAAGTTCTGAATTATTTTCTATCAGCTCTGAGCAGTGACAGTGATAATAATAAAAAAAAACAGTTCATTTTCAACACTATAATTATGTGTAATGTTGTTGTTTTTTCCATTTGATTTGCATCCCGAGTATCCAGCAGTGCATTAGAGCTTTACCCAGAGCTTTACCACTGCATTAGGCCTGTGTGTGATGTTTGTCCCACAGGAAACACACAGCACTTCTTGACAGGACGCCAATACTCGAGCCTCACTCTTTTTCATTAGAGAATCGACTGGGCCACAAAGGGCCTGCTCCTCTACCCACAATGCTCTGCTCCTCGACCCACAGTGCTCTTTTCCTCACTTCTCCGCTCACAACTCTGACGGCGTCGCTTCGGAGTGACACTTTGAACTGAAGCAGAGGAAAGTTCATGTAAGGTTAATGTAAACTTTGTATAATGCTTGTACTGCAAATTTCTCTGATCTGGCCAAGATTTTAAAACTTATATCAGGTTATTCATCTTGTTTTTAGATTTATTATCGACTTGCTAGTTCTGAGACTGCTTCATTCTAGTCTAGAGGTAGTTTAGTTTAAGATAACTGGTCTGCTTGGAAAGATATTTTCACTACATTTAAGTCATTTTCTGATAGATTTAAGTGTTTATAGTTTAAAGAACTCAGTCAGTTTCTAGTCTTTCTGCAACATGTTCCAAGCAACTGGAGCTGCACTGGAAAAAACAATATCTAAGTAAGTTAAAATGGCATAAATTAGAAACATTTTACTTTGTTTGAGTAGATTCAGTTTGACAAGTGGAATGATCTGCCAGTGGAATAAGCAACATTTGATTTTGTTTCTTATTTTAAGTACATAAATGCAGCAAGATCATTTCATTATTTAAGACATTTTCTGATAGATTTAAGTTTATATTTTAAGCTTTTTGCAATTGTTTCTACCAGGACTCGGAGCAGCGTCTTTATTTATGTAAATATGACTGAACCAGAAGAAGGAAGTGTGTGGAATTTTGGTCAGTGCTTCTTGGAATGATCAGTGAATGAACAAATGGCCAGAGAAAAACTCAAACCTGAGAAGTCAAACAAAGCAACATCAGGCCTCTTTTGACTGGGGAAGCATAGACAGTTTTCTAACCCTGAACCTGCACAGCGAGATGGGTTTTCGTGATATCTGAGAATCCATCTTGGAGAGCGCCCCCTGTACAGTTAAGCGGGTGGACCAATCACGCCGCAGCATTGAGGTTTGTGCACTGTAAATTTCTCTGATGTGGCCAAGATTTTAAAACTTATATCAGGTTATTCATCTTGTTTTCAGATTTATTATCAACTTAATATGTATTTATTTATTGTTTATTTAATAGGGACAAATACAATAAACATAGATCACTGTGCCAAAATAATCTCATGCATGTATCACAGTGTTTAAACTAGTGCTGTCAAAAGTATTGCGCTATTAACGCGTTAACTCAAAACCATTTTACCGCTGTTAATTTCGCGAGATTAATGCACTTTGTGACTCAGTGGACTAGTTTTGCTGTGGCCACTGCTGTAATGTTAGAAAAACTACAGGATCCGGCTGTAAACAGAAAAGAAATGATAATTCAAGGGACAAAAAATGTGCGAGATGAGATTAATTGCGATTAAATATTTTAATCGATTGGCAGCACTAGTTTATAGCCATGTCTAATTCGCAACACGGGTCCCTAAAAGGATTTTAACAGTTACGTTAAATGAAAAGTTGAAAATGAACAGTAAATACAATAAAATGTCCAGAGACCAGTTAGCACAAATAAAGTTCACGAGGTATAAATACACACATACTCAAGCTCACACCTATGCACACCTCGCATACACACACATTTTATTTCAAGGATTGAGCCAGGATTTAGTTTGTTTTTTTTTGAAGCTGGACAGTTAAATTACTGTCTTTATGTTAGCAGAATAAGTTTCACAGACTGGCCCCTCTCACATAGTTCTGAGACTGCTTCATTCTAGTCTAGAGGTTGTTTATTTTAAGAGAACTTGGCAAGTAAAATGTCCATGCAGCAAGATCATTTCACTACTTTAAAGTCATTTTCTGATAACTTTAAGTGTTTATATCCTAAGCTTTTTTGCAGCGTGCAGAAGGTGAATCCCCTAAACCGGCAGACGTACTTCAGCCTATTTAGCGTCAATACAGAATATTTAGTTTGTCAAAAAACGTACAGAGGAAAGTGCTGTGTGTATGTGGAAAGGGAACAGGTCTGTGCTTTTCTCTCAACTAGATTTAAAGTTTGATTTTTCTTGTTCTGCTGTTGTGACGCTTTGACCAGTCAGACTCAAATGTTCATCATGACTCTCTGCATTTTTTCACAGTCGTTTTCAGTGAAAGCCGTTCGGATCGATAATGTGTAGAAGTCAGTTCAGAGTGACACGCAGATGAGTCTGGTGAAAGCAGGTTATGGCTCCATTCTACTGCCGAGATATGGAACAGTGAGGCTGTGGTCGACAAGAGAATAATAGAAATTCTTGGTGGACTCGGAAGACATGTCCTGTGCATCGATCACACCAACTACACAGAGAAAGATTAGAAATTCGACAATAGAAATTCTTGGTGGACTCAGAAGACTACACGAATAAACAGGCGGATTCGTCTTTCCAGCAGCTCCAAAACTTCAGGGCAAACAAATCCTCATCATATTAACGTATTAATTCATCGACGAGTAAAAAACGGCACAGATTAAGAGGCGATCCGCTGCTGAATTGACTCATATCGCAGCTCATATCATAATTCTCGACGCGATGCAAGTCTCACATGTCCATCTCAGCACAAACCTGTATGCCCGCCTGAGCCCACAGCACAATTACCCACTCCGAGAGCTTCCTCCATGAAAACAATACCGATCAATTTAATATAGATGCCAGAGAGTGGAGGGCATAATATTAGAGCCAGAAGAGCCCCAGCCCACACCGCACAATCATAAACCAATTTAGGACCATTCCAGGCAATTTCCGGAGGGGGTCCAGTGGTGGGAGGACGTCCATAAATCACCAGGACACCGGTGGAATATCTGTTTCAGGGCGAAGGGAGAAGGGGCCGGCGTCTGCGGAGGGCACCGGCGGGTTTAAGATGTGTCCAGGTCCACGACGAAAACCCCGGAGAAGAAGAAGAGCCGAAACGAGAGGAAACTGTTACGATTATGTTATTATGTCGTTTCCTCGTCACAAAGATACCCAGAGTTGTGTTTTGTTTCGTTCATTCATACATTCAAGCATAAATTTGTTCTTTTTTCAAACTGAAAACACTCCGTTCCACCTTGTGATGTCATCTGGTAGTGCAAGAAGTGCTTCACAATGTTTTTAAACCTCATAACGCACCTTCACTAGCATAATTTGCGGTATTTCAGCGCAGGATTTGCCTATCTTTACTGGACTTAAAAAACCTTGAAAACTACCATTTCATGACATCACAAACTGGAACAGAGCGTTTTGAGCTTTGGAGATGCAGACAGACTAATACTAAAGGGATACTCAAACATGGGTGAATGGAACAAAACACAACTCCTGGTCTGTTTTTAGGAGGTAATAACATTATAACATGACTTGAAGCTCACAAGAGTCATTTTGCATAACATAGGACCGTTAAATTACCGTATTTTTTGCCAAAAAATGCACAATGAAGAAGAAAAAAAACATGTATTAGGCAGGTTGTAGAAGTTATAGTTATAGTAATAAAAACAACCCATTAGAGAAGAATCCGTGTATCATTTGTTCATTTGTTTTTCAATATAGAACCAAAAATAAGAAAACAAAAAAATAAATCTTTTCTTTATTATTTGTCTCTAAAACCAAAATGAAAAAACAGATAACGATTTGTTTTTTTCATTTTTGATTCATATATACAATTCATATATTTGGTCTATGAGCTGCCAGTGTGAAAAATGTAAATGTATAAGTCGCAAACCCTGAAAAAACAACAAATGCGGTAGTAAAAATTTAAACAAAAAACAAGCTCCGGTCTGGAAAACTAAGAAAGTTAAGCGATAAGAGTCCAGTGCTGTTTAATAAATACTGAGTCATTGTTTGGATGTAGCATCTGTTTTATGGAGTGGATGCGATTTGAGGGATAAAAAACACTAATACATTGTTAACAAAAGGCTTTTATGGAGCAGTTACCAAAACAGTGAGTAAACACTGGAGGCCAAATGGGTTGAAGGTGCATTGTGTAACTTTTCCGGCGGAGGGTCTGTTTTCTCCATGGAGATGTTATTGCTCCATCTGGATGTTTAAACATATGATATTAAATCTTTCTATCTTCATCTTATCTTCATGTTAATTTTGCATTTTAACAATATTCATTTTAACTGCCCCATGTCTGTGTAACTTTTCGACTTTTTAAGACCAGTTCTGGACTAAATGACGTCCAAATTACATCCACTATTTGGACGTCTAACTATGACCCCACTTGGACGTCAATCTGCAGTTAAACATCTGAACCGTGGACTAGGAGACTTTTTGGACGTCATGGGGGCGTCTAACACGGGTGCAGGGAAATGACGTTATTAATGTTTTGTTTTTTTTTATTTATGACAAATATCAACATTGTTTTTATAAATATTATTCATTCATATTCATTTAGATTATTTGTGATTAAACATTTGTTCATAATTATTTATTTGAGTACATATTTAGTTATTTGTTTAATTAACTAATTTACTTATTTATGTATGTCTGTTTATTTGGAAATGAATTTGTGGAAAATTATAGCCTCTATACGACTGCAAAAATGATTATAATTTATGGGCCTATGAGTTCAACCATGAAAAGGGTCTAAAATGGCAGCACTGGTGGGCTGCTGAGTGTTTGTTCACTGATCTGAAGGTTGGCGGTTCGAATCCCAATCTCGACTTGAACATCATTGTTTGAGTGGTCAGATCCACAGACTAACACGAACATTCACACAGACAATGGCTCCCACTTTTCTGCACCACTATCGGAAAAACACACAGCAAAAAAGGCCTATGAAAAATAAGGAAAAATATAAATTTTAAGGTAAAAATGCTATTTTAAGTGAAATTATCTGCCACTGAAGTAAGAAATTTTCACTTCAAGTTTTCTTAAAACAAGACGAAATATGAATCTTGTTCTAAGCAGAAAACACTAGTTTCAAGTATTTATGGCAAGATTTTTCACTTTATTGGTTTGAGAAGGAAGTTAAAGAGGCTTAACCTGGCTTGAGTTAATATAAATGTGCTTAGAATAAGTTGTAATATTTAGATAAGATATATCAGGATGGAATATGTCGAAACAAGCAAAAACACCTAATCTTATTAAGTAAAAAAAAATCTTAAAATTGATCTTTTAAGATGAATCTCCTTAATTCAAGTCAGTTTAACTATGTAGAAACTCCTTTTTTTGCTGTGCAAACGTCAAAACTGCACGCCCGGAAGCGGATGGAAAAAAGATGTCATTTGGCGTCAAAGTTTGCACCTACACTGGAGCGAGATTGGACGTACAAAAATTACCTAAAAAGACATTTCCACTTTTCTTTGCACAGTGGGCACCTGCTTGTTTCTATGGATATATCATTGTTCTGCTTGGAATGTTCCACAGTATGACATTAAACACATTTATTCAATTACACATGACATTAAACTTTGCATTTATTCAGTTACATGTGGTTTTATAGCCCAAAAATATAGGCAAAAACAGGCATTCTGACTGTGAGCGGGATCGCCCCTCCACAGATCTGACCTGTACCTTGGTCTGGTTTGGTCTCCAGGGAGATAGGAACATTTAATACCATACTGTAAAAAATTCCAGACAAAGCAATAACATCTCCATGAAGAAAGCATTTGACAGACTCTCCACCAGAAAAGTTCCACCATGCAGCTTTAATCCTGCAGACTGGTTCTTTCTTCTGTTTATGTAACACAATAATATTTCATTTCCAATACTGCGGCATCGGCGTGTCAGCACAGTCAGAATAAGACGCTCACAAAGACAAAAGCTTCATTTGTTTTTCTCTCGGAGCGTGGAAACAGCAGCGGAAACGGCGCCCCCTCAGGCCAGCGGAGGCACGTTCGCTCTGTCACACGCAGCACACAAAACGCATATTTATAGAAGAGGGGGTCAAAAGGAGATGCATGAAACAGATCGCTGGAGCACAGGTGACGCTGCACCTGTCACCTGTCACACAATCCCAATCTCAACACAGTGCTCTATAGTGTACGTGTGACAAGGCTACAGCCCCTCGCACTCCTCCAGTATTTATAGAAACGCTCCAAAGATGGCGGCGTAAAGATATGATTTAAATATATATCTGTGAATCGGAACAATGAGATGACGGAGACGACAAGCGGCGCAGTCAAAAAATTGATTGGAACCCAACTTTTTTGTCAATTCAAGAAAAAGTTCCTTATTTGACCAGGACCAGAAGTGTGCAGACTTTTTTACTGGACAAAACTGTCGCAAACACTCACAAAACGCTCTCACATGTTGGTATATTTTATAAGATCATGTATTTTATAGGCGTGCACACGTACTAAAAATGATCTTGTGAGATTTTTTTCCTTGTGTTTTGACGTTTTTGATTGAAAAAATCGTGCTGCTGAGTTAAATTTTTTGAGAATGCGTAGTCCTAAAAAGCAGAGCTACAGTGACAGCAGAAATATTAAATAAAGTAAGTCAAAAATGGTGATTCTAAAGTGTTTATTGTGGCCGAAATTATGTAAAAATCTCATCTCGTAGTTCTAATTTCATGTTTCATCTCATGGAAATTGTATCTTGTCCCACCCCTAACATTTTTATGTTATTATGATTATTTTTTATTATATTTTTGAGCCTTATTTAAAAGACAGTCCAAAAACCTACATTTACAGTTAACTTAATTCAGTTGTTTAATTTGTAATTTGAATCATTCATTTGTTTTTTTTAATAATCGAGACTTTGAAAAATTGCAGATTCTTATAAGACAAGTTTACTCTGACTTTCTTTCTTTCAAAGCAGAGTTATTGGGCAGTTAAACAAGTGACATTGATTAAAAAAAATTTAAAAATTAAAAAAAATCTAACTCTAATTTAAATAATTAAAATTTTATTATGCACTATTCTAAAATAATATGATGATAAGAATGAAAGTGTAAAGAGCTCATCCTGTTGGAAAAATGACCGTCCCTACTTTGAAAAATGTAAGCTTTATTTTTTTGGGCCGTATTGCCCAGCCCTATTTACAAATGTAATGACGTCTGAAAAATTATCTTTCTTTTACAAAAGTCATTTTATATGAATATTAGAGTTTCAATCCATGCTGGGTCACGAGCACCTGAAGAGGAGAAGAGAAGATAAGACTAAATGTTATTGATTTCACATTAGAGGAATTGAGCTCAAGTGCAGAGACTGATGCAAACGTGCAATAGAAAATCATGAGCTCAAGTGCTGGAAAACTCATTGTGGTGAATAATTAGGATGCTAACTGAAAAATGTTAACAATTGTCCATTTTGATTGGCCCACACTTTGCCAAAGAGTGAAAGTGAGTCAAGATGGTCGACTGCTCTGAGCGTCTATGTTCATAACAGTTGAAAAAGCAGCTCTAAGTGCAGCTATTTCTCAAATAAATGTCAAATTATGCTTCTTGGTCCACGTAATTGCGCATCCCTTGCTATTTTTGCTATTTTGAAAGGTTTATTTCAGTTCATTTTCAGTTTCTATTCAGCACAAATATTCATCATGGAAATGCAGGAAGTGATGTGGCTCTGGTCCTGGACCTGACAGGAGCTGTTTCCATGACTGGCACCAGGAAAGTCATGGGGCCTTTGCACTTTTTCTTTGTTCTTTTCTTTCTTTGCAATAAGGATATTTTTAGTTTATTTACATATTTGATCTTTTGCACTTTTGTAGCTAATTGCTTAAATTAAACTTTTTTTTTTAATGTCCAAAACGTTGCTTATGCATGTTTGCTATGTGTTTTATATGAAAGAGTGTGAATTTATTTTTTTCATTTGTATTTCTGGTCCTGTAGCTTTTATTACAGCCACATGACACAACTCCAGCAGCAGATTGTGAAATCACAGGCTGCACTGAAAAAAATCATGGATAACACTTCATTAGGGAGTAAAAAGGAGAGTTTTAATCAAGACAAAAATCCAGACGAGGACAAGTGTACTAAAATTGCCCTTAAATCTTGAAGGGTTTAAAATGAACCAATTCTTTGTTTCACATTTTTAACACTCTAAAAGTAAATGACAGCACAGTAAAAATAGTCTAAATAACGAACATGAAGCCACCAAACAGCTCGAAAAGTGTGTGAATATACAGCGGTCGTATTGTTTGTACCACCTGACGTCCAGACAACATATCGTCCACTCTGCCTCCATCATTACAGCTATAATAGGCCCTCTCCAGGCCCCGCCCCCTGCCAGCTCGCCATGGCAGCGGCGGGAGCTCGCGTTCTGCCGGCGGGTCCCGTAAGTTGTTGAAAAGGGCAGAGGGGGCGGGGGTCCGGGGACGGAGGGGGGGCCCGGTCTGCGAGGCACAACTTAACGAATGAAGTTCATTATTGAGGAGCAGAGCAGGAAGACCCCCTGGAGTGTGTGATGTATTACCCCACAACCCACGTGCACGCTCTTCTCCCCACGTGCACGCTCCCTCCGCATCAACAATACATCTGACAGGAGGGGGAGGGGCTGCTAGTTAAAATAGTTAACCTCCATCTCACAGCAACAAAGGCGTGTGTTCGAAAGGTAAAGCGGTTTATTTTGAAGGAAAGCATGAAATAATAAGAATATACAGAACAGTCGGTATGAGAGGGGGTTGAAAAAGCAGAAAGCCATTTATTCCCCAAAGAAAGACTCAAGAAAACACAGAAAACGGCTTTGTTAGTGGAACTGATCAGAGAACGATTAATGAGTCTGCATGAACACATCCACCGGGTCACATCAACAGATTTTTGGATTTAGTGAAAAAAATACAAAACAAAAAAGAAAATGGTACTGTAGCTATTGACAAAAATGAGTACGCATAAACAGGCTGTGAGCTCATGGTAAAGGTCACACATACTCCAGACTGAGTTAACCAGGGATGCACTGATATGATCCTGTATCGGATATCGTGCTGAAACAGGGATGTCTGATGGATCAGATTTCAGTTCCAATACAGACGATATCCCATTTTGGTCTATACATTTGTATGATAAAACAATTTACTGGGCAATGTTGGCTCCAAACAATCTGTAATATTTTACAAAACTGTTCTATAGTTACTTAAAATTATAAAAAACAGTTACAAAACACATTGGGATTAGTTTTTGATTTTGATCGTATGCAGTTTTTGTTTAAAGGAGATAAACCATATTTCCAGTCTCTCCACTGGTAGTGATTTAAAATCAGTTATGAGTAGATACTTAATCGGATCCATAAGTATGGGAACAGAAAATGCTGGATCAGTGCATCGTTAGTGTTATGTCACATGTCTGACTAAAGCAGATCCAGTGTGTTCCTCTGGTGTGTGCAGTGTTTGACTCAGGTCCACTCACAGCAGAGTAAGACTCATGTTGAATGGAGCTCTGAAACAGTGTGTACTGTGAGTGTAGAAGTATGACTCACAGAGCGCTCAGCTCCACAGAGACTTCCATGACCATGCTACACGCTGTAGTTTATGGTTTGTAATGCTCCACACACTGTAGTCCATAGTTTGTCTTGAGCAGAGCTGGGGGCAGAGCTGTGCCCTCCTGCAGAGGCTGCTGTCTCTGTAGTGGACAGGACTTTTACTGTTGACTTATGAGGCTGTGGCGGAGCAGGGGAGTGATTCATCACAGTGTGCTCCTCACACATTAGTAATGTGCTCCACAGAGAACGCCGCTGTCATCGGCCTGAGCCTGGACCTTCTGAACAAGGTAGGTCAACAGCAGAGATGGCCCACTTTTAGTCTTTCACTGCACCTCTGAGTTTCCTCCAGGCTCCTGTGATGGACAGACCAGACCGGCCGACCAGCGGAGAAACACTCAGTCAAGAACACTCTGTCAGAGGGAGGATTTTCTCTACGATCATGTACTGCATGTGGGGATATTCTGAACGTAAAAATAAACGGTACCTATCAATTACAATAAATCATGTTATAAGGGATCAGGATCGACTGACTAAAACACTGAAAGTTCACATTGTTTTTAATACAGAAATCTTTAATCTGTATTTATTAAAATGAAATCAAAGTGAATCAAAATTTGTGATCGATCAATATGAGATTTTTTTTGTCATCTCCCCAAACCTGACAATACACAATACAAAACATCAAATCTATGGCTATAAAAACATGCCCAGTACTTATTTAACAACTTAATATTTACCATGAATTATCCCTGTACATATATTCAGTTTGACATGATCTCTGCTTGTCTCAGAGTTTACAGAATCCCCACACACACCGATGCCAAACCCCCCTCACACACTCATCATCAGTGCCTCTGTTCTCGGCTGCAGACGGAGCTGGAGCTGCTGTAAAGCCCTGACCTTAACATGCAGGTAATGCGCCCTTAAATACCTACCTCCAGATTGTGTTTGTCATTTCCTTTGTGCAGATTAGGTGTAAAAAGGCTATTTGAAACCAAAACACAGGATTAAGGGATAATGCTGCTCTGTGTCTTGTGAGTCGACCTTGATTTTGTAATCCAGCAGAACCGCGCACTTCCTTCTTCTTCTTCTTTGGTGTCGGAGGATGGAGCAGCTGATGTAACGGCTGCACCATGTTAGCTCCACGCGGGGAAAGTAATAAGAATTAAAAGAAGAGCAAGAAGACGAAGGAGAAGACATATTGACAGAAATAACACCCGATGAGAAACGAGTGGAATGGAAGATTCGGGCCTGGACACGTGTTACTCAATGTGATCACATGTAAGAATTATAAAACATTGCAGACGGATGAATAAATCTCCTTCACAGCAGGTCACTGTGTCTCTCCAGCTGAATTAGAAAAGTTAAATAGTCTTCCTCATACGCCTGAGTATGGTTACAACGGAGTCAAGTGAGCAAAGTGTCTTGCACAAGGACATATTCTTAAAGGGAACTCCGGCACGTTTGAAGCTAAAGTCCATTTCTAGAGGTGGTCGAATACTGTCAGAAGCCAAAAAACGGCACAGATAAGTGTTTTCTAGGCGAAGATCTCGCTGTGATAATGAGTCTGTCAAGGTAACAAGCTAGTGTAGTGATGGGGCAAGTTCTTAACTTCCACGTAAAACGCCAATTTGCACAGAAGAGGCACACCACTTTCTAACCCATCTTACAACAGCCACGAGTCTAACAAACTAAACACTCTGCCTGACTCACTCATTAGTGTCTGGAAACGTTATAAATGTTATAACTTTATAAGCAGCTTTAGCATTAGCTTGTTGATTTCCCACTGCGCACATGAAAGCCCAAAAGACTCAATCGCCAATGTCATTTCTAATCTCATTTATTTACAAGTGAATTATATTTTTTGAAAACGCTTAAAAAATACATTCCCATTTTCTTTCAACAACTTTCAGTTTCTATTCTTCTTCACCATCAGTAGTCGATCCTCACTTGTTGCTTCTGGTGACTCTAGCTGGTTGCCGATGCTGGAGTCTAGTCTTTTGGGCTTTCACTTGCGCAGTGGGAAATCAACAAGCTAATGCTAAGGCTGCTTATAAAGTTGTTTTATAACGTTTCCAGACACTAATAAGTGAGCCAGGCAGAGCGTTTTGTTTGTTAGACTCGTGGCTGTTGTAAGATGGGTTAGAAAGTGGTGTTCAGCCTCTTCTGTGTAAATTGGTGTTTTATGTGGAAGCTAAGAGCTTGCCCCATCACTATGCTAGCTTGTTGCCTTGACAGACTCACTATCACAGCGAGATCTCCGCCGAGGCAACACTGATCTGTGCTGTTTTTTGGCTTCTGACAGTATTCGACCACCTCTAGCACTGGACTTTAGCTTCAAACGTGCCGGAGTTCCCCTTTAAATGATGAATTTCTACATGTTTGCAGCCTGAAATGGAGTTTGACTTAGTTGTCTGAATTGTGAGTGTGATAAGACGTCACTACAGACACATACAAATGTACTTGAGCTTTTTTATGGTCAATACGGACTGTTTCATTTGTGAAAAATGTGTAGAGGGAAGCGTTTTGTGCATTTGTGGACAGGGAGAATGCCAAAGCGCGCTTTTCTCAACTGTTTAACACAAATTTTATACACAACAAAATCCAGGCACTCTCGAAAAGTCACACGAGGAAAATTATATCGTAATTTCCAGACTATCAAGTGCACCTGAATATAAGCCGCAGGTGACCACATCTTCAAGAACATTTTCAGGTTCTGGCCATTTGCTTTTATTGCCTCTGAAAGCTTTTGTCATCTTTTTGCACTGAGTCGCCAATGCCTCACCATCGACTCATTCATGCCGAGGTTACGTGCAGCAGCTCTATTTCCTTCTTTGACAGCCAGGTCAATTTCCTTTAATTAAAAGCTGTATCAACTCCATTTCTTCATGTGTTTTCAATGAGGAAGGTGTGTGCATGAAGCGCAAAATAACTGTTCAAAACACAATCAAACTAGTCCCGTCACTTCTCGCTCTATGGCGCATGTCTCCTGCAGAAAGAGCCGCTGTCCTGTCTGGTATCATGTCTCCTGTAGAAAGAACCGCTGTCCTGTCTGGTATCATGTCTCCTGTAGAAAAAGCCGCTGTCCTGTCTGGTATCATGTCTCCTGCAGAAAGAGCCGCTGTCCTGTCTGGTATCATGTCTCCTGTAGAAAGAACCGCTGTCCTGTCTGGTATCATGTCTCCAGTAGAAAGAGCCGCTGTCCTGTCTGGTATCATGTCTCCTGCAGAAAAAGCCACTGTCCTGTCTGGTATCATGTCTCCTGCACAAAGAGCCGCTGTCCTGTCTGGTATCATGTCTCCTGTAGAAAGAACCGCTGTCCTGTCTGGTATCATGTCTCCTGTAGAAAAAGCCGCTGTCCTGTCTGGTATCATGTCTCCTGCAGAAAGAGCCGCTGTCCTGTCTGGTATCATGTCTCCTGTAGAAAGAACCACTGTCCTGTCTGGTATCATGTCTCCAGTAGAAAGAGCCGCTGTCCTGTCTGGTATCATGTCTCCTGCAGAAAAAGCCACTGTCCTGTCTGGTATCATGTCTCCTGCACAAAGAGCCGCTGTCCTGTCTGGTATCATGTCTCCTGTAGAAAGAACCGCTGTCCTGTCTGGTATCATGTCTCCTGTAGAAAAAGCCGCTGTCCTGTCTGGTATCATGTCTCCTGCAGAAAGAGCCGCTGTCCTGTCTGGTATCATGTCTCCTGTAGAAAGAACCGCTGTCCTGTCTGGTATCATGTCTCCAGTAGAAAGAACCGCTGTCCTGTCTGGTATCATGTCTCCTGCAGAAAAAGCCACTGTCCTGTCTGGTATCATGTCTCCTGTAGAAAGAACCGCTGTCCTGTCTGGTATCATGTCTCCTGTAGAAAGAACCGCTGTCCTGTCTGGTATCATGGCTCCTGTAGAAAGAACCGCTGTCCTGTCTGGTATCATGTCTCCAGTAGAAAGAGCCGCTGTCCTGTCTGGTATCATGTCTCCTGTAGAAAAAGCCGCTGTCCTGTCTGGTATCATGTCTCCTGCAGAAAAAGCCTCTGTCCTGTCTGGTATCATGTCTCCTGTAGAAAGAGCCGCTGTCCTGTCTGGTATCATGTCTCCTGCACAAAGAACCGCTGTCCTGTCTGATGGCAAATTTCAGGCTCTCCTGGGGGGCGGGGATAGGTGTGTCAATCAGGTAAGTGTGGATGTCCAGCTACTGTACACACAAGTATGTATATATTAAACCAAATCCATATACATGTATACATATATAAAAATAATACAAATAGTAATAGTTACACTTGTAATCATGAGAGCTCTAAATGCTCAGGAGCCTCAGTGCATCAGTGACTTACTGCAGCCCTACACCTCAGCCCGGACCCTGCGAGCCTCAGGTCAGGGCCTCTTGATGGTCCTAAAGACCTGCTTTAAAACATGGGGGCACCTGTGCATTCAGGATGTGGCCCCAAACTATGGAATTCCCAATCCCCCCCAGCCCTCTGTGTGGCAGACTCTACAGACTCTTTAAAAAGCAGTTTTTAGTTGTGTGGTTCCTCTGTTCTTGTACATGTTGTGCACTGTAAAGCACTTTGTGATTTTTTTTTTTTTTTTTAAATCTGTGAAAGGTGCTCTATAAATAAAGGGTCACTTACTTAGGCATAATATCCTGGTTAGACATATAAATTGATGTAATACGAGTAATCACACCCCAGGAAACTTTTATTTACATTTAGTTAGTTAGCTCCAGCACAACTTTTTTGATCAGTTTTATTATTTATTATTATTATTATTATTATTATTATTATTATTATTATTATTATTATTATTATTATTAGACCCACTTTTACTCTCTGGTTTTTAATACTGCCTGAGTTGCATGTTCCTGTGTGTCTTTTATTTATTTTAATGTTTTATTACCTCTTTATTATTTGATGTATATTCTTGCTCTTTATTGGTTTTTATTAGTTTTATTAGTTTTATGAGGACTCGTGGAGGCAACTAGACCTTTATTTTTATTTCTATTGACTATGTTTTATTTTTATCAACTATATTTATGAAATGTGGTATAGAAATAAAGTGGATTGGATTGATTGGATTATTTAAATAAATGCTGTATTAAGTCAAATCTGTATTAAAACCTGGAAAAGACAGATCAGTGCATCTCTAACCAACACCTCAATCTCCGAACTAGCAATTAACCCAAGCATCCACTGCACACTTTTGACCCCCTTCCTTTCTCCGTCTCACACTCCTCCACCTCAAACACCACACCTCCCTTCCTCTTACCCTCCTCTTCCTCCCCTCCTTCCTCTCCTCACACAGAGCATCTCTCTTTGAAGTGTGCAGTAGCGCTGAGCAGAGGAAACGCTGTGCCCGTTATCAGTCGATCCTAATGATGACGGCGGACCTGACGGCGGGTTAAGCGGGCGCTCTGTTCTCCTCGCGGTACACGCCCACTTCAGCGCTGGCACAAACACAAACTCAAAGCTACGGGGAAACGGGGCGCCTCTAATAAAGCAGATTCAACAAAACACAGAGCACAATACCATCAGCACAAATGTCAATGCTTCACATCACCGAACGGCGCACTTTCTGAGCACTGAGCACTTTCTCTGCTTCACTTCTGAGCGCCGGCTTTCCTCTGAACGCTAATTACCTAAGTTTGTTTTGTACAAATATGTTTTATTCATTGATTCTCTGTTCGCGTTTGAGTTAGAGGAGACCAGATCATAACTAGTTTCTCTGACAGGAGGAGGAAACTCCAACTATTTTCGAGTTAAATCGGAGTTCTCCAGATTAATACTAGTTCTGCACCAATAGAACGTGCCTATAAAGCATTTAATACCGCTCAACTAATGAGGTTTATGTCGAGATTGTTGGATTCGAACCTCCAACCTTCAGATCGGTGGACAAAGACGCTACAAATTGAGCTACTGCCGCCCATGGTGCACTTTTGGGGCTACAGACGACAAACGCTCAAACAGTTAAAGAGTTCATCAACAAAACGGAATACTTAAAAAATATTATACATGGACGCAAAATGGTTCAAAAGATGTTATTACTGTAAAATACCAAATAAAAACTGGGGCGTTTATTTGTTTCAATCACTTAACAGACCAGGCATTTATTTGAGACCAGGCGGCAATTTGGGGCAGGGGATTCAGTCCTTCCTCACAAAAATCTTGTTCAACAAAACTGAGGAAATATGGTTCTTTTAACCAGTATGACTATAATTTAGGCGACTTTCTATAGAAATGTTACAACAAAATATCTACAGAGCGGAGAGTTTCTCACATTTGAAAGCGACTCCTGCATTACAGAAAGTCGTTAAAACCCTCCCGTAATAGCAGACATTTCTTTAGCGAGTTAAAACAAATGACAGACGCAGCGAGTGTGGAGCAGCAGAGTGAGAACATTTAACAATCGCATCAGGGCATAAGGAGCGAGCTGTTTTTTTCAGCGCTTATAGTTATATAGTGAGGTAACATTAAAACACGGACAGGACAGACAAAACAGAATGAGGAGCAATTATTATTATTAATATATTAGACTCGGAGTTTATCAAAAGATACACCAGCACCCGGCATTTAAAGAGGACCAGATGGTGAATTGGAACCCAGCTCTTATTTAGTATTTTACAGTATAATGTTCTAATCAGTATGATAACAATGTACGTTTGGAATGACATATTGAAAAGATTATTGAACATTAAGAATATTGTAATTCTGTTACTGAGTATTAAGGACCAAAAATATTGTTTATAGCACTTGTGTGTGCTCTGTAGTTAAAATCTCTGACCCCAGTGGATCATTACGTTGTAATTTGCACACTTTAATATTTTTTGCAATACTGATCTAAAACAACTCAATAAAAGAAACAAGTGCACGTTAGAAAACTGTGTTGCCCAATAGGAGCTGACGTCGCTGTAAACATCACAATGAAGAGTCGGCTCTTCCTATGGAGAGCTTAGACTTAGACCTAGACAAACTTTATTGATCCACAAAGGAAATTATTTAGACACAGTAGCTTAAAGATCACAATATAATATAATAACAAATAGTAAAATGTATGAATAATAATATATTCTAAATAAGTAGCAAAAAAGATAGCAACTGGTGTGACTGGTGTCAAATAAGGCATAATTATATAAATGTAAATGTCAATTAAAACAGAAAATAGAAAAATAGTTGCACATCACACTAGTGACCAGCGGATTGATTTCATTTGAACCAAAATGACCAATTAAAAAAAATTTTAAAAAGTAAATGCAGAGCAGTGCATGTAGTGAAAACAGAAGTAGACAATCCTGCATTTAATGACATCGTGAATACAGGAGAATAAAGATTGCTGAAACTAATACAAATTTGAGTGAGTAAATGGTGAGGGGAAAGTAGGTCTGACTTACATACATGACTACAGTAGATTATTGTATCCAAATTCAGAAAAATTCAATGAACAAAGATGTGTTTTTTAAGTAGTTTATTTTGTTTATTGCTTTACCGCTCGCTGAGTAAATATAAGTTTGGCCCCGGTTCAAGCTTCCCCCTGGGCCTGAATCAAACGCAGTGATCGTGATGGAGCAGGTCTGGTGCGTTATGGTGCCAACTGCTCATCCTGGCATGGATGAACCCCGCCCTCCCACCTGACCCCTCCCCCTCCTCTCCCCGTCCCCCCTCACCACGTCACCGTCACCTGAGGGGCAGGAATCGGGCGGCGCAGATGGGCCCCTCCACTCGTCTTTGTGCTCCTTCTCGCCGTTTTCACAAAAGACCGGAGCCCGACGGGGACCTGCCTCGGCCTCCAGTAGGACGGCGCGGGGGAGCCATGCAGATTCAGAACCACAATGCACAAAAACGAGAAAAACCTGCCCGCGGACACTTACCGAACCTGTGTGCGTCCAACAAAGTCCCCACTCAGGAACTATATGCAAAGAAAGTGCTCCCTCAAAAGCCATTTGCAATTGTACAAAATGGGAGACATTATGTTCTGAGTGAAAAATGAGGAAGTGGCATATTGTGTTGGAGCGGAAAAATGGAGAAAAATCGCGCTGGCCTGGTTTACGCCGAATAGATCTTTCTATTGATTTCCCTGGTACAGTCCTGTCCATCCCTCAGCGCTGTGATTAGACTGACCTATTTCAGAAAAAAATAGCTGTCGACTATAGATTAAACCAAAACGTCTAAAAGAAAATACTGTCTTTTCGCGGAACAAACAAACACAGAGATGAAACATAACCTACAATACAGCCAGCCAAAGATTGTGTCAATTTAAGAGCGCGTGTCGCCCGGGGAGACCAGGAAACTACTGTGGAAGTGTGCTGAGAATCAAATCACCCCATGCACCCGAACGCCTCGCCGGCCCCATTGTCTGAGCGCATACAGCAAAACGACAATTCTGCGTTTAGGAAAGCTGTTCACCTACTTCTACAGTACGGCGTTACATGTGGCAGGTCTGCGTGTGTCTTATTTTGGATTTGGGCAGGTTTAAAGGGACTATACGAAGCAAAATTGAGCTTTGAGTGAGTTTTAAGTCGTGTTAGAATCTTTTTACCTCCTCAAAAACAGACCTGGAGTTGTGTTTTGTTTTATTCACACATGTTCGATGTGTAATGCTTTATTATTAGTCTGTCTACATCACAACATTCTAACACAGAAGTCTATAAAAATGTGAACATATTAATTAAAATGTGAATTAAAAATCTAGTTTCCTGGGATACAGAACACACACTTCTTCAATACTTCAGGTCACGGATGAATCTTCGAGTTTTTAATGAATTATTCGGACGGTACAGAAAATGTAAATACGTAGATATGACATAGATTTTTATATATAGGTGTGATTGACAGGTGGAGTAGCCAATCAGGGACATGCACGAATTAGAACAAGTAAAATGAAAAAATAAATAAATCACTGGGAAGTGAAAAACATGGAGGATTTCTGCAGAATCAGTGAGTGAAGAACGGAATTTTGTTCATCTGAGGAGAGAGAAATGTGATTTTATTTGTAAATGATGAGTGACCAATGAGCTTCTTTGTATCACTGAAATAAAATAAATCTGATTGGACGATGGGTGTGGGGACCACAGTGTGTTTTTTATACCTTCATACTGTATCTGTGTAAATTTACCAGGCAACAAGTCAATAACAATATGTTGAAATGTGCTCTTAATTGGACAAAAGTTAACAAAGTCATCGTGGACAACAACAAAAAAATGAATATATAAAAATGGTTAAAGGACGGGTAAAACAAACAATTTTAAAAAGAGATACAGGCTCAGTGACTGCCTCACATTTGTACTGGGGGGTTCCTCTCCCTCTCCCTCTCTTTCTCTCCCCCCTCTGTCTTTCTCTCTCCTTGCTCTCTCTCCCCTATCTCTCAGTCTTTCTCCCTCCCTCTCCCTCTTTCTCTCTCCCTATCGCTTTCTATCTGTGTCTCTCTGCCTCTTACTTCCACTTTCTCCCTCTTTCTCTCTTTCTCTCCTCCCCACTCTCTGTCTCTCCAGCTTTCTCCCTCCCTCTCTCGTTCTTTCTCTCCCACTGTGTTGTACCTGGTGACTGTGTGATCTCTCTCCCTCTCTCCCTCCCTCTCTCTCTCCCTCTGTCTCGTACCTGGAGTCTGTGTTCTCTATTCCCTCTATCAGTTGCAGCTTAACAATGCTCTCTCTCTCTCCCTCTCTCCTCCCCACTCTCTCTGTGTCTCTCTCTCTTTCTCTCGTACATGGGGGCTGTGTGCTCTCTTTCTCTCTCTTTCACTCTCTATCCCCCTCTCTCTTTCTCCATCCCTCTCTCCCTCTCTCTCGTACCTGGGAACTGTGTGCTCTCTTTCTCTCTCTTTCTCCCTCCCTCTCTCATACCTGGGGACTGTGTACTCTCTTTCTCCCTCTTTCCCCCTTCTCTTTCTGCCTCCCCCTTTCTCTTGTACCTGGGGACCGTGTGCTCTCTTTCTCTCTCTTTCCCCCTCTCTCTTTCTCCCTCTCCCTCTTTCTCTCTCGTACCTGGGAACTGTGTGCTCTCTTTCTCTCTTTTTCCCCCTCTCTCTTTCTCCCTCTTTCTCTCTCGTACCTGGGGACCGTATGCTCTCTTTCTCTCTCTTTCCCCCTCTCTCTTTCTCCCTCTTTCTCTCTCGTACCTGGGGACCGTATGCTCTCTTTCTCCCTCTCTCTTCCCCCCCTCTCCCTTTCTCGTACCTGGGGACCATGTGCTCTATTTCTCCCTTTCTTTCTCCCTCCCTCTTTCTCCCTCTTTCTCTCTCGTAGCTTGGGACTGTGTGCTCTCTCTCTCTTCCCCCCCTCTTTCTCTCTCGTACCTGGGGACTGTGTGCTCTCTCTCTCCAGCCCCCCTCTTTCTCCCTCTTTCTCTCTCGTACCTGGGGACTGTGTGCTCTCTCTCTCTCTCTCCACCCCCCCTCTTTCTCCCTCTTTCTCTCTCGTACCTGGGGACTGTGTGCTCTCTCTCTCTCTCTCCACCCCCCTCTTTCTCCCTCTTTCTCTCTCGTACCTGGGGACTGTGTGCTCTCTATTATCAGTTGCAGCTTAACAATGCGCTGGATGCCCTCCCCAGTGGAGTGAGACTAACAAACCCCGCAGAGCTGATCCTCGGCGGCTGTGATGAAATACCTTCAAAGGAGCAGCCTGGCGCTGCAGCCTGGCGCCGCAGCGGGCACGCCGATGCCCCCGGCGAATCCACACCAACCCGCCTGTTGGCAAGCTCAATTAGACAGCAACTGGGACACATTATTCTCTCAAATTGGCAATACATCGCACGATTAAGGGCCATACGTCTCCTGTTTGATTAAGTGCGGCCGCTCGAACACTGATGTAGATGTGCGGTGTCACTCTAGCACAGTTTGGGGCTGGCCGAGGTTTAGCCGGGGTTTAGCCTGGGACATGGAAATCGTACAGACCAGGTTCAGGAGGATGGTTTTAAGATTATGCAAA
The DNA here is from genome assembly GCA_034769755.1 of Odontamblyopus lacepedii. Lineage (NCBI taxonomy): Eukaryota > Metazoa > Chordata > Actinopteri > Gobiiformes > Gobiidae > Odontamblyopus > Odontamblyopus lacepedii. The sequence continues at coordinate 18,953,372 of CM068348.1, forward strand.
TGTACACACTGCAAAAAGGCCTATCAAAAATAAGAAGAAAAAAAATAAAATTTTGAGGTAAAAATGCCCTATTTGAAGTGAAATTATCTGCCAGTGCACTAAGAAATTTTCACTTTTCATAAAACAAGACGAAATACAAATATTGTTCTAAGCACAAAACACTAGTTTCAAGTATTTATGACAAGATTTTTCACCTTATTGGTTTGAGAAGGAAGTGAAAGAGGCTTAACCTGGCTTGATTAAATATAAAAAGTGCTTAGAATAAGTTGTAATATCTAGATAAGATATATCTTGTAAAAAAATTTTTTTAAATGGATCTTTAAGATGAATCTGCTTAATTGAAGTCAGTTTAACTATGCTAGAAAATCCTTTTATGAGGTGCAGGGTGTTCCAAAAAATTTGACAGAATTTCACAGGCAATTTTGGCCATTTTTGTTGAACTAACCTCAAATTTTCATAGAATGTATAGAAACAGATCAAGATTTTATATTGAATGTTTTATTTTTCTTCTGTTTTCAGGTTGAGCTGGGACAGTGTCATTTCATAAAACACGTGATTACACATGGTTAAAAAAGCCAGGATTAGCCAGATATAAAAAGGCAATAAGATACATCTATACAAGAGGAAAGAAGAAGAAGAAAAAGAAAAAAAATAAATAAAATAAGAAAGCACAGAGCACATAATACCTATACAATATAATACAAAATACATAAACATCTTTATCTTGATGTTGGTACCAGATCCTTTAGCCCTGTCTTCCTCTTTAAATTTTTGGTACCAAGTCCAAATTTGTTTCCCAGTTGGTGAATTTTGAAAGTTTGATATTTCATAGCATCAAATCTGGTGTCACATTGAAATTACGTGAATTTTAATGCACAACTTAAATAATTGCATTTTATGAATGGGGAAACCAATTCTTTACACGTGATTTAATTTTTGTTTGGAAAAAATGGGTACTATTATTATTGGAACTATTTTATTGTGTGTAAGTATGAATTAATTTACCAGAAATTTTACATTTTACTGTAATTAGTAACTCTTTTTCTGAGCTGTTTTAAACGCTATTTCACTTTTATTTATTTTTCCTTTATCACGCTGGATAGGAATAAACCAAATATGTATTAATATCAAAATTAATTACAATGAGTGAACGGCTCAACCTGAAAACAGAACAATTTACTCACGTACAGTTGTATTTGGAGTGATTTGTGCATGTCTGATTCATCTTTAGTCACTTATTTTCAAGACGCTGTATTATCAGTGTATTTTCTTAAATGTGATACAGGATCCAGTAGCATCATGTAGTTATTTTGGAAATTTCATTCAACTACAGGTGGTTCTATAGCCCAAAAACCAATAAAAACAGACATTCTGACTGTTAATCCGGGCGATATCGTTTCATTCAAACAGCTCAAACTGTATGACCAAATCACAGGGTTTAAAAGTTGTTGTTCTTGCACTGTACGAACTACTTCAATAGTGCGAAATCCTTACGAAAGGTGACTGAATTTCAAACAGCGACCTACGATTACCAAAGGGGAGCTGGTCGTGAGGTACAACACACAATTAAGTCAAAACTCGATCCCAAAAACAGTCGCACGAGTGAAAAATCAGCACAAAAAGGACCAAAAAATGTAGTGTACACCCGGCATTAGAGGGGCCGCTTCTTCACAGATCTGACCGCAATTTGGCTTGGTTTGATCTCCATGACGATAGAAAAGCTCAGTATCACAACACATCCACGGAGAAAAGTATATGATGGAGACAGGTTACAAGTTTTAAGAGAAAGAGCCACTGTCTGTGTGAACATTCATGTATGTTCGCTATTATTTTATTTTACAAATTTGAAAAAATCCTCTGCTCTCCATAGGAAAAGCTGTAGCGATGATGTTTACGGCGGCATCAGCTCCCACAGCTTTCCAACGCGTCACAGATGAATATTGCGATAAATAGACACAAATCTGAGTGGGTGTTGTGAAATGTGAACACACAAAGAGCTTTCACAGAACACGGAATACGTCTGTGTCAGAGGGAAGACGACGAGAGACACATTTATAAACTGCAGCGCTGGAGGTTTGAGCAACAAGGAGACGTGTGGTGAAAGTGCAGGACTGGAAGAACTTGGCAAAGAAACAGCGGGAGGTGAAGAGGGTTTGAGTTGTGGAGAGATCTGTGATTATTTAAAGACGTCAAAATGAAACGCAAGTCCAAATATGTGTTCAGTACAGTTTATCAGCCTATGGAGGTGATGCACACAGATATACACAGATACAGACATACATATGCTTTGTGATGTGGAAGACAGGAGAGGGGGAATGAAGAGCTGGAGGAGAGTGGGAGATAGAAAGATGGAGATAAAGAAGGAGTGGGAGAGATAGAAGAGCGGGAGAGGAGATAGAGGAGAGGGGGAGAGACAGCGGAGAGACAGAGAGGCGGAGAAGAGGGAGAGAAGGAGGAGAAGGAGGAGATGAAGGGAGGGAGAAGAGGGAGAGATGGAAGAGAGACAGAGATGAAGGAGAGGGAGTAGAGGGGAAGAAGGAGGAGAGGGAGAGATGGAGTAGCCCTCTACAAGGAATGGAGATGAGGGAGAGAGGGAGGAGAGGAAGAGAAAGAGGGAGAGGAGAGGGAGAGATGGAGGAGAGGGGGAGAAGGAGAGATGGAGTAGAGGGAGATGGAGAGATAGAGAAGAGGGAGAGATAGAGTAGAGGGAGGAGAGGGAGAGATGGAGAGAAGGAGGAGAGGATAAGCCGGAGGAGATGGAGGCTCTCCTCCAGGTAGGAGTGTGAAAGAGGGAGGAGATGGAGAGAGGAAAGAGAGGGAGAGAAGGGAGAGGGGGGGAGAGAGAGGGAGGAAAGGGAGAGATGGAGAGAGGAATGGGAGAGGGAGGGAGGAGAGGGAGGGAGGAGAGGGAGAGAGAGATGGAGAGAGGAGAGGAAGAGACAGAGAGAGGAGGAGAGGGAGAGACAGAGAGATGGAAGAGAGGGAGAGATGGGGGAGAGGGAGACAGAGAGAGGGAAGAGAAGAAGAGACAGAGAGAGGGAAAAGATGGAGAGAATGAGAGGAAAGAGAGGGATAGATGGAGATGGAGAGAATGAGAGGAAAGAGAGGGATAGATGGAGATGGAGAGAATGAGAGGAAAGAGAGGGATAGATGGAGATGGAGAGAATGAGATGAAAGAGAGGGATAGATGGAGATGGAGGGAATGAGAGGAAAGAGAGGGATAGATGGAGAGAATGAGAGGAAAGAGAGGGATAGATGGAGATGGAGAGAATGAGAGGAAAGAGAGGGATAGATGGAGATGGAGAGAATGAGAGGAAAGAGAGGGATAGATGGAGATGGAGAGAATGAGAGGAAAGAGAGGGATAGATGGAGATGGAGAGAATGAGAGGAAAGAGAGGGATAGATGGAGATGGAGGGAATGAGAGGAAAGAGAGGGATAGATGGAGAGAAGGAGAGGAAAGAGAGGGATAGATGGAGATGGAGAGAAGGAGAGGAAAGAGAGGGATGATGGAGAGGGAGGAGAGGTGCCAGTGAACAGCTGTCTGTGTAATTGATATTGATGAGGGGGCTGGCAGGATGGGGCTGGTTTGATCAGTGAAGCAGAGAGAGGCTCCGGTCAGACCTTTGCTCCTCTGCCCCCTGCTCAGACTCAGCCTCTGGTCACTGCAGCGTCCAGCAGGCTCACGGCCAGACCACCGCTCTGAAAATGTAAAGGTGGATGCAGATTTGTGTGAGATGGAGAGAGACGAGTGGGTGGGCGGGAGATGTGGCTGACGGGTGCCAACGAGGAGGCGGGGTAATAATTATTAATACTATTAGAATTTCAGGGCGGCTGGAACACGTCCGAGGCAAGATGTATATGAAAAACACTGAAACATACTGAACTTAACACAGGGCTAAGGCCGACACACTACAGGATTATTCAGGCAAAAGCCATTTTTAAACGGGCAACAAAAACCCCACACCACAGACACAAGGAGAATCTTAGGAGACTTTAAATCTCTGATCTCAAAGACTGGGATCTGTCTGCAGACCACAGGATATAAAGGTGTGAGCATGATGGCGTCACTGTAGTAATGGTGGTAGTAGTAGTAGTAGTAGTACTAGTAGCAGTAGTAGTAGTGGTAGTAGTAGGGGTAGTAGTAGTAATAGTGGTAGTAGCAGTAATAGTAGTAGTAGTAGAAGTAGTGGTAGTAGTAGTAGTAGCAGTAATAGTAATACTAGTAGTAGTAGCAGTAATAGTAATACTAGTAGTAGTAATAGTAGAAGTAGTAGTAGTGGTAGTAGTAGTAGTAGTAGTAGTAGTAGTAGTAGTAGTAGTAGTAGTAGTAGTAGTGGTAGTAGTAGTAGTAGCAGTAATAGTAGTAGTAGTAGTAGTAGTAGTAGTAGTAGTAGTAGTAGTAGTAGTAGTGGTAGTAGTAGTAGTAGCAGTAATAGTAGTAGTAGTAGTAGTAGTAGTACTAGTACTAGTACTAGTAGGCTCAGTAACATCACTTAAATAAAATGCTTTAAATACAGACCTCAAAACTAAAACTGCACTGTGTAACTTTTTGGATGGGGGTCCTTCACCTGCTGTTTTCCATGGATACACCACTGCTCTGCCTGGAATGTTCCACAGTGTGACATTAAACAGCTCTACTTCACATGTGTTCAATTACAGGTGCTTTTAGAGCTCAAAAATACGAGAAAAACAGGAATTCTGACTGTGAGCGAGGTCGCCTCTCCACAGATCTGACCTGTAACGTGGTCAGGTTTGGTCTCCATGAACATAGAAAAGTTTAATGCCATACTGTGGAACATTCCAGACAAAGCAATAACATCTCCACAGAAAAAAGCATTTGACGGATCCTTTCCAAAGACCTGAAGAAGAATCATCTCAAACTCTGTAGAGAAAAGCATGACTCCTCTCCCTCTACCGCCCCCTCTGGCCTCTCCCTGTCTGTATGCCCACTGATCGGACACGTGTTCTGAGCTCCTCTTTGATTTGCGCACATGGACCACATTTGATCATTTCCAGGGAAAATGAGTCCGGTTTGGGCCCAGGGCTTTGAACCACACACTGGTAACTGATGCTCTTTGATTGAGGCTCCTGCCGATGTGGAGGTGCTAAGAGCTGCGCTAATGAACATGTTCACATTCTCCTTCAGACTGGTCCTCACAACACACGAGGAAAGAGCGCATCACAACCAAACAGCGAAACACACGAGGAAAGAGCACATCACAACCAAACAGCAAACACTGCTCACATCTTTATTTCAATAGTTAGACTTAAGCAAACTTTACTGATCCATAACGTAAATGATTTGGACACCGTAGCTCACACATCACAATATATTATAATAACAAAGAGTATATAAATGGTGATAATAAATGCAAAAATAGCAAGAGACTGGTGTCAAATCAGGCATAATTATATAAATGTATATGTACAAGTAACAATAAAATAATACATATAGGAATAAAGTAACTAAAACATATCTCATCTGTATACAGGAGGTCGTAAGGAAAACAGTGCTATGCTTCCACATTGCACTTTTTTCCATCGTGTGAACAAGATCTATAATAAATACTCTATAATGAATATCTGCAATAAATACTGATTGGTAGCGGGCCTGTGTTCCCTCAGCCCAGCTCGAGGTCATTGTGCAAAGGACCCTGAGTTGAAATTACTCTGAATCATCTCTTTAAATGCAGTATAAAAATAAAAAACTTAGAGATAAGAAAAATCTTAGAAATTAGGGACCATAAGGCCTAATTTTCTAAATTTTCACTAAAAAACAAGTTGTTAGAAATTAGGGAACATAGGGCTGTGGGACCATTGGGCTGTGGGACATAGGACTGACCCCAGCTGAATGACCCATGAATCCAGAGCAGCCGAGAAGCTCTCCCAATATTTTTGGACCGATATGTAGCGCTGATTTTGATCATTTTCAGCAAATCATGTCATTTGTTTTTAGTACAAACTTATCCTCAATCTTCTTTTCCTATAAATTGTACAGCAGTACACAAACTGCTGTATTGTAGTACCATCTTTGGATTACATACTATTACTTATTTATACCTATGCAGGCAGCTGCTGGACCAAAGAAAATACCGGCCACAGCTGGAGATTTAAGGCTGATAAACAATGGGTTAAAAAGTAAGAATATGGGTGTGATATATCTGGCAAGTTGATACATTGGTCAGTCTCTAATTACGATGAATGTTATAAAACTATAACTATATCACAACTAGAACAGGAACTGCTATACAACACATTACTGTGGGAATATGTTGTATTTCTGCAATCAAAAACATTTTGTTTGAAGTCACTAAGTTCTAAATTCTGCAGATTTCAAAACTTTATAATTTTCCATCTGATTTGATTCTGATTGAGCAGAATTTTCAAAAATATCAGCACCAATGTTTGAAAAATAGTACGAAACCAAGAGTCACCTCACAAAATTACAACTTTATCCAAATAAATAATAATGACTTTATTTTATTACAAAATTTCAATCCCTTTTGAAAAATTAAATTCTGTTCACTGGACAAATTTGTTGTTCCTGCTGTTATTTTTTAAAAATATATTTAATCAAACAATCAATCAATCAAACTTTATTTTATAGAGCACTTTCAGACAATGCGTTTTACAGTGATATATTTAAATACAATATTTCTTTTCCCATGACTCCTCCCTGGACGACTGAGGGAGACGATGTACTAAATGCACTTCACACTGGAGTGAAACAAACCAAACCCACAGAGCTCATAACCAGGAACTCTCCAAAAACCATCCACAATTTAAAACCGCACACATTCAGTCTTTAATACATTACGATTACAATGAACCTTACTTTTCTTTGTGTGAACAGAAGTAGTCGGCCCTTGAATCGCAAACAAGTGTGTAATAAAAACAGGCCGGGAACAGACCAAACTGACGGGAGTATCTGAGTTTCACAGTACACACACTTCCATTAAGTTGCATTATAACTGTCATTTTTAACTGAGCAAAAACAACCGAAAAAACCCTCTCCTAAGTGTGTGTGTGTGTTTGCAGGGGTCCAGCTGGAGGATATGCGTGTGTGTGTGTGTGTGTATGCGTCCTGGTGCGAGCGTGAGGAGGGTCCGGTCCGCCCCCTCCGGCCTCCCTCTGATCAGCCCGATCAGAGCCCCACCGCCTTAGGCCTCTCTCATCCACACAGTCGGCCTCCGAGCTCCACACACACACACACACACACAACCGACCTCTCACACACTCACTCTACACACTGTCCAACAACTCACACGCACACATCTCACAGATCACACTCTTTAACCCGTGTGTGTTATGGAAACTCTCGTGGCTATAGGGCTAAAAAAGTACTGTACGTCATTTGAATTTGGCGTTTCTTTGTTTCTTTTCAATTTTATCGTTTGGGAGAAGACTGAAATATGCCCAGTTTTACGCAAATGCACAGAAGAATGTAGATTAGAGAGGTGAAGATGACAGGGTGAGCAGTGTTTTATGGAGAAAGTGTATTTCAACAACAATAAAACAACAAAAAAAGCCAAAAAAATAACCTTACCCATTTCAGCACTGCATTGTTTTGGATAAGTATAGGATATATACTGGAGTTTAGTCAGTTTTTATCATTTTGTTCACTTTAAAAATCTCTGTTTTATGTTCAAAGCTTTGCATGGACTCATTCTCATTCTCCACTGAAAGATTAACCAAATATTGTGAGCGGGAGGGCATCAGGGCTACAGCTCGAGGGGATTGTGAGGTACCAGCACCATAAGAAAAAGTCTATCGCTGACCTCGTTTACATGATGTTTTTTAAATCCAAATAAAATAGTTCAGAATTACTTTGAGTTTAAATGGAAATAAAAATTCTGATTTGAGTTTTACATGGAAACACGTTAAATTGCCTTTATTTAATTCCGCTCAACATCTGGAGGTCGGGAAGGGTTCTGATTGGACAGCGACGTGAACGTATTTACGTTGACCGGAAGAAAACACACACTTCAGCTGCTTCGGCGTTTCTGTCATCTCGGTTTGTCGTTACGCCGCGGACGCAAACAGGATTCAAACTTTTTTCGCGGTCGTTCCGATGATACTGAAGCAGCAGCTGGAGAATTCTCTCCTCACGCTTTACGTCTGTGAGCTGAGGAGGAAAAGGGAACATTTCTTTTTATTATTGTGATATGAATATTCCAATTCCTGTACCAAATAATCTTGACATTTTGACAGAACCTGCAGGTATAGGCAGAGTATTATATAGACTGTTGGCCTAGTGCTTGATTATGTCTATATCTGTGACTTTTGTCCTGACCGGAATTATTTTTAAGAAGAATAAACGTTTACATGATCGAGGAATGAATGAATTCGGCTTTAAAATCAGAAAAAACCACCCACTTACTTCAGAATTAAGTTCAATTCTGAATAATCTTTTCCAGGAATTAAGTTCTCATGTAAACGTGGCAATTGTGAGGACTTCATTTCACCATTCATAGTTTTAAATTAGGAACGGTACAAGATCTCGCGAGAAAAATTACCACAAGATGGTGCACGAATGAGAAAAACGATCTTGTGTGAATTTTTTCCCATATATTTACATTACGTGTCGGTGAGTTACGTCTCTTACGGTTTCAAAAAGCAGAACTAAAAAGGAAACAAAACCATTAAATGTTAAAATGTCGTCTTGTTTTGTGGAAATTTTGTCTCGCCCCATTCCTATTTTAAATGAATAATTGCTATTGCTTAATTTTTGTTTTACTGCTAATGTACTTGTAATCCATCCATCCATCCATCTTCTTCCGCTTATCCGGGGCCGGGTCGCGGGGGCAGCAGTCTAAGCAGGGGCTCCCAAGCTTCCTTCTCCCCAGCCACTTCCACCAGCTCCTCCGGACGGACCCCGAGGCGTTCCCAGGCCAGCCGAGAGACATAGTCCCTCCAGCGTGTCCTGGGTCTTCCCGGGCCTCCTACCCGGTGGGACATGCCTGGAACACCTCCCGAGGGAGGCGTCCAGGAGGCATCCGAACCAGATGCCCGAGCCACCTCAACTGGCTCCTCTCGACGTGGAGGAGCAGCGACTCTACTCCGAGCTCCTCCCGTGTGACCGAGCTCCTCACCCTATCTCTAAGGGAGCGCCCGGCCACTCTGCGAAGGAAACTCATTTCGGCCTCTTGTATCCGCGATTCGTTCTTTCGGTCATTACCCAAAGCTCATGACCATAGGTGAGGTAGGAACGTAGATTGACCGGTAAATCGAGAGCTCGCCTTTCGGCTCAGCTCCTCTTCACCACAACGGTCCGATGCAGCGACTGCATCACTGCCGACGCTGCACCGATCCGCCTGTCAATCTCACGCTCCATCCTCCCTCACTCGTGAACAAGACCCCGAGATACTTGAACTCCTCCACTTGAGGCAGAGACTCCCCACCCACCCGGAGAGGGCAATCCACCTTTTTCCGGTCGAGAACCATGGCCTCGGATTTGGAACAGCTGATTCTCATCCCAGCCGCTTCACACTCGGCTGCAAACCGCCCCAGTGCACGCTGCAGGTCCTGGTTCGATGGAGCCAACAGGACAACATCATCCGTAAAAAGCAGCGATGAAATCCTGTGGTCCCCGAACTGGACCCCCTCCGGCCCCTGGCTGCGCCTAGAAATTCTGTCCATAAATACAATGAACAGAACCGGTGACAAAGGGCAGCCCTGGCGGAGTCCAACATGCACCGGGAACAGGTCTGACTTACTGCCGGCAATGCGAACACAGCTCCTGCTCGGTCATACAGGGACCGGACAGCCCTTAGCAAAGGGCCCCGGACCCCATACTCGAGCACTTCACAGGGCACCACGAGGGACACGGTCGAATGCCTTCTCCAAGTCCACAAAACACATGTGGACTGGTTGGGCAAACTCCCATGAACCCTCGAGCACCCGATGGAGGGTGTAGAGCTGGTCCAGTGTTCCACGACCAGGCCGAAAACCACACTGCTCCTCTTGAATCCGAGGTTCGACTATCGGCCGAACTCTCCTCTCCAGTACCCTGGCATAGACTTTACCGGGGAGGCTGAGGAGTGTGATTCCCCTGTAGTTGGAACACACCCTCCGGTCCCCCTTATACAGAGGGACCACCACCCCGGTCTGCCAGTCCAGAGGTACTGTTCCCCGACCGCCACGCGATGTTGTAGAGACGTGTCAGCCAAGACAGCCCCACAACACCCAGAGACTTAAGGTACTCAGGACGGATCTCATCCACCCCCGGAGCCTTGCCACCGAGGAGCTTTCTGACCACCTCAGTGACTTCAGCCAGGGTGATGGATGAGTCCGCCTCTGGGTCCCCAGCCTCGGCCTCCTCTTCGGAGGACGTGACGGTGGGATTGAGGAGATCCCCAAAGTATTCCTTCCACCGCCCGACAACATCCCCAGTCGAGGTCAGCAGCTCTCCCCCCGCACTGTAAACAGTATTGGTGAAGGGCCGCTTCCCCCTCCTGAGGCGCCGGACGGTTTGCCAGAATTTCCTTGGGGCCGTCCGATAGTCCTCCTCCATGGCCTCCCCGAACTCCTCCCAGACCCGAGTTTTTGCCTCTGTGTACTTGTACTTGTAATGGTTTTCTCAATTTTTTTTAAAGCGGAATTCATTTTTATTCAGAATTTAATCATTTTTATTTGTGGACTGTGGATAAAGGAAAACCACATCACTTTGAATCTGGCCTTTCACAGCTCCGTGTTCTGTCTCTTTCTTACTTTCTGTTTCTTTTAAATTGTTTTCTGTGTCACCTGCCGAGGGACGACAGACGGATTTTAGTATCTTTGCTCTAATCTGACGTATTTACACTGGAATTACAGATGCTCATTAATATGCAATGTCCCTATGAAATAAATAAATGCATAAATGAAATCAAAATAAGTCATTGCAGTGATTGTGTGTGTTATTATCCACTCTTAAAGCTGCTGTCACTTTCTCCAATAGTTGTAAATCTTCGAGCTTAAACCACACACACACCACATCCTCTGTATCTGCAAACTGCAAACTGCGACACCGGCACGACACATAACAAAAGCACACACACAGCTCACCAGCCTGTGTGAAAATGTACACAAAACATATGAAAAAAATTCCCCAAACACCAAGAAAGCACCAGCTCGTATGAAAATGAATCAGGTTAAAAGGTGTAACAGTACTTTTTTTTAATATTTGGGTTTAAATTTCTAATGGATTTGTGCAACTGATCACAATGATTGAACACGGCAAAATTGAATTAAACAAATAAAATAAATTAATAAATGTAAAAAACAAAACAAAATAAAAGTCAAAAAATAAAAAAAATAAAAAAAACTAAAATAAAAATACAAGATAAAAGTAACAGTTAAATTAAAATAAAAAAATTATAAAAATACAAAATAAAAGAAAAGTAATTCAAGACAAAATAAAACAAAAATAAAAATACAAAATAAAGTAAAAAATAAAAAAATAAAATAAAAATGCAAAATAAAAGTAAAAATTGAAATTAAAAATGAAATAAAACAAAAATAAAAATACAAAATATAAGTAAAAATAAAAGTAAAATAAAAACAAAAAATAAAATTCAAAATTCAAAAATACAAACTAAAAGTAAAAATTACAAATAAAAAATAAAAATAAAATACAAAAAAAAAGAAAAAATGTAAATAAAAATAAATAAATAAATAAAAGATGGATGGAAAATAAAAACATGTAAGTGCATTTTAGTGTGGTGACTGTAACGCCTTGGTGGAGGTCTGTGCACTTCCATCAGATCATTATATTTTTTTAATTCTATTTTTAATTCTTCAAATGTGTGAACAGCCCTTAAAGCCACGGTTCAGTGTCGGCGTGAAGAGGGAAGTACTCACAAGTGTGCGTCTTCTTTGTTACTGAGATACCTGGAAGAAACAGAGGGGAAAACCACATGAAAACGTCTTCACATATTCACAGTGTGACAGTGTAAATTCAGGTCAGTTTCCTGTGCGGACACTTTCAGACACATGTGCACACCCGGACTCCCTTCAGTTTGCCCTCTTATTAATATTTGTTTAATTTTTTCGGGCTAATTTTCCTTTGTATTGTTGAGTCTGTAGTGGCGGCTGGCAGGTTGTTTTCAGAAAGTCGATGTGCCAAGCGAGGCGTTTGTGCCCGCGGTGTGCCACGCTAACCACACGCACTGCTCTGTCTCGCTCCTGTGCACCAGTCAGCCACATGTTTAAACAAAGTGGAAATTATGTCATGTACAATGAAATGTCTATAGAATAGTCCATGATAAGACAATGTATTTCTCTATTAAAAAAGAAACACTCCAACTCAAACATGGGGTGACTAATCCATTTCCAAAGTCTATCTCCTCAGACAAAGTGCCTTCAAATTGCCGAAAGAATAGTTTGGAAAGAGCAGATGAGACTGAAAGCATAACATTTTAATGGTCCAAAAAGTTCCCAGCCTTAAAGTATAAATGATTATCAAAAGTAAAAGCTTGTGTCTCCTGTTGCTGTGCAGGTTGTTTCTCTGTGAGACAGAACCACAGGCACAGACTCATCTGTGAGTCAGACCCACGAGGCTGAGCTGCACCTCGGCTCCTCAGACCACAGGGGCACAGGGTGGTGTGAAGGGGGCGCTCTCTTTGGCAGACAAACTCGTATGTTTATGGGCTGTGTACCATTAGACTCATGAAACACCAGGTCCAGCCTTCTCAACAACTGAGACAACATCACATCAGCTCCACATCTCAGACCACAGACCGTGTGCTGTGAGTTCAGCTTCATTAGAAACAGTGGAGAATGAAGAAATGCATACATAATATATAAGAGAGTGTGATTTACCAAAGCAAAATGTTTAATATTCTCTTTTCAAGTCACTTTTGGGCTTCAGATCAGTTGTTTTTCAGAGAATAAAGAATAAGTTCTGCTCCAGTGTAAAGTAATGACATATTTTCTGTCTAAATGAAACATAGGTGATTGTGTCTGTGCGGCAGCAGCAGCAGAGGAGGTGGAGTTGTGTCTGGTCTCAGATCTTTGTGTGGCTTTGTTTAAGCTGAAGCTGTGTGCTCACAGGGACAGGTTAACCTGCGCTCTTATCTGCAGGGGGCACACATCCTGTAAACAGACAGAGTGGGGCACAGACTGACAGGGCCGTAATGGAGTCTGGCCGCCGCTCGCTGACAGTCTATGATTATCATAGATGGGCACCGGCGGGCAGCCCTGTGAGACGCGCCATGCTCCCGGCTTGTTGCGCCGTGACATTCAAAGTTACAGTCTCCTTCAGATAATGGAGCTGTCCTCTCCACGCGCTAATGGGAGCGATCCATTTAACCTGTGCCAGAAACACACAGACCAGGAAGTACCTAATGTGAGGCGTCTCCCGGGGGGACGTGGCTCTCCCCCCGGCTGCTCCCTTCCTGCTGCTTGATTCATTGACTGGCGCTCCTCACTTATCCTCATTCACTGTTCAGTCTGTGGAGACAGGGCTCCACACGGCATCCTCACACCACAGCTCACAAGGACACAAGCAGAGCACTGGAGCGCACCACTGCTGGGGCCCCGTGACAAACAACCAAACTACTGCAGCGAGAGAGGCCCACTGAGGAGAGGGGCCCCCACAGAAGAGGGGGGTCTGACAGAGGAGGGGGCACAGCTCTACTCAGGCTCGGATGAGGGTTTCATTTAGTTTATTATGAAGAATAATGTGTGTTTGAACCTGTTGCTCCAAACTCAGCAGCAACAGACACAAGCTGGAGTCAAACTTAGAACAAACAAAGACTAAATTGTCTTTGAGTGTCCTGAAAATCTACATATAAATAAAAAAAAATATTATTATTATCATTTTTTATTAAAGACCGGAGTAACTTTACTACGTGGAGGCTTCTATTTCGGTTTCTGTCTCTAAAGCAGCACACAGCGCTGTCCTCCTGCTCTGACACACTTTGTCTTATGAGCTGCTCTATTCACTAAACTATACATGCATCTATTCAATGATTAAAAAGTCCAACGATTCTCTCAGATGCCCCGAACATACTAAAAGACTAATCCACAGAGAGGCCGACTCTCCTGAGAGGTGAGGAGAGAGATGACTTCTGTCTCCCGGCGCTGTTATTTCTGCTCATTTATAATTGGTTTTAACTAAAAGCACTCCACAGGTTACTCCAATGCATCGCTATGGAATTGTCTGCAAATAGAAGATTTACATCCAAATGAGTTTTAGAGGACACCACAGACCTCCTCAGCTGATAAGAGGAGGGCAGAGTATAAAAGAGGAGCTATGCAGAAACGGATCAATTCATTCTTTTATTATCATGTACCAGAGCCACCTGCAAACAGCTCCAAACTGCACCAGTTTGACTTCAACCTGTAAATCTTCTATCGTATTTAAAGGGCCCATATTACACTATTTACTGATCTATGTGATAATGTTGTTGCCTCATCACAAACAGACCTGGAATTGTGTTTTAGACTTAAGGCTGCCACACTACAGCATTTTTCAATACACTTTTAAACATGCAACAAAAAGCGCACACTGCAGATACGAGGAGAATCTCATGAGATTTGAAATCTCCGATCGCAGAGACTGTAGCGGGATATGTCTGCGGGCCACAAGCTACACAGTCGTGAATGCACTCCGCGTCACCTGTTTCTTGTCTAATGAATTTAATTAATTCATCACTGTATTTACTGTATATAGCGCCTTTCAAGACACCCAAAGCTTGTTCATTTGCTCCACACTCAATGTGTTCTGTCTAGAGCAGGACTCTCCAACATTTTCCTCCATTGAGCTCCCTTTACAAAACAAAATTGTATGAGAGCTCATTTTAGTGGCCGCAAGAAATTGAGGCGATTATAAGAAAGAAGGCACGCCTTTGGGAACAGTTAGACGCCTATAAATATAAACCATTTTCCATTTATTAGTGCACAAAGTTGGGCTTCAAAAAGATACATATACAATGGTAAAAAGGTTTGTAAATAACCAAATGTGTGTTATTCAGCACAATGGTATAATTCCAAAATCTTTTGGCGAGCTACTTGGAAGGGGGTGGAGAGCTACTGGTAGCTCCCGAGCTACAGGTTAGAGATCTGTGTTCTAGAGTAAAACTACTCGCTTTGAGACTCTGAAGTGTTCAGAGCTCTGCACGTCTAGGTTAGATACAAGACAAAACTGTGTTATTATTTGTGAAATGTGGTGCAATACTTCAGATACAGGATTTTTAAAGCATAAAAGAGGAGATAAAGTCCAAAGGAAGTAGAGTCACTATCACTAATTTGCAGCTTCACCTCAATCCGTGTGCTGTGTGGATGTAAACAGACACACGTGAGGAACTAACTCAACTTTTTACTTTCAAAGAGTAGCTCACACATCAAAATATATTATAATAATAAAGATACAACAATATAAATATAAATAATAAATTCTAGTAGAAAAAAATAAGAGACTGATATATAATGAGGTGTCATTATATAAAAGTACATTTACAAGTCAAAATAAAATAAAATATACAAATGAATTCATAAAAATATACCTCAGCTATTTTTTGCTTCATTCACACGTTGAACACAAATCAAGCATTTTTAAGATGAGTTCTTCTCTCAGAAAGAAAACACTCTGTTCCGCCTTGTGATGTCATGTAGAAATATGGACTTCAGCTCTAGATTCACTCCATAACCGCAAGCCTCGGTGAGCTTCATTTGACTGGAGCCGAACCCTACGGATGACGTCCCGCTCCCTTAGTCCACTTCTTTATACGGTCTATGGATCTGACCCATAATCTGACCCTCGCTGCCCCTGTCTGGCCCCGGGTCCCACACACACGCACACACACACACCCACGCGCACACGAACAGTCATGAGCAGTGTTTTCTCCACACTCCAGTGAATTCCTGAGTGGGTTCTGATTGAGTGGTTCCTTGTTTCGTTAGCAGCTCCCTTCTCTCTGTCTCCATCCCTCACCGGTCCTCCTGAGTGTGATACGTCCTGTGCATACGAGCAGGCAGCAGTAAATATTAGTGTGACATGAATGACTCTCTGAGGAGCCGTGGATAAGAATAGGCCTCGTGTGGAGCCAATGGAGTGTGACAATATAATGTTAGTCAAGTTATTTTAGAAGCATATGTTTGACTATTACAGCAGACTGTTTTGATAGAGATTTAAAGGTCTTATATTACGCAAACCTGACTCTTGTGAGCTTTAAGTCATGTTAGAATGTTGTAACCTCCTCAAAAACAGACCTGGAGTTGTTTTCATCCATTCACACATGTCTGAATAACACTTTATAGTTTCTTAATAGTTTGTCTTTATCTTTAAAACTCAAAATGTTCTGATCTTATGATGTCATGACTTGAAGTGGTCATTTCCAATTGAACACCTCCTTTTTAGAGATCGGCAATTCCAGCGCTGATGATTCTAGTGAAGGTGTATGGAGATTAAAAACACAGTGAAGCACTTCCTGTACACCACATGATGTAACAAGGTGGAACAGAGTGTTTTCAGTCTGAGAGAAGAACTCAGCCTAAACATGCGGGGTTTGTGTGTTAAACATTGTTAAGGCCTTGCTCCTTTTTGGTGTGTAATCCTTTGCTCCTGTTGCCTCTTTTTTTTGTGTGTTGTATGTAAATTTAGTTCCAGGACCCGGATTCACAGGAGCTGAGACCGCCGGACAGACTGGGCATCTGATCGTTCGCCACATTGGCTAAGGACCCTTCGGCCCCCACCACTCCTCATAGGCCACCTTAGAGGGCTCAGACTATACTGCCCTACAAAGGCAGAAGACCGTAACATCACGTCTGGTCAAAAATGAGTAAATGTCATTCAGACCTTCTTTATCATGTGAAGAAATGTCGAGGAAAATATTGAGCTCAAATTGACCTTTGACCCTTAAGTGGCAGTTACTGTACTCTTACTTTGTAAAGGCAGTAAGTGGCACTGTTACTGCCTTTACATGACTCCTTATCAGAGAACTAGAATAAAATCTGGAAGATGAATCCAAGATGGCGCCTTATTGAGTTCAATGACCTGTGCTCATTGCCGCATGACCCCAAAAAAGTTTACTTCCGAAGCCCAACGCAGCCCAACGCAGCCCAACGCAGCCCAACATGTGATGTCAGAAATGCAGTTCTGACCAATCAGAGCGCGAGCTGCAAGAGTGGAGCTAGCGCGGGCTCAGAGCGGGGCTAGGCTAACTCTTACAAAGCTGATTTTTAGGCGCTTTGACGATTAAAAAAAATGTTTAAAGTTCATATAGTAAAAATGCAGAAGAATCCCTACAAAATCCGACCTTTATGAAAGCTGTGCATGCCGTGTCCACCGAACACAGGCAGTTTGATTTCACTCGGCCACACATCAATCTGTGGTCATGGACAGAGGGGGCGTACCTTATCCAGCTTATTTGTGCCACGTGATACAAAGGCAGAGGACAGTAACTCCCAAATAAGGATAAGGTAAATTTTGAGCTCAATATTTTTTTGTATACAAATATTTTTTCATTATAACAACTAGTTATCAAATTTCGGGAGCCCTACCTATTATACTTTTGTCTGGATAAAACAAACTTTGTAGCTTCACACTGTGGCGAGTTAAGGTCTTTTGCCTTTATAGGGCAGAATAAAAGGGACCGTCTGCCGCCTGCTCGTCGCGGACAGACACCTGCCTGACAGTTCACTATTTTTGTTTGGTTATTTCATTCTGTTGTGTCTCATTTTGCGGTGATTATGCCAGCGGTGCCTTTATTATTTGATTTTTGATGATACACTTTGGTTATTCATTTAGTACAACTTTAGTTAGGTTATTTTTTGTTGTACTTAGTTAGGGATCTTTAGTTTAGTAAATTCATTCCCCTTTATTTCACCTTTTTTTTCTCTACCTACACCGTTAATTAATAAATCTCAACCCCAATTTGTAGTTAAACCTTCACCATCTTGGATTTTATTGTTACTTCCCTTCTCCTCTAGCAAAGGGAACGTAACAACATGAGTGAACAAAACAGAACACAACTCCAGGAAACTACATTACAACATAGATCAGAAAACTGCGTAATATGAGCCGATTAAAGGTGCATTTTCTGGCAGAGGGTCCTTCAAATACTTCAAATCTTCAGGTCAGATCTGTGGAGAAGCGACCCTGCTCACAGTCAGAATGTTTCTGAAGTTTTTCTAGGTATTTCTGAGCTACAAAACCTTCTGTAATTGAATAAATGTAAGGTAGAACAGTTTAATTTTACACCTCTGCTCTGAGAAAGCACTGGGCATAGAAACTCCACACTTTTTAATGAACTTTATGGACTCATTTGGGTGCTTTTCTTTTCTGTATCCAGTTTTTCTTTTAAACTATGCACCAAATAATACTTGTGTCTGAAAGATAAAGATTTAATGTCAGGCAGAGTAATGACATCCATAGAAACAAGCAGGTGACGGACCTCCAACCCGAAAGTTAAAGTGTATGCCGGGGCGCAGAAATGGACCCTGCCCTGGCAACAGTTAAGCGTAGCATTGGCTGACTCGGGCATGTGTGCCTACACCATCTTCATTATCGTTATCCGAGCGTCTCTGCGGCGAAAGAGAACTGCACAAAGTCTAATGAACGGCGGTCTGCGGGGAAGCATCTGTGCCGATGTTCAAAGAGCCGCTCCCTCCGCTCACGATTCCAGCTCTCAGCTCATATGAGGACCCGGTGTAATTGCAGAGATGGGAGGGACCAGGGCAGCCGTTAGGACAGGCTCAGCTCTGGCCAATAAGCCCGAGTGCCCCTCTGAAGCCCGCCATGTAATGAAGAGCGCCACAGAGCATGTCCGTCATTACACTTTAGTCATATCTGCGATCGCCGTGGTAATGAACTGAGACCTGCACTTTCATGATAAGACACCGGCCCTTTGGAGATTAAAGTCGGGGTCTAATATGTGACAGGGACTTTATTGCGAACACAAATCTCAACCGCATGCTACGGGGAAGAAATCATTTAAACGTGCGATATTAGACAAACCAGACTCTTGTGAACTTCGACTCATGTTAGAACGTTGTTACCTCCTCAAAAACAGACATGGAGTTGTGTTTAGTTTCATTCATTCTTTATTATTAGTCTGTCTACATCTCCAAAGCTCAAAATGCTCTGTTCCACCTTGCAATGTCATGAAGCTACTTTTCATTAGGCAGTTCTAGGGCTGAAATTATCCAATTCTAGTGAAGGTGTATGGAGTTTAACAACACAGCGGAGCACTTCCTGTATCACTACATGACATCACAAGGTGGAACAGAGCATTTTCTATTTGAGATAAGAAAATCAAATCTCTAAATGAAATAAATTGATCACAGGTTTCAGAAAATTTGCTGTTTCAATCCATTTTTGTATTTTCTTGAGTTTTCAGACGATTTAAAAGCTTTGTTGAAGTGCGTTTGCTACGGTGTTCATTGTGTTTCCTTGGCATCCGCTGAACATTCCACTATATAGACGTACATGTAGAATCCCCCCAGCGTGATGTAACTGCAAAGTATCAATTATAAGATCAGCAAGTTGTATATTTAAAGATGCACGCTTTAACTTTTCTCAGCAATCGACCTCCATGGAAACACTATTTCTTTGATTTAAATGTCCCACAGTATGGCATTAAATTTCTCTGAATTACATTTATACAAGAACAAGTATTTTATATCTAAGGCAATTGAAAAAAGCACGCAATGTGACTTTGAAAGAGGTCACCACTCCACAGACGTGACCTGCAAAACTGGCCTGTTGGCATCACCTGTTGTCATGGAGATATAGAAGTTTAACTCCTATTCCTACTGGATCTCTCCAACCTTTTTTCTCAGGTGAGCTACCTTTACAAAATTAAAAATGCCAGAGAACTACTAGTAGAACAAAGATGAGACCGGCCGCCACACACTACAGGAGAATTTACGAGATTTTGGCTGTGATTTCTTCTCCCTGTGTGACCAACTTTTTGTCTTCGTGTGCGATTTTGAAGCCGCTGTGTGTGTGGAGTCAGTGTCAGATCGTAACCACCAAACATCAGCAACGCTACACTAACAGCCGATAAAACAGAGCGTCAGGGGCAGAGGAGTGACGGACACAGAGACGCAAGATACAAACTCGGTATAGAGCGAAAATAAGTAGAGGACTTTGTTACTCACCTCTCGTAAAGTGGTAAATTTAAAGTGCAGAACCTTCTCATCCACATTATCCATAGGAATTGTCCTCAAAATGCCGCTGTTCTTTGAAAGTAAAAAGTCAACATAGTTCCTCATGTGTGCCTGTTTACATCCACACAGCTTTATCTCCAATCTTTTATGCTTTAAAATTCCTGTATCTGAAGTACTGCACCACATTTCACAAATAATAATAACACAGTTTGGACTTGTATCTAAACTTTTAACACTTCAGAGTCTCAGGGCGAGTGGTTTTACTGTAGACAGGAAACAGCAGCCGTGATCACGCTCACAACTTTATATCCTGTGGTCTGCAGACAGACCCCACTGCAGTATTTGCGATCGGAGATTGTAAGTCTCATAAGGTTCTCCTCGTGTTTGTAGAGTGCGCTTTTTGTCGAAAGTTTAAAATCGTTTAAAACCAAAACATCCTGTAGTGTGTGGCGGCTTTTAGACGTTTCTAAAACATAAAGCCTTTTTCATTCATAAACGATACATCAGGGGTGTTCAAACTTTTTTCATCACATATTGAAACACAGAGCAGCGCGAGGGCCGATTGAGGGTGATAGACTGAGGGTCAAAACAGTGAGTAATTCAAATATGTGCATTTATAACAGGTTTGAATGACTCTCCAGACCTTTTTTCATGCTCAGACCCTCAAAAGGACCCACAAAATCTGCTTGATCAAGGTAGAGTTCAAAAACATGTAGTAAAAAGTCCTACTATAGGCCAGTTCACCTGGAATACGTGTCATTCAGAAATTCCTTGGAGAGCTACAGATAGCTCCCTAACTACAGGTTGGAGACGTGTTCTATGGAAACAAACACTTGGCAGACTCATGCACCTTTAACGGAATAAGATCAAAACAGTATATTTCGTTTTGGCACGCATTACAGTACAACATAATTGCAGCATTTCCCGTTTGGATGTCCTCTATTGATCATTTGATTCAGAATTGATTAATCCTACATCCCAATCACACACTAGAGCGAGTGAAGTGAAGCCAGTGTTCAATGAGCGCTCCGACAAAAAGGAAGGACCGAGCAGCCAGTCGGCACTTAGCGCAGCATTTATTTTTCATGCCTTCCATAATTAAAATGCGCGCCCTTCATGTTCTGCGTGGATCAAAGCTATAACGCTATTAGCAGGAGTTCATCAGCTCCTCCAACTCTGCGGCAACAAGAGACGCCCGGCAACGGAAACTCCATGTGTGCGATGCTGTCGCCGTGACGATGGACCATGATTAATAGAACACACATCACATGCACCTCCTGCGTTTTCAAAGCTAACACAACACAGACGTACACACGAGATGAGCGGAGTGCAGTGTCTAAAGAGCCTGATGAAACACTCCTGCATATTTCACACCAGAGGTTTTCACATTGGAAAACGTGATGATGTCACGGCCCCAGAAGAGGACGAGGGGCAGATGTTACTATTAATTACACTGTACTTTGTCATGAAATATTGAAAATGGAAATTTACAGACATTTAAAGCAGTTTCTGTTCTGCCAAATCGACTTTTCAGTGCTTTTAATCATGTTATAACTGAAGTTGTATGTGGAGTGATTCCTGCACCTTTAATCACTTATTTTCTTCGCCAACTGTACAACAATTCACCTTTATGTAACAGATAATACTCCCTACTACTGTACAACTCACCCTTATGGAACAGATAATACTCCCTACAACTGCATAACAACTCACCCTTATGTAAGAGATAATACTCCCTACAACTGTACAACAACTCATCTTTACATAACAGATAATAATCCCTACAACTGTGTAACAATTTACCCTTATGCAACAGATAATACTCCGTACAACTGTACAACTACTTACCCTAATGTAACAGGGTAATACTCCCTACAACTGTACAACAACTCACCTTTATGTAACAAATAATACTCCCTACAACTGTACCCTTATGACACAGGAGCGGCGTAGAAGTACAGGCCCACCTCTCTCAGTAATCAACAGAGCTGCCAACACTGAGTATTTATTTGTCCCAGTGTCTGAGGCGTAAGTGAACGCCACGGGGCTGCTGTCTGCACCACGCTGAGAGCTGCTCTACACTAACAACACGCGTGATGAATGGAGCTCCAGGCTTTCGGCATGTTCAAATGAAACGAGCGAGGAGGCTTCAGACAGGCAGAGGAGACTCCAGAGCGGCCAGGAGGTCTTCAGGACTGCAGAGGAGTGATCAAAGGTTAGGTCGGATCTGTGGACACACCGATTCAGGAGAACTGTTGTACTGATACGATACTGGTGTTGAATATCAGAGCAGATCCAGGAGAATGAGCTGGATCGGGAATCGGTTCCATAATATTGTTCCAGCCGATATCCAAGCTGGGCCTTTTGTTGGACGTAATGAGAGTATTTACATTGCAAATATCAACATCTAGTCAGGTTGAGATGACTTGAATTAATAGTTTTACCATGATTTGAGTAAATTTCACTTGACAAGTAAACTGATCAGCTGGTGGAACAAGACTTTATGCACTTAAAATATGCAATAGATATCTTGCTACACTTAAAATAAGAAAAACAACTTTTTTTTGCACTTAAAATAAGAAACAAAATCAAATGTTGCTTATTCCACTGGCAGATCATTCCACTTGTCAAACTGAATCTACTCAAATAAAGTAAAATGTTTCCAATTTATGCCATTTTAACTTACTTAGATATTGTTTTTTTTTCCAGTGCAGCTCCAGTTGCTTGGAACATGTTGCAGAAAGACTAGAAACTAGAGTTCTTTAAACTATAAACACTTAAATCTATCAGAAAATGACTTAAAAGTAGTGAAAATATCTGTCCAAGCAAACCAGTTATCTTAAAATAAACGACCTCTAGACTAGAATGAAGCAGTCTCAGAACTAGTAAGTACATAATAAACCTGAAAACAAAATGAATAACCTGATATAAGTTTTAAAATCTTGGCCAGATCAGAGAAATCTGCAGTGCATGTATAAATGTATGTATATGCTTGTTGTAACTACGTATGTGTTAAATTGCTGCTTCTTGGCCAGGACTACGTTAAAAAAGACTTTTTTACTGGAAAAAGAAATCTCCCACTGGCTTTCTCTCTTGGTTAAATACAGGTTAAATAAATAAGTACATACATTTATTGGCCTAGAAAGTTTTAAATGTTTAAACTTTTATTCTTACACTGCAAAAAATCCTAGCCAAAATAGAAATAGAGGGAGATATAAACACTTACATCTACGAGAAAATGACTTAAAACTATCAAAAAGATCATTTTACTTGACAAGTTTTCTGAAAATAAACAACCTCTAAACTAGAACAAAGCAGTCTCAGAACTAGTAAGCGGAGAATAAACCTGAAAACAAAGTAAATAACCTCATGTAAGTTTTAAAATCTTGGTCAGATCAGAGAAATTTGCAATTTACAAAGTTATTCAACAGTTATAAAATAAATAACACAAATGAATACATTTTGCAGTAAGATAACTTTCAGTCCCTACACTGGTATGGCTTAATATCGGGTATCGACAGCTGCTAAAAAGTATCAAAGTATCGATATTAGCATGGGAAAAAGCATCTTGAAACAGTACATTCACAACATCTACAGTTCTGGTATTTTCTGGGTAAAAGACTGTATGAAATTACAGGTAATGATTATTGTCTATTATTTGCTTTTTCGGACGCTCAAACGCAGTAACCTCAGACTGAAATGACTTCTGGATGGTGCGAAAGAGAGAGCACACGGACTTGTTTCAAAGAAAAAACGCTGCCAGTCTGTGCCATCGGCTGCTGTAACTTCCCTTGCGAAGGTAAAGGACGTCCCCTAACTGTTACTATTCTTTCTCTGGTCTTTTGTTTCCGAGGTGAACGGTCACATCAGCTGTTCAAATTAATCTTTAAACACATAAAACTAAAATAAAAACGACAATGACTTTCTGAACTTTCCAGGTTAAAACAGGTTACATAAATCAAAATGAAACCGGTAATTTAAGGCCCCGTTTACACGTACATGGATATTTTTAAAAATGGAGAAATTTCCCTTAATTTGTACCCATCTTTAACACGCAAAGGGAGAATTCACCTCTGAAAACGAATCTTTCTAAAAACTCTGGCTAAAGTGGAGATTTTTGAAAACTAGTTTCGCGTTTGTGTGTAAAGTGACATAAACGTGTGACCAGTGTTAACGTTTTACTCTGGTGATGATCATGAAGCGTTCAGAGCAGCAGTCGCATTACTTCTGCTGCAAACACTTGTCCTGTGTTTGCATTTGCACAGCTGATGTTTCATATCGATGAAGAGACGAATGAGGCTCAGAGCTTAGCAATTTTCCCTCATCCCCTTACGACTCGAAGACCCAGTCGTCACCGCTAACGTCTCCATTTTTGGGTCTGACCTGGGCGGACCGCTGTCTGGTGGGATCATTTTGAAAATGAAGTGTTTGTCCCAGAGGAGTGGCATGAAAATGTTAGGATGTTGTGGTCATCACTGCTGTTATTCTCCGACTTTCTGCGTCCTCACATCGAGGGTGAGACGACCGTCATCGCTCGACGGCGTATTTATGCGGGTTCATGTAAACAGAAACTTTTTTGAAAACGATGCAGTGTGCACAATGTTATTTCGGAAAAAAGAGTGAGGGAAATATTTGTTTTAAAAAATATCCGTGTACATGTAAACGGGGCCTAAAAGAGAATTGTTGCTCTGTAGTTTCCACCAGCTCTTTTAAAGCATTTCCGTCTTTTCCGAGATTATTACTAAAACATCAGTAACATGAGTCAGAGGTGGAGCTACCCAAAGAACCAATATTGTACTTTTCTGCTTACAAAAGGTGAAATTCAAAAGCAAAAACGTAAACACAAATGGAATCCACCCCAGAACCTTGCACCTCTCTGCACCACACTGCAGCAGCCAAGCACGGCCAGCACTAATAATTAATAACACAGTCTATAAGCATTCCATTAGGTGCAAGCAGCTGTCATAAACATCTTCATTAATTTACAAAGCAAGCAACCGGGGAATTGTGGTGACTGCCTTCCTCCACCGCTCCACAGCTCTGGAACAGATCGGGCTCCTGCATTTTTAAACAGTCCTTTCATGTTCTCGGGAGCACTAAAGAGGCTTTGAAGAGGGCCTTGTTAGGGCTGCACCTCTCGGACCACACTGCCGCTCGACCGTTCCTCGGTGTGACGAGAGGCAAACCTGGAAACCCGCCTGGAAATGTGTCACGGCCTAAAGGATGTTTATACAGCGGGGAGGTGTGATACAGGAATGTGTTTACAGTCACGATGTGCAGACGAGTGCAGGGTGTTCACTTTTACCTGACGTCATGCATAAAGTGACCAGACGTCCCTACTGACCCGGGACAGTCCCAGGTTTGAGCCCCGTGTCCCCTGTCCCAGCGGATTTATCCAAAACCAGTGATTTGTCGCAGTTTTATACAAGAAATCTCCTAAATGTCCCTATTTTTGACCAATTTTATCCTTGCAAACAGTAAAGAGAGGCAGAAACTGTCATTTGTTTAGGTAAAATACAGAAAAGCGGCTTAAAAATGACCAAAACACAAAGAAAAAGTGACTAAACTGACTCATATTTGTGCCAGGTGTAGTGTTTATTAATACCATTATCTATTGTACAGTACATGTTATAAGACTGTTTTTTCCTCGTATTTATTTAGATTTATTTCCGTCTGTTCCCTATACTTATTTACTTATTTCGTTAGTAGTAGTAGTAGTAGTAGTAGTAGCAGTAGCAGTAGTAGTAGTATTGTTATTAATAGTAGTATTATTATTGTTTTTTTTAATCTTTCTTTTGTCTTTAGATCATGGGGGAGGGTAATGGGAGGAGGGTCTGGGGGAAGAGAAAATGGTCACATTATATTACTGCTATTATAATAATTACTATAATAATATCTGATGGGACAGAGGACACAGGGCCCAAACCTGGGACTGTCCCGGGTCAATAGGGACGTCTGGTCACCCTGGATTATCTGAAAAACTTTTGGTAACTAATGGTAGCTTGTTTGTGACTGTAATTTTATGTGTTTTTAAGTGTACAAATCAGCTCACTTGTTGTAGTTCCAATTAAATCAGCTCTTTCTGGTCAGATTGTGTTCAAAGGAAGCTCAGATTAAGCCTAACTTGAGTAACAGAGGTTCAAACAGAGCAGTGCGTTCAGTTAGCGTCACACCCCCAGGAAATTATGACAACATCAGCTGCAAAGTGTCACCTGAATACAGATGGAGGGCAGGTAAACTCAATATTGTTAAAATGCAGATTTCTGTTAAATTATAGGATCTCCATGTACAGAGTGTCCCAAAAAATTCATCATTTCGCAATAATTTTGTAAATTCTTATTGAAATAACCTACAATTTTCACAGGGTGTATAGAAACAGATGAAGATTTTGTATTTGATGTTTTATTTTTGTTCTATTTTCAGGTTGAGCCGTTCACTCCCAAAGAGAAGTCATTTTGCTTCTTGGAATCTGCTTGTACACAGTCACCCAAAACAAAAAATTTAAAGAGGAAGGCGGCTTATGCAGGGCTAAAGGATCTGGTTGACCAACATTAACGTCAGAAGTGAAGTGAGCGGGAATGAACAGCATGGCGTAACTGGAAAACAGAACAAAAATAAAACCTTAAATACAAAATCTTGATCTGTTTCTATACATTCTGTGAAAATTTGAGGTTATTTCAACAAGAACTGCCAAAATTACTGGCCTGCGAAATGATGTCAATTTTTTTAGGACACACTGTATTTGTGAATTTAGTTTTGGGATGAATGAGTTAAAAATGCCTTCACTAGAAATCAACGGAAATGTCACGTCGTTTGTATCTACAGCCTATTTTCCATGCGCAGAGTACGCTTCAGTTCTACATTTTAATATAAAGCCAATCTCAGATATTCCACAGCGCTGTATTTCCCTGTGCCCATTACTGTGATGGCTCTGTTTGGGTCTCCAGTCGGTCCGGGCAGTGAGATCTTGGCCCCTCCGCGGTGACAGTGAGCGCTGATCAAAGGCGGCCGACCCCTCTCATCACAAACACTGAAGAGATGCTACAGATATGTCAGAGTCTCCCGCTCTCACCCCAAACGGCCACACCAACGGCTACATATGCTCCAAATACTGCGCACTTTAAAAGCCTGAAGAGGTGAAGACGCAGAAATGAAAGTGAGGAAATGTGCCAGGGCAATAGAGCTCATATACAGTTATCAGCAGGGCCCGACCGATATGGATTTTTTGGAGTTGGAGTTGTCGATAGCTGATTCACTGTAACTTCAACTCATTATAAAACTTAGGCTTGGCTCTATTGGAGTTGGGTTTGTTTCATTTACTGTTATTCTGCCTCTTTAAGTCATATTTAAAGACAGTAGGTCGGCCTAATGGCATTTTTGTATGACCGTCTAGCCTGTAAAGAAAGTAAGAAAGTAAACTACTGCTATTAGCCTTTAATGGTAAATGTGTGCATGGCGCGGTAATTAATTATATGCATAAATGCCGACCATTCACACTTCTGTTCACAGCTCATTTACAGTAGCTAATCGCTAACCAATGAGAAAGAACAAAAAGTAGCTTCAAAACGACACATTTCCAACACTTACTGCTCACACAGGCTCCTCTCAGATCACAAGTCTGCACTAAAACGGTCCTTTTAATCCAGACTCAAACTGATCGTCCATAAAAAGAATATAATCTGTTGTTCACGTGGATCTATGGCTACGGCTGTAAACAAACGCACGTGAGGGACATGACTCTGGGGGTGCGTTCAGGGGCAGTATGATGTCAAAGATAAACAAATTACTCCACAGATAAATATTGATGTGGAGCAACATATTAGGACATTTATCTGTCTGTAAATTGGAATAAATGGACTCAATAGAGTCTAAGCTTTATAACGAGGTATAACAATAGATCTGTCTCCAAGTGCTCAATTCGGCCAATAATATCAGCCAACCTATATCCTGGTGAGGCCCTAGTTATCAGCATTAGTTTAGAGGTGATTACTGAGCCGAGATGTCAGTGTGTCATGATCTTCTGAAACGTAGTCTTAAGTTAGTTTCACTGGCTGCTGTTTGATGCTAGAAAATAAAGGGTTCTTGTTGTTAATGGAGCTTACGAGGTCAGAATGATATAAAATGTTGTTACTGCCATGTTCAACATGGTATCAAATATTACGGATGTACAGATGCTGATACTGATATTGAATATTGGTGCCAATACTAAACAGGTATTGGTTATATAATATCAGTTAAGCCGATACATGGGTTTTAATTAGTTGTCATTAGATTTTGCCCTGCACGGTAAATTTCTCTGATCTGGCCAACATTTTAAAACCTATATCAGGTTATTCATCTTGTGTTCAGAATTATTATTTACTTACTAGTTCTATTTCTAATCTAGAGGTAGTTTATTTTAAGAGAACTTCTCAAGTAAAACTATCTGTCTATGCAGCAAAAACACTTTACTTTTAAGTCATTTTCTGATAGATTTAAGTGTTTATGTTTAATGTTTATGTTAAATTTTGGTTTTTGCAGTTTTTGCAGTGTGGGACATCTCAGAAAGTCGAACTTGTATTTCCATAAGTCTGTTCGGTGGTGATCTGAAAGATAAATAGCAGGTGCATGACACAGTGGCACAGCAGGAGGTGAGCACAGAGTACGTGTTCAGACTGAACATGGATGGGACCTAAGTGGAGAATAATAATGTTCTCAGCTCTTCCTGAGCTCTGCAGTTCTGTCCGATCACAGACACATCAAACTTAAGTCCAGCTGCAGCGTCTGAATCTGACTCAGTGAAACAAAACAGAGCAGTGGCACTCGTGTGACCTCTCTGTGCCAGCGCTGCTCAAACTGCAGCTCTGCAGACCTCCATGTTTTTACTTCCACTCAGAGTCTGTCAGAATGTGTAAGCATCAAGGCCATGGCACACTGACACACTGACCTACTGCACACAGCAGGGGGCGCCGCCCACATGAGCGCACAAAAAGAGCAGTGAGTGGAGGAGAAACATAGACTATTGATTTATGTAAGAGAGGATTCTTGTAAACACTGAAGTCATGAGAGTCTGTAAGATTCCACTGAAGGCAATTTCAGAGCAAAAAACAAACAGGAATTTAAAGTTAAAGGGTCAATTACACTATTTTCTATTTTATTTATACTGTTTCCTCATCACAAACATACTGTACTTGGAGTTGTTTTTTCATTCACTCAAACACTGCATATTTTGGCATATTTGAGTTCTTCTCTCAAACTGAAAACACTCTGTTCCACCTTGTTATGTCATGTGGTAATACTTGAAATGCTCCACTGTGTTTTTAAACTCCATACACCTTCACTAGAATCATGTGGATAATTTCAGAACTGGAAATACCGATCTAAAAAAGGTAAAGGTATTTTTAGCTTAAAAACTATCGCTTCATGACATCACAAGGTGGAACAGAGCATTTTGAGCTTTGGAGATGTAGACAAACTAATAATAAAGCATTACTTCAAACATGTGAATGAAACAAAACACAACTCCAGGTCTGTTTTTAATAAGGAAACAACATTTTAACATGACTAAAAGCTCACAGGAGTCAATTTTTCAAATATATGACCTATAAATAAGTGTAGCCATAATATTAAATGACAGCAGCCTAGATATAATAAGATTTTGATTTAGTTTTTTGCTAATATCAGATGGATACAGTCTGTTAGAACAGCAGGCTCGGGGTGGTGCCGTGTGCAGTGAGGTGGAAATTGGGGGATTAATTCACAACAGGAGCTCTGAGCGGCTAAAGACGTCCTATTGGGATTATCAACACGATTCCAGCATTACACAGCCATTACTTCATAATATTACTTTAAATTTTTCATCAGATTACTCACAGATGATGAAAGCAAACACATTAATGAGACAATGGGGCACAGTGGAGTGGGTGAGGGGAGCAGTACCCAGAGTGCAGTGCAGTTAAAACCTACACGTGTGGTCAGCATCTTAGGGAGGGGGTTTGGGGCACAAGAAATATTAATTGTTAATTTCATGTTCATTTACTGGATACAGGATTGTGCTGGAATTTTACCTGATTATTCTGAGGGTACAACACTGTCTGGAGTCAAAAAGAGAGCTTGTCGTCAGTGGTTTGTTTGGTGGTTTTACTTTTAGACATTGAAGACGCGATTGTATTAATGTGTTAAAAATATAAGACACGAAAATTGGCCAAGTTTTTTAATACCGCATTAATTGTTCTGCGTTAAATAGTTCGGAATTAAAATATTATTCTTTGAGTTTACGTGGAAATAATGCATTAAATCGCCTTTATTTAATTCTGCTCAACGTCTGGGGGTCGGAAAGGGTGCTGATCGGACAGCGGCACGAACGTATTTACATCAACGGGAAGAAAACACACACTTCAGCTGCTACCGGCCTTTCTGTCATCTCAGTTTGTCGTTACGCCACGAACACGAACACGATCCAAACTTTTTTCGTAGTCGTTCCGATGATAAAGAAGCAGAAACTGGAGAATTTGAAGTGGATGAAAGTCTGAAGCGAGGACTGGTGGAGCCAGATCATCCAAATCGTGTCAGAAGGGCGACCCAACAAGCATGAACTAACGACTGAACAACCAGAATTATTTTTAAGAAGAATAAACGTTTACATGATCCAGGAATACATTTATTCAGTGTTAAAATCGGAATAAACATCTTTTTGAAGAGGAGTAACGTGTTTACATGGTCTTTTAAAAGCTGAATTCATTTTTATTCAGAATTAAATTATTTTTATTCTGAATTAAAGCTCATTTAAACGTGACAAGTGAGGTTCTGCATTTCTAACTAGGGCCGTGCAAATGAATACAAATTTAAGATTCTTTAGATGGAGACTCTAAATGTCAATGTCAGATCCTCTCGGTCTGTAATGCAGTAAGCACTAGACTGAAAACTCCCCACTTTTCCCTGGCATTTAGTACCAGCTAGGCAGGATATCTTGATGTTTTAGTGGAGTTTTCCCATGTTTTATTAGGATTATATACACTTATGAAACATAGAGTGAAGATTGTGGCTTTCAGATAAAGAAAACTCCAAATTCAGTGTCTCAGAAAACAACTGCAAAAGGTTTCCTGAGTCTTTAAAGCAAGTCTATACCCAAGACTTTATTTGAATGTCTCTGCTGATCTCTGTGTCAAAAGCATCTATTGTTCTAAAAAATGAGCAGTTCCTCCTCAGTTACGGTGTGTTTATCTGAGGCTGAGTTTGAGGTAAGACTGAGTTCAGATTTAAGGTTTTTCCACGGTGACACCAGCGCTCACGGCTCATTCATCACAGAAGAGCACCACCTCCAGAGAAATCAGAATCACAGGAAGGATTAGAACTTTCCAGAAACAATATTTTTGTGCTGGTTCATCTGGGAAACTCCCTTCAGCAGAGACAGGAATGACCCTCAACACAATATGGCTTCCTGTGAGAAATCAGCCTCCCAGCATCAGCGAACGCAACGTGGATATCTAGAGAGAAACGGTGTACGACTAAAGACCGCCACACACTACAGGATTTTGAAATGATTTTTAAACATGCGACAAAAAGCGCACACCACAGACACAAGGAGGACTTTATGAGACTTAAAATCTCCGATATCAAAGACTGCAGCGGGATATGTCTGCAGACCACAGGATATAAAGGTGTGAGCGCGATCGCATCAGCTGTTTTCTGTCTACAGGACGCCTCAAACTGGATTAATAGCGCTGATTTGTGGACTGGGGTCATTATTTGGAGGACAATTTCTATGGATAATGTGGGTGAGATGCTGCACTTTAACATTTTGATGCTCTGTTTTATTGGCTGTTTTTAGCGTTGCTGATGTTTGGTGGTTACAATCTGATCTGATAGCGGCTTCAAAATCGCACATGAAGACGCAAAGTCGGGTCAGGCCTCGAACTGGCGAAGAAGAAATCGCAGCCAAAATCGGGCAAGTTCTCCTGTAGTGTGTTCTATTGTTATGCTTAGATTGTTTGGTTTGAATGAACCAGATGAGGCTGAATACTGTCAAAAGATCAGTGTACACATTATAAACATGCATGAGAGTAAGTTTGAGTAATCCTTTATTTTAGTCTGGCTACATCTCCACAGCTCAAAATGCTCTGTTCCACTACGTGATGTCATGTAGTGGTGGTTTCAAGTCAACAGCTTCCTTATACCTTTTGTATACCATAGTACTCAAGACAGGCCTCGAGAATGTTTTTTTACAGTCTTGATCTAGACCCTGACTCGACCGCATTTGGACTCAGTCCAGTCTCGGACTCGAGGTCTGACACTTGACAAGATAATGTAAAAAACACCCACTGTCTTCACTTTCGCCACAGTTTTCTGTAAAGTGCCAGTGGAAGTTATCTTAAAGAAGGAGTTCTCAAACTGTGGATGAGGGTCCAAAAAAGAGAGTGTTTCAGTGCAGTACAGCTTGCTTGCTTATTTTATGCCTAAATGAACATTAATCAGATAAAAGGGAGATATATTTATTAAAAACATAGATATATATGTGCCAATTAACTGCAAAATACAAACAAATGTCAAAAATTACAAAGATGGTATCAATTTGGTTTTAATGGGCCGTGGTCTCTTGTGGTCTTTTGTCTCGGCCTTTAAAAGTCTCGGTCTTATCTTGGTCTCTGCCTTTAAAAGTCTCTGTCCTGTCTCGGTCTTTTGTTCAGTAGAGAGTCACAATTCCAGGGCTGAAATGATCCAAATGAGTCTAGAGAAAGTGTACAGACTTTAAGAGAGAATAACTCAAACTTATTCAAACTTAAACATGTGCGAATGAAACAAAACACAACTCCGGGCATGTTTTTGATGAGGCAACAACATGATAACACAGATCAGAACATTAGAACAAAGATCTTTAAATAACTGCCGTCTTTTTTCAGATCGGGATTTACATCTGAGCGCCACATACAGTATCTTGCCTCAGAACTACCAGACTGTGCCCGATCCTCAAGAGACGCTGTTCACCAAATGCCATCACTGCCCCCTCCTGCCCCTCCCCCTCCGTGCACTTACATCATTTACACGAGGTGATGGAGAGGGGGATGACGGAGGAGGAGGAGGAGGAGGAAGGAGCAGCATAAGCCCCGCCTGTTGTGTTGTGCATTTACATCATTTCCACGGGTGATGGAGAGGGGGATTCGACTCAGTTCTTCATAATTAATAAGACTCGTGAGATATGCCTGAAAATTTTGCATACATGTCCTCGATTTCAAAATTTCGCTTAAACATAAATCATCTTTGGTTATTCTGTCACAGCGTTGAAGAAATGATCCCACGTGTCTTGACATATTTTGTTTGTGAATAGAAAGCTTGATACAAACCTCCAATTTAATGGAAAATATGAACTTTTTGGTGTTTTTGAGAAAGATATTCCTGCAAAAAAATATGTGTTGAATTTAATTTTAATCCTATCAAAATTTCATATCCATTGCTGTAAATTTTCCAGTCAGAAACCCAAATTTGTTGTATTTCAGTTCCTCCTTGTCTTATATAAATTCTCTAAATTATTCCACAAATCCCAAAGCTGTGAAAACAAAAGCACCTTGTATGGAATTTGAAATATAAAATTGTAAATTTTATTTTATTTTATTTTTTTCTACATTTGTATAATTCATAAACACATTATAATGAACATATTAAGCTTGCTGAGCCCTGCATATAAATGTTTAAGCCTCTAGCAATGTTATGTTAATGTTGTATTGTTTGTACCATTGAATATTACATTGTATATTTGAAAAAAAACTAAATAAAAAATAAATAGAAAGAGGGCAGGTTAGACTACTGGTAAATGAAAGTTGATATTAAAGTTTGAGCACAAAATCTTTTGGTTGATTTTTTGTTTTTAATTTAAAAAAAAGATTAAACTCAAGTTTATTTATTTGGCTTCATTTAAAAGAACTTCAGCGGACCAAAGTGCTTTACATAAAAGTAAAAAAAAAAACAGATACACAGAAAACACAAAACTATGTGAGGAGGAGAGGAGGAGGAGAGGGGAATGATGGGGAGGAGAGGAGGAGGAGGAAGAAGAGGGGGATGATGGGAAGAAGAGGGGGATGATGGGAGGCAGGGCAGAGCAGCATAAGCCCCACCCCTGGTGCACATGGACACACACACACACACACACACACAGTGGCAGCACATTAGCGACGCACTGATCCATGAGTGTGTCGCTCTTATTTATTCATCAGCTGAGACCGAATAACTGCCCACTCAGGTCAGCCACAAGAGCAGCACACGAGCGCCCACTGACCAAACACCCACTGCCCAAAGGCCCACTGACCAAACACCCACTGCCCAAAGACCCACTGACAAAAGACCCACTGACCAAACACCCACTGCCCAAAGGCCCACTGACCAAACACCCACTGCCCAAAGGCCCACTGACCAAACACCCACTGACCAAAGACCCACTGACAAAAGACCCACTGACCAAACACCCTCTGACCAAACACCCACTGATCCAAGACCCACTGACCAAACACCCACTGACCAAAGGCCCACTGACCAAAGGCCCACTGACCAAACACCCACTGACCAAAGACCCACTGACCAAAGACCCACTGACCAAACACCCACTGACCAAACGCCCACTGACCAAACGCCCACTGACCAAACGCCCACTGACTAAAGGCCCACTGACCAAAGGCCCACTGACCAAAGGCCCATTGACCAAACACCCACTGACCAAACACCCACTGACCAAAGACCCACTGACCAAAGGCCCACTGACCAAACGCCCACTGACTAAGGGCCCACTGACCAAAGGCCCATTGACCAAACACCCACTGACCAAAGACCCACTGACCAAAGGCCCACTGACCAAAGGCCCACTGACGTCCAGGGTAAATCCTCCGAACACAAAAATTTCCTTTTAGCAACTCTTCCGAACGCCGCCTTTTTCTGCTCCATCAGAATAAGGTTCAAAGTTCTCACTGCTAAAATGTTCAGAAACAGCAGCGTTATGTTTTATACTGGAATCACTGCACTTTTTATTTCATTTTCTTCACTCAAAAAAGCCAAATTTTACATATAAGCACTGAAATCTATCAGAAAACGACTTAGTATGTAGTGAAATGATCAGTCCACGCAACAAGATCATTTTACTTGACAAGTTAAAATAAACGACCTCTAGACTAGAATAAAGCTGTTCTCTAACCTGATATAAGTTTTAAAATCTTGGCCAGATAAGAGAAAGTTGCCGTGTTAGTTTACAATGCAGTAGGAAGTAACAACATTAGAACATGGCCTGAAGCTCACAACAATTTTGTGTAACATCATTGGGGCCTTTAATTCTTTAAAAGCTTTAAATGCTGCACATATATTTGGAAAGCTTTGAGATACATGTAAATATGCAATAAAGTGAGTTCAAAAGAGACTATACTGCATAAAAGGATTTTCTAGCATAGTTAAACTGACTTGAATTAAGCAGATTCATCTTAAAAGATTTTTTTTTTTTACTTACTAAGACAAGATTTTTTTTTTACTTGTTTCAAGATATTCCATCCTGATTTATCTTATCTAGATATTACAACTTAGGCCTTGTCCACACGTAGCCGGGTATCTGATAAACCGAAGATGTTTTGCTGCGTTTTGACCTGTCATCCACACGAACACGCATCAAAAACGAGTATTCAGGGAAAACTCCGGCCAAAGTGAAGATTTTTGAAAATTCCGTTTATGCGTGTTTGTGTGGACAGAGATAACTGGGGTTTTGCGTTTTAAAACGTCACTGTCTGCGCCAAAAAATATTAATCTGCCCTGACGTCAAACGTGCGACATTTGTTTAGGCTACTGCAATAGCCAAAGCCAAAGCCAAAGCAGACTATGGATCAGAGTCGTTTCTTGAGAGCTGTGTGTGTGTTGAGAGCAGAATTGCTCCTAAACTGTGTTTAGGAGCAATTCTGACTCCGAGTCTGTCCAGACAAAGGAGCTCGGCGCCCTGTTTTCTGTTGTTTAAGTTTAGGCGGAAGTGACAGTTAAGTGATGGAAATAACGCCATCTACAGGTTTGGAATGTGTATGAATGTGGTTGAAAACGCAGATGTTCGGTTATGTGTGGAAGGTATTTTTTTCGAAGACGAGGTGGTGTGGATAAAACTATTTTTATAAACGGAGGGGGGGAAATGTTCGGTTTTAAAAATACCCGGCTACGTGTGTACATGGCCTTATTCTAAGGACTTTTTATATTAAATCAAGCCAGGTTAAGCCTCTTTAACTTCCTTCTCAAACCAGTTCTTTTCTCTGGCTCAGATCTGTACCTCACTGTCCTCAGAGGAGCGTCCTGGGGCTTTTAGGTGAAGATGTACAACATTTTTAAGATGTTGGGAAAGTGGAAAATGTGACATTTCAATGAATGCGGTTTCAGATGTAACTGATTTCATGTTGTCTTTGATCATGTCTAGACATTGTGAATACTCAAAAGAAAGGATTCTTAAAACTAGGTGTTCTTAAAAATCTATTTACAAAATAATACCCTAATATAAGACATGTTATATACAGGAAATAAGAGTAAGAAGCAATAATTACCTAAATATACTAAAAATAAGGTGAAAAATCTTCCCATAAAAACCTGAAACTAGTGTTTTCTGCTTAGAACAAGAGTCATATTTCGTCTTGTTTTAAGAAAACTTGGTAAGTGAAAATTTCTTACTGCACTGGCAGATAATTTCACTTAAAATAGGGCATTTTTACCTCAAAATTTGTATTTTTTTCTTATTTTTGATAGGGCTTTTTTGCAGTGTACAGAGAGGTCCAAACTGAAAGGCATCACATGTCTGCAACAGGCTCTATTCACGTTACTTCACAAACCAGGAAGACGTTTGGAAACATGCGATGACGACTTCCGGTGTAGTTCCTGACACCAACCAACTGTGAGCAAACCCACTGGAGTAAATGTGATGGCTGAGAAAAAGGAAAACTGCAGACGTATGTGCTGTTTGGAATCATCTGGAATTCAGCGCCCTCGTCTCTTCTAACTGATGAAAACTGAGGTAAGGTTGGAACTGTGGATGAGCCAGACATAACAGAACACTACAAAGACATGTAGAAGAAGAAAACAAAGATGTGAGTTGAGTGTATGAGCATTCCCAAAACACACGTGGGACCATTTCTTCAGCACTGTGACATCATTATTTATTTATTTAATCAGGTAAAGACCCATTGAGATCCAGCCCTCATTTACAAGGGTGACCTGGCCAAGTGGTCAACAGCACAAGAGCAGAAAACAACTATCAATTAACCTAAACATCAATTATGAAGGTAAAGTGCAGTGAGTGTAGAAAATCTTGCGAAAGTGCAGTAGCTGTAACAGTCTAAAAAGATAAAGTGCAGTAGTTGTAAACAATAGATGATAAAATGCAATCAAATCTGTTACAAAGAGCACTTGCAATGACAACTTAAAAACACCGGCACTGATGAATGGAGCTTTTTGCCTATTAAGTAACAAAGAACGAAAAGCTTTAAATGAGACAAGTTCAGATATTTTCAGTTCAGTTTGGAGGGTTTTCCAAGCTGAAGAATGAGTAAAGATGATCTCTGAGAATGAGTAAAGATGATCTATGTTTAAGCAAAGGTTTGAAATGACAGCACTGACAGGAGGACGTCTATGCAGGATTTTCAGGCGTACCTCTCTACATCCTCTCCTTCCTCTGTTCCCTCTTCCTCCTCTGTCTCTTCTCCCTCCTCTTCCTCTCCTCTCTCAATCAGAGAAATCAGTTCATATAGTTTACTCTGTTCTCATCTCAAATGTGCCTCTTAAGTAATCAAGCCCGTCAGCTCGGAGCCCCCCCACTGCCTCCATCTTGTGTTGGATCTTTTTGTGTCACTGCTTTGAGTGTCTCTGCTGCCAACAACTACTCCACTGTATTCACTTTCTAGGACTTCTAAAGGTGCACTGCGGAACTTTTCTGGCAGAGGGTCCACCACTCTGACTCCACGTTTAGTCCTTAAATGTTTTATGCATTTATCCATTTCAGATGTTTTATTTCTCAAGACTACCCCAAAAACATGCTTTATTATTATCGTGAGCTGGTCCATTTGTCCACAGATCTGACCTGTAACTTTGGCCTGGTGATGTGGCCTGCTTGTCTCCATGGAGATTGCAAAATGAAATGCCATACTGTAGAACATTTAAGGAACACACTGCAGAAAAGCAAGGCCAAACTTGAAAATATAAACACTTAAATGTATCAGAAAATGGCTTAAAAGTAGTGAAATGATTCGTCCATGCAGCATTTTACTTGAGATATCTTAAAATAAACGACCTCTAGACTAGAATGAAGCACACTGCAAATTTCATAAAACTAACAAAGATTTATTCTCTTAAATCTAGACATAAAATCTTATTTTTTTTTTTAAAAGGATATATATTAAATGACCGCTAAATATGTAAGATTATGAAGCTTATTTCGGGATTTTTTTTTTCTTATCTAGTTTTTCTATCTATAAACTAGTTAGAATGCACAAAACAAGCAAAACAAGTGTTAAGATGGAGTTTAAGACATTTTTTATCATTGTAAATCAGTCGATCTTGGACTGAAATTGTCCAGTATCATCTCTGTACCTTCTGTTTGTAACATGGAAAGATTAAAAGATTTAAACGTTTTAGGAGAGCGCTGCAATTTGTCAGTAAGTTACCAAGTGGTAATAAAGAATTTCATTAACGAAAATCAAGAATAAAACAGTCAATAATAAGCATTAAGAATTTTCAGCTTAATTTAATAATAGAATTAGTGTTGTATGCTTTATTTTAGATCACTTAAAACTTAAATAATTGCTTAGAATAAGTGCTTTTATCTTATTTTGAGATTTATGAAGGCCTAGGCATATTTTCTTATTTTAAGATTTCTTGACAAGTAAATTTCACTTACTGCACTGGCAGATCATTTCACTTGTTTCTAGAGCATTTTAACTTAAAACAAGTGTGCTTTTTGAGTTTTAAGGAGGGGTATTTTTGCAGTGCAGTCTCAGAACTAGTAAGTAGATAATAAATCTGAAAACAAGATGAATAACCTGATAGAAGTTTGAAAATCTTGGTCAGATCAGAGTAATTTGCAGTGTAAACATGGAGTCAGAGTGGCGTATGTTCTACCAGAAAAGTTACGCAGTGCATCATTAATATGGCTCTTTCTAATAATACTCCACTGTGTTTTTAAACTCCACACACCTTCACTAGAATCATTTAGATGATCTGGAAATGCCAATCGCTACTGAATTAAAGGTAAAAGGAGCTGTGAACTTAAAAAGTGATGCTTCTTTCACAAGGTGCAATGGAGCATTTTGGGCTTTTGAAATGTAGACAGACGAATAACCACAGAGCTAATGTGCAGAAATAGATGAGTGTAATCTGCAGTCATTTTTCTCCTGCTGTCTGGAAGGTTTATATAAAACAGGGCAGGAGTGGAAGAAAAAATCAATGCTGCATAAAACCACAGACTGTGTAGTGCAAAATAACTCGGCCAAAATGTAAGATATAAACACTTAAATCTATTAGAAAATGACTTAGAAGTAGTGAAATTATCTTGCTGCATGGACAGATCATTTTACTTGACAAGTTGTCTTACACTAAACTACCTCTAGACTAGAATGAAGCAGTCTCAGAAATAGTAAGTAGTGGCATCACCCATAGTGTTCAGCTCCAGTCAAATGAAGCTCACTGAGGCCTGCAGTTCTAGGGTTCCAAATAAGGAATAAGAATTGATTCACGGACAAAAAACAGCAGGATCATGTAGAGCGGGTTAATATGAACATTTTAAGACCAACATGATGAGCCTGACAGCAGCAGTTACAGAGGGAGGGGCGACGGTTGTCAAAATAAAGTGAACTGGAGTCGATGGAGCCGTAAGTGCCCATGCTCGCTTCCTATTTGGAACGTGGTGGCTAACAGGTCAGTTATGCCCATTTATATATACAGTCTATGTATAAAACATGTGTTATACATCTTCTAATGTAAAGCACTGCATTGGTCATGAGAGTTCAGAGTTCTTAAAGATGCGCAACTTTTCTAGTGTAGGGTCTGCCCACCTGCTCATCTCCATGGAAATGTTATTGTTTATCTAGAATGTTCCACTACAAACCTAAAATTTAAGATATAAACACTTAAATCAATCAGAAAAACTGACTGACTGAAATTATCTGTCCATATCTGCAGCAAGATCAATTTACTCGAGAAGTCATCTTAAAATAAACAACCTCTAGTCTATAATGAAGCAGTCTCTGGCAAGTGTTCTGGTAAGTGTTTCAGATGCCAAATTCTAAATAAAGTGCTTTAAAATCTGGTAAATTCTACATAAACATACTTAAAAACAGTTTATGATTCATATGAATAGCCTGATAATAAATTCAAAGATGCTAAATTCTAGCCAGAAGTACTTGAAATCAGTCGTACGTGATAGTAGTTTGTCCTTTCATACTCATCTAAAAACAAGTGAAGAGTTGCAGGGGAAAACTCTGGTAAATGGATTGTAGCTTCTTTTCAACATTTATTGCCTAAATTTACGATTTTCAGACTAGTTGAGTCATGGATGAAATATATGTGACCATTTTTAAGATGATACAACCAATTCAGAACTAGGAAGTAGATAATAAATCTGAAAACAAGATGAATAACCTGATATAAATTGTAAAAATCAGAGGAATTTGCAGTGGGAAAAGCAGGTTACAGCACTACGCTAACTTACAGGTCAGAACTATGAAAAGTTGTCCCTATTCACAGAAGGAATTATTGTATTTTTGAGCAATAGAGGCACCAGTAATGAATAAATGCTAAATGGAAATGTTTGATGACATTCCAGGCAAGAAAAAAGAAATGTTGCGTAGTGCAGCTTTAAAATTGATCCAAGATTTT
Source organism: Odontamblyopus lacepedii (assembly GCA_034769755.1). Taxonomy (NCBI): domain Eukaryota; kingdom Metazoa; phylum Chordata; class Actinopteri; order Gobiiformes; family Gobiidae; genus Odontamblyopus; species Odontamblyopus lacepedii. Next base: position 18,994,305 of record CM068348.1, read on the forward strand.
GACGTGAAAACGTGGAGAGAGATTGGTGTAATCTGACAATTTCTGAGACAATTCGAGAGGGCACGGAAAGAGCAATATATCACGGTTTCCATGACTTTTCTACAGATAACACAGGTGCCCTCCCTGCTGTGAGATCTTACAGCTTTTTGAAATATTGACTTGAAAAATGGAATCTCTATTTTTGGACAAAGCACCATGAAACCACAACTTTTGGTAAAACATCTGTCGTCGACATGAAGTCACGTACAAGCACTTTTTAAGCACTTTCGCATTTCATATCTTTAAAGCTTTGCACAGACTGTTTTATGCCCATTTCAACAGTTCACAGTTGGGTGTATCACTGAAAAAGGGTTTGGGAAACTTTTAAGTTGGAAAGAAACACAGATGCTCAGTGGAACAGAAGAACAGAGAGGCCTGGAGTCTCTGGAGCGTTTTCCCCTGATGTTCTCCACGCACAGGAACGAATCAACACAAAACGCTGAAGCTCAAAGAGACAGCGAGGAGCTTTGAGAGGAGGCACCGAGGGACAGGAGGCTACACCGGCCCCAGATCTACCAAACACTGATCTACCAGCCCCCACATCACCCATCCCATCCCCACAAGTCCCAGCAGCGCCAAACTTAGATCCACCAAACACAAGATCCACCAAACTCAGATCCACCAAACTTAGATCCACCAAATTCAGATCCACCAGCCCCACGAACACCAAAACTCAGATCCACCAGCCCCAGAAACACTAAACTCAGATCCACCAGCCCCAAGAACACTAAACTCAGATCCACCAAACACACGTCCACTAGCCCCATGAACACCAAACTCACATCCACCAAACCAATATCCACCAGCCTCTGCAACACCAAACCCAGATCCACCAAACATAGATCCATCAGCCCCAGGAACACCAAACTTAGATCTACCAAACTTAGATCTACCAAACCCAGATCCACCAGCCCCAGGAACACCAAACTTAGATCCACCAAACTTAGATCCACCAGTCCCGGGAACGCCAAACTTAGATCCACCATACCCAGATCCATCAGCCCCAGGAACACCAAACTCAGGTCCATCAAACCCAGATCCACCAAACTCAGATCCATCAAACACAGTTCCAGCAGCTCCAGAACCACAGGCCCCAGCTCCAACAAACCTAGCTCCAACGAACCCAGCTCCACTGAACCCATCTCCACTTGAACCAAGCTCCAATAAACCAGCTCCAACAAACCCAGATCTACTAACCCCAGCTCTACCAAACCCAGATCCACCTGCCCGAGCTCCACCGGGCCCACCGTACTCAGATCAACACGTTTTATATTTTACATTTTTACATTCGAAATAGCCTCCTTTTGGACTGGATCACTGCTCTGTACTTGCTTTGCAAATTTAATTTTTAATCTTGATTCAAGTCCACAAAGTTTAAAAGAAACACAAAAATAAACAACCAATTATTTTCCAAACTGCTCAAACAAAACAGTAACATTTTCCCACATTCAACAATAGAAACAAAAGTATCAAGGGCCTTTCTTCTTTTCCTTCGACATTAGAAACTAAAAATATATATTTCTGCCTTCATCTCTAAATTGGAGGCAATTTATGGCCTCTGCGAAGCTCATTTTTCACGGCGAGCACGAGCTGTGAGCTGCAGCAGAGCACTGTAGCCTCCAGAGCTAATACAAGAGAGGTCCGGGGAGATGAGGCCAGTGAGGAGCAGAGGCAGCCTGGGTGTCAGCTGACTGCACAGAGAGGCAGAGTTACATAACAGCCAGACACAGGGAGGGCGCAAACAAAGCTTTAAAGTGACAGGGACCACATACGAACTGGACTGGCCCAGGTTTAAGACGTAATATAAACACAAATGAAGGTTTCAGGATCTGTTTTGATTCTCACAATTGTATTATTTTGGTGATTTCTTTTGGCGATCCGTCATAAATATCCTGAACATGCCCACATATGTCGAGGCTGGTCACACGCTGCTATTCCGACAAGCCGTTACTTAGACATTTTGACATCTAATTGTCGGAGTATTGGTGCAAACATTATTTTTCAAGCGTCCGACAACTTCAACCAGGTTTTTTTTTTTTTTTCATTTTCGGAGTAGCAAGTAATTTTACTATTTTTCAAACATTCCGCTTTTCCGACATGAATAATATTAATGCGATGGCCTATTATACTTTGCGCTCCCATATATCATAAGATGCTTTGGCCGGTGCAAAGCTCTTGATCAGAGAATACTTCAACCACAGAGGATATCAGACAGTGGGAAAATGTCCTAACTGATGCTGTGGGGAAACAGTTGTGCATTTTAAAAGAGCATAGCCACTTCGGGAAAATATCTCATCTAAAATGGCAAACATCACATAGCCTACATAAATAACCAATCAAGTTAACTGCATGTCAGAATAGCGATTTTAAAAAGTGTCAGAAAACCGCCACATCTAAATAGAGACAAGTCGTAATGAAGAAATGTTGGAATAGACCCTGTCGAGGCTGCAGGCCCCGTCCACACTAGTACGTATTCGAGTAATTTTTGTTGTGGATGCAGTGTTCGTCCACACTAATCCGATGGAAAATGACTCCAGAGATGGAATGATTTGGATATGCCAGCTCCCACGTATTCGCCTGAGTACGGATCTGATCTGGCGCCGTGTAGACGCCTGAAAATGCTGATGTCCGGGCTCTAGCTGCTGTTCTTAATGGATGGCGTCACTGTGACTTGCGTCTTCCTGATTTGCTGGGTTTGTGACATTAGGAATGGGACGGTATTGCGGAAAAGTTTAGACAAATCCTAGACAAACGCAAAACAGCGTCGGCCCACGAAAAGACTGTTTTCATGCTTGCCATCTTCCTTGGCTCGAAATCTGCTGCTGCAACTTCCATAGAACTACGGCAACTTCAGATTCGGTGCTCTGCTCCTTGTTTTTACCACCCACGTGGTGTCGTGACATCGTGGCGACGTGATGCCAGTCTAGTCATGTGACTAGCGTTTCCGGCGATCCAGACACGACGTGTGTGAATGAGAATTCATTTCCAATCTGCTGATACAGTGATACGGTGATTCGTTTCAGTGTAAGCGCAGTCTAAGTATCATCCACAATGCGATTGAACAATAAAAGTTTCTACACTTGTGTCTGCTATGGCTATTACCGATGACATCCGTGGATCATTGCGTTATAATGTGGACATTTTAAATTGCAATGTTCATCTAAAGCGACAAAAACAAAACAACTAGAAAACTGTGGTGCCCAATGGGAGCTGACATCACCGTAGACGTCATCACAACAAAGAGACACCAACTCAAACTAGATCACTAGCGAGTAGCAGATTTGTTTATTCATTATGACATGCTTCTATTTAGACTTTTTAGTATCGTTATTCCAACACGAGTTGAAGGCAAAGTTTCTCATCTGTTTTGTAGTGCTGTGGTGCAGTGTCCAAATTGCAATGCATAACCAAGGTCCGCAGATCGCTTACATGACGAAATGAATGAAGCACAAAGGGAATCTGAGTCTGACCGAAGTATTCTCTGATCAAGCATCATATGATATATGGGAGCGCAAAGTATAATAGGCTATAGACCCTTTTAAGTGTAAACAGTAATGACGTAGGCTCGGTTGCGCACGCATGTTGGCAACAGAAGTATGGCAGAATTCAGGAGCTTGTCAAGTTCTGCGAAAGGATTATCGTCAAAAAATTGCGAATATTTCCTCAACAAGCTGACTTTGACACATGGTGTTCAAATGCCAGATCCTTGTGCGATCAGTGAGTAAAACTTTAAAACTTTAGCCGTCGGTAGCATATCGATTTTGACAAACGCACACACAACAACCAGACATTTTGGTGTTGGAAATGTTTTTATCTCTGTCTTCTTCTGTCCATGTTCAGTCTGAATGAATGGGAAATGATGCCACTTCCATTGCTAAAAATGCGCGTTCAGCTTTTTCTATCTATAACATTAATATTATTCATGTCAGAAAAGCGGAATGTTTGAAAAATAGTAAAGTTCCGCTACTTAGAGAATGAAAAAAAAAGTCAAAAGTAGTGGGAGGCTTGAAAAATAATGTTTATGCTCCGACAATTATACGTCAATGTCTAAATAGCGGCATGTAACCAGGGGAAACAACAATAACGTTGTTAAAAGTTGATTTTACATAACAGTTCTGCTTTAAATAACCCTTTGGTCCAATCTTGCAACCACCGCTCAACTTGGGAACCGCTCTTCTCCCTCCATAACTGTTTGAAAATGGCTAACCGGAATGATAAATAATGTAAACAGTGTAAAAAGCTCTCCGCCCGAGCGCCCGTCCAGACTCAGGTACAGTATTAAACACAGCTCACAGCGCTGCATCCTCTCCCTGCGACCTTCCTGCTACACTTCCACACACCCATGAATAACTATCGGCTTTCTGTGGCTGACAGCTGACACCAAGAGGCCCAGGTGATATACGAGACATGACAAGTGATTCTAATTAAATGTAGAGCTCGTGGATGTAAAGTGGCAGGAGGGGAGCGAGTGGCGGCCATGTTGGATGAGTGGTGCTGTCAGCTGCTCCGGTCTCCCCAGAGGGACTGACAGGATTCAGCTGGAGGGGAGAAGGGACCCAGGGAGCGGGGCTGTCCAACTGCTTCCACCACAACAACAAACACGGGAGAGACAGGGCCGGAGAGCGCTGCCGAGCTAGCATTTGTCATTTAGTGGTGAACATAAGCAGGCATGAAGAATGGAGACTGCATGAGGACTGACATCGGTCAATCCGGGGAAGCGGAGACGGGAGGGATGCACGAACAAGTCAAAACAAATGTAAAAGAGGTGCTTCTATAATGATGCCTGGGCTTGGTTGGACATATAAGTTAAGATAAGTTTAAAGGTCCTATATTACTACATTTTTCAGACTATAAGTCAAACTTTTTTCATGGTTTGGGTGGTTATACACAGGTGCGACTTATATATTAAAATCTATCATTTCACATGTTGGTTATTAGTATCTGCTACTCCCATTACTCCTGTACCACTGAAAATGTAAGGTTTAATCGACTTATAAAGGCAACTAAGAAAGACTGAACACAAATGCATCCAAAAAGAAAACCACATTTTGCAGATTAGCTACAAGCTGCAACTAGTGAAATATGCAGCTGAAAATGGTATTCGAGCAGCAAAAAGAAAGTTTGGAATGAGCGAGAAACTTGTGAGGGACTGAGGAGGATATTCAAATTACAATGAAGAAAACAAAAAAAGCTAATCGCGGGCTAAAAGTTAGAGGAACAAGTTCACAAATGGGCGCTTGAACGTGCTCCCGGGAGAGGTTTGTCAAAGGTGCAGTTACACCTCCACGCCCAGGTAGTTGCCAAGGTGATGAATATCTTTCCTTCTTGGTGTTAATAATAATACATTTTATTTATAGTGTTCTTTTCATTACATACAATCTCAGAGTGCTACAATAAAACAAGAAATTTAAAACAATACTAATTGCTAAATGCTAAGAGTATCAACAGTAAGCTTTTCTAAATAGAACAGAGTTTAGATTTGCTTTAAAAGAGTCCAGGCTCTGTGTGGCCCTCAGCTGGACAGAGCTGCCTCCCTGTCCAGCTGAGGGCCACAGAGTCATGATGCAGCTGAACAGAAAGCTCGGTCCCCTATTGTACAGAGCCTAATGGGGGGGACCTGAAGGAGCGTGTTACCTGAAGATCTGACAGTGGAAGATTGTAGAGTGATCAGACCTTGTAGATACCGTTGTGCCTGACCAGTGATGCATTTATGTTACCGATTCAGGCAATGCAACCTCCTCTATCAGAGCACAGACAATGATGTCCCAAAAACTGCGGCAGACTTCCAAGCCAAGGTCAACACTCTGAAGTGTTGAAATGTCTGTTCTTGGTCTCTGATTTTATCAAATAAATTTCCCCAAAAAATTTGACTTATAGTCCAGAGCGACTTATGTATTTTTTGGCTGGTAGGACATATAGTCCAGAGATATTTATAGTCCGGAAAATATGGTACTAAAAATTGACTCTTGTGAGCATAATGCTCTGTTCCACCTTGTGATGTTATGAAGCTGTAGTTTTCAAGTCACCACCTACTTTTCACCTTGAGTTCACAATGCACACATGAGCAAAAACTGCCAAAAATGTTGTAAAATAATTTGAAAATGCAAGAAAAAAACACAAGATGGATTTCAGCATTGTATTTTCAGGAGTCTGTGGTCAGTCTGCGGTTAATGGTCGTGTTTAGGAGTTTGATTTTCAGTAAAAAGGTGAGAGTGATGACCCTTTTACGTGTGAGAGACTTGTTTAAAGGCACAACTCAGCTCATCTGTTGCAGCTCCAGATAAATCAGTTCTTTCTGCTGAGACTGTGTTAAAATAAAGCTCAGATTAAGCCTAATTTGAGTAACAGAGCAGTGCTCTCGGTTAGCATCACACCTCCAGTGAATGTTGTGGATGACATCAGCTCTAAAGTATCAATACAAATGTTTACAGACGCTTCCAATCGTTTTATTGCGCAAGGTTCCACGCAGTACCAAAGTCTGCAAATAGTGTTTGTTTAGGCAACTGACGCAAGTGTCTACACTGCAAATTCCTCTGATCTGGCCACGATTTAAAAACTGATATCAGGTTATTCATCTTGTTTTCAGATTTATTATCAACTTACTAGTTCTGAGACAGCTTCATTCTAGTCTAGAGGTCGTTTATTTTAAGAGAACTTGTCATGTAAAATGATTTCGCTGCATGGACAGATCATTTCACTACTTTTAAGTCATTTTCTGATATGTTTAAGTGTTTATATCTTACATTTTGGCCAAGCTTTTTTGCAGTGTACTTAAGTCTGAAATGTTTCACGGTGTGGCATTAAACTTATCCATCTACAATTCATTTGAATATGTGTGTTTTTAAGCTCAAAGAATGGGACATCCTCTCCACAGATCTGACCAGTATCTGGGCCTGGTGGTATATCTTGCTTGTTTCCATGGAGATAGATTATTTAAATACCATACAGTGAAACATTACAACCAAAGCAATTACGTCATTATGGAGACAAAAAAGTAGGCAGAACAGAAAAGTTACATAGTATAAAAATCAAGATATGGACCCAGAAACTATATTTGGGACATTTACCATAGAAAATGATTTTATACAGGGTATCCCAAAAAATTTACATAATTTCGCAGGTTAGTAATTTTCGTGATTTTTGTTGAAATAACCTCAAATTTTCACAGAATGTATAGAAAAAGATCCAGATTTTACATTTAATGGTTTATTTTTGTTGTTTTCAGGTTGAGCCGTTCACTCCTGTTCACTTCTCTTCTGATGTTGATGTTGGATCCTTTAGCCCTGCATTATCTGCCTCTTTAAATTTTTGGTACCAAGTCCAAATTTGTTTGCCACTTGGTGAAATTTTTCCAAAATTTGCATTGAAATCTGCACAGTCTTGGGTGACTGTGTGCGAGCAGATTCCAAGACGCAAAATGACTTCTCTTTGGGAGTGAACGGCTCAAACTGAAAACAGAACAAATATAAAACATAAAATATAAAATCTTGATCTGTTTCTATACATTCTGTGAAAATTTGAGGTTATTTCAACAAGAATTGTGAAAATTATTGTCCTGTGAAATGATGTCACATTGTTTGGGACCCCCTGTATATTGTTATGTGGAGATACAGTGATTATAGTTACACAAACAACAAAGTACAGACCCCAGAACATAAAGGACCACTCATACACCCCACCCTCTGTCGCCATGACCACCGCTGCCCCTCCCATCAGGAAATTAAAGTTGCATCATGGGATTATGAGGAAATGGGTCAGTGGAGCAGGGCTGTAGGAAAAATGCAATGCACCGCGTCACAACTCCATTAAAACACAAACTAATAGTGTTATGGAATCCAGCGATACTGACCGCCCCCCACAGGCAAGGAGTGGTCAGGCAGGGAGAACACATGTTAGTAAAATGCAAGCTTATTGGTTGGTTAACATTTGAAGACGCTATGTTTGAAGTTTTCTTTGCTCTGTGTAAAAAGGCTCATATTATGTTATTTTCTGATCTGTTGTAACGTTTCCTCATCAAAAACACACCAGGAGTTGTGTTTTGTTTCATTCACACATGTTTAACACACAGACCCTACATATTTATGCTCGGTCCATCTCTCAAACAGAAAACACTCTATTCCACCTGGTGATGTCATGTGGTAATACAGGAAGTGCACCACTGTGTTTTTAAACGCCACACACCTTCACCAGATTCATTTGGATAATTTCACACTGCAAAAAAAGGCCTATCAAAAATAAGGGTGAAAAAAATTAAAATTTTGAGGTAAAATGCTATATTTTAAGTGAAATTATCTGCCAGTGCAGTAAGAAATTTTCACTTACCAAGTTTTCTTAAAATAAGACAAAATCCGGACTCTTGTTCTAAGCAGAAAACACCAGTTTAAAATATTTATGGCGAGATTTTTCACCTTATTGGTTTGAGAAGGAAGTTAAAGAGGCTTAACCTGGCTTGATTTAATATAAAAAGTGCTTAGAATAAGTTGTAATACTGTATCTATAGAAGATATATCAGGATGGAATATCTTGAAACAAGTAAAGAAAAAAAAAATCATATTAGTTTACTTATTAAGTAAAAAAATCTTAAAATTGGTCTTTTAAGATGAATCTGCTTAATTTAAGTCAGTTTAACTATGCTAGAAAATCCTTTTTTGCGGTGCAGATCTGGAATTGCTGATGTTTGCTGAACTAAAGGTAAAACGAGCCATTAACTCAACTTAACTAAAAAATTACCACTTCATGACATCATAAGGTGGAACAGAGGATTTTGAGCTTTGGAGATGTAGACAGACTAACAATAAAGAGTTACTCAAACATGTGTGAATGAAACAAAACACAACCCCAGGTCTTTTGAGGAGGTAACAACATTATAACCTGACTAAAAGCTCACAGGAGTCATTTTTTTAAAGAGACAAAGCCCACACAGCACCCCAATAGAAAGCAGCATCTGTCTTTCTAAAGTCGTGCTTTTAAACTCACTCGTCACAGAAGTGTGGCCAATTACCATAATCAGAGTCATACTGTGACTCCAGCTGTTCTTGTAGTGAAACTATTGACACATTTCTACCTCAACTTTAAAAGTGTCTAATTTCTTTCAAAAATTCATACATACAGAAAAAATATTATTACCCAAGAGTTGAATATTGTTTACTCCCATGGGCATACAGTGTTTAACAAATTTATTAGACCGCCACCCAGTATAAGGTGTTTGCCACTGCTGCCATATGTAATTTAATAGTATTTCTGTTTACCAAAATATCTTTTTATGTTTCTAAAATGGTTAATCTGCCAGTATATGTAAGACCTTTTTATCAAAACTATATCTTTAATGCTCAAATATAACTATTTTTGCTATCCATAATTTTTCAAGTTTAATGTTTTCCAAGAATGACACCGATGTCTCATCCAAAGCAAGTCTCTGGGAACAGCTACAAACTATTTGGAACTCAATAACAAAAGAGACTTTGATAAACAACGTAAAAACAATGCAGCAAGAATGCAGCTGTTATCTGCAGCAAAGGAGCTCACACAAAATATTCACATTTTTGGTTATTTGTCAACAAGAACTATTTTGTTATTCCAATTTTCTTAATGAATAGCAATGCAATTGTCAATATGAAACAAGTTTTTGATATACTGTATACTATGTTTTCTTGTTTTCATGACAGGTGCTCTAATAAATTTGTTAAGCTCTGTATACATTTGAAAGACCACACCAACAGTGGGATTCAGTCGCTTCACTCATCCAAGTTTCAAAGTCCTATATTACCTATATTATTATTTTTTGGACTAAGTTGCACCGGAGTATCAGTCGTACCAGCCAAAAAATGCACAATGAAGAAGAAAAAGAATATGTATAAGTCGCACCGGACTATAAGTCACACTTTTTGGGGGAAATTTATTTTATAAAATCAGGAACCAAGAACCAACATTTCATCTTGAAAGGCGAGTTATAGAAGTTATAGTAATAAAAACAACTGAATAGAGAACAATCCGTGTATCATTCGTTCTGTTATGGGTTTAGTTTGTGCTGTGTTTCCCCCTCCCTCTTTTGTGCTTTTTCCCATAGGGCAGTGTGTGGCAGGGGGCGTGGCTTCTGGTGCTGCAGATGAGGGACACCAGTATATAGCCTGGCCGTCGCAAGCACCAAACTGCAAGATAATTCCGTCTTGTTCGGTAGTGCTAGCTCATGTTCTTGGATCACTTACCTGCATTTTTGCTTACCTGCTTCTCCTCTCCTGCCCAGTTTCCCTCCGTGCCTGGATCCTCCTGGTGACCTGTCCTCTTGCCCTAGGATCATCTACTGCCGGCCAGCTCCCTGCCTCCTCTGCCTGCCCGGGTTTTGTTACAATAAACTTTGTTAAACTGCTCCTGCCTTCTGCCTCTGCTTTGGGGTTCCTCTAGTAACTGCAACACGTTCATTGTTTTTTCAATATAGAACCAAAAATAAGAAAATGAATAAACAACTCTTTTCTTCATTATCTGTCTCAAAAACCAAAATGATTTTTTATTTTTTTTTGATTCATATATAGGATTCATATATTTGGTCTATGGGCTGTCAGTGTAAAAATGTAATATATAAGTCGCACCTGAGTATAAGTCGCAGGAACCACCCAAACCCTGAAAAAAAGTGTGACTTATAGTCTGAAAAATGCAGTATGCAAAATTGACTCTTTTGAGCTTTAAACAATAGTATAATGTTGTTGTCCTCAAGAACATACCTAGAGTTGTGTTTTGTTTTTGGCAAGACACTCAACATTGCCCACATTGCCTAGTATAAAAGTGGTGTGTGCATGAGTGTTGGTTGTGAGTATTTATACAGAAATACAAGTTACACACATATCAAAGCAGAGTGACTTTTGTTCACAGGTTTGTGCTCATCAAGTTAATTTACATTTGAGGACAGCTAAGATGACAAAAGATTTCCTGACTTGGAGACTGAGCTTTTACACATGTTAATGCCTCCTCTGGTCTTAGGTAGATCACATTAATTTACACAAAGACAGATTGAGAATATAAATTCCCATCACACCGGTTATGAAAAACTGGGATACTGTAGCTGGGATATTCCGATAGTAACCTGGATACTGTGGCATGTATACACAGTATTCTGAATACGGCAACATAAAGTTGAGTGTGCAATGCATCCAAAAGACAAACAAACATGGCTGCGGCAAGTTCGAGGAGAAGCTTGGAATGAATGAATGAATATTATTAGTGTGTCTATATCTTCAAAGCTCAAAATGCTCTGTTCCACCTCGTGACGTCATGAAGTCTTAGTTTGAAGTGGTAGCTCCTTTTACCTTTTGTATAGTAGAGGTGAGAAATTCCAGGCCTGAATATTCCATACAGCTCCAGATCTGTTTTTGATGAGGTAACAACATTGTAACACGGCTTAAACCTCATGAGAGTCAGTTGTGCATGATATAGGACCCTGAAAACCCAGCGAACACAAAATATATCGCGTTACAGTCTGGAATATCAGCCACACTCTCCTTCACCCCGTCCACAGCAGCAGATCCGACAGAGGAGCAGACGTTGATCAGCGATAAGACATGGTCAGGCCTGCCACTTCAGCCCAGCATCAAACCCTCAACCCGCCAGCCCAAACCGTCGCCATAACGACCATGTTATCGTACACAGATTTCAATTAGCGGGCGCACACGCTTCCAGACAGCGCGCACAGAGGGGGCCTGCACTGATCTGATGGAGAGATGACGGAGACCAACCTGATTCGCTCCGTTCCACAGCGCCGCAGGTCGTGCTTTCAAACGCAGCTCCCAAACCGTCTGTGGAGCGTATCTCACCAGGAATCAGCAGATAGGACGATATGTGTAATGTGATTAGAGCGACGTCGTCAAGAAAGAGTTTGTCAAAGAAATCATTTTCAGTTCTTTATTTATTTTAGCCAATCCTGTCGTTTTTTCGCTGGGATCATGCGAAATCTTAGCATTCCGATCTGTTCTGACTGGGTTTATGATTATGATGGGTTTAGAATTAGATTTTATTGCACAAAAAATCCAAAAATGCACAAAGTTTTACATCTTCTCTGTCTGCACAAATTAAAGGTGCACTGTGTAACTTCTCCACTACCTGCTTGTATCCATGGAGATGTTATTGCTGGGCCTAGAATGTTCTACAGTCTAGCATTAAAGGTCTCGACCTCTATGGAGACAGGCACCAGGCCCAGATACAGGTCAGATCAGTGGAGAGGCGACCCTGCTCAAAGTAAGAATCTATGTTTTTTAAGGTATTTTTTAACAAAATAAATGCAAGTAACTGATAAACGCAAGATGGAAATGTTTAATACGTTTAATGCCAGCTACAGTATCCTGGTTATAAGAAACCAACATACTGTAGGTGGAACATTCTGATAGTAACTGGGATACTGTGGCATGTATACGCAGTATTCTGAATATGGCAACATAAATTTGAGTGCACAATGCGCCCAAAAAACAAACATGGCTGCGGCAAGTTTGAAGAGAAACTTGGGCTTTGTCCAAAAAAATACCTTTTTTCATCACAATGGAGCTGACATAAAGTGACCATACAGTGAATGAGTGAAATGACGTTAAATGTTAAATAAAGAGCCGCACTGAACCTGCACACGTATGATCTCTGACAAGTTTAACTTGATCCATCTCCAACATGACATACACACAGAACAGACTCACCATCAGCAGCACATCCTCTGTCACAGAAAGAACATACATATTCCACTGAGTCCTTTAGTTCGACAGAAGCTGACTGCATCAGGGCACAAGGCGCGAGTTGTTTTTTCATCTCTTATATTTATGCAAATGAGTCATATGTTTTTAAGTTTTGTTTCTGTAAAACATAAACAAATGTGCATAAAGCTGCATTGTATTATCAAATGGGCCGATGTGGCTCCATAGTAGTTATGGTTTATATGGTAGATAGATAGATAGATAGATAGACAGACAGACAGACAGACAGATAGATAGACAGACAGACAGACAGACAGACAGACAGACAGACAGACAGACAGACAGACAGACAGACAGACAGATAGATAGATAGATAGATAGATAGATAGATAGATAGATAGATAGATAGATAGATAGATAGATAGATAGATAGATAGACAGACAGACAGACAAACAGATAGATAGATAGACCGATCAATCGATCATTTGGAAACTTTCAGTTTGATCTGCGCAGTGGATTGTGGGATACCTCATAGTTGTACCGCTGGTTAGGAATCTTCCGAGCTTCCTATACTACAGATTTATACTACTGGTTTATTAAATATAGAATTTTTACACTTGCACATTTATAAGATGTCAAGAAACTGGGATATTAAAGGATATGAGTATCCCGGGATACTATTGCTACAACATGTACACAAGGATATGAGTATCCTGGTTTCTCAGTGCACATGTAATCAGCATATCCTGAATACTGCCATAACAAGGATATGGCTAATAACCAGGATACAGCTGTGCATGTAAAAGCACTCAATACTGTTTATGTCAAGACCGGGTTTCAAACTACCAACCTTTGGATTAGTGGACTAACGCTCTGCATATTGAGCTACTGTGGCCAATTTCAACTGGTTTTTCATCAGTATTTCATACAAAACCTGATTACATAAAGAGTTTAAAGCTGAACTAAGTAGTTTTAAACCGCAATCCGTAAATTCTTTGAGCTCCAGCCAATCAGAGCAGGCGATGCTGTGGTGTGTTTGTATCGTAGGTGTAGAAAGCAGCACATACTGTATGTCAGTGGTGATGCTGTGGGTGCTATACTGTCCTCAGTTACTCCTGTGTTTTTACATGTAACTAATCCCCTAAAAATGTAATAAAAAAGTACAATTACACAACAATACTCCCTTCCAGTCCCGAGAGTATTTCTAATGAGTTGGTGTGCACCTCCGCAGATTAGCCCCAGAGCCTTGGAGGGAGCGCGTGTGACAGTGTGAAATACAGCCTCTCATTTCTGTTCGGATGAGCGTCTAAGAAAAGCTCCGTCTGAAAAGTGGGTTCCCTGAAGAGGCTGTGGAGCTAATCTGTTCTTTGTGAGCCCCTCTGACTCACTGCCACGTCAACCATCTTTTGCTTTCTCTCCGTTTTCCGCCTCTTCCTGCTCGTCTTTTCACAGCCCCCTTTAGCGGAGCGCTCATTTTCACTTTAGCTCCTCATTTAAATGGAGTGGGCGGGAAGTGGGGAGGGCATTCAAATGGATTGTATAAATGTTTGCATAGGCTGATCTGACCCCCGTGTGCCCGCCGTGTGCCCGCCGTGTGCCCGCTGGCCCTCACCTCCTGTAGACACGCTCGTTTAGCTCTGATGCGGGCCCTTTCAGCGCGCTCCGGGACATTAGCATAGCCACTCTGCTGGAGCCACGCGCCTTTGTTCTCCGATTTGTTCTGAGGGGCAAATAAAGCAGCCATGTGCGAAAACAGGGAGTGTGTGTGTGTGCAGGGCTAAACGCTTTGACAGCATTTTAAATAATAAACTCTTTATAGTGTTTAGTTACAACCTTAAAGCAGGTTTAATCAAAGCACTTCTCTGTAAAAAAAGACTTAAAGCTCCTAGATTACACAGAATGGACTCTCGTGAGCTTTGAGCCATGTTAGAATGTTGTTACCTCCTCAAAAACAGGCCTGGAGTTGTGTTTTGTTTCATTCACATTATCACTTTATTATTAGTCTGTCTGTTGCTGCCTTCACGTGGTGTGGGAAAGATGATGCTGGAAATTACAAGTGTGTTGTGTTCAAGTGCTTTTGTTGTCATGGTGAACTGAAACATGGCAGACCCTGACCTGTTTCTTGGGTAAAAGTTTTATCCCAAATTGTATTTTAATTTTTAAATATATAGGAGTTAGGGTTAAGGTTAAGGTTTAGAGTTAGTTTTTAGGGTTAAGGGTTAGTTTTTAGGGTTAAGGATTAGTTTTTAGGGTTAAGGATTAGAGCTAGTTTTTAGGGTTAAGGTTTAGAGCTAGTTTTTAGGGTTAAGGTTTACAGTTAGTTTTTAGGGTTAAGGTTTAGGGGTTAGGGTTAGTGAGTTAGTGCTCACTATTCACAACACTTCCGCTGCTCTCCGCCATGTAGAAAGGTCTCATCTCAGCAGCTTGTTTATCATAAAAATCTTCCGGCTTTCCAGTGTAAATTATAACGTGAGTGGGTGTTCATGTGCAATTTTGGTGTCGGTTTTTGGTATTTACGATAATTAGCATAGGACGTGAAAGCACCATATATCTGCACAGCTCAAAATGCTCTGATCCACCTTGTGATGTCATGTAGTGATAGTTTTCAAGTGAACAGCTCCTTTTACCTTTAGTTCAGTAGAGATTGGCGATTCCAGAGCTGAAATCATCTAAATGATTCTAGTGAAGGTGTATGGAGTTTAAAAACACAGTGAAGCACTTCCTGTTTTACCATATGACATCACAAGGTGGAACAGAGTGTTTTCCTTTTATATATTTAGTTTATATATTTAGATTAAACATGCGTAGATGAAATAAAACACAACTCCAGGTCTGTTTGTGATGATTATAACATAGATTAGAAAATATTTTTTTTTAAAACAGTGTAATATGGACCCTTTAATAAAAAAAAATAAATTAAAAAAATCACTGTTTAGCTTTACTTTTATATAAAAAAAGACTTCAACAAATGGAAAGCCAAACCCGACAGAAAATGAAATCAAGTTTCAAAGTGAGCTAAAGTGGACATCTCCTTCCGTGCGCACACTTCAGTGGGTTTAAGAGTATTACACAGAGTTATGCAATAGGTCACCATGGCGATGCTGCCTGCAGACCAAGGGATGATGTCACGACTTGGGCTCTGATGTTGCTCCAGTTTATATGAATTTACATGTATTTGAATAGTTTAAGAGCAGCACAGCCTCAACAATACAAAGCTTTTTTAAATGTATTATTATACTTTATTGTCTCCGTAGGGAAATGTGTCCTCTGCATTTGACCCATCCTTCAGTGTCACTGTGGATCCATCTTGTTGCTAGTCTTAGTCAGGATCGTCACCTTGGCTGGTGGATTTGAACATATTTTATAATCACGTTTTTCATAACTGTCATTTATTATAGGAGCTATTTGCTTATTTTGTTTTTTCTACATTTTATTTATTATTTTTGTTTGTTCATTAGTTTATTAATTTAGTTTTGTTTATTTGTATAATATAGTTTTGCTCTGTTAATATTATGTTGTTTAGTCTAGTTTGGTATTATTTACCTTTAGTAGCTTTTCTGTTTTGGTTGAAGCTATGGGACAGGGTATAAAAGAGAGTGGGTGCAGGTAGACCAGGGTGCACCTGGGTGGGCCTATGGTGTTTTTTATCAGTCGGCCTTAATCATGTATCGTTGTTGTTTGCCTGTTCACTGGAAGAAACTTTGGAAATACTGCTCGGGTCATGGACATTGATTTTATTTCTCCTTCCCTGCGTAAAACCACATACCCATAGTGCCCAAAAGTGATTATTTGAGTTATGTTTAGTTCAGAGTTTGATCACTGCTTTTGTTTGTTACGTTTCTTGGACAAATAGTCACTACATTTATCATTTTTTGTCTTCCTTACAACCTCTCGTATAGCTAAGATTTCTTATTATTTGTACATATACATTTATATAATTATGTCTTATTTGACACCTGTTTCTTGCTCTTTTTTGCTCCATATTTAGCATTTGTTATTACCATTTATATGTTTTACTTTTTTATTATATTATATTGTGATGTGTGAGCTACTGTGTCCAAATCATTTCCCTTGTGGATCAATAAAGTTTGTCTAAATCTAAGTTTAAGAAGCTTCAACTATACTCCTTGCCAATTTTTAGTTTGAACTATCAGTTAGTGAACCTTTGCTCAGTTTTAGCTTTAGGGATTTTTGCAAATTTTTGGTCTTACTTTTTCCTGTGTCCATGTGCCTGTCTGCCTACATCCCTGTCTGTCTAACCTATTCTGCAATACTCTACTTCAGGGGGACTCAATTACAAACTCAAAAGGTCCACTTACCAAATTTACAGACTTTCCAGGGTCCAAAAAAGCGGCAGCGGATAAAAAAATAAAAAAATAAAAGTAAATCTGAACGCTGAATTAAGGCCAATTTATGGTTCTGTGTCAAAACTTTGTCGACCGCTGTGCACCCATGGGTGTATAAGATTTTATTATAGTTCTCTGCGTGCACCTCCGAAATTTTCTAACTACGCATCAAAACAACACAGACAATAAGGACTGTGACTGGTTTTTAGACCTGGTTTTAGTCCTGGTTTTAGTCCTGGTTTAGACCTGGTTTAGTCCTGATTAAGACCGGGACTAAAACCAGGTCTAAACCAGGACTAAACCAGGTCTAAACCAGATCTAAACCAGGACTAAACCAGGTCTAAAACAGGACTAAACCAGGTCTAAAACTAAACCAGGACTAAAATCAGGACTCAAACCAGGACTAAACCAGGACTAAACCAGGTCTCTAACAGGACTAAAACCAGATCTAAAACAGGACTACAACAGGATTTAACCAGGATTAAACCATGCCGCGCCTCTTCCGGCCGCATGCAACAGGCCTCCTCTGCCCGTACGTAATGCGCCTCCTCTGCCCGCACGTAACGCGCCTCCTCTGGCAACATGTGCCGCGCCCCTAAGCCACCAGTCCATGAAAATATGGTCCTGAAAAGAGCACAGTCGAAACTTAATAATTACGTGTCGAAATGGCGGGATGTTGAAAAAAAAGCTAATGTGCCACCACTCCGAGCACAGAGGAAAAACATGTTGGGGTGCAGGTACGTTTGAAAACAAATGGACACACCGCCACTCCGACAATCAGACGTTAATGTCAGAGTGGCAGTGGAACACAGCTTCACGGCAAAGCACAGGCCAAGAAATACTGCATGGATGCGGAACGCTATGGAAAAAAGCTAGAGAGAGAGATTTTTGTCTCGGTCCGGATGTCATTGCGTTTGGGTCCGGATCCGGACCGCAGTCCACCAATTGAGTACCTCTGCTCTACTTAATAATTGTAATAAACCACTTTCCAACTAACCTGCTGTGAACTGTGATTCTGGGTCTGAGTGAAACTGTGACACAGACACAAGCAGAACATGCAAACTCTGCACAGAAAGGGCCAGGCAACCCAGGAAACAAACCTTCTTACTGTGAAGCGTGAGTACTACCCACTCAGCCCGGGACCAGCATTTATAATAATCATCCACATCTAAGGATTTACAGCAGCGGAGTCAACAGGAAGGATGCATCTGGGAGCAGACGGGCAAATATGAACCTCAATTTTTCAAACTAATCTGTCAAAACAGACATAAGGAAACACACAGGCTCCCACAGACAGAGCGCAGGGTCATCAGGGCCGTGGAGCCGTTCTGTGAGAGGAGCAGAGTCTCATCACAATCACAGAGTATTCAGAGACTCGAGCTCATTTAACCCCCTCATCTGAGACACCAATCACCACCATTCCACCAATTAGAAGGCACGTCTGTGAGCTGACGCCTGCAGCCAAACTCCTACACAGCCACGGGATGAAAGAGGAAAAACAGGAAAACTGACAAGTCTATCCAAAAACACAGGTGGAAAATCTGAAAACAGGATTCAAAATGGTACATCTCTGTTGGTTTTTATGTTCACTTGTAGATTACAGCTGCATATTTTAATACCTGTGCTTTGCTTTAGTTTATTTGGGCTTTCATTTAGTTACGTTACATGTGTACATAGAAGCATACAAAGTAGACTGAAGCAACGATTATTATTAGCACCTACTCCCTACATACATGCATACATACAGAATATACTAGTACATGTATTTTACATACAACTGTACAACAATTCAGCCTTATGTCCTGTCAATCATTATTTCTTCTGTTTTTCCTTACGACTTGAAACTATTCCGGATTTTAGTGAATTTTACACAGACTTGAAAATGACTATTCTGGATTTTAGTAAATTCTACATAGACTATTTCAGAGTTGAGTGAATTTTATGTGGACTTGAAGTAGACTATTCTGGATTTTAGTGAATTTTTATGTGAACTATTCTGGATTTTAGAGAATTTTTATGTGAACTATTCCAGGTTTTAGTGAATTTCATGTGGACTTGAAGTGGACTATTCTAGATTTTACTAAATTCTACATAGACTTCCAGATTTTAGTGAATTTTACGTAGACTATTTTGGATTTCAATGAATTTTATATGGACTTGAAGTGGATTATTCCATATTTTAGTGAATTCTACATAGACTATTCTGGACTGTAGTAAATTTTACGTGAACTCGGAGTGGACTATTCTGGATTTCAGTGAATTTTACATGGACCTGAAGTGCACTATTCCAGATTCTATTCCAGATTTTAGTGAATTTTACCTGGACTTGAAGTGGACTATTCCAGATTTTAGTGAATTTTACCTGGACTTGAAGTGGACTATTCCAGATTTTAGTGAATTTTACCTGGACTTGAAGTGGACTATTCCAGATTTTAGTGAATTTTACCTGGACTTGAAGTGGACTATTCCAGATTTTAGTGAATTTTACCTGGACTTGAAGTGGACTATTCCAGATTTTAGTGAATTTTACGCAGACTTGAAGTGGACTATTCCGGATTTTAGTGAATTTTATCTTAGCCTAGTTTTTACTCATTGTAGTTTATTCTTTATTTATACAATTGGCACTTGTTTTACTGTTTCAAATTTTTAACTTATTGCAGTACATTGTATTTATAGTTTTAGCAGTTGTCCGCTCTATTACTTACACCATCCATAGCTCTCATATCAAATTTAATCATGTCCTTACACCACAGATTCTCATTATAAAGTGCATCCATAACCCTCTTTTGTACCTGTGACATAAGTGTATGGTAGGTACGCTTTTATTTGAGACAAAAATAACACAAAACGCAGGTAAATACACTCAGAATAAAACACTAACAACTCCGTAAAAGGATGATTAAAACTATAAATATAATATCTGATGTGCAGAATCAGAGAGATATATTCGGAGAGGTCTAACATGCGGTTTGAAGCAGTGCGGCCTAGTGTGTTTGTGTATTTATGTGTGCATGTGTGTGTGGTACACCTCCAGTACGTGCAAACAAACACGAGGCTGCACTGGGGGGAGTTTTGATTCTGAAATGGTGCAGCTCCACTTGGCTGCTGCTGCTGTGGTTCCATTTGGGCTGTTTAGTTTCATGCACTCTGCTTCTGTTGTAAGGAAAACAGATCTGCCTTTTTCTGCCACACACACAAACACACATACAGACGGATCATTTGGCTGTATTATTATTGAATTGAGTTGTTTTGCTGACTAAACTTATAGGTAGAATATGGAACTTTTCTGCCACCTGCTTTTTTATGGAGATATTTAAGTTTTAACTGGAATGCAGTACAGTATGCCATAAACTGTATCTGCTTTGTATGTATTCAATCACAGGTCTTTTTAGTGTTGTCAAACAACTAAAACAATTCATCCGATTAATCACAGTTTTGAAATATGATTAATCATGATTCATCGCATCGCTCGCTGATTTTAATGTTGTAAATTTGTTGTAAACTTTCTCATGTGAAGACTTTTTGTAACGAACATTATCTTTTTTAATTATTCCATAAATCTAAATTAAGTCTAGAATTTGTATTTCATAAGTTTTCTTCTTATGACCTTTTTGGGGACATTTTTTGTTGTTTTGTTTCTGTTATGGCTGCACTAACGTCAATCTGGATAATACTCTTAAGGTACATGACCAAAGAGCAGGTTTAGTGGGGTTCGTGGCCGTTCATCGTCGCTTGCGGGTGTAACTTGCTCTTACTGTGACAGATATGCACTGTTAGAGTCATGCTGGCGTCTTCCATTGTTCTGTATCAGTTTGATGAAATATTTAGTCCATTTTATTCGTTTTAGCGCTCACAGTTCAGCCATAGACAGTAGTTCACTAATGTTCGTCATTGTTCACCTGTTTTTGTCTTTCTTGCCTTTATAGTTGTGGATAAATTCTTCATGGACAGAATATGTTCTTTGTCGACCTTGTTGGATGAAGATTTGGTGATTTATGAAGCCGATCAAAAATATGCAACACTTTTCCACAGGGATTTTGCCGTAGAAAAGCATTGACCAGAAATTACGCGACTCAACATGGCAGCCATTTCCTGCCGTTGTGATAATAGCCTATTATCACTGAACTGAGCACAAGTCTATCGCCCTTGACCAGCCCTCTGTGTTCTGATATGCAGCCCTGGGTGATATATAGACTGTATATATACTGTATATACGCGACACAACTCTAGATGTGTGGGATCATTGATTTGAAGTGCAGCGTGGAGCAGAGCCGTGCACTGTATGTACGAGTCTGTGAGCAGAGACTTAACCAAGTGTAATGAGCTCCTGAGCACAGTGCCTCCTGTCAGGTAAAGCCCAACACGGACGCGTGGGATTGGTCAAAACACCCCGTGTGATTAATCTACGTTAATTTGTGGATGATGCATCAATTTGTTTTAATTCACCGCGTCCGTTAGCTCATTAACATCGACAGCCCTGGTCTTTTTATGACTGAAGAATGCTTTGGAAAACGTGCATCCTGACTGTGTCCATGGAGATAGATACGTTTAAAGCCAAAAAACAGCAGAATCTCTAAACTCTCTACCAGAAATTACATACAGCTCCTGTCACTTTCCCTGGAAAACACTACGATACAGAACCCACTCCTCATTTGATAACCATCGAAGCCTCTCTCCCAGCGCGGATGTACACAGGCCCTTCAGCTTGTGTTGTTAACCCAAACAAGAGGTGTGGCAGTGGGCCAAGCCGCGCTCCGACCGGGCCTCTCTCATTAGGCTGGAGTCTCCGTGCACGGCTCCGGACACAGCACCTGCTCTGGGGTTTGCGCCGGGCCTATCCTCACCACGCTTGTGTAACAGCAGCCCTGGTCTAATGAGAGGAAAGATTTTCACTTCGACTCCCACTGATGCGCTGAAACACAAAGCGTATCGTGTATTTTCGAGTCCGTCAGCGGCGTCTGTGTGTTCGCTTCTAACATGCCCGAAGTGGTTGCTTAGTGGTGTTAAATGGCTGCGTACACCTCCTCTGTCATCCCCCTCTTCTGGCTCTGGTCCCCGCGATCAGCATCATTTAGCAGGTAAACAGCTGCTCTGACAGACCTGACAGCAGCCTCCATAATCAGACACACATCCACGCGCTTCGCCACATCCTCATCTAAGTGAGCGTGCAGCCAATCAGAGCACAGAACACCCAACGGACCGCCACGCCGCCCGCTATCCGGAGGAGAGGCAGCCGGGCCATAGTATCAATGTACTGCCACTAAGACACATCGATCTGACTGATATTTTCATTTTTATTTTATTTAAAGGCCCCATATTAAGCTATTTTCTGATCTATGTTAGATACACAACTCGAAAAACAAAATCTAGCCAAGATAAAATTACTTGAATTAATAAAGTTTTTCCATGATTTGAGTCAATTTCACTTGGCAGGTAAAATGATCTGCCAGTGGAATAAGACTTTTTGTGCTTAAAATATTGCTACACTTAAAATAAGAAAAACAACAACTTTTTGCACTTAAAATAAGAAACAAAATCGAATGTTGCTTGAATTAAGAAAAACACACTTATTCCACTGGCAGATAATTTTACTTGTCAAGTTGAGTCTACTTCAAATTCTTAGTTCTTCATTTAAGTACTTGCTTAGATATTGTTTTTTTTCCAGGATGTCCAAAAAAATTTGACATAATTTCGCAGGTCAGTAATTTTGGCAATTCTTATTGGAATAACCTCAAATTTTCACAGAATGTATAGAAACAGATCAAGATTTTATGTTTCATGTTTTCAGGTTGAGTTCCCAAAGAGAAGTCATTTTGCAACTTGGAATCTGCTCACCCACAGTCACCCAAGACAAAATTTGGAAAAACTTCACCAACTGGCAAACAAATTTGGACTTGGTACCAAAAATGTAAAGAGAAAAGCGGCTTATGCAGGGCTAAAGGATCTAGTAGATCATCAACATCATCATTGAACTAGACTTTAGTAGTAGTTTTCAAGATACTTGCTTTTAAAATTGTCAGTTTTTTTAGTCCCAAAATAAACTTAAGATGTTCAACACAACTGTTCAATTTCATCAAGCTAGACTTAGTTTTCAAGATAATTGCTTTTAAAATCGCATTTTTGGGACACTCTGTATAATGTTTCGACATTACAAACAGATCTGGAGTTGTGTTTTGTTTCATTCACACATTTAACACACAAACTCTGCATATTTAGGCTTTAGAGTTCTTATCAAACTGAAAAGGCTCTGTTCCACCTTACGATGTGGTAATACAGGAAGAGCTCCACTATGTTTTTAAACTCCATACACTTTCACTAGAATCATTTAGTTAATCTGAATTCAGGAATTGCCCGGTTCTTGTGTAAAAAGGTAAAAGGTAGCAGATAAATTGAAAAGTGAAGATGCAGACAGACTAATAATAAGGGATTACTCAAAAAAAAAAAAAAAAAAAAGAAATATGTGTGATTGAAACAAAACACAACTCCAGGTCTGTTTATGAGGAGGTGTCACCATTAAAACATGGATAAAAGCTCAAAAAGAGTCAATTTGTGGCATGCAGGACCATTAATAGAAGATTTTTTATAATATAATCCACCAGTATTTTAGTTGTTAGTCCATAGCGTGTGTACTAAGCTCCAGTCAAATGAAACTCATCAAGGCTAGCAGGAGCGAATTTGGAGCCGAATTCTATATTTGGAAATCCGCCCGCGAGTATCATAACAACCGTAGAGCCAATCCGGAGCCAGGCTGTTGAAGGTAAAGCCCTTCAATGTAGCTGGAAGCGCGCCCATGTTCACTTCCTATTTAGAACACAGTGGCTCGAGGCTTCGCTATGTCCATTTATATAAACAGTCTAATTATTGTTGTCTGCATTGGCTCGTCTATTTTCATTCAATCTTTTAGTTTTCCGTGGATACAAAGCCGATCGCAGTCAAGTAGTTTTGTAGAGTTCTCTAAAACATGTAGTAAATACTGTATGTATATATACTTTTCCACAGTCCTGCTTCTAAACCAAGCTGAAGGCGGAACATTTCTCTGTTTCCCAGCGGAGAAAGCACAAGACGCTAAGCAAGAAACATATATTCATCGAACATTCAAATGAATTATTAATGCACTAAAGTTATGCTATAGAATAAACAGAATCAGTGCATGTTTGGATGGACATGGGGCTAGAACATAGAAAAGTGTCATACATACCGTCTTATGATATAAACCTATAGAAAAATAATGTGGATATCGTGGAGAAAGGACAAGGATCTTAAAACTTTTGTAATATTTTTTTACTTTTTAAGAACCACTCCAGGATAAATGGATGATTGCTCTTGTTATAGTATTTTCCCGTAGTATATTTATCCAAGTGCGCTATAGAACCATATAAATACTGTATAAAAAATGAGGAAAAAACGTCTCAGTCGAGAAATGAATTCAACGATTTCATATAATTTGGAGAAAATGCTGAAAAACGACCCTGCGTGCTGTTTTATCCTAAAAATATGGAAGCTTAGACACAAACAGCTGCTCTGGATTCTAAAAATTGACATTGGCCATGAAAGAATCCATGCCTTGGTCGACCTCCGATTGTACGCAGACGGTTGTGAGGGGGTGGGGGTCCTCGGGGGTCTCACTGCTGCAGCTGTGAGCTTCAGCCTGAGGACTTGGGATGTTCTTCTGGGTAAAGGGTGGAGGTTCTGGCTGTAGAAATCCACCCCGAGGACTGTCACGTGACCTCCCGCCATCCTGCATAAAGATGTGGACTGTGGGAGCGTGACGTCATCATCGCAAGTTTATGGACGGCTGGGGCCCCAGACCTCCAGTTCTCTGACGTGTTTTGTGTGTTTTCGATTCTTTTGTTGTCCCTCCTGATTCCTGCTGTGAGAGCCCTGGTCCCTGATTGGTGGGGCCCTTCTACATCAGGCCAATCCTGCCTCACCTACAGCCGCCTCCCCCTATTTAAGAAGATTCCTGACACGTGTTCTGGGCCTTGGCGATTGCCGTTTTGCTGGCCTGACTTTGTATGCGTTGAGACATTCGGTTTTCTGTTAGTTTAGTTCTGTTTCGTGCCCTTTTTTTGTCACTCGATTCTGTTTGTAGGTTTATGTGACTTTATTTTGGGACACTCGTGATTTAGTTTTGTTTTGTGTGTCCCTTAGTTTAGTCACTCGTGTTTTGTATAAGCTTACGCGACTCGTTTTTGGCACAAGACTCGTATATGTTAATCCTGTTGTTTTGTTTCTTAGTTTAGGTTATTTTATGTACATATTTTAGCATGTTTTGTTTTTGCTTTTTGTTACTAGTGAACTGGGTTGTAAAATGAACCAAATAGTAAAATAAAAACCCCAGGATTACGTAAAGGAAGTTAATACAAACATTTTAAGATCGATATTAGAAGTCTGACAGGAGAAGTTACAGAGAGAAGGACGACAAGAGCCCAATATATACTCTATTTTTCTGACTATAAGGCGCACCAGATTATAAGGTGCATTAAGCGAGACTGAGACCTTCGCCCAGGCATCCACGATCCATTGGCAGATTGTGGCGTAACTCACCAACCTGTTGACACCAATATCTAGCAGTTGGAGTTCTTTGGTTAATCCACCCGGAATGAGGGTGGCCATTTTGGGTTCCCTGTACACACACCGTAATATGACGTTGAAACAGAACGTATTACTCCACAGTGGCTCCCTCTTTTCTGCATCATTCAAGGAAAAACTAAAACACAACACTACCCACACCAGTCCATCTTTCCATCGTAGTTTACCAAAGTTGTACTAAAACATTTTGACAGATTTTTAAGTCACATAAAAATGGTTTGAGGTCAGTAAGCACAACCAGAATTAATACATAAGGTGTATCAGATTATAAGGCGAAATGTCGATTTTTAAGAAAATTAAAGGATCTTAAGTGCACCTTATTGCAGGGTTTCAGATAACATCACATCATTCTATAGACCAATGTTATTTAATACAGATGGGGGCAAGTAAAAGGAATATGGTTAAAATGCAGATCTTTGTTGCCATACAGTGAGTTCTTGTGTCTACACACTGATAGAAATGTTCAGGTTCAACATTTGTGAATTTACCTTTTGGATATTTCACGGTAAAGTACAATGTAATCAATAAGGAAAACCTCCCATCTGAGAGTATAGTCCAAAACATACAGTAAACATTTAAATCTATCAGAAAATGACTTAAAAGTAGTGAAATGATCTTGCTGCATGGACAGATTACTTTATATGACAAGTTATCTTAAAATAAACGACCTCTAGACTAGAATGAAGCAGTCTCAGAACTAGAAGATGAATAACCTGATAGAAGTTTAAAAATCTTGGCCAGATCAGAGAAATTTGCAGTATAGTTTTCAAGTTACCAGCTCCTTTTTACCTTTTGTTCAGTAAAGTTGGGATATTCCAGGGCTGAAATGATCAAAATAATTCTAATGAAGGTGTATGAGGTTTAAAACCACAATGGAGCACTTCCTGTATTACCACATGAGCTTAAATCTGCAGGGTTTGTTTGTGCATTAAACATGTGTGAATGAAACAAAACACAACTCCAGGTCTGTTTGTGATGAGGAAACTACATTAGAACAGAGGTCAGGAAATAGTTTCACGGTTGCTTATAAAGATTAAACTTTATAGGGTGCTTGTGGGTGCAGGTGCGTCATGGAGCAGGTCTGTGGGGGTGGGTCCTCTGGGTGGGGGTCTACAGTCAGCCTCTAGTGCCGGCCCACTGCACTCTTTGGATAATGTTCTTATTGGGCGTGAATCCTGCGGGTGCTGGAGTCATGCTGTCTTTACTCAGAAAAGCAGAGGGGGACGAGGCGGGTGGAGGTGGGTGGCGGATTTTAAAGGGCAAATCTATAACCCCACTTCAGCATAAACACTCACAGTGGGGCCATTTTAAACATTTGAATTCGTTTGTAATGAAGGCGAAAATGTTTTTATTAAGTTGATCAGTGAGGACATATTGGACACGCAACACTGAAAAAACTATTACAGGGTCCCAGGAAAATCCATCATTAGGACCGGCTGCTAATAGTGTGTGGAAGTAAAGTGCAAATGGGCTGATGCTAAAAAAGTACGAGAACAGCATCATTATGTGTTCGACACTCTTCATATTTAACTGCAAAACTGATTGTTTTGATCAAAAACTTGGACATATCATATAGAAAAATTATGAAATCCATTAGTATTAGTAGTTTGCTCCTGTATAAATGCTGCATGCCTGATGACATTAGATTATAGTTTAATCTATCGTTACATGATGGATTCTAACATGGTTTGGGGTTCTACATATTTGTAAAAAAATGAATGGAGCACCTTTGGTCAGAATGTATCATCTGTCCAAGGTGGAATATGTGGAATAGTCTTCACTAACACTGACAGTGTCCCGTGTACAGCTCAAATGAAAAACTGGTTATGGTCAAACCAAATGTGCCCATGTGTAGTTGTGTCGTGATTTTAATTTGAGTGATTAGTGAGTGTGCTGGTGTTACGTACTTTTGTGTGAGTGTTGCTGTACTTTTGTGTGAGTGTTGCTGTGCTTTTGTGTGAGTGTTGCAGTGCTTTTGTGTGAGTGTTGGTGTGCTTTTGTGTGAGTGTTGCTGTGCTTTTGTGTGAGTGTTGGTGTGCTTTTGTGTGAGTGTTGCTGTGCTTTTGTGTGAGTGTTGGTGTGCTTTTGTGTGAGTGTTGCTGTGCTTTTGTGTGAGTGTTGCAGTGCTTTTGTGTGAGTGTTGCTGTGCTTTTGTGTGAGTGTTGCAGTGCTTTTGTGTGAGTGTTGCTGTGCTTTTGTGTGAGTGTTGCTGTGCTTTTGTGTGAGTGTTGCTGTGCTTTTGTGTGAGTGTTGCTGTACTTTTGTGTGAGTGTTGCTGTACTTTTGTGTGAGTGTTGCTGTGCTTTTGTGTGAGTGTTGCTGTACTTTTGTGTGAGTGTTGCTGTACTTTTGTGTGAGTGTTGCTGTGCTTTTGTGTGAGTGTTGCTGTACTTTTGTGTGAGTGTTGCTGTGCTTTTGTGTGAGTGTTGCTGTACTTTTGTGTGAGTGTTGCTGTACTTTTGTGTGAGTGTTGCTGTGCTTTTGTGTGAGTGTTGCTGTACTTTTGTGTGAGTGTTGCTGTGCTTTTGTGTGAGTGTTGCTGTACGTTTGTGTGAGTGTTGCTGTACTTTTGTGTGAGTGTTGCTGTGCTTTTGTGTTTGTTGCTGTACTTTTCCCTCTTTTGTAGATTATTATATCAACCTGCCGAGGGACTGAAGATGGAAATGAGCCACGTTGGTTATAATCTTCCCTCCTGTGGGCACCACTCACAGAGGGGTTCATGGGGGGTCAGGTACTATGAGGATTGGGCAGCAAACTGCCCCCACGACCCAGCTGGACAAAGCGGAAGAAGAAGATGGATGGATGGCTATAATCTTTGCATATTTATATTTTAAATGTTCATTAACATGTGCTGTCCCTTTACAAATAAATAAATAAACTAAATCAATTTAAGACATATCTCAACAAGATTTTAATACAAAAGTTTTTTTTTCTTTAAATCATGACTTATTCTCACAGATTGTCCTCATCTGCTCCTCTATTCAGAAAATATAATATTTTGACCATATTTAATGTAAACATGTTTTGTATTTGTCTGTTCATGTATAAGTATGTGCATTTGTCACATGTTTTACCCAGATCTTTTGACGTTTTTATGTACTTATGTATTTTTTATGTGCACACCTAAACTATGAGACACTGCAGGGACTTTTATCTTCCCTTGTGCAGAACATCCACAAATCAAAGAACACTCGAGTTCAGAAGGAAAATCCTATGGAATAATTTAGCTCAGACTCTCAAATCCATTTCCTCACTAAACTATTTTAAAAGACAAAAGAAACATTGATCTGTAATGATATTTAAGATCTGGACTACTCAAAGTCAACTTGCCTGTTCATGACTGTGACAGTAAAAAAGTGTTTATAATGAGGTCTTTTTTTGTCTGTTTGTTTCTACCTGTTAGAAATGTTGTTTTTAAAATATGTTAAAATAAAATCTAAATCTAATTGTTATGAAGACTAAATGCGCACAGTGGCAAACAGCAAAAAAGTGTTAAGATCGTCTGAAAACTCAAGAAAAAATACAAAACAGCACATTTTCAGGAGCCTGCGATCAGCCCGAGCGTTCATGGTCCTATTTAGGAGTTTAACTTCAACAAAAAGATGAAAGTGATGGGAAAAAAATATGGCTAATAAAGTTATCTTGTGTCTGTAGTGTTACGAGTGAGAGACTTGTTTCAGAGCACAATTAAAGCTCCTCTCTTGCAGTTCCAACCTCCCCAGCTCTTTTGGGTCAGTTGCTACTTGAGTATGAGACAAAACTAAGGTAACCAGACCTCCCTATTCAACTGGGACAGTCCCAGTTTTAAGCCCTGTGTCCCCTGTCCCAGCAGATTTATCCAAAACCACTGATTTGTCCCAGTTTTATACAAGAAATGTCCCTATTTTGACCAATTTTATCCCTGTCAACAGTAAAGAGTGGCATACATTGTCATTTGTTGAAGTAAAATACAGAAAAGCTGCTTAAAAATGACCAAAACACAAAGAAAATGTGACTATACTGGCTCACATATTAGTCATGAATAATGACCTTTCCTTAATGACGCACTCAATTCACAATTTTATTATTCCCAACGACCCCAAACCAAGAGTGTCCCAGTTTTTGATTTTGAAATTCTGGTCAAACTTAGACAAAAGAAGCTCAAAGTCCAAAGAGACAGGCAGCCATCTTCGAGCAAACTCCATTTATGTTGTCTGTATCCGTGACAACATTAGTCGGAGAGAGGAATGAGGTGAAACAGAGAAACAGAGCAGTTCTCGGTCTGTGTCGGGGCGCGAGGACAGAGCCGGTGTGGAGCTCAAGATGGAAAAGGTCTGCTTCAATCTGAGCCGCGATAAAGAGAGATGACAACACGCCCCACAGCTGTACATCCAGGCCTGACAAGAACGTTACCGACCATTATACTCATACTCTGCAGTCACATCGCGCTGGGGCTGTGCTATACGTACCTCTACTGGCACAATGTTCAACAGTAACCATGGAGACAAAATGCACATATCAGCAAAAACTACCAAAAGAGTTTTACGTGTCGATGTCATGTCATAATAAAGCACTTACTCCTTCTATAGTAGCACATTAAACAAATATACCTCGCATTTATCCATTACAGCAGGTCCATTTCTCCACAGATCTGACCTGTAACGTTGGCATGGTGATGTGGCCCGCTTGTCTCCATGGAGATAGCTAAATGAAATGCCATACTGTATAAAATTTAAGGAATGGAAGCGAAAAAGCTTAATCAGAAAATCAGAAAATGACTTAAAAGTAGTGAAATGATTTGTCCACGGAGCAAGATCATTTTATTTGTCAAGTTATCTTAAAATAAACAACCTCTAAACTAGAAGGAAGCGAGTAAGAATGAGTAAGTAGATCATAAATCTGAAAACAAGATGAATAAAAAAGAAAAGTTACATGACGCACCTTTAATATAGATCTTTCTAATAATACTCCACTGTGTTTTTAAACTCCATACACCTCCACTAGAATCATGTGACTATTTTCAGCCCTGTACTGAACAAAAGGTTAAAAAGGTAGCTGTTCACTTCATGACATCACAAGGAGGAACAGAGCATTTTGAGCTTTATTATAGGCTCTATTCATGCTTACATCACAAAGCAGGCACCTACATGTGTAGAATTGAGCACTTTTAGGGCTAAATGTGAAACGTGAACCATTTCCACTCCCCTTATGGTTTGGTATTATAGTTTTTAACATTCAAAATATGTGCAAATAAGTGCATTTATTGTCATCTTTTTTAAACTAAAGATCTTATTGTGTCATGCAGTGTTTTGCGCAACATGTGTTAGTCAAGGTGGGTGGGGGGTTAGCCGGTATGTGGAAATACTGTATTTTTCAGGCTATGACTCACTCCAGCCAAAAAAATGCACAATGAAGAAGAAAAAAAACAAATATAAGTCAAATTTTTTGGAGGGGAAATTTATTTTATAAAAGGCCAAGGTCAAACAATTCAACACTTCAAACTGTCGTCCTCAGTGTGGAGGTCTGCTGCAGTTTTAGGGACATCGTCATCTGTGCTCTGATAGAGGCGGTTGTGTTGCATGACAGGCTCTTTTGTTTTCTTCATTGCAATTCAAGTATCCTCCACTTTTCACTAGTGGCTTACAAGTTTCTCGCTCACTCCAAACTTTCTTTCTGCTGTTTGATTACTATATTTGGCTGCATATTTCACCACTTGCAGCTTGCAATCTGCAGAAAATGCTTGCTTTCAGTCTTTCTCAGTTGTCTTTATAAGTTTAAAATTTTCAGTGCAGAAGTATTAGGTTTAGCAGATACTGGCACAAGCCTAGAGCGCCCCCTCGTGGCTGTCAGTGTATTATTTTATTTTATATTTCATATATAAGTCACACCTGAGTATAAGTCGCAGGACCATGCAAACCATGACAAAATCATACTTATAGTCCAAAAGATACAGTAATCGGAAATAATCATAATTGTAACCCTAATGATAAGTTACACAAGTTGACAGCATTGTTCCATTCCTTTTCCGGGGTCCACTACAGGTTAGAATGTTAGATGTTAATGTTAGGTCTAGAATGGGTTTCCACACTTTGTGAAATGTTTGAGCAGTGCCTGACACCTCATACCTCAGTCTCTCAATATGCAACTCTCCCATTAATTCCCTGAGCCAGGCTTCGAACTGAGGTGGAGAATCCGATATCCAGAGTCTAAGAATACTTCTTTTAGCTCTCACCAGTAAGTCACTACTGCAGTGATATCGTGGCCCATGTTTTCCAAACCATACTAAAATTCCATGACTTTTCTAAAACTTTCATTGAATTTACAAAATTCCATGACTCTTCTGGGGACCCGGTCCGTGTACTTTTTTGTTCATTCATTATTCTATTTTGGACTGACAGATGAAATTTTAAAAAGGGTGCAGCTTGGTGTTTTATTTAAAACAATACAACCAGAAAGGGCTCTATTTTGTTTTCAAAATGTATTACCGTTGTCGAATTGTGGCATTAGAAAAATGGATACATTTCTGATCGTTTTTAATTTGTAATATTTTATTTATTCCTTATTTGAATTTCATGGTATGTTTCACCCGGAAGTACATTACACCGTCTGACTCGCGCGTAGATAAGCGAAAAACACGGAGCAAAAAGCAGGCATGTGAGTACACACTTTTAACTATTGGAAATCATCACTAACACAACGGTAAACTTAAAATACGGCCATAACTCCCACAAAACAGTCAAAAAAGTTTGTTTTTAACTGCGTGAACTTTGGAGCTTTGAGCTAAAAGTTTGGGTAGTAATTTACAGCTAAGCAAGTCCGCTCAGACTTTCATATTTGGACAGATTTCCATCAAACACTAATTTTTTTTTTACTGTTAGGGGAAAAGACCATGGAGTGATTAAAGAGGAAGAAACGCCACGTTTTCACGGACAGGGGTAGCTCGGAGGTAAGGTAAAAACACGCATTATTTCATGCAGTATAATAATATTTACTTGTAAATCACATAATATAAGCCTCCCACACATGCATTTCATTCTGGGAATACATTATATTGACACCTGTGTCTGTTAGGCCAGTCACATTTAATATAACAATGAGAAAACTGTTTGAAATGTTTTATATGAATTTTCTTTTCTCATCTGCAACTTCCTGGATGAGGACACAACACACTTTGGATGTGAATGTACTTTGCTCTGTGGACCTCATTTTCCTGTA
The DNA here is from genome assembly GCA_034769755.1 of Odontamblyopus lacepedii. Taxonomy (NCBI): domain Eukaryota; kingdom Metazoa; phylum Chordata; class Actinopteri; order Gobiiformes; family Gobiidae; genus Odontamblyopus; species Odontamblyopus lacepedii. Next base: position 19,027,142 of record CM068348.1, read on the forward strand.
ATAGTTGGTAGTTTTCTTAATGTGTCATTACAGGTTTTCACTCTGCAGGACAGGACTTTGAACCAACAGAACCAATCAGATGTAAGGTTCATTCTGCTCTTCCTCCTTCAGAAGATACAAGATGTCTCCACTGTCCATGTCCAGAGTCAATGAGAACTTCTGCAGAGTCACAACCTGCAGAGTCACAACCTGCAGAAGACCTGTGGGGCCTCTGGTTGCATCTGGCTTCCTGCACCGCTGTCTGCTGCTGTCCTGAATGTGTCCTAATAGTGATGTCTCCATGCAGTTTAGGTTCATAATAAGTTTATCTGAACGTTTTTCACTGTGACATTTGATTCATGGTGAGATGTTCCAGTTGTTTGATCTGTCTTTTAATAGTAACTATAATTACATGTACTATTGTACTGCAGTGAAGCAGTATTCAATCTGATCATATTTGGCAAAGATAATTTGTTCATTTTGGATTGGCACCTGCTTCTGTAAAAAAAAAAAAAAAAAGTTACACAATGGGAGTACACTGACATGTTTTATTTATTTATTATTAACCTATTAATGCATTGTGTGCGTGTGCGATGGGTTTAATGTTTGACTATTCATATTATGACAAAGTATTTCCAGAAGTTTAATTTGATTGTTTAATAAACCATCTTTTCTCAAAGGAGAGTCTTTATAAAATGACTTAAATGCATTCTCTGTATACATGTAATCCCTTTAAAAATACTTAATGCATATCTCATCACTGTTTTTGAAACTTTAAGGTAATTTAGCCTATTTTAGATGTATTGGAGGAACAGCAATATTTTAGCCATAAAATGTGGATTAGAATTATTGGAATAACTTGTTCTCAAAATGTAACAGTTTGATTACCCGTGCGTAATCTTTGTTAATGATCTGTGTGCGTAATCTGCAGGTGCGTGTTGTTAGCATTAGCATTAGCAGCGTGTCTCGGTTGCTGGGCGACGGGCGCGGCTCCGTGGGCTGGACCTGTCCCGTTTCGACACGGCCATGCGGTCCACGGAGGTGTGTTCTAAGGCTACAGCCTATGAGGCTTCAGGAGGCTGCAGCCTTCACAGCCTCCGGAGGCTGCAGCCTTCTGAATTGGGACACGGCTCTAATGTGCCTCCAAAGACGCCATGTCGCGGATGAGCCTACAGCCTACAAACTGCGCCTAACCCGCCCAAAAGCTTACGGGTAGGCGATCTACTTCCAGGCCACACCAAACCTAAACCGCAAATAAACTAAAACGCAATTCAGAACGCCATTTTTACAAATTGCTTTTTCCCTTTTTATACAGTTCAATAATTCATTTTCAATAACAAAAAAAATGTCAAAACATGGCACTGGATTCCATTTCACAAGTTACTTTCAATCATAAAAAATCATCAACGAGTCCTTTTTCATTTCTCGTGCCACTCCCAAAATAGAATAATGAATGAACGAAAAAGTACACAGACTGGGCCCGGTTACTACCACGAACAGAGCCTGCCGGAAGTTGTAAACAATCCGTGTATCATTTGTTCACTCGTGTTTTTAATATAAAACCAAAAATAAAAGAAAACAAAATAACAACTGTTTTCTTCATTATTTGTCTTCAACACAAAAATGAAAAAATGAATAACGATTAGTTTTTTCAGTTTTTGATTTTGTGTTTAGATGGAAAATGGAAACGGCCGATACGTTTTTTTTTTCCATTTTTCATTTAAACACAAAATCAAAAAATGAAAAAAAAAAAAGAATTATTACCTAAACAGTTGTTTTTTTGTTTTCTTATTTTTGGTTTTATATTGAAAATCAAATGAACAAACGATACACAGATTGTAAACGCATGTTTCCAAACGTCTTCCTGGTTTGTGAGCCTATAATTAGTTATTTATTATAGAGCCTATAATAAAAGATTACTCAGACATGTGTGAATGAAACAAAACACAACTCCAGGTCTGTTATTGAGGAGAAAACAACGTTATAACACATCTTAACACTCAAAGGAATATGTTTTATATAACTGCGCATAACTTTCTAACCGTAAAAGATAGAAACTTACATTTTCCCCCTATGAAAGTGCAGACATAGCGGTTTCCGTACATATCTGTGGCATTATCCTACATCACACTCACGCTGCGTGATGACCAGTGTCCAATAGGAACTTTCTTCATCAAAACGCAGGAACTTCCATCAAACGCATGCGCTCCAGCCATTTTGATTGGCCAAACTTTGCCAAAGAGTGAAGTGAGTCAAGATGGTTGATCATCTCGAGCCTGTATGTTTATACCAATTGAAAAAGCCGCTCTACGTGCAGTTTTTTCTCAAATAAATGGCAAATTACTCATCTTGGTGTGCATAACTTCAGGGCAATAAGGATATTTTTAGTTTACTTACAGACTTGATATTTTGCCTTTTCATAGCTAAGGCCCTAAATTAAGTATTTTTTACAAAAAGCTGTTTATACATGTTTGCTATGTGAATTTTCTTTTCTTTTTTTTTCATCTCTATTTCTGGTCTTGTAGCTTTTATTACAGCCATATGACACAACTACAGCAGCAGATTGTGAAATAACAGGTTGTACTGAACAAAAGGACGTAGAACACTTCATTATAGGGTAAAAGGCAGTTTTAAAAGCAAAATTAAGACAAAAATCCAGGTGAGGAGAAATGTACTAAAATTGCCCTTAGGTCTTGGGTGGTTAAAGCTCACAAGAGTTCATTTTGTGTGATATCAGCCCTCTAAGTTCTCTCAGTTTCTCAGTTCTCTTTCGTGAGTGTAAGTTTGAGCTCTCCTTCCCTCACCTCTGCACAGAAGCATCCCGCCTCAGTGGACTCTCAGTCTGGTCTCACATTAGCCCCTGGACTTGTGCGAGTGCGTTATGTGGGAGTCCGGGCTGAGCCTCTGCGGACAGGGCCTCTGCCGCCGCCAGATTGTCCCTCACCTCTTCCCGTACTCGCGCCTCTCCTCCCCGCGCCCTAATTGCTTCCATTACTGTATCCGCAGTCAGATAAAATGCTAATTTCACAGCACATTAATTTCTGCGAGCTGAACAATAAGAAACACAAAGCGCAGGCGGCCGCTGCTCTCCCGACAGCAGCCGAGTGAGAGCACCATTATGCACAGGTCAATGAAACGAAGGAAAAATACATCGATTCTACATTTGAAACGAAAACACGGGAGCAGGGAGCGGGCAGGGACAGGACAGGTGATTCATCAGTCTGAGGGAGGAAGTCAGGGGAGTGCCAAGACCAATGCTCCTCTCCCGCTGCAGGAGTCTGTGCAGCTTCAACACTAAAAATACTAAAAATACTACAAACACACACACGTCGGGGTATCAGCTTTAGATGGAGGTGCAATATGAACACTAATAACTTTAAAAACCTTTTGTCTTATCTATTTTATTCTTTTTTCACGCTACATGCACACATTTTACTGTTTATTTGGTGCAGTTAAAGTTCCTATATTACACAAAATGAACTCTTGTGGGCTTTTAGTCATGTTAAAATGCCGTTACCTCCTCAAAAACAGACCTGGAGTTGTGGTTTGTTTCATTCACATGTTTGAGTAACACTTTATTATTAGTCTATCTACATCTCCAAAGCTCAAAATGCGCTGCTCCACCATGTGATGTGACGTGAACAGCTCCTTTTACCCTTTTTTCAGTCAAAATGGGCAATTCCAGTCCCAATTTTCAGATTATTCAAGTGATTCTAATGAAGGTGTATGTAGTTTAAAAACAGAGTGACACATGACATCAGAGGGTGGAGCAGAGTGTTTTCTGTTTGTAAAGCTGCAAAAACATGTGAATGAAACCAAACTCAACTCCAGGTCTGTTTGTGATGAGGAAACACTATAACAGGTCAGAAAATAGTGTAACATGGGCCCTTTTTTGGTCCGTGTCCCATTTGTTCTTTTGAATTTCAATTAAGAACGAAAAACAATAAAATGGGAAAACACATTCCGACCTCTATTTCCAATATTTAATTTAAAGTTTATTTCAAATAACACCAATCAAAAAACAGTCTGTGCCTATGTCAGTTCTGATATTTTATTCTCTCTGGTTTATTCGCCGTAGAAGTTCTGCTGCTAGAAGGTCTTACCTGAAAAATCATTGCAGTTTTGTGGACAAACATGTCGTCTTCTTTTATAGCGACACATTTGCTTTCACGTCTTAGAAAGTAAATGCTGAACTCCATGATGAGAAACAGGAAACATTGGTAAACTTTCCTTTGTTCAGTTGACTCCATAGAAGTATAATAAACATAGTTTTTATTATAGATCCATGGTTCACACTGATTTAATTTCAAGCAGCAGAATGTCTGGGGCAAATAAACTAAATAAATATATTTAAAAAATGTCAAAATTAAAATAGGCACAGACTGTTTTTTGACTGGTGTTATTTGGAATAAATTTTAAATAAAAAATTGGAAATAGAGACGGAAATCTCTTTTTTGTTGACAAACAGAATAATGAAATAAATTCATTCTTAATTAAAACTCAAAAGAATAAATGGTGCACGGACCCTTTTCAAATTTAGATTGCACCTCAAAAAGTACTGATAACTTTTGTACTTTCTACCTTTTGACACCTTCTTTCAGCGACTTACCACATTGTGACAAGTGAGGGGAATGTGGCTGAAGTGTCTTGCCCAGTGACACAACAACACTGTGTGGTGCGGAAAACACCACAATCTAGACATGATCCAAACATGCATTACAAAGGGTTCAGGAAGTCTTCAGCTCCTACCAAAGTTCACTATTTAGACAAACTTCAGCATGATTTTCAAGATGTTAAAAATTGCAAAGTAAAGAATGAAAAATCTGTCAATAAATTTAATCAGATTTAATTTACAGTCTTTTTTTAAAGGGCCCATATTACTATTTTATTTGTTGTTTCCTCATCACAGACCTGCAGTTCTGTTTTGTTTCATTCACACATGTTTAACACACAAAAATCCTGCATATTTTCTCTCCTCTCAAACAACTTTCCACTTTGTGATGTCATGTGGTGATACAGGAAGTGCACCGCTGTGTTTTTAAACTCCACACATCTTCACTAGAATTGGATAATTTCAGTCCAGAAATCGCAAATCTCTACTGAAAATCTCTTGGAAAAGGAGCTGTGCACTTGAAAACTAACACTTGATGACATCACAAGGTGGAACAGTCAAGTCAAAATGATCTCATGACCGTTCCACAGTGGATTCTTGACGATATACTACACATTAAAGTCATTTTATAATAGACAGTACAGTACACAACCAATAATATATGGAGCAGATGTCAGACGGAGACGGAAATCAAATCAAATCAAATCAAATAAAAGCTGAAATGATCGATATTGTTCAAACATCTACAACATAAAGCAAAGGGAGAGGCTGATTCTTTCCAAATATAAATCTGAAATAAAAGCTCCTCTTTATCCATCCCCTTTGTGGCCTATCACGTGGTCACATGATGCATGGTGCCATTAAAGCTCCATCTGAGGAGAGTGTGGTGCCCAGGCTGCTGTCCCCGTGTGCCCCCCCACAGAGAGGCCCTGTTCCTGCCCAGAGAGGGGCAGGGAGTGGGGGGCAGTGGACAGGAGGGGTGTGCATTGATACCATGACGATCACAATATGTCCCGACGCTAAAACAAAGGACGATATATTGTGATTTATCATTAATTCTGTATAATATTCTGGTGGAGTTAAACCTTCACGAGGGACGAAACTGTATGAATTACAATTTATTTAATGTTTAAATTGAATAGTAAATAGAACCAGAGTCCTGCTCGGGTTTGGGTACTCGCAGATACCCGACAGGTGAACCGTAAATTTGAATGAAACGGGTAAAAAACATTGTGCTGTTTCAGATGCGAGTTCAGGTCAGAGTGCGGGTCTAATCTGCGGTTTACAAAACATCACGTATGAACAAAAAACTAGGCTGTATTTTAGTGAAATGCAAAAATGCCTGTGTTTTTACAAGATGATTAAATGTAAAATCTGTGTTTTTGCTGCACACACTGCAAAAAAGGATTTTCTAGCCTAGTTAAGCTGAGTTAAATTAAGCAGATTCATCTTAAAAATCAATTTTAAGATTTTTTTTACTTAATAAGATTTTTTATTTATTTATTTATTTTTTTACCTGTTTCAAGATTTTCCATCTTGATATATCTTATCTAAATATTACAACTTATTCTGAGCATTTTTTATATTGAATGAAGCCAGGTTAAGCCTCTTTAACTTCCTTCTCAAACCAATAAGGTGAATAATCTTCCCATAAATACTTGAAACTAATGTTTTCTGATTAGAACAAGATTCGTATTTCGTCTTGTTTTAAGAAAACTTGGTAAGTGAAAATTTCTTACTGCACTGGCAGATAATTTCACTTAAAATAGGACATTTTTACCTCAAAATTGGTATTTTTTTCTTATTTTTGATAGGACTTTTTTGCAGTACATGTGCATTCCCCGGAAATGTCCGCCACTTTCATTTTCAAACCATGTACACGATGTCGAGCTGAAAAGAAAATTAGAGAGTGGAGAGTAAAGTTGTGATTGGCTCTCGGACTGATTTTGATTAATTAATTTTTGTTATAAGTTATATATGTGTGAAATACATTTTAATGAATTAATTGATATTTTGCAGTGCTCTACATGCAGGGCAGTAGTAGTAGTAGTAGTAGTAGTAGTAGTAGTAGTAGTAGTAGTAGTAGTAGCAGCAGTAGTAGTAGTAGTAGTAGTAGTAGGGCCCCATGTGAAGCTTCTTGCCCCAGGCCCCCACATTTCTGTCGAGGGGCCTGTGCACACGTATCTCTAATTTGTCGAGTGTTTAGGCGTTACCATGGTGACACAATGCAAGAAAAAACACTAAACAGATTTAAAGAGCACATTTTCAGGAGGCTGCGATCGGTCCGAGCGTTCATGTTGGTCAATCACAAACCTCTGAACTCGGAAACCTCAGACCAGTGTCTGGACTATAGTTTTTTTTTGCATTTCTGGAAATATCTGAAGCATATTTACCATTTGAAATCACTGTATATGTGTGAGATATTGAAAGATGAAACTGTCTTCACTTACGGGCACAGGGATTACATAACGCCTCTGATGTGCAGGAACGTCCGACCCCAGTGGACACAGAGAGAGAGAAGACGGAGAGAAGGAGGGAGGTGGAGCGAGAACGATGGAGACAGATAGAGAGAGAGGGAGCCACTCAAAGCAATGGAGATTAAGTCCCTTTCATCTTCAAGTCGACTCATATTTCCTCAAGTTTAGTGCGAGATGTGTGATTACTCTGGTCTCTCTCTCTCTCTCTGGTCTCTCCGTCTCTCTCTCCCTTTCTCTGATCTCTCACTCTCTTTCCCTGGTCTCTCCACCTCTCGTCCACTTTCTCTGGTCTCTCTTTTTGGCCTCTCTCTTCTTTCCCTTTCTGTCTGTTTTCTTTCTTTCTGGTCTCTCTTTTTTTTCTTCTCCTTCTTGCGTCTCTCTCTCTCTCTCTCTCTCTCTCTGGTCTCTCTGTCACTCTTTCCGGTTTCTCTATCTCTCTCTCCTCTTCCTCTTTTTTCTCCCTTTCTCTCTGGTCTCTATTTTTTCTCTCTCCCTCTCTATCATCTCTATCTTTCTTCGCTCTCTCCTTGGTCCCTCTCTCTTTCAGTCTCTCTATTTCTCTCTGTTCTTTCTCCAGTCTCTTTCTCTCTTCTCTCTCTACCTGGTCTGACTTTCCAGTGTCTCACTCTTTTACTCTTGCTCTCCCTCACTCTTTTCTCTCTTCCCCTCTGGTCCCTCCTCTCCCCCTTTCTCTCTCTCTCTTCCCTGTTTCTCTCTGGTCTCTCCCTCTTTTCAGTCTCTATTTATCTCTGATCCTCTCTCCCTTCTTTCCCTTTCTGTCTGTCTTTCCCTCTTTATCTCTCTTTTCAGTCTCTCTTTCACTCTGCTCTCTTTCCACTCTCTCTCTATGTGTTTCTCTCTCTGTCTCTCTCATTTCTCTATTCTCAATTTCTATGTATCTCTGGTCCCTCTCTCGTTTCAGTCTCCCCCTCTTTCTCTCTGTCTTCTCTGGTCTCTCTCCCCTCCCTCTCTTTCTCTCTCTTCTCTCGGTTTCTCTCTGGTCCATTCCTGTTTTCAATCTTTCTTTCTCTCTGGTCCCTCTTTTTCTCTCTCTCCTCTCCCTCTTTTCTATCTCTTTCTCTCTGGTCCCTCTCTCTTCCGTCTCTCGTCTCGTGCTGCAGTAAACGTGTATTCAGACGTCCCTCTCTGCATAAATGCACTGGTTTGTCTCACAGACGACACAGAGAATGGACCAGGACTCTGGATTATTCCTGACGCTTCGCACACTTTTCACTCTTTGTACAGAAGCTCTGGTTCTACACTTCATACACTTCAACTGTGTTTGGCTTTTATCTTTTCACAGTCACTTTTTTAACAAATGAAAACATTCCAGCAGGAGGCGCAAGGACTCCACTCACAGGTGTCACCAGGAGTGAAGAAGTTAAACTGGGCAACTTTTCTTCATGGAGATGTTCTTGTTTTGCCTGGAATGTTCCATGGTCTGACATTAAACACATCTATGTACAGTTTATTCACTATGGGTGTTTCTATTGCTCAAAAAAACAATAAAACCCTCTGTGACTAGGGGCGACTTTCCACAGATCTGAACTGTAATAATATTTTCATGGGGATGACCCACAACTAGAAATGTGCACCTTTATATAAGTCTAAAAACAAAAGCATCCTTCTTAGCGGTAAAAGATAACTCTGAAAACTTGCCGACGCCCCTTTGACCGGCCCCCAGTGCCACTTTTGAGACAATCCTTAAAAGTTTTCATGGCCTCTTTTATTACTTTTTGGCAAATAATAACGTGTCTGCATTTTGTAGATTTTTTTAATAAATACCGTATTTTTCACACTAGCCAAAAAATGCACAATGAAGAAGAAAAAACATATATAAGTCGCACTGAACTACAAGTTGCACTTTTTGGGGGGAAATTTATTTTATAAAATCAGTGACCAAGAACCAACATTTCATCTTAAAACGCAAGTTATATTAGTTATAGTAATAAAAACAACCCAATAGAGAAGAATCCATGTAGCATTCATTTGTTTGTTTTTCAATACAAAAGAACAACTCTTTTCTTTATTTGTCTCTAAAACCAAAATGAAAAAAACAGATAACGATTTGTTTTTTTCATTTTTGATTCATATATACGATTTATATATTTAGACTGTGAGCTCTCAGTGTGAAAAATGTGATATATATTTCACCCAAACCCTGAAAACTGTGACTTACAGTCTGAAAAATATGGTAATATTTATATGAAGTATTTATATTTAAATAATTATATGGTGTATTTACATTTGCCGCTGTATTTTCGTCACCTGACAAGCTCGAGATCAATCAGTGACAGTCAGCGCACGCAGAAATAAATAAATGGAATATCTGTGGTATTTCAAATTAAAACTAAGTGCAAAGTACTTAACACTTTTGTAAACCACTAGTAATGATAAACAAATATGTGCAGGAATATTGTGTTGATATTGTGGATGGATGTGTCAGGCTCATCATTTCTATGCTGCTACTCATTTTGGTCTGGGTCATACAATTCTGTTATATGACCCTGGCCCCCATCGCCGTCAGGAGCGATAATGTGGCCCCCAGAGAAAAACGTTTGGTGACCCCTGCACTAAACTGTTCAATATCTGATTAGTTCTGCTGTGTTAAGTCAAAATCGGCCCAAACGGCTCGAGTGGGACGCCTTTGTATTTGAGGACAGCCGCACAGTGACGCAATGAATTTAGAAAAAAAAAATTCAATTCTCAGGCGTCTGTGGTGTTGGACTTTGCACCTCTCGCTCTTTCGGGCACAGCACTGAGGAAATGGTCACTTGTATTTTGCTCGTTCATGAACATCTTTTGGAATGACAAATTTTGTTTGTGAATAGAAAGTGGGATATGAACCTACACCTGAATGCAAAACATGGACTTTTTGGGGTCTTGTGTTGAACCTGATCCTGATCCTATCAAATGGTCTACCTAGAAATACAAATCTGTTGTATTTTAGTCCCTTTTGTCCCCTTATAGAAATTCTTTAAATGACTACACAAATCCAAAAGCCTTCAACAAAAGCAGTACGAACAGAAAAGTATAACTTTGTGTTTATTATTCTACATTGAAGACATAATGCAAATACTGCACATTCTGAGGCCTTGGAAATGCAATCATGCTTCAGGTTATGGCATTATTATTGTTAATACCATTATATATTTGAAAACCATGAACACGGCGTTCATCATCCAAACAAATACAAACAAAAATCACCTCCAACTCAACTGTAGCAAAACCTCCATTAGTTTTACTGTTACTTTATTTGTTGTTTGTGACAAAACAATCCAGAGTTTAAGGACATTTATGACGCCATGTGAACAAAACTATCAAAAGTACATTATTCTAGCTGCAGTGTACAGAAGGTTTCATCTGTAGTAGGATGGACGTGATTAGTCGACTAATCCATAACTGATCGTTAGGAATTTCATTGATAATGTTTTTAATCGACAAACTGAAAGTAGGTTGTTGTCTCTCTCTCTCTCTCTCTGATGTCTCTGTCTCTCCCTCTCTTTTCGGTCTCTCTTTCTCTCTCTCCTCTCCCTCTTTTTTCTCCCTTTCTCTCTGGTCTCTCTCTCCCTCTCTATCTCTCTTTTCAGTCTCTTTATCTCTCTTCTCTCTCTCCCTGGTCTCTCTCTTTTTTCAGTCTCTCTCTTTCTCTCTCTCTTTCTTTCTCTCTGTCCTCCCTCTCTTTTCTCTGATCTCTCTTTTTGGTCTCCCCTTCCTTCTCTTTCTTTTTTCTCCTTTTCTCTCTAGTGTCTTTCCCTGTTTTTATCTCTCCCTCTCTATCTCTCTTTTCAGTATCTCTATCTCTCTTCTTTTTTCCTTGGTCTCTCTTTTTTCAGTCTCTCTCTTTCTCTCTGTTCTTTCTCTGGTCTCTCTCTTCTCTCTGTCTGGTTCCACTTTCTTTACAGTGTCTCTCTCTTTCGCTTTGCTCCCTCTCCACTCTCTCTCTCTCTGGTCTCTCTCTCTCCTCTCTCTCTTTTTTCTGATCTCCCTCTTTTTGGGCTCCCTCTTCTTTCTCTTTCTGTCAGTCTTCTCTCTTTTCAGTCTCTTTTTCTCTCTGGTCTCTGTCTCTCTCCGTGTTTTTTTGTTTCTCTTTTCAGTCTCTCTCTCTCATTTTTAATCGACAAACCAAATGTCAGTTGTTGTAGCGCAGCGTAAGGAGACAACAGCGCACCTCCTTAGAGATCACTATATCCCTCAGAGTGCGTTTACCAGCACATCAGTATCCCGGGTATGATCGGGTTTTTTGAGTATCCCGGTTTGATCAAGGTGCATGTAAACTCATTATCCCGGTTACTGCAACATAAAGTCGAGTGCGCATGGATTCAAAAGACACTTTTCAGTCTTTTCATGACAACAGAAGCGAAAATAAATAAAGTGACCAACATAAATAAAGTGAGTAAAATGACTGAAAATGTCAAATAAAGAGCTGTGTTAAACCTGCACATGTACAATCTGCACTCGTATGATCTCTGAAAACCTAAACCATCTCCAACAGAACAGACTCACCATCAGCAGCACATCCTCTATCACAGAAAGAACACTCATATTCCACTGAGTCGTGTCCTTTAGTCCGACAGAAGCCGACCACGTCAGCGCATGGGAAAAGAGCTGCTTTCTTCGGCATTTACAGTTTATGCAAATGAGCCATGTGGTTTTAAGTTTTGTTTCTGTAAGACGTAAACAAATGTTTAAAGCTGCATTAAACACATTCTAATGTCACACGGGCTGATGTGGCTCTATAGTGATGATGGTTTATATGTTGTAAAGTTGAGTTTGTTTATGCAGATTAGTAATAGTAATAATAATGATGATAATTTGAATCTAAAACCGTCTCTCTTAATCAAATCTCCATCCCTAATCTGTAGTCATTTGTTTTAAAGACCCACCCAGAAGACATTTTCAACTGATCACTGGATGAATGAAGGTTTACACTGTTTTATTCTTAAAGCCTTCAGTCCTGACAGTAAACACTCTTTCTTTCTCTCAGTCCCTTCTCTCCCTCTGTTTTTCTCTCCCTCTGTTTGTCTGTCAGTGCCACAGTGCAGAGCCTGAGGAGCTGTATCTCACTTCACACGGCTCTTCATGTGAGTGTCTGGGGTTCAACATCTCTATTCACCTCCTCCTCTTCCTCAGATGGGATGAGAAGCGACGCAATCAGCAGGAGAACACAGGGCCTAAAGAGTAATCACGACCGAATCGAAATCGCAACGCAAACTGTGAAAATCTACACAACAAAATCTATCTTTATGTGGTCTTGTTATGATAAAATCTGAAAATTCTGCGGGATAAACCTTAGAAGAAGTCAGAAGTCGTGTTTCTTTGAGTTCCAAACCAACCCAGTCTTTAACTTTATTTCTGTAGCGCGTTTCATAAACAAAAGCGTTTCCAAAGTTCTGCACAACACAGAAAAAATACAATGGGAATTTAAAATAAACTCGATTTAACTCCACTCGTCCTCGTTAAAACAATAAAACTAAAACAAATAAGACTAAAAATAGCAATAAATAAAAAGACTGTGTAGCTTTTCGGTTGGGCGTCCGTCACCTGCTTGTTTCTATGGAGATGTCATTGCTTTGGCAGAATGTTCCACGATATGACTTTAAACAGCGTTACTTTACATTTATTCAGTTGCAGCTAGTTTTATAGCTCAAAAATACCTAGAAAAACAGGCATTCTGACTGTGAGCGGGGTCGCCTCTCCACAGATCTGACCTGTAACTTGGTCTGGTTTGGGCTCCATGAAGACAGAAAGGTTTAATGCCATACTGTGGAACATTCCAAACTAAGCAATGCCATCTCCATGGAGAAAAGCATTTGAAAAGCATTCACCTGTCTCCACTCCTGTCTCCACTCCTGTCTCTGCATCTGTCTCCACTCCTGTCCATGCTCCTGGCACTATCCCTTCCTGTTCCCCTGTCTCTCCTCCTCTCTCTGGACCTGTCTCTCCCCCTGTCTCCAGCCCTGTCTCTCTGCTCCTGTCTCTCTGCTCCTGTCTCTCAGCACCTGTCTCTCCCCCATCTTCATCTTGTCCCCTGTCTCCGGCCCTGTCTCTCTACCTCTGTCCCCGTCTCACCTCGCCTGTGCTCCTCTCTCTGCTCCTGTCTCTCCCCGTCTTTTCTCCTGTCTCATCCCCTGTCTCCGACCCTGTCTCTCCTTCTCTCTCTCCACCTGTTTCTCCCCATCTCTCCCCCTGTCTCCTCTCCCATCTCTGCACCTGCCTCCACTCCTGTCTCCGGCCATGTTTCTCCACCTGTCCATCCCTGTCTCATCCCCTGTTTCTGCTCCTGTCTCTCCCTCTGTCTCTCCCCGTCTGTGCTCCTGTCTCTCCCCTGTCTACGCTCCTGTCTCACCCCGTCTCTCTCTGTCCCATCCCTCTGTCTCATCCCTCTTCCTCTCCCCCTCTGTCTCCCCCTCTGTCTCATCCCTCTGTATCTCTCCCTCTGTCTCATCCCTCTTCCTCTCCCCCTCTGTCTCCCCCCGTCTCTCCCTCTGTCCCATCCCTCTGTCTCATCCCTCTCTCTCTCCCCCTCTGTCTCCCCCTCTGTCTCTCCCTCTGTCTCTCCCTCTGTCTCATCCCCCTGTCTCTCCCTCTGTCTCTCTGCCCGTCCGTCCAGAGCTCTCAGTTTTCCGCTCTCTCCGTCTCGGCTCCGGCACAGCTGTTCCTTGGTCCCCACGGCGATTTTAAAAACAGCAATAAATCAATCCAGGCGCTCGATACAGGCGGGAAACTGACCAATTAGAGAGGCCCAAGATGCCCGACCATTTTACAAATTGGCGATCTATTTATATCAACACAGGCGCTCCACGAGAACGCAGAAAAACACGCCGGCTTCAGGACTTTGAGTTTTTCTTCAGAGGAAAAGCTCAGAGGCAAAATCACTCCCCCCTCAGCTACACTTGTAATCATTACAGCCTTCATTAAGAAACATGATCGTCTTGTTCCAGTGTTATTCTGCGGCGTAAATGAAGTGTGTTTTTAGTCTGAACTCAGAGATCACTGCTCCTGCCCCAAACTCACACTGGAAAAGTTCAGTCTCCACCTCCTCATGTATGAAGGTTAATAAGGAGGAGAAAAATGAATCAGCAGTGCCTCAAAGTCACTAAACTGAAAAAAGCCAACCAGGTGAATAAGAAGCATAAATATCACATCATAAAAAGCATAAAAACATAAAAAACAGCAAAAAAAAATCATAAAAATAAAAAAGCATAAAAAATAAAAAGCATAAAAAATCATTAAAAGCATAAAAAGCTTTAAAAAGTATAAAAGCATAAAATAATTTTTAAATAAAGTAAAAAATCATAAAAATCACAAAAGGCATAAAAAATAAAAAGCATAAAAAGCTTTAAAAAGTATAAAAATCATAAAAATAATAAAAAATAAAAATAAAAAAATAAAGTAAAAAATAATCACAAAAATCACAAAAAGCCTAAAAAGCAAACAAATCATGAAAAAGTATAAAAAGCATAAAAATAATTTAAAAAATGAAATAAATCACACAAATTAAAAGAGCCATAAAAAGCAAAAAAAAAAAATCATACAAAAATCGGCAGCACAGTGGCTGAGTGGCAACACTCAGGCCTCACAGCAAGAAGGTGAAGACACAACTATCACACCCTCCTAACATCCCAGGCTTTGGAATGTTCTGAACTCTACGTCCATGTAGTCACATCTGCTCTGGGACAAGTGGACTGAGCAGTGGCTGCCACCCTGATCCCTGCACTCAAAAGAGCAGAGCTGCAAGGACAAACATTCATGTAGAGAAACATTTCAGGACAAATGTAACAGATGAACAGACACGATACAAACTGCCTCATAACTGTGGCCTTGACCCTCTCAGTAACATATGACAATACAAGAGATATGGCAAAAAGCACAGTGTGAGTGATCTGTGTGAGTCCCTAACCCAACACCAACATGCAGCACATTATTTCCCCGTGAGCTTAAAGATCAGTTAGGAACATGTTATGACTGAAGTGAAAATCATTTGATTTTGTTTTATTAGCGTGAAAATCCACCCAGCTCATCCTGTAACCGAGCTGCAGTATCAGAGCTTCTGCTGCCTCCACAAGTGCACGAGCATCTGTTTGGGATTCAGCCGAAAACATTTACTGTGAAGCTTTTCCTTAAACAGCCAAAGCAGCAGCCTCGTGACAGGTGCAGCACAGACAGGTGCAGCACAGACAGGTTCAACACAGGCAGGTGCAGCACAGGCAGGTGCAGCACAGGCAGGTGCAGCACAGACAGGTGCAGCACAGACAGATGCAGCACAGGCAGGTGCAGCACAGATAGGTGCAGCACAGACAGGTGCAGCAGACAGGGGGAAGAGGCAGTCACCACTTCATCTACACAGGGGCATTAAAGTCCCTTCAAAGGGACTTTAATGCCCCTCTGACTATTTTTTATGTGTTGTTATTTTTTTTCAGCTGAGGATGAAGAGGCCTCTGTTCTAAACAAGGAAGTGAGGAAGGATGAAGAAAACAAATGTCTGCATCTTTGAGTTGAAATAAATATATTTGAATGATCAGAAAGTCCATTTGCATGAAAAGATAGAGATAAAAAAGTGAACCATGTTTCCAAAGGTCTGCCTCCAGGGCTTTGCTGCTGTAACAGGTGGCCCCCAGTGCCCGGCCCAGTGTTCCCTCCAGAGCCCGCCCCAGTGTTCCCTCCAGAGCCCGCCTCAGTGCCCGCCCCAGTGTTCCCTCCAGAGCCCGCCTCAGTGCCTGCCCCAGTGTTCCTTCCAGTGCCCGCCCCAGTGTTCCCTCCAGTGCCCGCCCCAGTGTTCCCTCCAGAGCCCGCCCCAGTGCCCGCCCCAGTGTTCCCTCCAGTGCCCGCCCCTGTGTTCCTTCCAGTGCCCGCCCTGGTACCCACATCATCACCCACCCCAGCACCCACTCGGGCTGATGTAACACTCAATAGAGCCGCGATCACCCAGAAGGCCACAGTGGTTGTGTTGTAGGCTGCTAGCTAAGAGTGTTAACGCTTAATTAGCGCTGTTGCTAACAGTGGGTGCCCGCGTTGCAGCGCCGGGAGCAGGCGTCCCTTATGCTACGCTAAGTAGAACTCCAGCATCATTATGATTCCGAGGAGTGGCCTGCGGAGTGCTTTCTGCTTACATGTCACTTTACATACAGACTAATAAGGTGATTAACACACAGCCTGCTTCTAAAGGTTAGTGTCCTTAGCCTGGAAGCACCGTCTCCATCACCTCTGTGCACCAGGTTATCACATCCTCCACACAACTAATGAAAACAAATGCTTCTTTTCATCAAATTATTCACCACCGTGTGGCCCGGCCTGCAGCCGAGAGGCACGAGTGCAGTAATAAGAACTAAAGGAAGTCAACGCACGAGCACATGAGCACTTCCTCAGTCACTCAGCGACAGTAAAAGGCCCACATCACACTGGGATCTACGCTATCTATGTTATCTTTGTACATACAATTATACACAATACACAATTATATAGTTCTGTCTTACTTTACAACTGTCTCTTGCTATCTTTTTTTTTTTGCTAGAATGTTTTATTATCATTATATAATCACTTAACCTGTGGATCAAGTTTAAAGTCGAAGTCTATAATTACAAACACCTCTGGAGTTGTATTTTTCTTTCATTCACACATGTTTAACACTCAAACCCTGCACATTTAGACTGAATTCTTCTCTCAAATTGAAAACACTTTGTTCCACCTTGTGATGTCACGTGGTAAGACTTACTCAGACACGTGTGGATGAAACAAAACACAACTCTGAGTATGTTTTTGATGAGGAAACATGATCATAAGAGTTAATTTTAACTATAGCATTCAAAATGCTATAGTTTGAAAATCATGTTCTGAAAGTTGAAGAATGATGGATTTTATAGATAAAAATGATTAAAAATTTTTTTTTTAAAAATAGGTTAACAGCTTTAAGAGATCTGGTTCTGCTCTCCATACAATTATACATTAGAAAATGATTCAAAAATATTAACTTTTGTACTGTTATTTTGAACAACACTCAACTCTCACTTTTTTCCTCATCTGAAATTGTCTTCCGAACCAACTCGTGTTCAGACCCACCATTTGGACACAATCAATTACTCCCTTTATTCCTCAATTCCAGGGCCTTAAATATTAATATGATTCTGTAATGAGGCTGAGTGCTCGGAATCCCTCACTGTCCCTGAAGGCAGCGAGCGGACAGAGCGCCAGACCTGACGTGATGAATAAAACCGGAGCATTAAGCTGCACTTGGCTCTGCTGGAGGAAGGATGGAGTTTCTTCTTCTTTGTCACAGGAAATATAAATGTGTAGAGCTGGTGTGCAGGTGCCTCCTCTAATAATGACATTCTTCACCTGGAGTCGGGGCGCAGCGTGCAGCCTCCGCCACACCATCAATCCTAATGGGTGTGTGCACGTCGCTGCCACCGAGCATTTGTGTTTGTGTGTTTATTATCACGAGAGCCGGACTTCTGGACCGCTCCAAAACAAAGCTCCGCATGAGGTAAAGGACACGTTTAAATTAATATTCGGTGTGAAACAAACTGCAAAATGTAGGGAAATACGAACCGCTCATTTCAGCCATACACGGTTTTGTTTCCAGGACGAGAATAGGAATATAGTTGTAGAATTTTTAAAGAAATATTCACTTCTGCAGACAGAGTAAAGACCTATCACTGCTCAATCTTGGTCTCCATCTAACTCCTCCATCTCCCCACTTGTCTGCACTTTCCTCCACTCCACGGTCTCCACTGGCTCACGCAGATGGTAAAGAGCGACATGAACTTTAAAAAACAAGACTGAAAAAATGTGGATCCAATAGGGATGTAAAAATAACCGAAATATGATGATCTCCTATCGTCAAAGGTCTCACAATAATATCGTGGACCATCACAATATATCGAATCACAAGTCTCTTTGCTTAAATGAACAGTTCTGATGCAGAAATAGCTAAAAAAAACAAAAAAAACAGAGGGAACTACATGGACCAAGATCCTTTGCTCCGTTTCAGTGCAGACTACATGATTTAATCAGAATCAGAATCAGAATCAGAATCAGAATCAGAATGTGTTTTATTGCCATATGAGTGAACAGGTTCACAACATTAGGAAATTGCTGCGGTACTTGGAGCAGGATGTAGACAAACACTGACATGCAACAAATAATAGAATAAAATAAAGCTATAGTATAATATAACAAGATTTACAAATGAAGAAATAACTGTTCTAAGCACTTTGAAATCTTCATTCTTTGGACCTTTTAGAGGAAAAAGTAGCATTCACAGTTTTTTGAGCCTCCACCAAATATCGCAGTAAATATTGTGAGATGTATGTGGTGAAAATATTGTACAGAGAGATTTGGATATCGATACCTAATGACAATAAATGTACCAAATGTCTGGTCAAAGTAATTTAGAATGTCACTTTTGTTATTATGTAGAATATCCCCACCATATCGTGAGCTTTCCCACGATATCGCAATACATATTGTACTGTGAGGTTCATACCGTGACAATATCATAACATGAGATTTTGGAAATCGTAACAACCCTAGTATCACACGATGTGGGGTTGATTTATGGAACAACGTAAATGAAGACCTCAAAGTTGCCTAAATATAAACCACATTAAATTATTGCACAAAAATAACCTGTATGCAAGGTGTGCTGAAGGAGGATGAGTATAGAACAAGGGGAAAAAAGGAAAATTAAACAATTTATGTTGAATTGAATCAAACAAACAAAAAAAAATGTAAGAATGTACATAAGCAACTACTACAAATACATTTACTAAGTTAGTCAGAGCTGTCCATATCCAGAATGTGAGAGGGGTCAGAGTTTATAAGTTTACATAAGTTTTATAAGCTTTCTCCTACGCCTCTTTGAGCAGAACTGTGCAGCACAATATGTCCAATAATAATCTCATGTTGATACTATAATATCCCATGTTGCTCAAATAAATGAAATTGAACTGAACTGAACTATTTCACTGCACAAAGTTATCATCACAACCCAAAACTCACTGTCTGCCTCTGTGTTTTAGAATTGATTTTAAGATTTTACTAATCATTTTTAATTACAGAAAGTTACAGTTGAGAACTTTTAACCCCGTATGAGCCGTCCTGCAGCCTTAGGTCCTCAGGCAGGTCGCTGTGGCTGTTCCAAAGTCCAGGCTCTGGACGAAGGCGATGGAGCCTTTTCAGTCTGGGTGTCTCGACTCTGGAACGACCTGCCTAAGAAGTAAAGCTGCACCATCAGTATCATCTTTTAAATCACTTTTTTAAACTCTTTTGTATCGGTTTACCTTCCTTTAGCTGATTTTAACTTGATTTTATTCCTTATTTTTATTTATTTATTTATTTATTTTAATTAATTTAATTTGCATCATTGTCTGTTGTAGGGATTTATTATTATTATTATTATTATTATTATTATTATTATTATTATTATTATTATTATTATTATTATTATTATTATTATTATTATTATAGTTTAGGTTATTTTTTATTTATTTATTTATTTATTTATTGAGACAATGTTCAGAGTCCCAGATCAGTTATAATTCAAAAACAAGCTTAAACCTTTGTTACCAGGGATGCACTGATCCAAAACTGGTAACAGATATTGGCACCGATACTGAAAATGTAGCTGGATCAGGTATCGGCTTCCGTATATCGGTGGAAGATCGTATTTGACCCAGAAAATCAACATTCTCTAGTGACTCTTGGGATACGTAACAGCTCCATAACACATTTGGAACAGTTTTGACTTACTTAATTTTATTTTAAGGGAAAGAAAATGCTGTTTTCAGTCTCTGCTCTGGTATCGGTTGATATCGGGCATTGGCAGATAAAGCTGTAGTATCGAAACTATCGGAACTGAAAAAGCTGGATCGATGTACCCCTAATTTTTACATGTGTAGTTGATGATTTTTAAAAGGAATGGACAAGACAAAAATTTCCACAAGTTGAGATACAAGATTAGATCCACGAGAACGAGACAAAACGAGATTTTAATCTAGCTCCTAATATGTACAATTCACAGTTCAGTTTCCGTTTTTGGTCTCACAATTTTGTATTTCATTTCATATTTTTGTTTCCTTTATTCCTGACTTTTGGAACTGTAAGAGACGCAACTCACCAACACGTGCACCTTTTTCGCCCAATCTAAATGTCCCAAGATCATTTCCCTCATGTGTGCACGATCTTGTAGCACTTTTGTCTCTCGAGATCTTGTGGGACGAGATCTTGTGTAACCTGGAACATCTCTGACAGTATCTGATGTGAAGGAATCTGACCGAGCTCACCTCATCGCTCTCACAGACGGTGTGGAAAGCATGGAACATAAAACAGTGAGAGGAGCATTCATCAGATCCTCTTTGAGTCACTGAATCTTCACTATTTGGACAGTCTTCTGATCTGCTGTGAAATGAGCCATGGACGCTGTAAATCACTCTTAAACACAAGAGTGACAAGAGCCAGTAACACTCCTGAAACAGAGAACGCTGCACCGACCTACACCAGACCTGCCTCTACACCAGCCTCTACACCACACCAGCCTCTACAGCAGCCTCTACACCAGCCTCTACACCACACCAGCCTCTACACCAGCCTCTACAGCAGCCTCTACACCACACCAGCCTCTACAGCAGCCTCTACACCACACCAGCCTCTACAGCAGCCTCTACACCACACCAGCCTCTACAGCAGCCTCTACACCACACCAGCCTCTACACCAGCTTCTACACCACACCAGCCTCTACAGCAGCCTCTACACCACACCAGCCTCTACAGCAGCCTCTACACCACACCAGCCTCTACACCAGCCTCTACACCACACCAGCCTCTACAGCAGCCTCTACACCACACCAGCCTCTACAGCAGCCTCTACACCACACCAGCCTCTACAGCAGCCTCTACACCACACCAGCCTCTACACCAGCTTCTACACCACACCAGCCTCTACAGCAGCCTCTACACCACACCAGCCTCTACAGCAGCCTCTACACCACACCAGCCTCTACACCAGCCTCTACACCACACCAGCCTCTACACCAGCTTCTACACCAGCCTCTACACCAGCCTCTACACCAGCCTCTACACCAGCTTCTACACCAGCCTCTACACCAGCCTCTACACCAGCCTCTACACCACACCAGCCTCTACACCACACCAGCCTCTACACCAGCTTCTACACCAGCCTCTACACCAGCCTCTACACCAGCCTCTACACCAGCTTCTACACCAGCCTCTACACCAGCCTCTACACCAGCCTCTACACCACACCAGCCTCTACACCAGCCTCTACACCAGCCTCTACACCAGCTTCTACACCAGCTTCTACACCAGCCTCTACACCAGCCTCTACACCAGCTTCTACACCAGCTTCTACACCAGCCTCTACACCACACCAGCCTCTACACCAGCTTCTACACCAGCCTCTACACCAGCCTCTACACCACACCAGCCTCTACACCAGCTTCTACACCAGCCTCTACAGCAGCCTCTACACCACACCAGCCTCTACACCAGCCTCTACACCAGCTTCTACACCAGCCTCTACACCAGCCTCTACACCAGCTTCTACACCAGCTTCTACACCAGCCTCTACACCACACCAGCCTCTACACCAGCTTCTACACCAGCCTCTACACCACACCAGCCTCTACACCAGCTTCTACACCAGCCTCTACACCACACCAACCTCTACACCACACCAGCCTCTACACCAGCTTCTACACCAGCCTCTACACCACACCAACCTCTACACCAGCCTCTACACCAGCTTCTACACCAGCCTCTACACCAGCCTCTACACCAGCTTCCACACCAGCCTCTACACCAGCCTCTACACCAGCCTCTACACCAGCCTCTACACCAGCTTCTACACCAGCTTCTACACCAGCCTCTACACCAGCCTTTACACCAGTTCAGCCTCTTCCACGGAGGTGATGACAGTTCATGACCGAGGAAACACTTTTAATAAAACATGTAGGTAACAGGCTGCAGACGGAGGCACCATCTGACTGAGCAACATCTTCATCTGGCCCTGTTCCCATGGCAACCGGGAAAATCATCCTCCTGTTCCAACCCCCGAGCACACAGTCTGCTCACAACAACAGTCGGACACAGGAAAAGTTCTGGTGGGTTTGAAGGAGACGAGCTGACGGTTGTACTTGATATGAGCACAAATACAAAGAGGTCAAATATTCAGAGATCTAATTCATGGTTTAAAACAGGATTTTAAACATAATCTGTCCACAGAGGTGGAGAGAGGAGCCAAAAACTTTACTCAAGTAATAGTTAAGCGACTTTATTACTCAAAGAGAAGTACAAAGTTGAAGTCCATGAAATTACTCATAAGGGTAAAAATGTATTTGGGAAAACTACTCAAGTAAAGTAAGTAATTGTAAATAAATTAAAGTAATATCTGATTTCAAATGGTTTATAGATTACAAAAATGTGAAAAATGCAACTGTATTTGGAGAAGTGGTGTAAGAAACACATTCAAATCATTTAATGTTGTCATTAAACACTGAGAACACCTTGACTTTAAGAGCTTTGTTATTTCAAACAGAATATTAAACTTAATCAAAGTACTAGCACAATTTCGTTAAAAAGGTACTCAAGAATATATAATCTGAAGGTCTCAAAAAGCTTTCTCTGAATGTATCAGTACCAGTTCAGTTCAGGACAAGATCAGTAACAACAGAAGGTCTGTGGAATGTGGTGTAAAGAGTCTCGATTTCAGGAAAAATGTGTTTGGGACACTGCTTTTTCATGCAAACACAAATGAACCTTCACACAAAACAAAACATGTACACTACCATACAATGTTTCCTTTTTCCCCTTTATTTTTACTACTTTTATTAAGACAACAAACATATGAAGCAGGATATATGGAATTATTTAGTAAAAAAAATTAATAACTATATTTAATATATAATAATAATAATCTAATTTTTATATTTTATATAAATCCTTTGCTTTGTTGACAAATATTTAGCCGTTATTTACCTTTTTCTTGACTACATAATCTCATCTCTTCATATATTTGAGGTCTTCATAAAATGTAGACAGTAGTAAAATAAATCAAAAACAATAATGAGAGGGTGTGTCCAAACGTTCGACTCATACTGTATTCTGGTATAAGCGTATAGAACGTGCAAAGCTTTATTTTGTTATTTCTTGTATCCTTTGAGCTGTACAAACCGTTCTTGAAATTGCAAAAGAGAAAGTGAATACCAGATGCTCGTGTGTGCAGTGGCTGTAGTGTCCCGAGCGGAGGGGTCTTACAGCCCCCCCTACGGCCCGCAGTGAGCGTGGCTAAGCGGCGAGCGAGGGGGGGCGGGGCCTGCTGCTGTAATCACAAACACAGAGACATGACGGCGGCGCTCGGATCAGCAGGGCCCTAATGTGACGGAGCAGGTGGGGTTTTTCACTTGGTTCTGATTGAGCTCCAGCTGTTTGTCAAATAGTGTGTTGAGAAGAATCCAGGTCAGAGCCAGAGGAGGCCCTTCACATGAACGAGGAGAGGGCCGGGGCCGCGCTCCCATAACCACAGCACTCTTACATCAGGACGCGTTATTTCACTGGTCTGCACTCAGTTCTACTAATCCTGCTGTAAAGTTTTAAAGGTGAAATGTGTAACTTTACTGGTGGAGTTGTCTGTTCCATAAGGGTGAGTTGTGCAGTTGTAGGGAGTATTATATGTTACATAAAGGTGAGTGGTTTTACAGTTGTAGGGAGTATTACCTGTTATAAGCGTGTCTCCTCTCTCTATTCCCTTATTTATATTCATGGAGACAATCATCAGGCCAAGTTACCCCCTGTGATGAGGTGACGCTCACTTACAATAAGAAAGCATTTCTTAAGCAATAAAAAATACTTGCAACTGAATAAACAGAAGACACATGGTGGAACATTTCAGGTAAAACCAATAACATTTCCCTGGAGACAAGACAGTAGTGAACCCCACACCACAGAAGTGACATAGTGCACCTTTAATGTTTGTTTTGAATGGTTTTTATGTGGTGATGTGGCCATAGGTTAAAAAGTAAAATACATGAAAAAAAAAAAAAATTCATAGAAGATCTACGCGATAATAATTTGTGGCATTTTAAGTTCCATTTGAGTAGAAGTGTCCTAAATGAAATGACAAGAGCGATCTGTGCCCCTCTGGGCCCATGAGCAGATGCAGGAACACTGGATGAGTTTGTAATATTTCCAACAAAAACGGCAAAGGCCAAAGAATGTTTTACAAACCAGTAACTGAACTGAAGAATAAGATCGACCCTCAGGTCCTCGGCCTTTGTGCTCATGAAGCCTCCTCATAACTATAGGTGTGTCCTGAGAAATATTAGTATGACACAGGATATAAATGAACGCCTGTAAACAGTCACACGTCTGATCCACAGAATCCGTTCATTTGTCCCGGAGAGCTCCATGTGCTCCACAGATTCAAATAGAAGTTATTGTGTTGACAGAAACAAATCTTTGATCCAAAATGAACTCGGACTGTTTCCAGAATCCCAAATCTGCTGAGATCACATGTGCTTTTCTTTTATTTACTAAACATGATGTCACGTCTGAAACACACTGACCCGTGCACATTTAGGACACATTTCTATCAACAGAGAGAGTGAAAAAGGCATTAGCCATTCAACACTGAATATTGTTTTTCAATGAACTGAAGTGACTTTGGTACTTGGAGCGTCTTATTTAGCTGTAATTATTTGGTTGTGTTTTGGGTCCCTGTATCATGGGCACAAAGAGGAGGGCGGGCGGGCATGCCCACTACAGGAGCCCTCTTCAGCTCACAAAGGAGACTTTGAATGGCGAATTAGTCTTTTTTGTGTTGCCTTAATGCTTCCAAGAGAAATATATGCAAATCTGCAGCTAATGCTAACAACAACCACAAAGGAGCCACTTCACACTCTGTGTGTTTCCCAAACTGCCCCTCCCTGCTCCCCCTCCTCCCTCTGCTCCCCCTCTGCTCCCTCCTCCTCTCCTCCGTCTCCTCCCTGCTCCCCCCTCCTCCCTCTGCTCCCTCACTCTCCTCCCTGCTCCCCTTTGCATCTCCTCTCCTCCCTGCTCCCCTTTGCATCTCCTCTCCTCCCTGATCTCCCTCTCCTCACTCTCCTCCCTGCTCCCACTCTTCCTCTCCTCCCTCTGCTCCCTCACTCTCCTCCCTGCTCCCCTTTGCATCTCCTCTCCTCCCTGATCTCCCTCTCCTCACTCTCCTCCCTGCTCCCACTCTTCCTCTCCTCCCTCTGCTCCCTCACTCTGCACACAGCTCCTCTCTGCACACAGACAGACGTGCATCAGATTTTAAATACAGCAGGATTGAAAGGCCTTAAAAATAAAACACTTATTTGAGCGAGCTGCAGTAAAAATCACACATTTGCATCATTTTATAAATAAAAAACATGATTTTTTCTGAAACTGGAATCCTCTGAATACAGCCAAAGGACGAGGCCTGACCTGCGTCCATGACCTGCGTCCCTGACCATCAGATCTCTTGTACTTATATGTAATATTTAGACATATTTAGATTCTATTTGCACATATGCAGAAGCATTCCTTAGACAATGGCTGAACTGAAAGGTAGTATTTGGAGCAGAGTGAGGGGAGGTGCGTTGCTCACTGGTGGAGGCAGACTTAATCCTGTTAGGACGCTGCTGCTGCAGGCTCCAGAACACTCCAGAATCATGGGCCTGGAGATAAAGGGAACATGCTGTTGCTATGGTGCTGCGTATAGAAGCACTGGCGACACTCTGCCTCTAATATATTCACATTATTTATGAAATATTTGATAAGTAGCATAGCAAATGCTAAATATAAACCCCAGATGTGGAGCTCCACGGCGCGCTGGCCTGATGCTGCAGAGGAGAGAAATCTCTTTTACAGCAGCCAAAGAAATGAAAGGAACAAAGAGACGAAGCTCAAGAGGAAACAGATCCTCCGCTCCATCTCTCCACGAACCAAGAACGCCGTCCGAGAACAGACTCACGCTTTAACTCAGCAGGAGAAAGAAGATTTAGGTCTGCGCTATGAAAGGATGATGTGAAATGATTAATAAGGAACATCAAAATTTTGTAAATATTGTTGGGAGTTTGAATTATTCGCTCTTGTAAACCGTGCACTATTTATTTAGCCAGAGTGTTTGATGAGAGTCCAAATGAAACACACGGAGCTGAAGGGGACGGGAACAAGGCAATATTTCACCATTTTAACAATATTACACTGTTTTAAATATCACAAACGCACGTCTTAAAATCAGAAATACTTAAGACAAACCTGGGCTTAATGTTTTGAAGTTCACACCCAGAATGAATTGGGTTTATTTCCCTTTATTTCATTTGACACGAACTAAAACAAACCGTCTCAATTAACCAAAATCGCGCTCCGGGCTACCACTCCCGCCTTCCTTTTCTTTCCCCCCGCCTCTCCGGTCCCTGTCAGAACACGCAGACAGGTGCACTGCTCTTTCTCCTGTCAATACACGGCAGCATCCATTTTCACCTGCCTGACACCTTTTACTGGTCAAGGGATGAATAAATCACACTTAGAGCAGTCCCCCGGCGCACGACTAAAAAAAGACGATCAGAATGAAGGAGGACTCGTGTATTTTCGTGTCAGGGCTGCCCCGAGGTACGGAGAAAAATCACCGCACGCAAACTCCCATCTTTCACGCGGACTTATTGCTGTTTTAATCCACGGCTCTGGTTGTGTTTCCTTCTATCTCTTTGAGTAGAATAACACTTACACAAATGAGCCTCATCTGTTAGCCGCTAATAGAATAATGAATGGAGCGAGCGTGGAGCGGCAACAGGACCCGGCGTCGTGTTTGTGTGTTCTTTTCTCGTTCGGAGCGTCATTAGCGCACAACAGCACAATGCAAATGTGTGTATGAAAATATGCTGATGCCACCTCCTCCTCCTCCTCCTCCTCTCGTGATAATTACGAGAGGAAGCACTGACCTCTGCACAAGGTAATGTAGAGCAACAGAGACTCATGGTATCCGCACTCAAACAGAAGGAAAAGGGGTTAAAGGTGCGTTAAAAGTGCGTTGTGTAACTTTTCCATTGGGGGAAAAGTCACCCGCTTGTGTCTACGGCGAATTTCTCTGGTCGGGCCAAGATTTTAAAGCTTGTATCATCTTTTTATGATTCGTCTTGTTTTTAAAATACCAAATAAGAGCCAGGTTGAATGAATGAATGTTTATTCAGAAGGAAAATGCAAATACACAAACACAATACAAAAAACAAATGCCTCTTCTCTATAACAATAAACAAACGTCACGCAGATTTTACTAATGTCCGAAAAGGAGGGGGAGGAAGTACATACTTATTTAACCCCACTCTGTTTTTTTCAACTTTTTTTCTAGTCTAGAGGTCGTTTATTTTAAGATAATCTGTCAAGTAAAATGCTCTTGCTGCATGGACAGATTATTTCACTACATGTAAGCCATTTTCTGATAGATCTAAGTGTTTATGTCTTACATTTTGTTCCACAGTATGACATTAAACAGCTCTACTGCTGATTTGGATACAAATTTGTGCAGAATTTCGTTCAACAGACGCAGTTAAATTTCTATATTTTTTCTAGCTGTTTTTATTTACGTATTTTTATTTGCTCAAACTAAAAACGTGTGAAACTTAAACCCGTAGCTTTTCCACAGGTCTCGAACTATAATAAAAATACTTTTACGTTTCAGTCCTGTTCAAAAATGTAGCAGGGTAAAAAAGTATCCACCATTTTCATGTAAAGGTGCACTGTGTAACCTTTCTGGTGAAGGGTCCGTCTTGTTTGTCTATTGGTTTGCCTTGAATGTTCCGCAGTGTAGCATTAAACTCATCTAATTTGCTTTGATTCAATGACTGTTGTTATAATTGCTTAAAAATCCACAGAAATGATGTATTTTCACCGTGAGTAGAGTCGCCTTTCCGCAGATCTGATCTGTAACTTGGCCTGTCTGTGTTACTTGCTTAATGCCATACTGTGGAATATGCCAAAGCAATAACATCTGTGTGGGAACAAGCAGGAGACAGACCCTAGAAAAATGACACAATGCAGAACTTTAAAGAAGCATTGTGTAATTTTTCTGGTTTAGAGTCTAGCAAATGCTTGTCTCCATGGAGATGTTATTGCTTCATCTGGAATGTTCCACAGTATGACATTAAACAGCTCTACTTCACATTTTTTCAATTACAGGTGGTTTTATAGCTCAAAAATCCCTAGAAAAACAACATTCTGACTGGGAGTTGTGAGCAGCTTTGCCTCTCCACAGATCTGACCTGTAACTTGGTCAGGTTTGGTCTCCATGGAGAGCGAAAGGTCCCTTAGGTGCTTAGACCGCTGCCCTGTGATGGATGCAAGGAATATAGAAAGGTTTATTGCCATACGGTGGAACTTTCCAGGCAAAGCGATGACATCTCCATGGAGACAAGCATTTGCCAGACCCTAAACCAGAAAAGTTACACAATGCAGCTTTAAAGTACTGCAATGTGTAGCTTTTCTCGTGGACGGTCCGTCACCTGCTTGTTCCCACACAGATGTTATTGCTTTGTCTTGCATGTTCCACAGTATGGCATTAAACATGTCTATTTCCATGGCAACAACCAAGTAACACAGCCAGGCCAAGTTACAAGTGAAATCTGCGGAAAGGCGACTCGACTCACGGTGAAAATGCAGAATTTCTGTGGATTTTTTAAGCAATTATAACGACGGTCACTGAATCAGAGCAAATTAGATGAGTTTAATGCTACATTGCGGAACATTCAACGCAAAACAATAGACAAACAAGAAAAGTTACACAGTGCACCTTTATATAAAAATGGTGGATACTTTTTACTTTTACCCCGCTACATTTTTGAAAAGTATTTTTATGATAGTTTGAGACCTTTTTTGTTTGTTTGTTTTTTACACGTTTTAGTTTGAAAAATAAAAAGTTTGCAAATAAAAATACACACATAAAAACAGCTGGATTTTTTTTTTTTCATTTAATTATGTCGAACAAAATTCTGCACAAATCTGTATCAAAATCACCACATTTGAAGCTTTGCTAGACCTCAAAATCTGTGCAAAATACTTGTAGTTTTTAGTCTTACTTTAATAATTGAACTTACGCTGATTTTTTCATGCAGTACTTTTACTTTTATATGAGTATTTTGTCGTTCTGTACTTCTACTTTTACTCAAGTAACAAAATTTACTTATTTTCCAGCGCTGATAGAGGAGAAAACGACTTAAACCTGCCACAATAACAAATGTAGAATTAGAATATATCGCTATGGAGAAATATAACGATAAACGATCAGATTTCAACTATTTTATGCCACTGGAAAAGGTTAAAATAAAGAATTTTTAAATAGAATCTCATTAAAAGGCCTGAGCTGCAACAAATAAACAGCCGAATGAACCAATAATGACCCATAAAAGTGAATTATGTGAATGTGAATGTTATAATATGGCAATTAAAATAACAAATCTCCCCATTATTGCAAAGAAAATATACCCACAAAAATATTTATTTCCAGATTTCAAGTCGATATGGTGATTATAGCGGTGGGTCTAATAAAACTGCACCTGTTGTTTGGTTATATTTGCAAAAAAGTGAATATTAAGTAGACTGTCTATTGTAAAAACTAAGAACATTAATAAAGCAAACGTGCACTGTAATCTTTCACTCAAGGTCATAAAGTGATATTTTCTGATCATTTGCGGTCGGTTTTCAGGCCTTTTTGGACCAGACTCAGTCTAAATTTCCTAAATCGTACTTGTAAATGTCAAGGCTGAGACAAACTGTATTGAGCCACAAGGAAATGATTTGGACACAGCAGCTCACACATCACAATATATTAGAATAAAAAAGAGAAAAAATATAAATGGTCATAATAAATTCTAAATAAGTGGTAAAAATGCAGGAGACTGTGTCAAATAAGAGAGATGTTGACAGCACTCACTCAAAAATAAGAAGAAACAATAAATAATATCACACATAAATATTAACAAATGAAAATGTGGTTTCTTTTTCAAACCGCTTTTGTCACATGTATGAATTGTGTGAACTGTATGTATTTAGTGAGACTAAAGGCCGCCACACACTACACGATTTTTCAGTCTTAAACGATTTTTAAACAAACCTTATGAGACTTAAAATCTCCGATCACAAAGTCTGCAGCGGGATATGTCTGAGGACCACAGGATATAAAGCTGTAGTGTTGTAGTCAAGACGGCACTAATGGAGACCAAGACCTGTCCGAGACCACAGGGTCCCGAGGCCCAGACCAAATCAAGACCATCTTTGTAATTTTCTACATTTATTTGTATTTTACAGTTATTTTGGCACAAATATATCGATGTTTTTATAAATCTATCTTCATTTGATTTGGTTAACATTCATTTAGGCTTAAATAAGCCAGGAAAACTGCACTCCACTTAAACAGTCTGTGCCTCTTTTTTGAACCCTCACCCACAGTTTGAGAACCACTTCTTTAACCCCACTTCCACTGGCACTTTACAGAAAACGTCAAAGTGAATCAAGTGGGTTTCTTCAAGTTCATAACATTCTCTTACTAGTTTTGCAGTGATATTTAGCAGCCTCTGCACATTTACCGGCCGTAATAAAATATGATTTCACTCGTCAAGTGTCAGACCTCGAGTTCGAGACAAGACCAAGTCCAAGTACCTTCAAGACCAAGACAAGACAGAGTACAAATGCACGTCCCAGACGAGACCAAGACCATAAAAAAGCAGTCTCGAGACCGGTCTCAAGTACTACGACACAATAAAGTTGTGTTCAAAGATCAGAGCTCTGCACTTCTAGTTTAGATACAAGTCAAAACTGTGTTATTATTATTTGTGAAATGTGGTGCAATACTTCAGATACAGGATTTATAAAGCATAAAAGATTAGAGATAAAGTCCACTATCGCTAGTCCTCGATCCGTGCGCTGTGTGGATGTAAAGAGAACCACCACCTACTTTCAAAGAACGCCTCACACTGGATTAATACAGGGTATCCCCAGGTTTGACTATCCCAAATTTAAGACTTTTTAAAGACCTTTTAAAGACCACTTAAATAAAAATTAAGACCAACATTGCACCCGTTATGCAGGCAAACAACACCAGATCTAATTCCAAAAAAGACCATTACTCACTGCTTTAAATAACAAAAAAATACTTTGATTATAAAATCTCATTCAGAACTTATTTATAGTAGTCTGCATTGATTGTAAAATGGCCAAAAAACATTTATAACATTCTAACAAGACAAACTAAGCTTCCACATGGTCTTGTCCACATTGCACTGCAGCCCGGGTGAGTTTACAAAAAAATAGGCTAATGAAATGTAAGACCTTTGTGAAAAAAACAAGACTTGGACAACATAATTTAAGACGTTTTAAGGTTTTAATTTAGCAACATGAAATTTAAGACCTTTTTAAGACCTTTAAGACCCCGTGGCGACCCTGTAATAATGCGGTTTTGTGGACTGGAGTCATAATTTGTGGAGGACAAATTCTATGGATAATGTGGGTGAGATGCTGCACTTTAAATTTACCACTAAATTGACCATTTTCGCTATTTCCTGAGTTTGTATGTTGTATCTCTGTGTCACACTAATAACGTTGCTGATGTTTGGTTACAATCGGACATTAAAAGTCAGCTCAGGCCTCCCCGAATTCTGGGAGAAGAAATCACAGCCAAATTCTCCTGTACCACGCGACGGCCTTAAGACAGATTTGTCAATACAAGAATTCGGCCTGGACCGGACCTCGGCTGGACCCGGTCTGGACCTGGCTCCGGTCTGTGGGCCCCTCTCTGCTTCCCGGCTCCTGCTCCACGTGACTCTCCGCTGTCACCGATG
The DNA here is from genome assembly GCA_034769755.1 of Odontamblyopus lacepedii. NCBI lineage: Eukaryota > Metazoa > Chordata > Actinopteri > Gobiiformes > Gobiidae > Odontamblyopus > Odontamblyopus lacepedii. The sequence continues at coordinate 19,059,055 of CM068348.1, forward strand.
GCATCCGTCTTCTCTGCGCTCTCACAAACCAACACGCAGCATCTCTCTCTAACCTCATAGATAAAAAGCACCAAATGGAGATGGATCTGCGCCGAGGACAGAGCTAATGAATGATGAATTAGTACACGGGGCCAAACTGCATGAGACTGTACGCGCCGGAGCCGTGGAGGGGCCACTTTATCTCCAGAGCGACGGCTGCGTTCCACCTCCAGGGCTCCGCTGCGAATCAATCATAACTATTATTACCAGTAGTCACACACGCATCGATCACAGCTAAGGTTACCATAACCCCAATATTAACAGAGGAAAAGCCCCTCTAATAAACAGCACAAAGGATGGGCCCCAAGCAGGGATTTCATCTTCCTTTCACTTTTAATAAGGCACTCAGAGGAATAAAGATTACAGGCCACATTTAGCATGCAGAACAAACCAGCGCCTGCTTCCTCTGCACCACTCACTCTGGTAGTCATTAAGACAAGGAGGAGACCGGAGAGGAGAGGAGGAGAGGAGAGAGGGAGGAGAGAGGAGAGGAGGAGACCAGAGAGGAGGGGAGAGGAGAAAGGGAGGACTGGAGGGGATAGGAGAGGAGGGGAGTGGAGCCAGGGAGGAGAGGAGAGGAGAAAGGGAAGAGAGGAGAGGAGGGGAGAGAGGAAGGAGAGAGCAGACAAGAGAGGGCGGAGAGGAGAGAGGAGAGAGAGGAGAGAACAGAGAGGGAGGAGAGAGGAGAGAGGGAGGAGAAGAAGACATTAGAGGAGATGGGAAAAGGAGAGAAGAGGGAGAGAGGAGAGGAGCATGAAGCTGATGTACTCGAGTAAGTGGCTTAACAAACACAGATCAACCGGGATGTTTTTTTCATGGTCGATACCGATTATTCCAGAGCACCCAATGCCGATATTTCTGGATCCAAATGAGGGATCAATTTTGATCATTTTCCCAAATTTTTGTTTAAACTTCAAATTTTAAATTCACTCCAAACTCAGCCACAGCCCTTTTTAGGAGATCTGCAGTCGTGTTTGTGCAGTTTTCTCGTCACTTCTGAAACTGAAAATGCTGCAGTTTCTCCTGAATGATGTGTTTTTTGTACTTTACACTAAATGTCACACTCATTTTATATTAGACACACTATTTCCATATTTCGTATATTTCATCATCTTAATAATGAGCTAAATACTGACTGGAATAAAGGGTGAGGAGTTTGAGTTACGGTATTGGTGCTTTTCACATTGTAGAATGTCAGACTTCCAGATGAGGGGAAAGGGCCAGATTTCCCTATAGATCATATTATATTTTGTCCTGAAATATCTAAAAGGTAAATTCACAAATGTTGAACTTGGTGTATTCAATTTGTGACTAAACTAGGCCTGGGCAAAAAAATCTATTTAAAATAACAATCAACTTGGCAAGGCAAATCGATTTGTTTTGTTTTTTTCGGAAATTGATATTTAAGATTTTTTTTTAAATATATACAGCGCGGACATTTTCGCCAAGACTTCCTATAGCAGGTTTTCAGATTCTAGAATGTGATGATGTTATACTCCAAATGGGGGCAAATGCCAGTTTTCCCTGTAGTTCACACTGTATTTTGTCATGAAGTCTCCAAAAGGTAAATGCAGAAATGCTGAACTTGGTATTTTCTATTGTCTAAACCTAAGAACTCACTGTATTACAATAGAATTTTAACAGTATTAATTTTCGCTGCCCCCATCTCTATTCTATAATATTGGTCTGCGGTGATGTCATCTGAAACCCCCCCCACTCTGTCACTTTCCCCCAAGAACAAACAAATCTGTCACAGAGAGAACGCTCATATAATCCAGAGTCGTGTTCTTTAGTCCGACTGAAGCTGACCGCATCAGCACACGAGGAAATGGCTGCCTTTTATTTAGCGTTTACAGTTTATGCAAATGAGCCATGTGGTTTTAAGTTTCGTTTCTGTAAGACGTAAACAAATGTGCAAAGCTGCATTAAACACGTTCTAATCTCACACGGGCTGATGTGGCTCTATAGTGATGATGGTTTATATGTTGTAGAGTTGAATTTCTTTATACCAGGGGTGTCCAAACTTTTTCATCAAGGCCCACATATTAAAACAGACCAGCGTGAGGGCCGATCGAGGGTCAGAGACTTATGGTCAAAACAGTGAGTAATTCAAATCTGTGCATTTATAACAGGTTTGAATGACCCTCCAGATCTTTGTTCATGCTTAGACCCTCAAAAGGACACACTGCATTTGCTTGATCGATGTAGATTTCAAAAACATGCAGTAAAAAGTACTACTGTGGTCGTATGGGCCAATTCACCTGGAAGCCTGAGGGCCAAAACAATCGGTCTGAGGACCACATTTGGCCCCCGGGCTGTAGTTTGGACATGCCTGATTTATGTAGATAAGTAATAGTTATAATAATGATGACAATTTTAATATAAAAACATTAATAATTCATCGATACTCTCCTGGTGATCAATTAAGAAGATTTCATTGAATGCCCATTGCTACTGTGGACCACATGAAATACTTCCAGTTTATTCGGTAGAGAAGAGAGGTTTTCACAACATGGTGAAAGTTTTCGAATCGAATTGAATCATGAATTGAGTGTTTTATTTAAAAAATCTAATATATTTTGAGGGGGGAAAATCGCCCAGCTCTAGACTAAACCCTCACTGAATTACAACATGATTTTGCATTTTAACAATATTAGTTTGAGCTGCCTCTCATTTGTATTAAATAATATTGACCTACACAATGTTGTGACGTCATCTAAAACACAGCAATGAATGAAGAGGAACTAGAAACTTGAAACTTGAAACTAGAAACTATAGAAGGCAGATGTGTAGACGTGTGGCTGAAGGCCAGAGCAAAGCGTGGCTAATCACACCGGCTCATCCAATCAGACCGTTGTTTTATGTTGGCGAAAACAAGTCAGATCTTTTTGTGATCTAAATAAGAAATCACCTATAGATTTGAATGTAGAAACAGATTTTACATGATTACACTGTGGGGTAAACATGAAAACACAGTAAAGATCTTTATATTTAAGATTTTCCTAAAGATTTTCGATTCGATTTTTTTCCCAGTTTGCCAATATTTTAGGTTTAAAATTTGACTTCCTGGTTGGAACATGGAACTCTCTCAAATCGAGCTCTCTACTTCCTGTCATTTTCAACATGTTTTTCAACTTTTCCTCACCAGTCGCATCTTAATTGGTATAAAACTATCATTTATATTTACAAAAGGGTTCCTCCAACTAAATTAAGTCATCATCAAACACTGGCTACGTTTACATGATGTTTTTTTAATCTTGAATAAATTTTTCTGAATTAAATAGCTTGGAATTAAAACATTTTAGTTCGCGTTTAAATGGAAATAATAATTCCAAATTGAGGTTTACATGGAAAACACGTTAAATCGTCTTTATTTAACGTCTGGAGGTCGGGAAGGGTTCTGATCGGACAGCGACACGAACGTATTTACGTCGACCGGAAGAAAACACACACTTCATCTGCTACCGGCTTTTCTGTCACCTCAGTTTGTTGTTATGCCACGGCCGATCTTTTTGTGATCTAAATAAGAAATCACCTATAGATTTGAACGTAAAAACCTCCGTCAGCAGATTTTACGTGATTACATTGTGGGGTAAACAGATAATTATTTCGGTAGCTCGCGTTTCCACCAGACGCAACATGACAACACAGGCACATTTAAAATTCAAATAAATGCGATTAACATGAGAGGACTGCAGTGGGTCCATAATCACACACCTACAATTAGAGCGTAATGAGGGAGCACGGCGATAATATCCACGCTCCAATTAAGAGTCAAATGTTTCAAAGGCAGATCCTCTTTGAACGCCGTCAACACCAAACAGAGAGGCTCATTACGGCCCCGCACCACCGAAAAGCACGCTGGTTTTAAAGGCCCACAAATATATAAATATTCATACACGGCTGATTTGATGTGGTAAATAAATAATCCGCTGTTAAATAAATGACATGGTAAATATAAGATTCAAAGCAGAATCTCGGGGGATGGAAGATGAGGCGGAGGAGAAGGGGAGGAAAACAACTGTAAGCCAATCAGGGAGGCCGAAAGGGAAACAAAATAAAGAAAACGACCAATGAGAGACGCCGTGAGAGGAAAAAAAAGGTGAGACGAGTGCTCACGTGGGAAAGTGATTGTCTCATCAACAGAAGTTTAAGGGTTCAATCTTCAGCTCTGATCTACGCATGTTTTTGCTGTGTTTTTGCACCAAACTCTGCGTCATGTTTCTCTTATGATTTAGATTCTTTTGTACAGACTTCTGTTATTTTCATACCTTGACAGTTTCGTGAAGTTTGTGAAGGGGCAGAGTGCAGCCGAAACTGTGAAGGTCTGAAACTAAAACAGGTCTAAACTACAGAATCTAGAGGAGAAGGTGTCCCAAAAAATCTGATATCATTTCGCCGGTCAGTAATTTTCAAGATTCTTGTTGAAATACACAGCTAAAAGTATTTCCTAGCATTGTTAAACGGACTTGAATTAAGCAGATTCATCTTAAAAGATCAATTTTAAGATTTTTTAATTAATAATATTTTTTTTTAACTTGTTTCAAGATATTCCATCCTGATTTATCTTATAATATCTCTAATATCTTTATATTAAATGGCGGAAACACTCATGCCTCATAGTGAGAAGGTTCGATCCCCGGGTCACTCCGGTTTCCCCCATCAACATCAACATGCAACATGTGTGAAAGTGCTGTGTGCATGAGTGATGGTGGTGGTCGGAGGGACCGTTGGTGCTGGTTGGCCTGGCAGCCGTGCCTCCGTCAGTCTGCCCCAGGGCAGCTGTGGCTACTGCAGTAGTTTACACCACCGGGTCTGGAGTGAATGAAGAATGCTCTGTAAATGCTGTGTAAAGCATCTTTGGGGACATGTGTCTGTGTAAAGCGCTATAGAAATAAAGTTACCTTACCTACCTTACCTAAATCAAACCAGGTTAAGCCTCTTTAACTTCCTTCTCAAACCAATAAGGTGAACAATCTTTCCATAAATACTTGAAACTAGTGTGTTCTGGTTAGAACAAGATTCGTATTTCATCTTGTTTTAAGAAAACTTGGTAAGTGAAAATTTCTTACTGCATTGGCAGATAATTTCTCTTAAAATAGGGCATTTTTACCTCAAAATTTGTATTTTGTTCTTATTTTTGATAGGCCTTTTTTGAAGTGTAACCTCAAATTTTTACAGAATGTATAGAAACAGATCAAGATTTTATATTTCATGTTTTATTTTTGTTCTGTTTTCAGGTTGAGCCGTTCGCTCCCAAAGAGAAGTCATTTTGCGTCTTAGAAAATGTTCGTACACAGTCATCTAAGACTTTTTATTCGGAATTAAAGCTCTCATGTCACCGTGGTAACTGTCATATACACACTTCAGTGAATTTTTCGATAATATACTGTACATGAAAACTGATAGTACTTTCTGGAAGGGCCACATTTCTACACGAGAACTGTTAAACACACACAGGATTGATTCACACTGTATACGACCTATCATACTTCCTATTCACACTTTGCGAAACCTCTCCGTGTTGAATTTGGTATTGAATCTCACTTAACTCAGTAAAAGTGAAACTCATCCTCCTCTCCTCTCCTCCTCTGTCCTTCCCACAGACCCCGGCCTATTCAGATAACCCTTTATGAATACAGACTTGTCGTACACGGCGCGTTACAAAGCTGCTTCCTGACTTCTGACCACACGCTTTTATCGCCGCTCCTCTCTTGTTCGCGTTGCCGTGACGATATCCGAACGGTTCCATTGGACCGTCTGCGGCTTTGACCCTCGCTGATAGAAGTCTGGTCCGCTGTGTGTATCCTTAATCCATTCTACACCTCTCTCCGGGCCTCGCTTCTCCTATCACACTCTCACTCCGCTCCAGCCAACCAGCCTTTGTGATGGTCCTGATTAGTCCTTTGTGTTCCCAGGTAGAATGAAGATGAAATTCGGGCAAGGAAGTCATTGTGCCGCTATCTTCAGAGCCGGAGAAATATGGCGTTTGCCGAAGGGTTGAGCTGAAAACCCGCGGGGCCCTGACTGACCGGCTCTGTGGGGAAATACAGGCGCAGACACAAAAGGAGCTCCTGTCATGCTTTTCTTCCTTTGTGCACTCCTCAACCTTACTCATCTCATCTCCTTTTTTCGACGCCATTGTCTCCGAGTGCGTTTCTGACAAAGCAAACGGCGCAGATGACAGACACGACTTCAGTAGACAGTCTGAGAGCTCTGGACTGTATAAAGAAGTGGACTGAGGGAGTGTGACGTCACCCGTAGTGTTTCAGCTCCAGTCGAATGAAGCTCACAGAGGCCAGCGGTTATAGGGCGGGTTTGGAGCCAATAAGGAGTGAGGATGTTGAAGATGATTTAGGGATAAAATAGCTAAATTAAATACTAATAATACAGACATTTTAACTCCAAAATGGCAAGTTTGAGAGCAGCAGTTACAGAGAGAGGGGAGTTTTTTTCAATATAAAGTGAATTGGGGCCAGAGTCGATAGAACCAGAAGCGTGCCTATGCCCACTTCCTGTTTGGAACCATAAACTGCATAAAGAAGTGAGTGTGACGTTACCCATAGTGTTCGGCTCCAGTCAAATAAAGCTTACTGATGCAGCATCATTGGAGGGAAAACTAAAACTAAACCATAACACGGCCTTCTTCTCTGGCTCTCGACAAAGGCCGTCACATTTTCTCTCCTCTCCTGCCCTTATCTTCACTGCTTTGCTTCTCTCGTCTCATCTCATCTAGTGGCCAAACCACTTTGTCAAAGCCTCATCTCGTCAGATCTCAGAAGCTCAGCAGAGCCTGGTTAGTACTTGGATAGGAGACGACAGGGAACACCAGGTGCCACAGTGCGGCGCCAGTCAAGAAAACTGCCATTATGTCCTTAGGCAAGGCACTTCACCCACATTGCCTAGTATGAAAGTGGTTTATGCATGAGTGATGGTGGTGGTCGGAGGGGCCGATGGTGCAGATTGGAGCCTCATTTTCATCAGTCTGTCCTGGGGCAGCTGTGGCTACAATAGTAGTTTACCCCACTGAGTGTGGAGTGAATGAATAATGAACTGTAAAGCGCTTTGGGTGTATTGAAAGATGATAATTAATTTATTTATTAATTAATTTATTTATTTATAGTGTCTTGTTCTTTTGAGAGACTCTCTCCACCCTGCTCTTCCAAATCTAAAATTATGAATTTGATCACTTGGTCTCTCAGGGCAAGTGACATGAGGAACTGTTTGGGGGAACCAGACTTCCCTGCCAGGACGTTTGCAACAGGCTACATGATGGACGGGCGGAGAAGTGGTGCGCCGTGTGTCTGTCTCTTTCCGTTGAGATATCGAAGACATCCACCTACTCAGAACTATGATTTCAGGCCTTTTGCTGGATTAGGCATGGCCCTGATATTTGGGAAAACTCCGAATACCGAGGCAGCTGTTCAAAACCCCACTAGGCCGCCCGGTTTGACTGAAATAGTGGGCAGACCTGTCAGCACTGTGGTTATAAACCTCTGAACTGTGGTTTTAAACCGCAATATGAATCCATATTAGGAATAGGAGCTAATTTACTGACAAAATAAGAGAAATAAAAACCTCAGGATCATGTAGAGTGGGTTAATATGAACATTTTAGTAGCAGTTACAGAGAGAGGGCCATAATTTCTTAGTGTAAAGTCAGTTGGAACCAGAGTTGTTGGAGCTGTAACTGCGCCCACACTCACTTCCTATTGGTGGGTAGCGGGTTAGCTATGTCCAATTATATAAACAATCTTTCCTTTGTACACTATTGTCTGGAAGTGTGTTTTGACAAAGCAAACAGTGCAGATGACAGCCCCGACTCCAGCACACTCTGCAGGACCCTGTGGGCTTGTTACGCGCAGCCCTCCAAGCCGCCGTATGCAAATGGAGATCAGGAAGGCGGATTTCAGATGCGATAATTATGAATTTATTTGTAAGCTGTCACTTCCCTTAATGCTCAGGGACTTCAAAATGCGTTCAAATGAAAGAGTTGACGCAGGATCAGGTTGGAGAGAGGCACAGATTCTAAAAACATGCGATTCTCATGACGACGCGAGCCGGATCCAACAGTGTGGAGACAAGCAGAAAACTCCAAAATATTTACGTGTTTTTATTGGGTAACATCTGAACATGAAGGGTTTGAACAGCGGGTGATGCAGACACAGAGCTAATGTGGAGCCTACATCACTGAGACAGACCACAGCACTGAGCCAACTCACAAACAAACAAACAACAAGAGTTTTTTCTTTTTAAATATATAAATATGTCTCTCTTTAACTTTTGTCAATGTTAAATCCAACAAAAACAAGAACTGTACCGCGCCACCCGTGTGAGTTTACAATATATATCATCAGTAAAAAGTTTGGACACACGTTTTCTTTCTTATTTCCATGACTATTTACATTGTAGATTCTCACTATTTTTGTTTTATTTTGTGGTTTTTACCTTTTGCTTGGATAACTGGTTTGAACTTTTTGCTTTTTTTAACCCTGAAAAGGCACAGCTCTGAAGTGAAAACCATTTCAGGGACTTTATCATGAAAATCATCGAGAGAAGGCCAAGAGTTTTCAGCCCTGTTAACAACTCTGAGGATCTGAATGTGAAATACAGAACAAACAAATAGAGTAATAATATTAATTTAACTTTTTTAATTTGCTACATAATTCTTATACCTTCATTCATACAATTTAAGATGAAGTAATAAAAAAAAAAATACAGTAGATGAGAAGGCGTGTCCAAACTTTTGACTGGTAATATTGAGTTTACTCCAGACAAGTTTCTCGATTTCACTTTTGTCGACGACTTGAATCACAACAATAAGACAGATCTTTCTGCACAATGACAAACCAGTGACCAAACCAGTGACCCTTCGGTGGGTTACTGCTCTCACTGGGCCTCATTCATGGATCTTTTCTTTAAAAATGGTCGTAACTTCCACTGTATGAAGATGCAGAGAGAACTCCCCAGATTCACGAAGTGTTTTTAAGCAGACAAATTCCTTCTCATGTGACGGTTGCGCTGAATTCACCAACCCTCAGCAACGAACACCTCCATACTCATTTATTTAAGGGAATTACATAGAAAAGTAATAGGTTTTTGGTTGGAAACGCCCCTGAACTTCCAAAGGGTGCATAAGACATAAGAGTGGGAGTGGGTGGAGGGGGGAATAATTAATAACTAATAATAGGAAATAATGTAAGAAATATAAACCTCACAGTTATGCAGGAATTAGAATTTTTTGTCACATTATCAGAGTAATAAAATTCGAAAACAGTAGAATTTTTGTTCTTATGAGTGCTCCTGAATGTTCGTAGGATTTGTTCTTCCAGAAGAACATTTTCAGTTAAGAAACAGTTTCCTGAATGCCAAAAATGTTCGTAAGAAGCCCTTAAGTACAAATATGTTCATAAGACAGTTTCATGAATGAGCCCCAATGTTCCTCTGCTTCTCATTACAGCTATTTAAACATTCAGCTCAGCTCAGGAGAGATGTAATAAAACGAGTATCACAGCGGTTTGGTGTTTGTGTGAGGAGCTGGGGACTTACCTGAGAGCGTTCAATCAGACGAAGAGAATGAGGAGAAGCAGCACATGGAAGAAAGAAGAGGAAAACGCAATTAGGATTCAATTGTTTTGAGACAATGGCACTTTAAATACAATACTGTGTTTTTATTGATGCATTCAGCCTTTCCTGACCAGCATCCATGTTGACGTCATTACATTTATTTTGAATTTCCAGTGCACTGAATGACTTTAATTCAATGAGGAAATTGTAGATAAATATTAATAAATAAAAATAAATATAAAACCTAATATTGGCCCACTGCAGCACCATTGTTATTGCAAAATCCAAGGTGTTTCAAGCCAATATTTTTGACAATTCTTGTTGAAATAATCTCAGATTTTCACAGAATGTATAGAAACAGAGCAAGACTTTATATGTAATGTTTTATTTTTGTTCTGTCAAGTAATTTCGTGTTTTGGAATATGCTCGCACACAGTCACCCAATGAAAAATCTGGGAAACTTCAACAGGCAAAGAAAGTCCCACAATAAACTCATGATATTCAACAGCTAAATTTCACTCAGCTAGACTAGAGCAAGTAGTTTTCAAGATAAAATGATGGCATATTTTTTGGGACACCCTCTATAATAAAAATACAAGAAGCAAATCAGAGCAACACTATTTGACAAAGCCATGTAGTGGTAGTTTTTAACAGCTCCTTTAGTTCAGCAGAGACTGAAATTATCCAAATGATTTAGAGTGTTTTCTATTTGAGAGCCTAAATCTGCAGGGTTTGTGTGTTAAACATGTGTGAATGAAACAATGCGGAAACATCATAATAACATAGTGCTTAAAACAGCTTAGTAGTCCTTTAAGGCTATGTTAAGACAATTTCTTTCTGGTTTTCCATCAGGTTTGTGAGTGTGACGGTTCTGGACATGTCCCTCACAGACAGAGGACGCAGACTCTGAGGACACAGCTCTGACGGGCCTCATGATTGACAGCTGGGACAGACTGGATGTACAGGGACTCTTCAAGGACAAGTCCGGTAATAGTGTGAAGAAATGTCACTATTATATCAGCCACATTATTGTTTACCATACTATACGTTTGCAGTATAGTTAAGAGTTTTGTTGGGTCATAGGAGACTGTGACTTCAAACATTATTCTCTTATAGTTGGGGTAGAAAGTGATAAAAAGTCCATGTTTCCATGGAGTTATTCCTTTGCATGGAATGTTTTACAGAAGGGCATTAAACATATCTGCCTTGGGTTTGTTCAGCTATGAAGGTAAGGTAAGGTAACTTTATTTCTATAGCACAGACACATGTCCCCAAAGACACTTTACACAGCATTATTAACAGAGCATTCTACATTCACTCCATGGTGGTGTAAGCTCCTGTTGTAGCCACAGCTGCCCTGGAGCAGACTGTAAAGCTCAAAAATACCTGATCTGACCTTGACCTTGTCTCCATTATGATTACCAAGTTTATTTCCATTCTGTGGAATAATCAAGGCGATATCTCCAAGAAGGTGGCAAACCCTCCGACACAAAAGCTACACTTTTTATTCAAAAGGTGTAGCTTTTGTGTTGGAGGTTTTGATACACTTTTGTGCCTTTATATTATTATTTGTTATATTTATGCATGCATGTACAATATATATATGTGTGTGTGTGTGTGTGTGTGTTTATGCATATGTATGCATGCATGTGTATGTATAGGTATATATGTGTGTTTATATGTATGTACATACAGATGTATGTATGTATGTAAGTGTCAACCATGTGCTAAGGTTAAAGGTGTTGGGGTAGGACATGATACGTTTTTTAACTTCAACCTACTCCTTTTGAGCGCCAGAAATGGTCTCAAACATGTCCATATCCTTATGTTTGTAATGTACCTTGCTCAAACTAAAATTAAAAAAATGAAATCATTGATTTTTTTTCGGTAATTGTAGTTTTGAATAGTAAGTACTTTATATAAGTAAAGTATATTTTTAAGATTATACTTGTAATTAGAGATTGTCGGATGATCTTGGATGAAATGACTTCAGCTGTGTTACAAACACGAGAGGTCGGGCTGTTGGGACTCAACACTGGAGCGGCTCACAGCACCACAGCTCCAGGAGAGTGTGTGTATGTGTGTGTGTGTGTGTGTGTGTGTGTGTGTGTGTGTGGAAAACGCCTGCGCAAGCAATATTCACTTGAGTCCTATTTTTGCATGTACCTTCGCAACAAGTGCCCCAGGAAACAAACAGGAGCTATAATATATAATCACTGATTCCACAGAATATAGGTCCTATATTACACAAAACTGACTGCTGTGAACACAAACTTTCTTTTGGAGAAGAATACAGTTGCTGCAAATGAATGAACTATTGTGTTTGGATCTCCCGTTATTAAAGCTCATTACACTTTACTCACTGACCAGTTCATACAGTGATCTTTAACGTGCGTCTGTCTTTTCTAACAGTTGTTGCAGCAAACACAAAGCAGACTGTACCTGTGTGACACCAACAAGTCTCTTCTCTCCAACTAATGAGCCATAAATAACACAGTGAAGGAGTCCACACAGAGCAGCGTATATCAGCCTGAGCTCTGTGTGATGGACTGAAACTCCGCCCACAGACGCCCAGCACAAACTCAGGTCCAGCCAGAAGAAACACAGACGCCCGGCACAGACACAGACGCCCAGCACAGACACTGGTCCACCCGGCACACACACACACATGTCCACCCGGCACACACACACACATGTCCACCCAGCACACACACACACACGTCCACCCGGCACACACACACGTCCACCCGGCACAAACACACGTCCACCCAGCACACACACACACATGCCCACCCGCCACACACACACGTCCACCCGGCACACACACACACGTCCACCCAGCACACTCACACACGTCCACCCGGCACACACACACACGTCCACCCAGCACACACACACATGTCCACCCGGCACACACACAGACGTCCACCCGGCACAAACACAGACGCCCGGCACAAACACAGGTCCCTGTTTATTTCGGGAGCTCCAGCCGCACATTCATCTTGGCTTTCTCCAGGTGCAGCTCTGACAAACACACTGGGAGCTGTGGGCCGGCCAAACTCTGCACCATTCTCATGGTCCACAATGAAATATACTTGAAGTTCACTGTGTAATTTTTCTGGTCCAGGGTCCACCACCTGCTTGTCACTGTGGAGTTGTTAATGCTTTGCCTGAAATGTTCCACAGTATGGCATTAAACGTATCAATCGCCATGGAGACAGGTGGTGCAAGCATGGAGAGGAGAGCCCCCTCACAGTAAGACTCTATGTTTTTTCAAGGTATTTTTTTTAGCATTAAATGCACCTGTATTAGAATTTAATAAATCTTCATGAAGACCAGCAGATGGTGGAACTCCCACCAGAAATGTTTCATACTGCAACTTTACAAAGACACTACATAAGCCCCTGTGAGGTTTCCAACAGTTATGTCTGGTTAAGATTGAAGTGATTTCTCTATATCTGCTGCATACTCAGAGCACTGCCCTGTCCACCCCCAAACCACAGACTATATCCTGAGTCACTGCGTTTTTTAGACCATGTACTAGTCGTGTAGCAGCAGAGCTGATTCACCTGACCCGGGCTCATATATATTCTACAGACGCCCTTATCGAGCTAAAACACAGGCTCTGTGCTCTGACCCTCACTCACACAGGGGCTGTAATCAGCCCGGGCTGCACACATGACCAAAGTGGCGGTAAATGACATTTCCCAAACTGCTGCTCACACGGCTGTTATCAGGGACGCAGACAGGTGCAGGTGACAGGTGCAGGTGACAGGCTCAGTCAGACAGGTCCAGACAGACCTGCTCCTTATCACACCGAGCTCTGAGCTACAGCTCCATCACACACAGGCTACAAAAGCCTCAGAGCTCACACAGGTCACGGTGAGCGGCTGTGAGGGAACACAAATGTAAAATGTGTTTGCTTTGGAGAAATCTACCTGTAAAATGTGTGTTTACAATACTGAGCCTGATTATTATTTGACATCATTTGCTGGATTATTAATGTGTGCAGACAAAGAACATTGTGGCACCTGCACAGCTCCAGTGAAAAGCTCACAAGTGATGAGCCCTGAGATACATAATACAACACAACGCAATTACCCACAGATACAAGAGACATCTCACATCCACACCATCATTCATCAGAAGTGTTTGTAGTGAGGGACAGAACGGCTGCAGCTTTTAAACCCTCGATAACAGAGCAGAACATTTAATATTTAAAGTCACTAATGGTGCTTTAACAGAAGACCCTATGGGGGAAAAGAAAATCCATAAATAATGAAATAATATCACGGCTGTAAATGGACACGCGGAACAGTCGAATGAGTTTGTGATAAAAGAATCAGGGCTCAGACGGGGGCCAAACTTCAGACACAGAGGGAATAGGGAGGATGGGAGGATGGGGTGTGGGGCTGATAGCTGCAGTTTGAACTCGTATAGATTATTTGTACTGTGTGATTAAACATTCAGCACTGGGCCATGCTATAGAAACAGTTTTCATAATGTATGGAGTTAGTTTCTTTCTTATCTACCACAGCTTTCTACTATAGCTGCCAGTCAAACTGCTTTTATCACCTAGTATTGCGTATTCATATTTTATTTTGTTGTATTTATTTTAATTTCTTACTCTGTGCCAGAAGGAGGAGTGCCTGTGTGCTGACGGGACAGATCTAATGATGTACTGACAGTTTCAAGACATCATGAATAATAAATAAGGCTAAAAACAATACGGTTACTGTTGGCAGGTTTTAAAGGGCCCCAATCTGAAAGAGGGCGCCTGATTGGTCTGTTATTAATGTCCATATCTTGATTTATGGGCAAAAAGGCAAAATAAATGTAGAGCGGGTTAATACAAACATTTGAAAACCAAAATGACGAGTCTGACAGCAGCAGTTACAGAGAGAGGGGCGAGGTTTTTTCAACGGAAAGTGAATTGGAGCCAGAATCGAAGCATCCTCATGTTCACTTCCTGTTTGAAACTTAGTGCCTGGAAAATTCACTTTGTCCACTGCAAAAAAGCTTGGTCAAAATGTAAGATATAAACACTTAAATCTATCAAAAAATGACTTAAAAGTAGTGAAATGATCTGTCCATGCAGCAAGATCATTTCACTTGACAAATTATCTTAAAATACATGACCTTTAGACGAGAATGAGCAGTCTCTTAAGTGTCCATGGGCTGGAAATAAGTTTATGGACGCTAAGTTTGAGAGAAACCTACTTAAAACCAATTTAGGATTAGTGTTCATGGGCTGATAATAAGTTCTCAGATGCCAAATTCTAGATAAAATGCTTTAAATTCTGCTAAATTCTAGATAAACACACTTAAAACAAGTTTATGATGAGTATGAATAGCCTGATAATAAATTCAAAGATGCTAAATTGTAGATATAAGTACTTCAAATCAGTCTTACATGATAGTAGTTAGTAGTAAGTCTTGTATCGAGCAAATCTGAATCACTGAATCTAAAAACAAGTGAAGAGTTGCAGGGAAAAACTCTGGTAAATGGATTGTAGCTTCTTTTAAACATGTATTGCCTAAATTAAACAACTAAAACTAAAGATTTTCTGACTAGTTGAGTCCTGGAAGAAATATATGTGATCATTTTTAAGATTATACAACTAATTCAGAACTAGTAAATAGGTCATAAATTTGAAAACAAGATGAATAATCTGATATAAGTTTTAAAATCTTTGCCAGCACTGCAAAAAAACAAAATCTAGCCAAGTTAAGATGACTTGAATTAAGATGATTTGAGTAAATTTCACTTGACAAGTAAAATGATCTGCCAATGGAACAAGACTTTTTGTACTTAAAATATGAAAATGCATCTTGCTACACTGAAAATAAGAAACAAAACTGAATGTTGCTAGAATTAAGAAAAATACACTTGTTCCTTTGGTAGATCATTTTACTTGTCAAGTTAAATCTACTCAAATAAAGTCAAATATTCTTAATTTAAGTCATTTTAACTTACCTAGATATTGTTGTCTTTCTTTTTTTTTCACTGAGATCAGAGAAATTTCCCTGTCGTCCAGGTAGAATCCATGGTAAAGGAGAGAATTCAAAATTTGTCAACTGGACAAAGTTTATTTAGTTCTGAACTGAAGACACAGCTTGGATGAGCTGTGAAAACGTATTTGACCAAATAAATATTCAATCAATCAATCAATCAAACTTATTTATAGAGCGCTTTTCATACAAAAATGTAACAGAAGCCGCTTTACAGTTATTTAAAAAAAGAACAGTCCCACATTTCCCACATTTCTGTCATGTCTAGATATTACAATCCTACATAAAGCTAAACTAAATAAGTGAGTCTAACTGTGACATAACTATTGTCCAGTTGACAAATCTGAATTCTCTCCTTTGCCACTAATTGCTTATATTTCCATTGTAAAGCTGCTAAAACACAGTTTTGTGTTGTGATTTGGTGAGTTCTGGGCTTTGGCTGCTAATAAAAATGATCTGGTTCAACTTTTTGGTGATTTCATGCCAAAGTGGAATATGACCAATGGGAAAAATGACTCGGCCCATCTGGGAGTGTGACTTCATCTGCAGAATCTGAACTCCACTGATGTCCACCTCGGCAGCTCGCGGGTGAAATCTGCTTCTGGTCCTGCTCTGTTGTTGTGGTGTTGTTGTTGTTGTCAGTGTAAAGGACTTTTGAGTGTACACGTGTCCACAAACCAGAGCCGCGCTGCATTTCTGTTCCTTTGGCAGATGGCTCTTCTCTCACTGTCAAAACTGGACCGAGTTTGTTGGAGCAGCTGCTTTAGCGTCACACAACTGTCAGCAGAGCCCGCTCCGCCATCACCTCCTCCAGCACCGCTACACACACACACACACACAATGTCCTCACACACACAGCTCCATACACACAAAGCTCCACACACACACTCACACACACATACAGATAATGTCCTCACACAAACACACGGCTCTGCATTTACATATACACTGCTACACACACATACAGACAATGTCCTCACACACACTCACACATACAGATAATGTCCCCACACACACTCACACATACAGATAATGTCCCCACACACACTCACACACATATAGGTAATGTCCTCACACACACTCACACACAGATAATGACCTCACACACACTCACATACATACAGATAATGTCCTCACACACACTCACACACATACAGATAATGTCCCCACACACACTCACACACATACAGATAATGTCCTCACACACACTCACACACATACAGATAATGTCCCCACACACACTCACACACATACAGATAATGTCTTCACACACACTCACACACATACAGATAATGTCCTCACACTCACGCACACACATACAGATAATGTCCTCACACACACTCACACACATACAGATAATGTCCTCACATGCACACATACAGATAATGTCTTCACACACACTCACACACATATAGGTAATGTCCTCACACACACTCACACACAGATAATGACCTCACACACACTCACACACATACAGATAATGTCCTCACACACACTCACACACATACAGATAATGTCCCCACACACACTCACACACATACAGATAATGTCCTCACACACACTCACACACATACAGATAATGTCCTCACACACACTCACACACATACAGATAATGTCCTCACACTCACGCACACACATACAGATAATGTCCTCACACACACTCACACACATACAGATAATGTCCTCACATGCACACATACAGGTAATGTCCTCACATACACTCACACACATACAGGTAATGTCCTCACACACATACAGATAATGTCCTCACACACACTCACACACATACAGATAATGTCCTCACACACACAGACACACACATACAGATAATGTCCTCACATACACTCACACACATACAGGTAATGTCCTCACACACACACACATACAGATAATGTCCTCACACACTCACACACATACAGATAATGTCCTCACACACACTCACACATAGCTCCGCATTCACATACACACAGCTACACACACATACACATAATGTCCTCACACACACACACAGCTCCGTACACACACAGCTCCACACACACACACACACACACATACAGATAATGTCCTCACACACACTCACACACATACAGATAATGTCCTCACACACTCACACACATACAGATAATGTCCTCACACGCACACACACACACACATACAGATAATGTCCTCACACACACTCACACACATACAGATAATGTCCTCACATACACTCACACACATACAGGTAATGTCCTCACATACACTCACACACATACAGGTAATGTCCTCACACACATACAGATAATGTCCTCACACACACTCACACACATACAGATAATGTCCTCACACACACAGACACACACATACAGATAATATCCTCACATACACTCACACACATACAGGTAATGTCCTCACACACACACACATACAGATAATGTCCTCACACACTCACACACATACAGATAATGTCCTCACACACACACACACACACACACACACACACATACAGGTAATGACCTCACACACACTCACACACATACATGTAATGTCATCACATACACTCACACACATACAGATAATGTCCTCACACACACTCACACATATACAGATAATGTCCTCACATACACTCACACATAGCTCCGCATTCACATACACACAGCTACACACACATACACATAATGTCCTCACACACACACATACACACAGCTCTGTACACACACAGCTCCACACACACACACACACATACAGATAATGTCCTCACACACACTCACACACAGCTCCGCATTCACATACACACAGCTTCACACACCTACAGATAATGTCCTCACACACACTCACACACAGCTCCATATGCACACACACATACACAAACACAGTTCCGCACAACTCACACACAGCTTCACACACACTCACACACATCTCCACACACACTTCACACAGACTCACAACATCAGACAGATTCACACACAATGTCCCCACATACACTCACACTCACTCATACAGATAATGTCCCCACACAACTCCACACATACACACATGATGTCCTTAAACACACTCACACAGATAATGCCCCTACACACAGTCACATACTCACACAGATAATGTCCCTACACACAGTCACATACTCACACAGATAATGTCCCTACACACAGTCACATACTCACACAGATAATGTCCCTACACACAGTCACATACTCACACAGATAATGTCCTACACACAGTCACACACTCACAAAGATAATGCCCCTACACACAGTCACATACTCACACAGATAATGTCCATACACACAGTCACATACTCACACAGATAATGTCCATACACACAGTCACATACTCACACAGATAATGTCCATACACACAGTCACACACTCATACAGATAATGTCCCTACACACAGTCACATACTCACACAGATAATGTCCCTACACACAATCACACACTCACAAAGATATTGTCCCTACACACAGTCACATACTCACACAGATAATGTCCCTATACACAGTCACACACTCATACAGATAATGTCCCTACACACAGTCACATACTCACACAGATAATGCCCCTACACACAGTCACATACTCACACAGATAATGTCCCTACACACAGTCACACACTCACACAGATAATGTACCTACACACAGTCACACACTCACAAAGATAATGTTCCTACACAACTCCACACACACACTGACACACACTCACCCAGAAACACACACACACAGCTCCAGGCACACACATAGACACACATTCTCACACACAGCTGCACACACAGACACACACTCACACAGATACAGCCCAGCCTTCATTGCAAAAACAATCCTTGAATTGAGAAACTAAGACTTGAATTAAAGACTTTAAGACTTTAATTTTATCATGATTTGAGGCCATTTCACTTGACAAGTAAAATTATCCCCCAACGGAACAAGACGTTTTGAAATTAAAAGTACATTGTGTACCTTTTCTGGTGGAGAGTCTGTCAAATGCTTTTCTCCATGGAGATGTTATTGTTGTCTATAATGTTCCACAGTATGGCTTTAAATCTTTCAATCTTCATAGAGACTAAACCAGACCAAGTTACAGGTCAGATCTGTGGAGAGACGACGGCAGTCACAGTCAGAATGCCTGTTTTACTGAGCTATAAAACCACCTGTAACTGAATAAATGTATAGTAGAGCTGTTTAAAGTCATATTGTGGAACATTCCAAGTAGAGTAAGGGTATATCGATAGAAGCAAGTTACCAAAAAGTTACATAGTGCAGTTAAGATAAGAAAAACAACAACTCTGCACAAAATATAACGTTGCCAGAATTAAGAAAGTGGAATCTACTCAACTAAAGTAAAAAGTTCCTAATCTAAGTCGTTTTAATTGACGTAGACTTTGCGTTTTGCAGTGTTGTCGCCGTGTGCGCTGACAGTTCTCAAACACAGGACTGAGGCTGGTGCTGGAGAGGGAGACTCAGGGGACGAGGTGTGGTTTGTGTCTGACGGAGGGAGACGACGAAGGGAGTGAAAAGACGAAGAGACTGTTCAGCGGCGCGTGTGGGGACGGCGAACAGTGAACACGGCGGCGTCTCTGATATGAAGTCGAGAGCTTTTTTAATACCCACTTCCAACAAATCTCCCGTCTTTTTTCTTCAGTTTTTCTGCCAAACTTACTTTTTTACCATTTCCTCAAGTGTTGAAATTGTATGAAATTATACACATATCTGAGCTCCTACAGCGACAAAACACTCCACAGCATGATGTCACCAGGTGGAGTTCTTAGTGCTACTTTGTGTTTTTAAAGCTCATACCCTTTACTCGATTCGATTCTGACCATTTAACTGCTCAAGTCTCATTTAAGGATGCACCGATACTGATACTGGCATAGAATATATGACGATTCAGGGAAATTAACAGTATTGGGTATCGGTTCCATGATATCGGTTGAGTCAATATCCTGGGTGGAATCTACAGACTGACCCAGGACTTTGCATGAACTTTAATTTGTTACTGATACATCAACGAACACCAAAGTTCTTGTAGAGGTGCAAATGCAGTGTGGACTTTGATCTAAGATGCTTTTTGTGATATGGTCAAAACTATTTTTTTGTATTTTATGAGAATGTTTTAATGTAAATATCTAACAGTTTTTTCTTGTTGTAGAGTGGGCTGAGTGGTTCAACGCAAGAAAAATTATCTGACAAAGACTTTTTCCAAAATGTTATCTGTCCACGCAGCAAGACCATTTCACTTGACAAGTTATCTTAAAATAAACTTCCTCTAGACTAAAATGAAGCCGTCTCTGGTAAATGTTCATGGGCTGGAAATAAGTTTACAGATGTTTTAGATAAACATACTCAACTATCAAGCAAATCTGTATCACTGAATCTAAAAACAAGTTTAGTGTTGCAGAGGAAAACTATGGAAAATGGATTGTCACTTCTTTTAAACATTTATTGCCTTAATTTAAGATTTTAAGACTAGTTGAGTCATGGAAGAAATATATGTGACCATTTTTAAGATTATACAACCAATTCAGAACTAGTAAACTGATAATAAATCTGAAAACAAGATGAATAACCTGATAGAAGTTTTCAAATCTTGGCCAGATCAGAGTGATTTGCAGTGCAGTCTATGGTTCAACCTAATTGCGAAATGTTATTTAAAAATTAAAAAAGCTTTTGAACATCAGCCTTGGTGTGCTTTGCATTTTTTCACTTTTAACTTGCAGTGTCATAACAGTTACATAACACAATCAGATCAATTTTGTAATAAGTTTATTGTTGAGACAAAAAAGGCATTTTCAATCCCTGCACTGGTATCAGTTAATACCAGATATCAGCAGATCCTTAGATTTAGGATCAATATCAGTATCAGAACTGAAAACCTGGATTGGTGCATTCACTAGCACCTACAAAGCAAAGCTAGCTATTGTTTTGAACCTTTAAACTTCAAATCAGCCATGCACCACCTGGGAGAGCCCTTTCATGATTGGCTGCAACAAATAAACTCTTTCTGTGCTTAAAAACAACAGAATTGCATTGTAAAGATGCACTATGCAACGTTTTGGTGGGGGATCCATCACCTGCTTGTTTCTATGGACATGTCATCCTTCTTCCTGGAATGTTCCACAGTGTGACATTAAACACTACTTTAAATTTATTCAATTATAGCTGGTTTTATAGCTCCAAAATACCCAGAAAAGAGGCATTCTGACTGTGAGCCATGGAAATAGAAAGGTTTAATACTGTGAAACATTCCAGATAATCCGAGAACATTTCCATGGAGAAAAGCATTTGATGCACCCTCCACCAGAAAAGTTTCACAATGCACCTTTAAGTATTTTTTTTTTTATCTCTCAAGTAACTACGGAACAAGTTCAAACATTATGAGACTTTCTGGCTTACTATGGCCCATAAATAGTCTAACTACAGAAATGTACAGGATATCGACTAGGGATGTAATGATATCCAAATTTCTCGATACGATGTTTTCACAATATTTGCTGAGATGTCAGTTAATGAAAAGGAGCAGAAAGAAGAGTCATCTTATGTAATCTGCCCCATTTTCCCTTTTCCAGACAACACATTAACACTGAGAGTTACTTTAAAACATTTCAAATGAATACAACACTTAACAAATGTATTAAACCACCAGTCATGAAAACAAGAAAACATAACTTCATAGTATATCCAAAATCAAATGAACAATTCCATTGTTATTCATAAAAAAATTACCTACTGGAATAAGAATAAGAATATATTATTTGTTGACAAATAATAACCAAAAATGTGAATATTTAGTGTGAGCACTTTTGGCACAGATAACAGTGCATTCTTACTGCTTTGTTTTTATGTCGTTTTGTAAAGTCTCTTTTGTTATCGAGTTCCAAATAGTTTGTAGCTGTCCCCACTTACATTAGATGAGACTTTGATGTAATTCTTGGAAATTATTAAACTTGAACCTTTATGGATAGCAACAATAGTTATATTTTAGCATTAAAGATATTGTTTTGATAAAAAAAAAATCTTGCATATACTGGAGGATTAACCATTAAACCATGTTAAATTACATATAGCAGCAGTGGCAAACACCTTATACTGGGTGGTGGTCTAATAAATCTGTTAAGCACTGTACATTTCATTTCATTCACAATTGCAAACAGAAATCTTCACTTTTACAAACAACTTAGTTTTCTTTTTCATACATACACATTGCACCGGATTTTATGTATTTTTAAATTCCATTATTGTAATTGATCCTTTGATTTCTTTATCATAAATGAACTCCTTTTACAGCGACACTTTGCTCCATAACCTTACTAAGTGTTTCAACGAAATCCCTCTCCTCAAACGCACCTGTCGCCCAGTCAGGTGCACAGAGTCTCCACAGTATCGACCACCCAATGTCCCTTTGCTCTCTGACCAGAACTATCCTGCAATATTATACCACAAAAAAGGCAGAGTGTGAAAAGAGGAGAGAAAAGGAAATGATAACGTAGTCATTCTTTTCTTTTAGCGCTGATGAGAGACGCCCCGCTCACGTCCTCCTGATCAATATCTAATCTGCAGAAGTAAATGGCCTCTTGTTTGTCGTCCATCTTTGAGGAAATGTGGCACCTGACATGGACAAGGACATCCATCACGTCAGGACATAATGATCTGAGGAGGGACACGGGGCTTGGAGAGGGCGGCTGTGAGGAGAGCCTGTCACACATTTACACAACACAAGTACTTCGGATTACTCCAAAGAATTCAAGAATGTATGAATCATGCTCCAAGTCTGCCATCGCTACTTTTGAGCTCAGCGCTGTTTTGTTTCCATGGCGCTATTAGACTGTATAAATGAACATGGCAAACCCGCTCTCCACTAAAATCCAAACGGGAAGTGAGCATGACCGGTTCAGGCTCCATCGGCTCCAGTTCACTTTGCGTTGAAAATCTCCGTACCTGCTGCTGTCAGACTCCTCATTTTGGTCTTAAAATGCTTGTATTAATGTTTTAATGTTTTTATTTAGCTATTTTGTCCATAAAACAAGATAATAAATGATAATTGAGAGTAATTATTATTATGTGAGCAGACAGAAGCAACATTGGTTTTTACTAGTGCTGTCAATCGATTAAAATATTTAATCACGATTAATCTCACGAATGTCATAGTTAACTCCCACATTTTGAATAATAATTTTAATACTCTTATCAACATAGAAAAGTGCAACTGCAAATGTTTTTGCACCCCAACGCTGCTGAACTAAGGGTGATGACGTCATGACGTTTTAGCGGAGAAAATAAGTCCAGCGGTAGAAGTATCTATTAAATCTTGAAGCAGATACGAGATATGAGTATTCTGCGAAACGCTCCTCTGTGAGTTTATGGATATTACAACAGCTCGGATCAGTGAGGACGGCCGGAGGAGAGAGTCTGCAAAACTTATTTCTGCCACAGTTTACACTGGGGAACAATTTTGAAAAAAAAAAAAAAATCTGTTGAGTTAGATTTTTATACTGATTAAAACTAAAACTGGCATGCTGATTCCAAAATTGCAGTCAGTTTTTTCCTAGCCCGTCAAGGTTTTTCTCCACAGCTTATCCTCCAGATAAGCAAAATTCCACGGATTCGCTGTGGTAAGACTTGCAGCTGATTACGACTGGACTCATCTACAGCTACGAGTCGACTTGTTTGTGAGTCACAGTTGAGACAGTGAGAGGTGTGTGCAGCTCCCAACAGGTCAGGACTATAACAGTACAATTACAGCAGCCATATCCTTTCTAAAACATGTATAAACATTGCATTCATGCCTGTTTCTTTCATAGTTCATTGTATGTCACTATTTGAACATTTTTATAAAACAAGCACTTATCTGTTAACCCCCATAGACCGACGGGAGCACCCGCGCTCCCAGTTTCCATGCGCAATTTCTCATAGCTCCTGAACTACATGACTATCGAAAAAATTCCAACAGTTTCTGAAAGCAGAGAAGTTGCACCTTCTACCCATATAAGGTTATTACGGTAAATTTCTGCAGAACCTGGCACAGAGCCTGTAGTATCAACTGCAGAGAGGCGGAGGTTTGGAGAGAGCGGCGGTAGTGGTGGTTTTTCTGTGCTTTTTCATTTTCAGGGAATAATTTAGCTTTATAAAATGCTTCTTTATATAAAAAAAAGATATTTATATAACTGTACACTGTATCTATGACTTTATTTGAGTGATCTGATCTTACAGTGGAATACATGTTTTTTCTCAATTCAAGCAACATTCGATTTTGTGTAAGTGCAAAAAGTTTTTCGTATTTTACTTGTCAAGTGAAATTTACTCAAATCATGATAAAACTTTCTTAATTCAAGTCGGCTTAAATTGGCTAGATTTTGTTTTTTGCTGTGCGGTTGACATTGAATTCACATTTGGCGCTCTAAGGAGCAGAACTTCTGGGGCAAATAAACCAAAATCAAAATTAAAATAGACACTGAGATATTGAAATAAACTTAAAATTAGATATAAATAGAGATAAATAGAGGTTGAAATCAGTTTTTTGTTTGACACTAAAACTGAATAATGCCATTTTATTGTTCTTCGTTCTTAACTGAAACTCAAAAGAACGAATGATACTCTTGCTCCGGGAGTCAAACCCAGAACCTTCTCACTCTTTGGCAGAAGTGCAATCCTCTGCACCACCGCGAGCTCAAACCTCTTTTTCCTTCCTTTCTTTCGTTCTGTTGCTTCCACGGGCCGAGTCCTGCGCCTGTTCCTCCTCTTGTTCCGTCTTGTTACCGGAGGGACCCCTAGGACCCCCTCTCTCTCATCAGAAGCCCGTACGAGGGGCCTCTCTAAGAAAAGCCCGCTCCCTCGTGTATGTTGTGAATAATGCTAGCAAACGCACACACATGTCTGACAGCGCACGTCTGACCCCCGCGCCCCTGACAGTTAAAGCAGCCTCTTTTTCCACATTTATTCTCATGCCTTGTCTCCGCAATTACCATGTTCCATCTCGGCCCGTCCCCGTCGTCACCCGCAAACCCCACAAGGACTGCTACTCTTTCTCCTGCTCCAGCAATTACTGCCCTATCTCTTTGAAACAAAAACTTTGGTGTAGAATATTAGAAAATGTCAAATTCAGGTTATTTTTCACTTAAGTCCAAAGGCGATGCAGAGCTGGGAGGGAAGAGTCTTTTCCACGTGCTGAATTATGCATGAAGCTCCAGGTCCATCATTATTTTACAGCGGAGGTGCGGAGAGCTTTGCCAAGAGACCGGGGACAATACGAGACTCTCAACACAAGACAACAGCCACTACGGGCAAAACACACACTCTGATACGTGTTTGTAGAGTGCTACGCTCACGTCACCGGATAAAACTTATTACGGATGTCAAATTCAGATGGAGAAACTGACCAATAAGTTCTTACATCTCGATAAGACTGGAGTAAAAGATCCTACATTACACAAACTGGACTCTCGTGAGCGTTAAGTCGTGTTATAATTTCGTTATTTCATCAAAAATAGACCCAGAGTTGTGTTTTGTTTCACTATTATTAGTCCAGCTACATCTCCAAAGCTCAAAATGCCCTGGTCCACCTTGTGATGTCATGTAGTAGAGGTAGTTTTCAAGTAAACAGCTACTTTTTGCTTTTTATTCAGGAGAGACGGGTGACTCCAGGGCTCAGTTTATCCAGATGATTCTAGTGAAGGTGTGTGGAGTTTAAAAACACAATAGAGATCCATGGATTGTTGTCTACATTGCAAAAAAGTTTGGGCAAAATGTAAGATATAAACACTTAAATCTATCACAAAATGGATTAAAAGTAGTGAAATGATATGTCATCTTAAAATAAATGTCCTAGAATGAAACAGTCTCAGAACTGGTAAGTAGAGAATAAATCTGAAAACAAGATGAATAACCACATAGAAGTTTTAAAATCTTGGCCAAATCAGAGAAATTTGCAGCATATGTTTTTTTTTTTTTTTTTTTGAGTGCTACAAAATGACCAAATTAACTACAACAACAACTACTACTACTACGACTACTACTTGAGCTTCCTTCCTTCCTTCCTTCTTTCCTTCATGTATTGCCGTATGACATCACATGGTGGAACATGGTGTTTTATTTTTGGGAGAACTCAGTCTAAATCTGCAGGGTTTGTGTATTAAACATGTGTGAATGAAACAAAACACAACTCCAGGTCTGTTTGTGATGAGGAAACTACATTAGAACATAGACAATAGTGTAAAACAGGCCCTTTAAATGCTGCTAAATCACTTTTCCTAGCACCATATGCTGCTATGTTAAGCAGTTTTATCCAGGTGGAATACAGTGTATTTGTCATTCATGGATTCTGATTTTGGAAATACAGGGTGTCCCAAAAAATTGGACATCATTGCGCAGTCCAATAATTTTGGCAATACTTGTTGAAATAACCTCAAATTTTCACAGAATCTATAGAAACAGATCAAGATTTTATATTTCATGTTTTATTTTTGTTCTGTTTTCAGGTTGAGTCACTCACTCCCAAAGAGAAGTGATTTTGCATCTTGGAATCTGCTCACACACAGTCATCCAATACTGTGCAGACTTCAGTGCAACATTTGGAAAAACTTCACCCACTGGCAAAGTCCCATAATAAACTCATGATGTTCAACACCTAAAACTGTTCAGTTTCAGAGCTCGACTTAGTAGTTTTCAAGATAACTGCTTTTAAAATTAGGTAAATTTTTTGGGACACCCTTTTATATATATATACATATATATATATATATATATATATATATATATATATATATATATATATATATATATATATATATATATATATATATATATATATATATATATTTTTTTACACACAATGACAAAATCTCTTAGTGAGAGCAGTAATTATTTGTAACATTTTAAATAAAAGTAGAGCCCTTTATTGTGACGGTAACATAATTTCTAAAAGGTGCACTGTGTAACTTTTCTCATGGAGGGTCTGTCAAATGTTTTTCTCTGTCTTGAATGTTTCGTAGTATGGCATTAAACCTTTCTATCTTCATGGAGACCAAACCAGACCAAGTTACAAGTCAGATCTATGGTGAGGCGACCCCGCTCACAGTCACAATGCCTGTTTTATTCAGTATTTTTCAGCTATAAAACCACCTGTAATTGAATAAATGTAAAGTAGAGCTGTTTAATATCACACTGTGGAACATTCCAGACAAAGCAGTGACATATCCATAGAAACAAGCAGGTGACGGACCCATAACTAAAAAGTTACACAGCGCATCTTTAATATTAACCATAAAATACCCGCTGTTCTAACTCTCCAGGTTTTTCGGGAGGTAAATAACTTCACGTGATTAAGAATTCTTTTTCCAGACAGTCGACAGTTATTCCGAAACTTCACCCCCAAACCACGCCTCTCTTCTGTTCGCCTTAAACCCGTCAGACTGAACGTGCAGGGGGAAACGGAGCACCAGGTCACAGGATGGCGGGGAGTGTATTTTAGAACTTCTTTATTAGGACTGACTGTGGAGCGGGCGCTGATATGCACTCGCCGGGGCCCTTATCGCACCAGAGCAGCCCGGACCTGTCACCTGAGCCTGGCACGCTTTAGCTCCGCTCTGATGAAGCTGGTGGGCAGGACGGGCACCCCTCTGACAGCTCCACCGAGGAAGGAGGATGGGTGGGGGCACGCGTTCACCGGGCGTTTGGCACTTATCGACGTCGGCCAGTTCGCGAGTCCAGCAGAAAGGATTTGAAAAAGACCGCAGTCGTCACGGAAACAAGAACATCCCGACGTGGACAATGGGTTTAATTATTTTACACTCTGGTTCAAAGAAGCTCGGGGTTTATAATTCTACATTTTGAACTGAGGTCATGGAGAAGGCAGTGAGTTCGTGTGGAAATAATATGAATTTATGATTTGAACTGAAGCAAATATGAACAGGAGTCTGCACTATGTAACATTTCTAGTGGAGGGTTCAACACCTGCTTATCTCCATGGAAACGTTATTGCTTTGTTATTGCTTTGTCTAGAATTCAGCACAGTAATGATTAAAACTATTTATCATAAGCAGGTTACAGCACTTTTAGAGCAATAGAAACACTTGTAATGAATAAATGCTTAGATTCATGTTTAAATACCAAGGAACATTCCATGCAAAGCAATGGCATCTCCATGGAGACGAGTAGGTAGGTAGGACCCTCCGACACAAGTTTAAGACACATTTACAGGGATTTGTTTACATGCACTGCTTAAAATCAGTATTAAACATGTTTGTCCCTCTGCTGACATTTTTGGGGCAATTCTGATCATTTTCCCCCCAAAAAATATATGATTTGAAATGTTTTATTTTTTCTTCTGTTTTCATGTTAAGCCGTTCACTCCCAAAGAGATTTTTTTTTTGCACCGGTCTGTTTTGCACTGATCATTAACTGCACTATTATATTCCTATATTCTTATATTCTTGTAAATTTGTACATTTTTGTGTTATATTATAGTTTATTGTTTTCTACTTTATTTTATTCTAGTGTTTGTCTATGTTTTGCACCAAGTACTGCAGCAATTTCCTGATGTTGTGAACCTGTTCACTCATATGGCAATAAAACCTGTCTGATATTAATTCTGATTTTGCGTCTTGTAATGTGCTCACACTCACCCAAGACAGTGCAGCCTTCAATGCAAAATCTGGAAAAACTTCACCAATTTATGATGTTCAACACCTAAACTGTTCAATTTCAGAGCTAGACTTATTAGTTTTCAAGAGTTTTTAAAATGATGTCAGATCTTTTGGGACACCCTTATATATATATATTCGTTTTTGTCAAAAATATCGCACTATTAACTCCAGTGACCCAGTGGAATAGTTTTGTTGTGGCCACTGCTGTAACATTAGAAAAACTACAGGATCTGGCTATAAAAAGCAAAGAAAACAATTGGTACGAAATTGAGAAGTCCTGGGTCACAGCACATGATTTCACCCATTATTTGACTGTTCTGAAGAGAGCCAATATTTTTGGGGCAATTCTGATCATTTTCCCCCCAAAATATATATGATTTGAAATGAATATGAACATAAATATTGTTTGTTAGGGAAGGAACGAGACACAATTTTGACAAGACAGGATGAGACATGAAACTGGGTTCACGAGAATGAGATTTTGACATAATTTTTAAGATGTAAATAGTCCGATTTTGTTCCCAAAGTCGGCTTCAGAATGTGTATTTACTTCACTGAGTATTTTTGTTCTCATTCTAGCCGTGCATTTTGGAACTACGGCTTCTCAAAAGGTGCAACCCTTCAACACTTAACCTTTATTTGTCCAATCCAAATGGGGAAAAAATCTCACAAGATCATTTTTCTCAAGTCTTGTGGCATTTATCTCTTACGAGATCTTGTGCTACTTGGTCTTGTTCCATCCCTATTGTCTGTTCTTTTTACTGCTCTGCATAATTTAATTATAATAGCCTAATGA
Organism: Odontamblyopus lacepedii; assembly: GCA_034769755.1. NCBI lineage: Eukaryota > Metazoa > Chordata > Actinopteri > Gobiiformes > Gobiidae > Odontamblyopus > Odontamblyopus lacepedii. The sequence continues at coordinate 19,089,080 of CM068348.1, forward strand.
AAAATCTAAGATCATTTTTAGACATCCACAACCCTGTTTTACTACTAACCCATAATGCAGCAGCGTCATCTAATATTGTGGACGCCTTCATTGCACTAAAGCGTGAAAATAAAGCTTTAAGCAGAATTAGTGAACCCAACCCAAATATCGGCCTCAGCTGGAAAGTTAAGGCCGATACCTGCTACACAAAAAACTACAAATATCGGCCTGATACATCAGCATCATCCACAGATAATAAAACTTGTATCGATACTGAAAAAATACATAAATATGATAAAACTGGACTTTTCCTACAGAATTTTACATGGTTGTTATCAGAAGTGTATGGCTACATCATAATATGAAACAAACCACTGCTGTTTTGTGTTGGAAATTACTCAGCGTTGTATAGTGTAAAAAAAAATCTACGCAAGTTAAAATGACTTAAATTAAGAACTTTTGACTTTATTTGAGTAGATTCAACTTGACAAGTAAAATTATCTGCCAGTGGAATAAGTGTTTTTTTCTTAATGCAACCAACATTTGATTTTGTTTCTTATTTTAAGTGCAAAATGTTTTTTTTTTCTTATTTTAAGTGTATCCAGATGTATTTTCATAGTTTAAGTCCAAAAAGTCTTATTCCATTGGCAGATCATTTTACTTGTCAAGTGAAATTGACTCAAATCATGGTAAAACTTTAATTCAAGTCATTTTAACGTGACTAGATTTTGTTTTTTAAGGTGTATAAAAATAAAAAGTTACCTTAGAGATATCAGAAAGGTCCCTGTACCATTTGTTCTTTTGAATTTCAATTAAAGAAAAAAACTATAAAATGGAAAAACAGTTTGTTATTTCATTTCAACCTCTATTTCCAATATTTAATTTAAAGTTTTATGTAAAAAAAAAAAAAAAAAAAAAAAAAAAAAAAACAGTCTCTGTGCATGTTTTAATGTTGATATTTTGTTCTCTCTGGTTTAATATAATAAAAACTATTTTTATTAAAGTTCTATGGAGTCAACTGAACAAAGGAGAGTTTCTCACTGCTTCCTGTTTCTCATCATGGAGCTCAACATTTATTTTCTAAGATGCCAAAGTAAACGTGTTGAAGAAGAGGACACAAAACTGCAATGATTTTTCATTTAAGTTCTTCAGCAGCAGAACTTCTGGGGCAAATAAACCAGAGAGAATAAAATATCAGAATTAAAATAGTCACAATGATGTTTTTTTTATTTGAAATAAGCTTGGAAATAGAGGTAACATTTTTTTTTTTTGTTTGACACTAAACCGGAATAACAAAATAAACAGTTTTCCCATTTTATTGTTTCGTTCTTACTTGAAATTCAAAAGAACAAACGGTACACGGACCCAAAATCTCTGTTTGACATTTTAATTTGGTGACAACCCTCATTTGAATCCTGCACCTCACTCCGCTCCACACAAACACGAACGCACCAGCCCGAGCTCACATCTGTCATTTCATTATTATTATTTTGTATATTGACGTTCGCCGTGGCAACCGCAGCGCCGGGCAGGACCGAGGGCAGTGATTTAAAAACCATCACATCCTGTCCCGCGGCCGAAGGAGCTTGTTTAACCTTTAGCCCGTCGCGTAATTCGTCAAGAGGAACGAGAACAATCTCCCAGCAGCCTTTGCTTGTATGGAGCGCTGCACATCAACCTGGAACAGAGGAGGTACGCAGACTAAAAAAAGAAAAAGAAAACACTAGAAAAAAGGGAGAAAAAGTGTCCAGAGTGGAGGTGGACAGATGGCGCCGCTCCAGTCTCAGCGTCAACTTTGAAATGAAATCAAGCACAAAAATGGCTTCCCTCAGAGGAGTACACTACAAACACAGACAGGCGGCCAATTTCCAACAGGGTTAAAGGCTTCCATTAAAAAATAAAAAAGTCCCAAACAAAGTCACTTTCAGAAAATGATTGTAGTGAAGAGCCTCTGTCGTTATTACCTGGTTTGGAAGAAAAAAGCTGATACAGGTTCTTAAAAGGCATTTGACACTATTTCCTGTTAGAATAAAGTGTTCTAATGTAGTTTCCTCATCACAATTGTGTTTTATTTCTTTGATTCACACATGTTTAACACACAAACCCTGAGTTCTTCTCTCAAACTGAAAACACTCTGTTCTAACTTTTAAACTCCACACACATTTATGAGAATAATTTGGATCATTTCAGCCCTGGAGCTGCCGATCTCTACTGAAGCACACTGCAAATTTCATAAAACTAACCAAGATTTATTCTCTTAAATCTAGACAAAACATCTTATTTATGCTGTTTTAAGGGATAAATGACTAAATGATAGGTTAAATGTGTAAGCTTATTTCAAGAAAATATTTCATTTTTTTCTTATCTAGTTTTTATATTTAAAAACTAGTTAAAAAGCACAAAACAAGCAAAACCAGTGTTAAGATGGAGTTTAAGACATTTTTATGGATGTAAATCAGTCGATCTTGGATTGAAATTGTCCAGTATCATCTCTGTACCTTCTGTTTGTAACATGGAAAGATTAAAAGATTTAAAGTTTTAGGAGCGTTCTGCAATTTGTCAACATGTTATCAAGTGTAATTAGTCTTAAAATAAGGAAATAAACTGGTTTGAAGTGTGTTTATCTCAAACTTAGCATCCATAAACTTATCTCCAGCCCATGAACACTAAAGAGACGGCTTCATTCTAGTCTAGAGGTCGTTTATTTTAAGAGAAATTAAAATAAAAGTAAAATGATCTTGCTGCATGAACAGATCATTGCACTACTTTTAAGTCATTTTCTGATAGATTTAAGTGTTTCTATCTTACATTTTGGCCAAGCTTTTTCGCAGTGTACACAGACTAATAATAAAGGAAGGTTTATTATTATTACAATGAGGTAAGAACATTATAACATGGCTAAAAGCTCACAAGAGTTAATTTGGTGTAAAATATGACCTTTAAGTCACTTTTTTTTATTGCGCTGCCATGTTATTTCGAGGGCGGAGGATCTGGGTATTTTAATCACTGCCATTTAAACACAAAAAATGTCAAATTTCTTCCTCTAAAATCAGGTCTTGGTCTTTATTTGAACACACAACATGACTCCCCAGCTCTGTTAGAGGTTTACGGTAAAAGAAAAAGAGCTGTATGTGTGTTTATAGTGAATTAAAATGAAATAATGTGGATAAATCAAAATCAGTGCTATAAATATCGGCCCAAAAATATCGACAGAGTTTATCGGCCATCGGGTGCTCTGAATTCTGAAGAATCGGAAAAAAATAAGAAAAAGAGGGAAAAAAATCAGTCGATCTCTAGAGCCAGCCCCGCTCACAGTAAAAAAACAGTTTTTGATGTGTTTTGAGCAGTAAAAATGTGGGACTAAATAAATACAAAATAGACAAGTTTAATGCTCTACTGTGGAACATTCTAGACTACAGAAAAACATCTCCTTAGAGACGAGCTGGGAGAGAAAGAGAGAAAGACAGAGAGAGAAACAGACAGAGAGAGAGAAGTAGACAGAGAAAGATAGAGAAACAGACAGAGAGAGAAATAGACAGAGAAAGACAAAGACAGAGAGAAATAGACAGAGAAAGACAGAGAAACAGACAGAGAAAAAGAGAGAGAGAGAAACAGAAAGAGAGAGAGAAATAGACAGAGAAAGACAGAGAAACAGACAGAGAAAAAGAGAGAGAGAGAAACAGAAAGAGAGAGAGAAATAGACAGAGAAAGACAGAGAAACAGACAGAGAAAAAGAGAGAGAGAGAGAAACAGAAAGAGAGAGAGAAATAGACAGAGAAACAGACAGAGAGAGAGAAATAGACAGAGAAAGACAGAGAAACCGAGAGAGAGAGAGAGAGAGAGAGAGAGAGAAAGAGAGAAACAGACACAGAGAGAGAAATAGACAGAGAAACAGAGAGACAGACAGAGAAAAAGACAGAGAGAGAGAAACAGAAAGAGAGAGAGAAATAGACAGAGAAACAGACAGAGAGAGAGAAATAGACAGAGAAAGACAGAGAAACCGAGAGAGAGAGAGAGAGAGAGAGAAACAGACACACAGAGAGAAATAGACAGAGAAACAGAGAGACAGACAGAGAAAAAGACAGAGAGAGAGAAACAGAAAGAGAGAGAGAAATAGACAGAGAAACAGACAGAGAGAGAGAAATAGACAGAGAAAGACAGAGAAACCGAGAGAGAGAGAGAGAGAGAGAAACAGACACAGAGAGAGAAACAGACACACAGAAAGAGAAACAGAAAGAGAGAGAAATAGACAGAGAGACAAAAACACAGAGAGTGAGAGAATAATTACAAAAGACACATTTAACATTTTACTGTGAAACATTCCATACCAAACATTAGCATCTCTTATAAACAGGCTGGTTACAGACCTCCCTCACCCCCTACCACCACCAACACCACCACAGCTAAAGTTCCGCAGTAGGACTTTAACGATGCTCTGAGCCTGTGCGTTCTCTCCTTCCTCCTGCATTAAGCCGGGATTTCCATAGAGCAGGTGAACGAGGGAATAAAGAAAAGCACATCCAGCCCAACCTCCAGGGAGCTCATTAGTTACAATTAAGTTTCTGCCTGACTTGTTGTGCGGATTATTTGGTAAACAGCTCCAGAACGGAGAGAATCTTGGCCTTTTCCTTGAACCTGAGAAGAGCTTTATTCATCTTTGAGTTTAAATTAATGATTTTTTTTCCTGCATACACTTAATTACTCTGAAGGATCCTCGGGTGCTCCCCAGGTGAGCTCCAACTTACAAGGTGAAAGAGAAGTTGACATGTGTTGTTTTTGGAGTTGGTTTGGGAAGTTGTACAAAAGATGGAGGGATGTGGATCAGAGAGAGAGACAGAAGAGGGAGAGACAGAGAGGGAGACAAATGGGAGAGAGAGACAAAGAGAAAAACAGATGGACCGAGGAGGCAGCGGGAGACGAGAGAGAGAAAGGCAGGCAGAAGAAGAAAAGGAGAGAAAAAGACAGAGAGAGACACATACAGAAGACAGGGAGGCAAAGAGAGAGATGAGAGTGAGACAGAAGAGAGAGAGAGGGGGAGGACAGGGTGACAAAGAGAGAGAAACAAAACAGAGAGAGACAGAATAGAGAGAAAGGATGGAGACAAAGTGAGAGACGAGAGAGAGAAACAGAAGAGAAAGAGAGATAAACAACAGGGAGAGAGAGAGACAGAGATAGAGACAGAAGAGAGATAAACAGAAGAGGGAGACAGGCAGAGAAGAAAAAGGAGAGAAAAAAGACAGGGAGAGAGAAAGAGAGACACACAGAAGGCAGTGAAACAAAGAGAGATGGAGAGAGAGAGACAGAAGAGACAGAGAGACAAAGAGGAGCACAGGCAGAGAAAGAAAAGGGCAGAGAAAGATAGAGAGAGGGAGACAAAAAGAGAGATGGAGAGAGAGGACAGGGAAACAAAGAGAGATGTAAAGAGAGAAACAGAAGAGAGAGGGACAGAGACAGAAGGGAAAGAGAGAGGAAGAGAGACAGACAGAACAGGGAGAGAGAATGAGACAGAAGATAGGAGAGAGATAGAGAAAGACAGGTAGAGAAAGAAAAGGAGAGAAAAAGACAGACAGTGAGACAAAGAGAAAGATGGAGAGAGAGAGAGAGAGAGAGAGAGAGAGAGAGAGAGAGAGAGAGAGAGACCATACAGAATACAGCAGGACGATTTAACTTAAAAATAAAATTCTTGATTTTATCTCTATATTTTTTCGCCCTCTCCACTAAAAATTCCGTGCAAACTACAGAAAAATATTATATTCAGTTATAATATTTACCCCACTGGTCAATGAACGTTGCCATCTGTGACCAAAGCCTTTCTTTCATTCAAAATTTAATTGAAAAAGTGGGAGAAATAAAAATAAATTTTCTTCCAAACAAATCCATTTGAACATCACATTTGATTATCCGATTAAATGGATTTTTAAACGTCTTTCTTCCTCACACACCAATGATGAAATCCACATGCTGCTTATACATTTATAACAAAACTGCCTCAATAACTTTTACTTCTACTTAAATTCTATCATAAAGTAAAATGTTTCCACAACAAAATCCATGTTAAATCTAAAGAAAATCACACGAAGCAGTAAATACATGAAAAACTTCCAAATGTCTGTTCCCATTCACGCTAATCAAAGCAATGCACTGCAGTCTCCCTCGGCAACAGGACATTCTGAGAGCCCTAAGCCCCGCCCACTCGCCCAATGAGCCCTGAACCCTAAGCCCCGCCCACTCGCACAATGAGCACTAAGCCCCACCCCCTTACACAATGAACTCTATGTCCCGCCCAAACGCCCAATGAGCCGTAAGCACCGCCCCCTCACACAATAAATCCTAAACTACACCTTGCACAATGAGCACTAAGCCCCACCCAATCGCCCAATTAACCCTAAGCCCCACCCCTTCACCCGATGAACCCTACGCCCTGCCCACTTGACCAATGAGCCCTAAGCCCCGCCCAATTGCCCGATGAACCCTAAGCCCCACCCCCCCCCGCACAGTAAACTCTAAAAATCTACACCTTGCACAATGAGCACTGAGCCCCACCCACTCGCCCAATGAAACCTAAGCCCGTCCACTTGCCTGATTAACCCTAAGCCCCGCCCCTTCACCCGATGAACCCTAGGCCCTGCCCACTTTACCAATGAGCCCTAAGCCCCGCCCACTCGCCCAATGAACCCTAAGCCCATCCACTTGCCTGATGAACCCTAAGCCCCGCCCCCTTGCATGATAAACTCTAAAACTCTACACCTTGCACAATGAGCACTAAACCCCACCCACTCGCCCAATGAAACCTAAGACCCGCCCACTCACCTGATTAACCCTAAGCCCCACCCCTTCACCTGATGAACCCGAAGCCCCGCCCACTCGCCCGATGAACCATAAGCCACGCCCACTCACCCAATGAACCCTAAGCCCCGCCCACTCGCCCGATGAACACTAAGCCCCGCCCATTAGGCCAATGAACCCTAAGCCCCGCCCACTCGCCCGATGAACCCTAAGCCCCGCCCCCTCAGTGAGCAACAAGCTCCGACTGTGCACACCGAGCGGCACAAGTGAGAAAAATGAGAGTGGAACTTTGGCTGTCCTGTCCCCGCGCACACGCACAGCTGAGGCGCTGCAGCTGGCCCTCTGACAAATGGGAAAAAATAGTCCAATTTGAGCTGGTCGTTAGCAGTCGGAGCGGCGCGTTCAGATAAATGAGCAGGTGGCTGCGCTGTGGCAGCAGCTCTTCCTGGAGCAGTCCTGAGAGGCCGGGTCACCTTCACCACAGCCCCGTCCCTCCTCAGGCCTCTGAAGGGCCAGCTCCAGTCTACACTTAAAGAGACAGAACTACAGTGTGTGCAGCGTTTACACGGGGCCGCTCGGAACATGGAACTCTCATTCACTAAAATAAAAACAGGAGCCTTTAGCCACACCTGTTTGTGTTTGTTCTATGTTGAGGATCAGTTCATCATTTGTTTCTCCCTGTATAATCTTCTAAAAAAGGAAAGCAATACTGACAAAATTATTTCAGTTTTTTCTTTTACCTTGATCACTTTTCAGATGACATTATATAGGTATAGTATATTACATTTTAAGAGTGCATCAATAATGAACTAAATATATACTTGAAGCTCAAACATCGACAGTTTGTGTAGAATTGTCAATGTTTGAAAAAATCATTTGAGGTCATTTTTCGTTGTTTTAATTATTATAGTTTTATTTAATATCTACATGTTGCATTTCTTAAAAACAATTGTTACATTATCCATTTTATATATACTTAAATATATCAGAAATGTGTGTGTGTGTGTGTTAGTGAATGAAAAGCTGTGGGAGCTGCTCTGAGCTCTGACACAGGAGGGGGTCACTGCTCTTCTTCTGTTGTCTTTAAACATCCCCACGTCTCTCTCATGTCCTGGAGAGTCTGTGCCAACACTGCCAACGTCTCACTACAGCAGGAGACGGCAGCCACACACATTGCACACACTCACAAACACACACACACACAAACATACACACACTCACAAACACACACACACATGCATTTCCTCATGTTGCTCCGCGTGATTTAAAAAGACAGCTGTTAAAGTGAAACTAAATCAGACCTGTTCACTTCCATTAAGTTTCTCGAGCACATACATGTTTTAAATGATCTGCTGTGGGTGAATACATCTCCCTCTGCTGTCTTTACAGTCTAAACAAACAAGCAGCTGTGGGAGGTTTTGGTCACTATATGGTTTCCCTGTCTCCAAAGACTAGACCAAAAAACTATACCAGACTCAAAGTTTGGGCTCCAAGTTGTCAGATTTGAAGAAAAAAAAATCCTACAAACAAATTAGTGAAATCAAAACAGCAATTTGAGGAGATCACAGAACCACGAGCAAACACATTCTTTTCAGTGATACCAGCGTGCATGCACAGACCGGAGTGAGACAGTTAAACTGAGGCTAACTACAATAGCTGATATAGGAGCTAGAGTGTGGATCAGGCCAAATGCCTCACTGGTTTTAACAGACATCAACACATTAGCCCTGTTTTAGCTTCCCTTCATCTGCTGCCTGTGTGTTTTGAATTTAAGATTTTACTGATCACTTTAAACACCAAGTTACATTTCAGAACTTTTAAGTAAGTAAGTGTTTATTTATATAGTGCTTTTCACAGACATATGTCACAAAGATGCTTTACAGAGGATTATTTGGAGAGAATTCTTCATTCACTCCACACCCGGTGGTGTAAACTACTGTTGTAGCCACAGCTGCCCTGGGACAGACTCCAACCACCACCAACACTCATGCACATAACATTCACACTTACAGTGCATGTCTTGAGTTGATGGGGGAAACCCATCCAGACATGGGGAGAACATGCAAACTCCACACAGAAAGGCCCGAGTGACCCGGGGATCGAACCCGCAACTTTCTTGCTAGCCACTCAGCCACCATACGTTTAGCCTCCTGCAACCTTAGGTCATCAGGCTGTGGCTGTTCCCAAGTCCAGGCTCCGAATGAAGGGTAATGTCTTTTCAGTCCGGGGCCTCGACTTTGGAACGATCAGCCTAAGGAAATAAGGCTGCACATAAGGCTGCAACATCAGTATCTTCTTTTAAATCACTTCTTAAAACCCATTGTTATCGGTTGGCCTTCCTTTAACTGGTTTTAGTTTTTTTTATCTCTTTTGTTTATTTATTCATTAGAATGAATCTTTTTTTGGTTTAAGTGCTATTTTTATGTGTTTTGTATTGTTCATTGCTGCTTGTACAGCAGTTTGTAAACCTTGTTTTTAAAAGTGCTTTATAAATAAAGATGTATTATTATTATTATTATTATTATTATTATTATTATTATTATTATTATTATTATTATTATTATTATTATTATTATTATATTTTTTTCTGAGACCGGCCCTCGTTCAACAGAGCAGTGATCAAATCTGAACCAAGCCCGATAGACATTAAGATATTTGTGTCCGAGTCCTACCGAGCCGGACACAATTAAAATCACAGTATTTTCACAGGTCGACTAACGACACACGTAGGATACTGTTTGTGTGGAAAGTCCGATTTTATCAACCAACTGAAAAAAGGCATTCGGAACGTCAACACACATGAGCAGAGCACATTAACACACAGAGCAACACCTGCATGTTCGCACAAGAGGCCGGGCCCAGTTCTGTCTTATCGCGCTGATGTGTCCGAGTCCAACCCGAGCCCAAATATAAGGCCTAAATATTTGTCCGAGATTTATGCTCTAATAGGAGCACATGCAGTTTGAGCACTGGTACAATCACCTGAAAAGAGAGGAGCAGACCTGTCACCCTAACACGAAGAAGTGAATATAGATGATGAAATTATAACATTGAAACCAAACCATAAAAAAGTATTCTAAATGTACAATATTGTTTAATGTATTGTGTAATTTTCTGGTGGAGGGTCCATCAAATGCTTTTCTCTATGCAGATGTTATTGCTTGGTCTGGAATGTTTCACATTATGGCATTAACTACTCTTTTATTTTCATGGAGACCAAACCAGACCAAGTTACAGGTCAGATCTGTGGAGAGGCGACCCCGCTCACAGTCACAATGCCTGCTTTTCCTGGTATTTCTGAGCTAAAATAATGTTAAAATGTCCAGGCAGAGCAATGACATTCATAGAAACAATCAGAAAAAAAAGAGAAAAGTTAAACAACGCGTGTTTAAGTAGACATGGAAACTCATAGTTCAACCTTATACAGCTCAAACATCATCAAAGAAGAGAAGAAGAACCTAAAATGTCCCACTCATGCAAAGAAAATGCACCCACGATAAAAACTGAACCCCAAAATGATTGTTCCATCCATCACGTATTGAAAATTGAAATAGTATTTATTGCACCAGGCCTGGATAGAAGCTCCTTTAATGGTCTGAGGCTGAGGCGGTATGGATGTCTTGCCCAAGTATTCACCTGAGGGAACCGGGATCGAATCGCCAACCTGGCCTGGGCCTCTGAGCGTTCTGTGCTGTTTATGATGGAGCACGAGTTAAATCACCAACCGCTGGGCCAGAGAACAACACAGCTATTGTTGTCTATGAGTCATTAGAATTACCCAGTTTGTGCAAAAGCTGATTCAGCTCAGGATCATAAGTCAGAGCAAATACTGAGAAACCAGCTCTTTACTTTGGTCAGAGCAAGTATTACGCAAAAAAAAAAAAAAATTCTTATGAGCTTTAAGCCATGTTACAATAGTCCTCATCACAGACCTGGAGTTGTGTTTTGTTTCACACTGCAAAAAAGCTTGGCCAAATTTCAAGACATAAAAATCTATTTTAAAAAATGACTTAAAAGTAGTGAAATAATCTGTTCATGCAGTAAGATAATTTGACACGTTATCTTAAAGTATACTACCTCTAGACTAGAATGAAGCAGTCTCAGAACTAGTAAGTAGAAAATACATCTGAAAACAAGATGAAGAACCTGATATAAGTTTAAAATCTTAGTCAGATCAGAGAAAGTCTCATTCACACGTTTAACACACAAACCCTGTAAATTTAGGTTGAGTTCTTCTCTCAAACAGAAAACACTCTCACTGTAAAAATACCCTTCTTTAACTAGAAAAACGCACTACACTAATTCTAAGAATCAATTAAGCTGAAAAATCTTAAAAGTAGACTAAAAAGCTTGTTATTGACTGTTTAATTCTTGATTTTAATCTTGAATCTTAATGAAATTCTTTGTTTCCTTATTTTAGGACTAAATACACTTGGTAACTTACTGACAAATTGCAGAACTCTCCTAAAACTTTTAAATCTTTTAATCTTTCCATGTTACAAACAGAAGGTACAGAGATGATACTGGACAATTTCAGTCCAAGATCGACTGACTTACATCCATAAAAATGTCTTAAACTCCATCTTAACACTGGTTTGGTGCATTCTAACTAGTTTATAGACTAGATAATAATAATAATAATAATAATAATAATAATAATAATAATAATAATAATAATAATAATAATAATAATAATAAATACTAGATAATAAAAAAGTAATATTTTCTTGAAATAAGATTCATAATGTTACATATTTAGCCTATCATTTAGTCATTTAGTACATATCCCTTAAAACAAGATAAATGCGATTTTTTTGTCCAGATTTAAGAGAATAAACCTTGTTTAGTTTTATGTAATTTGCAGTTCTGTTCCATCCTGTCATGTCATGTGGTAATACAGGAAATACTCCACTGTGTTTTTAAACTCCATACACCTTCACCAGAACTATTTGGATATTACCAGCCCTGGAATTGTCAATCTCTACTGAACTGAAGGTAAAAGGAGCTGTTCACTTGAAAACTACTGCTTCATGACATCACAAGGTGGAACAGAACATTTTGAGCTTTGAGTAATCCTTTATTAGTCCTTTTTATCAGTCTGTTTACATCTCCAAACGTGTGAATGAACCAAAACACAAGTCCAGGTCTGTTTTTGATGAGGTAACTGCATTATAAAATAACTTAAAGATCATAGGAGTCAGTTTTGTGTAATACAGGCCCTGTACACCTCATGATACCAGCAGCTGCTATAGATAATGTGTGTACTCACAGTGGAGCACTTCCTGACAGCTTCGTCATTGAATAAATCATGAGTATTGATTAACATGGCAACAGCGGCATGAGCGAGTGACTCTGCAGCTCCATCCACACGGCCCCCTAGCCAAGTTAAGATGATTGGAATAAAGAAAGTTTTATCATGATTTGAGTAAATACAATTATCTACCAATGGAACAAGACCTTTTGTAGTTAAAATGTGAAAATGCATCTTGCTACACTTAAGATAAGAAAAACAACACTTGATTCAAGCAACATTTGATTTTACTTGTCAAGTTGAATCTACTCAAATAAAGTGAAATGTTCTTAATTTAAGTCATTTTAACTTACCCACATATTGCTTTTTGCTGTGTACACACGACCTACTGCAAAAAAGCAGCATCTAGGTAAGTTAAAGTTACATAAATTAAAAACATTTGACTTTGTTTGACTAGATTTAACTTGACAAGTAAAATGATCTACCAATGGAACAAGTGTGTTTGCCTTATTTGATGCAATATTATATTTTGTTTCTTATTTTAAGAGCAAAGAGTTGTTTTATCTTAAGTGTAGAAAAGATATATTTTCACTGTCACTGTCTCACTCCCTCACTCCATCACTCTTTCACCTAAATGAGTCGTCAGACAATGAGACAGATTGAATATTTGTCCCGGGGCTGTGTCTGTGTTGCCGTAAGTGATGAGGAAAAAAAAAAAGTCCCAGAGAACACAAACTCTGAAACTGTTTTGTGATTGGTGATAGATCAGTAAAGATGCAATAATAATAAGAGAGAAAATGCAGGTACGATTACATCTTAATGAACAAACATAATCAAGAAGAAATGATCATTGACATGGCCTCGGAAATGCTCTGTTCTGTGCGCACGTTTACAAGAGGAAAGGCGCCTGCGGGTTGGAGCTTTTTACAGTTTTGAGAAATCTATATACAATACTAGTCAAACATATCTTATACAATGTTTTTTACAACCTTTAGTTTAACTATTTTAACTTTAAGCAAAGTTATCACAAAAAAGTTTAATAACTCTACTAAATATATATATTTTGTAATATTTAATATTCAAATACTCATTTTATATTCAAATTCTTGCCTTGTCGAAAAATGATTAGTTATTTCACTTTTATTTTTGGCAACATAATTCCATATATCTTACTTTGGTGTCTTCTGTGTGTATATAAAATGTAGTAAGTAGTAAAAATAAAGAAAAATGTGTAGTGTATATAAATATAAAAATATTAAGTTTCATCTCTTTCACTCTCTCTGAAAATAATCATTAGGATAATCATGATTTCAGATGCAAATAAAATAACTAGGGAAGTCCCCATCCGATATTCAGTATCAGTATTGGCTCCTGATCAGGCTCTTTCATGAGTATCGGACAGTATTTGATTCAGTCACGTAATTGTACCGATCCAGTTTCACATGTTTTTGCAGCATCGACACGCTTTACAGCAAATCAAAACACCACCATGTCCACTGTGTGGGACTTTTCACTACAACAGAACGAGAGTCAAACAGCAACGTGCAACTGCTGCAAACAAACAGTTTCTCAGTTTCTCAGCTCACTTTAACACAACTGATTTAATTCATCACTTACAAAAGAATCATCCAGACGAGTTTGAAATTTAGATGCACAAAGCAGCAAAGCCACAGCAGCAAACACTGGCAGAGGCATTTCAAAGGAGGTAAGGTCGGGAAGGCTTTCGTCGTCTAATGGACTTTGGAGCAAAGGAACGAACTTCCTTCACAACACTACATTACAGAGACAGCGCTACCGGAGCTATAAAAAAAAATATTGAATTGGTATCAGAAACTGCAAAAATAACTGAAGCAAAATCTGCAGTTCTGTGTTGTAGTTTGGTTACAGTTTACAATGGGCCTTAAACACTTAATCACAGAGTCATAGAGGCTCATAATTCAAACTTCTACAGCTCAAGTCTCATTGTAGAACAGAAATATAGCTAAAATCGTCCCATTAGTCCAAAGAAAAATCCTCTCAATAAAATACTGACCATAAAACATTGTTCTAACTGAACTGAACAATATAGTACTCGTTGTAACAGACCTGAATATTCAGAATAACCAGTAAGTGAAAGGAATCTGCTGTTTTCAGCTTCGTAAACGTGTCCTTATCACAGGCTCATACATGAACCCCAGAGAAGGGCTCAGGTTTGGGGGAGGCACCCATGGGACCCCGGCGCTTTGGGACTTATTCTGTCACATCAAAATGCATTCACCCGCTCATCTCCCATCCTCACATCCATCTCTGAGCTCCGGCCTCATCACCACCCACTCACCCCCGCCCCCTTCGCAGGCCCCTCCCCTCTCACAGCTCATTAAGCAGGGGGAGGAGGAGGGATCCGACATGGCCACTGCGCCGCCCACTCGCCCACTCAGGCCTTTACGATGCAGCAGACAGCACAGAGGCTCTGGGGTCATGACCTCACATCGACTGTATATATAAATGGACATGGCTAATGCACTGGTTCCAAATAGGAAGTGAGCATGAGCACACTTCCAGCTGCAATTCACTTTATTTTGAAAAACACTTACCTCTCTTTGTAACTGCAGCTGTCAGATTAGGCATTTTGGCCTTAAAAATGTTGAATTACCCCACTGTACATGAACCTGGAGTTTTTATTTTTGCTATTTTGTCCATAAATAAAGACATGAACATTCATATCAGACAGATCAGGTGCCTTTTTTCCATAAAGTTGTTCCAGGTTGGCTCTTTGGTTGTTATGATACTATTACGGAATTCTACATATTGAACTTAGCTCCACATTTGCCCTATAATAATGGCCAGCCTCGAAGCACTTCATTTGACTGGAGCTGAACAGTGTGAGGGGTTAGTTAGTAACAGGGTTACCTTAAACCCAAGCCCCTCTGCCCACTACCACTTGAACTGGCCCTATGAGCCCTATGAGCCAATGCTCAAAAGTTGTCATGGCCTATTTTTCTAATTACTTTTTTGGCAAATAATAACTTGTATTTTGTTGATTTTTTCTATTAAAAATATGTTTATATGAAGTATTTATATTTATATTTAAATAATTATATAACGTATTTACATTTGCCACCAAATTTTCGTCACCTCACAAGCTGGAGATCAGACAGTGACAGTCAACGCACACATAAATAAATCAATGGAATATCTGTGGTATTTCACATTAAAACAAAGCTTGAAGTACTTCACGTTCTAATGTAGTTTCCTCGTCACAAACAGACCTGGAGTTGTGTTTTGTTTCATTCACTCATGTTTAACACACAAACTTTGCAGATTTAGGCTGAGTTCTTCTCTCAAACATCATGCGGTAATACAGGAAGTGCTCCACTGTGTTTTTAAACTCCATACACCTTCACTACAATCATTTGGATGACTTCAGCCTTGAAATTGCCCATCTCTACTGAACTAAAGTAGTAGTAATGTAGCTGTTAACTTGAAAGCACTGATTTTGTGCTTTGGAGAAGTAGAAAGGCTAAGAATAATGTGTGAATGAAACAAAACACAACTCCAGGTCTGTTTCTGATGAAGTAATGACATTATAACATGGTTTAAAGCTCACAAGAGTCAATTTTATGTGATATAACTTTAAAAAAGGAGCTAAATATCATTTAAGAGATGAATACAGTCCTTTACTAAAGGGTAGGGTGAACAGTTATAATAGACCTTTTTCAAAACGGCAGGAAGTGACCGCGATGTTGTGCGGCGCAACTTCCGGTCGATGCTTTTCTATAGCAAAATACCTGTGGAAAAGTGTTGCATATTTAAAGGGGAACTCCGGCATGTTTGAAGCTAAAGTCCAGTGCTAGAGGTGGTCAAATACTGTCAGAAGCCAAAAACCAGCACAGATCAGTGTTGCCTCGGCAGAGATCTCGCTGTGGCAGTGAGTCTGTCAAGGTAACAAACTAGTGTAGTGATCGGGGCAAGTTCTTAACTTCCACATAAAATGGCAATTTGCACAGAAGAAGCTTAACACCACTTTCTAACCAATTTTACAACAGCCACGAGTCTAACAAACAAAACACTCTGCCTGCCTCACTCATTAATGTTCTGGAAACATTATAAAACAACTTTATAAGCAGACTTAGCCTTACCTTTGTTGATTTCCCAGTGCACAGGCCAAAGCCCAAAAGACTCGATCGCCGATGTTGTTTCTAATCCCATTTATTCATGAGTGAATTATATTTTTTGAAAAATGCTAAAAAATACATTCCCGAACCATTTTCTTTCAACAACTTTCAGTTTCACTTCTTCTTCACCGTCAGAAGTCCTCACTTGCTGGTTCTGGCGGCTCAAGCCTCTCGCCACCGCTGGAGTCGACAATCGAGTCTTTTGGGCTTTCACATGCGCAGTGGGAAATAGACAAAGGTAAGGCTAAAGCTGCTTATAAAGTTGTTTTATAATGTTTCCAGACACTAATGAGTGAGCCAGACAGAGCATTTGCTTGTTAGACTCGTACCTTGATGGTTGTGGATAAATTCTTCATGGACAGAATATGTTCTTTGTCGACCTTGTTTGATGAAGATTTGGTGAGGCAGATTTATGAAGCTGGTCAAAAATACACTTTTCCACATCTTTTTTCCAAAGAAAAGCATTAACCAGAAGTGACTTTTACGCTACATCGTGGAACTTCCAGGCGTGGTGAAAAAGGTCTATTGTTTACTGAGGGGAGTTCTGTACAATATATGACAATTGTATTACAATTACACTTTGGATAGACACAGTTTTCAAAAAGAAAAGATTGAGACTAAGTGATTATTTACAGTATGGAATGTCCTCTTTAAACAAATACAAGAAATTCTTAATACGGAAAAAAAACATCTTGCCAACCTCCACAAACATGGTCTGAAACACATGGGAGTTTAGACCAGTCTCCTGGACAAGTTTAAAATGT
Source organism: Odontamblyopus lacepedii (assembly GCA_034769755.1). Taxonomy (NCBI): domain Eukaryota; kingdom Metazoa; phylum Chordata; class Actinopteri; order Gobiiformes; family Gobiidae; genus Odontamblyopus; species Odontamblyopus lacepedii. Next base: position 19,106,014 of record CM068348.1, read on the forward strand.
GCACAGCAAACTGAATCCTGATCTGAAAACATAAATCACAATCACAACGCTGTCGGAAAAATCACAATTATCGTAATTTTTCCCCAAAAAACATCTGAATTCCACATCTGCTCCTGAGCTCAGTGTTTCTCCTCCGACACACACGAGGCCGGACTACACACAGCGTAAGAGGTGAGAAGGCTGGGATGGACAGAGGGGACGTGAGGATGGACAGAAGGGAAATGTGAGGTTGAACAGAGGGGAAACGTGAGGTTGGACAGAGGGGAAACGTGAGGATGGACAGAGGGGAAACCTGAGGATGGACAGAGGGGAAATGTGAGGATGGACAGAGGGGAAACGTGAGGATGGACAGAGGGGAAATGTGAGGATGGACAGAGGGGAAACCTGAGGATGGACAGAGGGGAAATGTGAGGATGGACAGAGGGGAAACGTGAGGATGGACAGAGGGGAAATGTGAGGATGGACAGAGGGGAAATGTGAGGATGGACAGAGGGGAAACGTGAGGATGGACAGAGGGGACGTGAGGATGGACAGAGGGGAAATGTGAGGTTGAACAGAGGGGAAACGTGAGGTTGGACAGAGGGGAAACGTGAGGATGGACAGAGGGGAAACGTGAGGATGGACAGAGGGGAAACTTGACGATGGACAGAGGGGACGTGAGGATGGACAGAGGGGAAACGTGAGGATGGACAGAGGGGAAACGTGAGGATGGACAGAGGGGAAACATGAGGAAGTGGCGATGGGACCAAGCGAGGAGGGTCAAGCGGGAAGTGAATGGGAAAAGTTGAAGAAGAATATGAAAAGTAAAGGAACGGAGAAGTGAAGGAAGTTGGAAACATAAGTAAAAGTAATTTATTGTTTTGGGCCAGGACCGATGTCACTGTCTGACCATCGTAAATAATTTCCTGCTTGATCCTCCTCACTTGGTCCTTCGGAAAATAGAGTCTCACAGCCACTTCTGTTGTGACATTTTTTTGGTGTGTTGTGGCTTGTTTGGTGCATTGTGGCTTTTTATGGTGTGTTCGGGCGTTTTGATGGTGTTTTGTGGCTTTTTTGGTGTGTTGTGGCTTTATTCGGGGGGGTTGTGGCTTTTTTTCTAGTGCGTTGTCGGTGTGTTGTGGCTTTTTTTGGTGCATTGTGGCTTTTTTTTTTTGGCGTGTTGTGATTTTTTTTTGCATTGTGGCTTTTTTGGTGTGTTGTGGCTTTTTTGGTGCATTGTGGCTTTTTTGTGCGTTGTGGCTTTTTTTTGCTGTGTTGCGGCATTTGCATTTGTGTTGTGGCATTTGTATTTGTTGCGAGCCCTCCTGGGTCGAAAAATTGAGTCCCACGGTCACTTCTGTTGTGGCTTTTTTTTTGGTGCGTTGTGGCTTTTTGGTGTGCTGCAGCGTTTGCATTTGTGTTGCGGCGTTTGCATTTGTTGTGAGCCCCCCAGCTTCTGTAACTGTCCCTTGAACAACTCTTGGATAAATAAATACAAACCTAGGACCAGGGCTGAGAGGGGAGGGTCATTCCCCAGTTTGAGTCAAGGACGAATTTGCGTCAAAATAATAAATAATCTGCACATGCCCTTCTGTAAAAACAACTTATCACTTACTACGGCAATGCACACATACAAATCTGTGATCTATTTTGATTACTCTTTAATTATTTTCAGCTAAATATAAGCTCACCACTCATGTTAAGAGCACATGTAACTGTTAAAAAGCTCAAGCACAGATCAGTGCTTGGAAACATCAAGGCCGACTGACCTGAGTGTAAGATTTAATGTGTTTGTGAGTACAGTGTTACATCATATTACAAAGTTATGAAACTTTGGGGACTATATTTAATGCAAATGAAAGTGACCGAAAGTTTCAACTGCCACATAACATTTTTAAACTGTTTCTGGAGTAAAATAATGAAAATAAAATCAAACTAACGACTGTGTGATTGACTTAAATTGGGCAAATGACTCAAATTGGGTAAAGACAGTGGTACATGAGGGGAGACTGGGACAGGACCAGACCAGAACTGGTGGACACGGACACAATGAATCATGGGACTTCTCAGAAGTTGCTGGGCTCAGAGACACGGGCCCTGTTAGATCATAAAGCAATTTGCAGTGGAATAAGACTATGAAGTAATGGAGCCGGGGAAAGTGAATTACCACGACGATTATTCTGGACATCTGAAGTTATTTTGTCTTCAGGGGTTAAGAAGGATATGATCTGATCCGGTATTTGGTTATTTTATTATATTTATTGATACTTTGCTTTGTTACTCAAGTTAAACTTTGATCTGAGCTTTATTTTAACACAATCTGACCATAAAGAACTAGATTTTCAGTTTCTTAGTTAGTCACTCTCACTTTTTTTGTCAAAAATCAAACTCCTAAACAGGACCATGAACGCTCGGACTGATCACAGGCTCCTGAAATGTCCTGTTCAAATGCATTTTGTTCTTTTTTTCTTGTAAAAACAGTCTTTTTATTATATACCACTCGCTGGTAATGCCCTATATAACCTACTGTACTGAGATTTGGGGCGTTACATATACTGTAAGACTAATACAAATCCAATCTTGGCCTTGCAAAAAAAGTCAATAAGAGCAATCACATCATCAACTTATAATGAACCAACCAATGTGGTATTTATAAACCTTCAAATTCTGAAATTGTACGATTTAGTCGACCTCTACACTGTGAAAACCATGTTCAAAGTAAACAAATCATTGCAGAACATGTTCAAAATCTGAGATAGAGGTACGGCCACGTTTATCAAAAAGAAAATCAGAACAAACGGTAGGAAATTTTGTATGTCTCTTAAAGGGGTGGAGCTCTGGAACAACTGTACAGAAGATCTAAAACTGTGCACCGCTCTGTTCCATTTTAAAAAGAAGTTTAGATGTTTAAGTTTATGATACTTAGTTTGTGCTGTAGTATTTTGCTGTCCTGTTACTGATTTGTTTGTTTCCTCTTGCTGTATTTATGAATAAAATGGTGTCAAGATGATTATGATGGGTAAAGGCATAATAAGCTCAAACTTCAGTCTACAACTTTTCATTCTGGGTATGTTAAATGTGACTGTCTGGAATAACATCAGAATCCACCTGTGACCCAAATAAATTCATCAGTCAGTGTTTCCAAACCATCTATAAACTTGTTTGGCAGTGTTTGGTGAAGTGTGCATTGTCTCACCAATGGTAACTATGGACATTCCACCATACACATACATGAAGAACAGCGAAATTTACTTTTTAAACTAGCAAATCAACCAGGTTCCTCTACAGTAGTTTAAAGGACTGTGTAACTGTCAGATTGGAGATTTGTTGACCTGGTTTATGATTCATATCAATGTACTTTCTGGGCCTATTCACATAAAACAAAAACTGGCGCAAAGTTCAACGTCTTCTCTGTCAGAATAAATAAACCAAAGTGACTTCCAGGGTTCCCATCGTCATGAAAACCCTTGAAAAGTCATGTAAATTTGTAAATTCAATGGAACTTTTGGAAAAGTCATGGAATTTTAGAATCTCTTTCACGCAACTACAGTTTTCTGTTATTATTAGGCTATTATGATTATTTCTGAATGTCTGTGCCAGCCGCTCCAGCAGGACACAATAAGGTGTTTTGTTTAAAAGAGACTCAATAAATGCATTGACAGTATTTTGAATGTTAAAAACCTATAATACCAAACCATAAGGCAGAGTCCTGCACGGGTCCATTTTTGGAGACCCGCACCCACCCACACCCGCTCAGTACAGCACCACACCCACCCGTAAACCCGTGATTATATTAAAATCCGCACCCGCCCGGACCCTTCACACACAAATTAGAAGCATTCTAACTACACACTTTATTGTTTTTGATGCGCCTCTCAACGAACAACAAACAACAAACAGCAGTAGTTGGTCGCCGCCAAGCCTTAAATACGATACACTCCATTTTTAAATTTTCTTTCCACTTTTCACAGTCTGGTTAAACTTATGGGCTAAACATTTTTGCTCTACCTGAGCCCTAAATAGCACAATAATAACAAAACGGAAAAAAAAGAAAACCTGTCAGTTTAACACAAAATAAAAGCCTTAATTTGATCGAACCAAGGTCACTGTGCAGGAAATGTTCTCAGTCCCAAGTTTCGGCTGCATTCTGCTTTCTTGGATCACAAATCCAGCAGAGGAAAAGTCTCTCTCACTGACAGCACTGGATGCAGGATTGAGCGCACTGATTCACCCGCCCATGTGGAATCACTACCTGCCCATAAAATTACAGAACGTTAAAACCTGCCCGTTTCAGCAAATATTTGCAGGCGCCCATCGGGTGCCCGGTGCAGGACTCTGCCATAAGGCGAGTGGAAAGGGTTAACATATTTAGCATAAGTTAACAAAAGTTTGCTCAATTCTACACATGTAGGTGCCGTGAAGTCATGGAAAATTCACTTTAGGTCATGAAAAAGTCATGGAAAAGTTTTGAGTGGGAATCCTGAACTACAGAAAGTGATGCCATTATTCAACCCCAAAGACGTGATTGTTGTCAGTTAAAAGGACTTGAAGACATAAGATGAATATATAAGATCATGGAACCAATCTTTAACAAATACGGTTCAACATTTGTGGGTCATAAATATGGAGATTTCTTTCTAAAACAGTGAATCTCCCATAGATTTACAGTGTAAAGGCCCAACTTGAACACAACCTTTTATAATTATGATCACAGACGTATAAATTCATAAAACAGACAGATTGTTTTCTTACCTAGAGTGGCAGGAGCAAAGGCAGCACCATCACCAGGACAGGACCATGAAAAAGAAACAAACATGGCTAATTAGAATCGAACGATACAAACCAAACATATTAAACAGAATACAGTTGATGGTGGAGTTTGCAGCGTTCGAAAAGCACAGAGCGGAAGCAGGAGTGAGATCTGAGCTCATTTATGTCGGAGGTGTGGTCCTGCTGTCCAAACCCGGCGTCTGATGTTGACTCCAGCTGCCTGGTTTCAAAGCGGGACAGTGATGAATGCTTCAGTCTGCTCTGGTGGAGGTTTATGCACAGAACTGAGCCTATAGGAGCTGAACCGAGGAGCTGAGGAGGGGGTGGGGGGCCAGGCAGGGGTGTGACAGGGCCCGTCTCACGCCTCCGAAGGGCCCCCACATTCTGATGGATGGGGATTTGGTTTTCAGTACTACTAGAATGACTATTTCAACAACGACCAGTGCGGTTTTGAATGACTGTGGGGCCTGGTTGGTCTTTCTGCTTAAACTTTGTCCGGTTTTAAAGAAGACCTATTGTGCTTGTGTCTGCTCCAGAGTTATAATATCTGACACTTGTGGATCATTCTGTTATTATTTGCACATTTTAAATCACAATATTCCCCAAAAAAAAAAAAAAAAAGACTAAAGGCCGCAAGCCACTAACAGAGAATTAGAAAACGGTTGCGATTACGTTTACGGTGACGTCAGCTCCCATTGGGCACCACCAAGAGTCTGCAGCTCGTATGGATAAGTGCAGATCACACAAGCAAGCAGCAGATATTGTCATTTGTACCAAAATGACTACATAACACTGCTGAATCCGACATGTATCACTGATTAAGAAAATGAAACTGAAGTATGTCACAGTGGGTGTGCGCGGGTGTAAGTAAAAACAAGGGTTGAAAATCAAGATGAAATCATGCGAATAAGAGATTAAAGATGACTCAAACAGGCACGAACCGCTCCAAATACAACTTCAGAGGGTCAATGAGAACGAAACAACTATTAAAATAAGCTCTGAACAAGTTTATATTGCAGAACGTCTGATTGAAGCATTTTTTCATTTAAGTTTTCCCTTGAACTTGCCAGGTCCCCTCAGTCCAATACAGAGAAAAATTATTACTAACCATTTTATTACTAAGCATTTATTTCAGGCAAACAATTTCCCATTTACAACAATTCCGAGTAATGTTTTGTGATCTTTACTATTTTATTTGTGGCACGGTGGCTGAGTGGCAACACTCAGGCCTCACAGCAAGAAGGTTGCGGGCCTTTCTTTGTGGAGTTTGCATGTTCTCCCCGTGTCTGGATGGGTTTCCTCTGGGTGCTCCGGTTTCCCCCATCAACCCAAAACATGCAGCACCCATATGAACTAACATCAAGGACCATGATGTCCACCCTCCTGTGGGCTCACCACCCACAGAGGGGTTCATGGGGGGGGGTCAGGTCCAATGAGTATTGGGCAGCAAGCTGCCCCCGCGACCCAGCTGGATTAAGCGGGGGATGATGGATGGATGGACTATTTTATTTGCAAACATGTAGGGCTGTAACAATATTCTTTACTAGTGCACTATTTAGTTATTATTTTTTCGATAAGTCAAGCGATTATTCCCATCGCACATTAAAACTAAGAATGATGGAGACTGAAGACTAAGACTAAGTCCACTGAAGACTAAGTGGACAATATTTACAGATAATGTGTATTATGGGCCATGGTGGAATGTAAAGTATCCATCCATCCATCTTCTTCTGCTTTGGGTCATGGGGGCAGTTTGCTGCCCAATCCTCATAGCACCTGACCCCCCCCCCCCATGAACCCCTCTGTGAGTGGTGCCCACAGGAGGGGAATGTTAAGTAAAAGTAGTAAAATACTGTACGTATGTAAAAAAATGTAGGTATCTGTACTTTACTTGAGTATGTTTGAGTGGATGCTTTTACTGCACTACATTTGAGAGCAGGAATCTGTACTTTCAACTGTGCTACATTTCTGACAGCAGGACTTTTTTTTTTTTTTATTATAGTCCTGCTCAAAATGGCAGTTTATTTTTAAGCATTTTTTTTAATGTTTTTATGTTCCTAATTTGACCAAACAAAAGTATACAATGAAAAACAGCTGAGAAAAAAAAAAAAAAAGAATTAAATTGTTTCTGGTCAACAAAATTCTTTATCAAAATCACCACATTTGAAGCTTTATAAAACCTCAAAATCTGCACGAAAAACTTTTACCTTTTAGTCTCTAGGTACATTTTTAAGCAGGTACTTTCATTTGATACTTTTACGAGAAAAGTCTTTGCTTCTGTATCTGTACTTTTACTTAAGTAACTTGAAAATTGAGTAAATGGAGTAGAAAAACCAAAAATGGGGCAGTTAGTGAGACCAGAAAAAGAAAATGGATAAAAACTTTAGGCACAAATCCAGTAAAAGTCACACGAGGAAAAGTAGAGTTAAAAGGCCTTTATTTAAATTGCCAAAGTCAACATGTTTCGACCATGACCTGAAAGCGTGGGCCAAAATAAAGACCTGTGACTTTAACTTTTTGGAGAGCCTGGTTTTCATTGTGTCTCATGAGTAAACCCAGTATTCTTCCGCCACTGATTATGGGTAAAAATCTGCCTTTTTGACTAGACAAACCTCATAGAACCCACTGCAATCTCTGACACCCCCACCCGATGTCGAGAAACTCCACTTTAAACAACAGATGGAAAATGAAAACAGTTCAACAACACAACAGAAAAACAAATCAGGTTACACAGACATCGTTATCTTCACACACTTTACTTTACATGTACTGCGTTGTTGTTCGGAGCCCTGGTGGTGCTGACATCATGAGGCAGCAGTGTGACAGAGAGAGTGGGGCCCCTGTGTTAAAAGCCCCGACGTTGTGTGGAAATAAGCGCTCTGTAATTGTAGTTTGTTTAAGCGTGCACCAGGAGAGCTTTGTCCAGCACAGGCCCAGCTCCACACGCTCCACAGGCCCATCAAAACAGCAATATTGGACTCGGTAAATGAAAGGTCCCCATGCAGCGAAGAGACGGGGCCCAAACCACTTTACAGCGCACATAATGGGGCCATTTTCACATCAGCACCTGTGTTTGTGTCCAGTCAGGGCTGCTTTTATTTCCTTATTTTTTTGTGTACACCATAAATCAGCAATTACGACCAAAGATACGAAAAAAAGTGTTACGTTTCTTTTGTTATTGAGTATTTAAAGCTCCTATATTACACAAAATAGACTCTTGTGAGATAAGTCATGTAATGTTGTTACTTCATCACACGTAAGTCCGTGTACCATTTGTTCTTTTGGATTTCAATGAAGAACGAAAACAGAATAACAATAAAACAATAAAATGGGAAAACAGTTTATTTCATTTTTGTGTTTGCCCGAAATTGAAATTCAAAAGAACGAATGGTACATACATTCACACGTTTGAGTAACACTTTATTTTTAGTCTGTCTACATCTCCAGAGCTCAAAATGCTCTGTTCCACTTTGTGATGTCATGAAGTGGTTGTTCAAGTTCAAGTTAACAGCTCCTTTTACCTTTAGTTCAGCGGAGATTGGCAATTCCAGAGCCGAAATTATCCTATGATACTAGTGAAGGTGTATGGAGTTTAAGAAGAAAGTGGAGCACTTCCTGTATCACCACATGACATCACAAGGTGGAACAGAGTGTTTTCCGTTTGAGAGAAGAACTCCACCTAAACATGCAGGATGTGTGTGTTATAGACGCAATGGCCACGTTTACATGATGTTTTTTTTAAATTCTGAATTAAATAGTTTGAAATTAAAATATTCTCCTTTGAGTTTACATGAAAATTCCATGGAAAACACGTTAAATTGCCTATTTAATTCTGCTCAGTGTCTGGAGGTGGGGAAGGGTTCTGATTGGACAGCGACACAAACGTATTCACGTCTTTGGGAAGAAAACACACACTTCAGCTGCTACCGGCTTTTCTGTCATCTCGGTTTGTCGTTACGCCACGGACACAAACATGATCCAAACTTTTTCCGCAGTCGTTCCGATGATACTGAAGCAGCAGCTGGAGAATTCTCTCCTCACGCTTTACGTCTGTGAGCTGAGGAGGAGGAGGGAAGAGTGTCGGAGAAGGAGGAAGAAGACAAACTGTGTCTGAGGCTGCAACACCTCAGCCCACTCCCACATCCCGCTCACAAATCCAAAGAGCAGAGGAGGAAAGTCTGAAGAGACGACTGGTGGAGCTGGATCGTCCAGATCGTGTCAGAAGGACGACCCAACGAGCACGAACGACCAGAATAATTTTTAAGAAGAATGAGCGTTTACATCAACCAGGAATAAATGAAGTCGGCTTTAAAATCGGAATAAACCACCCACTTCAAAATTAAGTTAAATTTTGAATAATCGTTTTCATTAGGAATTAAGTGTTTACATGGTCTTTTTAAATTGGAATTCATTATTAGTCAGAATTTAATTATTTTTATTTGGGATTAAAGCTCTCATATAAACTGGTTGGAGGGTGCTTTGACATGTCAAATGCTTTGACCTGTTATTGCTTTATCTGAAATGTTCCGCAGTATGGCGTTAAAACGTTCTATCTTCATGGAGACCAAACCAACCAAGTTACAGGTCAGATCTGTGGAGAGCACCTTAAACTGTGGATGAAGGATAACCAAGTCTGTGAGCACTTTTGACTAGATTTTTATTGTTATAGTCTTTTTTTGTGTCACTTGCCTAGGGACAACAGATGGAAATTAGCATCTTTGCTATAATCTGACATATTTACACTGTTATTTACAAGTGTTCATTAATATGTACTGTCCCTATCAAACAAATAAATAAATACATTTTAAAAAAGGCGATGCCGCTCACAGTCAGAATGCCTGTTTGTCTAGGTATTTTTGAGCTCTAAAACCACCTGTAATTGACTAAAGGTAAAGTAGAGCTGTTTAATGTCACACTGTGGCACGTCTCCATAGAAACAAGGAGGTTTAAAGTTACACCATGCAACTTTAAACATGCGTGAATGAAAAAAAAAACACAACTTTAGGTCTATTTTGATGAGGAAACAACAGTAGAACATCAGAAAACAGTGTAATCTGGGCCCTTTAAGCTGTCGTCCCCTGTGATCCTCTGGAGCGTGTGCAGATTTGGGAGGAGGCCAGGAGGGCGAGACTTGCTGACAAACAAAACATTTTTAACAGTGTGGTGAATGTAAAAAATTGGTCTGTTACCGAAGCTTTTTGCTGTTCTGCTGAGTTCCACAAGAGACGCTGCCAGGTTAAATGAGCCATCAGCAGATTTTAACAGAGATCCATTATGTAAAATCAACTTTTATGAGCTTTGAACCATGTTAAAAATACGTTTGCTCGTTATTATCTCGCTCTGAGTTGCATTTCGATGATTCATGTTTAAGTAATTTTGCGTTGTGAGTTTGAGGCATGAGTGCTTTCAGTTTTCACTGCCTATGTTTCTATATTTAGCTGTGTTAAATAAAAAAATGTAGAGAGGTCAAACAGGGTTCAGAGATGTCACAAAGACATTATTCAACAATAAAACAAGAGAAAGAAAACACAGAAAAATTCCATTCAGTCTTGGTTGTAGCCAGGGGAGTTGACAGGGTGAGACAAAGGGGTCTGGGTCCCGGGCCCCCAGTCTTAGGGGCCCAGAACTCGAACCTCTGCCTATTATGGCTTGGCTGTGGCTAAACCTCCTTGTCAGATCTCAGAAGCTACACTGTGAACTTCTCTGATCTGGCCAAGATTTTAAAACTTACATCAGGTTATTTATATTGTTTTCAGATTTACTTTTTACTTACTAGTTCTGAATTGGCTGTATAAGCTTTAAAATTGCCACATATATTTCTTCCATGACAAACTACTGTCATGTAAGACTGATTTCAAGTACTTTTATCTAGAATTTAGCATCTTTGAATTGATTATCAGGCCATTCATACTAATCATAAACTTGTTTTAAGTATGTTTATATAGAATTTAACAGAATTTAAATCATGTTATCTAGAATTTGGCATCTGAATACGTATTATCAGGCTATGGACACTGATTCTGTTTATCTAAATCTTAGCATCATAAACTTATTTCCAGCCCATGAACACTCACCAGAGACGGCTTCATTCTAGTCTAGAGGTCGTTTATTTTAAGAGAACTTGTCAAGTAAAATGATTTTGCTGCATGGACAGATCATTTCACTACTTTTAAGTCATTTTCTGATAGATGTAAGTGTTTATATCTTAAATTTTGGCCAAGGTTTGTGCAGTGTACACGGGGAAAAATCAGTATCTAGGTAAGTTAAAATGACTTCAATTAAGAACATTTTACTTTGAGTAGATTCAACTTGACAAGGAAAATGATCTGCCAGTGGAATAAGTGTTCAGGTTCGTTGTGTCCTTAGGCAAGACACTTCACCCATGATGGTAGTCAAGGGGGCCGAAGGTGCAGATTAACTGTCCCAGGGCCGCTGTGGCTACAATAGGAGTTTACCACCACCGGGTATGAAGAGAATGAATAATGCAGCAAACTGTAAAGCGACTTTGAGCGTCTGGAAAAGCGTTATATACGACTAATGCATTATTATTATTATTATTATTATTATTATTATTATTATTATTATTATTATTATTATTATTATTATTTATTAATAAGAGAAGGGGGCCCATGTGAGGCTTCTTGCCCCGGGCCACAAATTTCTGTTGCCAGGCATGTTTGTTGCTAAATACATTATGAGATGAATGTACATAGTATTGTAAAAAGTGACTTTAGTAGTTTCAATATTATTTTTCTGTTTTAAAATCTGATATCAAGACTTCTCTGCAGCGTCACACTCTCCTCCTCTTTCCTTTAGTCCGACCTCTGCTCTTTTCAACTATTATCAGAGCCTCACAACAGCCCTCATTTGGATAAATCTGTATGCTGATTATGCACCAAACACTGTGTTTACAGCAGAGAGCAGGAAAGCCATCTTTAATTCATTAATGCACTGTGGTGGAAGCCTCTTGCCGAGCGGGGCTTTGCGCTTTGCTTTAATGCCCTCTCAGTGTGCGGCGGGCTGTGTGAAGCGGTGTAATGTGTGGAGGAGGCCGGGGTGAGACGCGCTGCTTTTCAATGGGCAATTCATTAGTGGTGAAGGAGGCGAGGGCCGTGCGCGAAAGCTGAGGAGTCTTCATTAGTCGGGCCCGAGCGCCTCACCAGTCGCACAGACCCAGAGCCATTAGAGACAGAGCTGCCCCTGTACATACCCCATCAAACCCTGTACATACCCCATCAGGCCCTGTACATACCCCATCAGGCCCTGTACATACCCCATCAGGCCCCGTACATACCATATCAGGCCCTGTACATACCCCATCAGACCCTGTACATACCCCATCAGACCCTGTACATACCCCATCAGACCCTGTACATACCCCATCAGACGCCGTATATACCCCATCAGACACCGTATATACCCCATCAGACCCTGTATATACCCCATCAGACCCTGTACATACCCCATCAGACCCTGTACATACCCCATCAGACGCCGTACATACCCCATCAGGCCCCGTACATACCCCATCAGGCCCCGTACAGTATTTTTCTGTTTGACAAAATGTTTTCTCTGCAAATTTCTCTGATTTGGCCAAGATTTTAAAACTTATATCAGGTTATTTATCTTGTTTTCAGATTTATTATCTACTTACTAGTCCTGAGACTGCTTCATTCTAGTCTAGAGGTTGTTTATTTTAAGAGAACTTGTCAAGTAAAATAATCTTGCTGCATGCACAGATCATTTCACTACTTTTAAGTCATTTTCTGATATTTAAGTGGTTATATCTGACATTTGGGCCAAGCTTTTTTGCAGTGTACACCGAAGGATTAACAAAAATCAATACACAGGTTCTAACTTCTGAAAATGTGTATTAAAACAGAATAGGTACAGGTACAGTAGCAGGTTAACATGAACATTTTAACACCAAAAACTGATACAGTTACAGAATGAGGAGCGACAATTTTTCAATGTAAATTCAATTGAAGCTGCAGACTGTGGAGCAGGAAGTGCGCCCATGCTCACTTCCTATTTGGAACATGCCGGTGAAACTCTGTTTTGTTTTTAACTGTTAAAATCTGACTATGATGAAGATTACTAAAACTACAGGCATTTTGTATCAAAAACAACATGTAAAACAGCATTTGTTTCACTTTTATATCTGAACCTTTTAGCTGTCTGTGGACGTTCAAAGCATTAGTTATTTCTGTTTGAGTTGAAGCTAGTCCCTCCTAACAGTAGTTCATTGCTATGGTGATGCTCAGAGCGTAGTGATACAGAACAGTGATTAACTGTTTCGAGAACTACCTGTGACCATGGTATAATCTGCTGTATTGTATTTTATTCTAAGAGCAGTCGTTATTGTCATTATTACTAGAAATAGTATTCAGTATTTTTTCGTTTTGTATTGGGACAACATCACAAGGCCTTAGACACTTCATCTGCACAACACAATGTCAGCGGATTAAAACCAACAGCAAAATGTGCAGTATCTTGTCTGAAAATCTGAAAACCACACACAAGGACTAATGACGCCTCTGTTTACAGTAGTGTTTCAAATCATTAGAAATGATTTGAAAATGCTCCTTACACAGCCACATCACAGACTGTTTTGTTATGTAATTACCTTGACAATAGGCCGCAGTGCTGTGTTAATGGTGAGTAATGCATTTCTTTCTACTGCAGTCTGTTTCAACACTGTTCATCACCTCCAATAACAAGTCCATCTCTGTCAACAACTCCGACCGTCACAGGTAAAACAACAGCTTCTGGAGCTGGAGTGTCAGATTCCAAAGGTATTCCAGTATCATACAGTATAATGCAAATGTGTGTTGGCAAAAATCACAAAATATTCTATCAGTCCAAAAAAAATCTGTCAATAAGGTCAATAATTTCAGTTTTTGTTGAAATAACCTCACATTTTCATAGAATTTATAGAAACAGATCAAGATTTTTATTTAATGTTTTATTTTTGTTCTGTTTTCAGGTTGAGCCGTTCACTCCCGTTCACTTCTCTTCTGTTGTTGATGTTCTACCAGATCCTTTAGCCCTGCATAAGCCGCCTTCCTCTTTGGTAAAACGCCAATTTGCACAGAAGAGTCTTAACACCACTTTCTAACCCATCTTACAACAGCCACGAGTCTAACAAACAAATCGCTATGCCTGGCTCACTCATTAGTGTCTGGAAACATTATAAAACAACTTTATAAGCAGCCTTAGCCTTACCTTTGTTGATTTCCCACTGCGCATGCAAAAGCCCAAAAGACTCGACTGCCGACTCCAGCGGCAGCAACCGGCTCGAGTCGCCAGAAGCAACAAGTGAGGCTCGACTATTGACGGTGAAGAACAATAGAAACTGAAAGTTGTTGAAAGAAAATGGTTTTGGAATGTATTTTTAAGCATTTTTCAAAAAATATAAAATATAATTCACTCGTAAATAAATGGGCTTAGAAATGACATTGGCAATCGAGTATTTTGGGTTTTGGCATGTGCAGTGGGAAATCAACAAGCTAATGCTAAGGCTGCTTATAAAGTTGTTTTATAACATTTCCAGACACTAATGAGTGAGCCAGGCAGAGTGTTTTGTTTGTTAGACTCGTGGCTGTTGTAAAATGGGTTAAGAACTTGCCCAATTCACTAAACTAGTTTGTTGCCTTGACAGACTCACTGCCACAGTGAGATCTCCACCGAGGCAACACTGATCTGTGCCGTTTTTTTGGCTTCTGACAGTGTTCGACCACCTCTAGCAATGGGCTTTAGTTTCAATGTGCCGGAGTTTTTCTTTAAACTTCGACTCTTACTTTAAACTCACCAGGAAACTCGGCTAAAGTTCCTATATTGTGTTGTTTCTAACTAACCATAGTGCCCCCTGCTGTTTTGGTCTCAAACACACGCCCCATTAAGGTCTCTATACTATGTCGCCGTCACAATTAGCCAACGAAACCCGATTGAAGATACCCCTGCATGCGCACTCATTTGCATCATATTACAGCTCTGAATCAGAGCGCAGTCTTGGGCGCCGAGCTGAGGACGCGTTTCATCTTTGGGAAACTGTTGTACGGATTGTTCTCTCCATTAATCCCTCTTCACGACGCTAAATGAGCTCATATTAAGGGCTGATTGACGCGCTATCTCGGCTGGATACGGTCGGCGCGGTTTTGAAGCTCTTTTGTGATCTTGGAGAGTTAGAAGTGTTGGGTGGAGACGCAATTTTACAAGAAAAGATGATTAATGAGACAAAAGGCATTGATAACGAGAACACAGTGAGATCAGAGCGCGGTGGTGTAGCGGCGGTGGGGTGGAGGGTACAGTGTGGTTCCTCTATAGCGTGGGTATTCTTCTGACCATATGTTCCATCCAAAGAAGCGGATTAATGTTGGGCGTACGCAGTGATATTTTCGATGGTTTCACTCAGCCCCAGCTCAAACTGTATGACCAAATCACAGGGTTTTAAAGTTCACAGTTCACCATTCATGTTCTCACACTATACGAACGACTTCAACAGTGCGAAACCGTCACGAGAGGCGACTGGATTTCTCGAACGGGAGCTGGTCGTGAGGTATTCATCGGTAATTGTTACCCCATGGATACGACACAAAGCACGACACATGATAAAGCCAAAACTCAATCCCAAAAACAGTAGCATGAGTGAAAAATCGGGCTCAAAAAGGGCCAAAAATCGCGCCATGTGCAGTTTTCGGAACGAATTAGAAGACGAGTTCCAGATTAGGAATAGGAATTGATTTACAGACAAAATATATACCAAAATAAAAACATCAGGATCGTATAGAGCAGGTTAATACGAACATTTTTAGACCAAAATGACGAGGCCACAACAGCAGTTACAGAGAGAGGGACGACAATTTTTAATGTTAAGTGAATTGGAAACAGAGTCAATGGAGCCAGAAGTGTTAGCTATGGGTTGTCGTGCTCGGCTTGTCGGTACAAGTAGCGTCATTGCAGCCGCTGAATCAAACCCGTGTTTTGCATTAAGATGGTATTTTAAACTTGTTGTGCGTCTGTGGAAAGAGAGTTCATCGCTGCAATATCTGCAAATACCTTAGTTTTATCTGAAGTCGCCTTTCAGGTCACCATTGCACTTTTGATACAGGAGCATGTGTGTTCAAAATAAATTGAGTGATTAATCTGTGTTAAAAAAAACATTAGTGCAATATTTTTTTGTGATTAATCGCATGCGTTAACAGCCTACTGTCAGCCCTAGTTTATATATACAGTCTATGGTTTGAACATTCTTCTGACAATGTGTCACACATAGCGTTCGGCTCCAGTCAAATGAAGCTCACCGAGGCTGGCAGTTATAGAAGCGAATTTGGAGTTAGATATTAGGCGTAGGAATTTATTTATGGACAAAATAGCAAAGTAAAAACACCAGGATCATGCAGAGCAGGTTAATACGAATATTTTAAGCCCAAAATTTATGTGAAGTCAGTCGGCATCGATGGAACCCAAAGTGTGCCATGCTTGGTGAAAACCTTGGTGAAACCTTATCTCTGTGTTTTGTTTTTAGTTGTTACTTACATAATAATTCAACCTTTTACAGCTCAAATCTTATCACATAGCCAAAGAGATAACAAAAAAACTCCCAGTAGTGCAAAGAAAATGTAGACACGATAAATACTGACACCAAAAAATTTCAGTTCTGACCTTCGTGCATTGAAGTCGATATAGTAATTATCAAGACAAACTACAAATTTCTCTGATCTGGCCAAGATTTGAAAACTTATATCAGGTTATTTGTCTTGTTTTCAGATTTATTGTCTACTTACTAGTTCTGAATTGGTTGTATAATCTTAAAAAAAAACACATATTTCTTCTATGACTCAACTTGTCAGAAAATCTTAAATTTAGGCAATAAATGTTTAAAAGAAGCTACAATCCATTTACCAGAGTTTTCCCCTACAACACTAAACTTGTTTTGAGATTCAAGTATGTTTATCTAAAACCTAGCGTCCATAAACGTATTTACTGCTTCATTCTAGTCTAGAGGTTGTTTATTTTAAAATAAAATAATAATTTCACTATTATTAAGTCATTTTCTGATAGATTTAAGTGTCAAGTTTGTGAATTTTGGCCAAGCTTTTTTGCAGTGCAGGCCTCGTTGTAAATCTTCTAGTTAGCAGAGTGGTTAGCCCCTCTCCATGCTGCACAGAAGCCCTTGTAAACGATGGGCGTGCTCTTTATTTATATATTTACCCGACGCGGTGAGGCCTGTGAGAAGTGTCAGAGCAACCAAACCACACAAAACTAAGAAAACAACAGTGATAGTGGTTTAAAGGCAGTCTATTTTGAGTCTGGGACAGCTTCTTCTCCTGCTGCTGAATTAATCAAATCCAAAGGACATCATCTTCAAACCGACACCCCCTAAAGGCGCCTCATTGCGTATGCGGCTCAGACGACTCGCAGCAGCCTAAAAATACTGTGCTCCTGGAAGAGAGGTGCTCTACCGTCTGAAGGGAGGAAGAAGAAGAGGAGGAGGAGAAGAAGAGGAGGAGGCCCGTGGGAATACACTCTGTGATTAGATGCAAAAACTCAGCTCTCATAAACAGCATTAGTCCTTGTTAGACTACCCACCCTCACACACACACACACACACACGCACACACACACACGCACACACACACGCACACACACGCACGCACACACGCACATGTACGCACACATACACATACATACACACACATGTACATGCACGCAAACACACATACGCACACAAATGCACACGCACACACATGTACACACATACACACACATGCACACACACATAGACACAGGCACGCACCCGCACGCACACACACACATGCACACATACACACACATACACATGTACATGCACACAAAAACACGTACAAATGCACACACACACATGCACATGTACATGTACGCACATGCACACACACGTGCACGCGCACACACACGCACAAATGCACATACACACATGCATGGGCACATACATGTACGGGCACACACACGTGCACGCGCACACACACGCACAAATGCACACACACACATGCACACGTACACACATGCACGGGCACACACACACATGCACGGGCACACACACACATGCACGGGCACACACATGTACGGGCACACACACACACACACACGCACACAAACCCTCCCCTGGATCTCTTTTTCTCTCTTTCTCTCTCCCTCCCTCTCTCCCTCCTTATTTCTCTCCTTTTCTCTCTCTCTCTCTTTCCTCCTACCCCCCCTCTCCTCTACCCTCTCTCTCTTGCTCCTTCTCTCTTTCTTCTCTCCCCCTCTCTCTCTTTCCTTCCCTGTCTGTCCCTCTCCATGCCTCCTTCTCTCTTTTTTGCTTCTCTCTCTTTTCTCTCGCTCCTTCTCTCTGTCTGTCACCCTCTCTCCTTCTCTCTTTCTCTAAATCCACAGAGGAAGTGCTTTGTGAGTGTCGAGGTTTGCAGAGGTCTTGAACTCCTTATAAACCTTTTTTTGTACTTAACATAAACTGAAATTAGCCCGGTGCCTGTTAAAGTCCCATATTACACAAAACTGTCTCTTGTGAACTTTTCTCCATGTTATAAGAATGTTTCCTCCTCAAAAACAAGCCTGGAGTGTTTTGTTTCATTCACATATGTTTGAGTAATCTTTTATTATTAGTGTTTTCAGTTTGAGAGAAGAACTGCAGGGTTTGTGTGTTAAACATGTGTGAATGAAACAAAACACAACTCCAGGTCTGTTTGGGATGATTAATTTGAAAATAACGCAACACAAGCTCTTTTAAAAGCACAAAAATAGGACTGAAATGAGAAGTTATTTTAGAAGTCAACACGTGTGCAATTTTTTGTTTTTAAATTAGTCAAAGAGTGCAAAGATTATTTCTTAAAATCATACAGTTTAGGCTTAATAAGGTTTTTTTTTTCCTGTGGGTTTTACAGTCTGTACAGTCCAGATAATGCGTACAATGATCAGAAGATGATTATTGTTATTTTAATTGGCAGCTTTTTAAAAATTAATTTATTAAAACACCAAATACTTAAGTGCGGAGTGTGATCAAAACAACATCAGCGTGACCTAATGCTAATGTCAGTGGTGCCAGTGTCAGAGATGCCAGTGTCAGTGATGCCAGTGTCAGTGATGAGAGTGTCAGTGATGCCAGTGTCAGTGATGAGAGTGTCAGTGATGCCAGTGTCAGTGATGAGAGTGTCAGTGATGCCGGTGTCAGTGATGCCAGGGTCAGTGATGCCAGGGTCAGTGATGCTAGGGTCAGTGATGAGAGTGTCAGTGATGCCGGTGTCAGTGATGCCAGGGTCAGTGATGCTAGGGTCAGTGATGAGAGTGTCAGTGATGCCAGGGTCAGTGATGCCAGGGTCAGTGATGCTAGGGTCAGTGATGAGAGTGTCAGTGATGCCAGTGTCAGTGATGCCAGTGTCAGTGATGCCAGGGTCAGTGATGTCAGGGTCAGTGATGAGAGTGTCCCCCAGCTCCATACGAGACGCTGTGGGGTGTTGAACCTGAGACACAGAAGAGAGCAGTGGACAGTCACAACACAGAGAGAGAAAGTAAGAAAGAAAGAAAGAAAGAGGGAAAGAGAGGGGGAGAGAGAGAGAGAGATGGGGAAGAGGAGAGAAAGGGAGGAGGGGAGGGAGAGAGAAAGGGAAAGAGAGAGAGGTAGACAGAGAGGGAGAGCCAGAGGGAGAGATGGACATGGAAAGCGAGGGGAGGGGGGTAGCGAGAGAGAGGGAGGAGGGGAGGGAGAGAGCAGGACAGAGGGGAAGGGGCTGACAGAGAGAGAGAAGGAGAGAGGCAGAGAGAGAGAGAGAGGGAGGGACAGGGGGTGAGAAAGAAAGAGGGGGAGAGAGCGAGGGAGAGGAAGAGTGAAAGAGGGAGAAAAAGAGAGAAAGGGAGGGGAAAGAGATAAAGAGAGAAAGACGGAGAGGGGAGAGAAAGATGGGGGAGAGAGGGAGAGAGAGAGAAGGAGGGGTTAGGAGAGCAAAGAGAGGGCGAGAGGGAGAGAAAGAAAGAGGGAGAAAGAGAGAAAGAGGGAGAAGAGAGAGATGGTGAGAGAGGGAGAGAGAAAGATGGAGGTGGACAAACAGAGAGGGAAAGAGAGGTAAAAGGAGAGAGAGACAGAGGGGGTGAGAGATAGAGAAGGTGAACCGAGAGAATGGGGGGAGACGGAGAGAAAGTGGGGGAAGGCGGAAAAGAAAGAAAGAGAGAGGGGGAGAAACCAAAATAGAGAGAGAAGGAAAAGCGAGAGAGACAGAAAGAAGGAGAGAGCGCAGGAGCAGGAGGGAGCAGAGCTGTGACGTGATTGGACGAGACACGCAGCATCCACATCAAAGGCATCTCCAGTGTTTTGGCCCAGAGCAGCAGAGCACCCCCCACCATTACCAACGCACAACACGCACACACACACACGCACACACAACACACACACGCACACACAACACACACACGCACACATAACACACACACTCGCACACAAAGCCCCAACACCGATTCAGCTGACAGCACAACATTCTACAGACCTGGACTGTGGAACTGAGACGGAACGCACGCAGAATTACTGGAGAAAATCTCAGAGTTTTGGGGAAAGGTTTGGACAAATATTACAGAATGCAGAGTCATGTTCATATGAGCCACACACAGGCTCAGCAAACTGCTATTAATCCGGTTGTGGTTATTATTTGATGTATGTGTGTGTGTGTGTGTGTGTGTGTGTTCGGTCTTGAATGATTTTTAAACGTGCGACAAACAAACTGTTTCCAAAGTGCTGCACAAATGCAAAGCAAGAACAACAATAATAAAATAAAAAGTAAACACACACCAAATCATACTAGTCCTAAAACAACTGTCAAACCACAGAGTAGGACAAATAGATGAAAGCAACAAATTAAGTAAAGCATAAACAATGCAGAGGGCCCCCAGCTCAGGCAGTGCTAAATGCCAAAGAGTTCAGGTAAAACTTCACAGAGAAGGCCCTGTCCTCCCTGGTTTTAAGTCTCGTTTTATAATTCTAGGTTAGAAACTGTGTCAAAACTATGTTATTATTTGTGAAATGTGGTGCAATACTTCAGATGCATCATTTTGAGATTGGAGATAAAGTCCACAGGAAGTAGAGTCACTATCACTAATCCGCAGCTTCACCTCGATCCGTGCGCTGTGTAGATGTAAACAGACACACGTGAGGGACGATCTCGCCTTTTTACTTTCAGAGTCACCAGGATACTCATATATTCCTGTATACTTGTAGTAGTAGTATCCTGGTTTTTTGACATAATCTAATCATAATCAAATTCGCACGCTCAAAAATGATATATTTTATAAACTAAGAAAAATACAAACAACCATGAGCTGCTTTAGTGTAGGAATCTCGGGAAGTTCCTAACCAGCGGTAAGGAGCTATGAGGTATCCCATAATCCACTGCGCAGATCAAACCAAACATTTCCAAACACTATTGTACAAGTTCTACACTGTAGCAGATCATTAATTAAAATCTTCTGCATAAATAAACTCAACTTTACAACCTATAAACCATAACCACTATAGAGCCACATTAGCCCGTTTGATAATAAAATGCAGTTTTGTGAGCATTTCTTTATGTCTTACAGAAATAAAACTTAAAACCACATGACTCATTTACAGAAACTATAAGAGTTGAAAAAACAGCTCGCTCCTTGTGCCCTGATGTGGTCAGCTTCTGTCAGACTAAAGCACACAATTCAGTGTTCTGTCTGTGATAAAGGATGTGCTGCTGATGGTGAGTCTGTTCTGTGCGTATATCACGTTGGAGATGGTTCATGTTAAACTTTTCAGAAAACTGGGATATTCAAAAATCCCGAACATAACCGGGATACTGATGTACATGTAAACGCACTCAATGGAAGACAGAGTCAGAAGGAGCCGGAAGAGCTGCATGCGAACTTCCTATTTGGGACGTGGCGGCTAACGCATTAGCTATGTCCATTTATATATACAGTCTACGCTCCAGATAGAACTATAACATGGTAAAAGGTCTGAAAATCCATTTTGCAGAATGGGCCTGATTTAAAACAGCACATTTTCTTCTTCCAAACTCAACTCCAAACCACAGACTTTTACTGACTGAGAAAAGGCGGTGGTCCTTCATTCTAAAGCCCAAAGCTGACATTTAGAAATGACACAACCCACTTAAACCTCTTTTTTTTTTTTTTTTTTATAATGAAAATGGTGCAAGTGATTTTTAACTGCCAGTATTAGAAAGCTTTGAAAAGTCAGTTCTATAAAGGCAAAATGACCTTATGTACATTTCTGGAAAATCGTGATCACAGCTACAGCAGAGATGGACCTATGTGGGTTTTGTCATGGCCTATGCTGATGGTGGTTTTCAGATTCTAGATGATGTCAAACTCCCAAATGGAACCAGAGCTACAGTAGTTTTCCCCTTGATTCTGTTGTACTTGACCATGAAATCTCTATAAACTCACAAATGTTGAACCTGATCATTTCTATTATTTACTAGACATAAGAACTTTCTGCATTACAAGAGAAATCTGTATTTGAACATTTTTGTTGTGTAGTTTAGTCGTCTTGTTCAGTAGTTTAGTCGTGTTGTTCAGTAGGTTAGTCGTCTTGTTCAGTAGTTTAGTCGTCTTGTTCAGTAGGTTAGTCGTGTTGTTCAGTAGTTTAGTCGTGTTGTTCAGTAGGTTAGTCGTCTTGTTCAGTAGTTTAGTCGTCTTGTTCAGTAGTTTAGTCGTCTTGTTCAGTAGGTTAGTCGTGTTGTTCAGTAGTTTAGTCGTGTTGTTCAGTAGGTTAGTCGTCTTGTTCAGTAGTTTAGTCGTTTTGCTGTGTAGAGTTCTAGATGTTTTCGGCTGTTTCTCTTTTGTTCTAATAGATTGTCCCTTACATAAGTCATGGTTTTGGCTCTTTTTTTCTGTTTGGCTGTTGATTATTTATGGAACTAAACATCATCGAGTGGATAAAGAAATACTGACACACACACGGACACACACATAAACACATAGACACAGAGAAGAACACAAACAAGCGCACACATAGACACACGTACAAACATGCACACACACTGACACACAAACACACACACACACACACATACATACAAAGAAGAACACATAGACATATGCGCGCGCACACACACAGGCATACACACAAACACACACACATAGAGACACACACACAGGCATACACACAAACACACACACATAGAGACACACACACAGGCATACACACAAACACACGTAGACATATGCACGCACACACACACAGGCATACACACACACACACGTAGACATATGCGCGCACACACACACAGGCATACACACAAACACACGTAGACATATGCGCGCACACACACAGGCATACACACAAACACACGTAGACATATGCGCGCACACACACAGGCATACACACAAACACACGTAGACATATGCGCGCACACACACACGCAGGCATACACACAAACACACACACATAGAGACACACACACAGGCATACACACAAACACACGTAGACATATGCGCGCACACACACACAGGCATACACACAAACACACGTAGACATATGCACGCACACACACACAGGCATACACACAAACACACACACGTAGAGATACACACACAGAACACACAAACACATATTGACACATGCACACACAAAAAGGAATACACACAGAGACACATACACACATGCACACACACACACACAGAAGAACACACACAGGCACAAACACATATAGACACACACATGCACACAAACTGAGTCATACACACAGAGACACACAAAGACACATACACACACACACACACACACACACACAAAAGAACAGACACAAACACAGATAGACACACATGCGCACACACACAGAGGCATACACACACCTACAGACGCACACATACATGGACACACACATTGGCACATGTGCACAGACACACACATAAACATATAGACACAAGAAAGAACACACACATGCAGACACATACAGACACATACACACAGCATGCACACACATAGACACACTGAAAAACACATAAAGGGACACACAACACACACACATAAGCACACACACATAAAGGGACACACAACACACACACATAAGCACACACACATAAAGGGACACACAACACACACACATAAGCACACACACATAAAGGGACACACAACACACACACACATAAGCACACACACATAAAGGGACACACAACACACACACATAAGCACACACACATAAAGGGACACACACACAGACACATATGAACACATGCATACACACACACGTAGATACACACATTAACACACTGAAGAACACGCAAACACACACATACATAGACACACACACACAGAGACACATACACACACAAACACATATATACATACATTAACGCACACATAGGCACACACACACGTAGATACACACATAAACACACTGATGAACACACAAACACACACATGCATAGACACACACACACAGAGACACATGTACACACATACAAACATTAACGCACACATAAACATGCACATAGGCACACACACATATAGACACACACAGGCACACACACGTAGATACACACATAAACACACTGAAGAACACACAAACACACACATACATAGACACATACACACACAAATGCATACATACATACATTAACGCACACATAGGCACACACACACACACACATAGATACACACATAAACACACTGATGAACACAAACACACACATACATAGACACACACACAAACATTAATACACACATAAACACACACATAGGCATACACACATATAGACACACACATAGGCACACACACACACGCATTAACACACACAGACACACACTTTCCTCCCTGGATCACACTCTGCTGTGGACGTGTCCAGACGGGCCCCGGAGCCGGAGCCGGTGTCACTCAACAGACAGGAACAGACAGAAGCACTCAAGGACACGCAGTTCACATCATAACAGAAACTCTCAACAAAAAACTATATACGCAATTATTCCGACGTTTAAGCAGAATCAGCCGTTTCCCATCTCACCTTTGAAATTGTACAGTAGAAAAGACTCAGTGAAATACGCAGCTACACTTATTTAAAGGTCATTTATTACACAACACACACTTTTCTCTATTATTATGATGTTACACGGCGCAAACACTCAGGATTTGTTTTATTTGTGAGTATTTAGTTTGTCTCCCTCTTCAGCTCTCAAAAAACAGTGGTATACGTCATTTTTTGGTCATCTGAAGCTTCTAGGGTTGTCAAAAGTATCAAAAATCAGATACTAAACAAAACTAAAACTAATATCAAAACTAGATACATATTCAAGCAGGTATCGATACTACAAAAGTCCAATATATTATGTAAAATTGGCTCTTGAGAACTTCACGGTCATGTTATAATGTTTCATCAAAAACATACCTGGAGTTGTGTTTTGTGTTTAGTCTCTCTGCATTTACACAGGTCCAAAAGCTCTGTTCCACCTTGTGATGTCATGAAGGGGTAGTTTAAAATCAAACCAGGCCTAAGCCAGGGCTAAATCAGGACTAAAATAGGACTAAAACAGGACAAAACCAGGTTTAAACCAGGACTAAACCAGGTTTAAACCAGGACTAAACCAGGACTGAACCAGGACTAAACCAGGACAAATCTTATCATTTAGCAACGTTACCCCTGGAAGGAATATGTCAGACCATTAGTCCACGCCTATAATTGTACCCGACTAAACCAGGACTGAACCAGGAGTAAACCAGGACTAAATCAGGACTGAAACAGGACTAAACTAGGACTAAACCAGGTCTAAACCAGGACTAAAACAGGACTGAACCAAAGCCAAATCAGGACTAAACCAGGACTGAACCAAAGCTAAACCAGGACCAAAACAGGACTGAATCAGGACTAAACCAGGACTAAACCAAAGCTGAACCAGGACTAAACCAGGACTGAACCAGGTCTAAACAAGGACTAAACCAAGACTAAACCAGGACTGAACCAGGCCTAAAACAGCACTGAACCAGGACTAAACAATGGCTAAACCAAAGTTGAACCAGGACTGAACAAAGACTAAACCAAAGCTGAACCAGGACTGAACCAGGTCTAAAACTGGTCTAAACCAGGCCTAAAACAGGACTAAATCAGGACTAAAATAGGACTAAAACAGGACAAAACCAGGTTTAAACCAGGACTAAACCAGGTTTAAACCAGGACTAAACCAGGTTTAAACCAGGACTAAACCAGGACAAATCTTATCATTTAGCAACGTTACCCCTGTACCAAGATGGCAGCTTTGTTGATGCATTCGTTAAAAAACCCAGTGCAGCACTTCCTGTATTACCACATGACATCACAGTTTGGAACAGAGTGTTTTCAGTTTGACAGAAGAACTCAGAGTTTATATGTTAAACGTGTGAATGAAACAAAACACAGCTCCAGGTCTGTTTGTGAAGAGGAAACAGCAGAACACCTTTAAGTCTAATCCCTGGGTTGGTGTTGGGGGTTACAGCCCTAAGTTTGACCTTGCAGGTGCCTGAGTCCAGTGTGAGTCTGACCTCTGCTGCAGTGTCTCAGAGCACATCACACTTTCCACTGGGAACAGTCTCCTCCCCTCCTCCCTTCTCCTCCTCTTCCTCTTCCACCCCCTCCTCCTCTCTCCTCCTATTCCCTCATGACTGCTCCACTATTCCTCCTCCTCTTCTTCCTTCTTCTCTTCCTTCTTCTCTTCCTCCTTTTCCCGCTCCTCCTCCCCTTTCCTCCTACATACTCTTCTCTCCTGCTCCTCCCTTATAACTGCCCCCTCTTCCTCCTCTTCTCTCATTTTCTTCCTTCCTCCTCCTCACCTCCTCTTTTTGTGTCCTTCTCTCCTCCTCTCTTCCTCCCTCTTCTTTCTTTTCACCTCGTCCTCTTCCCCCTCCTCCTCTCTCTTCCTCTCTCCTCTTCCTCTTCTCCCCCTCCTCCTCTTCTTACCCCTTGTCCTCTCTCCTCCTTCCCTTCCTGTGTCCTCTCCTACTCCCTCCTCTCCCCTCTCTCCTCCTCCCTCTTCCTTCTCTTCCTCCTTTTCCTCTTCCACCCCTACTCCTCCCCTTCCTCCTCATCTCTCTTCCTCCTCCTCCCCTTCCTTCTCCTCCTTCCTCTTCCTTCACTTCCTGTGTCCTTCTCTCCTGCTCCCTCTTCCTCCTGTCTCCTCCCTCCTCTTTTTATGTCCTTCTCTCCTCTTCCCTCCTTCACCTTCTCTCCTACTCCCCCTCTCCTGCTCCCTCTTTCCTCCTGTCTCCCCCCTCCTCTTTTGCCCTTCTCTCCTCCTCCTTCTCTCCTACTCTCTCCAACTCTTCCTCCTCCTCTTCCCCTCCTCCTATTCTTCCTCCTCATCCTCCCTCATCCTTCTCTTCCTGTGCCCTTCTCTCCTACTTCCTCCCTCCTCCTCTTCTCTTCTTCTTCCCCATCCTTCTTCCTTCTCTTCCTCCTTCTCATCATCCTCTTCCCCCTCCCCCTCTCCTCCCCCTCCTCTTCTTCCCTTTCTCCTCCTCCTCCACAGAAGTGAAATCCTCTCTTTAATTGCCTTCACATGGTTAATCCAAATTAAGCGGGCTGAAAAATAAGATATTCCATTTCATTTGTGTAACCAGTGACTTCAGCCGCTTTTTTTATCCTGCAAATTTACATCTGCGAGGCGTTTTTGTGTGACTGGAAAAAGAAACCAGACTGTTCTCCTCAAATGTTTGCACTGGTCCATCCCTGCACTCACCACAGAGGAGTTTTACTGACTTAGGCCAAATACAAAAGTTCCTAATCGAAGGACATTGTGCAGCGTTTGACTCTCGTCTCCAAAAGTGAAAGAGCGCAAATGGAAATTCAAACGACATGATCCCATTGTCATAACTCGTGTTTCTTTATGGGCCTGATCTGAGCAGCTCTGCTTTCACAAAAGGCACCGAGCAGAGGATTATGCAACTGTTCGCCGCAATCAGACTCTATTCTAATTTGAGTCCAAAAAGTCCAACTTCTGTATTAGGGGAAAAAAAGAATGAATTTAAGGGTTTGATACTGTTGAAGCCTTAAAAATCTAAATCTTTGTAAGGAAAGATTCTTCAACAATATCAAATTTATGTTTAGAGTTCTTTAAAACATAATTCACAATCAGTAGAAAAACGAACTGCCGCGAAGAATAACAAACAATCGGCACAGAACAGGAAATGGAATATTTGCTCACGGCCAGAGGTGGAAAAAGTATTGAAAAATTGTAATTAAGTAAAATGAATACATAAATATTATCTTTCCTACTCAAGTAAAAATAACCTTTTAAAAATCTACTCAAGTAAAAGTAACCATTTAAAAATCTACTCGAGTAAAGGTAGCATTTAAAAATCTACTCAAGTAAAAGTAACCATCTAAAAATCTACTCGAGTAAAGGTAGCATTTAAAAATCTGCTCAAGTAAAAGTAACCATCTAAAAATCTACTCGAGTAAAAGTAATTATCTAAAAATCTACTCAAGTAAAGGTAACCATCTAAAAATCTACTCGAGTAAAAGTAACCATCTAAAAATCTACTTGAGTAAAAGTAACTATCTAAAAATCTACTTGAGTAAAAGTAACTATCTAAAAATCTACTCAAGTAAAGGTAACATCTAAAAATCTACTCGAGTAAAAGTAACCATCTAAAAGTCTACTTGAGTAAAAGTAACTATCTAAAAATCTACTTGAGTAAAAGTAATCATCTAAAAATCTACTTGAGTAAAAGTAAGTACTTCATTTCAAATGTAATTTGAGTAAAAGTTACTCAGTTTCTTTCAATAATTTGATGTAAAAAAGGAGGAGGCATAAATCTAGTCCAGCACAAGTTGTTTTCATTAACTTAGGTGATAAAGTTAAACTTTGTTCAGCACAAACTTTGTACATTTTGCAGACACTGAGTTACAAACACTGAGCTCTTCGTTCTTTTTAGAGAACTTTGAACTTTAACCCCTTTAGCCTTATTATTTTCATGCATCAAAATCCCGCCTGGACTTTTTTGTGTTTCTTTGACTTTAAAAATGTCCCAGGAGTCAGTGCTTTTCCCCGTTTTACCAGGATGAGTTCAGCTTTTAATATGTGGCAGTTGTTCAACATTAGTGTACGTGTATTAATGTGTAATAACAGTAGAAAGAGAAGAAAAACATAAAATCACAAAAACACACAAAAAAAGGAAAAAAGCACCAAAAAACCCTTGTAAACTACCGCCGCTCTCTCCAAATCTCCACCACTCTGCACTCCATACTACAGGCTCTGTGGTGGGTGCTGCACAATTTACCGTAATAACCCTTTATGAGTAGAAAGTGCATCTTCTCTGCTTTCAGGAACTGTTGGGATTTTTTCGATAGCTCCCGTTGGTCTATGAGGGTTAACTGCATGACAAATTTAACAAATTAAGCAAACAATTTAACAAATTCTGAATTATATGTTCCAACTCACAACACTACAATAAAATTTAAATTAAACCTCAAAGTATGCAAAACAAAAATGTTGCACACACTGCACATGGTGTCCATGACGACCTCTATCTCAGGCACCAGCATCATCCAAGTTGACCCAAGACAGACGGACGGACAATGACCGGACATTCTGTGGTGAAAGTGCCGCTCGTGGAGTCTGCGCAATTTCTTTTCATTTCCAGCAGATTGCTTTTACCCAGCAACACCACCACAGAACTGCCCAAACCTCACAAGCACCACCTCAGCCCACCCCAAACCAGGCTCTGTACCATCAGAGACGAGGCTTTCTCCACTGCAGCGCCCCGTCCCTGAAACGCCCTCCCCAAAACATCTCCAGGCTCCATCATTCTTTTACAAAACCGTCTTAAATCATTTTTATTGAATCAGTCTTCTAGCTGAAGAGCCGACTTTGCACTTTTATTATGTCTGTTTTAACTTTCATGCTTTTTGAAGTCTTTTTACTGTAACACTGAGGTTTGCTTGGTAAATGTAAAGTGCTTTATAAATAAAATGTATTATTATATAAAAAAAGAAAGAAAAAAACATTCTTGTGGCAAATATCCTTAGAGCTGCAGCGGCAAAACCATTAGAAAAGTACACCTCTAAACATTACATACATTTATCATATTACTACGTGTTATTTTTAAATATTGATTAGTTTTAAGGTCCTACATTATTTGTGATGAGGAAAATTGCATAATAAGAGCCCTTTACCACACAGTCCTGAGCTCTTGGCACTTAACGCTGTCATTTTAATTCAAGATCTCAGAGCAATTTTAGTACATTTGTCCTCGCCTGCATTTTTTTCTTAATTTTGCTATTAAAACTCAAGCTTTCCCCCCCAATGAAGTGTTATACATCCTTTTTTGCATTCTAATCTCACACTGGCTGATGTGGCTCTATAGTGATTATGGTTTATATGTTGTAAAGTTGAGTTTATTTATGCAGATTAGTAATAGTAATAATTGTGATGATAATTTTAATATGAAAACGTTAATGATCGATAATTGATCATTTATTCTCCTGGCGAACGATCAAAAAAAGTCATCAAACGCCCATCCCTACTGTGGACCATATGAAATGCTTCCAGTTTATAGGGTGGAGAAGAGAGGTTTTCTCAACATGGTGGAAGTTTTGGATGCTGCTATACGGTCGAATTGAATCGTGAATCAAGTTTTTTATAACAAAATCTAAGATTTTTGGGGGGTGAAAATCGCTCAGCTCTATGCTCAGAACATCTTGACTCACTTCACTCTTTGGCAAAGTTTGGGCCAATCAAAATGGAGGGAGCTCATGCGTTTGGTGGAAAATAAAGTTCCTATTGGACACTGGTTTTCCCTACGTAATCACAGAGCATCCATGATAAGCATTATCATAAGATAATGCTGGAAATATGCTCAGAAAGCCACAATGCTCAGCTTTTTAAGGAAAAGAAGTAATTTTATATATCTTTATATAAAAAGTAATCTTTTATATCTATCTTTCATGGTTGGAAAGTTATGCATGGTTATATAAAACATAACCCCAGGTCTGGAAGGGTTAAGGTCTTGAGAAGCTGCCAGCCTAAATATGCAAATTAAAAATCATGGTAAAAATGGTTAAAAGATCTAACATATATATATATTTTTAAGCAGACATCCTACTGGGAATTTCAGTCGACTTTCAGTCATTTGGAGAATAGGACTAGACAGGCTCCAGGTGTGAACAGACTGTGCTGCTTCAGTCTTCACCTGTTGTGGTCTGTGCTTTTTGAGTTCTGACTCCTGAACTCCTTTCACAACAGCCCTGCACGCGCCAAGAGGAAATTCAGTCTGGACGTCGAAGCCTTGTTGAAATCTGTACGGTGAGTCGAAATCTCCGCCAGTATTTCCAGTCTGAGTCAGTCCGGGGCAGGAGAAGAGCGCATTGTGTCTGTGCAGAGGAGACGCAGCTGAAAACCATCTGCTCCTGGAACTAGTGGCTGCTTTAACAAGTAGGTAAACTGTCATGGAGGATTAATGCGTTCCCTTAAACCTGAGTTCATAATAAATGGCCTGTTTACTTGTTGAAGGGGGAGGCCATAGATAACAGCGCTCGGGGCCCTCTCTCACTGCCACAGAGATGCGCTGGTTAAGTGGGGACCTGCCTGCTCTGTGGCCCCCAGCTCCCAAATCATTAGGAGCAAAACAAGACTTTTAACTGTGCGTGTAATGGGAAAGGTCAGTGTGGAGGGCGCACACACAACAATGGGAATAGACCTTTTACGCAAAGTCCTGAGTTGCTTTATCAATATTGACAGCAGCGTTTGATATTAGTTTGATCAGAGATGGAAAAAAGAACAAGCAAGGAGAGTAAAACCGAAGGAAAGGTCTTCAAAATGCATTTCACTCTCCTACATCATCTAAACTAGGGTCAGGCGCCATGAAAGGAAGGCGAAAAATAGTAATAATTCATTTTTTATGACATAAACAAGTCAGATTTTTATTCAGAGCCATTCAACACATAAAATTTCAAAATTTCTTTCTGAAAAGTCTAACCAGTTCCACTCTCCCGATCAAATTCAGTTAATAGCGCAGCCCTGTCCTGCCTCTATCACTTTTCCATTAGTTCCTCAGAACAAGTTCCTCTCCACCTCAGTGATGGACCCAGGAAAAGAATTGGGCAAGAAAAAAATGCAATCAATAAATTAAGCAAATTTAAAGTTCAAATTGCCCCTATGAACTAACATCAAGGACCATGTTGTCCACCCTCCTGTGGGCTCACCACCTGCAGAGGGGTTCATAGGGGGGGTCAGGTGCTATGAGTATTGGGCAGCACGCTGCCCCCGCGACCCAGCTGGATTAAGCGGGAGAAGATGGATGGATGGATGGATAAAGTTCAAATTGATTTGCTAGGAAGAAAAATTTTGCTTTTTTCCTCACTTTCTTGCATTGGAAATTGTAATGAAAAGAAGATGGAGAGGAAGAAGATGATGATAATGATGATGATGATGAAGATAAAGGAGAAGAAGAAGATGATGAAGAAGAAGACGAAGTCGAAAAAGAAGATGACAAAGAAGTCAAAGATGAAGGAGAAGATGATGTAGAAGATGAAGACAAAGGAGAAGATGAAGGAGAAGAAGATGGTGATGAAGAAAAAGATGAAGAAAAAGACAAAAATGAAGGAGAAGAAGAAGCTGGTGATGAAGAAAAAGAAGTCAAAGGAGAAGAAGCCGGAGAAGAAGATGAAGGAGAAGAAGTGGAAGGAAAAGAAGATGATGAAGAAGAAGACAAAGAAGAAGTCAAAGTAGAAGATGAAGTTGAAGGAGAAGAAGTGGAAGGAGAAGTCGAAGAAGAAGATGAAGGAGAAAAAGAAGTTGGAGAAGAAAATGAAGGAGAAGTGGAAGGAGAAGATCATGGTGAAGAAAAAGAAGTCAAAGGAGAAGAAGTTGGAGAAGAAGAGGAAGCAGCAGAAGATGATGAAGAAGAAGACAAAGAAGAAGTCAAAGTAGAAGACGAAGTTGAAGGAGAAGAAGTGGAAGAAGTCGAAGAAGATGAAGGAGAAAAAGAAGAAGTTGGAGAAGAAAATGAAGGAGAAGTGGAAGGAGAAGAAGATAGAGAAAAAGAAGATGGAGAAGTGGAAGGAGAAGATAGAGAAAAAGAAGATGGAGAAGTGGAAGGAGAAGAAGAAGATGGTGAAGTTGAAGAAGAAGAAGAAGTCATAGAAGATGAAGTTGAAGAAGAAGACAAAGGAGAAGATGAAGAAGAAAGACCTCTCCCTTTGGTCACAGGAGCAGAGTTGAGCACAGATCCACAGGCCGTGCAGGTCTGAGGTTCTGAAACCAGTGACGTCAAACTAATGTCGGTGCAGCTTTGGTTCTACATTTGTTTTATCTGATTCATAAAAGATTGTCCAAATGGTCAGTGGCTTCTGTATGATCACTGAATATTTTTTTTTTTTAATCATTTTCTGCAGTTCGCACATTTTTAGTGAAGAGAGAAAAATCAAACCAAAAATATTGTTTTAGAGAAAAAACTGACAAATGTATTTTTAGGCAAACTGGTCCGGCCCTGTCCAGGAAAAAAAAACAAAAAAACATGTAGGAACGCAACAAAAGCAGAGAAAAAAGAAGACTGTTCTTCCTTCTGTTTCTCCTGTCAGCATTCCTTTAGTCCTCCTGTTTACCCCTCCACCCTCTCCTTCTCTACCCCACCCCCTCCCAGCTCTCTTCTCTCCTCCTCTTTCCTCTCTCCTCCTTCCTCCTCTCCCCCTCTCCTCTCCTCCTCCACGACGGTCCATACCCACAGTGGGGATTTAGTTAATGAGGCTCTCGTGTCTCCGCCGAGGCCTTCCCCAGACGGCCCTCTCCTACAATTGGTTCCAAAGGGTTTAAACGCACCAGTCACTCCAGCTCCAGAGTGCGAGATTAGGAGCTAATAAAGCAGATGGAGGGGCCCCGCTCACGTTATTGTCATTTAGGACAAAATGATAAGTCAATACAGATAAACACAGACACAGGAGAGGAGAAGAGCCGTACACAGGGAAACGCTGAAATCATAACTGGAAATGTCTCGGAAATGTCGGGATCATGAGGAGCCCCAGACCAACAGTGCAGGCGATTCGGTCTATTCTGTCTGTTTAGATCAAGATGAAACCTTTAGGGGAAAAGAAATCGCAATATTAAGTCATAAAGTAAGTACGTTTAACCAAAAAAGAGAGACTGTTTTATAAATATTGTCTCAGTATAAGATATTAAAACACAAAACAAATTATTAAAACGTGTACAGCTCCTTCAGCAATTTGCTACGTGGTTGGATACAAGTTTACTATCCAAATTTTACATGTGTGATTTTGTACTATTTTTGCATCAAATTCGTCATTTTAGAATTTCCATGTTGGACAGCATTTACTGTGAAAATTGTAAAATGTTACTTATAATAATTTCCCATCAAAATGTGAAATTACAATCAGTTTTCAGTCAGATTAATGGTTTAGTTTTAAAGGTGCACTTTGTAACTTTTCTGGTAGAGGGCCATCCAGTCTCCATGGAGATGTTATCTTTACCTCCGATATTCCAAACGATGGCATTAAACTTTTCGATCTCACGGTCAAAATGCACGTTTTTAAAAGGTATTTTAAGACAGAAAACACCCATAATGAGATAAATTAATCTAATACAAGTTAAATACAATATTGTGGAACATTACAGGCAAAGTAATAGCATCTCCGTAGTAACAGAGCCCCCAACCTGAGAAGCAGAGTCAGTTTGGTGTCTTGGTATATAGGATTTCATGTGGAAACAACTAAATTTTATCAACTTGCTGCTCCAGAGTTCTATGGGACAATGTAACTTCAGAGTTTGTTTTCTGAAGATGTATTTTCTGCTCACGGGGACATAAGGATCAAACCTTAAAGCAGCACCAACAAACAATAAACTTGACTAAATGTATTTTCTTTATATCTAATGCTAAGTCGGATTTATTCAAGTTTTAACAAAAAAAAGAATAAAAATTTGAATGTTTAAGCAAATTTTCAGTCAGATCTAGCTTACTCAAATACTAAATAAGATCCAAAATCCTCTGTGTATTTTTAGTACAGTCGTCCCTCACCTTTTGCTGTTTCTCTGATTTTTTTTTGTTTTGTGTGTGCAATTTTGCGTGCTTTTTTTTATACAGTGTATGAACGTGCATTGTGTTCTGCGTTCTGATTGGCTAAGGAAAAACCCGTCGTTGTTTTCTGCGGAATCAAAGGTGCACGTCTGTGTATAAGAATAAAAACATCGCCAACAACTCCCCATAACTATGTTTTTCACCTCGCGCTCCTCAGTTTAGATCACGGGCCGATTTGCGTATCGCAATCCTCCTCCCTGCTTAGATCACAAAGAGATTTTACAGCCTTAAAACTAGGGGTGAAGGAAAAAATCGATTCAGTGATATATCATGATACTTCATTGCACAATTCTTGAATCGACTTTTTAAATAATATTTTTCAGTTAAATTCAGTTGCATTCACTGTTCTCATGATTTAAAAACAGTAATCAATTATATTTCATACAATTTGGTTCTCTTGAAGGTGTAGTTGACAATATTATTAGAAGTAATTATGATAAATTGCAGTATATCATCCACTGTTTCAGTATTGGGATCTATATCGTAATATATCGAATCGTGACATGCATATCCTGAAATGTATCATGTCGTCAGGCAATGCACACGCCTACTTAAAACATATATGCTAATTGTATAAAATAAAGCTGACTATTTCACGGGTTATTTTTAGAACGTAACTGCTGCAACAAACGAGGGACCACTGTATCTAATCTGAAAACAAGAAGAAAGAAGCAAGAAATTTAAAGCTGGCTCTTGTCATGTTTCTGTTTTGAATGTTTCAAAAATTTGACATTTTGGGAATTTTACACATAAAACGCCTTACTGTGTACTGTGGAACATTCCAGACAAAGCAATAACATCTCCATGGTGAAAAGCATTTGACAGACTTTCCATCCTCCATGACGCACCTTTAAAGATGAAAAACTCATAATACATTTTTTTCTAACATTTATGTGTGTAAACTACAGACGAAATTTCAAAATAATATCTCTAAATTTAAGATTTTTTCCCATTTAAGTGCAGTGCCTCGCCTTAACGCTAATAAATAATGGGGAAGGATACAGCTCTATGTCTCTCAGTGCAGTTTTAGTTTTCAAAGTGGAGTTTTTGGTTGTTTTTTTGCATTTTTTCCCCCTCTTTTCTTCCAGTTATAGTCTGTGGGCCACTCATTTGGACTGAGCTCACGCAGAGACCCCCCTTCCTCCCCTCTCCTCTGCTGCTAATTCTCCCAGGCCTCTGTAGCTGTATTAATCATTACGACACATGCTCCTCTGAGATGGGCCGCTCGTACCAGTCCTTCGCCAAAACGCGCTTGATTCCATTTGGCGTTCGCCGTTCGCTTACGGCCGCCGCCAAACAAGACGCCTGATGTTAAATTTAACCCCTGTTCGTCTCATTTGCATCTCTGCGGAAACCGAAGCTGTAAAAAGAGGCGGCGAATGCATGGACAATTCCTCCCCTAATGTGTGAACACAGCAGCCTTTGTGTACGCGCTTATACGGGGAGCAGGAGGATGGAAAAGGATGGAGGGAGGATGGAGGAGAGGTATTGTTCTTGTGTTATAATCCAGCTCACATTCAGACTGTGTGCAGATTTAAAGCAGCAACAAAAAAGAAAACGCTACCTGCTTATAGCCCCATACACGGAGCAGCTATGGAGGCCCTGCAGGGACATTTCAGAGAACAGCAGCAGGTCTGATGCTCTTTTGAGTAATGAGTTTTATTGGCAAATCGTGCAGTCCAAATTTGAGATCAGTGTAATGTTTTTATTTTCATTCATCTTCGTGGACATACAGAAGATTTTATTTGTGTAAACGTGTCAGATAAGAATCCTTGTGTTATTGTCACAGTACTTAAGAGCTGTACTTCAGGGATGATGATTTCATTTGAATGAGGGCAACAAATGGCACGTCTGAGGATCGCAATCCACAGCTGTGTTTGAAACACTCACACTCCCTGCTCCGACTTTGGGTAAAATCAGATTTTTGGCCCCAGGCTGTTACACCGGCCATCAGCACCTCCAACGCTCCTTTTATCGGTATCGTATCGGCCCCATATGGGGTATCGGTCTGACCCACGACAGGAGATTAAAGAGCTGTGTGTGCTTGTATGTGTGCATATCTGTGTTTATATATATATATATATCTATATATATATATATATATATATATATATATATATATATAATATATATATATATATATATATATATATATATATATATATATATATATATATATATATATATATATATATATATATATGTGTGTGTGTGTGTGCTTGCGTGCGTGCATATGTGTGTGTATCTGTTTGTGTGTGTGCAGAGCCTCAGCTGAAGCCTGGGACAGGACCAGGTTTGAGTCTGTCACTCAGCTGTGAAAAACAGATGGGACCCAGGTCCTTCTGCAGCAATGTAAAAGTGTAGAACAGGACAGAGCACAGATCTGACATCACATAAGGACAAATAACACAAATGTAAAAGTGTAGAACAGGACAGAGCACAGATCTGACATCACATAAAGATAAATAACACAAATGTAAAAGTGTAGAACAGGACAGAGCACAGATCTGACATCACATAAGGATAAATAACACAAGCGCAGTGCTGGTGTGAACCTTCACACAGAAGAGGAGCTGCTGACTCTTCACATTTGTTCTAAATTACAAATCACTCCTGAAAACAATAGAGTGCTTTTAAATCAGAGGTTTTAATGTTGTGAATTTTCTAAATCATCTTAGATCTTTCTATATGATACATTTTTGCACATTTAAACCTTGTTAACAGAGACGTGCTCCTGGAGTTCTCCATTTTGCAGCTTCCAGCTCTGAGCGTTGAGCTTTTGGCAGATTAGTGAACAGCTTTTGTTTCAGTAGTAACAGTTTCACAAACCCCCAAAGCGCTCTGATTGGCGTGAACAGTCTGCTTCCCTACGGTGGGTGTGTGTGTGCTCATATGTGCACATGTGAGTGTGTGTGAATGTGTGCACATATGTGCACACATGAGTGTGTGTGTGCATGTGTGTGCACATGTGAGTGTGTGTGTGCTGTTGGCCGAGCGAGTGGGCAGACAGTGTTATCAGGTTTTAAACAGCAGAAGTCCTGAGTTGGCCTTGTGCTTGTTTGGGCCTCTCTCCTTCATATGTAACAGTGTTAGCGTAGCCTCAGTGTTAGCGTAGCCTCAGTGTTAGCGTAGCCTCAGTGTTAGCGTAGCCTCAGTGTTAGCGTAGCCTCAGTGTTAGCGTAGCCTCAGTGTTAGCGTAGCCTCAGTGTTAGCGTAGCCTCAGTGTTGGCATCTCCTCCTCCGCTCACTCAGATCAGATCAGAGCCACTGTGGGCAGCAGGTCTGTCCACTCTTTCACCTCCTCTGCTTACCGCTCACACATCCCAACTCTGTGTAGATCCATAATTAAAATAACATGATTGTAATGATGAAGAAACTGTTCAGTATCACTGCATTCTTGTTTGACTGAGTTGGGAAAAGGTGAGAAAAATCAGTACATTTAATAATTTATTTGCCTCATTTTAGACTCTAGTCAATGAGCCTGATACGGCCTGGTGTTGTATCTGAACCCTAAAGTGTCCAGACGTGACCCTGTGTGTGTCAGCTGAGGCCAACTGTAGCATGAGAACCATGTGGAAGAGACTGTCCCAGACACTAGTTTATTTATCAGTGACAATAACAGTTCAAAATGCACCATGTTCCTCACTCCTGGTTCAGCTCAGGTACAGGACCTTATATCAACTTCATGGCCTTAAGAGTCATAGGACTGAACAATGCAAAGTTCAGCAGATCCACAGAAGATAAACTGTGAAGTGGAGGTCAGAGGAGGCTATGTTTTGGTTCATAGGTTTTATTGAACAAGAGCGTGAAAAGGGAGAGAGGACAGAAAGATTTAGAAAACTATTGGAGCCACTGAAGAAGGCTATTGTTACATCCTGACCCTCAGACCGTCCTGCTGCTCACTGTGCTTCTTTTGTCCTATTACGTAAAACACCAAATAAGAGCCAGGTTTTAATTAACCACTGTGTCCCCTTTAAACACAGGGTGAAGGTTTATATTTTGATAAATAACCACCAGTTCAAAATAAATCCCATGTCTAATGTACGTGCTGAAAACAGAAGTGGTGCTGCAACAAGACGCAGGACTGATGCTCACGTCGTCTCCACAGAAACCAAACTTAAAACCACATGGCTCATTTGCATAAAGTATAAGCGCTGAAAAAACAGGTCTCCTTGTGCCCTGATGCACACAAACAAAACTTAAAACCACATTGCATTTGCATAAGTGCTTTCAAATGTGGAAACTCTCCGCTCCATAGATATTTTGTTGTAACCTTTCAAATCAACTCGACTACTTCTGTGTAGAAAGTGGCCAAAATTATTATATAATTATTATTCACACTGGTTAAAATAATTTGAGTTCCATATTTTCCCAGTTTTGTTGAGCAAGATTTTTGGGAGGAATTAATGGCCCAAGCCTGTCCCAAACTGCCGCCTGGTCTCAAATAAAAGCCTGGTCTGTTAAGTGACAGAAACAAATAAACACCCAGGCTATTATTTTGTATTTTATGGTATTATGCAAAAATGAATCTTGTGAGCTTTAAACCAAGTCATAATGTTGTTACCTCCTCAAAAATAGACTTGGAGTTGTGTTTTGTTCCATTCCACCTTGTGATGTCACGAGATGGTAGTTTTCAAGTTAAAAGCTCCTTCTACCTTTAGTTCCAGCCATCGGCAATTCCAGAACTGACATTATCGAAGTCATTCTAGTGAAGGTGTATGGAGCCCTTCCTGTATTGCCACATGACATCACAAGGTGGAATTCAGCATTTTCCAGCCTAAATACACATGTTTTGTGTGTTAAACATGTGTGAACGAAACAAAACACAACTCCAGGTCTGTCAAACCAGGATTAGACTACATGTTTTCTGTGATTTTTTTTGCGTTCCTAAAGGAAATCTTAATAAAAAATGAAGAGAAAGTTTGATCTCAACATGTTTCTGCACTAAGAAGATGATATAACATTCCATAAAACTAAAGTACAGTAGCTATAAACTCCTCCAGCCTTGTTCTTACTCTTGACAGACTTTATTTCCCTTCATAACAGCGCAGAAGAAACATCCCAACTGTGGAAACGGGGCTACTGAATTCCACAGCTTAATGCTAAAAAGAGCCACCAGACTCTCATTAGAAGCCCCATGTTGGAGCCCATTAATAATGCAGCGCGCTCTGGCCAGCATCTGTACCGCCATTTGATCTGCACAACTTTTGCTTCTTCCCTTTTTTATTTCCAGCCGTAAAAATCCTCTGTACGGAGAGGGCGTCACGTGCTCATGTTTGACGGCTCTAAATACGGGAGTGTTTGAAGAGGGATCCACAAATCCGCCGGAGGAGCACATGTCTGGGCAAAGCTAATGAGAAAGAGCCCGGTCACTGCACGGTGTATAGGCGATTGGCTAAGTTTATACTCCGTAGCCTCCAGAGAAACGCTCCCAACCCTCGCAGCGCACTTTTTTATCGGACTGGAAAGAGTTTGAGAGGAGAAACTTGAGGAAAATATGAGGAAATAAGCTTAAAACAGAAGCACAAAATGCAAAATACACAGCGACCTTGACTGATATTGGAAACCAGGGTATGACTTTATGACCCAAGATATAACTACATGGGAGTTATAGAGATGATGTTGGACCAGAAAGCTTATGGGTCAATGACATGACGCCTACATTTTCTGTACATTTGCAAGTTCCTCAGGTAAAAGGTTCAAATTTCATAATAATTCACCACATTTACCACATAGTGCCTCTGATCTTCATGGAACCAAATCATTTTTTTCAGAAATTAGTTCAGTTCAGTTATTCTTCATGTTTTTTGTACTTAAAATGTTAAAATGTCATGTGGTGCAACCGTGCATCATGTGGTGCGACTAATAACAGCAGGAATTCTATGGCTGGAATTTTAATAACAGACAAAGTAGACTTGGGTGAATGGGATTCTTTAGGCATTTTTCTTAATTTTCTGCATTTTACAATCAAAAGAAAATATCAATATGCATTAAAAATCCAAAGAAATGCCAATAGTTTATTTCTATATACTTCATATTACTCAGAACTTAGATTAATATCCCAACCATGTTTTAGAAAATAAAACAATTTTAAGGTCCCACCACATGACATTTACACTAAAAATGCTTCATAAAAATATTAAACATAGATTTATGCACCTGACACTGGAAAAAATTTAAAACGTTCAATAGAAACTAATTTTTTTTTTTTAATAATTTAAAATTTGCCTGTTGAAAATCCTTATATGTCATTGACCCTTATACAATTGCTACAGTGAGCTTCATTACAACAGCAAAAGGGGGAAGTTAAATTTAGGTTCAATGTTACGCGATACTGACTCTTGTGATCTTTAAGCCATGTTATAATGTTGTTAGTGCATCAAAAACAGACCCGGAGTTGTGTTTGCATTTCCACAGCTCAAAATGCTCTGTTCCACCTTGTAATCTCATGAAGTCATAGTTTTCAAGTGAACAGCTCCTTTTATATTTAGTTCAGTAGAGATTTGCAATTCAAGGGCTGAAATTATTTAATGATTCTAGTGAAGGTGTATGGAGTTTAAAAACATAGTGGAGCACTTCAATGGAAGAAAATTTGTTCCATTAGATTCGGAATTTTAAATGCCGTTGAATGTTTCACTTAAAATGTTTTAACTCTGAAAAAATATGTTTGAATTATTTTTATTCTGAATAGCTGACGATGCCATTTTAAGTACACTTTCAAAGTGTTTAAAATTCACTTAAAAAAATAACAATAAAAACAAATATTTTCAAGCCCTCAGTGTAAAATTAAGTGAAAAAAATTCAAAGCAAAGATCCAAGATGTCAAGGCAGAAGCAATCGATCAAAGTGATCTAATCTAACAGTAACAAACAGGAAATGGTGCAGTGACACGATCTGATTGGTCAGAATCAACCTCATTAAAACCTCATCTCTTTAATTTCTTAAGTGTAAACCCCGCCCACAGATGAGAACAGCCAATAGGAAACAGCTTCTGTTCTCATCACTCACAGAATCGATTGCTTCTGCCTCTGGCATCTTGGAACTTTGCTGCAAATTTTACACTCTGAATTTTGACCGTTGAATTCGAGAGCTTGAAAATATCAGTGCTGAATATTTAAAAGGTAAAATTTTTAGTTTGAATTTGAAATATACTGAAAAAGTATACTTAACATTTCAGCATTTCAAAAATTCTGAATAAAAATAATTCAAATAGTTAAAAAATTCAAAGTGAGAAATTCAAAATCTAATGGAACAAATTATTTTCCATACACTTCCTGTATTACCATATGACATCACAAGGTGGAACAGGGTGTTTTCTGGTTTAGAGAAGAACTCAGTCTAATTCTGCAGGGTTTGTGTGTTCATTAAACGTGTGAATGAAACAAAACACAACTCCAGGTCTGTTTGTGATGAAGAAACAAAAAAAAAAAAAACATAGAAAATAACATAATATGGGCCCTTTAATCTTTGCTCTCACTCAGTTTTTGACAAATGCTATTCACATTTCATTGCACATTGCATTTCCGGGCAGAATTTTTCAGACAGAAGCAATGAAGCGATGAAGAACTGACAATGCAAATTCAATCCAGCTTTTTTGTGATCCATATGTAATCACAAATAGCTGTGTTTAT
The DNA here is from genome assembly GCA_034769755.1 of Odontamblyopus lacepedii. NCBI lineage: Eukaryota > Metazoa > Chordata > Actinopteri > Gobiiformes > Gobiidae > Odontamblyopus > Odontamblyopus lacepedii. The sequence goes on from CM068348.1 coordinate 19,148,456, forward strand.
AATACATATGCAATTAAAAAAATTTACAAGAATTAATTTAGTTATTTTTTTTAGTTATATTTTTTTCGCTATTATCGTTTTTTTTATTAACTTATTTTTAAGTTTTAAGAAAATATTTGTATACAAATCATAATCTAAACCCATATACGCACAATAAAATAAAATAAAAACACAAAAAACACAAAAAATAATAATAATGATAGCAATAATAACAAGAATAATATAATCATGTCATTACCCCTATCATTCTTTGAAAAAAAAAAAAGTATATACTATTATTGTCTTTTTTGTTAAGAGTAAAATGAACAAGACAGACGTGGTGTTTTACATTCATATGAAAAGCCCTGGTGAAATGTGTGGACAGTGTGCAGAGCTGAAGGTCAGAGCAGCTGCTTCAGTGTGGTCCGGCTCCCCTCCAGTCATTCGTTCCATTTCCGCTCGTGATATGACAAAACGTGCTCCGTGTAAGAGGGATAAGCTTAGCATTGGCCGCAGCTAAAAATAATAAGTCTTGGATGTTAAGAGACCGGGGTTTGTTCTCCCAAGTCATTAGCTCAGATCGGCGCGATACTGACTCCTGTCCCCTGGAGGACGCCGGAGGAACAGCGCTCTGCCCGCAACTGCCTTCAAAGTCACGGCAAAGTCTTTGGTCACCTTCACAGAACAAAAGGGAAAAGCCAAGGAGAAGCGCGTTTTAGGGCCTCTGCCGGATCTGTGTCGGCCTGATCCATGCCACGAAGTCCGCAAATCAACAGCTGAGGATCGAAGAGCGTGAGGAGGCTAATGACTGTTTCGTTTAAGTTTACCGGAGAGGTCAAAGTGAAGAAAACTCAAATGCAAATGCGTCTGAGGATCATTAAAGAAGACCTATTGCGCTTGTGTTCGCTCTATAGTTAGAATCTAAGACACCAGTGGATCTTTAGGTTATAATTTGGACATTTTAAATCCCAATAGGCTCAAGTTACACTTACGCCACAAACCAGGAAGACATTTGGAAACGTGCGACGACTTCCGGTGTAGTTCCCGACACTGGGCTCACCGACCGACTCTGATCAAACCCACTGAAGTATGTGATCGTTGGTAAAATGAAGACCACAAACGTATGTTTGGAATCATCTTGAATTTGGCGTCCTCGTCTCTTCTAATCGCATGTACCCAGTGCGCTCGGAGTTCGGAAATGATAAAAAGTGAGGTATGGTTGGAACTGTCCATTATCCGAACATAAGGGAACATTACAATGACATGGAGATGAGGAAAACTGGGACATTTTCTCTTTTTTTCAGACTTTTTAGATCGCAAACAGAGCTCAAAGGAAGTCGTCATCGTGTGTTTCCAAACATCTTCCTGGTTTGTGACGTAAGCGTGAAGTAAAATGACTTAATAAAAGAACAAAACAAGTTCACTGATTTCCACGTTAGAAAAATGCGGTGCCCAATGGGAGATGACGTTGCCGCAAACGTTACAAAAGATCACACTACCGAAGATTTATAGCAGATTTATTTTTATTAACAGGCTCTATTCACGCTTATCGGAAGACGTTTGGAAACATGCGGATGACGACCGACGCTGGGCATGTGATAAAACAATGGATTCAACAGCAGCGTCTTCACAACCTGCCAAAGCTTTTCCACAGAAGACGGGACTCTAATCATATCGATGTCACTTACAGACAGCTGGTTGGAACTGTCGATCTGCCGAACATAACGGAACACTACGGTGATATTTTTATTAAATTAGACAAATTATAATCCACAAATTACACAGCAATTTATAAAAGGAAAAAAGAAAGAATGCAATGAGGAAAAACCCAGGCCATTTTCCCGAGTTTTCCCAGATTCTGTCAGTCGCTAACAGAGCCCAAAGAAAGTCGTCATCCGCATGTTTCCGAACGTTTTCCGGTTTTGTGACGTAAGCGTGAAGAGAGCCCATTGTCCAAAACGATGCAACGCAAAACGCAACCCTGCGTGCATCACCGATTACGGAAATAAAACTGGAGAACGAAGTCGGTACAGAGCTTTGGGCGTGTACGGGAATTGATCTGCAAAACGGCGTCTTGAAAATAAGCGATGAAAGGTTGCTCGAACATGCGCGAATCGCTCCGAATACAACTTCGAAAGGGTAAATATGAAGAAAACAAATGGAACATGGGTAAAAGCGCTGAAAATTCCAGTTTGCAGAACAGTTTTTTTCCCAAGTTTCAGTTTTATTTTAGTTTTTTCCAGTTGTATCTTTTTGATTGTATGCCTTCTTTTTTTATACATGTACAATGTTACATGGTGATTTTTACATACAGTACATGTTCTAGAACTCCTCATACTGTAGTGAGTGAATGAACCAACCTATCCAAACACGCTCACAGATTTTTACATAAATACTGGTAATACTGTAATACTGGTACACTGGTTTTTCAATGTGTCAATAAAATCAATTAAAATACATTGACTGTGACTAATGATTTTACGGTAACAGGCTTGAGTCAAAAGTTTGGACACACCCTCTTGTTCAGTGTTTTTCCGCAAAGCAAAGGGTGGTTTCTTAGAGAACTGGAATTTAAAATATGATAATGAAAAAATAGGAGTAGAGTTATTAACTTTTTTTTTTTTTTGTCTTCTGTGTGTATAAAAAGTGTCATCGTGAATGAATGAGCCACTCTAATCTAACTAATGCTTTGGGAGAACAGATCCTCATGAAGAACTGGGGCACAACCTTTTCAATCAGTCAATAAAATGTCACATATGTGTAGTTATATATTTACTATACTTTGAGCTTTAAAGGGGAATAAAAGCCAGTCTGAGTGTACAGAAAAATACAAAATACAAGTGCACTGGACTCTATCCTTCCAGAGAAAATCGCAGTATTCTTTAATGCTCTTATACAGCTCTGGAAAAAAATAAGAGACCACTGCATTTTTCTGAAATCAGCGTCTCTACATGTCTGAGGGCCGTTCCATTCCAGCGTCTGTTGAATTCCAACACAAACACACCTCATTCTGCTTCATGAGGCATTGATGAGTAGATCACCTGAACAAATCTGATTTAAGGAGGAAAAGGAGAAAAACTGTAATTAAAATTCAAGGTTATTACACCAAATATTGATTTCTGAGCTCTTCCTAAGTTCAAACATTAGTATTATGTTGTTTTAAAATTAATATGATCTTGTTTTCTTCGCATTATTTGAGGTCTGAAAACATTTCATCTTTTTTGTAATTTTGACCACTTGTCATTTTCTGCCAATAAATGCTCTAAATGACAATATTTTTATTTGGAATTTGGTATAAATGTTGTTAATAGTTTATAGAATGAGACAAAAATGTTCATTTTACTCAAACCCATACCTATAAGTAGTAAAATCAAAGAAACTGATCATTTTGCAGTGGTCTCTTATTTTTTTTCCAGAGCTGTATTTAAAAAATGAAAATGAACTCAAAAATGAACTTTAAAAGTGAACTTTAAGCAATGTGATAATGCTGTTACCTCATCAAAACCATACCTTGTTGTGTGAGTTGTGTTTTGTTTGAGTAACCCTTTATCTGTCTAAGTCTCCAAAGCTCAAATGCTTCAATCCACCTTGTGATGTCATGTAGTGTTAGTTTTTAAGTGAACGGCTCCTTTTACCTTTAGTAGAGATTGGATATTCCAGGGCTGAAAGAATCCAGATGATTCTCGTGAAGGTTTATGGGATGTGTTGTGTGATGTGGGAGTGTTTTCTGTGTTTCTGTCTTATGGAGATGTTATAGCATTGCCCAGAATGTTCCACAGCATGACATTAAAGTCATTTATCTTTCAGCGTTTTTGCTCAGAAATACCTTGAAAAGCATGTTTATCCTGTGAGTGGGCTTGCCTCTCCGCAGATCTGACCTGTAACTTGGCTCTGGTGGTGTCACATATTTGTCTTTATGGAAACAGATAAGTTTAATGCCATAACGTGGAACATTTTGATGTAAACACGCAGAAAACATACACAGCACACTTTTAAACATGTGTGAATGAAACAAAACACAACTCCAGGTATGTTTGCGATGAGGAAACAGCGTTATAGATCAGAAAATAGCACGATGCGGGCCCTATAGTGTTAAAAACTGACTCTTAGAAGTTCCCTTGTTGAGTTAAACCCCATCAAAATGTTGATTCTAATCTTGTTATCAGTCCCGATGGATGACAAGCTGCACAGGGCCACAGAGATAAGAGCTTTCCTCCACAGCAGTTGCAGATACCATCACTGCCTCTGCGTGAGATGAGAAAGTTCACTCCAATTCTCCACCGCTCATCCAAGAACCCAATTACGGTAAACAAGAATGGATAATTTGTTGCCCGGAGATCGTCAAAGCGGATTAGCCCTGATGAAGATGACGTTAAAGGTAGCGAAGAGTGCAGAAGAAGCGATCCCAGCCAGACACTTTCTCCTCGGAGCAGAGCAGTCGCCAGGCAGGCTTCGGTTTTGACAGGAGTAGGTGAGAAGTTCTAGGCTCCTCCATCGTGCCTTTTAGCAACGCACCCAGAGGAGTGTTCTGTATCTGCACGATAAACTCATCTGGCATGATTTATTAAATGGGAAATCTTGGAGAACTGGTGTGGAAGTCTAAGCCTTTCCACAGGGACACTCAAAGTCATTAGCACCTCCAAACTTGCACCATGCTAGTTTTCGCTTTGGTACGCGCTCATTTGAAAGGCGTTCAGAAGCAGCTCGCTAATGTCAAACAACTTTTATCCAACTAATACAGCTAACGCCTCCATCCAGCTTTACAGAAACGACCGCGATCAGCGCGAGTCTTGTTAATGGTTTGTGGAAAAACGACATCTACTTTTAAGTTCCAAACTGAAATAATCATCAGACTTTCTTCATACTCAAAATCTCTGTTACTTCTTTCTACTTATGATGTAGATGTATTCTACTTATATCTACTTAGATACTGAATGTTTTAACAGATGGACTGCTCAACCTTTCTGGTAGAAGGTCTAAGTGTAAATTAAAGATTCACTGTGTAAAATTTCTAGTGGATGGTCCGGTGTGAGCTTGTCTCCACAGTGCAAAAATACCCCTCCTTAAAACTAGAAAGACACACTTGTTTTAAGTTAAATTATCTGCCAGTGTATTAAGTGCAAATAACTAATATAAGAAAATCTATCCAGGCTTTCATAAATCTCAAAACAAGATAAAATCAATTAGTCTAAGCAATAATCTAAGTTTTAAGTGATCTAAAATAAAGCATAAAACACTAATTCTAAGACTAAATTAAGATGAAAAATCTAGCATATAAACTTGTTATTGATTGTTATATTCTTAATTTTATTTAATGCATCTTAATGAAATTCCTTATTTTCTTATTTTAAGACTAATATGCTACCACTTGGTAACATATTCACTGGAAAAAAACAAGGGTAAGTCTAGGTAAGTTAAAATGACTTAAATTAAGAACATTTTACTTTATTTGAGTAGATTCAAAAGACAAGTAAAATGATCTGCCAGTGGAATAAGTGTTTTTCTTAATTCAAGCAACATTCAATTTTGTTTCTTATTTTAAGTGCAAAAAGTTGATGCTTTTCTTATTTTTAGTGTACCACGATGTATTTTTATATTTTAAGTACAATAAGTCTTATTCCACTGGCAGATCATTTTATTTGTCAAGTGAAATTTACTCAAATCATGATAAAACTTTCTTAATTCAAGTCATCTTAACTTGACTAGATTTTGTTTTTTGCAGCATTGACAAACTGTAGCGCTCTCCTAAAACTTTGAAATCTTTTAATCTTTCCACGTTACAAACAGAGAGTACAGAGATGATACTGGACATTTACAGTCCAAGATTGATTTACATCCCTAGACACACACGCACACACACACACACACACACACATTACCACAGGTACAGGCACAGAGATGTTATTGCTTTGTCTGGAATGTTCCATGGTATGACTTTAAACATTTCCATTTAGCATTTATTCATTACAGTTGGCTCTAGTGATCAAAAATACAATAATTCCTTCTGTGAATAGAGGCCCTTCTCCACAGATCTGACCTGTAATGTAGCCTAGTGCTGTGATCTGCTCATGATAGGTTTAATCTATACTGTGAAACATTCTAGACAAAGCAATAATACTTCCATGGAGACAAGCTGGTGCCCTCCACTAGAAATGTTACGCAATGCACTTTTAACTTAGACAAACTTTATTGACCCACAAGGGAAAGTATTTGGACAAGGCTCACAAATTACAAAATGATATAATAACAAAGAACAATAATATCCATTTCTAAATAAGTAGAAGAGACTGGTTTCAAATAAGGCATAATTATATGAATGTATATAAATGTACAACTAAAAATAAAAAAATATATAGAAAAATAGTAGCACAAGTACATCTCTAAGCTATATACAAGGGGATGTAAGGAAAAACAGTGCAAAGATGAAATAGTGATTGACAAAAGGGCCTGTGTTATGTTATGTAAGTATTTTAACAAATGAATCTGTCTCATCAAAACGGCATCTGCGACTTCTTTCTTTCCATTCATTCACTTGTGAGTCATTTCTAAAGGTGTGTTCACGGTCACACCTGGTTTGTTTTGGTCCCAGTTTAAACCAGTGCAATGTGATCTTGGCGTGGTCCTGGTCTAGTCCTGGGATAGTTCTTTGAAGAGGTTGGCAAATGATCAAAACAACAATTATAAAACGTGATATGTTTTTGTAAAAATCTGTTCAAATACCTTTCATTTTGAATTTGTTTTTTTTTTAAGCCTATAGTGACCATTGTATTGGTTTCGTACCAACACTTTGCTTAAAAATAACCCGTAAAAATGCCATCTCGTCTTGGTGTTGCTACAGTGATGACTTTAAAACTTTGCCATTGCAACTTTAGGCTGATTCAGAGTGTAAAGAAAAATATATGAATAGTAAGGAATTAAGCAACATGTGCACGACCGGTCAGCACATTTTCATTTACGTTTCTTCTTTATTTCTGTTTATTTACATTCCAGATTCTCACTGAAGGAATCAAAACTATGAATTAACTTATGGAATGGAAAGTAGTGAAGAAAAAAATACACTAAAAATAACTCAAACCTCACTTTGCCCTGATGCAGACTCATATGTGAGTTGTAATGCGTTGGCGTATATAAAGCGATCTTCAACAGATCTTTTGCTTTTTAACTCAAAACCTGTTTTAGATTGTTTCTTTAAATACCCTTTAACCTTTGCTTTACTCACTGCTTTGCACTTTTTGCATTTTTAGACCCTGGTATGGCACATCTGTGAAGTGAAAACCATTTTAGGGTCTTCATAAGAAAAAACAATGAAAAAAGCTGAAGATATAAACACTTAAATCGATCAGAAAAAGACTTGAAAGTAGTGAAACGATCTTGCTGCATGGACAGATCATTTTACATGACAGGTTATCTTAAAACAAACTACCTCTAGACTAGAATGAAGCAGTCTAAGAATGAGTAAGTAGGCCATAAATCTGAAAACAAGAAGAATAACCTGATATAAGTTTTAAAATCTTGGCCAGATCAGAGAAATTTGCAGTGAAGGCCATGCACTGCAAAAAAGGATTTTCTAGCAGAGTCAAACTGACTTGAATTAAGCAGATTCGTCTTAAAAGATCAATTTTAAGATTGTTTTACTTAAAAAGATGAGATTTCACTTGTTTCATCCTGATATATCTTATCTAGATATTACAAATTATTCTAAGCACTTTTTATATTAAATCAAGCCAGGTTAAGCCTCTTTAACTTCCTTCTCAAACCAATAAGGTGAAAAATCTTGCCATAAATACTTGAAACTAGTGTTTTCTGCTTAGAACAAGATTTTTATTTTATCTTGTTTTAAGAAAACTTGGTAAGTGAAAATTTCTTATTGCACTGGCAGATAATGCAAAAAACTAAATCTAGTCAAACTAAAACAACTTGGATTAAGAAAGTTTCATCATGATTTGAGTAAATTTCACTTGACAAGTAAAATGACCAGTCAGGTGCTATGAGGATTGGGCAGCAAACTGACCCCGCGACCCAGCTGGATTAAGCAGGAGATGATGGATGGATGGATGGAAGTAAAATGACATGCGGTGCGGTAAGATTGTTTTACTTAAAATAAGAAAAATAACAACTTTTTGCGCTTAAAATAAGAAATAAAATCAAATGTTGCTTGAACTAAGAAAAAAACACTTATTCCACTGGCAGATCACTTGTCAAGATGAATTGACTCAAATAAAGTAAAATGTTTAAGTTTAAGTCATTTTAACTTACCTAGATGTTGTTTTTTCTAGTATAGGACATTATTACCTCAAAATTCAACTCAAAATTAACTCAACTTTTTTTTTTCTTATTTTTTTATAAGCCTTTTTTGCTGTGTGCTGTACTCTTTGCTTTTGTGCTTTAATCTGAAGATAAAGTATTTTTTTCTTTGCTAAATAACTCCATATATCTTACTTCATGTGTTCCATATGCATAGAAAATATAGAAAGTAGTAAATATAAAGCAAAAACAACAGTGACCGAGAAGGTGAGTCCAAACTTTTGACTTATGAACCATCCTAGAGAAGAGACTTTGATTGAAATAGTAAAAAAAAGCGTTCTATTGATCTGGTGATGACACATGTCCAGTCTGACCTTCAGCAGCTCTGTCTTCTCATGGTGTGCCCACAGAGCCTCCGCTGGCACCGCTGCCCACAACAACACTGGCACCCCCCACTCCCACCCTCTCCGTGCCCATCTGCCACCGCTCGGACCAGGGGGCAACAGCTTATTTTAGAGACACCCCCCTCCTCCTCCCCTCGTCCCTCCACCCCTCCACCCCTCCACCCTCGCCAGCCCCGTCCCATTTAGAACCCTCATGTACCCGTCAAAGCGGCTCCCAGGACAGGCACCGCTCTGAACTTTATGAAGTAGACTGAGACGCCCATGTCCTTCCTAAACTCCGGTGAAGGATAGTGTTCTGCTCCACCACACAGAGGCGCCACCTGACCCCGCCTGACCACGCAGAACTGCAAATCCCACAATGCAACGGGGCCCAGACAGGGATCACTACACAACAAGTGCACAGGCATTAGCATATCACCGGGAGAAAAGTACACGCTCTTCTAATAATGCAGTTTATAGCAAAAATCATTACTAAAATAATTACGATAAATAAATAAATACATAATATGAGACCTCGCATTTTGACAAAATTAGGGGTTTTTTTTATTTTTCATTTATTTTAGTAATAAATGAAATAATGAAGACAGGGGAAACCAAAGTCTGAAAAATGAAAGAAAATGAAAGATTTTTTTTCTTTCAATTTGAAAATTAAGGAGTATCTACGAACTTTACTGTACCTTGTTTTCTTGGGCAGTTATATCATGTATATCATGACACTAATTCCGGGTGAACAATATTTTCCATTGTTTCACTCAGCCCCAGCTCAAACTGTATGACCACATCACAGGGTTTAAAAGTTCACAGCTCATGATTCATGTTCTCACACTGTGCAAACGACTTCAACAGTGAAACCGTCACGAGAGGAGACTGGTTTGATATTCTTGCGACTTACGATTGCCGATCGGGAGCTGGTCGTAAGGTATTCATTGGTTCTCTTTACTACATGTATTCTACACGAAGCACGACACAAGATTAAACCAAAACCTGATCCCATGAGTGAAAAATCGGCTCAAAAAGGGCCAAAAATTGCAGTGCATGCCCGGCTTTAAAGGGCCCATATTATGCTTTTTTCTGATCTATGTTCTAATGTTGTTTCCTCATCACAAACAGACCTGGAGTTGGTTTTTGTTTCATTCACACAACACATAAACCCTGCAGATTTAAGCTGAGTTCTTTTCTCAAACAGAAAACACTCTGTTCCACCTTGTGATGTCATGTGGTAATACAGGAAACACTCCACTGTGTGTTGAACCTCCACACACCTTCAGCAGAATCATTTGGAAAAAGAAAAAGGAGCTGTTAATTTGAAAACTATCACTACATGACACGATAATAAAGGATCACTTAAACATGTATGAATGAAACAAAACACAACTCCATATTATAACATGGCTTAAAGCTCACAAGAGTCCATTTTGTGTAATATACTAAACTGAAACTAAACTAAGAGCACTACTAATTTTAGCGGTCGCAAGAAATTGAGTAATTATAAGAGTCAGGGCCTTAGATAGGAACAGTTAGAGGCCTATAAAACATACCGTAAAATACCAAATAAGAGTCAGGTTCCAATTAACCACCAGGTCCCCTTTTAAACATCGGGTGCAGGTGTATATTTTGATAAATAACCGCCGGTTCCAAATAAACGTAGAGTCTAATGTACGTGCTGAAAACAGAAGTGGTGCTGCAACAACAGGACCGATGCTCGCGTCGTCTCTACACAAACCAAACTTAAAACCACATGGCTCATTTGCATAAAATATCAGTGCTGAAAAAACAGCAGTTTGTTGTAGTATTTCAAATGAACTCACCTACGTCTGTATAGAAAGTCGCCTAAATTATAGTCATAGTGTTTAAAAGAATTTGGGTTCCATATTTTCTCAGTTTTGCTGAGCATGATTTTTGTCAGGAAGAAATTGCCACCTGGTCTCAAATAAATGCCTGGTCTGATAAGTGAAACAAATAAACGTTCCGGCTCTTATTTGGTATTTTACGGTCCAACATTATCCATTTATTAGTGCAAAAAGTAGAGTTAGGCATGGTTTTTTTTACATTTTAATAGTCCTTCATCAAATTGTAGTTAATTATAATTCAGAATTTCTTTGGTGAGCTACTTGAAAAGAGGTGGAGAGCTCCTGGTGGCTCCTGAGCTACAGGTTAGGGACCCCTGTACTTAAAAGAACCTTTAATTAACTCCCAGTTTAGTGTAAATCCTGCCTGACCGTAGTGTGTCTTAGTAGAAATGTCTCTCACTCTTTGCACCGCTGGGGCTGAAGATGACCGTCCTGTGACAGATTTGTGACCGAGCGAGATTTGAACTCACGTCGCCGACCTCTCCTTCACAAAGGCCCCAAATGCACATTTGTATGGCTGGAGTCCGTGGGCCCCCTGCGGAGCTTTTCTGTTGGCACTTACAGAACTTTTGGAGAATCAGAATTGTTCTCTGTTGTAACACGACTCCCTGGAGAGAGCATCACAGCCCCACACCTCACAGACCTGAATCCCAACCAGTGGACATTAATAAATCATAGGCCCGGCTCAGCACCGCTCAGTCTCCTGTTCTGTTCCTTGCAAGCCCATTCCCTTCGGAGCACCTCAGAGCACCTGTAGGGAGCGCCGCTGAGAAGGGGAGGGATAAAAGGAGAAAAGAGCGCCCTCTGTGGGTCAGTAAAGTCACTGCGGACGCTCAGATACGGGTCATTACGCAAACACAAGGCAAGACAGGTGTATTTGTAAAGCACAATTTGCACTATTTAAAGTGCTTTACAGAATACGAAAGACGTTAAAATTATGAAGGCACTGATATGATACTGGTGACAAATATCGGTGCAGATACTGGAAAATTAGCTCACTAATAGATTGATTTTAGCCTAGAACATCTCATAAAGTTGAAACTTTTATTCATATGAAGCTGTTAATTCGTGACGTGAAGGATAAATAACAGTTACTTAACACAATTGGATCTTTTTAATTTAATTTAAGGGCATTTTAAGGAAATAAGCACTATTTTCCGTCATTACACTGGTATAGATCAATATAGGGAACTGAAAAAGATGGATAAGTGCATCTCTAATTCAAGCAATAAAGTAATAAAAAAAAAATGTTTCTCAATTGGTGGGGCGGGGACAACAAGGTACGTGATTGAAATTATTTTAGGTCAGTCATCTCACAAAAACAATTTATAATTAAATCTTGCTAGATGAATTAACTGATTAACTGTTGCTTGAAATTTCTGAAGTGATATCCGACGTTTGTCTTACTGTTGTGGCCGATTAACCTTTTAAAATCCACAGCAAGAGATATAAATTCATATGGTCTCATTAGACTGTTCAAAAAAGACAAATCTGATCTAATCTAATCTGTTCTCCAACCTTTCATTGTGCTTAGAAAAGTATACAGCGTCCAAGCATATAGTCTTAAAAACTCACAAAAATTATGTCTTTTTAAATAAGAACCTTCCGTCAGAAACTCCTCATTTAAGCTTAAACCGATATTTGCAGATACCAATATTAAGCTTTTAAAATCCACAGCAACGAGATATAAATTCATATTGTCTCATTAGACTGTTCAAAAAAGACAAATCTGATCTGAGTCCAAATGAGGAAAGGCACATGGGCGCACACAGACTGGGAATCACAGAAATTATATCGGTGCCGATAACGATGTCTGGGGAAATCCTCCGATATCACGGATAAACCATCAATATTCTCCATTAGTAAATTAATTGTGCTATTAATTGTGATTAATAGAGTGTGCATGTCCATGTGTATAGTCTACAAAACTCACAAAAATTAAGTCTTTTTAAACAAGAACCTTCCATCAGAAACTCCTCACCGATATTGGCAGATACCAATTTTAAGTTTATAGAGATATAGAGATAAACAGATATAAATTCATATTGTCTCAATAGACTGTTCAAAGAAGACAAATCTGATGAGTCCATGCGAGGAAAGGGAGTACACAAACTGGTGAATCGCAGAAATATATAGATATTGGTGACAAATATCAGCTACATTTTCAGTATCGGACAAACAACGAGGTCTGGGTAAATCCTCTATCACGGATAAACCATAAATATTCTCCATTAGTACATTCATTGTGCTTGGAAAAGAACAGAGGGTGTATGTCCATGTGTATAGTCTACAAAACTCACAAAAATTAAGTCTTTTTAAACACCACTAAATCCTTCTCAACCTTCCATCAGAAACTCCGTACTTAGGCTTAAATTACGCTAATGAATTGGACATTTATCACTGGAAATAGTGGAACATATTTTGAAATTTAGACTGATTTTCTATCTTATATTTTGAGTCATGAATTTTCCAATCACGTTCATTTATTAGACTTTAAATCTTTGTAACATATGCAGACTACAGAAGGTACATCTGCAGCACAAAAGTCTTTCCTGTTCCTGTGAGTGCTGTAAGACACCGTTTGCTTCAAGGACACTTCGATCCCAAGGTACTTGTTGAAAAGGAGGAATATTATTAACCCCAATGGCATAGCCTTCCATTTCTTGAGATTTCAAAGGCGCCACCGTCAAACCATTTTATTACAGCCTTTCTCTGAATGCTGAAAGCTAATTTGACTTGGGGAAAATTGCTCAGCGTAAGGTCAAAACAATGGCACAACAATGGCGGAAATGGGGCATTTTAAAATAGACAGGAGGAAACTTCAGCAACACGAGATGTACTGGTTTTTCTAGGGCACTTCACAGCGGCTGCCATGACCAGACACTTGTGGAAAGAAGAAACTTACTTCTTAAAGATGGATGAACCTGCACACTCTGTAAACTTCATTAATAAAGGTACGTGTTATGGCTTTTGCAGACTTTTCAAAACCATAATTCACATGCTTTAACAAAAAGATATTTGTGTGATCCCTCGTCGTCCAAGATCCATAGCAAAAGTTGTTTTTGTTGCTTCCAGTTTTTTGTTTTTTTCTTTTTGCTATATTAACAAAAAGAGTTCAGAATTACCTGGTAGTTATACGGGAATGTTTGAGGTGTATTTACTTGCGATAGCTGCAAACATTTCATTTAATGTGTTTTATTTGAGCAGATTGTTTCACAGTGTAACAGTGTAAATATATATGTATGTATATGTAACTGATGATGATGATAGTGATGTCTCAGTATCTTTGCAGCTAATGTTAAGAAATGTATGTAATTTATGGCTTTTTGGAGGATGAAATATGAATACTGACGACACCACAGGATTTCCAGGTTACTTTTAAGAAATAGCACTTTGAGATTTTGGGCAACATTGTCCATGCAGCTCTAATTTTTAGTTTTGTTTTTTTTATGCTGATTACAATATTCAGAAAATATTATCATAATGGAAATATCATAGAAATGGCCATGATGATACTCCTCAATATTTAAATTAAATATTAGACTTTGGTTTCACCTGTGTTCATTTTTGAAAAGTACAACAATTGGGGAAAAAAAGAAAAAAGTATGAAATATGCATAGATATGTCCTGGTGGAGATCCACATCGACCTACAGCCCACAGTCTATAACTGTTTGAAAGATTACACTAAATTACGCAGTATATGTATTTTTATTTGCTCTATTTTGCACTTTTAAAAAAATCGACATAATATACTTCCTACACCTCGTATCATACCATATCGGAGACTAAACAGTGCCATAGTCTGTGCCAGTGTGGGCACAGGCCTGGCACTAAGTGCAGGTTTAGCCCTGGCAGCAGCTCCTGAACAGTCTGTGTGCTAAAGTGTGCTGGACAGGTGAGCCTTTCGTCTCTCCTCTATTGGACATGGCGTTATGACAATACTGTAGTAGCGCGTTTGCACTGAGCTCCTATAATTAACCCTGGCCCAGCTCCAGAGCAGAGAGCAGCTGCCAAACCTGAGCCTTCAGAGGAGAGTCTGACACTCTGTGTGTGTCACTGTGGACTCAGCACAGGCCCCGCCAACCTGCACATCTGTGGAAGTCCTCATCGCTTCATTCTTCTACCATTCTGTCACACTACCACACACGAGTTCAATAATCAACTGCTCTGAATAAAGCAGCAAAGCCAATCACAAACAAGTCAAAATCAGAATTTGAATGGTGGCAGTTAACAAACCACAAAACTGATATCTTTTTTTTTTTTCATTTGCAGACAAAATATTCTGTCTTATCTAAAAAAAAAACAACAACTGCTAATTCATTCAGTGTTACACAGGTTTATACTGAGACTATGGTGACACAAACAACCAATTTTTTTCCTACTTTGCTTGACTTGATTAAAAAAGCATGAGTAACAAATTAAATATAGTTTCTTCTATATCATTTTGACAATACTAGAAGCATAAAATGTCGTTTGTTTCACCAATTTGTGTTCAGTTTGGACTCTGGGGGTCCACCACCCATTCATGACAAACACTGGTCAAGCATTAAGACCTACAGATGATTCTTGTATTAGTCGGTCGGCTCAAATTTCAGTGTTCTCTCAAATCTGAATTATTGTGGACCTGCTTAAAAAGTGGATTTTGAATCTATGAAACTATGAAAACACACATGCTATTTTTTTTTTCAAATCTAATCACAATTGCAGTGTCTGTCTGAAATAAAATTGCAATTCTATACTTAACCAGATCTTTCATACATTTCCAGTGCTCTGTCCATGTTGTTATTGTTCCTTTTTTTTCATCAATTGGGTCATTAAACATAAAGGTAGAACTCAACACATGATGAAATTCTGGTCAAATTTAGGAGACAGCAGGAGCTAAATAAATAATCCAGATGCCTCATTTTGCCCTTTTACAGTCAAACAGTGGCAGTGAGCGGAGGAGCCGTTTGTCCCGCTGTCACGCTCCACGGACGCAGGGGGAGGGGCCAACATTAGCACGTGATTTATACTAAAATTAGCCCGTGCGCCGCCTGTGGGCTCCATCAGTGATGAACTTACTCAAAGTCCGACAGGAATGAGGGTGGGGGTGTGAGGGAGTGTGGACATAGACTGGATATATAAATGGACATAGCTAACATGCTCAAAATGTTCAAAATAGGAAGCGAACACAGGGGGATTTCCGGTGCCATCAACTCTGGCTTCTATTGACTTTACATTTGAAAATTGTCGCCCGTTTCTCTGTAACTGCTGCTGTGAGCTGTCATTCTGGTCGTAAAACGTTTGTATTCACCTGCTCGGCATGATCCTGCTGTTTTTATTTCGCGATTTTGTCCATTAATAAATTCCAATTCCTAATGTGGACTTGGGTCAAAATTTGCTCCTGGAACTGCTAGTCTCGTGAGCTTCATTTGGCTGGGAATGAACACTGACATACCCTTTGTCTACTTCTTTATACGGTCTATAGGGTACGGTTGCTCAATTATGGGAAAAAAAATATATATATCACCATTATTTTGGTCAATATTGAAATCACGGTTATTGAAATGATTATTTTTTAGTTACATGGTGCATTTATTCAGCATTTCTCTAAAAAAAAAACACTTTGTTATTGATAATTTACGCAAAACGTTCAAATTGAAAATAAATATAGGCTTCAAATATGTATCTTAGAGCAGTTTTGCAACGTATAAAACTAAAAATGAATCAAATACACTTTGGACATGAAATAAGGCATAGAAAAGCGTAAATGTATCCAAAATAAACTATATATACAATAAAATAAAATAAATATACTTATTTATCTAAAAATATCTCAAAAAACGGTCCTACAAAGGCAAAAGACTGAGAAAGAAACTGAGAAAAATTACTTAAAACTTTCAAAGCTGTGGTTTTTCATATGGTTTTGGATGTTGGGGTTGCCATAGGCCTTTAATCTTGTTAAAACAATCAAAGTGGCTCACGATATTTATTCACGCGATAAAGGAGGTCTCGAATAAGCCCAAAATGATATTAATTCATGATGTTACAGCGTTCTGCCTTTGTTAAGCTTTAATCATTTCAATTCAATTATATGTGTTTGGAGACCGTTTGACGTACAAATCGAAATCATTATCAAAATTCGATTAATTGCAAAGCCTTACTGTGGGGTGTGGGGGTAAGGGGTGTGGGGGATGTGGGGGGTGTAGGGAAATAGGGTGTGGGGGTGCCTCTTATCAGGAGCCCTCCACTTCCTCTTAAGGCCTGTGCCGTGTTCTGCTGTGTTCTGCTCGTCTGTACGTTGGACCACAGAGGCTCTAATTAGGCCCCACAGCCTCTTTGCAGGATCACAACAGAAACAGCAGAAGGCCCCAGACACATTATTTATCTCCTTCAAAGCAGACGCACTTTCTCTGCAGCAGGCCTCATGACTGCGGTTCTGTCGGAACTAAAGAAATAGTCAGGTTCAGTACTCAAGGCACAACAACAATATTAAAATGTGTATTAGGGAAGAACTACTATAGGCATGTCACAATAAGCACTATAATCATTTGTGGTTCAATATATAAAAACCCAAACAATAGATTTTGGGGTTCAGTATTTATCTTGTGTACATTTTTGTTGCTATTTTTTATGTAATACTGTTCTATCTGAGTTGTAGAGGGTTGAATAAGTAACTTCTATGGATAATTATCAGTTCATGCTCAGCTCAGGCATTTTAATGATACTGTATATTTAAAACTGATTTACTGGGATTATACATCTTTATTGTTATTGTGTCAGTGGCACAACGTAGTTTCAGTATTATTGTTGATCGCAATATTCTTCTGTAGCGATATATCATACTGCAAAATGTGTTATCGGGACAGGCCTATAGCTGCCTGTATTTACTGTACATGTTTACCGTTTAAAGCCGGGACACAGAACTTTTTGTTTTCCCTGTAAAGAGTAGAGTACACTGACTAGAGTACAAAGGGTAAAGTACACTGGATAAAGTACACTGTCTAGAGTACACTGAATAAAGTACACTGGATAAAGTACACTGTCTAGAGTATACTGGCTAGAGTACACTGGTAAAGTACGCTGGCTAGAGTACACTGTCTAGAGTACACTGGATAAAGTACGCTGGCTAGAGTACACTGTCTAGAGTACACTGGTAAAGTACGTTGGCTAGAGTACACTGGTAAAGTACACTGGCTAGAGTACACTAGATAAAGTACGCTGGGTAAAGTACACTGGATAAAGTACACTGTCTAGAGTACACTGGATAAAGTACGCTGGCTAGAGTACACTGGATAAAGTACACTGTGTAGAGTACACTGGATAAAGTACACTGTCTAGAGTACACTGGATAAAGTACACTGGATAAAGTACACTGGCTAGAGTACACTGGATAAAGTACACTGTCTAGAGTACACTGGATAAAGTACCCTGGCTAGAGTACACTGGATAAAGTACACTGGATAAAGTACACTGGCTAGAGTACACTGGATAAAGTACACTGGATAAAGTACACTGTCTAGAGTACACTGGATAAAGTACGCTGGCTAGAGTACACTGGATAAAGTACACTGTGTAGAGTACACTGGATAAAGTACCCTGGCTAGAGTACACTGTCTAGAGTACACTGGATAAAGTACCCTGGCTAGAGTACACTGGATAAAGTACACTGGATAAAGTCCACTGGCTAGAGTACACTGGATAAAGTACACTGGCTAGAGTACACTGGATAAAGTACGCAAGCTAGAGTACACTGGATAAAGTACACTGGATAAAGTACACTGTCTAGAGTACACTGGATAAAGTACACTGGATAAAGTACACTGTGTAGAGTACACTGGATAAAGTACATTGGATAAAGTACACTGGATAAAGTACACTGGATAAAGTCCACTGTCTAGAGTACACTGGATAAAGTACACTGGCTAGAGTACACTGGATAAAGTACGCAAGCTAGAGTACACTGGATAAAGTACCCTGGCTAGAGTACACTAGATAAAGTACACTGGCTAGAGTACACTCGATAAAGTACACTGGATAAAGTACACTGGCTAGAGTACACTGGATAAAGTACACTGTGTAGAGCACACTGGATAAAGTACACTGGATAAAGTACACTGTCTAGAGTACACTGGATAAAGTACACTGGCTAGAGTACACTGGATAAAGTACACTGGATAAAGTACACTGGCTAGAGTACACTGGATAAAGTACACTGGCTAGAGTACACTGGATAAAGTACACTGGATAAAGTACACTGTGTAGAGTACACTGGATAAAGTACACTGTGTAGAGTACACTGGATAAAGTACACTGTCTAGAGTACACTTTATAAAGTACACTGGATAAAGTACACTGTCTAGAGTACACTTTATAAAGTACACTGGATAAAGTCCACTGTCTAGAGTACACTGGATAAAGTACACTGGCTAGAGTACACTGGATAAAGTACGCAAGCTAGAGTACACTGGATAAAGTACACTGGCTAGAGTACACTCGATAAAGTACACTGGATAAAGTACACTGGCTAGAGTACACTGGATAAAGTACCCTGGCTAGAGTACACTGGCTAGAGTACACTGGATAAAGTACACTGGATAAAGTACCCTGGCTAGAGTACACTGGCTAGAGTACACTGGATAAAGTACACTGGATAAAGTACCCTGGCTAGAGTACACTGGATAAAGTACACTGGATAAAGTACCCTGGCTAGAGTACACTGGCTAGAGTACACTGGATAAAGTACACTGGATAAAGTACACTGGCTAGAGTACACTGGTAAAGTACACTGGTAAAGTACACTGGGAATGCGTCTCCCTGTTGCCGTGCAGAGGTTTGATAAATGAGCTCCTTTTGCTCAGCCTAAACACAAACCAGGTTTCACTCCAAACACGGTTCCAAAACATGACTTTATCCGTCTTTTCGACATCGTCCCATTGGGAACTGTCAAATAGAACGGAACAAGAAAAGAGCTCAAATTAAGAATAATCACATAAACTCTGAGAGAGATGTTTGGGAAACACAGGAAAGTTGATCGCTGACATAAACTGACATAAATGAAACCTGCAGTCAAATCTCTCTGCATTTCAACGTTTCTGCACAACTAGAATACTGTAGCTGTGTTTCAGATGAAATCACAACATTCTATACACCAGTAATATTTAATACAGATGGGGAAGCTCAAATTAATATGGATCAAATGCAGATTTTTGAAGGTCTTCTCAAAAATATAACTGATATACGGTATTTATATTAATGTATTTCTACGTTTTACTGTGCATATACATTTATATAATTCTGCCTTATTTGACACAGTCTCTTGCTATTTTCCTGCTCATTTAGAATGTGTTATTACTAAGGATGTAACAATAACCGAAATATGATGATATCGTATCGTTAAAGGTCTCAGAATAATACCGTGGACCATCACAATATATCGAATCCCAAGTTTCTTTGCTTAAATGAATAGTTCTGATGCAGAAGGAGCTAAAAAAAACAGAGGGAACTACATAGCCCATGATCCTTTGCTCTGTTTCAGTGCAGACGACATGATAACTGTTCTAAACGCTTTGAAATCTTCATTCTTTGGATTAAGTCTTGTGAAGGCATTTTTAGAGGAAAAAGGAGCATCGAAAAAACACATTTTTTAGCAAGCACATTGGTATTTTTTACATTATTGATATTCTAACGGAAAGTTCAACCAGATGTGTGAACAAGTTCCCAAAAAAGAAAAACACAACATTGATTGCAGGGAGATGCAGCAGTGGTAGGAGAGTAAAGTTAGGCAGATATCACAATTTGGCCAAAAAAATGACTTAGGCAATTATGCTATTAGGCTAACTATATTGTGGAAATATGGTACAGAGAGATTTGGAGATCGTTTCATCCCTAATGACAATAAATGTTGTACCAAATGACTGGTCAAAGCATTTTAGAATGTCAGTCTTGTTATTATGTAGAATATCGTAATATCGTGAGCCTCCCCACCATATCATGAGCTTTCCCACGATATCACAATAAATATCGCACCGTGAGATTCATACTGTGAAGATATCATATCGTAGGACTTGGATATCGTTACACCCCTAATTATTACTTCTTCTTTTTTTTAATAAGTTTTCTGGTGGAGGGTCTGTCAAAAGCTTTTCTTCATGGAGATGTTATTGCTTTGTCTGGAAAACTTTCTATTTTCCTGGATACCAAATCAGACCAAGTTACAGGTCAGATCAGTGGAGAGGCGACCCCGCTTACAGTCAAAATGCCTGTTTTTCTAGGTATTTTTGAGCTATAAAACCAGCTGTGATTGAATAAATGTAAACTAGAGATGTTTAATGTCATACTGTGGAACATCCCAGGCATGAGAAAGGTTACACAATGCACCTTTAACAGTGTACAAATGCAGATTTTTGTTGTAATGTACCGTATTTTTAGCATGTTGCACCAACCAAAAAATACATAATGAAGAAAAAAACATGTATAAGTCGCACCGGAGTATAAGTCACACTTTTGGGGGGAAATTTATTTTATAAAATCAGAGACCAAGAACCAACATTTGATCTTGAAAGTTATAGTAATAAAAACAACCCAACAGAGAAGAATCTGCGTATCATTCGTTAATTCGTTTTTCAATCAAGCACTTTGTGTTGCATTTTTGTATGAAAAGCGCTCTATAAATAAAGATTGATTGATTGATTGATTCAACATAGAACCAAAAAATAAGAAAATGAAAAAAAAAAAACTCTTTTCTTTATTATTTGTCTCTAAAACCAAAATGAAAAAACAGACACAGATTTTTTATTTATTTATTTTTCATTTTGATTCATATATACGATTCATATATTTGGTATATGAACTGTCAGTGTGAAAAATTGCATATATAATTCGCAGGACCACCCAAATCCTGAAAAAAGTGTGACCTATAGTCCGAAAAATACGATAGCCAAGGTCTTGGGTCTCATCCATAATAGAAATGACCAGGTTCAACATCTGCACTTTTACCTTTTCGATATGTCATGAGAAAAAACAATCCAAATCAATAGGGGAATCTGACTCACATCATCACATTTTAGAATCTGAACATTACCCATGCTTTTCTCGCCGCTCACACATAACTCCAGTCTTACCTAACCCTAAATGAAGCAATGCCAGAAGCGCATAGGTTTGGTCATCCTTCTATAAAACACCACAGAGCCTCTTATGCAACGCGTAACATCTGGTCCCCGCGCAGCCAAACAGCCCTTTCACATTTACATAAGGAACAAGGCTAAATAAAAGGCTCCGCGCAGACTCCTGTCACATCTAATGACCAATTCAAATACCAGCAGAAGAAAGAGCTGTGCAAATTGAACGCCTCTCCCCGGGTCCCAGGTGAAATCATTTATTTGCACACGTTACAATCTCCATTTTCCGCGAGGCCAGTTAAACGTATGCAGACAAGTGCGTCCATCTCTTTTGGGAGCGTCTAGCAGAGGGCACTACTGGGGAATATGCACATGCTTTATACAGCTCCATACAGCTATTGTTCGGAGCTGACAGGGCCCTCTTACATCAAACTCACCATCCTGACCTTCGGCCCAGTTTCGAGTGGGAGAGCGAACGTGGAAATAAGTGGGAGCAAGGGATTGAGCAGAAGAAGAAGAAGAAAAAAAAGACAGAAAGAAGAAGTTGCAGAGGAGATTTCCAAGGACGAGAGGAACTTTGAAATCAAACGTGCAGAAGGGAGGGGGTTATGGTCAACCCTCTGGGGGCGGGGTCACGGGCAAGTGTGGCACGCGGGATACTACAGAATATATGGAGCCTCTTTCTGTTCACTATTTCAACAGTTTGCGCCGCCCAGGTGAGAGTTTGGGGTCAGGAAAGTCTCAGAGCAAACCGTCTCTTAAATCAGAATCAAAAAGGGGCGTGAGCAACAATACAGGCAAAAAAAAAAGTGCTTTAAAGCGTCCTTATTACGCTATTTTCTCTAGGTTATAATGTTACTTCCTCATCACAAACAGACCTGGAGTTGTGTTTTGTTTCATTCACATGTTTAACACACAAACCCTACAGATTTAGGCTGAGTTCTTCTCTCAAACTAAAAACACACTGTTCCACCTTATGATGTCATGTGGTAATACAGGAAGTGCTCCATTGTGTTTTAAACTCCACACACCTTCACTAGAATTATTTGAATCATTTCAGCCCTGGAATTGCCCATTTCTACTGAACTAAAGGCAAAAGTTAACAGACACCTCCTGACATCACAAGGTGGAACATAGGAATTTTGTGTTATCATGTCAATTGTTTAACCATTATGTATATGGGTCAATGACATGACGCTGTCCAATTGCAATTTCCTCAGTTAAAAAGGTTCAAATGTCATAATAATTCACCACTTTTCTGTAGCACCTCTGACCTCCATGGAACCAAATCATTTTTTTCAGAAATCATTAGTTCTTATGTATGTTTTTTTGTACTTAAAGTGTTAAAATGTCATGTGGTGCGACTGTGCATCATGTGGTGTGACTAATAACAGCAGGAATTCTATGGCTGGAATTTTAATAACAGACAAAGTTACTTGGGTGAATGGGATTCTTTAGGCATTTTTCTTCATTAGATGCATTTTCCAGGGTAGTAGTTTGTTCATTAAACACAAGCAGGTGACTGTCATATTGGACAGCAAAAGAAAATATCAATATACATTCAACATCCAAAGAAATGCCAACAGTTTGTTTCTATACACTTCATATTACTCATAATTTAGATTAATATTCCAACCATGTTTTAGAAATGGTTGTTCTTGGTCGCACCAAATTACATTTTTTAAGGTCGTAGCCAATTCATGTGCATAAAAAACACTAAAAATGCTTAATATAAATGTTAAACATACACCTGACACTGTAAATATTTGAAAAATTTAAATAGAAACTTAAATTTTGCCTGTTGAAAATCCTTATACATCATTGACCCGCATGCAAGTTTATTTACGTATTATTATTATTTTATTTATTTTTTTATGTATTTATTTGTATTATTTTTATTTACATTTTTTTCTTCTATTTATTTGGGGTGAGTGACAATGTTTCTGGAGTTAAAACGTTCATCCATTAAACTCAACAGTCAGTAGTTCGATCCCAACTCCCACATAGTCATTTTTTGTTTTCTTTTGTAGCTAGCACATACTCTTGTTGTGTCCTTGAGCACGACACTTCACCCACTTCGCTTACGTAACTGCACTGCGTGAGCAAACAGCAGCGGCAGGAGGGGGGCGATGGGGCGGACAGCAGCTCCGTGTCTGATATTCCCCTGCCCATAACTGCATTTTAATGCCAAAGAAAAGTGCTGTTTGCCTGGCTGTACAGCTGTATGTTTGTGATGCGAGGAGGGGGCCGGGGGGACGCTCTGATCTCACAGGGACGGGCAGCGTTTCCATAGAAGTTCCATGTTACAGTATTTACAGCAGCCGGGCTCCTGCAGAACACTGGCTATTCAATAAAACATGAGTGAACCGAGCTTTGATGACAACAAGATACACTACTAGTATACTACTCCAGCACTACACATAACAGAAGAACGGAGAAGAGACCGCTGCTTATCACGTTTGGGTCTGTCAATACCTCCAGAGAGCGCAGGACTTTTACAGCTTGGTACAACTGCATTTAATAACAAATTTTGGGAAAATATCAAATTGTGATTTTTTTTTTGACAAATCGGCTTTTAAACATGTCCAGAAGAAGTGACAAAAACACAAAAGATGAACTGCAAAACATGTTTGTACCATAGGCTGTGTATGTAAATGGACACAGCTAACCCAATAGCCACTGTGTTCTTAACAGGAAGTGAGCATGGACGTGTTTCCGGCTCCATATTCCACTTTGTATTGAAAAAACGTCGCTCCTCTCTTTGTAACTGCTGCTGTCAAAGTAATCATTTTGGTCTTAAAATGTTCGTATTAACCCACTCTACATGATCCTAGTGTTTTTATTTTGCTATTTTGTCCGTAAATCAAGATATGAACATTAATAACAGACCAATCAGGTGCCTTCTTCCCGTTAGTAACAGGTTTGATTGACAGCGTAGCTAAGGCAGGCGGGAAGAGGCGTGACTTTCAACAGCCTCACCCGGATTGGCTCTTTGGTTGTTATGATGCTCATGGTCGAAATTCAAAAATATGGAACGCGGCTCCAAATTCGCTCTTATAACTGCTAACCTCGATGAGCTTCATTTGACTGGAGCCGAACGCACTCCCTTAGTCCACTTCTTTATACAGTCTGTGGTTTGTACAGATCTTAACTTCAGGGCTAGCCATTTTTATGCAGAATGAAGCCCTATTCGCACGGGATAAGTACAACCTGGGGACGTCTGGTAATTTGCAAATTACCGCCCCACCTCTGTGTTACTCGCATGGGATAAGTGAAGTCCATAAATTTCTCTATTTTACTGACAATGACGGAGATTGAAAGAGAAAAGAACACGGAAAGAAAAGAAAGAGATAGAAAAGATGCGCAAATACAACAAGATACAGATTTGCACGGAACAACAGCAGTATTATCACCGGACGTCTGTGTTTGCTGAAAAATAGTAGGTCATTTGCGGTGGAAATTTTACTTTACAAATTACAGACATGCTGCATTCGGACGGGATTAAGATCTCAGGTATCCTCCGCAATTATTGCAATTCACCAAAGGTCCACAGGTAAGACATCTTTTAGTTCTATCTTTCTTTATTTGTACCCGTAGGTAAATTAGGTTTGCAGTACAGAGAGGCATCCTCATAACATACATCCATGCCCACAGTACAATACAATATATATAAATAAATAGAAACAGTAAGTTTGTGGTGGAAATTGTACTTCAAAAATAGTTGTTTTTGTGATCTGCTCATTTACTATTTTGCTATTTTTGATTCGATTCGGATTATGCACAATTTTCTCCAAAGCTCCAGACAGTATTTGTTTAATGTTTTATGCATTTTATTGGAGGGTAGAACAAATGCCGGATGCCTCAGCCTCTTGGCCCTGGTCCTGTGGGCAATGGAGCCAAGGTGGCGCTATGCCAGGCTGAGCAGGAGGTAAGTGAGTCCTCCTCGAACGCACCGGCTTCATCGACCAAAATCACTTTCTAATGAAAAACCATCGGCTTCACTCTGTAACGGCTGCAGTCAGTGAGTTAAAATGTTCATATTAACCCACTCTACGTGATCCTGGTGTTTTTATTTCGCGATTTTGTCCGTAAATCAAGATATGAACATTAAAAACAGACAAATCAGGTGCTTTCTTTCCCCAAGGTCGCTACTGCTACAGCGAGGCAGGCGGGAGGGGGCATTACCTTCAATAGTCTCACTCCTGATTGGCTCGTTGGAATTCTGACCTCTAGTATCATAGCAACCAAACATGAAAATCTGCTCAAATACGCCTCTAGAGCCTCGATGAGCTTCATTTGACTGGAGCCGAACACCGTGGCGACATCACACTCGCTCGGTCCACTTCTTTATAAAGCATATGGATTAGACTGGAAAAAAAACTCGGCGGGATGAAGAGGTAGAGGAGAGAGGAGGAGAGAGTGAGCAGAAGCAGTCATGTCCCTCGTCTAGCCCCACGCCAACTGTCCCCCTGGCACGCCACACCGCCGTCTGGAGCTGGAGATGGAGCTCCAAAGTCTGAACAAGCCTCTCCAAAAGCCTCTCATCCCGGGCCATGCTCCTGTGCCTGTCTGCTGATCTGTCTTCACTTATTGAGCCACGCAAATGTTTGGATGAGATAAACTAATCTCAGCTAAGAATCGTCGACACAGAGAAGCGGATTCAGCTTGATTTGTAAAACGGTAAAGAAATATTGTAAAAAGAATGTGTAAATACAGAATACATCAGTTTTATATAACACAATTTTTACATAAATTCAAACGTGGATGGAAGCCTGGATCCGAGGAACAAACCCATCTACAAACATCTACCAACATCTGCAACTTATGTGAACTCTTAAACACAATTAAATGCATTTATTGTCCAAGAACACTAGAACTCATTGATTCTGCATTATTCAGACTTAACTACTATTGCGTACTGTAACATGTAACAAAAAAACAACTGTTATATGAAAGAAAAAAATGCTTTTTTTAAATACATTTCTAAAAAGCAAGATTTTAATTCCAAGATTTGTGATGGAACTGAGATACTGGTAAATACTACTAAATGGTAAATTATCCATTTCAGAACATGTTTGTAGGTTATAGGTTTGTCTTAAACATTTCTATCTTCATGGAGACCAAACCAGACCAAGTTACAGGTCAGATCTGTGGAGAGGCGACCCCTCTCACAGTCAGAATGCCTTTTTTGCTAGGTATTTTTGAGCTATTAACCAACCTGTGATTGAATAAATATAAAATAGAGCTGTTTAATGTCACACTGTGGAACATTCCAGGCACAACAAGGACATATCCATATCTGGAGTGGTGTTCACGCTTACTTAATGAAAGCTGAATGAAAGACTTTTATCCCACACTCTTCTTTCTGTTCTTTAAATGTTAATTTTATAATGATTATTTATGTGTTGATTTGTTTGTATTGTGACCTTAATGTTGATTTTTTTTTTCTGTAAAGTAAATGAATTGAATTACTTTGTGTACAAATTGTGCAATACAAATAAACTTTCCTTGCCTTTGCCTTAAAGGGGAACTCCAGCACGTTTGAAGCTAAAGTCCGTTGCTAGAGGTGGTCGAATACTGTCAGAAACCAAAAAACAGCACAGATCAGTGTTGCCTCAGTGGATATTTCGCTGTGGTCGTGACTCTGTCAAGGCAACAAACTAGTCTAGTGACAGGAGCAAGTTCTTAACTTCCACATAAAATGCCAATTTGCTTAACACCAATTTCTAACCCATCTTACAATGTACTCACGAGTATAACAAACAAAATGCTCTGTCTGGCTCACTCTTTAGTGTCTGTGGAAAAGTTATAAAACAACTTTACAAGCAGCCTTACACTTACTTACCTTTGTTGATTTCCCACTGCGCATGTGAAAGCCCAAAAGCCTCGAGTGGCGACTCCAGCAGCGGCAAGTGAGGATCGACTACTGACGGTGAAGAACAATAGAAAATAAAAATTGTTGAAAGAAAATGGTCCAGGAATGTATTTTTTAGCGTTTTTCAAAAAATATAATGCACTCGTTAAAAAATGGGATTAGAAACAACATCGGCGATCGAGTCTTTTGGGCTTTTGCATGTGCAGTGGGAAATCGACAAAGGTAAGGCTAAGGCTGCTTATAAAGTTGTTTTATAACATTTCAAGACACTAATGAGTGAGCCAGGCAGAGCGTTTTGTTTGTTAGACTTGTGGCTGTTGTAAAATGGGTTAGAAAGTGGTGTTAAGCTTCTTCAGTGCAAATTGGTGTTTTACGTGAAAGTTAACAACTTGCCCAATTCACTACACTAGTTTGTTGCCTTGACAGACTCACTACCACAGCGAGATCTCCACCGCGGCAACACTGATCTGTGCCGTTTTTTGACTTCTGACAGTATTCGACCACCTCTAGCAACGGACTTTAGCTTCAAAAGTGCCAGAGTTTTTCTTTAACACATGACAGATGGAACAATAATATTTGGGGCTCAGTATTTATCATGGCTACTTCTTCTTTGTGGGGAGTGGGGAGATTTGGGTTGTTTTTCTGTACTACAAAAAGATTAAAGACGGTTGAATAAATCACGTCCATGACTCATGACAGAGACAAACTAACTGTGTAATGAATGAATGAATGAATATTTGTAGGCAACAGTCATGCGTTCAGGTGCCCAGCCCATATGAGCTTATGTGACACTTACATCAGTATAATGCAAAAGGTCCATCATCACATACAGAACCCATAATCCCACTAAATCACTTCCTTTCAGTCTTTTGGCTCCACTCAAAACCTCTCATTTTCAAATCACTGATACATTTGTTCTTCAGACAGCCAGAACAAACCTGGTGCTGAATAAACTCATAAATCAGTTCTTAAATCATTATAAAGTGGACAATAAAACATGAAATCAAATTCATCCACCACCGAACATGACCTGTCCGCCTGTGAGACTCCTTTAAAGTATGTAAGTTCATCCATGAAAACATGCTGGATCGGGTATCGGCTCCAGAATATTGGGCCTATAAATTGATGTAATAAAACTATTTAATGACCATAGTTGGTCCAGAAAGTCTCATAATATTTGAACTTTTCATACAAAGTTGTTCTGTTGTTGCTTAAAAGATAAATAACACGCTATATGTATGTTATGAGGAGAATTAAGTCTATTTTTATTCCCCGCACTGGTATCGGTTCAGGTTCAGGTTCAGATGTAGGCAGATATTTAAAGTTGTAGTATCGGAATTGGTATCAAAACTGAAAAAGCTGTAGCAGTGAATCCCTCATTTCTGTTATTTATAAATTGCAGAGTGATTTGTGCATGTTTAAGCAATCTTTAAATCATTTATGTTAAATGCTTTTCCACCTTTACACACACACAGACCACACTGAAAAAAATAACTTCTGGGGGTAGAAAAATATATTAACTACAACTTATTTAATAACAATGGACAAAATGTACTTGTTTTCCTCATGTAGTGGAAGTATTGTGTTTAATTAGTAAGTTCTGCTGTAGAATCACCAATACGTTTGAAAGGTATTTACAGTCGCTCCTCACAAAACCACAAATACTGAGTAATACCAAAGTCCTTCTAGATAAGTCTCTGCACTCGGCGGCTGGTAAGAGTGTTTGTCCACTGATACGAAGGTTAATGGTTCAAATCCTGTACTCGACATTAAAACAAAAAACTGACCCACAGGTTAACTGTGCTATACTAGCTCCCACAGATGAATGTTGTCCTTGGGCAAGACACTTAACCCACCTCACCCCCAGTGTCTGTGTACACTGGTGAATGAATGGGCAAGTGGTTTGTTGTTGTAAAGCACTTTGCATTGAAGGTGGAAACCTTATATATAAAAATTTACCATTTATTACACATCAGTAAATACTGAACATATAATATTTACTTAATTATTTCATCACAGCAATGCAATTAATTATGACAATATTTTATATATTTTATTTTATTTGCATAAATATGACTTCTAACTTAAAAAAGAGTAATAATTACTCAGTAAATTCATGACTGTTAATGGTGGCAGTAAGTACATTTGACTTAATACTGACAAGTAAATTGCACCTGATATTACAGTAGTAAAATTTACTTTAAAAGTGCTCGTGCAAATTGTTAGGAGGGTTTTTTCTAGAAAATATTATACTTTTTTTTCAGTGCAGAGTACACAAGGTTTGTTAAGTGTCTTGCCCAAGGAGAGAACTACAGCAATCACCTGTGGGAATCTCACCACCAACCTGTGGGTAGGCCTCTTACGATAACTACATTTGAAGCATGATATATTGCTACAGAGATAATACTGAAACTGCTTTTGCCACTGACACAAAGCAGTTTAACAATACTGCAGATTTAAAATACTTATTGGATGATCATTCTGCTTTATGGTTTGGTTTCAATATTATAATTCACCATATTTACTTCAACAATAGACCACATTCCCATATTTGTTACGTGACTGTACATTCGTATATCTCCAGACTAAAGGGGGAGTGGGAGCAGGCTGTAAACAGTGTGAAGGATGACTGGTGTGCGTGAGCGCAGTGGAGCAGGAGGTGGCGCCGTGCCATGCCCTCCTCTCTGGCGGTGACGGAGCGGGTGCCACACAGGGCCAGGTGAGCGAGAAATGGCACCCGCCTCATACACAGCCGGCCGCTTTAATTGGCTATAACAAAGTAATTTGAGAGCGGTATGGGGGGGCGCAAGGGGGTAAACGACGGGGCCAGAAGGTCACTGCTGCCCGCTCCCTCCGCTGAGCACCATCCAGTGACACTCCCAGCATGTGCTACTCTTAATACGGCGATCTATTATACACTCCGTCTTTCGCCATCTGCCTCCCGTGTGCCCAGGCCATGCCCCACACCTTACCCATTATAAAACCTATATCTGTTGATTATTATACTGAATATGTGAGAACAGCGGCGCACCCCGATTCACACTGTCACATAAAAGCTGTTAAATTATACAAAATGATGTAAGTGTATAAAAGGCAAGCAGTAATCTGGCTCTAGCGTCCATATGGTGCGCAGCAGATGACGGGGGACAATGCCAATTTCCAAACGCTGAAGCTGTTTTTATTTTCAGCTCCGACAGATAATAGTGGACCTTATGCCAAGTAAAGATTTGTTATGTAAAAGCCATCCACGCTTCCATCTGATTAGACTGAAAAATAAATACAAACAGAACACTGAACGGCAGGGATGTGGGGATGCGTTATAGAGATCTCAATAAATAGAGCAGAATTGTTTTCTGTGTTTACCAAATCACTTACATTTACAATATTACAGCGGTATGACAGCTTAACTTATCAAAGCAGGTAAAAAAGAGGTTATATATTTTGTTCTGAAGGATAAAAGTATTTTCAAGAGGAGATTTGTGAGGGACGTGATACAAATTACCAGCCATGGTCGGATCGTTTCAAGTTTGGAGTATAGAATGTACAAAAACGTGGACTAAGGGAGTGCAACGTCACCCGCGGAGTTCGGCTCCAGTCAAATGAAGCTCACTGAGGCAAGCGGTTATGGGGCGAATTTGAAGTTAGGAATAAGAATAGATTTACGGACAAAATAGAGAAATAAAAACACCACGATCATGTAGAGCGGGTTAATACTAGGGCCCGGCCGATATATCGGTCGCCCAATATTATCAGCCGATATTGGCACATGGAAAAATATCGGCTATCGGTCAAAATCTTGCCGATATGGGCCGATATTCCACGGGGACATGTTTTACATTGTTATAAAGTTTAGACTCTATATTATGCCAATTTAATCCAATTTACAGATAGATAAATGTCCTAATATGTGACGCTGCATCAGGATTTATTTGCGGAGTCATTTGTTTGTGCCTCTGATGTCATACTGCTCCTGAACGCACCCACACATGCGCTTGTTTACAGCCGCAGCCATAGGTCCATGTGTGGAATACTGAGATTATATTATTTTTATGGACGATTAGTTTGAGTCTGGATTAAAAGGACATTTATTAGTGCAGACTTGTGATCTGAGAGGAGCCTGTGTGAGGCTGAGTGTTGGAGATGTGTCGGTTTTGAAGCTTGTTTTGGTTCTTTCTCATTGGTTAGCGATTAGCTGCTGTAGCTCGCACACATAAACAGGCTGTTTTCTCTTCTATTAGTGACTGTAAAGTGACTATAGTGGCCGTATATATGTTACTGGACACGCACTGATATGTAAATGAGCTGTGAATAGAGGTGTGAATTATCGGCATTTAGCATATCATTAATTACCACAGCACACGCGCATTTACCGCTAAAAGCTAATACTGGTAGTTTCCTTACAGCACTTTCTTTATAGGCTAGAATATCATACAAAAACACCATTAGGCCGACCTACTGTTTTTAAATAAGAGGCAGAATAACAATAAATGTCACCTAAATAAACCCAATTCAAAATCCAAAAGAGCCAAACCTAAGTTTTATAAACAACTGAAGATTTACAGTGATTTTTTATGTCATAAATTTATCAGCGATTATATCGGCAGCTCCAACTCCCATTTTATCAGTATCATATCGGCTGCAACAAAATCCATATTGGTCGGGCCCTAGTTAATATGAACATTTTAAGGCTCACCACAGCCATTAGAATTGGTGGAGTCGATGGAGCCAGAAGCCCCATGCTCATTTGGAACGCGGCAGATTGCAGGTTTGCTATGTCCGTTTATATATATTCTGTAGCACTGGGCCAAGCAGGATATATATACAGTCTATAGTTTGTACGGAGGATACGGAGGACCCTTCTCGATTTGAACAGAATGTAGAAAGGACTGTCTGCCCAACAGCGGTAACAGAGCTGTAATAGAGATTCTTACTTCTCTGGACCTCCTCAGACCCTGACCTCCTCCGTGGTCTCTGCCTCGCAACAACACCGCTCAGACTTGTTAGGTTTCTGATCTCCTGCTTGGCCCAGGTCGGACTTAGACCAGTCCATTTCCCCAACACCAGGGGGTGCACAGTGTTTCAGATCAGACTCGCTGCGGTGGTGAGGTGATTGACAGGTGAGAACAGAGCTGTGTCAGAGGAGGGAAGCAAAGACACTATCACTTATCGTGTGATCAATTTACAGCCATACATGTGACTGAGCAGCGGCTTATAGGATTTCAGTTGGCATTGAAGCGGACCTCTTCTGCCAAATCAACTTTTCAGAGCTTTTAGCCATGTTAGAGTTGTTTCCGCTCGAGATTTACCCTCTCAGAGTTGTATTTGGAAAGATTTGTGCATGTTTCTTTAGCAGCCTTTAAATCACTTATGGTAAATGATCACGTATTTATGCAGCGCTTTTCTACCTTCAAAGCTTAAATTGTTTTACTCACTATCTACGCTATCACTCATTCACACACAAACACACACACACCAGAGTAAGCAGACACTGGGACAGGGTGTGTTAAGTGTCTTGCCTAAGGACACAACTGCCGCAATCTACTGTAGGAGCCAGAATCTCACCGCAAACCTGCTGTAACTGGAGAATCCCAGGACACCATTTTTAAAAAGACAGTATCATTAAAAGGCCTGAGCTGCAATAGAAAAATAACAGAATGAACCAATAATTAGTCACAGAAGTTACTTATTCAACCCTCTACAACTCTTCTTATTGTATTATATATATAGTCATTCAAGCTTTCATATACTGACCTAGAAATCAATATAGTACTTATTGTGACAGGCCTACTTATTGATCAGTGGATGTGACCTCTCTACCAATGATGTTTTATGTCAAGAGCGGGATTCGAACCGCCAACTTTCACATCAATGGACAAACTATCTACACATACAGTATATAGGAGTTCCAGCTTTCATATATCAATATACTGTAGTAATTATCGTGACAGGTCTACATATGGATCAGTGTGACCTCTCTACTAATAATGTTTTATGTCAAGAGTGAGATTCAAACCGCCAACCTTCACATCAGTGGACAAACGCTCTACAGAAAGTTCCAGCTTTCATATACTGAACTATAAATCGATATATTAGTTATCGTGATAGGACTACTTGTGGATCAGTTGATGTGACCGCTCTATCAATGATGTTATATGTGGAAGGCGGGATTCGAACTGCCAACCTTCATATCAGTGGACAAACTCTACACACACAGTATATACTGTAGTTGTTCCAGCTTTCATCTACTGAACTATGAAATGATATAGTAATTACCGTTACAGGCCTACTTTTGAATATTTGGATGTGACCTCTCTACCAGTGTTTTATGTTGAGAGCGAGATTTGAACCACCAACCTTCACATCAGCGGACAAACTCTCTACACACATATATAGTAGTTCCGGCTCTCATATATTGACATATAAATTGATATAGTTATTATTACAGTCCTACTTATGTAGATGTGACCACTTTACCTATGATGTTATATGTCAAGAGCGGGATTTGAACCACCAATCATCAGATTAGTAGACAAATTCTCCAGCTTTCATATACTGAACTATAAATCGATATAATAATTATCGTGACAGGCCTACTTATGGATAAATAGATGTGACTGCTCTACTAATGATGTTTTATGTCAAGAGCGGGATTCGAAGTGCCAACCTTCACATCAGTGGACAAACTCTCTACACATACAGTATATACTGTAGTTGTCCCCGCTTTCATATACTGAACTATAAATTGATATTGTAATTACCGTTAAAGGCCTACTTTTGAATATTTGGAAGTGACTTCTCTACTAATGTTCTGTGCTGAGTGCGGGATTCGAACCACCAACTTTCACATCAATGGACAGACTCTCTATAAATATATAGTAGTTCCAGCTTTCATATCTTGAACTATGAATCGATATAATGTAGTAATTATCGTGACAAGCCTACTTGTGGATCAGTGTGACCTCTCTACCAATGATGTTTTATGTCAAGAGCGGGATTCAAACCGCCAACCAACTCTCTACACATACAGTATACATTACTTCCAGCTTGCATATACTAAACTATGAATCGATATACTGCAGTAATGCAGACAGGCCTATTTATGGATCAGGGGATGTGATGTGGTGTCCAGAGAGTGGGATTCGAACCATCAACTGTCAGATTAGCTTTCATACACTGAACTATAAATCAATATAGTAATTATCATGACAGGGCTGCTTGTGGATTAGTAGATGTGGCCTCTCTTCCAATGATGTTATATGCTGAGAGCGGGATTCAAACCGTCAACCTTCACATCAATGGACAAATGCTGTACCAACTGAGCTACTGTCCAATCCTCTATCACAAGGAAACTAAACACAGGCGTCTGTCTCTATTTCCTGGCTCGGTTGTGACTGTGAGCGGAGCAGAGGAGAGGGGAGATGGATGGTGCTATGCTTCATCAGACAGATAACACCTGATTCTCCCTACGGGGGGTTGGTCTACTCCCCCAAACACACCTACACAGCTCCCCCTTCATCACTGCGCCACCGTACGAGGAGGTGAGCTGTTCTATACTCTGCAGCAGGGGCACATTGGGAGGGAGGGCCACAGGGAGGATTACAGAGCGGTGATCCGTGTAGCGCCCCCTCCTGGGACAGTCCCACAGGCAGGAGCACGAGGAGCCAGGAGGGACCCGAACTATATCCGCACATTCATGCATCTGTAAACACGAGAACAGCGAGAACAAAGCCGGTGGTGAACTGCACTACAAAAACTCAAATCAAGCTAAAATGACTTGAACTGAAGGTGCATTGTATAACTTTTCTGTCCAATGCTTTTCTCCAGAAAGATGTTATTGCTTTGTCTGGAATTTTCCATAGTATGACATTAAAAGTTTCTATCTTCATGGAGACCAAATCAGAAGTAAAGGTCGCCACACACTGCAGGATTTTTCGGTCTTAAATGATTTTTTAAACCTTATGAGACTTAAAATCTCTGATCGCAAACACTGCAGTTGGATCTGTCTGCAGACCACAGGACATAAAGCTGTGAGCGCGATTGCGTCAGCTGTTTCCTGTCTACAGTAAAACCACTAGCGTTGGGACTCTTAAGTGTTCAAAGATCAGAACTCTGCACTTCTAGTTTAGACACAAGTCAAAACTGTGTTTTTATTTGTGAAATGTGGTGCAATTCTTCAGAGACAGGATTTTTAAAGCATAAAAGAGGAGATAAAGTCCACAGGAAGTAGAGTCACTGTGGCTAATCTGCAGATTCACCTTGATCCGTGTGCTGTGTGGATGTAAATAGACACACGTGAGGAACTATCTCGCCTTTTTACTTTCAAAGAACACCTCAAACTGAATTAATAGCGCGGTTTTGTGGACTGGATGTCATTATTTTCAGAGGACAATTTCTATGGATAAAGTGGATCAGATGCTGCGCTTTAAATTTACCACTTTACGAGAGGTGAGTATTAAAATCTTTATTTTCGCTCTATCCCGAGTTTGTATGTAGCGTCGCTGATGTTTGGTGGTTACGATGTGACAGTGACGAGAAGCTTCAAAATTGCACACAAAGACACAAAGTTGGGTCACACCTCCTCGAACTCGGGGAGAAGCAATTGCAACCAAAATTCCCCTGTAGTGTGTGGCGGCCTTTAGAGGTCAGATCTGTGGAAAGGCGACCCCGCTCACAGTCAGAATGCCTGTTTTTCTAGGTATTTTTGAGCTATAAAAACGCCTGAATAAATGTAAGGTAGAGCTGTTTAAAGTCATACTGTGGAACATTCCAGACAGAGCAATGATATCCATAGAAACAAGCAGGTGATGAACTCCCAACCAATAAGTAACATTTATGAAAATAGCAAAAAAGAACTATTGTTATCTAAAAAATTACAGTTTTTTTCTGACAAATATTACAACTCTGATTTATTTTGCGATACAATTCTAAAACTCAAGATTCTGACTGAGATCTTGGAAAATACAACTAAATGTTATTATTGCGTCTATTTCAGAACATGTTTATAGAGGCAAAACCGGCCAGCACTAGTTTAGACATTATAAAACGCCACAGAGGCAGAATATTTCATTTTCTTGGGACGTTACATAACAGCATCACTGTTTTTTGCCAGTTACATAAATTCAAATGTTTTGTTTAAATTTCAGTGTGGTGAATGTGAGTCACTCAAATAATCAAAATTTTGTTTTGAAGAAGTATAGAGATCGGAAAATATTGCAAATGTTTTGAAAATCTGCAAAAAGAGCTGATTAAAGTTGAAAATTAGGGTCAAGTAGGGATACACTGATCTAACTTCGGCTTGACACAGATTTTGATTCTATAGCGTTAAGTATCTGCCAATGCCCAATACCAGTTGGAAAACCGCATTTATTTAGTTTAAACAAGAATAAAAAGAGACAAAACTGATCCAAATGTGCCATGGCGCTCTTATTTATCTTATTTTATCCTTGTATCCATTTTACTAAAGAACAGTGTAACTCTCACTATTTCACTAGTATCACCACTTCACTTGCCGCAAGCCCAAGCCACCTCTGTGAAGTTGGCCCCCATTAAACGCACACCTACACAAAAGCTATGTCAATCATTTGTGTTTCGATTGTGCTGTTTTGTGCTACAAAAAGTTCAGTTTGTGCTGCTTTAGTTTTGGAGAAATTAATGATTCTTTTATAGGTCAAATTGGGGTCAGCCAGACCCACAGGAAGCTTAAAATGCTCTAGAATGGCCTAAAACTGTGTCAATCGTATGTGTTTCGTTTGTGATGCAAAAAGTTCAGTTTGTGCAATTATGGTTCTTAAGATATTCTATCTGTGTGGAGTTTGTGGAAGTGGACTTTCTCTCCTCTTCAAACGTCGTTACGCACTGAGACATCCATCCAAGAAGAAAACAAACTTGACTGACGCTTCATGTGTGATGTGGAGCCAAATCGTTTGCGATGGAGATGTTTTATTGAACGCCGAGAGTCAAGAGGGGACATGCAGCACTGAAGAGGAGAAGGTTCAGAAAGTCAGACTTTCAGGGAGGAGATGGTAACTTCTCCGAGTGCCGAGAGCGCGGGGCCTGTCAGATACATATCACACGCCGTGGCCTGTCGCCTTGTACTTTTTATTCCAGAATCTGCATCTTCTGTGCTTTTCTTGTCTTGGCATGTTCCAGAACATTAAATAGGGTTGGATACATGCTGGGAAAGTTTGGTTTGATCAGAACTTGTGCCTCATCTTCTAATATAACAATGCTATTCTGTTTCTGAATGGTATAGGTCACGGGTGCCCAAACCTTTTTCATCAAGGGCCACATATTAAAACACGGAGCAGTGTGAGGGCCGATCAAGGGTCATAGACTGGTGGTCAAAACAGTGAGTAATTCAAATCCGTGCATTTATAACAAGTTTGAAAGACCCACTAGACCTTTGTTCATGCTTAGACCCTCAAAAGGACACACTAAATTTGCTTGATCAAGGTAGATTTCAAAGAAAAAAGTACTACTTGCGGTAGTATGAGCCAATTCACTTGGAAGCTACAAAATAATTCTACTGTATACCCCAGTAAAATGCTGAGAAGGTTTAATGTTACCAAAATTTGGATACCACCCAACCCTAATGTCCATGGAGAAAAGGACTTGAAGGACCCTTTACCAGAAAAGTTGCACCATGCACCTTTAAATATCGTGACTGCGCTTAGATTCCAGCCTCAGCTCCAGCCCCCTCTCCTGCTGGAGCTGCCG
Organism: Odontamblyopus lacepedii; assembly: GCA_034769755.1. Classification (NCBI taxonomy): domain Eukaryota; kingdom Metazoa; phylum Chordata; class Actinopteri; order Gobiiformes; family Gobiidae; genus Odontamblyopus; species Odontamblyopus lacepedii. The sequence goes on from CM068348.1 coordinate 19,186,624, forward strand.
GACCACCAGAGAGCCCTGACAGGTATAATTTAATTAAGCACAAATGCATCTGAACTGAAGAACTGAAGAGAGAGTGTGGATGTCCTCAAAGCCCCAAAGTCAAAATAACAAGAGCACATTCTTGTAATTAATCTATTGGACAAGGTTTTCTTAAGCCGTGGGCATCTCCACAACAGGGAATTCAACAGCGAAGGAGCCGGCGTGGAAAAATAAAGCGCAGATATTCTAGAGAAAGAGGACGGTGTGGTGCGTTTCCGTGGATACCTGTTGCCACCTGGACTGCGGATGCTTAAAGTGATGGGTGCGAGTTTGAAAGGCACTTTGTCCAATTAGAAGGATGTAGAGTTTGCAGCTGCTTCCTGACAGAGATGGAGTGGAGCTGGAGATAAATGGCACCAGGCCAGGTCCAGAAGAACAGAGACAGAATCATACGCCTGCTGGGACTCATAATATTAAAGGGCCCATGACAGGTTTGACTGCTCATTTTACTAAAACACTCTTAAAGGTGATTTGTGTAAGTTTTCTGGTGGAGAGTCCATCAAATGCTTTTCTTCATGGAGATGTTATTGGTTTCTGAGATGTTTCACAGTATGGTGTTTCTATCTTCGTGGAGACCAAACCGGAGCTTCGAAAAAAATATAAATGGTCATAATAAATTCTTCATAAGTAGCAACAAAGATAGCAAGAGATAAGTGTCAAATAATTATGTAAATGTATATGTACAAGACAAAATAAAATAGAAAAGTAAGTAATAAATGCCCAGATCAAGCTACAGGTCACATCTGTGGAGTGTTTTTTCTGGGTATTTTTGAGTTATAAAAGCACCTAGAATTGAATAAATGTAAGATAAAGCTGTTTAATATCATACCGTGGAACGTTCTAGGCAGTAGATGACAGACCACCAACCAAAAAGTTACATGCACCTTTAACTGCAAATCTAAAAAAAATAAAATCAAATCACAAGTTTGTCAATTTTTTAGGGTTCAGATTTAACTTTCTGGTAGGAAATCATCACATCACACCATACACTGTGTAAAGAAGTGGACTAAGGGAGTGTGGCGTCACCCACAGCGTTCGGCTCCAGTCAAATGAAGCTCACTGAGGCTTGCAGTTACGGAATTTGGAGCAGAGTTCCAGATTAGAAATAGGAATTTATTCATAAAGAGAGAAATAAAAACACCAGGTCTGGTGTAGACTTCGACTAATGAGGATCCAATAATAATACAAAATAAATAAATTGGTGGTTTTCAGATTCTAGAATGTGATGATGTTATAATTGCAGATGGGGGCAAAGGCCTGTTTTCCCTAATAATTACACTGTACTTTACCATGAAATATCCAAAAGGTAAATGCACAAATGTTGAACTTGGTATTTTCTATTATTGTCTAAACCCAAGAACTCAATGTATTATAACAATTTAGCATTTTTACAATTTCTACTTTAGCTGCCCCCATCTGTATTCATTAATATTGGCCCACAGAATGTTGTGATGTCATCTGAAACCCAGTAATACAAAGTGAACTGGAGCTGGAAGTGTGCCCACGCTCACTTCCTGTTTGGGACGGGTTATATATCTGTTTATATATACAGTCTCTGCATCACGCTAGGAAATTGCAAACCTGTTACCTGGCTACTATATAGAACACTACGCCAATACAAGATTATTATTTGATTTATTTTGTTGAAATAATGTTTAAAATATCATAAAAAACATGTCTCTTGTGTCTCACTGTTTATGGGGGGCGGAAAGTATAAGAAAGTGACGGTGATTCCATTTGGGATACAGGATTTTGTACATTTTGTTCATTTAAAACTACTGCAGCAGCTTTCGAAAGAAGACTGAAATATGAATATGAACTGAGCATGCGATACACGAATCCCATGAACTGTTACTTGCATAAGACATTCTATTATCTCTTTAAGATAATTAGTGTTTTGATAAAAGTGATGACTAAAACGATTACAATTTCATGATGATTCAACACAGCGCTGACTTCTTTTAAGTGTTTTTTATTAAGATCCAATCATTTCTAATTGTCAGTAATAAACGTAAGCGCTCCATAGCCACTCCTCTGGCTGTAAAATCTTCATGGAGAACAAACCGTACCGAGTTACAGGTCAGATCTGTGGAGAGGCGACCCCGCTCATTCAGAATGCCTGTTTTTCTAGGTATTTTTGGGCTCTAAAACCACCTGTAATTGAATAAACGTAAAGAAGAGCTGTTTAATGTCACACTGTGGAACATCCCAGGCAGAGCAATGACATATCCATGGAAACAAGCAGGTCCGGACCCCCAACCAAAACGCACTGAATCACCAAATCTTATTCTAGGTCTTCATAATCACAGCTCAGGATAATAAAGCCCCACTGATTAGAAAACACAAAGGCCTCAGCTTCTATTCTCTCTGGAGTCAAAACTACATAATATTCTGTTTCTTTTGTTTCTCAGGAATAAAAACAAGACCAAATTTATTATGTTAAAATGTGTGTTTGTGTGTGTTTGTGGGTGTGTGCATGCAAATAACTTGTTTTACTGTGTTAACAAAAGGAGAAATGATGAAAAATCAACAGTAAAAACAATGAATGCAGTGCTAAGAAAGCCAACAGGCCCATCATGTCTCGGGAATAAAAACAAGACAATATTCATTATGTTAAAATGCGTGTGTGTGTGTGTGTGTGTGTGTGTGTGTGTGTGTGTGTGCAAATATCTTGTTTCAGAATTAGAAATATAATGAAAAATCAACAGCAAAAACAATGAATGCAGCACTGAGAAAGCCAAGTTGTTCAAAAAGATTCAGCTAAAGATCGAAGTGGGTTTGACGGGGACGTTACAGAGACGCACAGAACGGACGTCTTTTGAGTTTGTGTTTTATTTATTGTTGTAGCTTAAAGTCTATTAAAGAGGACAGTTCCACGAGTTATCGGCAAAGAAAAGCAGGTAAAATGTAAAGCTGTGGTACTGTACACTCCTCACACACATCCAAACATCCTTATTATGCAGTGTTCACTTTTTAATATACTTTTGGAAACCTTTTTTCTTTAAGATACTGAAATGATAGACCTATGTAAAAAAAAAAAAAAAAAAAAAAAAAAAGAGATGCACCGATTCAGCTTTTTAACACCCCAAGATACCTGATACTACTGTAGGGATGGAAAATGTCATGACGTTTCGGGCTAAAATCTGCCTGTAAATCGTCTTATCACTATACGTTCAATAAAAGGACGTCATCTTAACCAATATTGTAGAACCAATACCCACACATCCGTTATAATTTAGGCGACTTGCTATATAGACGTAGGCGAGTTCAATTGAAGTGTTACAACAAAATATCTCCAGAGCGGGATTGAAAGCACACAGTTGAAAGTACTTATGCAAATTAGCCATGTGTTTTTAAGTTTAGTTTCTGTACATCAATGGCACAAAGAGCTGTTTTTTTCAGCGCTTATAATTTATGTAAATGAGCCATGTGGTTTTAAATTTTGTTTCTGTGCATTAGTGGCACAAAGAGCTGTTTTTTTCAGCGCTTATAGTTTATGCAAATGAGCCATGTGGTTTTAAGTTTGGTTTGTATAGAGACGACGCGAGCATCAGTCCTGAGTCCTGTTGTTGCAGCACCACGTCTGTTTTACATTAGACACTAGGTACATTTACACAAAACTGGGAGTTAATTAAAGGTCCTTTTAGTACAGGGTTCCCTAACCTATAGCTCAGGAGCCACCAGGAGCTCTCCACCTCCTTCCAAGTAACTCGCCAAAGAATTTCTGAATTATAAGGATGATTAAAATTGGAAATGTATGATTTTCATGCCTAAATTTACTGCACCCATAAATGGATAATAGAATACAGTAAAATACCAAATAACAGCCAGGGCGTTTATTTGTTTCAATCACTTAACAGACCAGGCATTTATTTCAGACCAGGCGGCAATTTGGGGCAGGCGATTAATTCCTTCCTCACAAAAATCTTGTTCCGCAAAACTGGGAAATATGGTAGTCAATTTTTTTTAGCCAGTGTGAGTATAATTTAGACAACTTTCTATACAGATGTAGGTGAGTTCATTTAAAATAAATAAACAGCTGTTTTCCAGCGCTTATAGTTTATGCAAATTAGCCATGTGGTTTTAAGTTTTAAGTTTGGTTTCTGTAGAGACGACGCGAGCATCAGTCCTGCGTCCTGTTGTTGCAGCACCACTTCTATTTTCAGCACGTACATTAGACTCTACGTTTATTTGGAAACGGTGGTTATTTATCAAAATATACACCTGCACCCGGCGTTTAAAGGGGACACGGTGGTTATTTGGAACCCGACTCTTATTTGGTATATTATGGTAGTCCCTCCAGCGTGGCCTGGGTCTTTCTCATAGCCTCCTTCCAGTGGGACATGTCCGCACTGCAAAAAAGGCCTATCAAAATTACGAAAAAAAAATATATTTTGAGATAAAAAGGCCCTATTTTAAGTTAAATTATCTGCCAGTGCAGTAAGAAATTTTCACTTACCAAGTTTTCTTAAAACAAGACTAAATATGAATCTTGTTCTAAGCAGAAAACAGTAGTTTTATGGCAAGATTTTTCACCTTATCGGCTTGAGAAGGAAGTTAAAGAGGCTTAACCTGGCTTGATTTAATATAAAAAGTGCTTAGAATAAGTTGTAATATCTAGATAAGATATATCAGAATGGAATATCTTGAAACAAATAAAAATAATCTCATTTTATTAATCTTAAAATTAATCTTTTAAGATGAATCTGCTTAATTCAAGTCAGTTTAACTATTTTTTTTGCAGTGCGGAACATCTCCTGAGGGAGGCGTCCATGAGACATCAGGGAACAGATGCCCGACTCACCTCAGCAGCTCCTCTCGACATGGCGGAGCAGCGGCTCTACTCCGAGCTCCTCACCCTGTCTCTAAGGGAGCGCACAGCCACTCAGAGGAAACTCATTTCGGCCGCTTGTATCCACAATCTTGTGCTTTCATGACCATACAGTAGTTTCAGTATTATAGTTCATCTATATTTACTTCAGCCATATATTGTACTTCAAAGCCAAGCTATTAGCAAAGTCATACAAAGAAAACAAGCAAGATAAAGGAAGTTCTTTTTAAAAACAGCAACCATCAACTGATACATAAACTGCATAACATCTGACTTTTTTCATCATTTAACAAAGCAGAAATTCAAATGTAAGAGCTTGTATGATAACAGCTTGTACCTCCTGATAGTTTCCAGATAACAGCGTATCTCCAGCCCTTTGAAAGCGTCTGCATGTCGTATGTATGCATGGCCCTGCTGAAGTGAGCGCGCTCAGTAGAAAAGCTCACAGCAGAGTGGAGCTAATGCGATTAAAAACGCTCTACCTGCAGGGCCCTGATTCTATCTCTGCCTTTTTATTTGTGCTGTTAGCTTCAGCGTTTTATTGCCTTACAAATATTCAAGATAATTTCATAAGCTGTTGTTATCACCAGGGCACGGGCGCATACTTCTGTTACCGAGGTGGTGACTGTCTGTTGACCTCAACAGACAGGGCAGTTTTGGAAATCTCACTAAAGCCACATTTGAATGAGAATTATGGAGAGGCATCACTAATATAGGTCCAGACACACACAAAAATACACTACTACCTCAAAATAAAGTAACTTCTGAACACTGCGATTTAATATTCTGCAGCTACACTATAATATTATATGTGCAGTTTTTTATACTGTTGCTAAATCCAAACTGAACCAAGACGTAACCTGATGTAGGAATAAATGAGGAAATTAACAATTAAACCAAACTTTGCAAACATTAAAAAAGTTCTTGCGACATCAGTTTTTGCAGTGAGGACAGTGCTATTTAAGAAAAAAATGTATTCGGGAATTTGAGCAGATTTCAAAATTCAGTTCCGAGTGCATTTTTTAAGCATATTTAGCTGAGCCGATACAAAATACACTCTTTTAGATCATGTTTGTACAAGACAATGTGTAATGTGTTTCTATTGTTGATAAGACCTGTTGAGCCGATACAAAAATACACTGATACACTTGTATTTCAGATCATGTTTGTACAAGACGATGTGTAATGTGTTTCTCTTGTGTGTTTCTCTGCTGGTCCCACACTGACGCTCTCATATCTGAGTCCTGGAAACACTGATATGGACAAGAAGTTTGAGAAAACTCCGGTGAAAGTTTGCTCTTATATTTGGGTCTCTTTTGAACCGGGGGTCCTGGCTGCAGTTGTGTCACACCTCCAGACACTGCTCGGTCTGAGGGCCCCGTCTGTCAGGAGCCCGTCTGAGCCACATTAAAATTAGACGCCTTTAACTGCCTCCAACGCTGCATCTGGAGTATTAGTGGTATTAATATTCACATTTTTGTGCACACTTCAGTAGATGGGCCTCAGATCTGAGCTCCGAGTCACCTCCAGAGACAGAGCCAGAGCCAGACCCACTTAAACCACAGGAGCCACTGTGAGAGCACTGCTGCACTCTGCCTCTGACTTACATTTCACAAACTTTTACATTTAAGTTAAAAAAAACACTCTTTTCACTGCAATTCATCATTAACACAGATCGATACAAAAACTATACATTCTTAAGCAGTATTAAACAGATAATAATGTAATGTCCAGGGTCCACACAGCAAAAGAAGCTTCAAAAAACGTTTCACCATTTTAATTTTTAAGGAAGAAAATCATTTCAGTTGCTCTACAATGTTCAGTTTCACTTTTATTTGTTTTGCTTTGTTTAATTTTCATTTCAGCAGATTCTTGAGGCATTAGTCACAACAGTGTGTGTGACATAACTCTGACAAAGTACAAGCTCATGAACACTGCTTACGCCATCGGTATCACTGGACTTTTACACTCGGCCTGATTCTGGGACACTGAAATGATCCCAGCCTTCAATAAAAGTGTACAAACATTTACATGAGACACAACAGTCTATAAACTCTGTATGGATTTTATTTCACATGCATACGACTGTGTTATAATGGGCTATGAGAAATCTTTGTTAGATGAATCTGATTGGCACAAGAATGTCTCTAATAAAAAGCAGAATGTGAGTTTCTGTGGAAAAGTTCTGGTCTGCATTTGTTACTCTATCATTTCGAAATTGATTTATGCGCGTGCAACTTTTTAATTAGAGTCAAATATAATTACAGAAGAAACGCCAAAGCAAACCATTTTAAATATGCAGGAGGAGGCCTGAGCATTTCAAGCTGCAAATATAACTCACATTAAAACGATCCCTGCACTAAATTAAACCCCAGCGCACAGACTGCAGCCGCAAACAGGTGGAACCACAGCGCTCAGACTCGTTACATAACACAACATGACTCCCATTTACCAAACAAAAGCAGTGATTAACAGTATTTATTATCCACTGCACCCATAGTGCCGCTGTAACAGGAAGAACACCGGGCACAAAGAGGCATGTCAGGACACAGGTCCGAGCTGAATAAAAATAAACACAGAAAAAAAATGTAAGAACGAAGATGTCCTTTTATGTCACTTTTCAGACAGTCTCAAAGTCCTGTCGCTTTCTCATCTGTACGCATAATAATGATACAATAATGCAGTTTTACGGTGTTTTTGGGCAATTCAAAAATGTCATAAACTTGTCTCGACTGTTTAGGGAATTATGATCAAAGTATTTTCATAGAAGCCTTTTATTTTTCTTTCAAACCTCCATTAAAAATAGAACAGCACAATACAGTTACAGAGCCTGACGCGGTTTAACATCTGACAAATCCTCCGACCATTTCCACACCATCTCCATGTCTGTTTACTTCTCTTTACAGATCAGTACTGTAAAGAAATAATAATAATACATACTGTTTTCTTTGATTTAACACATATGATTAGCTGGTATTGTGATAAACCAAAAAAGTGACTGTTACTCCATGTAATAAACAGGTCAGTATCGTCACAAACCACTGAAAGAGCTTTAAAACGTGCACTGTAACTTCTCAAATGCTTTTCTCCATATAGATGTTCCTGCTTTGTCTGGAATGTTTCGCAATATGGCATTTCATCTTTCTATCTTCACAGGGACCAAACCAGACCAAGCTACAGGTCAGATCTGTGGAGAGGCGACCCCCACAGACTCAGAATGAGTGTTTTTAGAGGAATTTTTGCCCTATAAAACCACCTGTAATTGAATAAATGTAAAGTAGTAGTAGTACTATGGAACATTCAAACTGGAGGGTTAAATTTAAGGGTAATATTTTAGTTTTGAGTTGTTTTTTAACACAAAAACTTGTTATTTTAACTATTTGGAAGTTAAATGGGGGTTTGAGCTGGTGATATTTGCCAGAGTTGATATGTTAATTCAGTTTCCACTAGTATTAATTCATCTTAAACTTGTGTTAATTCAACTTCCACTAGTGTTAATTCATCTTACACTTGTGTTAATTCAACTTCCACTAGTGTTAATTCATCTTACACTTGTGTTAATTCAACTTCCACTAGTGTTAATTCAACTTCCCTTAGTGTTAATTCAGCTTTGCTTAGTGTTAATTCAACTTCCACTAGTGTTAATTCAACTTCCCTTAGTGTTAATTCATCTTTGCTTAGTGTTAATTCAACTTCAACTAGTGTTAATTCAGCTTACACTTGTGTTAATTCAACTTCTACTAGTGTTAATTCAACTTCCCTTAGTGTTAATTCATCTTTGCTTAGTGTTAATTCAACTTCCACTAGTGTTAATTCAGCTTACACTTGTGTTAATTCAACTTCCACTAGTGTTAATTCAACTTCCCTTAGTGTTAATTCAGCTTTGCTTAGTGTTAATTCAACTTCCACTAGTATTAATTCAACTTCCCTTAGTGTTAATTTGTCACCTTCACCCACCACTTCAAACTCCCACAAGAGAAGATCAGTTTGAACCATTTTTGCACATAATTCCGTCTTAAATTAACTAAAATAAAGTGTAAAAATCAAACACCTCTGTGTGTTGTTTAGCTAAATCAGGATAACCCTCCAAAGTGTTATCCGTTTACTCTCAAAACGTTCATATAACTCTTGATTTCGGGGTTAAACATGAACGTTGGTCAAGAATGACTTAATTAACACTTCCAAAAATGTTAAATGAACAGATTGGGCTCATATAAACCCTGAGAAAACGTTCAAATTGATTATGTGAGAGTCCATTTTAACACTCCACGTTCCACAACACTCCCTAACACAAAACTTTCCAGAATGAATCTTTAAAGTAGCCAGCGTTGTGAAGAGAAACAGGCTCCTTCAGCTGCTCAGGCCGTCACCTTACATAAGCTACCGGGTTATTAATATTCAATGTCCGAATTTGCTAAGCTGGCTCCGGGTCTGTACGAAGACGTGAGCTTTCTCTGGTCTGACGGCGTCCACGAGCTTCAGGGCACCAGGGCTCCACGATCTGCTGAAGACGGGCCTTTTTAACAGTCCGGGTCAAACGCACAACACTACACACGCCAGAGAGCGAGAAAAACACCGGCATAATGTATTTTTTATAAGATATGGACGGTGTGAGCGTCTTTGTGCGTCTGAGAACGGACGGCGTGACTTATTATCGTATTGTTGGCGAGAATTGCATTGGATTTACTTCTATAAATCAGCAACCGCAGACGGAAAATGGATCTTTAGGTCTAATCGGGTGCAGAACGTCTCTGTTTTTATGAGCTTCACGTCTCTGTACATTGTCCCTTCAGATAAAGACTAAACGAAACGAAAGTGAAGCCAGAATATCGCAGGGTTTGTGCGTTAAACCTGCACGAATGGAACAAAACACAACGCTCCGGCGAAGACCGTGTTGCTGATCGAAATGCGTTAATAAAGGATTTTTTTTGGGGTTTGTGCCTTGCCCATTTCTACATTTTCCCTTGTGACCCTTGTAAAGCACCTGTACTGTTATTTTTTTTTTAACGTTTTTATGACCCAATAAAGCTCTCTACCTTTTTCTCTGCATCTCACAACTCCAACTCTGTTTGTAATGGGCTTATTTAAACTAGATTTATTTTACATATTTGATTTTTCAAATATATGTTTTGTCACATTGACTTGAGTAAGCGTACTATAGTCTGTATTAAACTGATCCCATTTTAACAGCGGTGCAAGAAGTAGTCTATTTTGTTAGTAAAAGTATCACATGAAAAGTATCACTCTAAGTTTGAAGCTTTATAACACTATAAAGATTTGTGGTGAATTTTGACCAACAGAAATCATTGAAAAGCTGATTTTATTTGCATATTTTTGTTTGTTCTGACTACAAACGTGTTAAAAATAAACCAAAACTTTTCAGCAAGTCTCGCATACTCAAAAAATAAAAAATACTTAACAGTGAAGTAGAAAGTACAGATACCTGCTCTCAAATGCAGTAACGTAAAAGTAAAAGTATCCACATTAAAATCAGTTCAAGCACAGAACAGATACCTAATACATATACACACATATACTACTACTACTGCTAATACTACGTTTTGTATTATTGTTCTATGCTGCGTATAAACACTTTTGAAAGTACTCTAAAAGAACTCTATAAATAAAGAACTCTAGAAGTAAAGTCTTCATCCATATTATAAGTAAATGCATTGTTATATTTTGGTTAACATGTACCATTTGATTTGAGAAAAAGTAACATTTTCAAGGTTTATAAGAGCATGAATAAAAGGTTTTGATCGACACAGTAAAAGTTTCATATTTTAGTTTTAAATCCACATTTTGTAACACTGATTTGAGTAAGTGTACTATAAGTGTAGTGTACGCAGAGACTTCTATATCTGGTATAACATGTATCTGATTTATTTATGTATTTATTCATTTTAAACATATTTAGAAAAGATCATGTAATTCTGCGGAAGTTTTGTAAAAGGGAACTCCCCAGAAGCTGCCTTACCGTATAGAAAGGGCCCCAGATATACACTGTGCACAAAAACTAAATATATACAGAACACACAGCTTCTGATCTGAGAAAAAGTTGTATTTTCAAATTTTATGAGGACATGTTTGATAGAAATTCTTAAAGTTTTCTTAAATATTTGTTTTTTAAAGCCACATTTCGTCACAGAGATTTGAGTAATCTTTGGTTTATGCCTTCTGATTTGAGAAAGAGTTGTATTTCAAGGTTTATGAGAACACTGCTAAGAAAATTCATAGAAATTTACATTACAAAAGTTGAATATTTGATTTTTAAAGCCATTTTTTGTCACACTGATGTGAGTAAGCTTACAGTTTTGTTCATATAAATCTGTATTAAACGCATTGCTATATGTTGTATTTTCACGTTTTTTAAGAACTCTGCTAAAAGGTTTTAATATAAATTGTTAGAGGTTCATATTTGTTTTTTAAAGCCACATTTTGTCACAGTGATTTGAGTAAACTTAACATAGATTTGTTCATGTAAATCTATATCTGGTACACATGTGTCTTCTGATTTGCAAAAAAAAGTTAGATTTTCAAGGTTTATGAGAACGTTGTAAAAACGTTTTAATAAAAATTTAAGTTAAAGAAGTTGAATGTCTGATTTTTAAATGCACATTTTTGTCAGACTGATTTGAGTAAATTTAATATAGTTTTGTTCATGTAAATCTGCATTAAACGCATTCTGATACGAGAAAAAGTTGTATTTTCAAGGTTTATGTGAACACTGATAAAAGGTTTTAATAGAATTTTAAGTTTAATATCTGATTTTTAAGGCTCCATTTTTGTCACAGTGGTTTGAATAAAATTTGACTATAGTTTTGTTTGTGTAAATCTATATCTGGTATAACATGGGTTTTCTAATTTGAGAAAAAGTTTTATTCTCAAGGTTTATAAGAACGTTCCTGAAAAGTTTTTAATAGAAATGGTTTAATATCTGATTTTTAAAACCACATTTTTGTCACAGTGATTTGAGTAAGCTTAATGTAGTTTAATATAGTCATGTGAATCTAAATCTAATCTAAAAACATGTGTCTTCTGATTTGGAAAAAAGCTGTATTTTCAAAGTTTTGTTCATGCGTTGTAAATCGATATTAAATCATTTGTAGGCACTTTGGTTTCATTTGCAAATCACAGGACTTCACGCTCTGTTCTGATTATCTCGTGTGTCAATATTTATTCTCGTTCACCTCCAGCTCCATCAACACAGTGAAAACTAAAATAAAAACAGACTGAGAAAATGGCTCAGCTTTACATATAAAAAGTTTTAAATAAATACAGAAAACAAAACAGTATATTTCCTGTGTTCGCCTGTACATCACCAGCAGTAGTTAAATAGCATTTCTTTAAGTTTGACGTCTTTTCTTCACACTTTACACTGACGTCTTTTTTGTCTCTTTCGCAGCTACTATTTCTCACTCTCCGTGTACTTCCGGGACACAGTAAAAGCTCACGTGACTCATATTTTTACAACTAAAATATATGAACATGAATAACATTGGTGTTCTGACACATCTTGATATGCGAACACCAGAGTAATAATCATTTTCTGACTTATTAACATGAAACAAATATACTGACATTACCATCAGCTACACCAATGCTAGATCTGGTATAATAAAATGATAATATGATTTGAGAAAAAGTTGTATTTTCAAGGATTATGAGGACGTTGTTAAAAAGTTTGAATAGAAATTGTTAGAATTTAATATTTGATTTGTAAAGCTACATTTGGTCGCACTGATTTCATTGAGCTTATAGTTGTGCCAGTGCATATCTGGTATAATATTTATCTTCTGATATGAGATAAAGCTGTATTTTCAAGGTTTATGAGGACACTGTTGATGTGTTTTAATAGAAATTGTTAAAGTTTAATATTAGACTTGTAAAGACACATTTTGTCACGTTGATAAAACATACTATAGTTCTGTAAATGCATTATAAATCTGTATAGAATGCATTGCTATATCTGGTATAATAATATGATTATATGATTTGAGAAAAAGTTGCATTTTCAAGGTTTATGAGGACGCTGCTATAAAGTTTTAATAGAAATTGTTAGAGTTTAATATTGGACTTTTAGAGCCACATTTTGTCATATAGATTAAACTTACCCTAGTTCTGTGAATGCGTTGGAAATCTGTATTAAAAGAACACTATGTTTTGGTTAATGTATGTTCTGATCTGATTTGAAAAAAGTTGTATTTCAAGGATTACGAGGACGTTATGAGGATGTTTCTAAAAAATTTGAATACAAATTGTTAGAGTTTAATATTTGGTTTGTAAAGCTCCATTTTGTCACACTGATTTCATTAAGCTTACTATAGTTTTCCTAGCGCATATCTGGTATAACATGTATTTTAAATCTGTATTTTCAAGATTTATGAGGACATTGCTAACATGTTTTAACAGAAATTGTTAACGTTTAATATCAGATTTTTAAAGCCACATTTTGTCATATTATAAAACTTACTATAGTTCTATAAATGAATTGGAAATCTGTATTAAAAGAGCTCTATATTTTGGTTAATGTATGTAATGTATTATGAGGACGTTTTGAGGACATTGCTCAAAGGTTTTAATACAGATTGTTAGAGTTTAATATTGGATTTGTAAAGCTACATTTGGTCAGTGTATATCTGGTATAACATGTATCTTCTGACATGAGTAAAAAACGTATTTTTGAGATTTATGAGGACAATACTAACATGTTTCAATAGAAATTGCTAAAGTTTAATATTGGATTTTTAAAGCTACATTTTGTCTTATGATAATATATGCATAAAACTTACTATAGTTATGTAAATGTAAATCAGTATTATACACATTGCTATATCTGGTATAACATGTATCTTCTGATATGAGAAAAAGCTGCATTTCCAAGATTTATGAGGACATTACAAATGTGTTTTAATAGAAATTGTTAAAGTTTAATATTGGATTTTTGGAGCCTGTATTAAAACAACACTGTATTTTGTTTAACTTGTATCTTCTGATCTGATTTGAATAAAAGTTATATTTTCAAGGTTTACACGGCTATTTTCAACAGAAATGGTTCCAGTTTCTGTGACCTAAACGCAGGCTTCTTTTCCTCGGTTATACACAGTCCTCTGCTCTGGAGTCTGCAGTGAAAAGTTTGCTCAGCGGTGCTCGTCCTGAACCTTTTTTTTCGCTCTTTCAGCCGTTCGAGCATTACATAACACAGCCAGTCCGCCTTTTCCTCTTTCTTTTACCCAGACGCACTTTAATCCCGCGTACAGGCTACAGGGTGGGGTGGATATGGGTCAGCAGGTTAGGAGTGTCTCAAAGTCAGACTCGTGAAAAGACAAATCAATCCACGAAGCCTCCCCTGTACCTGTCTTTGGCCCGCTGTTACGTAAGAGCGCGCAGGCCGTGCCAACACTCGGCCTCACTGTTTCCTTTCAGACATTTCCACCGGCTCTGCGTCCACGGAGCCGTCCCTCTCCTCTCTCCTCTCCCAACCGCCCGACCTCGCCTGGACCACACTGACAACTTCCAAAAAAACGCAATGGCGATTTGTGCTCGGAGTTGCGCGCCTGTGTTTATGGCTAAACCTGTTACATAACCAGCTTACATTCCACATTCACCATATCACAGTCTAAATATACCCACACGCGCACGGCAGGGACGGGGACGCGCGTCAAAACCAGCAGTGTAGTGTATAGTGCTTATAGACATGATGCATTGTCTGTGTGCGTGGCTCAGTTTCTCGGTTAGCACAAGTGTGAGTGCAGAGAACAGTCGCAGAAAGCTCCAGTCTCTATTGAAGTTCCAGCGAGACAGTAAGGGGGTGTGGTTAAACACTGTCGGTACTGTACAACATGGACGGGACGACAGCAAATACACATGGAAAAGCACCCAGACGCACTCAGTGACCACAAGGACATCATCATGAAGCGTTCAAGTGTCCGCCGTGCTGCGTTCACGGCGTGGGGCTGAAGCACCGCTGTGATATATGAAACAAATGTATTCTGCGCGTACATCTTCCTTTATAACAATGCGCGCGGCATTAGATCAAGTCAAATCTCGGGGAGTGTGTGCGCAGAGTGTCTGAGCAGCAGAGGAGGACACGTCCCCTCCTGTCTGCGCCCAAACCCGGAGACCGATCGATAAAGTAGTGCGTAAACTTCTGACACTTTGACACCGGGAGCAAACGGCTGAACGTGCACAAGGCAAGGTCCGCGTGCGTTTCAACTTAGATTGATTTATGAATTCATCCGGTGACAGCCGCGCAACGCGCCACCGTATCACTCCCCTCTGGTCTGAGGCGTCTGTAAACACACTATAACACAGCTCCTAATGCCAAACGCGTAAACACTGACATGTATCATGTAAGAGACACGAGCACAGCACCGTGCCTCTGAACACTGCTGTTATGAAGCGCAGGGATCGTTCCGTTTGAAGTTTTTAGGAGAAAATGCTCCGCTATTGTCAGCTCTTTTGACACGTAAGAAGCGAACCCGGTGCCGCTTACCTCTGTTGGTGCTGGAGCAGGTCTGCCTTCGAACCGGGGCTGGATGGTCCGCTTTCCGGAGCGTCTCGAGGTTTACCGGGGTTTCCCTGAGCGGGGTAGCCGGCTCGGAGGCGCCGTTGCTCGGGTCGCTCGCAGGATCTGGTGGGGACTCCATGTTGAATCTTTCGGCTTGAATCTTCGCTTAAAGCGCCAAGACTTTGAGCTATTTTCTACACAAAGCGCGCGCTCCAAACACTGCCTCTTGCTATCTAAATTAAACTAGAAGTAAGAAATGAGAAATGCGAGTGTCTGGAGGTGGGTGTGTATGTCTGATTGTCCACTGGCAGCGCTAGTGAGAGCCCCACTCAACACAAGTGAAGAGGGAGAGGTTGTCAATAGTCGAAGAATAGATAGAGGCCTGGGAGTAATCCATGCTGATCGACTGTGCGCTCTTTGACTGCGCGCCGCGAACACTTTGTCATTATGCAACCTGGTTAAACAGTTCACTACCTCTGGATATTGTCTACTGACGTGTGTTAGGCATTATATAACCAGCCCACAGACACAGACGGGCTTCTGCTGTAAACTGGCGGACTGACCAAACGGCCCAGATGCGCCCTATGACACGCTGTTGCATCATGCGCACAATCCACTTTTATTTCTATTTAGAGCCTCATGGAGCTATTACATCGAATATATCACACACATGTTCTTGTTCATTATGAGCTAAACATGTGCACTGGGGGTTGTGACAGTAGAGCTCTTCTGTGTGATCCCAGGGCGCTGCAACTCGAACCCCAGCGTCCCCCACTTTGAATCTGCAGTGTCCCCGTGTCCCTCAGTTGAATCGGCTCCCATCAGCTCGTTCCACGCTTTGTGCATGTGACAGGCAGAGTCCCGCCCCCTCAGCGCAGCACGTGGACTTTGACATGGTCCTGCCCGCCTCCCCGTTCAGAGCCGAGTCTTTTACGCGCACTTTAAGACGGTCTTTGGCTCGGAGGACGCGCCTACAGCCAACTGCAAGAGCCAACGCAGTCCTGGGACTTTCTCATTCAAACTCATAATGGAATATCGACAGTTCTGCTCTGAGGGTTTAAACTGTGAGGTGAGATGTGTGGCTGCTGCTCCCAAAACCTGCAGGGATCATTTATCACATCTGAATAGACCCATACTCACGTGATTAGAAGATTCACTCTTAGAAGCATGCATTATATTATTAGCATTGTATTTTAGATTTTGGCCAGCTCACACATCACAAGAAATATAATAACACAAGCATTTTATATATATATATATATATATATATATATATATATATATATATATATATATATATATATATATATATATATATATATATAAACATTAGGGATGGGACAAGATCTCGTGCCACAAGATCTTGCGAGAAAAAATTGCCAAAAAATGAGAAAAATTATCTCTTTTTTCCCTGAATTTACCTTTGGCTTGGACTAAAAAAAGCACTAAGAGTCGGTGAGTTATATTTGAGAAGCTGGAGTTCCAAAAAGCAACACTATAATAACAGCCAAAGCATTTTGCATTACTTATTTATTACACATTACGTCAAAAATCTCGTTTTGTCTCGTTCTCGTGGACCAAATGTCGTGAAAATTGTCTCGTCTCATCCCTAGTAAATGGTAATAATACATTACAAAATATAAGGTGCAGAAATAGCAAGAGACTGGGGTCAAATAAAGCTAAAAATATACAAAAATGTAAAAAAAAAAATAAAAAATAGAAAAAAAGATAATTTTCTTATCAGAAGAACATGCATATTCACAGAGGTTCACACGCACTAGAAATAGATATTTTTAGGCTACTGAAATCCCACATAAGCCACAAACTCCGATGTGAAGATTCAGAGGGTCCACGATGAGATACAAATCAAAATCAAAAATGCATTTGTCATTTTTACAGATCATTTTAATGAAATGATTCAGTAAATGAGGTAATAATCAGATCTAGAGTGAACATGTGACCCGAGCTCCTCTGTGAAAAGAGAAAGAGTCCAAACCACAAACCACTGATACAAGTTTGGAACAGAAAATAAACTCTAGAGAATATAAATACGCTGTAGAAGTTTGTGAGTCTGCAGAATGTAAAAGGAAAATGTGTAATACTTGGGTTGTTACTGAGGTTCTATTTTAAAACTCCATCTCGGAGCTTCGTTCTGCTCCTTCTGGACCTTTTGAACGGGTGTCCTCTTAATGACCTCTGCATTTCCACCAGCTGCAGGTTCATGGTGTGGGGACACTGGTCCTGGTTTAGTTCTGGTTTAGTCCTGGTTTAGTAGTGGTTTAGTAGTGGTTTAGTCCTGGTTTAGTAGTGGTTCAGTCCTGGTTTAGTAGTGGTTCAGTCCTGGTTTAGTTCTGGTTTGGTCCTGGTTTAGACCTGATTAAGTGCTGCTTTGGTACTGCTTTAGTAGTGGTTTAGTCCTGGTTTGATCCTGGTTTAGTCCTGGTTCACTCCTGGTTTATTCCTGCTTTGGTCCTGGTTTAGTAGTGGCTTAGTCCTGGTTTAGTTTTGGTTTGATCCTGGTTTAGTCTTAGGTTGCTCCTGGTTTGATCCTGACTTAGCCCTGGTTTAGTCTTGGGTCGGTCCTGGTTTAGGCCGCATTAAGTACTGCTTTAGTCCTGGTTAATTACCGGTTTAGCCCTGGTTTAATCCTGGTTTAGTTTTGGTTTGGTCTCAGTTTAGTCCTGGTTAAGTACTGCTTTAGTCCTGGTTTAGTTCTGGTTTGGTCCAGGTTTAGTACTGGTTTCATCCTGGTTTAGTTCTGATTAGTAAATAGCAAAACAATAAACTTATCTGTGTCCCTGGAGACAAACAGGTGGTGCCATAAAGTCAAGTTATGGGTCAGATTTGTGGAGCAGATTTCATTTTTACATTGCATTTATTTTTGTATAATTCTACTTTATTTGGCACCAGTCTCATGCTATTTTTTCTACTTATTTTGAACGTATTTTGCTCTTTGTTATTATATTTCTGGTGGCGTATGAGCTGCTGTGTCCAAATAATTTCCTCTGTGGATCAATAAAGTTTGTCTAAGTTTTATTTTAGCAATGAAATAAAAGAAAATAAATGAAACCTAGATGAGTTGTGAAGTATTCCAGGCAAAACATGGAAACAAGCAGGTGACACCCTCCAGCACAGAAGTTCCCTTTAAATGCTCCACAGCTCCATGTGAAAACGCCCATATTAAAGCAGTGAAAGGCTCATCGATACTCGTCCCATGCGCCGCACACTGACCTGTGTCTGAGCCGTGTCTGTGAGGAGAGCCTCGTATGAATTATGTTGCTGTCAGCGCTCAGAGGCGGACGGCGTGGCGGATGTGAAGAGCGTGGAACAAGCTGCGCCCGCTGTGTTAAAAGTGATTGATGAAGCTGACACCGACTCAGGGGTGCAATCGCGTTCTGTTTTTCTCCCTCATTATGTAAGGCCATATTTCAAATCAGGAGCGGCGAAGGAAGACGCTCGCTCGCTCACAGGACACCTTCACATCAAAAGTTTATCTGCCCCAGCGCCAAGGAGACGGATGCACTTCACACAGAGGATAAGGTGATCGCTACGGCAACCGCCACTGCTCAGGCTCACTATCATGTTTGGACCGAGATCAAAACACGCACAGATGTGTGTACAGATCAACAATTGTTTAATGGTCCTCTATATTTACAAAATGGACTCCTGTGAGCTTTTCGCCAGGCAGGAATGTTGTTTCCTCCTCAAAAACGTATATCCAGAGTTTTGTTTCATTCACACATGTGTGAATAATCCTGCATTATTAGTTTGTGACTATTACACACGTGGAGGAACATGTGCCTGTTCTGGACCTAAATAATTAATTAATTAATTAATCATTGCATTTATATAGTGTCTTTGAATACACCCAAAGACACTTTACAGTTCATTGTTCATTCACTTTACACTCAGTGGTGTAAACTACTATTGTAGCCACAGATGCCCTAGGGCAGAAGTGAGGCTGCTGATCTGCACCATCAGTTCCCCCACACCTCCAACACTCACGCACACTCCACTTTCTTACCACGCAATCTAGATGAAGTGTCTTGCCTAAGGACACAACGACAGTTTTTACCACTGACACATTGTGACACCTGGAATTCCCAGTGGTCTCCCATCCAAGTACTACACAGCCCGGCCTCGCTGAGCTTTTCAGATCTGATGAGATCAGGCTTTGACAAGCTGGTGTGGTCGTTACCTTTGCTCCTCTACTCCTCTACTCCTCTACTCCTCTACTCCTCTACTCCTCTACTCTTCTACTCCTTTACTCCTTTACTCCTCTACTCCTTTTCAGGGTAAAACAGGACATTTCTTCAGGAGAGACACAGTTTTGCATCTGTGCTGTGAGATGCAAAACTGTGAGATGTGCTGTTCTAACACAGAGCTGTGTTTAAAGGACCGTCTGTGACACATCAGGCTGTCTGACCAGTGCACCTGTCTGACCAGTGCACCTGACTGACCAGTGCACCTGTCTGACAGTGCACCTGACTGACCAGTGCACCTGTCTGACAGTGCACCTGTCTGACCAGTGCACCTGTCTGACAGTGCACCTGTCTGACCAGTGCACCTGTCTGACAGTGCACCTGTCTGACAGTGCCCTTGTCTGACAGTGCACCTGTCTGGACAGTGCACCTGTCTGACAGTGCACTGTTGTTGTATCTCTTCCTGATCTTCATGAATGTACATGTTGTGTAGTCGGTGCTTTACACATGTAGAACTGTCATGTGTCATTCAGATGGTTTCTAAATGTATAATCATAATTACACAGACAGCAAAGTACTGAAGGCTCAGCTGCAAATATAAGGTGAAGGAGTAGAAACAGCCCCGTTTGTACAAAGAGGGGGTGAAATACAGTCCAATATCTACAAATATTAATAAACTATATAGTCTAGGTTTCTCTAATTTGACTGCAGAATGGTTCTGTATACATGCAATTAATGTGAGTAAAATAAATATACTCATTTGCAATGTAGTTTGCATAAAAAGTGGGGTTAGTAAAGTGTTATCAACTAAATATTGATGTCCACCCCAAGTCTGTTTGCCTACCCATAAAAGTGACCGCACACTACTGCATTATAACACAGACCAGAAAACAGCATATGGACACTTTAAATGTGTCTAATGTACAAACAAGTGTCATTAGAGTCCATGACAATATGTTATGATGTTTATGTGGTGATAGAGATCGATCTGCTGACTGACTGACTAGAGGGGGCCGAGCAGCTCATCCAGTTTTACGAAAATGAGAAATATGGACAACAACTTGTTTGTGTACAAACACAGTGAACCCAAAGCAGTGGTCAAGAATACCTGAGTGAGAACTTTGAACGCCTGTTAAATGAAGGTGAAATGGCCTGTAAATCTGTAAATGTGCTGTAAATGTACAAGAATGATGAACACAAATGTGATGATTTTTTAAGGAAATGTGATTTTATGGTGTTGAAATATATTTAATGACTATAAAATTTAAGGATGAGTTTGAATTTCACTGGACCCAGGACGACTAGCCAATGGGATCCATAGAAATAAACAAGTAACAACAAATGTGATTTTATATGTTTTATACAGTACTTTTCCACCTTTAAAGTTCCTTACATCAAGGAATCACTCACCCATTCACACACACACACTCATACACCAGTGTACACAGACATTGGGGGTGTAAGTTTAAGTGTCTTGCCCAAGGACACAACAACAGCATTCATCTGTGGGAGCTGGAATCACACTGCTAACCTGTGGGTCACTGAATCTGACCACTCTGCTAATGATGTTTATGTCGAGGCCGGGATTCGAACCAGTAACCTTCAGATCAGTGGTGGGACTTCAGACATGAGTCACTATTTTCAAGACTTGAGACTTGACCTGATAAAATGGACTAAGACTCGGGACTTGACACGGACTTTAGGCCAGTGGCTTGACGAAAAAATAAAATAATGTTTGTTTTTAGAAAATAATGTAATATAATAAAATAATTCTTTTGTCTTTACAGTTGATACATGTGGTGCTATAATTTACAGGAACAAACTGGAACATGTCCTTCCCACTTCTCTGTTTGTTACTTTGGATGGAACTGAAGTACTGCGATGTGGTGTCCTCAAATGTACTGCAGTAATACACAGTGCAATACAAATAGAATTACAAAGAACATGATCCTTCCATTTCAGTACAGACTACGTGACAAAATAACTGTTATTAAGCACTTTTAAATCTGAATTCTTTCTATTCTGACCAGAATGACTCGCACTAAGATCTTGCCAAGGCATTTAAAAAGGAAAAAATAGCATTTCTACAACTCTTACATAAATACTCATATATAAAGAAGTCATAAATTGCTAAAATACAAAGTCAAAGCAGACGACTTGGACTTGACTTGAACTTACGGGCCACTAACTTGAGACTCAACTTGGACTTTCCTGTATTTGACTTGGACTTGAGGTCAGAGACTTGAGACTTACTTGAGACTTGCAAAACAACGTCTCAATTTGAGTTTTTGTACATTTTCTGAAACACCAGACCAGTCTAGCCAACTAAAAGCTCACAAAACATGTAAGAAACGACTACACATCTATGCAAATATTTGGTTAGCACAGCCCAAACTACAGACGGAATGTGGTGTTCTGAAAACCCTCTCCTCCGTGTGACTCCTGTGTGAACTTTTTTAGCCTGCGCTGGCTTTGTTGCAGTACAAATCGGACATCAGACCCAGGGCCCCTCCAATCTCTCTTCCTCACATTAGCTGCACGGAGTTTAATCAAAGAGACATATTAATGGGCCCCTCACTTATTCATGCCTCCAAGTGAAGCTCACATCCACACTGCGCTTTGACAGTATAAAGAGCCCACAACACGGGGACGTGATTGTATTACGGTTCAGACGCACTCTTGAAGGTGTGGAGACAGGGGCTGAGTGGCAGGATGCTGACAGTTCAAAGTTGAACAGTGCGATGCTGCGGCAACACCGAGCACAGGCTGGACGTGCTATTTTTGATTTCTAAAAACATATTCTGCTAATGCCATATCAGTGCAGATCATATAAAGAGAACAGTCTGTCAGATTTAAAGATCCTGTATCCGTTTGTGTAACATTCGCTCTTTTGAATTTCAATTGAGAACTAAAAACAATCAAATGGGAAAACAGTTTGTTATTTCATTATTCCATTTTGCTGTCAAACAAAACAAAAAAAAAGATTTCGACCTCTATTTCCAACATTTTCTTTAAAGTAACGAACTGGTAAAACTCCGTCCTACCTCAGCTCACTCCTGCACGTTCACATTTCCAGACGGACACTGCGTTCCAACAAATACATGACCCTGGTCTTTCTTAAAGCCACAGCTTTAGGCCGCTCCTCATTTCAGTTTTCTGCAGCAGTGCAAAGCTTAGTTCGTTTTTACCTCTGTCGACTTTTAAAAACTCCATCCAGAGTATTCTACAGGACCTGCTTTTAACATTTTTATACAGTTGTGCTCATAAGTTTACATACCCTGGCAGAATTTATGATTTCAGAGAATATGAAAGATAAGACAAAAATCTTTTCTTTCACTCATGGTTAGTGCTTGGGTGAAGCCTTTTATTATCAAACAACTGTGTTTCCTCTTTTTAAATCATAATGACACAGAAACTACACAAATGACCCAATGACAGCTTGGAGTCTTTTGTGATAGTTGTGGATGTGTTATTTCCTCTGATGGTAAAGCTGCTCATTCTTCTTGGCAAAAGTTCCTGTAAATTCTTGGGCTCTTGTCTGAACTGCAGCTTGAATCTGCCCAGAGGCTCAGTGATACTGAGGTCAGAAGAGACAAACACTCCAGAACCTTCACTTTATTCTGCTGGAGCCAATGACAGGTCCACCTGCCTTTGTGTTTTGGATCATTATCATGTTGGAATATCCAAGTATGTCCCATGTGCAGCTTCTGGACCAAGAAATCATAAATTCTGCCAGGGTATGTAAACTGATGAGCGCAACTGTATATTTAACCTGCAAATGTTTCACTGCCGCATGTTTCTAT
Source organism: Odontamblyopus lacepedii (assembly GCA_034769755.1). Lineage (NCBI taxonomy): Eukaryota > Metazoa > Chordata > Actinopteri > Gobiiformes > Gobiidae > Odontamblyopus > Odontamblyopus lacepedii. The sequence goes on from CM068348.1 coordinate 19,210,009, forward strand.
TCACTGTTTCATGTCATGACTGATGTGTGAGTGTGTTCTGCTGTGTTCTGGACTTACCTGGTAAAATATTCAATAAATAAAATAAATACATTTCAAATAACACCAATCTAAAAACAGTCTTGGTGCCCGTTTCAATTCTGATATTTTATTCTCTCTGGTTTACTTTGGCGTCTTAGAAAGTAAATGTTGAACTCCATGATGAGAAACAGGGAGCAGCGATAAACTCTCCTTTGTTCAGTCAACTCCAGAGAACTATAATAAAAATAGTTGTTATTATGGATCCATGGTTGACACTGAATTCACAGGCGGTGTACTAAATAGCAGAACTTCCGGGGGAAATAAACCAGAGAGAAATTTGAAATAGACGCTGAGACTGTTTTTGATTGGTGTTATTTGAAATCAACTTTAAATGAAATATTGGAAATAGAGGTTGAAAACTGTTATTTTTTTTGCTTGACACTAAAACAGAATAATGAAATAAACTCATTCCCATTTTATAGTTTTTCGTTCTTATCATATTATCTTGTTTCCAAACATCTTCCTGGTTTGTGACATAAGCATGAATAGAGCCTATTCATTTGACTCACAATTACTCCATTAAATCCTCTTCTCAATTTACTGTTCTGTTTCTGTTCTGTTTTCTCACTCTCTGAAACACCATTTTAATCAATGAATCAATAAACATTTCAAACTTTGCATTTGTTTCTGTCATTAATATCACCTCTCAGGCCTGTGCCGCTGCCGAATCCTACATGTATCACCTGTTAAGAAAATAAAACATGAAAATGAAGTAAGCTCAGGGCAGTGGGTGTGAACCGGTGAATGAAACAAGAATGAATTTACAATAAGGGCTCTTAGTGATTAATACGTGATTAACGATGACTCAAACACGCACGAATCACTCGAAATACAACCGTGAGAGGGTCAATGAGAAGAAGAAACAACTCTAACCTGGTAAAACGCTCTGAAAAGTCCATTTTGCAGAATAGGCCTGCCGTTAAGTGTGAGATCATGTAACGCGCCGTGGGGAGGAATAAAGTTGAATACTGAGTGAAGATGAAAAGAGTCAAATCATCAGAATGTGCAGAAACAACTCAAACACAATCGCACTGTATTTATGAAGGGGGGTAAATGAGGTGAACAACAATAGCTGCTAGGATCCAGCTCCACTTCCTGCTAGAGGAAGAGGGGGTCAGTCTGAGACCTTTGTGACAGAACAGAACGACTAGAGCTTTGGAGTGAAATGTCTGGTCAGTATTTATAGAATTTTTCAAACATGCACGGATGCACCGGTGCATTTTCCAGTGGTGAAAACTTTGCACCATTGCCATAGAAATGAAATATTCAAAACACAATATTATATTTTTTTGTGTGATAGAAAGTTCCCGAAATGTCGCCAGAAAACAGGAAGGTGAAAGACGTGAATAGGCCAAACAAATCAAATTAACACTTTCTATTAAATATGTGTTTCTAGATTTTTCAGTGGAAGGCTTCTTTTTGTAATGTGCACTAAGGTGGTTCATAAAATTAACCTTCAACAAATTTTGCCAGGTTGCGTTTTGCCTTGTTCCAATTGATATTATAAGAATAAGTACCAAAACTGCTACACATTTAGGGGTGGCACACATTTTCATAATTTTGAAATTGTTAAAGGGACAGTTCAGAATTTTGGACATAGGACCTCTTCAAAGTTTGTTCAAAAAACAAAGGTTGTTTCAAAAATGAAAGTTTCAAGGACAAGAAGTCATCATACATGGAATCTAGTGTTTAAACTGTTCTAATGTTCTAAAGTATGTCGAGAGCACACTTAACTTTGTATTTTTCATCTTTGCATTGTTCATCTTTGTATTGTTCATCTTTGTATTGTTCAAGTTTCTGTTTCTACGAACGCTACACATTCTTATGTAGAACCGTAAAATTGTGAAAAAGTGTGCCACCCTTTACTGCCGTCCTATTGGCTCATTTTTGGGTACAGATGTTCACAATGCCAATATGAACAAGGCAAAATAAAAAAAAACAAAACATTTTTTTACTTATATCATCTTATTGTGAACTACCCTAATGTGCACTGCAAATTTCTTTGATCTGGCCAAGATTTTAGAACTTATATCAGGTTATTTGTCTTGTTTTCAGATTTATTATCTCCTTGCTAGTTCTAAATTAATTCTATAATCTTAAAAATGGTCACATACTGTACATTTCTTCCATGACTCAACTAGTCAGAAAATCTTAAATTTAGGCAATAAAAGAAGCTACAATCCATTTACTATAGTTTTCCCTGCAACTCTTCACTTGTTTCAGTGATACTTAAGTGTGTTTATCTCAAACTTAGCATCTATAAACTTATCTCCAGTCCATGAACACTTACAGAGACTGCTTCATTCTAGTTTCTTTTAACATTTAACAGTAAAATGATCTTGCTGCATGGACAGATAATTTCACTACTTTTAAGTCATTTTCTGATAGATTTAAGTGTATATATCTTACATTTTGGCTAAGCTTTGTCAGTCTGTCTCAAATTAAAAGCTCCTACAGTATATGCCTCTTGTGAGCTTTAAACCATGTTAAAATATTGTTTCCTCCTCAAAAACAGACCTGGAGTTGTGTTTTGTTTCATTCACACACGTTTGAGTAACTTTATTATTAGTCTGCCTACGTCTCCAAAGCTCAAAATGCTGTTCCACCTTATGATGTCATGAAGCAGTAGTTTTTAAGTTAACAGCTCCTTTTATGCTGCAAAAAACAAAATCTAGCCAAGTTAAAATGACTTGAAGTAAGAATGCTTTATCATGATTTGAGACAATTTCACTTGTGATGTAAAATGATCTGCCAGTGGAACAAGACTTTATGAAAATACATCTTGCTACACTTAAGAAAAACAAGAACTCTTTGCACTTAAAATAAGAAACAAAATCTATTGCATGAATATAAAACTGAATTTGAAAAACACGCTTATTCCATTGGCAGATCATTTTACTTGTTAAGTTGAATCTACTCAAATAAAGTCAAATGTTCTTGATTTAAGTCATTATACTTTAGGTATACATTGTTTTGTTTTTTTCCAGTGTTCCTTTAGTTCAGTAGAGATTGGCAATTCCAGGGCTGAAATGATCCAAATGATTCTAGTGAAGGTGCGTGGAGTTTAAAAACACAGTGGAGCACTTCCTGTATTATCACGTGACATCACAAGGTGGAACAGAGTGTTTTCAGTTTGAGAGAAGAACTCAGCCTAAATCTGCAGGTTTTGTGTGTTCAACATGTGTGAATGAAACAAAACACAACTCCAGATCTGTTTGCGATGAGGAAATGACGTCAGCAGATAGTATCATATGGGGCCTTTAAGGTCATGTGGTTTGTGGTTCATCTGAGGATCCTGCTCGGCCCAAGTCGTCTTACAGGAAATGACCAACCCAGAAGACGTCACAAGGAGAGAGAAGAAGAAAAACAAAAAAATAAATAAATTGATGGGTCGGCAAGATGAACGTGGCTTCTGTTTAGCCTTTCCAGTTTGAACCTGAGTGCAGTGTTGTATTATATAAACTGTTGGCGTTAGCAACACTGAGTTTTGCACTAGTTGAATCCAACAACAACAACAACCTTGTGACATCATCGACCCAGAAAAACAGAAAAACGAAAACAAATACAGTGACCTACTAGCAAGCATATTTTCGCCTTTTTTTTTTTATAAAACCAAATACTACAAATGAACATATTTGAGCTTTTTGGTATTACGTATTTATTACGGACTCCAACATTAATCATATAAGCATGTTAAAGTAGCCAGGGATCCTTTTAAAGCTGCACTGTGTAACTTCAGCACCATCTTGCTTCTATGGATGTCATTGCTTAGAATGTTCATTTAGGTACAGGTCCTTTTATTCCTCAAAAAAAAAAAAGCATTCTGACTGTGAGCGGGGTGGCCTCTCCGCAGATCTGACCTGTAACTTGGTCTGGTTTGGCCTACATGAATATAGAAAGGTTTGTTTCATTTTGACCATGTTTTTTTTTTTTTTTTTTTTTTCCGAATTAATTGTTCTGAATTAAATAGTTTGGAATTCAAATATTCTCCTTCGAGTTTCCATGGAAATTATTATTATAATTATAGTTATAGGTTCAGTTGGGAGTGGGAAAAGAAAGAGAAAACTCTCAATTAAGACTGTCACAAGAAGAAATTTTGATTTTAACTAAGGTTGCACAATTTTTATACTTTGCAGCTGAGGTCATCAAAACTAAGTGGGGGTGTGAAGCTAACTGTAAGCACTACTCTGACTTTAATCTGAGCACAATGACATGGCAGGTTTACATGATTTTTTTTAAATACCTAATGAATTGTTCTGAATTAAATAGTAATTAAAATATTCTTTTTTGAGTTTAAATTTAAATCGCCTTTATTTAATTTTGCGCAACATCTGGGGGTGGGGAAGGGTTCTGATTGGACAGGGACAGGAACGTATTTACGACCGGAAGAAAACACAATCCAGCAGCTACCGGCTTTTCTGTCATCTCGGTTTGTCCTTAGGCCACAGACACAAACACGATCCAAACTTCTCCTCACGCTTTACGTCTGTGAGCTGAGGAGGAAAAGGGAAGAAGGGGGTCATCCGCTTATTCCGACATCGCTTCATTCTGACGTGCTTATATTTTTCGACGTACCGCTATTACGACATGTCTCTATTTAGATGTCGGTTTTCTGACACTTTTTGGTATCGCTATTCCGTCATTTATTTTTTTTAAAGAGTTGCGATCGTCTACCCAGGAGCTTCTCTCGCTGTCCATGGTGCTGGGTGACATGTTCGGCCACTCCCGCATCCCGCTCGCAAATCCAAAGAGCAGTGGATGAGAGTCAGAAGAGAGGACTGGTGGAACCGGATCTTCTGGATTGTGTTAGAAGGGCGACCCAACAAACATGCGCTGAATAACCGGAATTATTTTTAAGAAGAACATTTACATGGTCGATTAATAAATTCATTCGGCTTTAAAATTAGAATAAACCACCCACTTACTTTGGAATTAAATTTAATTCTAAATAATAATTTTCATTAGGAATTAAGTGTTTACATGGTCTTTTTAAAGTCGAATTAATATGTATTCAGAATGAAATTATTTTTATCGGAATTAAATCTCATGTAAATGTAGCAACTGTGAAACATTCCAGACAAAGCAGAAACATCTCCACAGAGAAAAGCATTTGACGGACGCTCTGCCAGAAAAGTTACACAATGCACGTTTAAAATAACAACAAAGTTCATGTTGATGTTTTGCGATCTGTCACACGCCTTTCGTTCCCATGTTTGGTTTTGCATGAGCCATTGTTTGGTAGTCTGTCTGAATCGCCCAGGGTTTACTCCGCCTCAAGCTCAAAGCAGCCGTCACGGATCAAACAAGCGCCCCCTGTGGCACGATACGGTACTACAACACCACAGTCTGTGGCACTGACCGGCCGCTAATTTAGCCATCAGCCGATCGCTCCCGAACATCTCCACGCTCAGGAAGACAAATGCCAGAACACATGTTGCCGGCGTGTGTCTTTGAGAGGTGCATTCCTTTAATTGGGTGTGCAGGGACCCTCCTCTTCCTCCTCCGCTCCATCTCTCCATCTTCCGCTCTCTCCTCTGCCTCTCCGAGCGCTAACAAAAGACAGCCAGATGAAAAAGACAAGCTCCAACCCGTCCCTACTTTGTGCCATTATAGAACACACAGGCGAGGGGTAAGGAGGTACGAGGCGCGACATCAAGGGGAGCTTTATATAACCGCCGTTTCATTTGGGGCGTTTCATGTTTATTTTACTTACTTCAAGCCATCACCAGCTTCTGATTGACATGCGCCCTGTCATAACAACTATTATTCATCGAACTTCTCATGGAATACAGTCGACGCTTCTGGATATGTTTGTCTGAGTTTAGTAAAATGTGTAAAATATCAAAAATGCTCTCCAAAGTCTGTTAGCTGTCATCTCATCAGCAGTGTTATGATTCCAGCCTCTGCTTCCTCCGCTCGGGCCCGCTCTGAACCCAAGCAGAGGGAATACAGATCATAAAGAATAGATATTCAAAGGGTTTAACACAAAAAAAGCTTCCATCAAAGCGGACGGGGCACTACAGGCTCAAGGGTCGGGGAGGGGCCACTGTCCGTGCACCCACATCACATGACCCGTGTCAAAAAGGCTCGATTGAAAACGCATTGTTCGCCGTGTAGCCCTGGGTTGTGATTTGTGAATGTGCGTCGACATTATGAAAAATTCACTTTGTGCCGCCACATGATACAAAATTAGCATAACCCACAGAGCGAGAGAGGCTGGAGGAGCTGAGATGGGCTCGTTAGACCAAGACAGGGCTCCTCGTCAAAGGTTGGGTTCAAAACAAGGGTCTGTGATCATTGCATACAAGATCACTTTGAAAAAATCATTTTAAAAAAGGACTAGTTACTTCTACACTGCGTTCCAAATTATTATGCAAATTATATTTTTCTCCAAGTTGTCAATATAAATGACGTCATCATCATTTTCAAGTCATCAACCTTTAGAGTACAATTCTAATGTAATTGAACAAACCTCCCAATGATAACAGTAATGGTCATTTGTTTATATTTCAGTTAGAAGCATTAGCATATTACTGAAATCCAAAGCTATTTCAATCCAAACATCTGAACAGGTCAAGTTCCATTTGAGCATAGAAGCCTTTATTTGATCGGAGCGTCACAATTCTTGCACCCATTAAACTTGTGAGTTTTTGGAGAGTTTCTGCTTGAATTTCTTTGCACTGATGTTAGAATAACCACCAGAGCTGCTGTTTGGATGTGAACTGCCTCCTGTCCTCATAGATCTTTGGCTTAAGGAGCTCCAGAGGTTCTCCATAGGGTAGAAGTCAGGGGAGGATGGGGCCACACCATGAGTTTCTCTTCTTTTATGCCCATAACAGCCAATGATGCAGAGGTGTTCCTCCAGCATGAGATGGTGCATTGTCATTCATGAAGATGATTTTGCTATGAAAGCACGCTTCTTCTTTTTGTACCATGGAAGAACGTGGTCAGTCAGAAACTCCACATACTTTACAGTGGTTATTTTCACACCTTCAGGGACCCTAAAGGCCGATGAGCTCTTCTTATGATTCTGGCCCAAAACATGATTCCTCCACCTCCTTCCTGACATCGCAGCCTTGTTGGGACATGGTGGGCGTCCACCAACCATCCGCCTCTCCATCTATCTGGAGCATCCAGGGCTGCACGGCACTCATCAACAACAACACAAAACTGTTTGAAAATGAATCTTCATGTATTTCTGGGCCCACTGGAGCCATTTCTGCTTGTGAGCATTGTTTAAAGATGGCCCAATTGAAGGTTTCTGCCTAACTGCAGCCTCTGGAGGGTCCTACACCTTGATGTTCGCAGGATTCCAGAGGCACCAACAAACAATACAATGTGTATGTAGTATGTGTATGATTATTGTTTCTCTCTTGGCACAAACTTGAAATAAAAACAAATCAAATCAAAGTGTATGTGCCCCTAAAACAGATTTAACTTTGACCTTTCGACCGGCATCACTGAGCAACTTTAACAAGTGAGTCTATTAATCTGTTCACTCAGGCCCTATATTACACAAAATGTGTTCTTGTAAAGCTTAAAGTGATGTTCTAATGATTTACCTCTTCAAAAACAGACCTGGAGTTGTGTTTTGGTTCATTCACACGTTAAAGTAATTCTGTTTTATTCGGCTGTCTGCATCTCCTAAGCTCAAATCGCTCTGTTCCACCTTATGTCAAGCAGCTGTAGTTTTCAAGTGAACAGCTCCTTTTCATCTTTTGTTCAGTAGAGATTGGCAACCACCCCTATGAACTAACATCAAGGACCATGTTGTCCACCCTCCTGTGGGTTCACCACCTGCAGAGGGGTTCATAGGGGGGGTCAGGTGCTATGAGTATTGGGCAGCAAGCTGCCCCCGCAACCCAGCCGGATTAAGCGGGAGAAGATGGATGGATGGATGGAGATTGGCAAGTGCAGGCTGAAATGATCCACATGATTCTAGTGAAGGTGTATGAAGTTTAAAAACACAGTGGACTTTTCTATATTACCACATGACATCACAAGGTGGAATGAGTGTTTTTCATTTGAGAGAGGAGCTTAAATATGCAGGGTTTGTGAGGGTTTGTGTGCTTGTGTGAATGAAACAAAACACAACTCCGGGGATGTTTGTGATGAGGATCAGATAATAGTGAAATATGGCCCGTTGACCTAAAAGTTTGAGGACCTCTCTGGAGCCAGTACGCTACTGAAACAGAAGGTGAAACTTCAATAAATGTAGAATTAATTAATAAAAACTTTTATCATTCTCCCAAAGATGGAATTTTTTTTCTTCACGATAATCTTCATCTTGAGCTACAAAACAAGAGCTCATCCAAGAAGTGGTCTACTGTGCTGCGGACCCCACAGTGAGGCTCTAGCACCTTGTATTGATCAACAGAAAGTCCCAAATAAATGAGCACAGAATGAGAGCTCTGCTCCAGGGAGTTCAGTCGTGCGCCGCCATAGGCTCCCATCAATTTTAATCAGGGCCTAATGAAGAGGCTCCTCTCTGCTGGGGTCCATAACTCTGAGCGCTCCTCCACCTCAATCAAATCACTGCGCACAACTATAATGACCTTTTCTCCATAAACAATGAATGCATTAACACGAGCAGAAAACTGTGAAACGTGAAGCCAAAAGTGAAGTGTTTCTCAAAAAGAATCACACAGGACACAAGGGACGTAATCAGGCTCTCTTCAAGCAGCCAGCTAAGACAAAGCATTTTGTTCTGTGTTCACAATGAGAAATCAACACTGCACAATACGGTTCATTAGCAAAGACACTCAGGTGCACTGTCACGGCGAAAAACAATCCAAAAGGGAAAGTATGAAGTACTTTGTGCTGTGGAACTATGAAAGGCAAAAAAAACATCTAAGTATTTACCTGGGATTGGATTATGAGTCACCAGCAAATCTGTAACTGCCAGACTTAGTCATTAACTTTAAAAAGTCCATCCGGCTCCCCAGCATCTGCAGGACTCACAGAGAGGGACAGAGGGGGTCAGAGGGGGTCAGAGAGGGTCAAAAAGGGTCAGAGGGGGTCAGAGGGGATCAGAGAGGGTCAAAGAGGGTCAGAGGGGGTCAGAGAGGGTCAGAGGGGGTCAGAGGGGTCACAGATTTTCAGAGGGGGTCAGAGAAGGTCAGAGAGGGGGTCACAAAGGGATTCAGAGAGGGTTACAGAGGGTCAGAGGGGGTCACAGAGGGTCAGGGGGCTCAGAGAGGGTCAGAGGGGGTCAGGTCTCCTTCTCAGAGCCTCCTCTAGAACCAGAGACATGAGACACAGGCTGCAGTAGTGAATTTAAAGAGTCAAATTAAAGAGACAAAACAAAAACTGGGACTGAATTAAGAATTTGATAATAATAAGAAAATGTAATTAAAAACATACATTGGATTTCAAGACACTCACTTTATTTTACTTTGCATCATTCACTTCATACTTGTAGCCACAGCTGCCCTGGGTCAGACTGACAGAAGGTCTGCATCACTGGCCCCTATGACCTCCACAAACACTCTGAACTTTTGCCGACAGTATCAGAAGAACCCTGAGTGTAAATGCTATAGAAATGTCATTGACATTCATACAATGTCTATTCTATATAAGTCATGGTGCATTCCCATGAGCTAACTTCTTTAGATAAATGGTTTGATTTATTATATCCTCTGAGGTGAAACAGGATCCACAAACTGGTGCCTGGCTGTTACACCTTGGCCCATATTTAGAGCCTAAATGAGTTCCCCTGATGAATGAGTCTGAAGACGATCGTGTGAGTTAAGACATGTCCACAAATATTGATCAAACACAAAAACAACCTGCTGGAGTGAGAAGAGTCACCTTCAAATCTGTTCTGGGATCTGAACCAGGATCTGTACCAGGGCCTGTACCAGGGCCTGTACAAGGGCATGTAAAAGGGCCTGTACCAGCATCTGTACCAGGATCTGAACCAGGATCTGAACCAGGGTTTGTACCAGGGTCTGTACCATAGAGTGTATAAAAGAAGTGAACTAAGTGATTGTGATGTCACCTATAGCGTTTAGCGCCGCTCAAATGAGGCTCGCTATGCCACAGTTACAGGAGTGAAGCCAGGCTCTATGTTATGAATAGGATTTTTTCTAGCAGACAAAACAGCGGGAAAAAAAATCAGAATCATGTAGAGCGGGTTCATAGGAACATTTTAAGACCAAAATGACGAGGCTCACAGCAACAGGTCCAGAGAGAGGAGCGATAAGATCTCAATGTAAGTCAATGGGAAAAAGGGAGAGAAGGAACCGGAAGAGCCTCCTGGAGCACTTCCTGTTTGGCACGTGGCGGCTAACGGGATAGCTTAGTCCACTTATATATACGGTCTATGGTCTGTACCAGGATCTGTACCAGAGACTGTACCAGGATCTGTACCGTAGTCTATATCAGGGTCTGTACCAGGGTCTGTACCGGGGTCTGTACCAGGATCTGAATCAGGATCTGAACCAGGATCTTTGTCATAAAAACAGAATTCCATCCAAAATCAAAGAATCAAAGTTTTTTGACACTTTAAAAATGCATTTAAAGATTTTGACATAGTTTCACTGGAATCATTTGGTTGATTTCAGCTCTGGAGTTGCCAATCTCTACTGAACTAAAGGTTTAAGGAGCTGTTCACTTGAAAACTAGCACTTCATGACATCACAAGGTGGAACAGCATTTTGAACTAATAAAGTGCTACTCAAACAAGTGTGAATGAAACAAAACACAACTCTGGGTATGTTTTTGATGAGGAAACAGGATTGTAACCTGGAGTCCATTTTGTGTAAATCTTGTGGCTCTGTAATGGTGTGTTTGCTTTGTGGCTGGTTTGATGTGTGATCATCTGTTCACTGGTCCAGGGATAGATCCTTTCACACCTGGTCTGGGGTCAGGGGTCCTGTGTGCCCTGAGACATACGGTGGTGTCAGGGTTACGTAACCCGGAGCCCTCGCCATCTGCCCCGAGCTGAGCGCCCGCTGCCCACACCTCTGGAGCTGCCTTTCATGCTTTTAATCTACCAGCCTCCAACCAATATGATTATGAAGCTGTGAACGCAACACACTTTAGCAACAGTGTGTGCATCAGGTAAACAGTGAAGTATGTGTGTGTGTGTGTACGTGTTGTGTGTATGTGTAAGTGTTGTGTGTAATAGTAATGGCCAGTGTCATGTGACGGCCTGGCACAGAGCGGAGCAAGAGGGACTTATTGGACAATAAATCGTAAATCATCTGAGCTCACGACACAGGGAGCTGACAGAGCCTCTCCGGTGTGGCCAGGCTCATGCTAACGCTATAGTATAAACTATAACCAGGCTCATGCTAATGCTATAGTATAAACTATAACCAGGCTCATTCTAACGCTATAGTTTAAACTATAACCAGGCTCATGCTAACGCTATAGTATAAACTATAACCAGCCTCATGCTAACGCTATAGTATAAACTATAACCAGGCTCATGCTCACGCTATAGTATACACTATAACCAGGCTCATGCTAACACTATAGTATAAACTATAACCAGGCTCATGCTAACACTATAGTATAAACTATAACCAGGCTCATGCTAATGCTACAGTATAAACTATAACCAGACTCATGCTAACGCTATAGTGTAAACTATAACTAGACTCATGCTAACACTACAGTATAAACTAGAACCAGACTCATGCTAACGCTACAGTACAGACTGGAACCAGGCTCATGCTAACGCTACAGTACAGACTAGAACCAGGCTTATGCTAATGCTACAGTACAGATTAGAACCAGGCTCATGCTAACGCTACTTCTTGATATTTTGGAGTCACGTCTTTGTGGACACACGTCTGGTAACCCTGCTTTTTTGTGGTGCGTCTTCAGGTGTCAGCGTGACTAGAATCGTTGATGCTTTGCGTTTTGAGTGTTTTGGCATTTGCAGATCTTAAGCGTCCGATGCCAGAATAGAAAAAGCAAAACATTTTGTCGCGTAAACCAATCAAGAACCGCACTCCAGTGATGTAATGGAGAAACAACCAACCAACCCTGGACACGCATCATGAATTTTTCTGTCATTTTTTGGAGGCGTCCGGGACGTTTTTATGTTTCAGTTGTGCATAATTATTGTACTCTTCTTGTTGTGCGCTAACCCCTTACCCATGATGCAGTGTGGGGTGCATGGAGGCCGGGCGTTGCAGGGTGCTGAGCCTCTGGGGGACAGAGCTGTTTGATCACCCTTCAGGTGTCATCCGTGTGAGAGGAGCTCCAGACTCGGCCTCGTGTCTTCAAAGCTCCTGTGCTTCTCCTCATTTACATGGAAGAGTTTGTCTGCGGCTCCTGTTGACTTTGGATGATTCTGCACAAAAGACACACAAACATACAAAACACACACAAACACAAAACACACACAAACATGCAAAATACACACATACATACAAAACACACAAACACAAAACACACACAAACATACAAAACACACACAAAACACACATAAACACAAAACACACACAAAACACACAAACATGCAAAACACACACAAACATACAAAACACACACAAACATGCAAAACACACAAACATACAAAACACACACAAACATGCAAAACACACACAAAGCAAACACAAAACACTCAAACACGCAAAACACACAAACATGCAAAACACACATAAAACATACACAAACATGCAAAACACACACAAAACATACACAAAACACACACAAACACGCAAAACACACACAAACACGCAAAACACACACAAAACACACACACGCAAACACAAACACACACAAACATGCAAAACATACAAAATTTACACAAACACGCAAAACACACACAAAACACACAAACATGCAAAACACACAAAACACGCAAAACACACACAAACACGCAAAACACACACAAAACACACAAACATGCAAAACACACACAAACACACAAAACACACACAAACATGCAAAACACACAAAATACACACAAAACACACACAAAACAAACACAAACATGCAAAACACACACACAACATACACTTGAACACACACAAAACATACTCAGACATACTCAAACATACACACACGCACGCACACAAACACAAAACTCACACCAACACACACAAACAGACATAAGCACACACAGAACACACACAAGCACACACACAACAAACACATACAAAACACATACACAAAACATACACAAACACACAAAACACACACAAAACACACGTACACAAAACATACACAAACACACACAAAACACACACAAACACACACAAACTACAATCTAGCCAAAAGGTGCACTGTGTAACTTTTCTGGTGGAGGGTCCGTCAAATGCTTTTCTTCATGGAGATGTTATTGCTTTGTCTGGAATGTTCCACAGTATCGCATTAAACCTTTCTATCTTCATGGAGACCAAACCAGACCAAGTTACAGGTCAGATCTGTGGAGAGGCGACTTCGCTCACAGTCAGAATGCCTATTTTTCTAGTTAATTTTGAGCTGTAAACCCATGTGCAACTGAATAAATTCAAGTAGGGGTGTTTAATGCCATACTGTGGAACATTCCAGGCAGAGCAATGACATATCCATAGAAACGTGGTGATGGACTCCCAACCAAAAAGTTACACAGTGCACCTTTGAGACGACTTAAATTAAGAAAGTTTTTGTTTTTTATAGCTCAAAAATACATAGAAAAACATGTATTCTGACTGTGAGCGGGTTCGCCTCTCCACAGATCTGACCTGTAACCGGTTTAACACCATAATACCGCAAAACGTCCAAGCATTTGACAGATCCTCCACCAGAAAAGTTACACACTTTTAAGTCATTTTAACTTACCTACATATTGCTTTTTGCAGTGCAGTTTCGGTCGCCGTGGTGATTGTGATTAATGACCAATTTCCAGATTCTACTAAAGCAACTGCGCGCCTCTGCAAATCCTCCGTAATTACTCCACATTTTGGAGCCGCCTCACGAGCGAGACCAGAGGGAAGGCTGCTTTAAGAGTATATTTAGAATGCTCATGGATCTAAATATAATCATTTAATTCTTTTAAGTAAAACGTTCTGTCTTTTCAAAGCTACATCTGCATCAAAGACTACACGGAAAATACTACAGAGCTCGTGGACTTCATTGTAACTGTTCTCACTCTTCCAACAAAAATCATACTATGAAACAGCAAAAACGTACTGGGAACTAAAAGGTCCTATATCACTCAAAAAAACTGCACTGCGTAACTTTTCTGGAGGAGAGTCCTACCGCCTATACTTGTCTCTGTGGAGATGTTATTACCAGATGAATGTATTAAACTAGAAATATGAAAAAATACTTTGATTGTGAACACAAAAATAACTTAATTGCAAATAAACTGTTCACATAACTAAACTGTTCACTGTTCTTCACTGTTCCAGGAGAAAGTACAGAAGCCTCTATTCCCGCACCACCAGACTCACTAAGGCCGGGCGTACACTGTGCGAATTATGGCCCTTTTTGAGACGGTTTTTCACTTGTGCGACTGTTTTTGGGATCGGGCTGAGTTTTGGTTAAATCGTGTGTGTTGCTTCGTGTAGTATACACAGGGTAACGATAACGGATGAATACCTCATGACCAGCTCCCGATTGGTTGCAAGAATATCAGACCTGTTTGAAATCCAGTCGCCTCTCGTGAGGGTTTCACACTGTTGAAGTCGTTCCGAACACAGATTGCCAAGCCAACGTGTTTGTGTTTTGCCAGTATTCTCTGCACCTCACATGGTTTTGTACTTCTAGAACAAGAATGATGTAATGTGGATGTACAGTGTGCGCTGGCAGATCGCATAAGAGCATCAGTTTGTATGGTGTGAGAACCTGAATCGTGAGCTGTCAACTTTTAAACTCTGAGGTTTGGTAGTACAGTTTGAGCAGGGGCTGAGTGACACAATTGAAAATGTCGCACAGTCTATGCCCGGCTTTACAGCTTCATGCACCAGGCTGTTAGGATGCTGAACTCTCTCCCCTCTCTAACCATCAGGGTGTTAGGATGCTGAACTCTCTCCCCTTTCTAACCACCAGGCTGTTAGGATGCTGAACTCTCTCCCCTCTCTAACCACCAGGGTGTTAGGATGCTGAACTCTCTCCCCTCTCTAACCACCAGGGTGTTAGGCTGACAGGAAGCAGAAATCTGTCTCCTTAAAGAAGAACTTTGGATTTTTCCTTTTATTTTATTTTATTGTGTAATTTAGAAGACTAGAGTGAGGAACACAATTTCTATTTTTCAAATCTTCATATAGAAATTTGACAATAAACTTTTTGAACTTGCATTGAATTCACACAACAGAAAATAAGCCACTTAAATTAACTGCAACACAACAGCCATGTGCACTACACTGAAGTCTTCCCTCAGTTCTTTAAGTGGAGTTTTATTAGTAGTTGGCAAACAACTAATGGTGCATTATGGCCACTATCTGTAGGAGTGTGAACTGAAATGTGATATAGTAAAAAGATAAATAAATAAAATAATAATAATAATGCTAACAACAACAACAACAACAACAACAACAACAACAACAACAATAAATTAATAATAAGTAAAGTAAAATAGCTATAACTAATCCAGAAATCAAATCCAGTTAATCAAATAACTACCCCCCTCCCATTGCCTTTATACTTTATTGCAGGAAGCGCCTCCTCCAGGTAAGTACCACTTTCCCTTTACAGGTCAAAGGTCACAGTTGTACGGGTAACTTTCACAGTAATAAATAAATAATAAACTATAAACTAGCAAATACCCTGCAACAAAAGCAGCAAAATCTACTCACGTTAAGATGACTTGAATTAAGAAAGTTTTATCATGATTTGAGTAAATTTCACTTGACAAGTCAAACGATCTGCCAGTGGAATAAGACTTTTTTGCACTTAAAATATGAAAATACATCTCGCTACACTTAAAATAAGAAAACAACTCTTTGCACTTAAAATAACAAACAAAATCGAATGTTTCTTGAATTAAGAACAACACTCTTATTCCACCTGGCAGATCATTTTACTTGTTAAGTTAAATCTAAGTTAAATCAATAAAGTAAAATGTTCTTTATTTAAGTCATTTTAACTTACCTAGATGTTTTTTTCCTGTGTAAAGTATACTGACATGAACATTGTGTTGTGCGATAATTAAACTGATCTTACAAAACAGAAGTTAGATGATAGGACAGACAGACAGACGGATGGATAGATAGATATATAGATAAGCAGACAGATAGACAGATAAATAGATAGAATTATATGTAAAAGAAAAATAACCCAGGATTCTACATGTATATATTATAGGTGGGATATGAGGAATTAACAAATGTGTGAAATTAAATTAACACTATCGTTTATTGGGACAAAGGCTCACAGTGTCACATCCACACTCTTTTTCAAGGTATTTTTGAGCATGTTTAATGTTATTATACTATACTTAGATTTAATACCATAATGTGAAAGATTCCCCACAAGATATATTACACAGTGCACCTTTTTTTTTGTTCTTACTCTTAAAACAAAATTGTAAAATGAACTTAAAATAAAAAAAAAAAAAAAAAAAAAAAAAACAAGCTCAAAAATACCTAGAAAAACATAGATATTCTGACTGTGAGTGGGGTCGCCTCTCCATAGATCCGACCTGTAACTTGGTCTGGTTTAGTCTCCATAAAGATAGAAAGATTTAACTCCGTACTGTGAAACAATCCAGACAAAGGAATAACAAATCTCCATGGAGACAAGCATTTGACAGCCCCTCCACTAGAAAAGTTACACAATGCACCTTTAAAGTATAAAAAAATGATAGTATAAAGTTAAAGTGTAAAAACGTATCCGGGCTCCTATGATATGGTAAATGTTAGTGGCTGAAGCATCGCGCTGCATATCACTTGGCTCTGTATGAAAAATAGTTTGCTATTTTGGAACCCCCTGGCAGCCATAGTGGATCACCATAGACCCAGAGCTCATTTATCTTTTGTCAGAGATGAAGCCAAACTAACGCCATCTCCTGAAGCTGCTAAAGAATGAGGAGGGACGCAGGGAGAGTAAAAATAAACCTGGCCCAGGTAGCTCCGCACAAGTCACTCCACAAGTAATGGCTGCGCGGTTGAAAGTAGAACTCTCTTTGGAACTGTCTGGGCTGGTTAAGCTTTAGAGGACTTGGAGAGAGTGAGGATATAATAAAACCAATTATATTTTCGGTAAAAATGAAGATAGCGTCGAGGTGAAAGAGACAGTGTTGGAAGCAGGTGGTGTCATATCAGCGCTTTTCTGTTACAATCTTGTACATGTAAGTTATGTGCATTTAAGATGAATGCTGTCGTTGTGTCCTTGGGCAACCCACCTTGCCCCCAGTGTCTGTGTGAATGAACGAGTGCTTCCTTGATGTAAAGTGGTTTGAGAGGCTTAAAGGTTGTATAGAGGATTTACCAAGGAAAGAGAAATACAGCCACTGTTTGTCCTTTTTCTAATGTTGCGCATATGTAAGTAGAAAAGCCTCCTCCCGCCTCCTCTTCAAGCTAGAAATCATGTTAACCTTTTTAATCCGGCCCACCGAACTTGAATAAACTGTAATAAAACTTGTGTTTGTATTTATTTATTTATGTATTAAAGGGACAATGCATATTAAAATACAAGATAATATAAGAGACAAACATGTCCTTGTAAATATGCAGGATTGTAGCCGACGCGAATTTTCATCCTTAGTCCCACCCACCCACTTCATAAAACACGACAAAAACCTACAACATCCCCGCTCACATACGTCACTCACTACAAAACACACTCATGCAACTTGTTAGTTTTATTTTCCCTGCAATTCCAGCATTTCCCAATAGGCGCACTCTAGATACATTGATACATAGAGCCAAATTATCCATATGGGCCCATGGCACAGCGCCTGTGGGTAGAACTATATCTTGATCACTCATGGTCTGAAAACCTTCCCATAAAGCATTGTGGTAAGTATATACCTAGGTCAGTTGTTTTAATTTTGTCAAGACTTATTCAAAATCAGAAATAATCACATAATTTCTCTCTTTTTTTTTTTTTGGTTATGTTGATGTTTCTGTGCATGTTCAGCAGACTGTGGCAGATGGATGTACCACATAGATCTATGATGGATATTGTAGGAATCTGAATATACCTACATGTACTGTATAGAGTTGGATGCTGTTAAGTTATTGAGAATTTTAAATCGAGACATTTGAATATGGTGCACATTTTGATTTGAGACATTTGAATATGCCTACATGTGTATCGTTGGATGCTGAAAGTTATTGTTTGGCTTATTTGCTGGGCTGATGTAGTCATACAGAACTCTCCATCCATCTGCTCCTGGTCCTGCCCTTCCATCAAATTTTAGAACCCTTTGTGGCCCTTTAACCAAAAAGTTTGCCCACCCCTGCTTTAAACCCTTCGTCTGCTTCAGCACTGCCATCGCTGGAAGCAATCTCCAAGAATCACCTTAGTTTGGCTTCGCTCCTTTTCCCCTTTTCTTCTTCTATCGCCAACATCAAAAACTGACTTTCGTTTGCGGCGAACTGTGTGACAAACTTTGTGCCAACTGTGAGGAAGCTACAGTTGGAAAAAGCCGCTAAGAACCACTGCGTTGGTCGAGTAAACAGCGTCTTGCGTATGGGGAACGCATGAGAGACGAACGTAAAACACATAATCCCAGTGCACCGGTGAGTCAGTTACACTAAAAATGTAGGGAGTTTGACAACTTCATAGCCTCATTATCTGTTGGTTAATGTCTAACTGGCCCCACCATGTCCACATTTGATCGATTTTCATTCTTTTATTTTTTGGTCATCATAATTACAAGGCTGCTGCATCTCTATAATGCTAATTTGATCTTTCATTGACAATTTAAAACAAACAAACAAAAAGAAAATCTTCCATACAACCTTTAAAGGTGAAAATGCGCTCTATAAAAATTTGCCCATTTACCAAGCTGTTATTGAGGTGGTGGAAGGTCCTTGGGTTGTACAGGGCCTTTTCTGTGGTGTTTGCATGTTCCCTCTGTGATCAAGAACCTGTCTCGAGATCTAAAGATGGTTCCAAGTTGCTCTTGGTTGGTTGCAGCAGAGGAATGTGTCAGTGCAGAAGATAATTTCCATATGGGACAAAAAATAAAAAATCAGCTGCAGCGCGTCCAGTCCTTTTCAAATGTGTCAGAAACTGTATTTTACCTGCATGTGTTTCCAAACAATATTCTGTTTCTACATCTCTGTACATTTATGAGTCTTTTATCTCCAATCTATCTCCATCTAAAATAAAAGTAATAAAAGTAGCAAACAAAGCCCTTAGTCAATACAGTAAGATAATGAGTGAGCTTTGAGGGCTTTAGAAGAACCACATCACATTTTCTCTTTGAACAGAACAATCACACTAAGCCAAACGTGTGCAGTTATCATGAACATAATAACAGGTTTGTGTTATAGAATGACATGCAGGCGGCTTTTGGACTTGTTCTTTTACTTTTTCTCACTGTGTTACTGCATCATGCGATATGTTTCCTCCATACATCCATCAGTTTTCTCCATCTTACCACAGAGGGTTGCAGAGGCAGGACTCAGAGCAGGAGGCCCAGACTTTCCTCTCTACAGACACTTCCTACAGCTCCTTTGGGGGATCCTAGAGGCCACCACACACGACAGGATTTTTCAGTCTTAAACAATTTTAAAACATTTTTTAAAGTAGAATTGTATGAAATTTTAAGGATATAAAGTTGTGAGCTCGATCGCGTCAGCTGTTTCTTGTCTACAGTACAGTCCACTGATCTGAAGGTTGGGGGTTCGAATCCTGCTCTCGACATAATCATTGGTTAAGCAGTCAGATCCACTGACCCACAGGTTGGCTTGTGTGATTCCAGCTCTCACAGATGAATGCTGTCATTGTGTCCTTGGGCAAGACACGTAACCCACCTCGCCCCCAGTGTCTGCGTACACTGGTGTATGAATGTGTGTGTGAATGGGTGAGTGAGGGTCCTTGTAAAGCGCTTTGAGTGCCTTGAAAGGTAGAAAAGCGCTATATAAAAATGTGACCATTTACCAAAAATGTGACCATTTAAAACCACTCGCTTTGAGATTCTGAAGTGTTCAAAAGATCAGTCTGCACTTGTAGTTTAGATACAAGTCAAAACTGTGTTATTATTATTTGTGAAATGTGGTGCAATACTTCAGATACTTGTTTTTTAAAGCAGAAAAGATTGGAGATAAAGTCCATAGGAAGAAGAGTCACTGTTGCTAATCTGCAGCTTCGCCTCGATCCGTGCGCTATGTGGATGTAAACAGACACACGTGAGGAACACCTCAAACTGGATTAACAGATGTTTTGTGGACTGTCATTATTTGCAGAGGACAAATTCTACAGTTAATATGGATGAGATGAGATAAATGTACAACTTTACAAGAGGTGAGTAATAATTATTTTAGCTGTATTCTGAGTTTGTATCAAGAGGTGAGTAATAATTATTTTAGCTATTTTCTGAGTTTGTATCATGCTCCTCAGTTTCCGTCACTCCGTCTGCCTCTGCTTTATTGTCTGTTACCGTAGCACTGTTGGTGTTTGGTGGTTCTGATCTGACAGAGCAGAGTCACACTGACACATGAGGAGCGCTGTGGCTTTAAAACTGCAGACAAAGACACAAAGTTGGGTCATATCTCCCCGAACTCAGGGAGAAATAAATCACAGCCAAAATCAGGCAAATTCCCCTGTAGCATGTGGTGACCTTAAGACATTCCCAGACCAGCCGAGAAATGTGGTCCCCCTCGAGTGTGTCCTGGATCTGCCCCTGGGACTCCTCCTGCTGGGGTATGAACATCTCCCCAGTAACAGAACCCTGAACCGTGTATATTGTGTTATTTTCCTGCACACTTAGAAATGGACCTTTGTTTATCACATATCCATCCAAGTAATTACAGGGATTCCATTTGCTCACATTTTCCTTTCCTTTCTTTGACAAATTGTGGATTCTTCTGCTTTCTGAAGCTTTGAATCTGTGTAATTTTAGCTCACTCACTACGTGTTGTTGGTACGAAGCAAAACAACAAGTTGCGAGGGAACATTTTAATACTGCGAGAAGTTGAAAAACTCCATTCAATGCTTTTTTTTTTACCTGAGCACATGTTTAAAGTGAGAAGAGGCTCTGGTAAACTCACAAAGAGCAGGACTCACACGGAGCAGCTCTTGGACTGGATCTGTGGTGCTGTGAATAAAGTCGTATAAAAGTACATCTCCTCTTTTACCTGTGGTGCCCCAGATTCACAAACAGACTGCCACGAGCCACAGACCCTCTCACTACTGCTTTTCACACTTTTATCACTGCAGACTTCAGAGAACGAGAATGTCCATCTGCAGAAGGTGAAATATAGAGATGTCTACAAAGCAAGACCTTCCAGTGATACAGTTATTTGAGATATTTGACAGTTTCATCTTGTAAACCTAAGCTTACAATGTAGAGTTAAGGGTTAGGGATATGGATTAGAGTGAAGGTTTAGGAGGTAGAGTAGTACTAACAATTTGATGATTAAACCGTATCATGTGCTAGTTTGCAAATATTGGGAGATTTTGATTCCCTTATAGATTGTGATTTGAGTTATTTTGACAAATTGCTTTTTTTCGTTAGCCTAATACATAGTTGCCAAAGTCATATTTTTAACCAACAAGAAAACAAGAACAAAACACATTTTTAGCAAGCACATTTGTATTTTTTGTATTATTGAAACTGTAACAGAAAGTTCAACCAGATGTGCGAAAGTGTGTAAAGTTTTCAAAAAGAAGAAAGACACAACACTGATTGCAGGGTGATGCAGCAGTGGTAAGGCCGCCACACACTACAGGATTTTTTGGTCTTAAACGATTTTTAAACATGCGACAAAATGCGCACACCACAGACACGAGGAGAACCTTATGGGACTAAAAATTTCTGATCTCAAAGACTGCAGCAGGATCTGTCTGCGGACCACAGGATATAAAGCTGTGAGTGTGATCGCGTCAGCTGTTTCCTGTCTACAGTAAAACCACTCGGTCTGAGACTCTGAAGTGTTCAAAGATCAGAGCTCTGCACTTCTAGTTTTGATCCAAGTCCAAACTGTGTTATTATTATTTGTGAAATGTGGTGCAATACTTCAGATGCATGATTTTTAAAAGCATTAAAGATTAGCAATAAAGTCCACAGGAAGTAGAGTCAGTATCGCTAATCTGCAGCTTCATCGCACGCTGTGTAAAGAAACACACGAGGAAACAGTCATTTTACTTTCAAAGAACACCCCAAATTGGATTAATAGCGTAGTTTTGTGGGCTCTATGTCATTATTTGCAGAGGACAATTTCTATGGATAATGTGGATCAGATGCTGCACTTTAAATGTACCACTTTACATTAGGTGAGTAATAAAGTCTTTATTTTCGCTATATCCCAAGTTTGTACATTGCGTCTCTGTGTCACTCCTCGGCCCCTGACGCTCTGTTTAATCAGCTGTTACCGTAGCGTTTCTCCTGTTTGGTGGTTACGACACACAAAGTCGGGTCACGTCTCCCCGAACTCGGGAAGAAGAAATCCCAGCCAAAACCGTGCAAATTCTCCTGTAGTGTGTGGCGGCCTGTAGAGGAGGAAAGTTAGCCAGATATCACCATTTGGTCAAAAAAATGACTTATGCTATTAGGCTAACGATATGGTAAATGGTCACTTTTTATGCAGCTCTTTTCTACCTTCAAGGCTCAAAGCGCTGTACATTAAGGAACCACTCACCCATTCAAACACCAGTGTACGCAGACAATGGGGGTGAGCGGGGGTAAGTGGGGGTCTTGCCCAAGGACACAACAGCAATATTCATCTGTGGGAGTGGAATTTGAACCACCAACCTTCGAATCAGAATCAACTGAGCTAATGTCACCCCGAACAACTTAAGTACATGTATTTATATTATTAGACGGCAAACGATGCAGTTGTAAAGGGGTCACAGGGGGCTATATTCTAATTATTTTCTCTTAAAGGGTCCGTATGTCGCAGGTTTGGATGACTTTACAATATAATGCTAAATAACTATACTCATTTATAACTGTTGGAGCCAGTTTTGTAATTTTTGTAATGTTTTATTCCTATTTTTGGAGGGGTATTGTTCTTCGTCCGTTTCTTCTTCTCTATTATTATTTTTCCTTGCAAACGATTGTAATTTTGAGGGCCTGAACATTGACGAAAAGTCCCCAGATCGACCGGTCCAGCGAAAAATGTGATAAAACTGGCATAGCAACAATGCTCGAAGCGACCCGACTCAACAGCGCCACCTAGAACCAGACGCTATGGGAGCAAAGTTTGTTGCAGGGAAATGAAATTCAGGACCATGATAGAGAACAATGAGACAAGCCTTTATTGTTAACGTGATTATTTGTTGATTATTTGCTTAAAAATAATTTGATCTATTTACAATTTTCTTTCCGTTAATTATTACTAATGTTAATCATCAGTTTATCATCATTTAATCATCTAAGTAATGTTTAATTTTATATAATTTTTTTAAAAGATTTTTTTTTTTTTGTCATATGTCATTTGTCATATTTTGTCATATATCAAGAAGTACTAATAGCATGCAATAAATATTATTGGTAAAAAGTGTCCAAATACAAGGGGAATAAGTAAACAATATAGTAAAAAAGATAATAAAATATAATAAAATTACAAAATACAGATATAATAAAATGAAATAAAATATAATAAAATACAAAGGTGTTGGTAGGATTAAATAAGGTGTAAGTAGAGTATTTCACAGAGGAGTTCTGTATTGCACATAATACAGTATTGCACGTAGGTTGTGGAGCAGGTTATTGCACAGGTAATAGTGACAGTGAAGTAGTGACATCCATGATACATTCATATAGTGCAGCAGCAGTAAGAGTGTTATGCATCGCAGAAAGTAGTCGCCCTTTACTTGTTAAAATTCTCCTTTTTATCCATGTATATGTCCTCAACTATACGTGAATACTCAGTAAAGAGTTTTGAACTGCACTTGGATCACTCTCCGTGGATTTATTTTACTTTTGAAGCATTTTCAAAGGTGGAAAAAGGTGCGCAAAGTGTCAATCTATGGCTTCACAAATGTTTGGACCTTAAAATAACGGTAAGGTCCATGTGTGATGAACAGTGACTCCCTCATTCACACTGTACCGTTACATCACATCCAATCCCTACATCCCCTATTCTGTGTGTGAGACTGAGGAGCCCCAGACCCCTCCTCATGATCCGGCTCACTGATCCACCCGTATGAGCCTGATGTCTTCACTCTCACAGTCTCTACAGGGCTCTTCACATGATGGAGCCCTCTGATGAAGACCTGATCAAGAGTCTGGAACAAAACCCTTTCAAAAGACAAATAACAAAACAGAATGTGGTGCGGAAGTAAAGACATAAACTTGACACTGAAGAATTCAAAATAGACAATACTTTTAAAGGTTCTACATTAAATGCTTCACAATAAGGCCACAAGAAGACCTTTTGATCTCCATGGAGACCAAACCAGACCAAGTTACAGGTCAGATCTGTGGAAAGGCGACCCGGCGTACAGTCAGAATGCATGTCCATAGATGACATACCCATAGAAACAAGCAGGTGACGCTAATATTCACACGTCACATCATTTATCACTAAAGCTCAAAGCGCTCTGTTCCACCTTATGATGTCATGAGGGGTAGTTTTCAAGTTCCTTTCAAGCTCCTTGTAACATTTATTTAGTAGAGATTAGCAATTCCAGGGTGTGTGTTGAATGAAACATGTGTGAATGAAACAAAACACAGCTCCAGGTCTGTTTGTGATGAGGAAACTCCATTAGAACATAGATTAGAAAATAGTGTAATATGGATCCTACATAAAAAAGTTCAGATACATTTTTAATACATATGTTTACATAATCCCATATGAAAAAGGCTATAAAGACACGTCAGCAGGTTTGAAGATCTAGTTAGAGTGAAGTTGGTATTTTTATTGATTCAAATGAACAAATGTGTGAAATTAAATGAGCACTTGTTTAATGGGACTAAAGATCGCTGTGTCACACCCACACACAGGTTTGTGTTTGTTTGTTTTTTAGCATGTTTAATGTGAAAATTAGTAGACAGATTTAATGCCATACTATGAAACATTCCGGGCAAAGAAATACTATCATCAGGTGGCAGAGACCACAGAGGAAAAAGGAACTGTCCACACTCTTCGGTCAGAAATCGTACAATGAAATTAAGAAGAAGAAGAAGAAGAAGAAGAAGAAGAAGAAGAAGAAGAAGAAGAGGCATTCTGACTGTGAGCAGATCTGACCTGTAACTTGGTTTGGTCTCCATGAAGATAGAAAGGTTTAATGCTATACTGTGAAATATTCCAAACAAATCAGTAGTGTTGTAGTGAAGACCGCACTAATCAAGACCAAGACAGGGTCCTGAGACAAGACCAAGACCTTTGAGGGTCAAAACCAAGACAAGAACGAGACCACGGCCCATTGAGACCAAATCAAGATCATCTTTGTCATTTTCACTGGCACTTTACAGAAAACGTCAAAGTGAATCAAGTGTTTGTTTTTTCAAGTTCATAACATTTACAGTTACATTATCTTACTGCCTTACACTTGTCGAGTGTCAGACCTGGAGTCTGAGACAAGACCGAGACCAAGTGCCTTCGAGACCAAGACAAAACCGAATCCTAATGCGCTTGAGTCCGAGACGAAACCAAGCGTCCAAGACCACTCTCTACGTGCACTACGACACAAACATTTGACGAGTCCTCCACCAAAAAATTACACAATGCACCTTTAAAGTATTCTTTTTAATCTATTAGTCTTTTCACCTGTGTGTGTAAAAGATGCTAGAACTAGACGCCGACAAGAAAAAAAATCAGACACAATTTATCTGTATCCATCTTCCCGAGTTGTCCTTTTTTGTGAGGCTGCGAGTCTTATTTTGAACAGCGAGTGTGCATTTAAAACACAGCCTCACGCTTCCTGCGCGGCTGGAGTTAATTATAAAAGTGCTGAAACAGAACATAAGCATTGTTTCATCCTCTCCGCGATTATCCTCCCCTCACATAATTCTTGTGCAGTGGAAGATTTCATCACATCTGCATGACTTTGATCTCCGTGACTCCCTTTAATCAACCCAAGAACATCTCCATTGCATCGGGCCCGGGCCAGACAGCACTGGGAAACGTATTCTAAGTTTATCCCCGGCAAATAGAGGAGCCTTTAATATTTTCCGCTCTAAAACAGTTCGTCTCCGTAACTTTCACTGGGCCCATTTGGCATTATTTGCTGCTGGGCATGACTTCTTAATGGAATCGGAATTTCCAATTTGAGTCCCGCGCTTAGCAGTCTTAATTTGCACAGCCTGTCCGTGGCCTTGGAAAGAGTGGAGCGGTAATTTGAGCAGACCCCTCTAGCACTATCACAGCTCCATAAAGAATCATTCCTGTTAAGTTTTTTCTTTGAAGGCTGGAATTAATAAAAGTGTGTATTTTTACATCTTTTGCACGTAAGTATAATTGTCTGGCCATGTTGCGCGATGTCCTCGGAGCGAGTTCGGGCTTTTGAATAGCCGCCCCCTCCTGATGGGTCGAGGCAATTGTTTATGGCATTTAAAAACACAGTGGAGCGCTTCCTCTCTGCAAATTTTAAAACGTATTAGTTCTGAGACTGCTTCATTCTCGTCTAGAGGTCGTTAATTTTAAGATAACTTGTCGAGTAAAATGATCTTGCTGCTTGAACAGATCATTTCACTACTTTTGCATCATTTTAGGATCGATTTAAATGTTTATAGCTTAAATTTTGGTCAAGCTTTTTGCAGTGCTGTATTACCGTGTGACATCACAAAGTGGAACAGAGGGTTTTGAGAGAAAAGCTCAGTCTAAAACATGCAGGGTTTGCATGTGTGAATGAAACAAAACACAATTCCGGTATGTTTGTGATGAAGAAACATTCTAAAATGATCATAAAATTGTATAATATGGAGTTATTTTTAAGGCTGAAATTAATAAAAGCGTGTATTTTTATCTTTTGCACGTCAGTATAATTGTCAAGATAAGGGTGTATGGAGTTTAAAAATGTTTTAAAAAACATGCAACGCCTCAGTCCCGACTTCTGCTGGTGTCAGGTCAGATTTTAACCCTCTCCGTCATGTGAACTCTTTTATCTCTTTTAAACGGGTTTTAATGGGTTTTAACTGTATTTTTAGAGCTAAAGTAACCAGTGGGTGAATATTTGAGTTTTTAAGGTAGGACAGGTGTTGTTTTTAACTTAGGGTTTTAACATAGTTTTAATCCTTTTAACACTTGTCTGTCCTTATTTTATGTCGCAGGATTGGTCTGTTACGGATTTGTTTAGTTCAATTTGTTTAGTTTTTTTATGGTTTGGTTTTGTACTGTTTCATTTAAAGCTACGGTATATAATTTTTAGCCTTTAGCTGTGTTGATAGTTGCGTTGTGTATGTCTGTTGTGAGATAACTCGTCTTATTTTGAAGTAGGTTTCGGATTTATTTGTTTTGACATGACTTCATCATCTTACTCTAAGTCAATGAATGTTGATGATCAGAAACATTACTTTGAAAAGTTAAAACTCGCCGATAAAAGCATTGATCTCCCCGACCCGTTTTCCCTGAAGGTGGCTGCTGACTGACAGATCGCTCTGGCCACAGACAGATGCACATCAGCTTGTTTTCATGTTGACCGACCACAAATATACCCCGGATGTGACGTCATCTCATCATCTCGCATTGCACCGTGAATAAATTTGGTTTTAATAGTTGTTGTCCTTGAGCTTTTAGCTTTAGTTTGGTTTAAGTTCTGGGTCTTACTTGGGAGGGTTTTAGCCCGCACCTTTTAGTTTGTTGCTTGAGTTTTTAAGATATATTGTTGTGACTGTGTGGTAGCACTTTTTTGTTACTTTTTGTTTGCTACCGCCTCTCAAGTCATCCACTAGTAAAAAAAAACAATATTTAGCCAAGTTAAAATTACTTAAATTAAGAACATTTGACTTTATTTGAGTAGATTCAACTTGACAAGTGATCAATCTGCTAAAGGAATGTGTGTTTTTGCTTAATTCAAGCAACATTCGATTTTGTTTCTTATTTTAAGTGCAAAAGTTGTTGTTGTTCTTATTTTATGTGTAGGAAGATGTATTTTAATATTTTAAGTACAAAAAGTTTTATTCCACTAACAGATCATTTTACTTGTCAAGGGAAATTGACTTTACTTTTTAATTCAAGTGATCTTAACTTGGTTATTTTGTTTTTTGCAGGACTGTTTGGTTGCTTTTATTTCTGTTACAGGACTTGTTTCCTCTGCCCAGGGGTTGGAAGGTTTTATTCTGTTTCTAGTAGTGTCTATTAATAAATATTGTCCATTTTTATCATTTTAACCACTGCCTCTTTAAATAGAATAAATCTTTTTACATTTTGACTTGCTCCTTTAGCCTTTTAATACATTTTAAATTACATTTTTTAAAGTCACGTCTCTGTCCTTTTATTACAAACTTATCTGTAGCCTTGGGTATTTTATGACTTTGTATTTTAGTATTTTAAACATCATCACACTAACATAGATCAGAAAATAGTGAAATATGAACTGTGGAGTTATTTTTAAGGCTGAAATTAATAAAAGGGTGTATTTTTACATCTTTTGCACGTAAGTATGATTGTCTGGCGATGTTGCGTGATGTCCTTGGAGCGAGTTCAGGCTTTTGCATAGCTGCCCCCCGCTGATTGGTCAAGGTAAGGGTCAGGAGTGGCGTGGAGGGGCTGGGGCGGGTGGAGATGGGTGCACTTGCTCAAGGGCACTTCCACAGGATGAATGTGTGGTGTCACGGGGGCTCGAACTCACACCTTTTGGTTGAAGGACGGTCCGACGCGTCCAACTTTTGACACGCACAAACCAGAGACGGACGTGAACGCGTGAAGCCGGACTGTGGCTCTGGGAAGTGGGTTAATAATAAATGAGCTCAGAGGGAAAAGACTCGGGGTGGGTTCTAATACAGAGTGTAATTACTGGGATATAAAGGGCCAAAGTGCCTCATCACGTCTGCAGACACATTGGACCATTACACTCTGCTGCAAAAAAGCTTGGCCATAATTTAAGACGTAAACACTTAAATCTAGCAGAAAATGACTTAAAAGTAGTGAAATTATTTGTCCAAGAAGCTGGAAGATCATTTTACTTGACAAGGTCTCTTAAAATAAACTACCTCTAGACTAGAATGAAGCAGTCTCTTAAATGTTTATGGGCTGGAAACAAGTTTACGGATGCTAAGTTTGAGATAAACAGACTTAAAGGACATAAACTGGTTTTAAGTATGTTTATCTAGAATTTTGTTTAAAGCATTTTATCTAGAGTTTGGCATCTGAGAACTTATTATCAGGCCATGAACACTAATCCTAAACTGCTTTTAAAAGGATAGTTTGTGTTTTTTGACATGAATTTGTACGTCCCCCAACACTGATTTACCTCCCGACAGCGTCCGATGAGCCGAGTTCTTCCCTGGTTTTGGTGCTGAGGAAAGTGTCCGGCAAGTTGGCTGGGGTCATGAAAATTAAGTGTTTTTCTTCTCAAGACAAGATGTGTTCAAAAGAGTGATACATTTGCATCACAAAACGTGAACCACGAAAAAGTCAGAGCTCATAATCGCTTGGTACTATTTTCTCTCTGGTCATATCACTGCGCACTGCCGCCAGGTGAAGCTGCACACTTTTTCAAATATTTACAGTTTCAGGTGCAACTAAAACTGTTTAACATTTATAATAAGCATTTTTAGTGTAAAATGTAATGTGGTGCGACCAAGAATAACTTTAAAATTGTTTTATTTTCTAAAACACGGTTGGGATTTTGGGTTTCTGAGTAATATGAAGTGTATAGAAACATTTCTTTTGATTTTTTATGCATATTGATATTTTCTTTTCATGTCCAAAATGACAGTCACCTGCTTGTGTTTAATGAACATGTAAAATGAAGAAAAATGTCTAAAGAATTCCATTCACCCAAGTCTACTTTGTCCGTTATTAGCCATAGAATTCCTGCTATTATTAGTCACACCACATGATGCACGTTCGCACCACATGACATTTTAACACTTTAAGTACAAAAAACATGCATAGAACTAAAATGAGAAAAAATGATGTGGTTCCATGGAGGTCAGAGGTACTATGTGGTAAATGTGGTGAATTATTATGAAATTTGAACCCTTTTAACTGAGGAAATTGCAATTGGACAATGTCATGTCATTGACCCATATTTCACTGCTTAATTCTAGTCTAGAGGTCGTTTATTTTAAGAGAACTTGTCCGGTAAAATCATCTTGCTGCACGGACAGATCATTTCACTACTTTTAAGTCATTTTCTGATAGATTTAAGTGTTTATATCTTAGAATTTTGGCCAAGCTTTTTTGCAGTGTGTTCTTCAGCTGCGAGGCCACTCAAGGTAAGAATTACACACAAAGAAAAAAAATGAAGCATATGTCAGAGTTCCACATGTTGTTTAATAGGATTTGTTTGGTTCCTTCACTCACTGAGAGCATCAGTGTGTTTATATTCTGCCCCAAACCAGGCCGGACCCACACGAGAGGTTTTTTAGACAGAATAAGTCCTGTCCACAAGAGGCTGTATGTCCTTCCTTTCACTTTTCACAAAAAAATCACATGTCTGTTTTATTTCTCTCCTTTCCTTTCTTTGCAGCTCACTTTTACTCATGCCTTTTACAGCCAGCAATGACAAGACTTTATTTACGTGAGAGTTTAACTTTTTGTGTTGAGAAAAATGGAGAGCAGCCTGGCACTGAATCTAATCCTCTTTATTTCTATAAGCAAAACAGTTTCCAAACTTCTGCACAAGACAGATTAAAAAATGCAATGGGAATATAAAATGAAGCTGTATTTAACTGTATAAAACTCCAATAGACTCAAATAGCTCAAATAAGAGCAATAAATAACTCATAAAATGAATACAAAGGTAAAAATAAATCCATGTTTTTTGCTGTTTTTGTGGGTATTCACTGGATTTTATTTTATTATTCAAATTTTGTGCAAATATGTATAGTTATAGTTATATTAAAGGTGCACTTTCCACGTGTAAATATTCTGCCTCATACTTGACATAAACACTTAAATCTATCAGAAAATGACTTACAAGTACTGAAATGATCTTGCTGCATGGACAGATCATTTTACTTGACAAGTTCGCCTAAAATAATGTATAATGCACAATAAAAACTAACAAAAGTATAACATTTAAAATCTAAACAGGTGGGTCCTGAGCATACACTGGGAAAAAGCTAAACACTTAAGCAGAAAATAACTTAAAAGTAGTGAAATTATCTGTCTACTTGATAAGTTATCTTAAAATAAACGACCTCTAGACTAGAATGAAGCAGTCTCAGAACTAGTAATATAATAAATCTGAAAACAACATGAATAACCTGATAGAAGTTTTAAAATCTTAGCCAGATCAGAGGAATTTGCAGTGTATCCTGGAACATTCCAATAAATAAATGTTAAGCTGATATCAAGTCATTTGACCTTGTGCAAAAGAACCCGGACACAGCCCAGCTCTGTGTCCAGACAACAGAAAAGAAAAACCCAGGGACAGTTCAGGTCAAGTCTCTGGTCTATGCACTGCAAATATCTCTGATCTGGCCAAGATTTAAAAACTTATATCAGGTTATTCATCTTGTTTTCAGGTTTATTATCTGCTTATTCATTCTGAAACGGCTTCATTCTAGTCTAGAGGTAGTTTATCTTAAGAGAACTTGTCAAGTAAAATGATCTGTCCATGCAGCAAGATCATTTCACTACGTTTAAGTCATTTTCTGATGGATTTAAGTGTTTATATCTTAAGCTTTTTTGCAATGTTGTTCATACTGACATTGTGTCAAGCCCAGTGACCTCCAAAACAGTGGCACAGATGTACTCCTCACTGCTCATCTCTCTGCTTTGTAACAATAAACCTTTCTATCTTCAAGGAGACCAACCCAGACCAAGTTACAGGTCAGATCTGTGGAGAGGCGACCCTGCTCACAGTCAGAATGCCTGTTTTTCAAGGTATTTTTGAGCTATAAAACTATCTGTAATTGAATGAATGTAAGGTAGAGCTGTTTAATGTCATACTGTGGAACATTATAAGCAGAGCAATGACATTTCCATAGAATCAAGCAGGCAAAAGACCCTCCAACCAGAGTTCCACAGTGCATCTTTAAGGCCTTGTTTACACGTACACATATATTTTTAGAAACAAATATTTCCCTCACTCTGTTTTCCGAAATAACATTGTGCACACAGCATCATTTTCAAAAAAGTTTCTGTTTACATGAACCCACATAAATACGCTGTCGGGCGCCGTCATAATTACGCCAAGCCTCTAGGGGCCAGTGTAGGAAGAAGGAAAATGCTCTGCAGCCAACAGGGCCTCAGTTTCAATAGTTTTGATGGAGAGTAACAGCAGCGATGACCGCGACATCCTAAAATTTACACGCCACACCTCTGGGACAACCACTTCATTTTCAAAATGATCCCACCAGACAGCGATCCGCCCAGGTCGGACCCAAAAACGGCGACGTTGGTGATGACAGCGACTGGGTCTTTGAGTCGTAAGGAGAAGAGAGAAAATTGCTGAGCTCTGAGCCTCATTCGTCTCTTCATCGTTATGAAACATCAGCTGTGCAAATGCAAACACATGACAAGTGTTTGCAGCAGAAGTAAAGCGACTGCTGCTCTGAACACTTCATGATCATCACCATATAAAAACATTAACACTGGTCGCACTTTGGCGCGTCAACAGCCTAAAACACTGTTTATGTCACTTTACACGCAAAAGCGAAACTGTAGTTTTCCAAAATCTCCACTTTAGCCGGAGTTTTTAGAAAGATTCATTTTCAGAGGCGAATTCTCCGTTTGCGTGTAAAAGATGAGTACAAACAAAGGGAAATTTCTC
Organism: Odontamblyopus lacepedii; assembly: GCA_034769755.1. NCBI lineage: Eukaryota > Metazoa > Chordata > Actinopteri > Gobiiformes > Gobiidae > Odontamblyopus > Odontamblyopus lacepedii. The sequence goes on from CM068348.1 coordinate 19,242,976, forward strand.
CGTTTTTAAAAATATCTGTGTACGCGTAAACAGGGCCTAAGTCATTTGATCATACGCATAAGAACTCAGACAACTGCACCCCAGAAGGACACGAGAACAGAAAAAACAGTTACAATTCAGGCTGGTTTTTAGTTTTTGGTTCATTTCGCCTTTATGACCTCCAAACCGGTGGTGCAGATGTGGTCCTCTCCGCTCATATCTCTGCATTGTAAGAGTATAAAAGTGATTAAGAAAGTGCAGCCGTGGACTTCCCGTTTGCTCTTTAGCGGAAAACTCCAACGTTAGAAATTCAGATAATGAGCGGGCCCAGCCAACGCTCATTAAAGGAGAGGGATGGGCAGAGGAACTGAACGCGCTCACCTCTTCCTCACGGAGACGAGTGGCAGTGAAAATATTTGAACAGTCTATTCAAACAGCTTGTGGATTGTACTGGAGGCGTGTGGCCACAAAGCAGTTGTTGAGAATGGCCAATGAGGAAGAGATGGAAGACTGGCTGTTTTTTGTCATGAGCTGCCAAAAAGCCTTTGATTTACTGAGGGACTTATTGATAATTAATTGTATCATCTGTTTCCTGCCCGTTTCACGCCAAGAGAAGCCCGAGTGGAGCTGGTCTGGTGAGGCCTGGGCAGCAGCAGAGTTTGGAGCGAGCGGAGCCTGGGCACAGATGGCACCCACACCTTTCACACTGTCACACAGGAGGACAGTCATAACTCCTCAGCACCACATAAACAATGGATTATGTCTGTGGATCCATCTCGGAAAGTTTTAAAGCAGAACTATCCTGCAAAAGCATGTCACCGAGCTCTTATTTGAGCAGAGAGAGTCAGTATGGTCACATTTTTTCCACTTTCAAGGCTTTACATCACCAATTCACACACATTCATACACTAGGGGTGAGGGTTAAGTGGTTAAGGTTAAGATCTGACTGCTCAACCAATGATATTTATGTCAAGAGTGGGATTCAAACTGCCAACCTTCAGATCAGTGGAAAAATGCACAAACAATTGAGCTACTGTCACCCCCTATAACCTTGACTTTATAGTATAACCTTAGAAGAACAGGCATGTTTTTAAAAATGAAGATAAGAACAAAGAAAAAAGTGATTGTATTTCTGTTAAAAATAGAAAAACACTGCAGAAGCCTTTAAAAAGAAGTATACAGCATGTTTTGAAAACTATAGAGCTCTGGAATGAAAGAACTATGCATTCAGTTTTGTTTGTTTGTTCTTATTTTTATTTTCTCCTGGGATCCAAAGAAAAAAAGAGTACTTGCAATATATATTTTGTGATTTTCTGTGTCTTTGGAGGTAAATGAACTCCTTAGCATTTAGTTCATTTTTAGTTTTATTTATAATTTGTAACATGTCCTCTGTAATTGACGCTGGGGATATTTTGGTGTTAAATCCATGTGAAGTTAACAACTTAACAAAAACAACTTTTTTGATGACCAAAATCTCTGACAATCTAAGCCAGTAATTTTGCCAATTCTTGTTGAAATAACCTAAAATTTTCATGGAATGTATAGAAACAGATCAAGATTTTATATTTAATGTTTTATTTTTGTCGTTTTCAGGTTGAGCAAAAGAGAAGTCATTTTGCATCTTGGAATCTGCTCGCACACAGTCCCCCAAGTCTGTGCAGCCTTCAATGCAAAATTTGGAAAAATTTCACCAACTGGCAAACAAATTTGGACGTGGTACCAAAAATGTAAAGAGGAAGGCGGTTTATGCAGTGTAAAGGATCTGGTAGAACAACATCAACATCAGAAGAGAAGGTTGAGCAAGTTTGTGAAAAACTCTTGTGAAGCCCCAAGAAGTGCGTAAGAACACATTTGGAAACCCAGATTGTTCGAATGATGGTTTGGTTTCTTCAAGTTACTATAACATGTTGCCACAGAATTCTTGACATTTTTACTTGTCATCTGCTTTTAAAGCCTGAAGGAGCTGCAGACGGTTTCATTTCCAATCGTTTCCTCAGGATCCGCCAAACCGTCATTTGCAGCACAGTCTTGGGTGACTGTGCAATCATAGGCCACAGTGCAAAATGACTTCTCTTTGAGAGTGAATAGCTCAACCTGAAAACTGAACAAAAATTAAAGATTACACATAAAATCCTGATCTGTTTCTATACATTCTGTGAAAAATTGAGGTTATTTCAACAAGAATTGCCAAAATTATTGACCTGCAAAATTATGTCACATTTTTGGGACACCCTGTGTAAGAGAATTTAAGTAATTTATCCTCCACTTACATTTCTCAGTTTAACATTGACTCACAAAAGCTATATTTACACCATGATCTTCTCTTGGCCTTCATAGTCTCCCCACACTTGCTTTATAAACCTCCTCCTTTGGAAGCAGAGTCAAGGGGCTTGAACACTCAAAGATCAGACTATGTGCACTTTTGGAATCAGACTATTTTGACTTTTCAAGTTCCCCCGGGCCCATTTTATTGGTAAATACATTTCTCCTTCATCCAGTTGGTCTCCAGCCTTTTACTTCCACCCTTTCTTGGACAAGCTGAAAACTTCTACAACACCCTGTATATGTATATACAGTAAGTCATAAGTGAAGTTGTAAGTGCAAACTTACTGTTCATACGCTGCTTTTTTAGGGTCAAGCTTAATAAGCACTTTTTACTTCAGCCTAAACCCTTTCAGTTATGATCCATGAGGTTATAGTCTGTTTGTTGTTGTGCTGCAAAATGACCGGATAAAACTACTACTATAAAAAATTGACTCACCCAAAGTTGTATTTGGAGTGATTTGTGCATGTTTGAGTCATCTTTAATTACTAATTTTCAAGACGACATTTTTCTGCGTTTTTCTTTGCTTAGTTCCTGTTTTCACCGGTACTCGTATACACCCTCTGTTCTTAGCGACGTCAGATCCAATTGGACGCCGCAGTTTGTTTCATTTATTACGTTGTTTTCGATGAATATTGTAATTTAAAATGTCCACATGATCCACGGGTGTCATATATTATAACTATAGAGCAGAGCAGTAACTTTACAAACGCTTTTCTCACTGGAAATGTCATTGTTTTGTCTGGAATGTTCCACAGTATGGTATTAAACATTTCTATCTTCACGGAAACCAAACCAGACCACGTTTTAGGTCAGATCTGTGGAGAGGCGACCCCGCTCACAGTCACTGTTTTTCTAAGTATTTTCGAGCTATAAAACCATCTGTAACTGAATAAATGTAAGGTGGAGCTGTTTAATGTCACACTGTGGAACATTCCAGGCAAACAGGTGATGAACCTGTAGAAACTAATCTTTGATTTTGTTTTCTTGTTGTTACTAATTTAACCTCTTCACAAAAAAAGATGACGAATGAGCCTGTCTTACTCGTTTACAACTTGATGTATTTGCAGCGCGGTAAAACAACTCTGTTGCTCCAGCGTCTTTTTCTTAATTTTTTTAACAACATTTCTTCACATGTGTAGAATTGGTGCCTTATTGTTGCGACTTAAACCAGTATGTGAAAGTGAATGTCCGTGCTCCGTTGTTTGCTGAAAATAAACCACACAAAGTCATTTTTGGCTTTGGTGTCTTGTAAGAACTCTTATCCTTCAGACTGATAGAATAGTGTAAACTGTGATTTTTATTGTGATTTATTATCTGGTGCCCCTTTTTCTTGGTATAAGGTTAATCTATGTTAATAACAAACCCATCATACCTACACACGTGCCCATTTTACACCATTCATACACACATGTAGTGTTCATATTTTACTACACATGTATTTACATGAGAATATGACAGTAACGCGCCCCCATATGTGCAAATCATGTATCAAACTTCTTTCTTTTAAATCAAACCTATAAAATCATGTACTGAAACATTTGGCATTGCTTTTTAAACCAAAAAAATACTCATGAATTAGTATGAATTGTGAATTATTGATGCAAATATGTAAACCTTATGAACTGGCACTTAGACAAAATGTTATATAATGCACCTTTAATGCAGTTGAAGAGCATTTTTCCAGAGCTAAAGAACTTATGACTTATCTGAGTCACAAAAAGTCTCAGCATCAGAAACACACGCTCTTATTTCATGGCAGCACAATGTCAGGGCGAATTGTGCGCTGTTATAAATGTATTTCTTGTAAAAGTTAAGATGGAAGATTTGTGTCTGTACTTACCACGCAAGATTTCCTCTGCCTCCACCGTGAACCTAAAGTATGACTCAGAGTTTTTGAGCAGAAGAGCCAAAGCTAAAAGTTCACCTCTCTGCCTTCATTTAAAAACAGGATATATCAGGTTAAAGAGCCTATTTTACGCTATGTTCAGATCTATTTTATCAGTTTCCTCTAATCATAATGCACAAACCCTGCAGAGTTTAGCTGAGTTCTTCTTCTCTCAAACTGAAAACACTCTGATTCACCTTGTGATGTCTCCATACTCCACACACTAGAATCATCTGGATAATTCCCAATCTCTACTGAACTAAAGGTAAAAGGAGCTGGAAACTTGAAAACTCTGAGCATTTTGAACTTTGGAGATGTAGACAGACTAATAATGAGGTTTAACACAACTCCAGTGTCCTGTCGATTTGAGCTCCAGAGGCAGAAGTGGAGTAACAAGTAACATTTTAAAAGTGAACTAGTTTTATGGTATGTTTTGACCAGTTAAGCAGCGACATGTGCAAACCTACGTGAGACGATTGAATACTTTGCATTTAATATTTGATTTTATCGTTATCATTTTCATTACATTGTATTTTATTTTGTTTCCTTGTGTAGAAAACCCTCTAACTTGCGATGTATAGATAAAATATCATTATAGTAGGATATTCACACTGTAGCCTGTGATATTAGCGTTAAATATTATACATTTAACGCTATTTAATATAAAGATTTCAGTGTTTCCAGTCATTTCTTTCTCAAAGTAATTAAATAGATTAAGTTGTGTATAGTTAACATTTTAGAAATAGTCCTAATAACTTAATTATGCCAAGTTGCTCTAACATATTCTTTTTGAGTCATTTTAACTTATATTTTTTTATTAAAGGTGTGGTTTTGGGTATAAGTGAGCGTAACTTAATAACATAAATGAGGTACAACTTAGAAGATTTAAGTAATTAAATACTGAGAATGAGAAAGTCCTGTTATTTAGGTGAGATATTTTAAAAATAAACTTTATATTTATATGATATATGCGAAAATACAATACAGTTTCAAAGCGCTTCACCAAATAAGTGAACTTATTCCAGTGGTTTGAAAACTCCCAATTTAATTTAAGTCATAATAAATGAAAATAATTGTTTTAACAGAAAACTATGAGTCATATTAACTACAAATATTTGAGTTGTGCTAAATAAGCACTTTTAATTCAGATGTTTTCAAAAGGTACAAGTATCAAGCATCAAACCTTTTAAGTTCTGGAAGATTGGGACTTTTAAGCTTGTGATGAGCTTTTTTGGGGTTCTGGAAACTTATTTGGGTTTATAGTGTATAGTGGGAGGCGTAATTGATAAAAGATACAGGCCTGTCGAAATGAGCTACCTCTGCCCAAATTCATCTAAATGAGTGAATTATGGTGATTCTACAGTGGGAGCATTATTCGATGGTTAAACTGGCCTGTCGATATGTGCTACCTTTAGTCCGAGCCCGATTTGAGCAGAATACAAATGTCCAAATGAACTATATTTATATAAATGAGTGTAAATTTGACATAACTAAGGTATAAAGTGTGATCACTGTGTGCAAACAGCATCAAACCAGCTGTCTCTAATCCAAAGAAATATGTTGCCAATCTGGAGAACTTCGCTTTATGGGATATTAACTGTAAACGGAAAAACGAGAGGTCGCTTATTTCGACGGGGGAGCGTGAACCGATAGACGTCACTGTCAATTTCTTCTGCGGGGAGCTCGTTTCGACAGAACACGACATTCTAACATGACTCGAAGCTCAATTTTGCGTAATCTAAGGTCCCGTGTGATTGAAACATCTAGGTGGAGCTCCGTTCTTCTACATGAGCTTCTGTCTGGACCGTCGTGATCACGCCCTCCTGTTTACATAAAATACCGTCGTCGTAGAAGTGGTAGAAGCCCGTGTCTGTCATCCCTCACAAAGCTCTCTCAGTTCTCCTCAGAGCGGCCACCATCTCCAGCCACATACCCAACATACTTTGAGTTCAATAATTCATCATCTCGGGGCTCTTCTGAATAATTGAAGTGAACTTGGAGGCCTCTCCGCTCGGCACAGCTCAGCGGATCAGTGAGTTACAAGGGAGACACTGTTCTGGTGCTAAGTTGTTTCTGTTTCTGTGCGTTTATTGATGAATTATTTAGCGACGCTTTCTGATTGTGACCACCCTTCCTCTCTGCTCCATTACAGCTTTTTATGTTTTGTGGATAGTTCTCGCTCCTCCCGTCATCAAAAGCGGAAAAAATACAAAGTTCACCAAAATGTCCATGTGTTTGCTTGTTCAAAACATCTTTAAATCTTTTATTGCTTCCACTCTTTTGTAGTTTTCTTGAACGTTTTGTTTAGTGTTATGTGCTGATGCAGTTTATGTTTTCACCTGCTGCAACTGTAGGTATCAAACCAGGACTAAACCAGGACTAAACCAGGACTAAACCAGGACTAAACTAGGACTAAACCAGGACTAAACCAGGACTAAACCAGGACTAAACCAGGACTAAACCAGGTCTAAACCAGGACTAAACCAGGAATAAACTAGGACTAAACCAGGACTAAACTAGGACTAAACCAGGTCTAATCAGGTCTAAACCAGGACTAAACCAGGACTAAACCAGGTCTAAACCAGGACTAAACCAGGAATAAACTAGGACTAAACCAGGACTAAACTAGGACTAAACCAGGACTAAACCAGGTCTAAACCAGGTCTAAACCAGGACTAAACTAGGACTAAACCAGGACTAAACCAGGACTAAACCAGGTCTAAACCAGGTCTAAACCAGGACTAAACCAGGACTAAACTAGGACTAAACTAGGACTAAACCAGGACTAAACTAGGACTAAACCAGGACTAAACCAGGACTTAACCAGGACTAAACCAGAACTAAACCAGGACTAAACCAGGAATAAAGCAGGATTGAACTACGATTTAACCAGGACTAAACCAGAACTAAACCAGAACTAAAACTATGATTTAACCAGGACTAAACCAGTACTAAACTAGGACTAAACCAGAACTAAACCAGGATTAAACTACGACTTAGCTAGGACTAAACCAGAACTAAACCAGATTTAAACCAGGACTAAAACTATGACTTAACCAGGACTAAACCAGAACTAAATCAGGACTAAACTATAACTTAACCAGGACTAAACTACCACTTAAGCAGGACTAAGCCAGAACTAAACCAGAATTAACCCAGGACTAAACTATGTCTTAATCAGGACTAATTCAGGACTAAACTATGACTTAACCAGGACGAAACCAGAATTAAACAAAGGTTAAACCAGGACTGAACCAGATTTAAACCATGACTACACCAGAACTAAACCTGGACTAAACTAGGACTTAACCTGGACTAAACAAGGACTTAACCAGGACCAAACTAGACCTTAACCAGTACCAAACCAGGACTTAACTGGGACCTAGACTGTTTAATGAAGTGAACTAAATAGCATAGCATTCAGCTCAGTTCAGTCAAATGAAGCTCACTGAGGCCTGCAGTTATAGAGCGCATTTGGAGCCGAGTTCCACATAAGTAAAGAAATTAATTTACAGACAAAAGAGCAAAATAAAAACAGCAGGATCATGTAAAGAGTTTGGAAATAAAACTGAAAATTAAATATATTTCCATGTTAATTCAAATCCTAAAAATACTGTGATGAAATGCTTATTATCTACAAACCCCAGTAAGCTCCTCCTCCTCTGTGTCTTGATTTGAATTTGTCTGAAAAACAAAAATAAACTGAAACTCTTGCTTGCTTCTGGTGCCAACTTGTATGTCGTAAACTTCTGACGAGCGACAACAGAGGATTCGAGGCCCTCCTGACCCGGCCACACCTCCTCGCACTCACCTCTTCACACTCACCCCGTCACCGTGGCCCACAGCGTGTATCTGGCAACACAACACCGCCTCGTATCTGGCAACACAAACAAGATTTATACCTGGAGTTTGACCTTTCGGAGATCACGTGGTTGTTATGGAGACGGGGTTCAGCGGTTCAGAGGAAGGGCATCCTACTCGCACGTCTCACGATCATCCAGTTAGCGAAGCTCACGAAGAGGTGTCTTTCGAGTACTAGGGTCGTCGTCTTGTCTCGTCTTCATGTTTAGGGTGACCAGGTGTCCCTATTTTCCCGGGACAGTCCCAATTTTGAGCCCTGTGTCCCCTGTCCCAGCAGATTTATCCAAAACCACTGATTTGTCCCAGTTTTATACAAGAAATGTCCCTGGTGTCGATATTTTTGACCAATTTGATACCTGGACTGGGAAAAAGCAATATCTGGGGAAGTGAAAATGACTTAAATAAAGAACATTTGACTTTATTTTAGTAGATTCAACTTCACAAGTAAAATTATCTGCCAGTAGAATTGTGTTTTTTTCTTAATTCAAGCAACATTCAATTTTGTTTCTTATTTTAAGTGCAAAAAGTTTGTAGCAAGTGTAGCAAGTTGTATTTTCATATTTTAAGTACAAATAGTCTTGTTACACTGGCAGATCATTTTACTTGTCAAGTGAAATTTACTCAGATCATGGTAAAACTTTCTTAGTTCAAATCAACTTGGCTAGATTTTGTTTTTTGCAGTGTGCCAACAGCAAAGAGAGGCATAAACTGTCAGTTGTTTCAGTAAAATACAGAAAAGTTGCTCAAAAAATGACCAAAACACAAAGAAATTGTGACTATAGTGACTCACATGCCGTGAATGCCGACAAGCTTCCTTAATTATGCACTCGTTTCACAGTTTTATGATTACCAACCATCCCAAATTGAGAGCTGTTTAGATTGGCTTTTGATTTAAATTTTATACTCTTACTAATTTTTATTATGCATATTTTATGATATTTATTTATTTTAGGTGAACTATTAGCTTGAACTCATATTTCTTTATCATTTTTAGGATTTCCAAGGTTTCCTCTGCAGGAACCCTCTGCACCAGGAGCGGAGATCAGCTTCAGTTGCGGGATCCCGTAGGCTCCTGGTGGAGGGATGGTGCTCGGGCCTCATCTCTCCCCTGTGTCCTGGTGGAGGGATGGTGCTCGGGCCTCATCTCTCCCCTGTGTCCTGGTGGAGGGATGGTGCTCGGGCCTCATTTCTCCCCTGTGTCCTGGTGGAGGGATGGTGCTCGGGCCTCATTTCTCCCCTGTGTCCTGGTGGAGGGATGGTGCTCGGGCCTCGTCTCTCCCCTGTGTCCTGGTGGAGGGATGGTGCCTGGGCCTCGTCTCTCCCCTGTGTCCTGGTGGAGAAATGGTGCTCGGGCCTCATTTCTCCCCTGTGTCCTGGTGGAGGGATGGTGCTCGGGCCTCATCTCCCCTGTGTCCTGGTGGAGGGATGGTGCTTGGGCCTCGTCTCTCCCCTGTGTCCTGGTGGAGGGATGGTGCTTGGGCCTGATCTCTCCCCTGTGTCCTGGTGGAGGGATGGTGCTCGGGCCTCATCTCCCCTGTGTCCTGGTGGAGGGATGGTGCTCGGGCCTCATCTCCCCTGTGTCCTGGTGGAGGGATGGTGCTCGGGCCTCGTCTCTCCCCTGTGTCCTGGTGGAGGGATGGTGCTCGGGCCTCATCTCCCCTGTGTCCTGGTGGAGGGATGGTGCTCGGGCCTCGTCTCTCCCCTGTGTCCTGGTGGAGGGATGGTGCTCGGGCCTCATCTCTCCTGTGTCCTGGTGGAGGGATGGTGCTCGGGCCTCATCTCTCCTGTGTCCTGGTGGAGGGATGGTGCTCGGGCCTCATCTCTCCTGTGTCCTGGTGGAGGGATGGTACTCGGGCCTCATCTCCCCTGTGTCCTGGTGGAGGGATGGTGCTCGGGCCTCATCTCTCCCCTGTGTCCTGGTGGAGGGATGGTGCTCGGGCCTCATCTCTCCCCTGGGACTTTTATCACTCTCTTAATCTTGTTTTCAGATTTATTTTCGACTTACTAGTTCTGAGACTGCTTCATTCTAGTCTAGAGATAGTTTATTTTAAGAGAACTTGTCAAGCAAAATTATGTTGCTACATGGACAGATAAATCTATCAGAAAAGTAGTGAAATTAAGTGTTTATATCTTAAATTTTGGCCAAGCTTTGTTGCAGTGTTTGGGACGGTCTGGGTTGTTTGGTTGGTGGTGGGGTCGGGCAGCTTTAGGGGTTGGATGAGTGGGTGGGAGGAAGGAAATGTGGGATTGTTTTTAATCGCTGTAAAGCACTTTCTGTTACATTCTTTTGAATGAAAAGCACTTTCTAAATAAAGTTTGGTTGATTAATTGAGTTGGCTTTGGGGCTTGGATAATTTTCTATCGTTGATGTTTGTAATGATTTTGCGTTTTCTAAGAGCTCGGGCCAACCTTGGAAGTGGGGAGCTTGTCTAACCAGCTCCTTAACTGACAATAAAAGTCCTAGAGCCCACTTCAGTAAAAGCACTGGGCTAAGTGCTTTTGTCTCAGCTACATTCCAAAAATATACTTAAGTTTGTAAAGGACATTTATTAGTGCATAGCCCCATATCCCCACAATCAATCATTCAATCAAACTTTGGTTTGGTTTCCTTGAAGATAGAAATATTTAATACTATAATGCAAAACATTCCACACAAAGCCATAACATCTCCATGAAGAAAAGCATTTGACGGATCCTTCAAAAGAAAAATTACACAACGTGCCTTTAAAGAATGAAATAAAACAAATTGTGCAAAGCATCGCTGCATTACTGAGTGTTCTAAATAGATACGTTTTGAGCCTGGATTTAAACAGGCCAAAGTCTGTAATGTTGTGTATATATGTGACAGTCAGGGACGGTTTGGCAATCTGTGTTTTTAAACTCCAAACACCTTCACTAGAATCATTTAGATAGAAGGTAAAAGGTTAAAGCTGTTAAAGGAACAGTTCAGAATTTTGGACATAGGGCCTCATTTCCTCATGAGCCTCATGAGTGTTGGAGACGTGTGGAGACACTTTTTTAAATATTCCATCCAGTCCTTATATTTGCAGAGGTCGCTGGTGCTAGACCAGTGCATGTCAATGGTCATAGTTGTCCTGTCACTAAACCTTGTTACCCACTCCTCAGAGCACCCGAGGCAAAACTATTATAACTCCAGACTGTCCATGTGAATGTCTGTGTCAAAAGAATAATGTTTGAAGTAAAACTAACCTTGCATCGCCTGAATCGTAGCATGTTGAGGGACTATTTTCTAATATACATACAAAGTTTTGCATGGACTTTCCCCCCTCCATTATATGATTTTTATTAAAGCAAAGACTGTCAGAGGGAACTAGGTCCACGGCCCAGGGAAACTGTGAGGTCCCACACAGATGCACAACTTTCGGACAAACTGTGCTCTCAGTCAGAGGCACTAAGTTCTGGAACAGTCTCCCATTATCTAAGAGACACTCTGACATTGGCCTCTTTCAAATCACACTTGAAACAGTGGCTAAAGGAAAACCAGACTTGTGGACACTTTTAGTGTAAAATTGTCATTATTGTAACGTGTTTTTATTTTACTGTTAAATCTGTGGTGTCACCTGCCTAGGGACTACAGATGGAAATGAGCATTTTATAAATAAATAAATAAATAAATAAATAAATAAATAAATAAATAAATAAATAAATAAATAAATAAATAAATAAATAAATAAATAAATAAATAAATCTATATCTATATCACTATATCAATCTGCCACTGTTAAGCTTTTTATCAGGAAGTACAACTCGCTGCTGCTGCTCAGACATAAATCACTCACTAGGAAATGAGGCCCTATGTCCAAAATTAGGAACTGTCCCTTTAACTTGAAAACTACCGCTTCATGACATCACAAGGTGGGACAGAGCATTTTGAGCTTTGGAGATGCAGGCTAATAATAAAGAATTACTCAAGCACATGTGAATGAATCAATACACAACTGCGAGTATGTTTTTAGGAGGTTACAACATTCTAACACGACTTAACACTCACAAGGGTGATTTTTTTTCTTTTTACGACCTTTTTATTGCAGTTTTTACATATGAAATAAAGAACTTACTCCATGTAATCCTGCACCAAGACCAAACCACAGCAGAACATTGTTGATAACTCTGACCCTGCACTGATGAAGAGATGTTCTTAGCTTCACGACACGTACAAAGTTGTGCAAAAAAAGGAAACACCAAAAAAAGATTCATTCTAACTGCAAAAGTTTGTGACATTTTTTGTTTAGTTCCTCCATATTCTCCACAAACATCCTTTTCCGGAGCTACCACACCAACAGCACAGGTAAATCATGTGGCGGTGAACCTAAAATAAGTAGCAGGCGGTGGGATGAGGCGCACGGGGATGGTGGGGCCCTGGCTAATTTGCATGATAGAACAACCTTCGTGTTTGTGAGTGTGGAAGCTAATATATTCAGTGTAGCTGTGGTCATGCTCCTCGGCTCCCAGCGCCCAGAGACCAGCGTTAAATCACCTCACTGGGGGGAAGAGACGCAGCAATGGAAGAAAAAAGAGCATCGCGTGGATATAATGAACTCCACAGAGAATAAACATGCCTTTGAATACAGGTCTAATCACACATTAAGTGCCTGTTTCCGCGGTAACTTCACAGAGCGCGGGAGAGAGGAGGTGGTGAAGGTGGGAGACGCTTCTTTAACTTCGCGGAGGGAGACGGGCTGTGGTACTGTGTGGTAAAAGTACTGATGATACGCATTTAAATAATCGATGAAAATCACAGTGACTCTGAACGTTTCTAGTGGAGGGTCTGTCGCCTTCTTGACTCCATGGAAATGCTATTGCGTTGTCTAGAATGTTCCACAGTATAGATTTAATTTCTCTATTGGAAAGGAGACAAGCGGATTCCAACACTACTCTACATTACAGTTCAGATCTGTGGAGAGTCGTACCTGTTCACAGAAGGAATTATTGTGTTTTTAAGCATCTGTAATAAATGATAGATGGATATGTTTAATGCCATACCAGGGAACATTTCAGGCAAGACGATAACATCTCCATGGAGACAAGTAGGGAAAAAAGTTCCAAACCTTATTAAAGATTTGGCGGTTCTGTCAAAACTGTAAAATGCACACATCTTAATGATCATTGTAGGAGCACTGCCCTCTGCTCCGAATAAGTTTCAGCATGTGGCTCTTTTTGGACAAAGTTTGGACAGATCTGGTTTAGAACCATCATCTAAACCATCAGATTCATCAAGGTGGGACATTATATGTAGAACAGAGACTGGAGAGAGAGTGAGAGCCTCACCCAATACTTCTATGCCCTCTCCTGATGGTTCTCTACTGATCGTCCTTTCCCCATGGTCCTCTCCTCATGGTCCTCTCCACAGGGTCACCTCCTGATGGACCTCTCCTGATGGTCCTCTCCACATGGTCCTCTCCTGATGGTCCTCTCCTCATGGTCTTCTCATGGTCGTCTCCTCATGGTCGTCTCCTCATGGTCCTCTCCTCATGGTCCTCTCCACAGGGTCCCCTCCTGATGGTCCTCTCTTGATAGTCTTCTCCACATGGTCCTCTCCTGATGGACCTCATCTCATGGACCGCTTCTCACGGACCTCTCCTCATGGTCCTCTCCTCATGGACCTCTCCTCATGGTCCTCTCCTCATGGACCTCTCCTCATGGTCCTCTCCTCATGGGCCTCTCCTCATGTCCTCTCCTCATGGACCTCTCCTGTTGGACATCACAGGAGGTGGAGTTTGATTTACATGTTGCACTGAGCTGGTATGACCCTCACGCTGCATGTACCTGTTAGCTGTTTATCTGCTCTAAATCAGGCCTCAGGACCTCAGAGCTGCTGTACTGAGCCATCAGGACAGAGACTGGGCTGAGTTTTTCTGTGTGAATAATCCCAGTGTGCTCCTTTGAAGGAGTTCTTACAGCAGGAAGGTGGAGAGGGCACATTTTAATCAATACAGGAAAACAAGGCGCTGGGGGGACGTGCAGGCTGCTCTGTGGATGAAGATTAAACACCTCTGTCTGAGCGCGCTCAGCTCTTGTCACAAAGCCCGGCGAACTTCAAATCCATCTATCACCACAGTATCAAACTGTGTTTTTCTAACAGAGCAGTGTTCGATGACATGTATTCTCCCCTTCAGCTGTAGGTGAGCACAGCGTCATAAATCACACAGACACAGCTCAGCTTGACCTCTAAATGCTTGTATATCAGCCCATTCTGATTCAGCGGGGATGTCTGTGCCCTCAATACTACACTTATTTTAGTGGAGCTTTGAACAATGTAGACTTAATCCCTGTGGGCCCCACTGCATAATAAACAATCTGTGGTTCTGTCCACAGCTTTCTCTCTTCATATAAAAATATGCTGCAATATTAAACACACCCACAGTGTCTTTCAGACTTTGGATTGATGTAAGTCTCACCAAAATGTGTCAGCAGAGCAATCCTGCAAAAGACTCAAATAAGCAATGAACACATGTAAACCAAAGTCTTATGTCCTGCCTCAACCAGGTCTAAACCAGGTCTAAACCTGTTCTAAACCAGGTCTAAACCTGTTCTAAACCAGGTCTAAAATTAGATAGAAATAGTAGATAGAGACATGCACGTCTGATAAAAGTTGAGTCTGCTTGGTCTGAAGACAAGTAAAAACAGATCTGCACTGCAGAGCTCCCAGTTTTTGTATGATTTTAATAGCACCACAATGTGATGTTTCGGGATCAGGCCCTTCTTCAGACCACACGTCGTCACATGCTCTTAATAATAATAAAAAAACTCGCAGCACTGATCTGTTTTTTCTTTTCTAAAATGAGACAAAAACATAGAAAATGCAGTTCTGAATAATGATACTATATGAGGACTAAACAACTACCCACAATGCATCGAGCCTGTGACCCACCAGAGACCACACACCTCAGTTTGGGAAACCCTGGTTTAGTTTCACAGGTGGAATCATTTGAGACACACAAAAGCGAATGAAAAGAGCAGTGTGTTGCTGGAGCTAAACTTGAACATTTCCTTTGGGACCAATAAAGTCTTTGTTTAATCTGGGATGAGTACACAGGATATTTAAAGGTCCTATATGACACAAAATGGATTCTTGTGAGTTTTTAGCCCTGTTTTAATGTCGTTCCCTCCTGAAAAACAGACCTGGAGTTGTGTTTTGTTTCATTCACACATGTTTGAGTAATGATGCACTTTTAGATCTACATCTCCAAACCTCAAAATGTTCTGTTCCACTTTGCAGCCACACGAGCTTGTCAAACGTCTGGGTAGTACTTGGATGGGAGACCTCTCGGAATTCCAGTTGCCACAGTAGATTCAAGATTCAAGTTTCAAGATTGTTTATTTATCATATACAAATTCAACACAAGGTCAACAACTCAGTAAAATGCCTTGGATGAGAGAAACCGTTGACTCGCTAAAGGCCGCCACACACTGCAGGAGAATTTGCCCGATTTTGGCTGCGATTTCTTCTTCCCAAGTTCGCTCCTACGCTTCTCATGTGTGTGGAGTCAGTGTCAGATCGTAACCACCAAACATCAGTAACGCTACGGTAACAGCCGATAAAACAGAGCATCAGGCGCAGAGGAGTGACAGACACAGAGACGCAAGATACAAACTCGGGATGGAGCGAAAATAAAGACTTTATTCCTCACCTCTCGTAAAGTGGTAAATTTAAAGTGCAGCATCTGATCCATGTTATCCATAAAATAATGACATCCAGTCTACAAAACTACACTATTAATTAGTTAATTAATTAGTTTGAAGCGTTCTTTGAAAGTAAAAAGGCGGAAGTTGATCCTCGCATTTGTTTGTTTACGTCCACAGAGCGTAAAGCTGCAGATTAGTGACAGTGACTCTACTTCCTGTGGACTTTATCTCCTCTTTTATGCTTTCAAAATCCTGTATCTGAAGTATTATTTAAGACCAAAAAATCCTGTAGTGTGTAGCGGCCTTTAGGTATTCAAGAACCACTAATAGCAATAAATAAATAGTAACGGTAAAAAAAGTATTTGCAAATACAAGCAAAATAAGTGAACAGTATTGCAAAAAATATAATAAAATCCAGATATAATAAGATATAATAAAATATAATAAAATACAAAGGTGTCGGTAGGATTAAATAAGGTGGAAAGTATTTCACAGGCTTAAGCAAGATACTTCACCTATATTGTCTAGTATGAAAGTGGTATGAATGTGGGTGAGGGTCATAAGGGCCAATGGTGTAAATGTGGAGTGAATGGATAATGCACCAAATTGTAAAGCGACTCGAAAAGCACTATATAAAACATGATTATTTTTGTGATGTCATGAAGCTTTAGTTTTCATGTTTACAGCTCCTTTTAATTTAGTAAGTAAAGAAAGTTGGAAAATCTACGGCTGAAATGACCCAAATGATTCTACTGAAGGTGTGTGGAGTTTAAAACAAGAACAATGTGTCAATTAAAGGTATGTTTATGATGCAGAAATAACATGATAACATAGATCGGATAGGAAATAGTAAATTCATGTTGACATATTCTGAAACAGTATACTAACACAGATGCACTGTTTTAGATTGAGTCTTTCCGAGCACATTTCAGCTCACATAAGAAAATACATAAGAAGACACATTTTCAGACCTCTGGGAGAACTTTCACTTGTGGCAAATCCATTCTGTCCTTCGTCTTGCACTTATATAAGACCACAGCGGAGCTTGAGAGCTGAACAGAGCTGAACAGCCTCCCCTGCTCCCCCCGCTTTAAACCTGTCACAGACACGTATACAAAACACAAGTCCAACTTTCAGCGCACACATGCACAGGGCTGTCAGAGCGGAGGAAACTGCAGGCCTTTGTGCGTTAAGGAGGTGACAGTAAATTGAGTCGTAAGTGCTCGAGCCTCATAGCCACAAGGTTCGATTCCTGGACTGGCTGAAGGTTGCATGTTCTCCTTGTGTCTGCATAGGTTTCGTTTACTATGAAAAACATGCACGCAAGTACCGCGTTCTTCAAGGTCTTACATTACACAAAATTCACTCTTGTGGGCTTTAAGTCATGTTAGAATGTTGTTACCTCAAAAACAGACCTGGAGTAATGTTTTGTTTCATTCACACCTTTGAGTAATCCTTTATCCTTTATTATTATTATATTTCATATGTAAAAACTGCAATAAAAAGGTCTTAAAAAGGTACTTAAAAGTCCTATATCATGCAAAATTCACCCTTGTGAGCGTTAAACCTTGTTAGAATGTTGTAACCTCCTAAAAACATAGTCACAGTTGTGTTTTGTTTCAGTCACATGTTTGAGTAATCCTTTATTATTAGTCTGTCCACATCTCCAAAGCTCAAAATGCTCTGTTCCACCTTGTGATGTCATGAAGCGGTAGTTCTCAAGTGAACAATTATCATCCGAACGATTCTAGTGAAGGTGTATGGAGTTTTAAAATGCAGTGGAGCACTTCCTGCATTACCACATGACATCACAAGGTGGAACAGAGTGTTTTCTGTGTGTGTTTCTGATGTGAAATGTGGGAATGAAACAAAACACAACTCTAGGTATGTTTTTGATGAGGAAACAACATTCAGGGTTCTCATGGTCATGGAAATCCTGGTAAAGTCATGGAAATTTAAAATGTCAAATATCCAGGCCTGGAAAAGTCATAGAATTTTGTAAATTCAATTAAAGTTTTGGAAAAGTTATGGATTTTTAGAATCTCTTTCATGCAACTACAGTGTTCTGTTAAGTTATCATGAGGCTATTATGATTATTTCCGAACGTATGCTCCAGCCAATCGAGTAGAACAATACAAAATAAGGTGTTTTGTTTCAAAGAGACTATAATAAATGCACTGACAGGATTTTGAATCTTAAAAATCCATAATACCAAACCATAAGGTGAGTGGAAAGGGTTAACATTTCATATTTAGCCCTCAAAGTGCTCAATTTTACACATGCAGGTGCCATAAGGTCATGGAAAATTCACTTTAGGGCATGAAAAAGTTATGGAAAAGTTTTGAAATGTTGTCAAAAATAAATAAATAAATAAAGATTGGGAACCCTGAACATTTTAACATAAAAAGTGTATTATATGCCCTTTAAGTTTGGAAGGTTTTGTGAAAAAAAAACAGCCACACCATTTTTCATTTTTGTGTATCCATTATTACAATCTATATTCAGTGATAGGAAGAATACTATGAAAATGTATTTAGTTATAGAATACTGAATACCTGCACTAACATCTACTTTTTAAAACATATTCCAATACATGGTCCAATCAGAGTACTGCATTCTGAATACTTTGAATACTTTTACACAGAGTTGCATTTGAAATGACACAACATAGGATTAAAAAGAGCTTCGTCTTTGTGTTTCGCTTTTCGTTCTGCATTTCCTCTCCCTGATCGGAGAAGGAAAAGTCACATTTGCACGCACCAGAGCTGTAATTTTGATTTTTCATATCACTGATCCTGCGCAGTTTGAAGTCTATATTCAGTTAGCAAGTGTCGCTATATATTCCTTGGATAATAGAAAAGTACACAGCAATTTCAAGTGTCAATTCAACTCCTATAGTGTTATTTTAAACACTTTCACCATGTCATATAGGCTTTTCAGTTAGTTGAAATGACACTTTTCAAGGTGTCGAAGGCTCAACACTAATAGGTGATGTAACAGCACTCTGATTAAGATTTTTACTCTTGTGTACAGTGTAAAACTAATAATATTAACATATATATTGTGATGTTTAAACACTTAATGAAGTAGAAATAGTCAAAAGTGTAATTCATTTTACACTATTCAGTCAGAACTCTTTCTTCAGTTAATAGTAGACACAGTTTCTACAAGAGATTTGGTCCACAAGAATGAGATAAAATGAGATTTTCATATCATTTTAATAAGTAAATTCTGCCATTCAGTTCACATTTTAAAATTCATTTAATTTTACAGTATTCCAGTCATTGTATGTATGTATGTATTTTTGGAATTTCAGCTTCTAAGAGAAGTGATTCAGCAACGTTACTTTACTGTTTTTATCCAAGACAAATGTAAAAATATGAGACCATTTTCCACACGTGCACAATGTAATGTCATGAAATGCTCAATGCTGTGGTCATTCTAGTTCATAATCTCTCTAACAAATGTAAACTCATGAAAAGCACAATACACATTTCCCTGCCCAAACACATCAGAGACTCGTCTAACATCACTATCTTTAAAAAAGCCCTGAAAACTTCCAAATGGCCTTTAAATCACTGCACCTCCTGTTTATCTGTTTCTTTCATTTGTGTTTGTGTCTGTCTGCATCTATCTGAAGCGTCTTTCAGTGTCTTAAAAAGTGCTATAACCTTTTATTTTGATATGGTCATAAACGATACATTTTGTGTCTTCTTTGTCATTATTATTAGTTTGTACGACCATAAACAAAAACAAAAAAAACATAATTTTTTTTATTCTCATTGTGATTTATTTTGTATGTATTAGTTTATATGACCATAAATGGAAAAAAATATGTATGTATATATATATATATATATATATATATATAAATAATGGCACATTGTACTTTTATCAGCATAGGAAAGTGAATAGGCTTTATGCAAATGTTTTTGTTTTATTTATTGCAACTGTGTTTGCAACCATGTTTGTCTGCCCCATCTGCCCCAACCATGGGCCTCAACCATACAACTATAATAAAATCTATTATTAAAATTTATTATAGATCCATGGCCCCAACGCTGCTGTACTGAGGCTGATGACGTCATCACAGTTTGTTTACATGGCGCAGCAGCACTTGGATCTATATGCAGCAGAGCTAACGCTTTAGCAGAGAAAATAAGTCCAGCGGTAGAAGTATCTATTAAATAGTGAAGCAGATATGAGTTCTGTTGCCATACACTCCTCCGTGAGTTTATGGATATAACAACAGTTCAGAGCAGTGAGGAGCCGGAGGAGAGAGGCTGTAAAACTTCTGTCTCTGCCACAGTGCACAAAGGTCACAGATATAATCAAAGGTAAGTACGTATTCGCTGTATGTTTTGGAGTGAACTTTATTTAGTGTTTTCCTTGTATGAATAACATCAGCATACCTGACATGCTTTCTTTGTTTCATTCAAATTGTTTTCCTTCCTGTTTACAGTCGGATCCTGTACATTTCTAACATTACAGCGGTGGCCACAGCTTATGAAAAAACTAGTTTGCGATAAAAATAAATTACGGCATTAAAAATTGTATGCCGTTAAAATTGTTTTGCATGAACTTGTTAATAACGCGATATATTTTCATAAACAATAAACCTAAATTTCATTATTATTATTTTGTATGACCATAATATAGTACAATAAAAAAAGAGAAAGAAATTGGGTTAGCTCATATTTAGTGTGCATAGTATGTCATTTATTTTGCTATATGCAAATATTTGTAAAGTTTCATCATCAATGTAGAGAAGTAACCACATCATTTTAGAATTTTTGAAACTATGTCATGAATAGGGGTGGGTTAATATAAGTTTTTTTCTTCGTCCCGCTCCTTTTCAAGAAATGTGCTTTTCTGTTGTAGGATTATTGTTTCTCTCTTGGCACAAACTCAAAAATAAAAATGAATCAAATCAAATCATTACAATTCAGTTTCAACTAAAAATGATATATTCTGAACTCTGAATACCACCAAATGAAAAAGTAACTGTTCCAGAATACAGTTAAGTCAAATGTAGTTGTCTGAACACATATTCCCTGTACATGCATTCAGTTACTTCCCAACACAGTTTACATGAAGGTGCCGTGTAATCTGAAGATCAGCTCATGTCTCTATGGATGTGTCCTTCAGCGTCTCCGAACCGTCCCCAGATCCGAGCTGCAGTTCCTCGGATACGACCCTGGAACAACAGCCGTCCTCTTCTGAGAATAATCAATAGTACTTCGTTTAAGGAACGAGAGCGATACCTGGTACTACTTTGTACTGAGAGGTTGTTACGTTTGATCATGAAACTGGGGCTTGTTTTCTTTCCTCGTAATTAATGAAGGTGGAAGAGTCAGGGGAGGCTGGCACACTGGCCTTCTGCGAGCAAGGAGAAGAAGATCAACACAAGCGCTTCAAAATGGAGCAGGGCGCAAAGAAAACAAGTCTACGAGAGAGTTGGAGAGGTGAAGGAGAGAGGAGGGGAGGAGAGAGGAGAGGAAAGAGGAGGGGAGGAGAGAGGAGAGGAGAGAGGAGGGGAGAGGAGGAGATGTAGAGGAGAGAGGAGAGGGAGAGAAGAGGAGAGAGAGGAGAAGCGAGGAGAAGAGGAGAAAGAGGCAAGGAGAGAGAAGAGAGAGGAGAAGACAGAAGAGGAGAGAGAAGAGGAGGAGATGTGGAGGAGAGAGAGGAGAAAGAGGAGAGCAGAGGAGAGTGAGGAGAAGATGTGGAGGAGAGAGGAGGAGAGAGGGAGCGAGGAGAGAGGAGGAGAAGAGAGAAAAGGAGAGAGGGGGAGATGTGGAGGCCAGAGAGGAGGAGAGAAAAGAGGAGCGAGGAGGAGAGAAGAGAACAGAGAGGGGGATATGTGGAGGAGAGAGGAGAAAGAGGAGGAGAGCAGAGGAGAGAGAGGCGGAGAGAAGAGAACAGACAGAAGATAAAAGGAGATGAGAGAGGAGAGCAGAGGAGGAGAGAACAGAGAGGAGGTGAGAGATTAGGAGAGAGGGGAGGAGAGAAGAGGAGAGAGGAAAAGATGTGGAGGAGAGAGAAGAGGAGGAGAGAGAGGTGGCAAGAAGAGAACAGAGAGGAGGTGAAAGAGAAGGAGAGAAGAGGGGAAAAACAGAGAGGAGGTGAGAGATTAGGAGAGAGAGGAGGAGAAGAGAGGGGAGCAGAGAAAGAAGAGAAAGCGAGGAGAAGAGAGCAGAGGAAAAAGTAGAGGAGAGAGTGGAGGAGAGAGAGCAGAGGAAAGCACAGAGGAGAGAGAGGTGGTGGAGAAAAGGAGGGGAGAGTGGTGGGAGGAAGGAGAGATGGCGTGAGAGGAGCAGAGAGAGGAGGAAGGAGCAGAGCAGAGGAGAGAGCATAAAAGAGAGAGGAGGAGAGAAAAGGAAGGAGAAGAGGAGAGAGAGGAGGAAAGAAGAGAAAGAAGAGGAGAGAGAAGAGGGAGGAGGAGAGAAGAGGAGAGAGAAGAGGGAGGAGGAGAGAAGAGGAGGAGAAGAGGAGAGAGAGGAGGAGAGAGAAGAAGAGAGGAAGAGAGCAGAGGAGAGAGAGCGGAGGAAAAAAAGGAGGAGAGAAAGTAGAGGAGCTCCCTCCTCTGGTGGAGGGAGGTGGAGAGGGCAGAGGAGCAGAGAAAGAAGGAAAAAGCCGAGCAGAGTAGAGTGCAGAAAATAGAGGAGAAAAGAGAAGAGTGGACTAGAGAGAGCCGGCAGAGAGAGAGGAGGGAGCGTAGGAAAACGCAAAGGAGAGGTGGAGGAGGGAGAGGAGGAAAGAGCAGAGGAGAGGTGGAGGAGAGAGATGTAGCAGAAGAGGAGTGCGGGCTGAGGTGTGGCGTGTGGAGTTTGTGGCCGTGCAGCTGGAGGCAGAGCGATAAATCCAGCGGTATCAGACAGGCCCAGGCCAGTGTCAGATAAATGGGGCGACTGGTGCAGGGCTCCGGAGCACCCCCGTGGATGCACTCGCCGCTCGGGCCCCCGGAGCCTGGGCCAGTGCTGCAGGATATGAGACGCCTAAATGAAACGCTAATGCACCCGGCTTCCCATCAGAAATTTCCATAATTCATTTCCACACGTTTCCTTGAGAGCGCTCCGTGGGATTTGAGGAGGGGCCGG
This sequence comes from Odontamblyopus lacepedii, assembly GCA_034769755.1. Lineage (NCBI taxonomy): Eukaryota > Metazoa > Chordata > Actinopteri > Gobiiformes > Gobiidae > Odontamblyopus > Odontamblyopus lacepedii. The sequence continues at coordinate 19,265,771 of CM068348.1, forward strand.
GAATCCAAAGCAGCAGCTGTGAAAGAAAGTGATGGGTCCAGAGCCGCTGTGTGTGAGGGGCCCCTGACCTCACAGGTGCTCTGCTATCTTTACACTTCCGCCGCTGTAAACTCCACGGGCCCCGGTGATAAAGGCGGAGGAATCTGTTGCTACGCGATAACACTGAAATAATATTCAAAAACAAAACAAATGTGACATGTACTAGTATTTTTTATGTACGACAAATCTGTACTCACTTTTATGTAGCAGATAATACTCCCTACAACTGTACAATAACTCACCCTTATGTAACAGATAATACTCCCTACAACTGCACAACAACTCATCTTAATGCAACAGATAAGTCTATGTTCTTTCAATCATTTTCATCTTTGCTTTCCTCATGACCTCTTGTATATAACTGTCATATACTGTATTTATATTATACTATATTTCTGTTGTACAAATACATCGATATAAATATATCTTATTTGACACCTGTCTCTTGATATTTTTATTGCTACTTTTAAAAAATTGATTATCCATCCATCGTTTTTATATTTTTTACTCTATTATATTTATTGTGATGTGTGAGCTTCTGTGTCCAAGTATTGTCTAAGTATAAATCGGCCACATCACGTTATTTATTGATCAAAACACAAAAACACGATACAAAATTATTAATTAGTTTAATGTTAAAATGTGATAAAATGTTATAATGGAATTCTAATAACATTATTCTTATGTATTTGGTGTGTGTAGAATCCCTCAGTCGTCCAGGTAGAATCTGGCAAAGGAGAAATTCAATTTGTCAACTGGACAAAAGTTTGTTTATGTCAAAAACGTTTCCCAGCTCATCCAGGCTGCTTCTTCAGTTCTGGTCCGAATGCTGGAGGACACATCCTCATCTGTGCCTGCAGGGAGGAGCTGAACTACAGCCTGGATGAGCTCAGCCTAAATAAACTTTTGTCCAGTTGACAAATTTGAACTGAATTTCTCCTTTGCCATATATATTTACTGGGAAAAAAGGTCAAAATTCATTTTCAAATAATCATTTTTTTCTCTCCAAACCAAATGTCATGTAAACCTAAGGTATTACGAGGAGCTGAGAGAGGAGGAGGTGAGAGATTAGGAGAGAAGAGGAGAGAGAGGAGGAGAAGAGAACAGAGAGGAGGTGAGAGATTAGGAAAGAATAGGAGAGAGAGGAGGAGAAGAGAACAGAGAGGAGGTGAGAGATTAGGAAAGAAGAGGAGAGAGAGGAGGAGAGAAGAGAACAGAGAGGAGGGAGAGGAGGAGAGAGGTGGAGATAGAGGAGGAGAGAAGAGAACAGAGAGGAGGTGAGAGAAGAGGAGGAGTAGATGTGGAGGACAGAAAAGAGGAGAGTAGAATAGGGAGAGGTGGAGAAGAGACCAAATGTCATGTAAACCTAAGGTATTACAAGCGGCTATAATGTAATAAATAGGCTAATAATTGCATTACAAAGAACCTGGAGTAGGCCTGTAGCGTGAACTTAACCATATTTTGTGCAATAATACAATAAAATGTTCACACTCAGAGGTCAGAGATTGAAAAAAAAAAAACTTAGGGTAAAAGGGTAAAACTACAACTGACTACATTTATATGCACGACCAAAATGTCAGAGTTGTCAGATTACAGAAATGTCAGCCAGAGCATATGAGTAATCTGATTTCTTCTGGATCTTTCCCACGTGAGGCTCCTGTAATGAACTGACACTTGTACATCTGGAGTTTTCCATGATCAGATTTGAGACGCGCACGTAAACACACACATAATCAGATCTAAGGACTGAATAATCTCATTACTCCAGTTTCCTGATGCTTCTGAAAAATGTAAATGTGGCCACAGACTCCGAGTGAGCAGGTGTGAGTTTGGCCCTGCAGCTTCACCTGCCTTCACCTGCCTTCACCTGCCTTCACCTGCTGTTATGAGTCTCTGAGCAATACACGCTCCCCTCTGTTTCACTGGGCAGAATAATCACTTACAGGTTTTGTAACATCCCAAGAAATCCAAAAACTAAGACTGTTTAAAGAAGTGGACTAAAGGAGTGTGACAGCGTTCAGCTCCAGTCAAATGAAGCTCATCGAGGCTGGCAGTTATAGGGTGAATTTGGAGCTGAATAACATATTAGCAATAAGAATTAATTCATGCATAAAACAGTTAAATAAAACCACGAGGATCATGAGTGAGTTAATATAAACATTTTAAAACCAAAATGTTCTTCAATTCAAAGTGAACTGGAGCCAGAGTTGAAGGGGATTTGGAAGGCGGTGGCCAGCAGGTTTGCTATGTCCATTTATATCTACAGTCTATGTGTAAAAGGGGAAATGATTCTTTTAAGACGCTTTTGTTCGTCCTTATCCAGCCCCATCTCCACTTTTACATGTGCAGTGCTTCGCTTTGAACACCACTGAAGGTCATCATCAATCAATGAGTGATACAAAAATGGCAGCGTCAGTGACCGTGTTGCCAGATAAGAGGCTGTGTACTCATGTTTCTCTACTCTGAGGACAGGGAACAGGCTTTTTCACACACTAAATGGTTGTAGTGTACATCTATTATCTAGGGTCCAATGATAAATGTTATTTTTACACAGTTATTTCCATACGGCACTCAAAGCACTTTACATCAAGGAACCACTCACTGATTTACTAGGGGGAAAATCCTTGTAACAATTTGCACGAGCACTTTTTAAGTTAATTTTACTGCTGTAATATCAGGTACAATTTATTTGTCAGTATTAAGTAAAATGTACTTCCCACCACCATTAGTAGTCATCAATTTACTGGGTAATTGTTCTTCTTTTTTATCTTATTATTTATGTAAATAAATAAAGTATAATATATAAAATATGGTCATAATTAATTGCATTGCTGTGATGAAATAAATAAGTAAATATTATGTGTCTAGTATTTACTGATGTGTAATAAATGGTACGTTTTTATATAACTTTACAACAGCTTTTTTTTATAAGTGCTTTACAACAAGGAACTGCTCACCCATTCACACATTCATTCGCCAGTGTACACAGACACTTGGGTAAGTGTCTTGCCCAAGGACACAACAACAGCGTTCATCTGTGGGAGCTGGAATCGCACCAGCCAACCTGAGGGTCAATGGATCTGACTGCTCTATGATACATTGTTTTTATGCTGACAGCAGGATTTGAACCGTCAACCTTCTGATCAGTGGACAAACACTTTTACCAACTGCCGTCCCAGCCCCAAACCTGTAGCCGCCGAGTGCAGAGACAAATCTAGAAGGTAGCTCAGTTGGTAAGAGCGTTTGTCCACTAATCTCGCTCTTGACATAATCATCATTGGTTGAGCGGCCAGATCCACTGACCCACAGGTCGCTGGTGTGATTCCAGCTCCCACGGATGAATGCTGTCGTTGTGTCCTTGGGCAAGACACTTAACCCACCTCACCCCCAGTGTCTGCGTACACTGGTGTATGAATGTGTGTGTGAATGAGTGAGTGGTTCCTTGTTGTAAAGTCCTTTGAAAGGTAGAAAAGCGCTATATAAAAATGTAAATTACCATTTACTCATTAAACACAATAGTTCCACTACATGAGGGAAATAAGTACATTTTATCCATTGCTATTAAATAAGTTCTCACAGAATTACGTTATTTCAGTGTAAAAATGACCACAGTTGATTTAATATAAGTAATATAATATAAGAAGTTTTTTCAGTGCACCCATTCACACACACACACACACAAACACACACACACACACACGGACCAGAATGCACACACTGGGAATGAGGTGGGTTAAGTGTCTTGCCCAAGGACACAACAACAGCATTCATCTGTGGGAGCTGGAATCGCACTGCCAACCTGTGGGTCAGTGGATACACTCAACCCACTGAGCTACTGTCGCTCCAGTATATTAGAGCCCTTCATGCTTCATGATAACGCTTCCATCCAGCTTAGAGTGACCAGACGTCATCATTAACTTGTGACAGTCCAAGTTTTGTGCCCTGTGTCCCCTGTCCCAGCAGATGTATCCAAAACCACTGATTTGTCCCAGTTTTATACAAGAAATATCCCAGGAGTCCCTATTTTTGATCAATTTGATCCCTGCCAACAGTAAAGAGAGGCATAAATTGGCATTTGTTTTAATAAAATACAGAAAAAAGCTTAAAAACGACAAAAACAGAAAGAAAATGTGACTATACTGATTCACGTTAGTCATGAATGGGCTGAGTGCAGAACAATTTTCCTTAATTACGCAATTGTTTCACAGTTTTATTTTTACAACCACCACAAACTGTTTTTTTTTTCTTTATATTGAAATCTGGTCACCGTAATCCATCTGTTTATTTGTCACTAATTTAATCTAATTTAAAGAGTCACTTTAACCTTTCACAGGGCGTCAGTGAAACATATAAAATCACAAAAGTCTTCCATTTTAAACCCTTGCTCGACTCCTTCCTCGGAGCAGCACTGAGGCCTGACCAGAGCCTTTGGTCCAGTGCTGTTGGACCAGTGTTGGACCAGCACACAGACAGTGGGGACACCAGGTGCTGGGGCAGTTCTCCTGTTGTGTGATGAATTGTTCGACTAAAGTGGGATTTATCCAAAAGCAGCTCGTAGGGAGTGTGTGATGGCTACAGCTAACCTAACAGAGGACAAGACACGGCAGGCTCACGTTACACACAATCCATCAGACATTCGTGGAAGATTATAGCACGCATCGGTCTCTATAGAGAACAGTGAAATCAAAAACCAAAACTTCTGTACAGTCCGGAAAAATGTGAACATGCTTTCTCATTGTGTCCTCTCACTTTCAGCTGATGGAAAAGTCTGTGCATCTTGTGTTTCTGAATTATGTCTAAAGTAAGAGACAGGGATCAGTCTACAGCTTCTACACTGCAGTGGAAGATGAAGTCACTATGTATCTACTCGGATTGTAAGTCTGACGTCACACACGACTTACGGGTCCAACGAAACATTTGTTCAATACGGTCTGTGGTTCAAAATGACAAAAACAGTGAACATTTTCATCATCACCTCCTTTTTTAGTGAGGTTTCAACAAGAACCCCCAAAGAAACCCGACGAGAACCTGACGTGTTCGGACGGGTATTTAGAACTTATGTTTAGGCTCGGGTTGGACTCAGACACATCAGCGTGTCAGCTGTTTCCTGTCTACAGTAAAACCACTCACTCTGAGACTCTGAAGTGTTCAAAGATCAGAGCTCTGCACTTCTAGTTTAGACACAAGTCAAAACTGTGTTATTATTATTATTTTTGAAATGTGGTGCAATACTTCAGATACAGGATTTTTAAAGCATAAAATATTGGAGATAAAGTCCACAGGAAGTAGCGTTAGTATCGCTAATCTGCAGCTTCACTTCAGTCCGTGCACTGTGTGGATGTAAACAGACACACGTGAGGAACTATCTCGCCTTTTTACTTTTAAAGAACGACTCAAACTGGATTAATAGCACGGTTTTGTGGACTGAATGTCATTAGTTGTGGAGGACAATTTCTATGGATCACATGGATGAGACGTTGCCCATAAATTTACCACTTTAGAAGAGGTAAGTTGGCTAATAAAGTCTTCTCATTATTATCGCTATATGCCGAGTTTGTATTTTGCGTCTCTTTGTTGTCGCCTAGTCAGAAATGATAAGTTAGCGAGTAATTTCTAAGTTAATACAGTGTTTTGAGTGTTTAGATATTTCTCTTTGTTGTGGACATAAATAGCGATGGGAGAATTTGTAATGTGGCGATATGGAAGAATAGCTACGGCAGATATCCAACAACTGGAAAACGAAAGAATGACAGTTTTTCCTCGCCCTTTCTATTGGTTTCTGATTTATTCAAACACCAGGTACACAACATTGCAACATTTTTACACGTAGATCAGTCGGGCCAAATCCGGTGCGACTGCGGCTCGGACCCGGAAATAGAATGATGACGTAGCGACTTACAAGCTGAATAGGTTCATTGTTTTTCCTGTGCATTTGACTCATCGTTTCAACAGACCCATCTCTAGATCTTGAGCTGGGTTTGGTCAGTACTAGGGCTCGAGGATTTTACCTTTTGTGCATTTTTTTTTGGTTGATGGGGAAACCAGACGGCCCGGATGAAACTCACAAACAGTGAAACTTACAAACTCCACAAAGAAAAGCTGTGAGGCAAGAATACGAACGCCTCAGCCACCGTGTCATAAATCTTCTTTAAACTGTTAATCATGTTGGGCCTATGTATGTACTTTTCCTTGCTGTAAACCCTAAATCACTGTACACAGCCTTCAGTGACTCTGAGTATATTTGCTTTTGTATTTGGCTGGACAGACAAGTCCATTTCTAAGCCCATTGTCTAGAAAAGCTTCCTAATGGCCTTTTTGCCAGACAGGTAAGAGCAGGACAAAAGAGCAGAGATCCTCGAGGGGAGCGCAGCCCGAGGAGAGACACAGGTGGACGGTCACGGCAAAGATTTATACTGTGCACGGAGTAAAGAACGGAAGAAAAATGGCTGCTGGTGGAGCGTCTCCGTGAAGCCAGTGAAACAGCTGTTCACCGAGGAGGGACGTGGTCAGGTACGACAGGCCTGCAAATAACCATCCTGCGCCCATCTGCTGACCTGGGACTGCGGGGCCCCGGGCTCTGGCCCCGTATGGAGGGGCCCCAGGGCAGAGAGGGCTGCTGACACTGCCACATGCTCCTGTTCTGTCACAGCGCTGAGCCTCTCCTCCACTCGCTCCTGTTCACTCTCTTGAGCTCAGAGCGGCTCCTCGGGGACTGTCTTTAAGTGTAACGCACAATACTTCCCCCAAACTTCTGTGATCATTTTTCATAAAATATCAGCCTGACCCCCTCCGTTTGTGTGAGGACGATAAATCAGGCTGTGTCTGCCCAGGATTGATTTAAAGTGTAACATTAAAAGTTGTGGCCAGGTTATGTTTGTGAATGAGAACTTTATGCATTAATATTGTTTTGAATTACACAAACAACACAGTCAGAAATAGTTACAACTCTGAAGCTGATGCAATCCTTAAAGGAGACGTTATCTACTGTATGTAGAATATACATGAGCAGAGCAAAGTTCATGCAGGTTTGAGTGATTCTGGACTGTTCAGCAAGGCTTGAGTGCTCAGAAAATGTGTTTTCAAACAATGTTTTCATCTGCCCTCTATCCCTGCCCACAGTATTTACTTAGGAATTTGTCAGACTCTACATAGAGTTAAAAAATGTCACATAGCAATAAAAAAAGCATAGACAAAAACCTGCTGCTTGAAATGCAGGGCCTGTCAGCTCTACAGTTTTGAACAAGAACTCAATCGACCAGTTATTATTATTACACCTTTTTATATTGTCTTTCATTATAAACAAAATGTAAAATTATCATCGTATTGTGTTTGTGAAGTTGTAGTGCATTGTTTTGTATCTCGCTTCTGTACATTCATGAAAAATGCTCATGTGGGAGTATGGGTAATGTAGATTTGTGGGTTTGTGGGAGTCTTGTACAGTAGGCGTGGCCTTGTACTCTTAACTGTAAGGAGGGTTCCAATAGGGCCTGGGCGAGATCAGAGATTGTAAGATCACTCAAACCTGCATGGATGAGTTATAAAACCACAGACTGAAAATTCAACCGCAGGTCCATCAACTTTATGCTTTCATTGTGTGCTTGAGCAAGGCACTTCACCCACCAGGCCTATATGTTTGAATGTGCTGTGTGAGAAATCTAATGTTATGAGACCCCTGGGTTTAATGATCCTTCTTCCCTGTGGCTTCTATGATCTTTGTGCAGATGGTGCTGTACTGCGCTCATCCATATCCAGTAACCGCTGCTTACACACGCCTATTAAGACTCACCTCAGAACCTCCGAGCCAAAGAACACTGCACAGAAAGTACCTGTAAACCTTTGTGATCCCTGAGATAAAGTGTTGTTACTAACTTTTTAAGAATGAGTTCATTAAACACGGCGAGAAAGTTTCCAGTGAAAATGACCAACAACAGGGATCAGGGGCCAGACTTGCTGCAACTGCCACCACAGCTAATTCCTCTCATTAATTCAGTGACTAATGGCAGAGTGGGATGGCATTTTAATGTAAGGTACCACTCCAGAACATTTATCATATTAAGGAGCGTATCAGTGATTTCCTGGCCATGCATCCTTGATGGTTTTTCCAGGAACAAATCAATATTGTTCTGTAATTGAGTGATGAGGAGGTTGAGGAGCGTGAACAGCCTAATCATAATTAAAGACATGCTCAACAAAAGCATCTGAAGAGCGTTGTGTTCTGGAGGCCGACTTAGGGCGACCATGTTTCCCTTATCAGGTTTACAAAAGGCACCATTACGGATAAATGTGTTCACTTAAAGGTCCGAGATTACACAAAATTGACTCTGGGCTTTAGGATATTAGAAAGTTGTTATTTTGTCAAAAACAGACCTGGAGTTGTGTTTTGTTGCACTCACACATGTTTGAGTAATCCTTTATTATTAGTCTGGCTACATCTCCAAAGCTCAAAATGCTCCGCTCCACCTTGTGATGTCATGAAGTGGTAGTTTTCAAGTTAACAACTACTACTTTTTACGTTTTCTTGAGTTGAGATCGGCAATTCCAGAGCTGAAATCATCCAAATGATTCTAGTGAAGGTGTGTGAAATATGTATGGAAGATAATGTTTCTATGGAAGATAATTTGTTCCATCAAATTTTGTTTTTTAAATACAACTCAATTTCTCATTTTTCATTTTTTAAATTTGAAAAAAGATGTTTGAATCATTTTTATTCAGAATTTTAGTTGCTGGAATTTTAAGTATACCTTTTCAGTAAGTTTCAAATTCAAAATAAAAATGTAGTTTTTTAAATATTCAATACAGATATTTTCAAGCCCTCGAAGTCAAAATTCAGAGTGAAAAATTTCGCAGCAAAGATTTTTTAGTTGCTGAAATTTTAAGTGTACATTTTAAAAAAAACAATATAAAAAATTCAGAGTGTAAAATTTGCAGAGAAAAAAAAATGCAGCAAAGATGTCAAGGCAGAAGCAATCGATCCAGTGTGAGTGAGGAGGACAGAAGCTGTTTCCTATTGGTCGTTCTCATTTGTGGGCGGGGTTTACACTTAAAAAATCTAAGTAATTAGGTTTTAATGAGGCAAATTTTGACCAATCAGATCACGTCACTGCACCATTTCCTGTTTGTTACTAAGTTAGATCGGATCACTTTTTATTTATCGATTGCTACTGCCTTGGCATCTTGGGTCTTTGCTGCGATTTTTTTTCACACTCTGAGTTTTCATGGTTGAATTTAAGGGTTTGAAAATATTTGTGCTGAAAATTTCAAAGGTTTTTTTTTATATTCATTTTTTTAAATGTACACTTTCAGAATTCAGAATAAAAATAATTCAAACATCTTTTTTCAGAGTTAAATAATTCAAAGTGAGAAATTCAACAGCATTTAAAGTTTAAAATCTGATGAAACAAATTATCTTCCATAGTTTCCCATTTGAGAGAAGAACACAGCATTGTTTTGTGATTTTAATGTATTTCTTATTCTGTAAAGCACTTTAAATTACTTTGCGTACGAATTGTGCTATACAAATAAACTTGCCTTGCCTTGCCTAAATATGCAGGATTTGTGTGTTAAACATGTGTGAATGAAACAAAACACAACTCCAGGTCTGTTTGTGATGAGGAAACATTATAACATAGATCAGAAAATTGTGTAATATCCTTTGAACATGACAACATTTGGATAATAGGTATTTAGTGCATAGAAACAAATAATAAATATGTTTTGTTTTTTTCAAAATAGATCTTAAGACCATTCCACTGATCCACATTTATTTGTTTGTTTATTATTTATTGCACAATGAAATGTCAAATGAGCACTTCCTGTATTATTACATGAGATCACAAGGTGGAACACAGCAGAACACAGCCTAAATTTGCAGGGCTGTGTGTGTGAATGAAGCAAAACACAAATCCAGGTCTGTTTGTGATGAGGAAAAAACATTATAACGTAGTGTAAAATACCAAATAATAATAATTATTATTATTATTTGTTTCAATCATTTAACAGACCAGGCATTTATTTGAGACCAGGCGGTAATTTGGGGCAGGCGATTCATTCCTTCCTCACAAAAATCTTAAAAAAGCTCAACAAAACTGGGAAAATATAGTACTCAAATTATTTTAATCAGTGTGATATAATTTAGGCGACTTTCTATACAGACGTAGGCAGTTCACTTGAAAGGTTACAACAAAATTTCTACTAAGTGGGAGTTTTGACATTTGAATGCGACTCCTGAATTACAGAAAGTCATTAAAACCCTCCGGCAACTTGCAGACATTTCTTTAGCGAATTAAAACAAATGACAGATTTCCTGCTTTTATAGCCTACAATTAGTTTTTCATTGATTTCAAATATAGTTTATTTGAAAAGAAGGATTTTGTTCTCGGGCTGTCTCTTGCTGGGTAAATACTACGGTGCCAGAGCCTCTCAAACAGATATGCTGCGTATACTAGTATGTGTGTTGGTTAAAAGGGAGGGAGTGCATGTAGAATTTAAGATTTCATAAAAAAAAAAAAAATCTGTGTCGAACACCATTATAATGTTGTTTTATTCTTAATTACAAAAGCATTTAAGCTGTTTGTGTTGTCATTTGGTGTTCGAAAAGCAGAATGAGCAACACACTTTTGGTTGCCTGAGCTTTCACATGAGCCAATTGCCCGTCCATATTGGTATTTTGCAGTTACGTCATGCAGCATGTGTGTCTATGGCAGAATGTTCATCAGTTACTATGGTGACGCAAAGTTCACACTAGCAAACGCTGTCAAACAAGCTTTTAGACTGTCTGAAACTCAAGAAAAATACGTGGATTTTACGTGTTTGAGTTTCAAGATGAGAAAAACCAGGCTTAACTGTAAATCTTTTGGTTAATTCTCGTGAGTTTGTGACTGTAAATGCAATGAGAGGGACTTTTTAACAGCAAAAATCATCTCTCATGACAGACTGAGTAACAGAACTTCAGACGTAGCAGTGCCTTTAGTTAGCTACACTGCAAAGTTTCTGATTTGGCCAAGATTTAAAAACTTATATCAGGTTATTCATCTTGTTTTCAGATTTATTATCTACTTACTAGTTCTGAAACTGCTTCATTCTAGTCTACACTGGAAAAAAAACAATATCTAGGTAAATTAAAATAACTTAAATTAAGAACATTTGACTTTATTTGAGGAGATTCAGCTTGACAAGTAGAATTATCTACCAGTGGAATAAGTGTTTGTTTCTTAATTCAAGCGAGAGGGGAGCAAGCAGAGTGAGAACATTCATCAGGGCACAAGAAGAACTGTTTTTTTCAGCGCTTATAGTTTATGCAAATGAGCTAAGTAGTTTTAAGTTTGGTTTCTGTGGAGCATCAGTCCTGCGTAATGTTGTTGCAGCACGTACATTAGACTCGGCGTTTATTTGGAACCAGCCTTTATTTGGTATTTTACGGTAGAGAAAAAATAGCATAATATGGGCCCTTTACAGCATAGCAAAATAAAACACACACACACGGTCCAGCTACAAAAATTGTTCATTAAAATAATTGTCCACTTCAGCGTCTGCGTCTGAAATGTCAAACGCTCATAATCCACGCTCGCACTCACTTAACTACAGCGACAGAACGTTCAGTGCTCCTCACACACAAAGATGGCCTCTCTTTGCTCCGCGACAACCGTCAAAGCACAAAGAGCCTTTAATATTCGCAGAAGAAGAGGTAAACACGCCTGCATCACGTTATGTGCTGACTCCCTCAAATCATTTGTTTTATGCACACTAGGCCTTGAAGTTTGGGAGCAGCTTGTCAGTGATGATAGAATTGAGGTAAATGGTGTCGATGGAGAAAACAACAACTTTGCTGAGGTCCCCACTTTGCACTGTTTAACACAAAAAGGCACTTTTAATTGTATCGATTCAGCCATAGAAATGTGGAATTCAGCCATAGAAGTGTGGGAGTCAGCAGTGTTAGTGTCTCCTAATGCAGCCAAAAGGAGCGCGGGATCTGAAAGGCTCTGAGTGCAGACGGAACAATCACGGCGCACTTTAGTTTTGCATGATCCGACACAAAGGAGCAAACTTCCACGGAGCGAAAGTGCATATTGTTCAAAGATGTGGGAATGTCATTAAGAGTTCACACAAGCTCGTAGATATAAAGTTTATGTCTTATTGTGGAACACGCATCGTTTAACAGAAGGAAAGAGCTGCAAATGAAAAGTCTGTGGTAGAAAAAAGAAAATAGTCATAGAAAATAGGAAAATGATTATATTAAAGCAGACCTATTGTGCTTGTGTCTGCTCTATAGTTATAATCTGTGGCACTCGTGGATCTTTATGTTATAATTTAAACATTTTAAAGCACAATATTCATCTAAAATGACAAGCGTGCTGACTTCTGCTTTAGAAAACTGTGGTGTCCAATGGGAGCTGACATCACGGTAAACGTCATCACAACAAAGAGCCAGGATGTTGTTGGACCCTGCAGAGCAAAGTAAGTACAGAGTAGTGGGCCTGTACAGTGGTGGTGAAAACAGGAATTGATCAGCAAAATGGCATTTTGAAAATAAGCGATGAAATATTACTCAAACCACATAAATCATAAGTTTCCATCACAACAAACTGTAGGTATAATTCCAATCAGGACTGTGTTGTTAGCCTATAAATACTAAAAGAGCAGTTTCTATATTGTTTTTTCTATATTGTTATTATTATTGAATATAAATGCAGCAAATTTTGCGCTAATTGTATTGAATTGTTTGTCGTATTTGTAGCGGTATATTGTGCTTAAAAATGTTTTATCGTGACAGACTTAGGTCATGGGATGAAAGGCCTTTCCATTCGTGTTCACTCCCTCATATTAGACAAGGCAAGTTTATTTGTATAGCACAATTCATACATAAAGTAATTCAAAGTGCTTTACAGAATAAGAAATACATTAAAATCACAATTCAAACTAATCAAAATATAAATAATCACTATAAAATTTTTAAATAGAGATGGGACCTTAAATTAGAGAGAATTAGAGAGAAGAGAAGAGTGCAGAATGAAAAATGAAAACCTTTCAGTCATATGCACAGCTAAAGAGAACCGTTTTTAGCCTGGATTTAAACAGAGTCCGAGTCTGTCTCACATGTTCAGACTATTCCATATTAACATTAGCTACTCTTCTCTCCATCAGCACACAGCAGGACAGTCCTCCAGCCAGGTCGTCTGCAAGACCCTCAACAGGTGTAAATAGTGGTGGTCGGAGTGACCGGTGTCACCGATTGGACTGGCAGCCTCGCTCCTGTCAGTCTGCCCCAGGGCAGCTGTGGCTACAACAGTAGTTTAACACCACTGGGTCTGGAGTGAATGAAGAATGCTCTGTTAAAAATGCTCTGTGAAGTGTCTTTGGGGACATGTGTGTGTGAAAAGTGCTATACAAATAAGGTTACCTTACTTTACCTAAATCAGTGTTTGGTTGCAATACTTTCTCTTCTTCTAGACAGATTATAAAAGAAACAGTTCACTCCTCATTGTAGAAATGCAGCAAAATTTCTACTACCATATTTTTCGAACTATAACTTTTTTTCAGGGTTTGGGTGGTCCTGCGATTTATATATTGCATTTTTCACACTGACAGCCCATAGACCATATATTTGAATCCTATTTATGAATCAAAAATGAAAAAACAAATCGTTATCCGTTTTTTTCATTTTGGTTTTAGAGACAAATAAAGAAAAGAGTTGTTTTTTCGTTTTCTTATTTTTGGTTCCATATTGGAAAACAAACAAACGAATGATACACGGATTCTTCTCTGTTGGGTTGTTTTTATTACTATAACTTCTATAACTTGCCTTTCAAGATGAAATGTCGGTTCTTGGTCTCTGATTTTATCAAATAAATTTCCCCCAAAAAGTGCGACTTATACATGTTTTTTTCTTCTTCATTATGCATTTTTTGGCTGTGACTTATAGTCCGAAAAATACGGTAATTGTAATGATAAAGAAGCAATGCAGTCCAAAACTCCAAATGACGCATGATTAAATGGCCCAGATCTTATTCCACAGCGGTAAAAGCAGGTGAGAAGGTCATGAGGAGAAGAACATCCCGTGCCCTGAGTCTGAGCTTTTCTCACCTGTGCACCAATTTTTGGTTGCTTTTCAAACTCATGTTCTCTATTTAGAAAAGCAGAAAGCAACTTGTATTTTAGAACAAGAAAAACAAGTCCATGAAAATCTATCTCCGCAAATTTATTTTAACATGGTCTATGCTTACAGTCTGACTTACAGCCAGCTCCTGCTCCTGGTACAGGGACATACTGTACATACGGGGACCCCAGACCCCATAATCCCAGAGCGTCAAGCCACAGGGACATGTTTGAACGCCTTCTCCAGATCCATCATCTCATCTGATCCAAACTGATCCAGATATTATAAACCGAATAAAGTAACTCGAGCAGCAATATGGAAAACAAGTGCTACAGAAGGCCTTCAGAATCAGCAGTGAGCCACAACCAACACCTGATCCTATATGTATCTCTGGACCTGTCTCATATTAACATTTGTATCCGAGCATCTCCAGTCTGGCGTCATTACTGTGTCCACACGAAGACGATCCAGACGACGTTCCTCCCCGATGAGAGACAGCCTCATCCTTCTGCCGTGACACGCGCCGCTGTGTGGCTGCTTCCGCCTCAGATCTATCATTTTAATGGAGAAGTCGTCAAAGCTCCAGATTATTTGAGGGATAAATGGATCATGTGGTGTTGGTTTTGTATTGAGCGGATGTCACTGTGCGCAGACTCACTCTTTCAAGATGAATGTACAAAGAGATGCAGTGACCTACTGTACGGAGCTTCCTGTATGAGCAGACAGAAGCTTCATGTGTGGATTAGGTCCTGGTGTTAGATGAGCATCTCCAAAGCCCATGAGGACCACCAATCTGAAAGATACATTGAGCTGTTGCTGCTGTTGGACCTGGTGAGCTGAGGCCACACTAGACTGATCACAATAATTACAATATAGACTTATCGTTTAACATATAGTGTCTAGAACAATATATTTTGATACCCAATATTTGTTGTGTGCATGTTTTTGTTGCAGTAGTGGGGAGGTTTCTGCTGGGTTTTATGTAATAAGGCAAAGTCTGAGCTGTAGAGGGATCAAAAAGTAACTTCAAGGACAAATTATTGGTTCATTCTGTAGATGAACATCTCCAAAGACCTTGTGGACCACCAATCCGAAAGACACGTTGAGCTGTTGCTACTGCTGCTGTTGGACCTGATTACAATATAGACTTATCGTTCAATATATGGTATCTAGAACAATATATTTTGGTACCCTTTATTAATCATGTGCATATTTTTGGTGCAAGAGTAGGGAGGTTTCTGCTATTTTTATGTAATGAGGCATGAACTGTGGAGGGGTGAAAAAATCCTCCAGGACTAATTATTTGGTGTAGCTCAGGATTTCTACACAGCAAAAACTGGACGGTTAAAATTTCAGGGTAAAATATTTCAAAGTTGTTTTTAACACAAAAAGTTTCAACTATTTGAAAGTTAAATGGGGGTTTGAGTTGGGATTATTTGCTACAGTTGATATGGTTGAAGTTCATTCACCAAGTTCATTCCACTAGTGTTAATTTGGCATCTTCCACCCAACACTTCAAACTTGTAAGAGAACACCAGAGAACACTAACTAAAATAAAGTGTAAAAATAAAACACCTCTGTGTGTTGTTTAGCTAAATCAGGATAACCCTACAAAGTGTATTCTGTTTACTCTCAAAACTTTAATATAACTCTTGATTTTGGTGTTAAAGAGGAACTTTGGTCCAACATTACTTAACTAACTTTTTCAAAAATGTCAAATTAACTCTAGAACAAATTGGACTCTATAAACCCTGAGAAAATGTTAAAAAAATTTTCTGTGAGTCAATTTTAACGCTCCATTTTTTCCTATGTAATTATACTGTTTGTAAAAAAAAAAAAAATCTGGAATTGTCCTGCTTCATTTTTTTTTAAAGTTTTACCAATGGCATAAAGTAGTTTCAGTATTATCGTTTATTGTTTATGTCTTTGTAGTGGTATATCGTGCCCACCAGGTGTAAATCTGTCTTTGGTCACAATATTTTTCATTTTCTCCACTTCTAGATAGTTCAATAATTTATTAATACCGAAGGAAAGTGATAGTTCGACAGCAGCAACATAGAAAAGATATTTATTTATTCACAAAACATCCAAACAATCAAAATAATTCATACATTTTTATGGACGCTTTGTAAACGGGAACTCTCCAGAATCTCCCTTAGCTTATAGGAGGGGCCCCAGATAAACACAAAACAAACACATACCCTCAACCTATACAGCCCATTTGATATTAAAGTTAGCGCTCCATCCTCCTGCAAACAATTCAGTTTAGATTACTCAAGTATAATTGGTCAAATGCAGGTCAAAAGTATACAGTAATACCTAAAACCTACAGCAAACCTCTTTTTTTAGTCATATATGTTTTGACCATTTAATTTGCACAAATAATTATGGTGATCTGACCTTCTGACCAAAGTCCCTAAAGGGTCACGCCTCCCAGGTTTGGAACCACTGACCTAGAACACAAAGCAATCAGACATTGATCCTGCTCCAAAAACCACAATGTTTACAGCTTTTTTGGCTAGTGAATCCTTCCACACAGAAACACTTTGAAGAACAGAACTACTCCAAGATCAGAGTTGAATCGCGACCATAGACAGTGTAAAGGAGTGGACTAAGGGAGCGAATTAGGTTGAGTTCCAGATTAGGAATAGATTAGGAAAAAATAGCAAAATGAAATCACCAGGATCATGTAGAGCGGGTTAATACGAGCATTTTAAGACCAACATGAGGAGCCTGACAGCAGTAGTTACAGAAATGAGCGACGTTTATTCAATACAAAATGAACTGGAGTTGGAAGATAATTTGTTCCATCAGATTTTGAATTTTAAATACCGCTGAATTTCTCCCTTTGAATTTTTTAACTCTGAAAAAACATGTTTGAATTATTTTTAGTCTGATTTTAGTTGCTGAAATGTTAAGTGTTCCTTTTCAGACTGTTTAAAATTCAATGTAAAAAAAAAAATCACCTTTTAAATATTCAGCACAAATATTTTCAAGCCAAATAATCAAAATTCAGAGTGTGAAATTTGCAGTGAAAAAAAAAAATTCCAGGAAAGATCCAAGAGGCCAAGGCAGAAGCAATCGATCCAAAGTGAAACAGGAAATGGTGCAGTGAAGCGCTCTGATTGATCAGAATTAGCCTCATTAAAACCTCATCTCTTTTATTTGCTAAGTGTAAACCCCGCCCACAGATGACAACGGCCAATAGGAAACAGCCTCTGTCCTCCTCACTCACACAGGATCGATTGCTTCTGCCTTGGCGTCAAATCTTTCTCTGCGAATTTTACACTTGAATTTGAGAGCTTGAAAATATCTGTGCTGAATAGGGATGTCCTGATCTGATATTCCGATCCCACCCTTTTATGAGTATCGGACAGTATTGAATTCAGTCACGTAATTGGACCGATCCAATTTCACATGTTTTTGCAGAATCAAAAAAATCAAAACGCCACAATGTCCGCTGTGTGGGACTTGTCAACATGCAATTGCTGCAAACAAACAGTTTCTCATGGAGGAACCAGCAGAGCCACTTTAACACTACCAATTTGATTCGTCACTTACAAAAGAATCAGACGAGTTTGAGATTTTCAAGTGCAAAGCCACAGCAACAACACTGGTGGAGTCATTTCAAAGAAGGTAAAGCAGGTAAGGCTTTCGTCGTCTAATGGACTTTTTGGGTACGAACTCCCTTCACGATGCTACATTATAGAGACAGCGCTACCGGAGCTATTAAAAAAAGGTAAGAGTACTTCTTAAAAAAAAATCAGATCGGATCAGAAGCCAAAAAATCTTCATCTCTAGTGCTGAATATTTAAAAGGTGACATTTTTATTTTAAATTTCCAACATATTGCAAAAGTACACTTCAAATTTCAGCACCTAAAATTCAACATCTGTTTTCAGAGTTATAAAATTCAAAGCGAGAAATTTAGCGGTATTTAAAATTCTAAATCTGATGGGACAAATGATCTTCCATAGTTGAAGCTGATGGAGCCAGAAGCGCCCATGCTCACTCCACATTGTATATACGCGTATCATTGCTGATCAATTTGCACATTTTGTTTTTTGTGCATCTTTGAAGCGCCACTAAATCAAGGTTATTGTGTTCATTTATATCTCACTGGTCTTCTGCACGGGCCTTTGTGTGGTGCTGTAAATGTATAATGTATAATGTATAGAGCAGAGGGATCATGAGGAGGCTAATTACGGCCCCCTCTGCGAGTTCAAGGCAATAGAGCCGTCATCAGAAGAAAACCCAGGACCGCCACTGTTTAGTTCAAAGTGCAACAAATTGGATTGTCCTCCAGTATTTTGGCTTTCCGCAAAAGTGTTCACCACAGCACATCTGATGAATCTCTAATTTGCTCATAAGCACTGCACGGGGGCACAATGGCTGCATATTACTTCGACCGTAGCCGGTGAAAGTACTACTAATTGCATGTGGGATTTGGATCTCCAGTCCCCCAGTGCGGTGCTGCGGTGCGGGGAACGGGTGTAGGAGGAGGGGGGGCAGGTGGTTGTGGGGGTACCGGTGGAGTTGTGCTTGCTGAAGCTTGACAGAGCTTTGTAGTGAATGATTGTTCTCCAGACAGCTGACGGAGGGAGAGTGAACAGAGCACAGCCAAAGCCCAAAAGGATACGAGGCCGCACCATCAAAGTCCGGCAGCTACTTCATGTGTCAGGGAAAGCTTAAAGGTCCTATATTATGCAAAGTGGACTCCTGTGAGCTTTAAGCCGGGTTAGAATGCTGTTAGCTCATCAAAAACGGACCTGGAGTTGTGTTTTGTTTCATTCACACATGTTTGAGTAAGTCTTTATTATTCGTCTATCTGCATCTCTAAACCTCAAGCTCTTTTTGGGTCAGTATACAGGGATGATTTTTAAGTTTTTCCCCAAATTCTGTCATCTTAATTTACTACAAACTCATCCACTGCCCATTTTATCACAACGTAATCACTTACATATTAAAATTTCACATTCATGGGTAACCCGAATATTATCTTATTGGCCTCCTCCAGTCAGGACGGTCTTGGGCAAGGCCGGCTGGTATCAACTCATTTGGTTTTCTTCCCCACCCCTTCTCTATGCCTTTGCAGCTTTGCCCCACCTAGCATGATGGGTAGGTCTGTTGTATTCAGCACCACGTAAAGCTGGGCAAAAAATTATAGATTTTGTAATAAAAAACTCGATTCATGATTCGATTCGACCGTATAGCAGCATCCAAAACTTTCACCATGTTGTAAAAACCTCTCTTCTCCACCGAATAAACTGGAAGCATTTCATATGGTAAACAGTAGGGATGGGCATTCAGTGAAATTTTCTTAATTGATTGCTGGGAGAATTAAAGATTGATCGATTAATCATTAAAGTTTTTTGTATTAAAATCATCATTATTACTAATCTGCATAAACATAAAACAACATATAAATCATAAAAACTATAGAGCCACATCAGCCCGTTTGACATTAGAATGTGTTTAATGCAGCTTTGGCATGTTTGTCTTACAGAAACAAAACTTAAAACTGCATGGCTAATTTGCATAAACTGTAAATGCTGAATAAAAAGCAGCTCTTTCCTTGTGCGCTGATGCGGTCAGCTTCTGATGGACTAAAGGACACGACTCAGTGGATTATATGAGCGTTCTTTCTGTGACAGAGATTTGTTTCTGCTTGTGCCGTTCTCGAGGGAACAGGAAGTGCACTATGGAAAGCTTATAGGAAGTCTTGGCGAATGCGCTGTATAAGAAAAATCTTAAATATCTATTTTCCAAAAAAATATATATATATATTTGATTTGCCAACTCAATTTTTATTTTAAATAGATTTTTTTTTTTTGCCCAGGCCTAGCACCACGTGGCTTCAGGATCCGGATGGCTGCTTGTCTACGTTGAATCAACTCAACTCCCCTCCCCTGCCCGGTTGCAAGTCTAGTCATTATGTCTATACTGTGTTTTGGCTATGTGCTGATGTCGCCAAGGTGTTTTTTGTGTGTACTGTTTCCAAACTATGCCCCGGACTTGGGCACGATCTGGGGGCTGTTCTCTTTTGTGTTCTCCTCCCCCTATCCTCATGTTATGTTGCATTGTTTCTTCTTCTCCCTGTCTTCCGGTCCAGTCCACGTCAAGTATGTGTTTGTAAATGTACAGACGGGGTGACAGGTCCAATTTCAATTCCTTTGTATGTCTTGTACATGTGAAGAAGTTGACAAATAAAGGGATTAATTCATTCATTTTTAGGCATCTGGTACGCACAAACAAAATATCAGCCAATGCTGAAGATTTAAGATTCCAATAAGGTAAAAAGAGCAAATATCAGTCTATCTCTAGATCATGAAGCGATATTTTTGAAGTTAACAACCTTTTGTCATTAGTTCAGTAGAGATTTGCAGTTCCAGGACTGAAATCATCCATTTAAGAGAAGAACTCAGCCTAAATTTGCAGGGCGTGAGTGAAACAAAACACAACTCCAAGTGCGTGATATGATGTGATGAGGAAACAATATTATAACGTCAATCAGAAAATAGCATTGAATAGGCTGTTTAAACTCCTCCACACTGTCCAGTCCATTTGAATAAAGGAAAAAGAGCTCAGATTCTGTGTTTACACCTGTGATGTGGAGGACGAAGCCGTGATGATGCCGTAACTCTGACAGGTTCCATCAATCATAAGTTCCTCCACAGTTAACTAACGTTGATATTAGCCTAAATAGGACACATCTGTTTGTAGCGGCACACACTCTCTCTCTGACTTTTAATTAATCCTCAAGTTGTTTTATTTTTAGGCGCAGGGTTCTTATTTGTTGCTGCTCCTGCACATGAGCCGAGATGTAAATGGGAGCCTGGGTTTGTTCACAGCGAGGGGCTGCGCTGTGCTGCGATTGGACACAAACACAAACAGGCTCAAAGTCAAAGCAAACAGCGGCAGTCTCCTCCACGGCCTCCCGAGAGCTCTGTCCTCTGCTAATACAGGCATGAGCTATCGACGTATCAGGAACAATAGTGCTGTAGTGATGGACTCTTTCTGACCCCAAGATCCAACTCGTTTCTGTAGTTTTCCAGCAGAATCTATCCCCAGTTAAAGCTCCTATATTACACACAGTTGACTCTTGTGAGCTTTAGCCATGTAATATTGTTGTTTTTTTTAGTGCACTGAAAATTAAAATGCAATATTTCTGTCATAAAATTCATAAGACTGAATTCATATTTAACCTCTTACTGCCTAAATTTATATAGATGTATATAAAAATGTGCTGTCTGTGGTTTTGCCTTTAAGTAGATGGTAAATTAAATTGAGATGATTAATTTGACTATAGCAAAAAATTAATAATTTGTGTATGTTGCAAATTTGCTTGAAACAAGTGCTTGCCAAAGGTTCCTTGGAAGGTACTGCACATACTCTAACCCAGGCATGTCCAAACTATGGCACGGGGGACAAATGTGGCCCTCAGACAAATTGTTTTGCCCCTCAGGCTTCCAGATGAATTGGCCCATACTACCCATACTAGAGCAAGTAATACTTTGTACTGCATGTTTTTGAAATCAACCTTGATCAAGCAGATTTTGTGTGTCCTTTTGAGGGTCTAAGCATGAACAAAGGTCTAGTGGATCATTTAAACCTGTTATAAATACACCGATTTGAATTACTTCTTGTTTTGACCACCAGTCTATGACCCTCGATCGGCCCTCACGCTGCTCTGTATTTTAACATGTGGCCCTTGATGAAAATAGTTTGGACATCCCTGCTCTAACCAGCATTGGGGGAATGCAGCCACTATCTCAGCTTATGTCATGATCTAAATGGTTTGTTGCGTATTTGTGACACTGGGCATTAAGGGGTTAATTTAAATAGGTGAAAAAAACAGTTTCATTTGACATACATACATACTTCATTGATAGATTTTTTATTTTATCAGTTCATTGTACCTATATAATACCAGGGTCTTTACTTTACACTTACTTTAAGACTCAAGGGTTTATGGGAAAAGTGCACTGATTTGTTATTGTTGTAGAGAGGCAGGAAAAAAAGTGTGTTAAAAATGAACCGAAATCTGAAATTAAAAGTCGCCCAAAGCTAAATTGAATGTGAGTGCAACAAACATTACCTCCTCAAAAACACACCTGGAGTTTTGTTTTGTTTCATTTACACATGTATGAGTGATCCTGGTTTATTAGTCTGTCTACATCTCCAAGGCTCAAAATGCTCTGTTCCACCTTGTGATGTCATGAAGTGAGCTTTTTTTTTTTTTACTTAACATCTCCTTTTACCTTTACTTCAGCAGAGATTGGAAATTGCAAGAGCTGAAACTATCGAAATGATTCTAGCGAAGACGTACCAAGTTTAAAAACACAGAGAAGCACTTCCTGTATCACCATATGACATCACAAGGTGGAACAGAGTGTTTTCTGTTTAGCCTAAATATGCAGGGTTTGTGTGTTAAACATTTGTGAATGAAACAAAACACAACTCCAGGTCTGTTTGTGATGAGGAAAAGACATTAGAACAAATCAAAATGTCAGAATATGGGCCCTTTAAAGATTCATTGTGTAACTTTTCTGATAGGGGAGTTTGTCACCTGCTTATGTCAGTTATTTCTTTGCCTGAAATGTTCCACTGTATGGTATTAAACATATCTGTCTCCATGGTTTCAGAAAAACTGCGACACCACGTTTTTTTCAATGCATTTTACCACTTGATCAAAAAGATAATTAGTCTTGGATTTTGCGTCTTTAGAAAAACATTACACATTCTTTGACTTCTTTAAATGTTCACAGACGGTAAAGATGCTTTCCTCAAACAAAAAACACTCCGACGTTCCACATTCTTTGTCTTTACATCGGGGGTTCCAGTCTGAGCAGAAGGCGCAGAACAAATCTTGGTTTTAGACATTTTCTAAAGAGAAGCGTTGTATTCCCCCGACTCCCGGTTCAAGGGCAGGTCTGAGCGCGGCTGCCCCAGACTCGGGCTTCAGATTGGGGGGGACTCCTGTGCGTTGTCCCTGGTTACAGCCCGAACATCACAACACTTTGGCTTAAACCTTGACTGTCCTTGCCTCCCGCGACCTCCCGACCCGTGTCCTCTGATCCCGCTTTACCTTTGGACCTCCTCTCCTCTTGTTGCGTCAGATAAACTTGTTGCCGTTGGAGGCTTTAAGGGTTAGACAACACACAGTCACTTTTTGATGAAATTGTACATTATTGTTCCCATATTTTGCATTATTCTGTTTTTGTTTAAAGGTCCTACCTATATTACGCTACTTTCTGATCTGTTTTTGTGTTTCCTCATCGAAAACATACCTGGAGTTGTGCTTTGGATGATTTCAGCCGTGGAATTGCCGATTTCTTCTGAACAAAAGATCAAATTCATGACCTCACAAGCTGGAACGGAGCATTTTGACCTTTAGAGATGTACACAGACGAATAATAAAGGATTTCTCAAACGTGTGTGAATGAAATAAAACAAAACTCTGTATGTTTTTGATGACGTAACAACATTCTAACGGTTTAAAGATAGCGTAACTAGATTTTCCAAATGCTAAACTGGGACACACCTGGGTTAGTTTGGTTGGTATGAATAAAATTGTAAAAAGAGCTGCATTTTTTTGGTTTATGGTCATTTGCAAACACGAATTTCTGTATTTTGGCAAAATAAATGGTGATTAATTCTCTTTACAGTTGGCGGGGATCAGATTAGTCAAAAATTGTGATAGTCCTAATCTTAGTTTAGTCCTGGTTTAGATCAAATTGGTCAAACATATGTACATCTTGGATATTTCTTGTATTAAACTGGGACAAATCAGTGGTTTTGGATAAATCTGCTGGGACAGGGGACACAGGGCTCAAAACTGGGATTGTCCCGGGTAAAAAGGGACGTCTGGTCACCCTAACCAACGGTAACAAGGGGAATATAGTGTCATTTGTTGAGCTAAAATACAGAAAACTTTGCTTGGAAATGACAATAAGACTCGGATGACCAGATATTCAAAATGACTGGGACACACTCAGGTTAGGGTGGTTGATAATTTAAAAAATGTAAAAAGAACGTGTAACATTGTTCTTTTTCAACTCACATTGCTGTATTTAATCTGAGGGACTGCTGTCATCTCTCTTTTTTTTATGCTCATTTTCAAGCATGGTTTTCTGTATTTTAGCTAAAAAAGGACAATATATTGGCCCCTTTACAGTTGGTGGGTAACAATTTAGTCAAAAATAGGGACAACCTGGACATTTCTTGTAGAAAACTGGGACAAATCAGTGGTTTTGGATAAATCTGCTGGGAAAGGGACACAGGGCTCAAAACTGGGACTGTCCCAGGTAAATAGGGACATCTTGTCACTCTACTTAAAGATGACAAGAATCGATTTTGTATAATCTACGCCCTTGAATTACTTTTAATTGATATTTTACCTTTTATAATTTAAAAGAAAAAACAGACATATTGCACATAGAAAAGTACATACGTAACTACAGATATGTGTCAAAAATATGAATATTATTAAGCTATGTAATGTGGGCAATCTGGGCAAAAAAAAAAATCAACTGACCTGTTGTAGTTCCAGCTAAATCTGTTCTTTCTGGTCAGATTGTGTTCAAATAAATATCAGATTCAAGTTTATTAGAGCTTCAGACAGTATCACTATCAGTATTATTTTGTCTCCACACACATTGCAAAAAAGCTTCACCGAAATTTAAGATATAAACACTTAAATCTATCAGAAAATGACTTAAAAGTAGTGAAATGATCTGTCCATGCAACAAGATTTTATTTTACTTGACAAGTTCTCTTAAAATAAACAACCTCTAAACTAGAATTAAACAATCTAATTAAACAAACTAGTAAATCGATAATACATCTGAAAACAACATGAATAACCTGATATAAGTTTTAAAATCTTGGCTCATGTTGTTTGCGTCTATTTTGAGCAGCTCCAGGATGTTAATGATCAGCTAAATGTTGTGTTTAAGTCAGGTTCTGGTGAGATGTTTTCCCCTGAGCTTCTCCTTTGACTCTGTTTATGAAGCAGTCACACTTCTGCTCTTCTGTTAATCCACTCTGTTAATCTCAACCGAGTTGGGGGTTTAGGGCGAGTCTTCAGAGCCAGGTCACACTCAACGAGCCAGTGCTGCGTCTTTACCTACGGAAACTTTTTAGAAGACAGAACAAGAGCAAAACTACATAAAAATATGAAGCTTTTTGTAGTTTCTGAAAATATTTATCACAATATTAAACAATCTGCCCATTCTCACATGGCTGGTGTTCTAATCCGATTCAAAACTATCAAATTCTTGTGTTAAAAAGATTATATAAGTGTTTAGATACACCAGGACATGAAGTCATTGTAATATTTTTATGAGGTGACTGTGTTTTGCTCTTAAAGTTCGTTTCATCTATTTTCAGAGCATCATTTATAACGTGTTCAGAGTTTAGTGCTTCTCTCATTAATCCAGCCAAAATCCTCACTGTTTTCAGCCCCCTGTGTTATTATTAATGAGTTAATATAGTTTTACCATGCTTTTCTCTCACTGGCTAATCCTTTGGACAGGGCCGTCAACAGAAATATGGGGGCCCGGGGCATGAAGCCTCACATGGGCCCCCCGCTAATATAAATGGATGGGGAAAGGGTCCAATTCTGCGCCTGGGATAACAGACTCCTGACAATCACGCCCATCAGAATAAAAGAACAATAATAAAACTTGATAAGGCCTCTCTGTCCCGACTAGTGGTCACTCCAGGTACTGCAGCTTTCACAATTTTCACAAAGGTTGGATTTTGTAGGAATTCTTTTCTATTTTCACAACATAAACTTAATAATAATAAAACTTAACAATAATAATAATAATCCTCAAAGTGCAGAGGGGTTCATAGGGGGGGTCAGGTGCTCTGAGGATTGGGCAGCACGCTGCCCCCGCGACCCAGCCGGATTAAGCGGGAGAAGATGGATGGATGGATCCTCAAAGTCCACATTACTTGAGGAAGTAAATGCCCGTGAGCTGCAGTACCTGGAGCATCCACAATTTTCACAAAGGTCGAATTTTGTAGGGATTCTTTTCTATTTTCACAACATAAACATAAAATAATAATAATAATAATAATAATAATAATAATAATAATAATAATAATAATAATAATAATAATAATAATAATAATAATGTTTAATTATGATTATAATTATAATTAAACATAAAATCCTCAAATTCCACATTACTTAAGGACGTAAATGCAGAGAGAGAATTATTTTTGGGGCCATGAGCCAATAAGCAGAGGCCATTGAAAACAATATGATGCCATTTTGGGTTCACCTTCACATTTGATTAGAGTTTTGTGATCCCAACCTGATCAGACAGGACACAGTTCCAGACTAAATATGGCAAAGTACAGGAAAAGCGTGTAGTTTTTAAATTTGCATCCTGCTGTTTTGTCACCTACATTCACTATCTGTGTATCGTCATGAGACTGGTTTGGTTCGCTGTTACATTAAAGGTGAAAGGACACTTTATTGCCCCCATAGGGAAAGTTGTCCTTTGCATTTGACCCGTTCTTCAGAGCTACTGGAACAGCGCATTGCAGTTTAAAAATATGAAAAATATTCTAAGCAGATCTGTTGTGCAAAATCAACTTTTCACATCTTTTAACCAGGTTGTAGCTGTTTCTTCTTCTCCTTTACCCTCTGGAGTTGAATTTGGAGGGATTCACCTTCATCTCACCTTTGGGTAACAGATAAGCATGTGTTTATGTCAATCATCACCCATCTTTGCACTGTTTTCCTCACGACCTTGTATGGAACTGTGATACTTACAAGAGGTGAGACATACAAGCGCTTTGTGTTGCATTTTTTGTATGAAAAGTACTCTATAAATAATGTTTGATGTATTTATATTACTATATTTCTATTTTTTTCACTTGACTTGTACATTTAGATTTATATAATTATGTCTTATTTGACACCAGTCTATTTTTTATTACTACTTAATTAGTTGTATTACCATTTTAGCAGTTTTATTACCTTTTTAGCAGTTGTATTACCATTTTAGCAGTTTTATTACTACTATTTTTATATTATATAGTATTATCTGTTACATAAAGGGGAGTTTTTTGTACAGTTGTAGGGAGTATTATCTGTTACATAAGGGTGAGTTGTTGTACAGTTGTAGGGAGTATTATCTGTTCCATAATGCTAAGTTTTTTGTACAATTGTAGGGAGTATTATCTGTTCCACAATGAGCCCCTCTGTTCCTCTATAGTCTGGTTATATTTTTAGTTTATTTTCTTATTTCAAAAAGCACAAAATGTCCTGTTTAATATAGTATATTGTCACCATGAGCCAACACTGACTTGTGAAATGATAGTGGAAAACACAAGTGTAGCAGCAGAGTGTGGCAGACCTGTTCTCTCCGGCCTGGTGCAGTCTGGGTCAGATGGTGTGCTCGGGGCAGAGCGGTGCCCGTCGTGGCACAGGTGCCCGCTCTCCCTCCATTTGGCCGCTCGTCTCTATTGTGCCTCTCTCTGATACACTACATTAATTGCGAGTGGTTTGGAGCGACCGTCTTAATTATTACAGCCGCGGGGCCAAGGTGAGCGCACGTGGTCTTCTCCCATCACGGAAATAACACCACGAAAACACACACGCTTCATTATATTCCAATAGTGAAGGATATTGGACTCTTTAAAAGGCCCTTATGAGGCTGTTTTCTGATCTGTGTTATGATCTTGTTGTTTCCTCATCACAAACGTACCTGGAGCTGTGTTTTATTTACTTTATTATTATTATTTTTTTTATCTCATGCTGTTATTTTGTTGGCATCAACATAAAGAGGCAATGGTCGGAATATGTATTTATGTTCATTGTCAGATTTTGTGAACAACAAAATCTGACAATGAACATAAATACATATTCCGACCATTATTTGCCTCGTCTTTGCTGCATGAACAAAGGGAACAAGAAGAAAGCTTATAAGCCTTGCTCCTTTCACATCTAAAAAAAAAAAAAAAAAACTTAATTAATTACCATATTTTTCGAACTATAAGTCGCACTTTTTTCCGGGTTTGGGTGGTTTGGGCGACTTATACTCAGGTGTGACTTATATATTACATTTTTCACACTGACAGTCCATAGACCAAATATATGAATCCTATATATGAATTTAAAATGAAAAAACAAATCGTTATCCATTTTTTCATTTTGGTTTTAGAGACAAATAATAAAGAAAAGAGTTGTTTTTAAAGAAAAGAGATGTTTTTTCGTTTTCTTATTTTTGGTTCTATATTGAAAAACAAATGGATACACGGATTCTTCTCTATTGGGTTGTTTTTATTACTATAACTTCTATAACTTGCCTTTCAAATTTTCCCCAAAAAGTATGCCTTATAGTCCAGTGCGACTCAAACGTGTTTTTTTCTTCTTCATTACGCATTTTTTGGGTGGTGCTACTTATACTCCAGTGTGACTTATAGTCCGAAAAATATGGTAAATTTCTTTAATAATCAATCCCCCCCAAAAAACCAAACCAAGTCACCAATGAGCCATATGTACTGTGCTGTGCAAAAGTTATAGGCAGGTGTAGAAAAAATGCTGTAAATGACGAATGGCTTCAAAAATGGAAACGTTAATCTTTTATTTTCATCAATCAACAAAATGCAGTGAATGAACAAAAGAGAGATCTAAATTGCTTTTAACACCATTCAGAACAGGTTTCCACAACTGGATCTTTCTTTAAATGCAAAAAAGAGCAAGATGATGTTATTTTCAAAAACAAAGAGCAATTTGCAGATTAGTTCTCCAGTCGTCACTCTGGAAGGGGCAGAAATCGATGGTAAGCTTAGTTTGAAAGGACATGTCGAACAATTAGTTAAGAAGCTGAGACTAAAAATTGGCTTTTACTTCAGAAATAGGCTCTGTTTTTTTCTTTTAATGCAAAAAAGAAACTAGTAGCAGCAACATATTTACCCATTTTGGATTATGGTGACCTTATTTATATGAATGCCCCAACTCAAGTATTGAAACTGTTAGATTCTGTGTACTACGCCTCTTTACGGATTATCACAATTTACAAAACGACTGGAAATTAAAAGAACTGGTTCCAATAGGACAGTTTAAACTATTGCTCAAACGTTTGGAAATGAAATCCATGGTTTGTAATTGTTTTAAATAGTCTGATGAAATTATTGTGTGAAATGTGTCCTGTAAAATTCTAAATTGTATTGTTGAGCCGCTGTCTTGGCCAGGACTCCCTTGAAAAAGAGATTAGTAATCTCAATGGGACTTTCCTGGTTAAATAAAGGTTAAATAAATAAAAAATTTAAAGTTTTTGAAGGTACTGGGCTGGTTGGTGTTCCAAACAGATCTTGTGTGGATGGAGCTTCCTCACATCCTTCTGTCTTTTCATGTAATCCCAGACACACTCCATGATGACAAAAAGTTAAAAAAAAAAAAAAAAAAAAAAAAGTTAAAAACAATCATTACTTGTGTTTTTGAAAGCATTTTTTGTTCACAGCATTTTTCACACCTACTGTAGCTAAACCTTCGGCACAGTCCTGTATGCTACAGTATCTCTCTTCATACATTTCTGTTTTAATGTTGTCCTTGAGAATACAGTTCGAGAAAAATATTGTCTTCCATAGTCACAGTCCCGCGAGAGAACGTAAAACGATTTTGTAGAGCTTCAGGTAAATGTCTTTGTTTAGTTTCCACAGAACTAATAAACTCTTAAGCTCTCAAACGACTTTATTTGAACCGACTTAACGAACAGATGAGTGATGAGTTTCTGAAACCCTTTTTGTTGATGATTTGTTTTGCTGTTTTTTGCAGAAGGAACAAAGGTTTTATAGAACTAAACTTCTGAGCAGTAGCTAAAATATGGGAGAATCAAAGAGTGATGAACATGTGAAGTGATTTACAATCTAATACATCGTAAAACTTTACAGAATATACCAATATTTTTACTGACTTTTCTTTTCTTATAGTCGGCATGAGACTTCCAGTTCCAGCTCTTCTCAAGAATTTTATCACTCTGTCTATACTAAAACCATGTATGCTCCACTGTGTTTTTAAACCTTCACTACAATCACAATCAGCCCTGGGATTTTTACTCAACTAAAAGTAAAAGGAGATTCAAAACAACCACTGCATGACATCACAAGGTAGAACACTGGAAAAAAATAATATCTAGGTCAGTTAAAATGACTTAAATTAAGAAAATTTTAGTTTATTTATTTATTTGAGTAAAATTATCTTCCAGTGGAATAAGTGTGTTTTTCTTAATTCAACCAACTTTTCATTTTGTTTCTTATTTTATGTGCAAAAAGTTGTTTTTCTTTTTTTTTTAAGTGTAGGAAGATGTATTTTCATATTTTAAGTCCAAAAAAGTCTTGTTCCACTGGCAGATCATTTTACTCAAATCATAATAAAACTTTTTAAATTCAAGTCAACTTAACTTGACTAGATTTTGTTTTTTTTAGCATTTTGAGCTTTGAGCCGCATTTTAACATTTCAACATTTCAACATTCAACATGTTGTGTAATATTGGACATTTCAACATAAACTGACTTGATTTTTGTATTTTAACATATTTCGGAACAAAAAAAGTGGGTTTCCTTGAGTGGATGTTGCCGCGCACTTGCCCGACAGACTATTCTCTTGTGTAACTCTTTATGTACTGTAAGAACTGGCTTTGTTCCGACTATGATCTGTTTTCTGGACCTTTCAGATATTTGAAATGAAATGAAAACCATAAAATCTGATGTACGTAATCAGAAGGG
Source organism: Odontamblyopus lacepedii (assembly GCA_034769755.1). NCBI lineage: Eukaryota > Metazoa > Chordata > Actinopteri > Gobiiformes > Gobiidae > Odontamblyopus > Odontamblyopus lacepedii. Next base: position 19,296,650 of record CM068348.1, read on the forward strand.
CCATGGTTAGAAAGAAACAAGTGTGTCTAACTCCAAAAACAAAACTTATAATAATGATTTTGAGTGTGAAATGTGAAACAGGCCTCAAACAGTAAATTCTGGACGCAGAGGGTGGAACTATAGAATTCCTTTAAATTATAGAATTTTCTTCTAATTATTTCAAATCAAAAATTAGGTACAGGCTGCTGATGTCTTAACTTTTCTCTGCTTTATTCAAGACTCCATTCATTTGAAAATGTAATAATAAGAATTCAATCACCACAAATCCCTCTTTAATATAAAAAGTTCAACGGATCCAAAACTGAATATTAAATCAGAGTAATTATTATTTTGTCGATTTAATTTCCATAAGAATTATTGAAAGACACTCACAGAAACAGATATTAAACCAGTGGAAGTACAGAAAAATGGGGAAAAAATTATAAAAAAGAGAAAAAGCTTTGATTATTTTAAAGCCGCACTGTGTAACTGTTTTGGGGGATGGTCCACTATCTGCTTGTATCCATGGAGATGCCACTGCTTTGCCTGAAATGTTTCACAGTATTGCATTAAAATGGTTTAACTTGCATTTATTTAATTACATCGGATTTTATTGTCTTGAAAAAAGTGTATTCTTACTGAGAGCAGGCTCACTTCTCCACAGATCTGACCTGTAACTTGTACCAAAAGCGTCGCCTGCTTGACTCCATAGAGATATGTGTATAATGCCATACTATGGGACATTTCAGCAATAACACCTCCATGGAAACGAGCAGATGACCATATGCAAAAAACTGCAGAAAATAAAGCTGTAAAGAAAATATTTATGATATAAGTAAAAAGTGGAGTGGTAAAATTTACTCTCACAGAATAAATAAAAAAAATTTTCTCAGAGTTAATATGATTTCAATCTGTTCTAGAGTTAATTTAACATGTTTGGAAATGTTAATTAACACTGGACCAAAGTTCCTGTTTAACCCCGAAATCAAGAGTTATATGAACGTTTTGAGAGTAAACACAGATAACACTTTGTAGGGTTATCTTGATTTAGCTAAACAACACACAGAGATGTTGATTTTTGATGATTTTTACACATTATTTTAGTTCATTTAAGATGAAATTATGTACAAAACTGGTTCAAACTGGTCTGGTCTTCTCTTGCGGGAGTTTGAAGTGGCAGGTGGAATGCGCTAAATTAACACTTTTTTGTGTTTTTTTGTCAATTCTTGTGTTATATTATAGTTTATTGCTTTCTACTTTATTTTTTGTATTTTATTTATTGCATGTTTCGTGTTTGTCTACGTTTCCTAATGGTGTGATTGTGAACACTAAGGGAAGTTGAATTAACACTCGTGGAAGTTTTAACACTAGTGGAAGTTGAATTAAAACTAGTGGAAGTTGAATTAACATTAAGAGAAGTTGAATTAACACTAGTGGAAGTTGAATTAACACTAGTGGAAGTTGAATTAACACTAGTGGAAGTTGAATTAATACTAAGGGAAGTTGAATTAACACTAAGGGGTTTTTAATTAACACTAGTGGAAGTTGAATTAACACTTAGGGAATTTGAATTAACACTAGTGGTAGTTGAATTAACACTGGTGAAAGTTGAATTAACACTAGTGGAAGTTGAATTAAGACTAAGGGAAGTTGAATTAACACTAGTGGAATTTGAATTCACACTAGTGGAAGTCGAATTAACACTAAGGGAAGCTGAATTCACACTAAGGGAAGTTTAATTAACACTAGTGGAATTTGAATTAACACTAGTGGAAGTTGAATTAACACTAAGGGAAGTTGAATAAACGCTAAGGGAAGTTGAATTAACACTAAGGGAAGTTGAATTAACACTAGTGAATGTTGAATTAACTCCAACCATATCAACTCTGGCAAATAACCCCAAATAGAACCCTGTTTAACTTTCAAATAGTTAACACTTTTTGAAATAGTTTACCCTGACATTTTAACCCTCCAGTTTGCGGTGTAGTTGTTATTTTTTATTTTGTTATAATAATACTGATATAGTAATATTTTTTTGTTTCTTAATCCTTATCCGAAGCCGTGTGCCATGTTTTCCTAATAGCCTCGTGTCACTTGTTGTATGGACTCGGCTGTATGTCCACATTAGTGTCCAGCTGCTCATTACTTACGGCCGGATGGAGAGAGGTCCTCAGCCATGCATAGCGGCACCCCCAGCCCAGGAGGGGGCAGAGCAGCGCACAGACGACCTTTCACCTCTCATCTGCTCCGGGCCCCTGGGAGCAGCTCCAGTGGGCATAGGGACCACTCCACCGTCTGTGTTCATCCCAGGGCCAAAGAAAGAGTGAGGGAGGGAGGACTGTGTCTGGACCAGCTCCTCTCACGTCTGCCGCCTCTGCGATAACTGGTGAATGTCTCCATCTTGTGGACAAAGTGGAATTGTTTCTCTTCGGTTCATTGCGCTTGAAAAATGCAGTGCCTATTCTATGTATTATTATTCTTATTTAGTTGGAGAAAACTGCAGTTCAGAGCTCACTGGATCAGCCGTGTACAGGCCTGGACAAGTGAAAACTCTTTGAACTAAAGTGGGAAAAAAGAAGGGAATTACACCAAGGGCCCCCAGCCTTTTTTCTTGTAAGGACCAGTAATAAACTAAATAAAATAAAATGTTTTCAGGGACTGGTGCAGTATATTTATAACTCTTAAACAGCAAACTATGGTTAGGTTCTTTTGTTTTATATTTTCAATACATATAGTGTACACCAAAATTAGTCTTAGACAAACTTTACTGATCCACAAGATAAATTATATGGATACAATACCTCACACATCATAATAAATATAATAACAAAGAGTAAAAAATATAAATGGTAATAATAAATTCTAAGTAGCAAAAAGATAGCAAGAGACAGGTGACAAATAAGGCTTACTTATATAAATGTACAAGACAAAATAAAATAGAAAAATAAGTAATAAAATATAAAATCTCAGCTATATACCAAAGATCATAGGAAAACAGTGCAACAATATGATGAATGACAGGACACAGGCTTATCTGTTACATAATGCTGAGTTGTACAGTTGTAGGGAGTATTATCTGCTACATAAGATGAGTTGTACAGTTGTAGGGAGTATTATCTGCTACATAAGATGAGTTGTACAGTTGTAGGGAGTATTATCTGCTACATAAAGGTGAGTTGTACAGTTGTAGAGAGTATTATCTGTTACATAATGCTGAGTTGTACAGTTGTAGGGAGTATTAGCTGGTACATAAGATGAGTTGTACAGTTGTAGGGAGTATTATCTGGTACATAAGGTGAGTTGTACAGTTGTAGGGAGTATTATCTGTTACATAAGGGTGAGTTGTACAGTTGTAGGGAGTATTATCTGTTACATAAGGGTGAGTTGTACAGTTGTAGGGAGTATTATCTGTTACATAAGGGTGAGTTGTACAGTTGTAGGGAGTATTATCTGTTACATAAGGTGAGTTGTACAGTTGTAGGGAGTATTATCTGTTACATAAGGGTGAGTTGTACAGTTGTAGGGAGTATTATCTGTTACATAAGGGTGAGTTGTACAGTTGTAGGGAGTATTATCTGTTACATAAGGTGAGTTGTACAGTTGTAGGGAGTATTATCTGTTACATAAGGTGAGTTGTACAGTTGTAGGGAGTATTATCTGGTACATAAAAGTGAGTTGTTGAACATCTGTATGGAGTATGGTATGAATGTAGTCCTGTATCTCTCACAGTTTTTTATAAAGATATATAATAGTTTTCTCTCTGGGGTCCGGTTTTGGGGGACCGCAGACATACACCACATTTCCTTTACTCGGTTTCAGTGCAGCAAAATTATGAAAAAAATCGAAATGAAATAAATAAATATATATGTACAAATGCCGGTACCATACTTGTGCTCAAAAGGAGGAGGTAGAAGTTTAGAACATTTATCGAGTTCTTCCCCATGCACTTTTACACTGACATGTAGTTACACTTCATTTATTACATTTGAAGTGAACGCTCTCATGTATTTGCACAAATAAAGTCGTTATCCTATTTCCTTAGTGCACTTGTTAAATTAAACCCTTGTTCTTGGACTTGTTTTATGTTTTTTGTTTGTTTGTTTTTTAGACATTTTGACATTTCAGGCGTTCAAATTGATAACGTCGTCCAGATTCTTTACTAATTTAACACAAATTATAAAAGTGATTTGGATTTTATATAATTATGCCTTATTTGACACCAGCCTCTTGCTATTTTTGCTACTTATTTAGAATTTACTATTACAATTATTATCATTTCATATATTTTTTAAATTATTTTTACGTTTTTATTATCTTACAGTATTGTGATTTGTAAGATGTGTCCAAATAATTTCTCTTGTGGATCAAAAGTTTGGCTAAGTCTAAGTCTGGCCCATTATTATTATTATTATTATTATTATTATTATTATTATTATTATTATTATTATTATTATTATTATTATTATTATTATTATTATTAGGCTGTGTCGTGCTTTGTTAAGGCAGCATTAAACAGGTTGCAGGTTGTGTGTGCAGAGCGTGTCGTGTGCAGAGAGTGCGGGGTGTTGCAGACGGCACAGGTCACCACGGCGACAGGGTGACTTTATCATGAATGTCACTTTGTGTTTGCTTGGTTAGACAGTGCCTCTGTTGGATTGGCTTCTCGGATGAAGGCACAGGTGAGAGCCACAGAGGAGCCTCCATCCCTCTCTCCGCTGAAACAGACCCACATTTTAATATGCAACATCTGTGCCGGGAGAGCCTTCCAAAATGGCTGCCCCTTGGAGGATGACGGGAGAGTCTGTTGAAACTTGGGATGGGGCACGGCGTACGGCACGGTTCGGCACAGATGTTGGCACGCACAATGTCACTTTGTCCTCTGCTCGGGTACCCAGGGAGGGCTATTTTAAGGGAGGGGAGAGCGCTTTCTTCCAGAGTTCCCTGAGATCTCTTTATCTGCCATGTTCAATGAGACTAGTCTGCGCCGGACACGGGAGGAAGCGGGGCCAGGGCCGTGGAGCGGGCGGGGGAACATCAGATCAGGCTCGGGTTTAGGAAAAGGAAAGTTTTTCTGTTGAAGTGAGAAGCAAAGAGGTCAGTGAAAGAGTCAGACGGGGAATAGCGAGAATAAATATACAAAGATATACAATACTCAAGTAAAAGTTAAAGTATCACATGCAAAAACCAACTTAAGTTAGGGTGATCAGCTTTTCAAAATCAAAAACTGGGACGCCCCTGGTTTGTGGAGGTTGGTAATAATAAAATTGTGAAATGGTCGCATAAAAGTTGCAAAAAAACATAAGATACGGTATAAACACTTACCGTATTTTTTGGACTATAAATCGCACCAGCCACACAATGCACAATGAAGAAGAAAAAAACATGTATAAGTCGCACCAGACTATAGGGGGAAATTTATTTTATACAATCAGAGACAAGAACCGACATTTCATCTTAAAAGGCAAGTTATAGAAGTTATAATAATAAAAACAACTCACTAGAGAAGAATCCATGTATCATCCGTTCAATCGTTTTTCAATATAGAACCAAAAATAAGAAAATGAAAAAACAACTCTTTTCTTTATTTGTCTCTAAAACCAAAATGAAAAAGTGGATAATGATTTGTTTTTTTTGTTTTTTTCATTTTTTGATTCATATATGTGATTCATATATTTGGTCTATGGACTGTCAGTGTGAAAAATATAATATATAAGTCCCATCTGAGTATAAGTCGCAGGACCACCTAAATTATGAAAAAAGTGTGACTTATAGTCTGAAAAATATGGTAAATCTATAAGAAAATTACTTAAAAGTAGTGAAATTATCTTGCTGCATGGACAGAAGATTTTGCTTGACAAGTTAAAAGTTAAAATAAACTCCCTCTAGACTAGAATGAAGCAGTTTCAGAACTAGTAAGTAGATAATAAATCTGAAAACAAGATGAATAACCTGATAGAAGTCTTACATGTGAGTCAGTATAGTCACATTTTCTTTGTGTTTTGGTCATTTTTAAGCAGCTTTTCTGTATTTTACTTAAACAAATGACAATTCATGCCTCTCTTTACTGTTGGTAGGGATCAAACTGGTCAAAAATAGGAACACTTGGGACATTTCTTGTATAAAACTGGGACAAATCAGTAGTTTTGGATAAATCTGCTGGGACAGGGGACACAGAGCTCAAAACTGGGACTGTTTCAGGTCAGTAGGGATGTCTGGTCACCCTAACTTAAGTAAAAGTATTAATGTACAGCGCTTAACAAATGTATTAGACCACTTGTCATGAAAACAAGAAAACATAAATAACTTCAAATGAATTGTTATCCATTAAGAAAATAGTGCTTGTTGAGAAATAATAACCAAAAATGTGAATATTTTGTGTGAGCCTTATTGGCGCAGATAACTACATTCTTACTGCATTGTTTTTATGTCGTTTTGCAAAGTCTCTTTTGTTATTGAGCTCCACATAGCAACATCTCTGTTCCCAGAGACTTGCTTTGGATGAGACTTTAGAGTCATTTTTGGAAAACATTAAACTTGAAAACTTATGGATAGCAACAGTAGTTCTATTTGAGCATTAAAAATATAGTTTTGATTAAAAGATCTTGGATATACTGGGGGATTAACCATTATAGAAACATAAAAAGATATTTGGTAAACAGAAACACTGTTAAATTACGTACAGAAGCAGTGCCAAACACTGGGTGGTGGTCTATTACATTTGTTAATGTACCTGTTTAAAATGTACTTAAAGAGTAAAAAGTCACAGTATTTCGTGCAGATTTTCAGATCTCATAAAGCTTCAAATGTAGTGATGTTGATACAGATTTGTGCAGAATTTGGTTCAACAGAAACAAGTGAATCAATAAAATAGTTTTTATTTGTATATTTTTGTTCAAATTATGAACTTGATCAAAATTAACCACTCATTTCAGCAGGTCTCAAACATCAATTTTAAAAAAAACTTTACTTTCCAGTCCTGTTCAAAAATGTAGTGGAGTACAGATACCTGCTCTCAAATAGGGAAGTAAAAGTAAAAATTATACACTTAAAAATGCACTTTACTCTGCAAATAAAGTACAGATCCTTGATTTATTTATTTGTTCATTACTTAAGTACAGTATTTTCCTACTTTTACTTTGTTAGGTGTAAATACAAGACAAACACACTGCGGAAAAGTTTGGGTAAAATGTAAGATATAAACACTTAAATCTACCAGAAAATGACTTAAAAGTAGTGAAATGATTTGTCCATGCAGCAAAATCATTTTACTTGACAAGTTCTCTTAAAATAAACAACTTCTAGAAGAAGAAGAAGAAGACATTTTATTTATATTGCACTTTACATAAAATAATCTCAAAGTGCTAGAGGTAAAAAGAGCAGTGAATAAAAGTGCATGAGCATAAATGTTCATGAAACTAAAAGCTAAAACCATTTCATAAAACCAATAAAAACAATTAACAAAAAGCTTTGGTAAAGAGATATGTTTTAAGATTCCGTTTAAAGGTAGAAAGAGACTGTGGGGCTCTCAGGATAATAAATAAATAGATAGATTAGAAAACAAGATGAATAACCTGATAGAAGTTTTAAATTCTTGGCCAGATCTGAGAAATTTGCAGTGCAGGGGTCAGAAAAATCACCCCAAAACTGGAAAGGTTTCATCAAGTGAACAAGGCTGTACAGTGAACTCTCGCTATAACACGGTTCACCTTTTGCAGCTTCACTGTTTCACAGATTTGTTTATGCTTTTTTTTTTTTTTTTATACAGTGCATTGTGTTCTGAATCCTGATTGGCTGAGGGACTGTAGTCTAGAAGTGAAAAAGTTGACATTGGTCTTTCACTTAGACCAGTGTCAACAGTTTCCGTGTCTCGTCTCTGTACAGCCCGACAAATTTACCTTTGCAAATTTTCTCCATGACAAAACCCACAATGTCGACAAAACGTTCTGCACCGTCAAAGGCTCCGGCCGCGCCCAAAAGGCAGAGGAAGATGCAACTATCACAGAAAAAGTTAAACTTCTAGACATGCTGAAGGAAGGTAGAAGCTCTGCGGCTGTAGGCGCCATTACGGAATAAATGAATCTTCGGTTCGTTCTCGGAAAAAGACGCCTGCACCACAGGCTTCAGTAGAAAAAGACGCTACAGCAGAGTCAGGACGAAGAGGCTCAGTCAGAGGGACTGTGATATACACAAGTCACAATGTCCAACCTCGTATTCATTATTTAAATTATTTTACAGTATTTTTCAAAACTATCATAGTTATTTGTAAGAAAACGTTTTTTTTTTATTTCTTAAACAAATGCTCGGGCCTGAAAACAGATTTTGAGCTTTGGTTTCATTCTATAGTACAGTATTGTATTGTATAATAATTGTAAAAAATGAAGCTGATACTTCACGGATTTCGCCTATCGCAGGTTCTTTTTGGAACGTAACCCCCGCGATAAACCAGGGTTCACTGTATATGCCTTTCACTCGGAATGTTCTTTACAGATCTGTCAGAACTTGGTGACAGACATGAAGCTGCTGATCTGTACCACCATGAATCCCTCATTTACGCTCCACTTTACTGGGAAAAGTGTGAAGTGTCCTGAGCAGGAATCATTACTCTGACCTTTTTTGGGAGTCCATGTTGCTGTACAATCCCGTGTGTCTTTTTTCCCCGCTCTGCCTGCACACAGTTCCTCTGGGGTTTTCGACAGAGTGAGGTGAGGTTCGCAGAGATGTTCTCCTCATTTGGGAAACACGTGGTGCAAAGTGAACAGCTGTCAGAGGCTGTGTTCTGGTGTCACCCACACAGAGCATCAGAGAGGAGAAGGGACCGGCTCGGAGCTCTTCTCTGTAAATATGTATGCTCTTCTGTGAGGATGAATACAGAGTTATTTTTTCCATAGCCCAGCGTGAGGTTATGACGTCTCTGTAGATTCATGTGGAGAGATAACAGGCTAAAAAAGACGCCGGGCCAAAAGAATGCTTCACAGTGAAACAAATAAACACACAGACTGTAGAACATGGCATGTGAGAAAGAACCTCAAAATGTCTCCGTTTGAACTGATAAAAGCGTTCAAATTTGGTCTAATTCTGAACTTTTCTGGACGTATTTGAAATTTCTTATCCTTAAACGGTAAATAATCACTTTTTTATACAGCTCTTTTCCAGTTTCACGGCTCAAAGCGCTTTACATCAAGGAACCAATCACCCATCCACACACACATTCACACACCAGTGTACGCAGAGACTGGGGAGAGGAGGGTTAAGTGTCTTGCCCAAGGACACAATGGCAGTATTGATCTGTAGAAGCTGGAATCGAGCTCTTACGGCCCCCAGTTCTTTCATTTGTGTTGTGTGTGTTTTAATTTCTTGTTTTGTCATATGGAGTCCTGCTGTTTGAGTCCTGGTCCCTGATTGGTGGGGCACTTCAACACCTGACCAGTCCCACCTCACCTCCAGACTCCTCCCCTTGTTTAAGGAGATTCCCCTCACCTTTGTGGCCAGTCTGCCATTTTGTGTGTCTGTGTCACTTTGTTTGTCCCAGTACGTGTCTGATTGTGTTTGTTGAGACACTCGGTTAGTTTAGTTCTGTTTTGTGCCTTTTTGTTTTGTCACGTGATTCTGTTTGTGGGTTTATGTGATTTTACTTTAGGACACTTGTGATTTAGTTTTGTTTGCGTCCCTTAGTTTAGTCACTTGTTTTTTTGTGTAAACCCACGTGACTTGTTTTTGGCACAACTTCTTTTTATTTTCTTAGTTATTTTATGTACATATTTTAGCATGTTTTGTTTTAATTAAATTACCTTATTTATTCCATTTTCCATCTTGCTTTTTTTGTTGTTGTTGTTACAGAGCTGGGTCGTAACACGAGCACTAGAAGGATCAGAATGAGTTTACACAGCAAAAAAGGATTTTCTAATTTAAAGATTTTTTTTACTTAATAAGATGAGGGTTTTTTTTTACTTGATATATCTTATCTAGATATTACAACTTATTCTAAGCACTTTTTATATTAAATCAAGCCAGGTTAAGCCTCTTTAACTTCCTTCTCAAACCAATAAGGTGAAAAATCTTGCCATAAATACTTGAAACTAGTGTTTTCTGCTTAGAACAACATTCATATTTCATCTTGTTTTAAGAAAACTTGGTAAGTGAAAATTTCTTACTGCACTGGCAGATATTTTCATTTAAAATAGGGCATTTTTACCTAAATTTTTTTGATAGGCCTTTATTGCAGTGTAGTGAAGATGAATGGGCCGGTCGTATATCACGCAAATGTTTTCAAGTAAACAGCTCCGTTTTACTTCAGTAGAAATGAGCAATTCTGGGGATGAAATGATCCAAATGAATGAAAAAGTGAAAAAGTGTGGAGTTTAAACACACAGTGGAGCACTTCCTGTCCCACAAATAATCTCACTAAAGTCCAGTAGGCACATACAAAAAATGTCCAAGAACCTCAAAATGTGTCCGTTTTGGAACTTTAGCTTCCTCGGCATCCAAAGGCCTTCACAGCACCAGCGCAGGACAGGGCCTCCTCTGGTCACATCCAAACCTGCAGAATCGGCACAGCTCAAAAGTACCTGGTGCCCGGCTCCTTTTGGGGAGGTTTGGGGAAGTACAGAAGCCTGTGGCCTCCTTCTCAAGGAGACACCCCGACGGCCAAGGAGACTTGAGAAAAATGGAGTCCCACCAAAATAAACCTGCCTTCCAAGATGCATGTGCTCCCAGCCTAAATTGGCCTATTTAAAGCCATATCCATAGACAGCCTTTGAATAATATTGACTTGCAAAGTACGAGGAGGTCAAGGACAGAAGACAGAGCTCTCTCCGTGGCACAAGAGTGATGGTGAGTAAACTACATCCACTTAGGAACAAGAAATCAGTACACAGCTATTCCTGAGTTTGTCTCCTCTGCTCTTAAACAACAGTGTACCCTCCCCTCTCCAGCTCGCTCGTCTGTACTGTACACACACACACACACACACACTCACATACACACAACACACAACACACACTCCTCCATCTCCACAGCTCGTCTGTACTCCACTCGTCCACACACACTCACTCCAGCAGCTCCACGGTCCAGGAATTACACGCTGTTTTAGAGGAAATGAGAGATCTCTGCTACAGCATATTTGTGAATCATAAATCCACGACTTCCTTTGTGTAGTCGCGTCTATTTTTGCAAAGCTCTTGTGATCAAAAGAATTACAGGCTGGAAGGGGGATGAAAATACTTAAGCGTGCTGCAGGCCCCGTAATGCCACAACAGAGAGGGCTGTGTTCGGCTGCAGAGTGCACGTGGGGCTTTGGAGATACACACTTAGGGTTTATCAAGTTGGCTTTAAGGAAGTTTAAGTAACAACTGCTTTTTTTAACGTTTTGGAGTGAAAACTTTCTGGAACAGGTTGGGTCTGGGCACAGGTTGAGCTGATAAAAGTGCTTTATTTGTATTATTCAAATTTGATCTAATTCTGAACTTTTCTGCACGAGTTTCAGATTTCTTACCCTTAAACAGTAAATAATCACTTTTTTATACAGCGCTTTTCCAGTTTCAAGGCTCAAAACACTTTACATCAAGAATCCACTCGAGACTGACGAGAGGGGGGTTCAGTGTCTTGCCCAAGGACACAACGGCAGTCTGTGGAAGATGGAACTGAGAAGGACCAGAATGAGTTTAGTGAAGATGAATGGGCTGGTCTTATATCACGCAAATGTTTTCAAGTGGTAGAAATGTGCAATTCCGGGCCTGAAATTATCCAAGTGATTCTAGTGAAGATGTGCGGAGTTTAAAAACACAGTGGAGCACTTCCTGTACTGCAAATAATCCCTCACTAAAGTCCAGCAAGCACTTAAAAAACTGTCCAATCTGATGTCACAGCAGCAGCTCAGTCAGTCTCTACGGATTTCCTGTTTGAGCTGCTTCTTGCATCGCTGTTGCTGTGATTGCCCTTGAGCAAGACACTTTAACCATCATGCCCGAATGTGTTATGTCTTGAACTGTGTTTTTGGTAATGTCCTGAGAAACTGTTGCACTACCAGACTGAATTACTAATAAAAGTCCAAGGGGTTTGAGAACAACAAATCTGAGCCATAAAGGTCCAATATTACATAAAATGGATTCTAGTGAGCTGCTGTTACCTCATCAAGAACGTACCTGGAATTGTTTTGTTTCATTCACATTTTTCTGAGTAATCCTTTATTATTAGTCTGTTTACATCTTCAAACCTCTGTTCCACCTTGTGATGTCATGAAGCAGCAGTTTTCAAGTGAACAGTTACTTTTATATTTTGCTTAAGTCAAGTCAAGTCATTTTATTTATACAGACCATTTAAAACAACAGTAACAAGTTGCACCAAAGTACTTTACAGCATGAAACACAACATAGTGAAACAATAAAGCTAATTTATTAGACCACCTGTCATGACAACAAGAAAACATAAATAGCTTCAAAGTATATCCAAAACGTTCAAATTAACTATTTCATTGTTATTCATTAAGAAAATGACCAATTGGAATAACAAAATAGTCCTTGTTGACAAATAATAACCAAAAATGTGAATATTTAGTGTGAGCACCTTTGACACAGATAACAGCAGCATTCTTACTGCTTTGTTTTTATGTCATTTTGCAAAGTCTCTTTTGTTACTGAGCTCCAAATAGTTTGTAGCTGTTCCCAGACACTTTGGTGTTATTTTTGAAAAACATTAAACTTGAAAATTTCTGGATAGCAACAATAGTTCTATTTTAGCATTAAAGATATTGTTATAATAAAAGGATCTTGCAGATACTGGAAGATTAACCATTATAGAAACATAAAAAGATATTTTGGTAAACAGAAATACTGTTAAATTACGTATGGCAGCAGAAAACACCTTATTCCGGGTGGTGGTCTAATACATTTGTTAGGCACTGCAAATATATAAGATATTACCTGAAAGTGTGGCTTGATACACACAGATAAAAGTTTAAAGCTGACAGCTTCAGAGTAAAGCTCATGGGTTGTTGTTTGTAGAAGGATTTTAAAGTGAGGTAAGGAGGAGCATGATCTCAGATGAAGAAGAAGCTTTTAAAGCTTAGGGGCCACAATAGAGAAAGCTCAGACTTAAAGATGGACAATCCCAGTGCTGAAACCATCCACATGATTCTAGTGAAGGTGTATCACAACATAGAACAGAATATTTTCAGTCTGAGAGGAGAACTCAAGCTAAATCTGCAGGGTTTGTGTGTTAATAAAACAAGTGTGAATGAAACAAAACACAACTCTGGGTTTGTGACAAGGAAACATTAGAACATAAATAAAAAAATAGCGTAATATGGGCCCTTTAAATGTTTGCAATAACTGACAGCTGACAGAAACAAGAGGAACAGGTCACACGCTACTGAACAAAAAAAAAAAAAAAAACATGATTTACTCTTCAAACGACGTGCTTTTTATTTGTGGGTATTACATTGATGTATTTTGTATGTATATCAGACCTTTAAGGAAACACACAGACCATTTGTCGTGCTTCCTCTCGCTCTTCCTTTCTCGGAGTGGTCCTCGTGGTCAGTATTTATTGGAGGCAGGCTCGGTACACGGGGCTGTCTGTCTGAATCATGCCTCTCCACAGCGACTCTCCTCCATATTCATGCACTACCCCGGAAGGCACTGCACTAAAAATAGCCTGCTGAGAGAAAGGGTCTCTCCACTATTCACCATCCAGGAGCCAGCCTCATGCGATCGGTCAAAACAAGCACCACCGCTGTGAAAATGACTCTTCCAACATGTTTAACAGTTAGAATTTTGAAAAACATATGCGGATTAAAGCGCAGATATGACGTTATTTTCCGATCTGTTCTAATGTTGTTTCCTCATAAAACATACCCGGAGTTGTGTTTTGTTTCATTCACATTTGTTTAATTAACAATGAATTAACATCTTTCAAACTGAAAACACACTGTTCCACCTTGTGATGTCATGCAGTAATACAGGAAGCACTCCACTGCGTTTTTAAACCCCATACGGCTTCACTAGAATCATTTACCTTTTATTTTGTACAATCATAAATAAACATTGTTATTTATTTGTATGACTATAAACAAAAAAAATTTAAACTTAAAATTTTTCATTCTCAGTGCGGTTTGTTTTGTAAGATCATAAATGATAAACTTTTGTGCGTTCGTTAACATTATTATTAGTTTGTATGACCATCAATGGGGGGGAAAAAACAAATCCTTACATTCTTCATGCTCATTATGCTTATTTTGAACATAAATGATAAACTTTTGTGCCTTCTTTAACATTATTATTTGTTTGTATGACCATAAACAAATTTTTTTATTCTTTTTTTCATTATTATTGTGGTTTATTTTGCATGATCATAAACGATAAACGTTTGTGCCTTCAGTAATATTATTATTAGTTTATACAACTATAAATTGGTAAAATAAATAAATATATATATTTTTGATATACGATCATAAATGATGAACTTTTGTGCATTTGTTAAAAATATTATTCGTTATGATTATAAACAAAACAAAAAAAATCCTCAAATTTTTTCATTCTCATTTGGCTTATTTTTATACAATCATAAACGCTAAACTTCTGTGCCTTCTTTACCATTATTATTAGTTTGTACAACCAAAACCCAAAATCTTTACATTTTTTCATTCTCATTGTGGTTTATTTTGCACGATCATGAACGATAAACTTTTATGCCTTCGTTAATATCACTACAATTAGTCTGTACGACCATAAAGAAAAAGAAAAAAAAAAAGAAAAAAAAAAATCTTCATTCTCATTTTGCTTAAATTGATACAAAAAACATAAACAATAAACTTCTGTGCCTTCTTTAACATTATTATTAGTTTGTACGACCATAGTGTGTTATTTATTTTGCTGTGGTCAATATGCATAAGAAACCACATCATTTTTGAAACTATGTCATGAACAGGGGTGGGTTAATATAAGTTATTATTAGGTTTTTCTCGCTCCTTTTCGAGAAATGTGCTTTTCTGTTGTTTACAATGTGTATGTATGTGTAGGATTATTGTCCCTCTCTTGGCACAAACTCGAAATAAAAACAAAACAATACAAATTTTGTGTAATATAAAACCTTTAAAAAGCAGCCAAAATGCAGCTATAGTTTAAAAATGAAGATGTATTCCATTATTTCATTCAGAGTTTAGAAAGTTTGTATGACACAAGCCGAACGTATTATTCCAATTATGATCTCAGCGGTCTGATCTCAAAATATCTTATTAGATTATTACATTACCTGATATAAGTTTACATGTGGGTTTTGCAGTTTTGTAAAGCAGACAGTGGAGAGTATTATTGGTGCGTACTCAAACTATATTGAATTTAATTTCATGGAGCGTGAGTGTTTAATATTTTTATTGTAGGATTTGGCTGTGGCCTGTTGTATCAAAGAGCGAACAGCAGATGGCAGCAATTGAGTGCTGTATAAAAGGTCCTGCACATAGATGTAGAACTGTAGATGTCGTGTACAGGGGTGGTCCATGGTCTGAGGTCAAGTTTTTCATAGTATCAGTGAGCGAAGATGTCGGACGAAAGAGCAAAGCGTAACATTTCATAGGTTTTAGTTAGTAGGCCTATGATAGTAAAAGTTGTGTTTTGAACCCAGACTGACCCAGACAGGACTAAACCAGGTCTAAACCAGGACTAAACCAGGACTGAAACAGGACTAAACCAGGACTAAACCAGGACTGAAACAGGACTAAACCAGGTCTAAACTAGGACTGAAACAGGACTAAACCAGGACTGCAACAGGACTGAACCAGGACTAAACCAGGACTAAACCAGGTCTAAACCAGGACTAAACCAGGACTGAAACAGGTCTAAACCAGGTCTAAACCAGGACTGAAACAGGGCTAAACCAGGACTGAACCAGGACTAAACCTGGTCTAAACCAGGACTGAACCAGGACTAAACCAGTTCTGAACCCGAGACTAAAAAAGGACTAAACCAAGTCTAAAACAGGACTAAACCAAGTCTAAACCAGGACTAAACCAGGATTAAACCAGGACTAAAACAGAACTAAACCAGTACTGAACCAGGATTAAAACAGGACTGAACCAGAGCTGAACCAAGGCTGAATGAAGACTAAACCAGGACTGAAGCAGAGCTGAACCAGGACTAAACCAGGTCTAAACCAGGACTAAACCAGGTCTAAACCAGGTCTAAACCAGGACTAAACCAGGACTATACCAGGTCTAAACCAGGACTAAACCAGGTCTAAACCAGGACTAAACCAGGTCTAAACCAGGATTAAACCAGGACTAAACCAGGATTAAACCAGGACTAAACCAGGTCTAAACCAGGACTAAAACATGATTATGAAATGATTGCAAAATGAATCAACTGAATGCCTTATATGGGAACACACCATTAATTTGAGCAAAAGTCCTATATTACACAAAATGAACTCTTATGAGCTTGAAGACATGTTTTAATGTTGTTACCTCCTCAAAAACAGACCTGGCATTGTGTTTTGTTTCATTCACACATGATGGAGCTGAGTGTTTTCTGCTTGAGAGAAAAATTCAGCCTAAATACGCAGGGTTTGTGTGTTAAACATGTGTGAATGAAACAAAACACACACAAAAATTAAAAATAGCATAAATCGGGCCCTCAGTGAATTGGGTTCAGTGGGTTCATGCGTGGTTATGTGTGACAGAGACAGAAAGAGCTTTAAAGGGCCCATATTCCACTGTTTTCGGATCTGTTACAATGTAGTTTCCTCATCACAAAGATAACTGGGGCTGTGTTTTGTTTCATTCACAAATGTTTAACACACAAATTCTGCGTATTTAGGCTGAGTTCTTCTCTCAAACTGAAAACACTCCCCGTTACACAAAAATGCAGGGAATATTTTGAGTTCGGGTCAGGTTCGGCCTGTAGGCTTCGTGTCGTGAGTAGACTTGGGTCACTCTGGCGCTCGGTTCTTAAAGACAAACGTAAAAGTGTTTGAGGTGCGTTTAGTCCCAGTGCTTCTTTAAACCAAAGCCTGGCTCCTGCGCTGCGTCCGAGAGAAGAGTTTTCCCTCAGGTACAGTCATTATTTCACACAATACAACAATCCTTTTCTTAATATAGGAGCTTTTAATTAAACAATCAGCCAGACAGTGTTTTTATTTGGTTTTATTACACATTCACCTTTGGGTTCACCGTATCTTGTTCCTCTTTTTTCTAGCTCTAATGGGACTAGCCTGTGTCTGGTTCTGTCTGTACGGGGTTGCTTGATAGTTGCCTGGTAATTCATATCAACAAACACCAGGTCATAACTATCTCCATGTTTGCACTCAAATCAATAATGTTCTGAGATGTGAGGCCTGCATGTAGCCTCCCGTATCAGCTCTACTCGGCTTTATGACACTTTTATCATATAAATACAATATATTTGAGCACACATGAAGGGGACTGGTCGGAGGTAGAATTGTCTTTACCTCGTGTATTGTTCTGCTGTGTTTTGTTTCATTCGCACGCATTTATTCAATTACAGGTGGTTTTATAGCTCAAAAATACCTAGGAAAAAATGTATTCTGACTGTGAGTGGGATTGCCTCTCCACAGATCTGATTTGGAAACTTGGTCTCCATGATGGCAGAAACGTTTAACACCATACAGGCTCTCATTTTGAACAATGGATGAATTTGAACGACCCTTGCAAACTTCTGTTTTGGATGAGTATGGGGGCAGTTTTGTTCCTTTTTTATTCAAACAAAGCAAAAAATCCAAACTAAATATACAGCTTTGAAAACAAAAAAAACATGTTAAATATTTGATTGAGTTCTGATTTTCTTTCATTTTAAATGTGAAATCTTTGATTGCGGGCCAAAGTTTTGTTTGCAAGTCGAAAAGTTTTGAACCTCAAAATCTTTTGCAAACCAAGAACGTTTGCTTGCAAGTTCAAATGAACGCGATGGGTAGTTTTGTTCCTTTTTTATTCAAACAAAGAAAAAAAATCCAGTGGGCGTCTGTTTTGCGCAAGCAAGACGGTGCACCAATTTACCTCATTTACTGGGCTAATACTAGAGACGTTACCTAGCTAGCTACCTAGAGAACCCCAGCACGGTTAAACTTAGACCTTGTTGTGTAAGAGCTTCAGCTATTTTGATTTGGTACAGAAATGACTAAAACCCGCTCAGTTAAGAGCGAGCTAGGCCTCTTACATGCTACCCAGCTAACACGGTTACGTTGTCACAACATTGCAGATTAGTGAATTCATGACCACACATACGTTGTAGCTACGGTACCTCCTGACGTGGTAGTAACGTTGAAAGCACAACAAGCCTTGTCACTCAGTTGTCGCTTTCCTTTCTGTCTGTGAGGTTAAGATGCAGCAACCAGAGCAGATTCTACCCGTTGAAAGCAATACCCAAAAGCCATGTTTTATAAATCCTAGCATGTAAGAGGCCTAGCTCGCTCTTAACTGAGCAAGTTACGTCAAGGGTACGTATTTACCTCCTTCACCGTACCGTAGCTACAACGTATGTGTGGTCATGAGTTCACTAATCTGCAATGTTGTGACAACGTAACTGTGTTAGCTGGGTAGCATCTAAGAGGCCTAGCTCGCTCTTAACTGAGCGGGTTTTAGTAATTTCTGTACCAAATCAAAATAGCTGAAGCTCTTACACAACAAGGTCTAAGTTTAACCGTGCTGGGGTTCTCTAGGTAGCTAGCTAGGCAACGTCTCTAGTATTAGCCCAGTAAATGAGGTAAATTGGTGCACCGTCTTGCTTGTGCAAAACAGACGCCCACTGCATTCTAGGTATCACTGACAAGGGAAACATTTACATTCAAATATCTTTACAATACAATGTATGGTCTTGCTGTTTAGAATTTTAAACTATTTCATTATAGCGACTTACCTTCCAATTTCCCACCAACAGACTTCTTCCCATTCACACACCGTCTTCAGGGGGCGGGGTAACTTGGCAGATAGGCAGTAGAAGAGTTGGCCAGAGGGCCAGGCAGGCACCAGCCCAACTGTCAATCAGAGGCAAGCTACCAATAGAAATCCACCCTTTCTCCTCTTTAAGATCCTGCCCATCACGTTCATTTGAACTTGCAAGCAAACTTTCTTGGTTTGCAAAAGATTTTGAGGTTCAAAACTTTTCGACTTGCAAACAAAACTTTGGCCCGCAATCAAAGATTTCACATTTAAAATGAAAGAAAATCAGAACTCAATCAAATATTTTTCCAGCTTAAAAATGTAAACATGTTTTTTTTTTGTTTTCAAAGCTGTATATTTTGTTTGGATTTTTTTTCTTTGTTTGAATAAAAAAGTAACAAAACTACCCCCATAGAGATAACTTTTAAAACGTCACTGTCTGCGCCAAAAAATATGAATCTGCCCTGACGTCAAACGTGCGACCTTTGTTTAGGCTACTGCAAAAGCCAAAGCAGACTATGGATCGGAGTCGTTTCTTGAGAGCTGTGGTAGCATTAATTATTGTGCAGGTGCTATGTACATGTTTAATTGCAGAAGTCCAACTACTGCTCCAAGAGCAATAAGATAAGTTTAGGCGGAAGTGACGGCTTAATGGAAATAACGCCATCTACAGGTTTGGAATGCGTATGAATGTGGTTGAAAACGCAGATGTTCGGTTATGTGTGGAAGGTATTTTTTTCGAAGACAAGGTGGTGTGGATAAAACAATTTTTATAAACGGGGAGGGGATGTTCGGTTTTAAATCAAAACTAGTCTCCGTATCGATTAATATCTGATTTTCCTTAGAAGTCACCATGCCGAAAAAGGGCTCAAAGAAGGCGACCCGAAAAAAGGTGATGACTACAGACCCGGACATGGAACAGAGAAGGCAGCAATTCTTCAAGGTGAGGAGAACAGACCAGATAGACAGGAGCCCAGGTCTTTGTATTTGAGTTTTTTTTTCATGGAAGTGTGTTCTCCAGGACACGCTGAAAGAGGACGAGAGGAGCACCCTGGGGCTCGCTGTCAATCAGAACTGGAGGACTCTGTTTCGCCAGAGTAAAACGGAGGAGCAAAGGCGCAGCGCAGAAGAAATGAAGAACTCAATGGAGAAGCAGCTGGATGGCGTGGACCACAACAAGGCCAGTACTGGTGGATTCTAGAACGTGATGAGGGGCAGGTTTCCCTATTCCTGGGTTTCAGATGACGTCACAGCATTCTATGGGCCAATAATATTTAATACTGACGGGGGTGTTAAAATACAAAATTATGTAGTAATAGAGTTGCCATGTTTAGATGAGCTTTAATTCTTAAAATCTTAAAATCCACTTTTACTCTCTGGCTTTTAACACCGTGTGAGCTTGTGTGGTCCTCTGTGTCTTTTATTTATTTTATTTTATTTATTTAATTCTACTTTGTGATTTTTATGGTGTTGCTTTAATTTGATTTTACTGGTTTTATCGTTTTAGGACTGGTATGACCAAATTTTAGCATTCTTTTTGTTTTATCTCTGTGCAGCACTTTGGAAACTGTTCTGTTTGTAAAATGTGCTATAGAAATAAAGTGTATATATAGAAATAATTCTGCTTTAAAAAGACCATGTAAACACATCGCTTCCACCACTCGTCTCTTCAGACTTTCCTCCTCTGCTCTTTGGATTTGTGAGCGGGATGCAGGAGTGGGCTGAGGTGTGGCAGCCTCAGACTCAGTTTGTCTTCTTCCTCCTTCTCCGACACTCTTCCCTTCTCCTCCTCAGCTCACAGACGTAAAGTGTGAGGAGAGAATTCTCCAGCTGCTGCTTCATTATCATCGGAACAACTGCGGAAAAAGGTTGAATCGTGTTTGTGTCCGCGGCCTAATGACAAAAAAGATGACAGAAAAGCCGGTAGCAGCTGAAGTGTGTGTTTTCTTCCGGTCGACATAAATACGTTTGTGTCGCTGTCCAATCAGAACCCTTCCTGACCTCCAGATGTTGAATGGAATTAAATGAAGGAGATTTTGTTTTCCATGTAAACCTCAATTTGGAATTATTATCTTCATGTAAATTCGACCTCCTGTGGGCTCACCACCCGCAGAGGGGTTCATAGGGGGGGTCAGGTGCTATGAGGATTGGGCAGCAAACTGCCCCCGCGACCCAGCTGGATTAAGCGGGAGAAGATGGATGGATGGATGGATGTAAATTCGAAAGAGAATATTTAAATTCCAAATTATTTAATTCAGAACACTTTCGGAATTTAAAAAAAAAAAAAAAAAAAAAGCAGATTTTTGTTGTAATACAGCACGGTCTTGGGTCTAGTCAGTAATAGAAATTATCAAGTATTTGGGAATTTACGTTTCTGCTGTTTCATAGCAAAGTACAATGTAATCAAAAGGGAAATCTGGCTCCTGCGCCCCGTCTAGGAGTATGAATATTCTAGAATTTGAAAACTATTTTATTGATCAGTTGATCACACTGTACTTTGTCCATGAAATATCCAGAGATGTTAGAGATGTTATTGCTTTGTTACAGGTCAGATCTGTGGAGAGACAACACCACTCACAGTTTTTTTCTTTAAGCTATAAAACCAGGTAGAGCTGTGGAACATTCCGGGCAGAGCAATGACATGTCCATAGAAACAAGCAGGTGACGTTCTAAGAGCCGTTCTAAAGATCCGTTCTAAAGAGCCGCCCATCCGTCTGATTGGCTGTGCAGGAATTGAGCGAGGAGCTGCTGGAGAGGGAGGAACGCCTGGCCAAGGAGATGGACCAGAGTTTCCTCGAGCTCGTGTCGCAGATCGAGGACATTCAGAAGAAGCACTTGGCGTGGAAGAAGCAAAATTGGAAGCGCATCATGAGCCACTTCAAGGAGCGCCACCGTCTCAACGTGTGAGTCAGACACAAAGTTCACGTGACAGCTCAGACTACTCCTGTATAAAACTAAAACTCAGTTACGACCAATGTATTTAAGTTTTTGCTAAACATTTATACAATTTGGCCATTTTCTTCTATGAGGTATTAAAAAAGGGATATTTGACCTCTCTGGGGTATTAAAGGAGGATATTTGATTTCTATGGGGTATTAAAAAGGGGGCATTTGACTTCTCTGGGGTAATAAAGATGGGTATTTGACTTCTATGGCATATTAAAGAGGGGGCATTTGACTTCTATGGGGTATTAAACATGGGGTCTTTGACTTCTATGACCTATTAAAGAGGAGTATTTGACTTCTCTGGGGTATTAAAAAGGGGGTATTTGATTTCTATGGCGTATTTGGCTTATATGGAGAATCAAAGAGGGGTATTTGACTTCTATGGGGTATTAAAGGGGGGTATTTGACTTATCTGGGGTATTAAAGAGGGGTATTGGACTTTTATGGGGTATTAAAGGAGGTATTTGACTTCTCTGGGGTATTAACTGTAACACATATTTAGGTCACCATGTTATATTTTGTGCTTTTGAAAATGTCGTATTCACCAAAACACAACATATTAACATGTTGTGTTTCACTTTAGTTTTTTGACGTTCTGAGTTCCCCCTCCACCCCAAGTCACTCCCCCTTGAGAGCGCTGTTACATTCTAATCGTGCATTGTGCTAACGCAGCACCCCCCCTTAAGGAAGAAACAAGAATATTTTGCGTGCCCCCACTCCACAGAACCGCTACCAAACGTCAACAAATGTCACCCCCGCCTTCAGTCGCCGACGTACAAGAGCAAACGTTTTAGTCGCATCTCTAAAGTGACTCCTGGGCTGCAGCCGTATCAGCTCCTCTGCTATTTGGTCCACCACCTTATATGATTCTAACAGTTCTTGCTAGTATACCGAAGCAGCAATCACAAAGCAGGACGATTGTTGGTGATATTCGGCACATTTCCGCTGAATAAACTCAAGCGGGTTATCAGCGTGATTGGGGTGTAATGTCTTTAAGCAACGCCATAATTTATTTGGCTTCATGCTGTCCGCTGACAACATTTTAAAACACAGTAAACACAACAGTCTTTCCTCGTTTCCCGCCATAGTCAGAGTGAAGCCGAGCGCCACATACCTTACAAACGCTTTGTTGTATTTCCGCGTCTTATCTTCCAGGAGACTGTTGTTTGTTTCATTATCTCTGTCTTTCTCCGCCTTTCTTCGCATCCCTGTTAAATATTTTTCCATGATGTCTCTTGAGGGATGGTTTTCTGTGCTGTGTGTGCAAAAAGCCCAACACTAAAGTGCTAATACTACCTGTGCACACAATGACAATGAGAGCGGCACTGCCATCTACTGTAGTGGATGTGCAATTACACTTTATTCTAGTACGGCAAAAAAAAAAAGTCACACATGAACTGGCATTGCACGACTATTTGAGAAGGACTGTGCTGGAGCTACTGCACATCAAATTGTGAAGTTGTAAGGAGGGTTTGAGGTATTAAACGGCGTGCGTGTGGTTTTGATTGTGATTTCAGAACGGAGACATCTTCTGAGGACATGTTCAAGTCACTGACACTGGAAGACCCTTTGTCCATTCACGAAGCGCTGGACAAAAAGCTATTCAAAGAGATATTGTCCAAAATCGGCTCCCTGGTGGACGAGCATGTGGAGAAATTCCATTTCAAGGTCTGTGGAACTTCTGCACCTGATCCGACCCGCTATAAATACACACCAACACCAGAACCGCACCTGAATGAAAATCAGTTTGAGAGCCAAAAAAGAGCCACAACTTTACACTCTCCACTTGCTAATTTTCTTTTCAGCTCGTCGGGAGTCATTTTGAACTGCAGGACATCACAGGCGAAGTTTGAAAATGAAAGTGGCAGAGATTTGTGGGAATGCATGCAACAAAAACATTTGGATTCTACATTTAATCATCAATGGCATTTTTGCATTTCACTAAAATACAGCCCTACTTTTTGTTCGTACACGATGTTTTGTAAACTGCAGATTGGACCTGTGATCTCCTGTGTCTGACTCAACCCAAACCCGCATCCGACACAGCACATTTTTCACCCGTGTCATTCAAATTTGCGGTTCACCCATCGGGGATCCGCAGGTACTCGAACCCGTGCAGGACTCTGACGTCAACATCCTAACCCTTGGATCTCTTCTTTTAACCAGTGAGTTTATCTGCCCACTCTGGATCTCTGAAGAGCACCTAATTATTACTTCACTTAGCGGTGGTCCAGCGAGCATTCTAACTACATATTTTCTGCATCACCTTCTCTTTCTTGTATTTTGCAGAGAAAGATGATGCTTGAGGAGATGTCAGAAAAGTACAGAGAGGCCATACACAAGGAAAAACAGAAAATCGCGATGGCACAAGCGGTGGTAGACGAAGCCACCTCAGATCAGCAGCGTCTCAGAGAGGGACTGGACAAAGGCGCCAATGAGCTCCAAAAGCTGGAGGTCTGTGCACTTCACTATGTTACACAACATACTGTATGTCAATGGTCAACTATAATGGCGGGTTTTGTCACTGTTTATTACAATTTTGCAATACACAAAATATACAAAGCATCGTCTCCAATAACATACTTCGCAGTTTTGCATATAAATCAGAGACAAAAAAAACAAAAAAATGGAAATATTTAGAATTAAAATAAAAAATAAATAAAAGATGGAACAAAAATAATTCGAATAAATAAAAAAAAAAGTTACTAATTGTAAGTATTGCATTATATTTCTCAGAAGATTTTGGTGGGTTAGGGGCGTTTGCTTTTCCACAGGGGAAAGGAAGCAGGAGTGGAGGGAGGGATTTTCTACACCTCTGAATTATCCTTCTGTTTTTACTTGTATTGGTCCCAGGAAAATCTCAACACGCTCCAGTCCAAGCGCTTAACACAAGAGATGGAGTTGGCGAAAGTAAAGGAGCAGCAAGTGAGGATCGAGAGCCAAAACCAGAAGCTCAGGGACCAGGTGGAGCGTGGTAGAAACTCAGCCAGAAAAAGTCTGATCCGGCTCTCCATGCAGAGTGACTGAGCAGCCAAGAAACTCAGCCAAGTCATCCCACAGGTCAAACAAACCGACAAAAAAAAAATCAGCTGTATTTCAAACCAGTACTTCTACTTGAGTACCGGTAAACTGGCATATTTTTATACAGCGCTTTTCCACTTTCAAGTCATTGCCCAAGGACACAACAACAGCATTCATTCAGTGGACAAACACTCTGAGCCGCACGACTATTATTCTGAAGTAACGTTGCTCTTAGTTGAGTGTAAAAGATATTGCTGAATGTAATTGGTTTCATTTAAAGGTGCATTGTGTAACTTTTCTGATGGGGAGTCCATCAGATGTTATTGCTTTGTCTGGAATGTTTCACAGTAGGCCATTATACCTCTTTATACTCTTCATGAAGCCCAAACCAAGCTACAGGTCAGATCTGTGGTCAGTCAGAATGCCTGTTTTTCTAGGTTTTGAGCAATAAAACTACCTCTAATTAAGTCAGTTTAGTAGGTAGAGTTACACAAAGTTACACAATGCACCTTTAAGTGTAACAAGATATATTTCCATATTTTAAGTACAAAAAGTCTTGTTCCATTAGTAGATGATTTTCAAGTGAAATTTACTCAAATTTCTTTCATTTAATCCAATTTCCACACATAAACAACACCATATAGTCTCTTGTTCTGTTTTTGTTCTTGTCAGTTTAAGGGCCTGTGTTACTATATTCTCTGATCTGTTATCTTTCTTCATCATGAACAGACCTGGAGTTGTGTTTTGTTTCATTCACACACGTTTCATACACAAAGCCTGTATATTTAGGCTGAGTTCTTCTCTCAAACTGCACTAAATGACATCACAAGGTGAAATGGAGCATTTTGAGCTTTGGGGATGTATACTGTCAACAATACAGGGTTACTCAAACATGTGCATGTGTGATTGAAACTAAACACAACTCCAGGTCTGTTTTAGAGGAGAAAATAAAACATGGATATATATTCATGACATTTACTACACCAGGGATCTCCAACCTTTTGCGTCTGGTGAGCTACCTGTACAGAATGAAAACTCATTTTAGCAGTTGCAAGACATTTATTTGATCTAAGAGGGCAAGCCTTAGATGTTGTACAGTTAGATGGCTATAAAACATAAAAACATTATCCATTTATTGGTGCACAGATTTCAAAATAACACATTTACAATGGTAATTAATCAGATTTGAGTTATTCATTACAATACGTATAATTCAGAAATCCTTTGGTGAGCTCCTTGTAAGGGCATGGAGAGATACTGGTAGCTCCTGAACTACAGGCTGAAGACCCCTGTAGTGAGGCTGCTAACATCTAGAATTGTTCAATTTAGTGATAGAAGCATGGAAATTTGCAGAAATACTGTTTAGCAAGGTAGTAACAATATTTGATATGGATCCAGACACAAATCAATTCCAGGGGGGAGTTATGGGCACAGCCTTATTTGGTCAACATGGAAACGAGGCTGATAAGAAAATGGTCTGTAAAGGGGTCTACAATTAGTCTTATCAACTATATATCACTATAGCAATGCTATATACACTACTCACTGTTAGTCGGCACTCACAAATCGAGGAGGAGGAGGGGAGAGGAGGAGGAGAGGAGGAGAGGAGGAGAGGAGGAGGAGGAGAGAGGAGAGAGCAGAGAGGAGAGAGGAGGAGGAGAGGAGGAGGAGGAGGGGAGGAGGATGAGAGGAGGAGGAGAGGAGGAGAGGAGAGAGGAGGAGGAGGAGAGAGGAGGAGGAGTAGAGAGGAGAGAGCAGAGAGGAGAGAGGAGAGGAGGAGGAGAGGAGGAGGAGAGGAGGAGAGGAGGAGGAGGAGGAGAGGAGGAGTTTAAAGTCTTTGTCTCTTTCAGTTCCTCTTCAAGATTCGTTCCTTCGGCAATTTTGGTTACGCCGAAATGGACTTACAAGGCAGGATCGGGGTAAGTAAACTCTTCTCTCCTCTCCTCTCCTCTCCCCTCTCCTCTCCCCTCTCCTCTCCTCTCCCCTCTCCCCTCTCCTCTCCTCTCCTCCTCTCCCCTCCTCCTCTCCTCCTCCTCTCCTCCTCCTCCTCTCCTCCTCCTCCTCTCCTCCTCTTCCTCCTCCTCCTCTTCCTCCTCCTCCACTTCCTCCTCCTCCTCCTCTTCCTCCTCCTCTCCTCCTCCTCCTCCACTTCCTCCACTTCCTCCTCCTCCTCCTCCTCTCTCTTCCTCCTCCTCCTCCTCCTCTCTCCTCCTCCTCCTCCTCTCTCTTCCTCCTCCTCCTAGTCCTAGTTAAGTTCTGGTTTAGACCTGGTTTAGTCCTAGTTAAGTTCTGGTTTAGACCTGGTTTAGTCCTAGTTAAGTTCTGGTTTAGACCTGGTTTAGTCCTAGGTTTGCTGCCCTCAGTGAGCTTCATTTGCCTGGAGTATGAGTGACCCGTCTGTGGGTTCAGCTCCACAGTCATAAATAAAAGGAAACACTGTTCATCACACACTTGATTATAGCGATGAAAATGTCAAGTTACCTCCTCCTCCTCTTCCTCCTCTTCCTCCTCCTCCTCTCCGCCTCCTCCTCCTCTCCTCCTCCTCCTCCTCTCTGCTCTCTCCTCTCCTCTCTCCTCCTCTCCTCCTCCTCTCTCCTTCTCTTCTCCTCCTCCCCTCCTCTTCTCCTCTCTCCCCTCCTCTTCCCCTCCTCCTCCTCTTCTTCTCTCTCCCCTCCTCCTCCTCGATTTGTGAGTGCCGACTAACAGTGAGTAGTGTATATAGCATTGCTATAGTGATATATAGTTGATAAGACTAATTGTAGACCCCTTTACAGACCATTTTCTTATCAGCCTCGTTTCCATGTTGACCAAATAAGGCTGTGCCCATAACTTTCCCCTGGAATTGATTTGTGTCTGGATCCATATCAAATATTGTTACTACCTTGCTAAACAGTATTTCTGCAAATTTTCATGCTTCTATCACTAAAGTGAACAATTCAGACTTTTTTGGACGTTAGCAGCTTAACTACTGTGCTACACAATTTAAACATGATTCACTTAGACACAGTCAGGCTCGTCTTGTGTTCACAGTTTGGTAACAGCAGTGTGTGTTTCAGGGTGAGAGAGTTCTGAGGATGGCTGCACTTTGTAAGAAGATGGAGGACAAACTGCAGCTGACCGAGGAGCTTCAAAAAGTTGTTGAGGAGAATCAACAAAGAGGAGAGCTCGGGGCCACAGGAGGAGAAGCCCTCAGGGAGCAGGAGGTAAGACCACCTCTTATCCAGGGCTGCTCATATATTCACATGGTCTTTCTTTCTCTTACAAACTTCACATTTATG
Organism: Odontamblyopus lacepedii; assembly: GCA_034769755.1. Classification (NCBI taxonomy): domain Eukaryota; kingdom Metazoa; phylum Chordata; class Actinopteri; order Gobiiformes; family Gobiidae; genus Odontamblyopus; species Odontamblyopus lacepedii. The sequence continues at coordinate 19,324,756 of CM068348.1, forward strand.
TAGAATCAGCCACACTGCTTGTTTTGGGAATGTTTTCTATGATGCCAGATTTAGGGATTTGAGACATTTAAAAGTGCACTATGTCACTTTTCTGGGGAAAGGTCTGGTCTCCATGGAGATACTGTTGCCTTGCCTGGAATCAATTGACCAATCAATCAGTATCACTGTATTTGTTCCAAGGGGCAATGTAAGCACACTGAGCAGTAAAATATTATATGAAATAAGAATATATAGTATATATATATAGTATATATATATATATATATATATATATATATATATATATATATATATATATATATATATATATATATATATATATATATATATGTATATATATATATATATATATATATATATATACATATATATATATATAAAAGCTCAAACAAAGGTTTCAGTGCAGCTCAACATGTCGGGGCATCAGATGCAGAACCAGGACAGTTTGAGAAGAGTAACCCTCAGGACAAAAGTGTCCCTCCTCTATGTCCTCTGTGTCCTATAGTATCACAATGGCCTCCAGGGGGCGCCAGGTGAACTCTTAACACACAACAGAAAGCTCTGTTGTTCTGGTGATTCCCTTAAAATCTTAAAATGTTTCCTCTGGAAGGACTTCTGCCTTATTTAGAGGAGAAAATTGTCGCATTAGTGTAAAAGTGTGTAACATTTCAGAACTACACAATCTGTCATTAACTTCTGTCCTACAGAATGTTCAACAGTGCAGCATTAAACTTATCTGTCACCATGGAGACAAACAGGTGACAGCACTAGACAATGTTACGAGTGGATCACCAGTATAAATGTGTGTCTGTGTAGTGTGAGCTCCCGGAGCTGAGGCTGCTGGAGCTGCGGAGCGCTGTGGTCAGAGAAAAGTGCAGAGCTCTGCAGAAACAGAGAAACACTCACCGCCAAGAGAACCATGAGCTGAAGCAGCAAATCATGGACCTGCAGAGTGCACACCTCCACCTGCAGGTGCAAATGGGTTCTGACTCTGGGCCTTCCAACAGACAATAACTGATTCAATGAAATGATTGATCTTTATCGTTTGATTTATCTATCTACATGTTAAAACTGTTCCATAAGCAAGCTAAAAAGAAAAAAAATCTTGTTTGGCCAATTAAAATAAATGTAAAATAAATGTAAATATTATGAACACATTTTGCTGTCAGATTTTCTTTTCGTATAGGTTAAAAAAAACATTAAATGAAAGGGTGAGTGGACTTTTGACTGGTAGTAAAATTTGGATTAAAAGTGCTTAATAACTGTTGTTTCAGCCTGTAGATTGGGAATGAGCAGAGCCTTTCACTGTGTTTACTACATCATACATGTGTTATGGAAGCGTCTGAAGATCACTGAGCTTGAACCTGTACAAAAGAAGATCGGGCTCTCCCTCTCTTTTACCTCTGCTCTCCTCTCTCTTTTCTCTTCTCTTGTATAACTCTGTCAGTTCATATTTCAGTCTTTTGTCATCTTCAGGACACATTTAAAGGGTGAATTTTCAACCATTATTTTTCTAAATCTAATCACAACCACAATTAGATATTTTCCTAAACTGTTCAGCAATATAGAAATCTGTTGTGTGTCTTGAGAGAGCAGGGATTGGCTCAGAGTTGGACCTGAAATGTTACACAGTGCTGCTTTAAAGGGACTGGGTACATGTTTGCATATATGGTACTATTGTCGAAAGAAATCATCTAACTTAAGACTTTTTTCCAAATCATTATCTAAAAAATTTAAGAGTATTGGACCTCTACAAGGACGTTGGTGTGCACTTTCTATTTTCATTTTTCATTTGTTGAACTATGTGGCAGTATTTTGGGGAGTGAATGGAGCTGATTGTCTCTCAATCCTCAGTCCAGCTCTGAGTTCTGAAGAGGCTTTGCAGAGGCTTTGGCAGGAGTCTGGATTAGCAAGAGCATTATGGGAAGATCCTCTCATTTGGGCTAATAACGCCACGGGATGGTCAAGGCTTTGGTCAGGACTCCTCTCAAAATGTTTTATAGTTGGAGAGGTCTCAGTTCTTCTCACAAGTTAAGTTTTTACAAATATTTGAGTGAGAATGTAAAAACAGTATGCAACCATCAACATTAGGTCAACAATAAAGAGCTCATATAAAGCTATTTCTGAACTGTGATATATGTATTCCTCATCACAAACATACCTGGAGTTGGGTTTTCTTTTGTTCACACATGTTTAACACACAAACCCTGCATATCTCCTTCTTCTCTCAAACAGAAAACACTGTGTAGCATCAAATCGAATTGAGAATGCCAGAACTGATGGTTGAATTAATTTTCATTTTTGTGCTGTGTCATACAACCAATGTAAGAGACAAGGACAAGATAACGAAAATAACTAAAAACCCATATGATCACCATGATACTTGATCATTACAATGTTTAATTGTTATCCATATTTTAACATGCCTTTAGAACAGTGGTTCTTAACCTGGGTTCGATCGAACCCCAGGGGTTCGGTGAGTCAGTCTCAGGGGTTCGGCAGGGGTCAAGACACACATCCAACTCATATGATTGGTGATAACACGCCCCGTTTGGCCGTTATTGGCTGCAGGAAATTTTGTGCCTGTAATAGTCTTGTGACTGTCGTGATGGTGTCGTGTAATTTCTTTCTTAATATTTTCCCTTCATACTAACTATGTCGAGCAAAAAAGAAAGTGGTCAGACAAATATGTGCAATATGGATTCACATGTTTGCACCAATAAAATATATATACCTATGTTTTGAATTTGAAAAAAACATTTTTTATTTTTCCAATTAAGTTCATAGGGGGGGTCAGGTGCTATGAGGATTGGGCAGTAAACTGCCCCCGCGACCCAGCTGGATTAAACGGGAGAAGATGGATGGATGGATGAAAGAAAGGTTCGGTGAATGTGCCGATGAAACTAGTGGGGTTCAGTACCTCCAACAAGGTTAAGAACCACTGCTTTAGAACTAATTACAAGAAGCTCAAATATACATTCACCAATAAAACAAACCTTGTTCCCCTTGTCGACTGTTGCAATCTTTGGGTTTTTATCTAAATTTTCACTGTGTTTTTTTTTTTTTTTTTTTCCCCTGTTAATCGTTGCTGTCGTTAAGCCCCTTTCACACTAGAAGGCGATGCCAAACTAATGCAGTTGCGACCTGTTTTTTTGGGAGAAATCGCCGGGGTTCGCCATGGTTCTCAAGGTATCGCTACATGAACACAAACCATAGGTCTTTCTCTCCCTTCTCTCCCTTTATCCCATTGATTTATGTTGGGATCTTATTGTCCCTCTCTCTGTAAGTGCTGCACTGAGCCTCGTCATTTTGGTCTTAAAATCATCATGATCATGATTTTTATTTTTTTTTTTTTTTTCCGCAATTTTGTCCATCAAAGTCCAGATTCAGATTGGGATCCCCTGTAACCGTGGCATCGCGAACCTCATTTGAGCGGCACTGAACACTGTGGGTGATGTCACACTTGCATAGTCCACTTTTATATACGTATATATAGTTCGTCAGTGGTCACTAAGAAAAATACACTTGGTAAAGGCGTCGTTAACGTTCTCCGACCTTCGCTATTGATTCCTAAAATACTGATCTGTTTCTATACATTCTGTGAAAATCTGAGGTTATTTCAACAAGAACTGCCAAAATTATTGACCTGCAAAATTATGTCCAATTTTTTGGGACACCCTGTACATTGAAAAACCTGCATTCTTACTGTGTGCATGGTTGCCTTTCTACAGATCTAACCCGTAACTCTGCCTGGTACCATCACCTGCTTTTATCCATGGATATAGACAAGTTTAATGCCATACTCTGTAACTTCTTAGGAAAAGAATAGCATCACCATGGAGACAATCAGGTTGCAGACCTTAAATCTTACACTCAAATCACTGCGAGCTACAAAAGTTCGACAATCAAATTTGAGTTTTATTTGAACCAACTAGCATGCTAATGTACTTGATTCTTGGGCAATAAATCGCTTTATAATCAGACGCAGACAGCACACATTTTGACCTCAAGAACCGCTAATACAATATATCTGTACTACCACAAGACAAATTTTGCTCAAATGCATGAAAAAAAATCTGGTACAGACCTTATAAACCTTTTGTGTGAATTTCCTGGAGAATTGGGATGTGTGGGACCGTTGTATCCTAATAAGCATTCTGTCTGTCGTGCTGCTGAAATGCATTTGGCGTTTTTGTGTCTTTGCTGGTTTCAGAAATAGGACAAGAAGAAGTGTTTGTGACCGGAGAGAGTGAGAGGAACCACTTTCAAACTCTCAGCTCCTCCGTGACGTAAATAATAAATGTCCACTTGAAAATGGCTCCTCAAATTTATGTTGTTGTTTTGGTCGACATCCCGTTCTCTCTCTTTGGTTTACCTCTTTTTTGATGCCTCTCTTTATCTCGGAATTTTCCCTTTTCTTTTCTCTGTATGTCTCTGGCTATCTTTAACTTTTCACTATGTCTCTGTCACTATCTCTCTCTTTTCCTCTGTCTCTGTCTCTCTCCCTCACCAACTTACTTTCTCTTTATCTCTGTCTCATTCACAATTTATCTCTGTCACATTTACTATCTCTTTCTTTATCTCTCCCCCTAAGTCATCTTCTCCAACTTTCTTTCTCTCTTCATCTCTGTCTCATTCAGTATCTCTTTCTCTCCCTATGTCGCTCTCTCTCCCTCTTCAACTATTACTCTCTCTATTCATCTGTCTCATTCACTCTCTCCTCTCTCCCCCTATGTCTTTATCTCTCTCCAACTCTTACTCTCTTCGTCTGTTTCATTCTCTCTCTCTCCCTCCCTCAGAAGCAGAAAGTGTCTTACTACAGGTAACGCTTAATATGGTAAAGCAGGCTGATAAACAACTAAGGAATATACAGAATGTCTTTTAGTGTTTCCCACAGACCAAGTAACACTGTATACCCAGAGTCAAGACTAAACTAAACTCGGGGAGTCAGTGTTTCAGGTTCATGCAGTAAATCCTGGAACAGTCTGAACATGTGAGACAGATTCTACTTGAACTCTGTTCAATGATGCGTTCGTTTATCCATCTGACTCTCATTCGGATCTCGGGTATGACATCACGTCCACACTTCCACAGTGTTTTACTGTTTATGTTTCGTGTGTCCGACTTGGAGAAAAATGTGGACGCCAACCACAAAGCGATTATTGTTGTTGTTTATCTTCTGTTAGAGACTGTTTAGCAAACGACGTTTAGCAAAACCCATTAAAACAAGTCTGTGTTCAATATTAGCTTCACCACAACATCGACTATCAAACCCATAGGCAGAGATACATACACAGTAAAGTACTGCAGTAATACTACCATACCCATAGGCAGAGATACATACACAGTAAAATACTGCAGTAATACTGCCATACCCATAGGCAGAGATACATACACAGTAAAATACTGCAGTAATACTGCCATACCCATAGGCAGAGATACATACACAGTAAAGTACTGCAGTAATACTACCATACCCATAGGCAGTGATACTGACACAGTAAGATCTTGATGGATAATCAAACACACCGTAAATCAAGGCTCAGAACAGTTCTGTTTAGCTGCAGATGACAAAGATTTTTATTCTGCACTCTTCTCTCTCTTTTTTAATTTTATAATGTTTATTTATGTTTTGATTTGTTTGTTTTGTGATTTTAATGTCTTTCTTGTTCTGTAAAGCACTTGGAATTACTTTATGTACGAACTGTGCTATACAAATAAACTTGCCTTGCCTTGTTTGTGCAGATGAAGATTGGACTTTTTTTTACTAATTAATTTTAAAAACTGGATCCAGGAAAAACAGCTAATTTCACACAATCCAGCAGCCCTTGGTTAAATGGCATGCATCAAAACGTACTTTCCTGTCTGCAATTAATCCAGAACCCCGCGGCACGACTTTTAACAGGAATCAAAAAACAAAAACATATCAGCCTGATCCTTGCGTCTTTGCACTCGCGTCCTGTTCGATTTAGAGTTGGTTTTAAGATTTTATTATTTGTTTTTAAAGCTTTGAATAGACCAGCCCCATGTTTTGTCTTTTATTTAATTTTATTTATGTATCTATTTATTTTGAATAAATTTTTCATCATTTTTATGCATTTTGACATTTTTTATTTACTGATTTCCTCTTTTATTGTATTAGTTTGTATGTGCAGCACTTTGGAAACAGTCATGTTTATAAAATGTGCTATAGAAGTGGACTGGATTGAAACAATAATATCTCCATGGAAAAAAGCATTTGACGGATCCTCCATCAGAAAAGTTACACAATGTACCTTTAATGGCTACCTTCCATGACGTCACAAAGTAGAACAGAGTGTTTTCTGTTTGAGAATACAGCCTGAATATGCAGGTTTGTGTGTTAAACATGTGTGAATGAAACAAAACAAAACTCCAGGTCTATTTGTGATGAGGAAACTATGTTAGAACATAGATCAGAAAACGGCATCATATGGCCCCTTTAAGACAGGCTGTTACGCAACGGGACCAAAGCTCTGATGAAAAGAAAAAAGAGACAAGAATATCCCTCCGATTGTGTAAAAATACATCTCTTTAAACACATCCATTAGTCCTCGATTGTTGAAAATAAATGCTGCTAATGCCTGTTTGAATATGCATGCGTGAGGAGGCAGGTTTCCACTGGTCATGTGCAGTCCACAAGGAGATGAATGGGGCGTCCACATGAAAGAGCATCTCCATGGCTTCTGTGCAGTGTTACCATGGCGCCCAAGAGCAGCTCGCCAAACACACCACACACGGGATTAGCAGGACACATGTGGAAGTGGGAGTGGTGGTCCCTACATAAGGTTTTTTATCTTGATTATTATTATAGTAGAAATAATAGTTGTAGTTTGTTCAAAGACAAGTCCAAATAAAGTTAAATACCACATGAACTTACAACTTACTTCTGGTTGTACATCATATCCTGACAATAATAATAAATCTTTATTTATAAAGCACAAGGTTTACAAATTTCTGTACAAGCAGAAATGAACTAGCCTGATTCATCCGCCAGTTTTATTTCGTGGAAACCGTCTGACCTCGCAGCATTAGGATTCGTTCGCGGTAGGCGGGTATTTTTTTTGTTTAACCAATCGCTGCTATTTGGTCATGACGTATATAATGTGCTAGAACGCTCAGTGGTGTCCAAGTAATCGCACAACAGCAAACAAAGCAGAGAGTGAGCATGTCTGTCCACGAGTATTGTCGTTTCTGCGAGGTGAACTTGCGAATTAAACGTACGATCAAAAATGCAAAGTTATTATTTGACAATGGAAGTCCAAAAGAGGACTGTGTAACTGCAACTCGGGCTCTGGCCAACACACCGCTTCACTGATTGGCCGGAGTGCCGACTACAACTTCCGGGGTTCCTGCAAATTGCCGAGTGTGTCCTGATTCCTGACCTAGTCGCTAGAGAGAAATTAAATTTGAGCGGAGGAACTAGGTTGTGCCAGCCTAGCTAGCAATGAATACAAAAAGCATAAAAATACATACAACAAATACATACATACAAAAAAGACAATGATGCAACAATTCAGTTAAATAATAAAAAGAAATAGAATAAAAAGAAATAAGGAATAAAATCAAGTTAAATCCAGTTAAAGGAAGGCCCATCGATAAAAAAGCATTTCAAGAACTGATTTAAAAGATGATACTGATGGTGCAGCCTAATCTCCTCAGGCAGGTTGTTCCAAAGCCAAGGCCCCGGACTGAAAAGGCTCCATCAGACCTTCATCCGGAGCCTGGACTCTGGAACAGTGGACAGGGACCTGTCTGAGGACCTAAGGCTGTGGGAGGGATCGTACGGGGTTAAAAGTTCTGAAATGTAACTTGGTGCAAGACCTAAATGATCTTTAAAAATGATCAGTAAAATCTTCAAATCAATTCTAACACACAGGAGCCAGTGAAGAGAAGCTAAAACAGGGGAAATGTGTTGATGTCAGTTCAAACTAGTGAGGAGCTGCTGCGTTCTGAACCAGTTGGAGGCGGAAAATGGATTTGAGGAGGGAGCTGCAATAGTCTAGACTTGAAAAGATGAGTGTGTGGATGATTTGTGGGGAGGATATGTTTGACTTTGCTAATTGTGCGGAGGTGGAGAAAACAGGATTGGGAGACTTTTTTGCCCAATTGACTCATGTGATCTTTAGGCCACGTTATCATGTTGTTATCTCCTCAAAAACACACCTGGAGTTGTGTTTTGTTTCATTCACACATGTTTCCTGCATATTAGTCTGTCTACATCAAACTCCAAATGCTCTGTTCCACCTTGTGATGTCAAAGTCAAGTACAATATACAAATGATTCATGTATGCCTTTCATACATAATTTGGGCTGGATATTTGATTTTGGATTAATAAAAACATTTTAAACAGCCTAAATGTGTGGATGGTCTAATCTTGCACACATTTTAGACAATTCCTTTCCGCTTTTCCGTGTTTGATAAAGCTTCAAAGACACGGCAGAAGAACAGAGCAGCTTTAGTGAATCTCACAGTGCTTCAGAAGTAAGTTCTTCTTTAAATAGAGGTTCTTCTTTAAAGAGAGGTAGATAGATAAAAACTCTGGGGATCAGTAGAGTATTTATCTATCTCTCTATTTACTGTAAAAAAAAAAAAAAAAAAATCAAGAAAATTGATGAAGAAATTGACGAAATCAAGACCATTCATGTTGTGGATTTCAAAATCTGAGAAAAATAAAACTGGAGAAAAATTGTCTTGAATCAAAGAGTCTGGATTTATTAAAGCGATTGTGCACACAATTACAGAGAAATAATGAAAACAAAACCTACTGTCCCTCACGCAAGTTCCGTCTCTCCCTAATCTGCTGCAGAACATCCAGAATGCTGCAGTTCGAGTCCTGACTCAAACCAGGAAGTACGAGCTCATAAGTCCTGTGCTCAGGTCCCTGCACTGGCTCCTGTGGTTCAGAGAATAGACTTTAAAGCAGCTCTGCTTGTGTACAAGTGTCTCCATGGCCGAGCACCAAAGTCCATCTGTGACATGTTAGTGTCATACCATCTGCACTCTGAGGAGGTCAGGGACCGGCCTCCTGCTGGTGTCCAGAGTCAGGACTAAACTCGGGGAGTCAGCGTTTCAGACTCATGCAGCTAAAACCTGGAACAGTCTGAACATGTGAGACAGACTCTACTCTGACTCTGGAACTAAGGAACCAATAAATTGGTATGAGGAGTGCTACTTCACTTTTTGCAAACAGGACAGGTGCTCTTTAGCTCAAGGAAATTAGTCTCTTAAATATGTTTTGACTTAACTTCTGTAGTAAAGTTAGTGAATTGTCAGAGTCTTCTCAGCAGACACTGCTTGTTGTAGTTTAAAAGCCTGTTAGTGAATGGCTGGCTGCATTCAAATGTGTCTTCTTCAGAGTTTCCACTAACTTCCCAAAGTCCTATAATAGGGAGAGTATTGCAATCGCTGAAACAGCGGCAGGTGTTCTGGCTACCCTTGACTCATCTTGTGTCAGTTGTCGATAGAAGTGGGGCGTCACACCAGGCCACACATGTAAACATCTTACACAATATGCTGTAAACCGATGGATCAAAAATCACTCCATAAGGCTGCAATAGCCATTCACCTAGAAGTATTAAGTGAAATTAGAGAATTATCAGATTACATATGTCAGTTCCAGCTCAGTTTAAGATGTCACTATAAAAGGGTATAGTCAGTCTTAGTCCGCTCAGGCTTTCAGGTGTAGATCAGTAGGTCTTCTTTGTAATATTTTTTGCTTATCCTCCCCTCTTGATATCAATTGTTCATTGCTCTTAGTGACTCTGGTTGCATCCATGCTTGTAATGTTTGCCATAATCATTCGCTCATTCTGCCTGAATTTGCTTGCTCAGCTATCCTTTCGTTGTACCTTCTTTGTCCTCCCAATAAAATAATGTCCACATTGGACAGAGTGTAATACACGGGGTGTGCAATTGATGTACCTTTGATGTAACGTGTTGTTTGTGAGTGCACGTCTGTAAACTTGTTAGTTTGTTACATTGATACAATGGTTGCAATCCCACATTTGGAAGAGTCTTTTCAGGTCGCCGTCAAGTGTCCTTTGTCACCGGGAGATAACTATGAATTAGTTTGTCTCAATGGTTGGCGCTCTTCTAAACCAATAACTGGTGCATTCTGGAATGTCTCTTTAGTGGGTCACATTCAATCATTTTCCAGTTATTGTTTATGATTCTTCACATTTGCTCTGGTGTTGTATACATGATTAGTTACCCTTCCTGTTGTCTTTGTTTGTGTTTAGAGGTCCTGTCTTTCAGAGATTTGTTTGTCATAGGCTTCATTTATAGTCCGATTTTTGTATCCTCTGTTTTTGAATCTTAATATATCTTCTGCCTATCTCGAAATCTTCCTGGTCACAAATTCGTTTCAGTCGCTGGAACTGACATATGGGATGTTCTTCTTGAGGGATGGAGGCGTGAGTTGTCTGCCTGGAGCAGTGTTGCGGTCGATTTCGAAGATCGTGGTGTTGATGCCTCCATCCTTATCCTTCATGGTGAGATCCAAGAAGTTATTCTGGTGAAATCATATTGCATACACAATTTGTTGTTTCATTGGTGTTATTTAGATAATTGTGAAAGATGTTAGTTCTTCCTTCGTACAGAGAATAAAGAAAGAATGCTCGATGTAGCGCCCATAAAAGTGATCATATCTTATAAAGGGTTCTCATATGAATAAATAAATCTTCCATAGCCCATGTATAGGTTGGCTAAGCTTCTGGCGCATAACATGCCTATTGCTGCCGTTGCTCTTTATTTGTCGTTAGTCATTTTTGAAATAAACATTGTTTTATGTTCCACTTTAGTGAGTGCGAGCATGTGGATTGTACTGATGTGTTCAGGTAGTGAGACAATGCATGAAGATCTTCTTCATGATCAATGTTTGTGTATTAAAGCCTTCAACATCCATTGTGACTGTTCTTATATTGTTCAGGAGTGTCAACTTGTTCGAGTACATGCGTGGTGTCCTGAATAAAAGATGGTAGGTTGGAGACATAGAAGAAATGATCTATGAATTTAGATATGGGTTCGCAAGAGATTCATTGCCAGATATTATAGGTCTTCGGATATAAAAGCATCTCGCGTAACATGAAGCAGGTAGTATACTGGGGACAGAAAGTATCATGCTCCGCTTCGTTTATCCAGGCATTTTCCATAGCAATTCAACATTTCTGCAGGTCATTTTCATCGATTCCATCGATTGAATCTTCAGGCTTTTGTAAAACACAGTATTGTCAAGTTGATGTGTTTCTGCAAGTATTTGTTTTTGTCATTATTCACTACAGAACCTTCCTTTATCTGCACGTTTGATTATTCTTCATTCTTTGTTAAAGTGTCAGTGCCTTGTTCTTCTTTGTTAGATTATGTTCGATCGAGTTCCTTTATTCTAAATAGACATTCTATATTCGCGTCAGTTTTCTGCAGAAAGTTGCTAGAACAGGGTTATTGCTGAGAGGGCAGTATGACTTAGGGCGAAAGCAGTTTCGCAGTTAAAGTGTTGGTGTCTCTGGCTGCTAAAAGTGTTTAAATGTAAACCGCGATGTGTTCGAAGATCATTTGGGCAGTTGAAGCAGTGGCAATGTTAAGCCTCGGTCAATGTAACTGTCATCAGTCAGTAGTCAGAGATGTTGATTGTTACCTGCTCTTGAGGTTTGATCTGGGAGTATAGCTTGTTTTCCTTTACCCTCCTGTTTTTGGTCCTTTTTACGACAAGAAGCTGAGGCAAAAGGAAAACAAAGCTATACTCCCAGATCAAAACCTCGTGAGCAGCAAGAACCCCAGGTAGTAATCAACATCTCTGACACCCCACTGACTGATGACTCAAAGTGTTGCATTATTGTCTAAAGGCTTAACATTTGCAATCGACTAACTATGCCAACTGCTTCAATACAAAAGTAGATCTCTTCAGATTTTTTATCGCAGTTTACATTTAAAACTTTGGTACCAGCAGAACCCAGGCACTGTAACTGCTACCAACACTAGTGACTGCAAAACTGCTTTCCGCCCTAAGTCATACTTTTGCCCTCTCAGCAATAACCCTGTTCTAGCAACTTTCTGCAGAAAACTGACGAGATATAGAATGTCTATTTAGGAATAAAGAGGACTCGGTCAGACATAATCTAACAAAGAAAGAAAGAACAGCACTGACACTTTAGCAAAGAATGAAGAAATAGTAATCAAACGTGCAGATAAAGGAGGTTCTGTAGTAGTGTGGCAAAAACTAAATACTTGCAAGAACACATCGCCAAATTGACAATACTGTGTTTTACAAAAGCCTGAAGACCAATCCGATGGAATCGATGAAAATGACCTGCAGGAAATGTTGAGAGTTGCTATGGAAAATGCCTGATAAGCAAAGCAGAGCATGATTATCTTTTCTGTCCAAATCCTGTACTACCCTGCTTCTACATGTTACCAAAAAGTGCACAAAGATCTTTATAATCCCGGAAGACCTATAATATCTGGCAATGGATCTCTTATCAACCCATATCTAAATTATAGATCATTTCATACAACCCTATGTCTCCAACCTACCATCTTTTATTCAGGACACCACACATGTACTGAACAAGTTGACACTCCTGAACAATATAGAACAGTGCTACCTGGTCACAATGGATGTTGAGGCTTTGTATTAATAAACATTGATCATGAAGAAGGTCTTCATGCATTGTCTCACTACCTGAACACACGCCCAGCATCCAGTACACCACCCACAGCCTTTCTGCTCACACTCACTAAGTGGACACTTAAAAACAATGTTTTTTTATTTCAAAATGACTTGTACAAACAAATAAAGGGAACAGCAATGGGAGCATGTTATGCACCAAGCTTAGCCAACCTATACATGGGCCTATGGGAAGAACGGTTTATTTATTCATATGAGAACCCTTATAAGAATATGATCACTTTTTATGGATGCTACATCGATTTAACTCCTTTTCTGTTCTCTGGTACAGAGGAAGAACTAACATCTTTTCACAATTATCTAAATAACACCAATGAAAACCTTAAATTGTGTATGCAATATGATTTCACCCAAATTAACTTCTTGGATCTCACCATACAGAAGGATAAGGATGGAGGCATCAACACCACAGTCTTCCGGAAACCAACTGACCGCAACACACTGCCCGGCAGACAGCTTTCACCCTCCATCCTCAAGAAGAACATCCCATATGGTCAGTTCCAGCGGCTGAAACGAATTTGTGACCAGGAGGCAGATTTGAGACCAAGGCAGAAGATATGAAATTAAGATTCAAAAACAGAGGATACAAAATCGGACTATAAATGAAGCCTATGACAAAACAAAAATCTCTGAAAAGACAGGACCTCCTAAAACACAAAACAAAAGACAACAGGAGGACAACAAGTGTACTTTGTCACGCAGTACAACACCAGAGCAAATGAATTGAAGAGAATCATAAACAATAACTGGAAAATGATTGAATGTGACCCCACACTAAAAGAGACATTCCAGAATGCACCAGTTATTAGTTTTAGAAGAGCACCAACCATTGGAGACAAACTAGTTCATAGTTATCTCCCCGGTGACAAAAAGGACACTTGGCTTGACCGAGACCACAAGGCTTCTTCAAATGTGGGAGGTGCAACCATTGTATCACAATGCAACAAACTAACAAGTTTACAGACGTGCACTCACAAACAACACATTACATCAAAGGTTACATCAATTGCAATACCACCTACGTGGTGTATTACCTCTACTGTCCATGTGGACATTTTTACATTGGGAGGACAAAAAGGAAATTACAAATAAAGGATAGCTGAGCACAAATATGCAATTCTGACAGGAAATGAGGATTACCCCATGGCAAAACATTACAAGCAACATCATGGATGCAACCCAGAGTCACTAAGAGCAATGGGAATAGAGACAATTGAGCTATCAAAGAGGGAGGGGATAAGTTTAAAAATTATTACAAAGATAGACCTAAATGATCTACACCCTGAAAGCTCATAAGCCCAGGACTTAATGAGGACCTGGACTATACCCCCTTTTATAGTGACATCTTAAACTGAAACTGACTTTAATTTTTTATATGTAATCTGATAATTCTCTAATTTCACTTAATACTTCTAGGTGAATGGCTTATTGCAGCCCTTATGGAGTGATTTTTGTAGTCCCCATCAGTTTTAACATATTGTGTGTAAGATGTTTTTATGTGTGGCCTGGTGTGACGCCCACTTTCTATCGACCAACTGACTACAAGATGAGTCAAGGGTGGAGCCAGAACACCTGCCACTTGTTTCCACTTGATTGCCTGTGCCTTCTCCCTGTTATAAGGACTTGGGAGTTAGTTGGTGAAGTAGCTCTGAAGAAGACACATTAGTCGCAACGCGTCAGCCATTCATAATAAAGGCTTTTTAAACTACAACAAGCAGTGTGCCTTAGCAGTTTTTGAGAAGACTTCTGACAATTCACAACTGAAGCTACTACAGAAGTTAAGTCAAAACATATTTAAGAGTCTACTCTGACTCTGTTTAAATCCAGGCTAAAAACGGTTCTGTTTAGCTGTGCATATGACTGAAAGGTTTTCATTTTCCACTCCGCACTCTTTTCTTCTCTCTAATTTAATGCCCCATCTCTATTTTAAAATGTTATGATTATTTATGTTTGTATTTGTTTGTATTGTGATTTTAGTGTATTTCTTTTTCTGTAAACTACTTTGTGTACGAACTGTGCTATACAAATAAACTTGCCTTGCCTAATCTGAATGGCAAAAACATCATAGAATCAACATGAGGTAAAACATACAATAGGATTGATCTAAACAATTCTCAAAAGGTGACCTCTTGTCTGGGTCAGCTGGGGCATCGATTAGATTGAACCCAAGGGTACCAATAATTCTAAATGATGAGAATGAATAGAACCCCTATGAACTAACATCAAGGACCATGTTGTCCACCCTCCTGTGGGCTCACCACCTGCAGAGGGGTTCATAGGGGGGGTCAGGTGCTATGAGTATTGGGCAGCACGCTGCCCCCGCGACCCAGCCGGATTAAGCGGGAGAAGATGGATGGATGGATGGAGAATGAATAGAACAACAACTTGTTGTTTTAACTAAGATGGATTGTCATGGTTTGAGTGTGGTTGAGGACCCCAAAGCAGAGACATAGGCGCAGGTAGATGTTCAACAGGTTTATTGCTGGGATTGTAAGATATGTTGATGGGAGCTGGCTGGAGACAGACGGAGGGAAGACACTGGGGAAGACTCACAGGTAGACAGACTGGAAGACAAGGGAAAGCAGGCCGACAAGGGCAGGCAGGACGATGTGGACAAGCAGGATGAGAACAAGGACGTGGACGTGCACAAGCAGGACGAGGACGTAGACAAGGGATAGAGGAGGAATGAACTGACAGAGAACACAGGACAAGGACAAAACTAAGTACTGGGGCTGATTAGACAATGAGCTGCAGGTGAACCACCGAGCAGGTGATCCACACTGCAGCATTAGCCCAGCCACGCCCCTGAGAGGAGCAGACAGACGCAGAAGGGAGGGGGAACACATAACAGACACCAAACCCTGACATGGATAAAGACAGAGCAGAGTGACCTGCCTTGAAATAGCCCAGAAACAACAGATGACACCACTGCATGTGACCAGGAATACAGAGATACTTCAGCAGTTGTGAGTTACCAGTTATCTAAACCCATAGAATACACTCTTTAGCTCAACAAAGTAAGAAATTCCCATTACAGTGACAAAGAAAGTGAACGTCCCCATCTTGTGGGATTTGGAGGTGGGGGAAAATATTGCAGATGGTGGCGGGAGCAGAAATTAAAATTCTGTCCCGCGTAGACCTCTAATTTGGAATTATCCAAATGATTTTAATGAAGGTGAATGGAGTTTCCTGTATTACCAAATGACATCACAAGGTGGAACAGGGTTTTCTGTTTGAGACAAGAACTCCTAAATATGCAGGGTTTGTGATTTAAAGCAAAACATAACTCCAGGTGACACAGATCAGGGTTCTTTAATAAAGCATAAACGAAGACTCCATAACAAACACATTTTTATTTATTCATACTTAATGTTTGTTTGTGCTTTATTCATCAGCTTCTATATGATTTTTAACACACTTAAAATTGAGTGAATCATAGTCATGGAAAAGCCCTGGGAGCTCACAGTGTTTGGGAGTTCATTTCCGTCCCTGTTGTTCCTCAGATGCTTCAGATGTAGCTCTGTGGCTCTGGGCTGTTGGCTTTTCTTTATGGAATCCCCTGCGTGTCCGTGGCCTGCGTCACTGCAGGTCATAAAACCCTCAGCATAGAAGCACAGCCGGAATTAATCTGTAAATACTGCCATGTCCAGGTCCTCATACTGATGGTTGTATTTCTCCCACAGTCTGCATACAGAAGTGGACCAGGCGAGTGTGACGTCACCCACAGCCTTCAGCTCCAGCCAAATGAAAATGAAAACCCCAGGATCATGTAGAGCAGGTTAAGACGAACATTTAGAGAATGTTTTTATAATGACCGGAGCATCATAACAATTCTGTATCGTCATTCATATCCAGTTCTCTCAGCACCTTAAAATCATCACCCTTATCAAAATCATCATTTAATTCATTCGCTCCAGAACATCACTCTCTCTCCAGACACTCCTCCGTCCACATTATGGGTGCAGGTTTGGTTTGAAAGGAGTCACTGTTTCGCCAGTCGTGAGAATGTGGCGTAGTTTGCCCATGTGATCAGCTCTGTTGGTGACATGTTTCACTAATGGTCGGCCATGCATGAAAAGGCTCAGTTTCCAAATGTCCTGCACTGGCCAAGTACGGTGGATCGAGCGGCTCGGGAGGTGGTTACAGAGGTCAGGGAAACAAACTATTTTAGCGGAGGAGCAGCAGTATCATAAACGACCTTATACAGCAGACAAACATCTGGATCATTTTTAAGACCAAAATGACGAGACTCACAGCAGCAGTTACAGAGAGAGAGGCCACCATATTTTAATGTAAGTCAAAGGGAGCCAGAGTCAGACGGAGCCAGAAGAGCCACAAGTGAACTTCCTATGTGGAACGCGGCTCCAGCGTTAACTATGTCCATTTATATATAAAGTCTATGATTTCTCCTAATCTTTGCTTAACTGTAGAGGATAAATGGATGACCTCAGTATATTGACTTGTAATAAATGCTATTTTTCTAGAGGTGTAAGATAAAATCGATTCTGTGATATATCGTAATACTTCATTTCACAATTCTCGAATTGATTAAATTTTTTAAATTATATTTTTCTCAAAAAATTATTAGTTGCATTCATTTCATGATTTAAACAAAAATAATGCATTATATTTCATACAATTTTGTTCTCTTGAAGGTGTAGTCTCAAGGCAATGCACACGCCTAATATTTTCTAAACTGAATATTCTTTTCAATGACTTGGTTAAAGGTTCTATCATAAGCTACAGAATTGGCTCCTGTGAGCTTTTAGCCATGTTATAATGATGTTACCTGCGTTTGAGTCCTTTGTCTGTCTACATCTCCAAAACTCAGAATGTTCTTTTCCACCTTGTGATGTCATGAAGCTGTGTTTTTCAACTTTTACCTTTACTTTAGTAGAGGTGGGCAATTCCAGGGCTGAAATTATCCAAATGATTTTAGTGAAGGTGTATGGAGTTTAAACACAGTGGAGTGCTTCCTGTATTACCACATGACATCACAAGGTGGAACAGAGTGTTTACTGTTTGAGAGAAGAAACAGGGTTTGTGTGTTAAACATGTGTGAATGAAACAAAATACAGGGTGTCCCAAAAAATGTGACATCATTTCCCAGACCAGTAATTTTGACAATTCTTGTTGAAATAATCTCATATTTTCAAACAGATCAAGATTTTCTATTTAATGTTTTATTTTTGTTTTCAGGTTGAGCTGTTCCCTCCCGTTCACTTCTCTTCTGAGGTTGATGTTGGTCTACCGGATCCTTTAGCCCTGCATAAGCTGCCTTCCTCTTTAAGTTTTTTGGTACCACGTCCAAATTTGCTTGCCAGTTGGTGAAGTTTTTCCAAATTTTACATTGAAGGCTGCACAGTCTTGGGTGACTGTGTGTGAGCAGATTCCAAGATGCAAAATGACGTCTCTTTGGGAGTGAACGGCTCAACCTGAAAACAGAACAAAAATAAAACATTAAATATAAAATCTTGATCTGTTTCTATACATTCTGTGAAAATTTGAGGTTATTTCAACAAGAATTGCCTACAACATGTTTTTGAGACCCCCTGTATAACTCCAGGTCTGTTTGTGATGAGGAAACTACACTATAACACAGATCAGAAAATAACATTAAATGGGTTAAGTTTTTCTGTGTTATGGTAGATTCCACTCGATCGGTCGCTAATGCTGAGACCTGAGGCACATTTCCGACACACGTTATTGTGATGTATGATGACGGCAGGAAGTGGATGTGGTAATCATTTCACACTTGGATTGTGAACGCTCGGATGGGGCTGGGGAGACGTCACCAGACGGTCACCATGGCACAGACAGGGTGGATGGGTTCATGACTTGTTTATATAAGAGCTCTGTGAGATGAGGTGTAATGTGAAGTAGTTGCCCAAACAAAGGTGTGGGAATGGCTCAGGTACACAAACACTTAGGAGGTGCTACTTCAAGTCTTTTCAGCTTTAAAAACAACACTAAATTAAATCATATTTGAATAAATACTTTGCTTTGGAGTACATCTTACACCCTTAAGCCGGGCATACCTTGTGCAATTTTTTACTTGCGTGACTATTTTCGGTGTAATCGTGTGTCGTGCTTCGTGTGGTAAACATGGGGTAACGAGAACCGATGAATACCTCATGACCAGCTCCATTTTGGCAATCGTAGGTCGCAAGAATATTAAACCTGTTTGAATTCCAGTCGTGACGGTTTCGCACTGTTGAAGTAGTTCGTATAGTGCGAGAACATGAATCATGAGCTGTGAACTTTTAAACCCTGCTGGGGCTGAGTGAACCCATCAAAAATATTGCACAGTGAACGCCCGGCATTAGGAGGTGGTACTTGAACTAAATTGAATAGTATTTGAATAAACAGTTTTCTTTGGAGTACATCTTACACACTTAATCAATAACAAATTCTAAGTGAGTAAAAAAACGGACACCAAAACACCAGAAATGACACCAGAAACCAGGACGCTGTATAGGTCCAGTGTGAAGCTGCTTTATGGGTATGACATGAATTCAAAAGATGTAGTTCATATTTGTTAAATCTTCTTTACATGTTGAAGTACTTGTTACAACCTCTCTCCCTAAACAGTTAGAGTACTTGGCACTGAAGATAGAAATTGCATCAGGTGTCTATCTAAATGTAGCTGGGTGTTATAGGCCTCTGCTCTTCCCAGTGCATTACATTCTTTGAAACAAATTTTGCTAGATTTTGATCGCAGTGAATATGTTCTAGTGGGAGATCTAAATTGGGATTGGCTCAGCCCAGTATCTGATGATTTTAAATCTTTATGCGACTTCTTTAATTTGACTCAGCTTATTGCCTCCCCAACCCGTCCAAATTCAAAGTGCTATGAAAAGTCTACACTTATTGACCTTATTTTAACAAATGCTCCTCATAAATACAGTGCCACGGGAGTATTTTGCAATGATCTGAGTGATTACTGTGTGGTGGCGGCAGTTAGAAGTACAAAAAATGACCAAACAAAAACCACGTATCATTGTAAAGAGGGATTTGAAACATTTGAGACAGGTTTTCTTCTTGACCTAAGAAACTGCAATTGGTACCGGCTTAGTTTAATTCCAGAGGTTGAATTAGCATGGGAGTATTTTTATGACACTTTTATCAAAATTACTAACAAACATGCTCCATTTAGAAAATTTAGGATTAAAGGGAGGGATAATCCCTGTTTTTTTTCTGAACTTTCAAATATTCTTGAAGAACGCAACAAAGCCTGGGCCAAAGCAAGGTCATCGCGTCTACAAGATGACTGGCTTACAGTCCGAAAGTTAAGAAACAAATGTTCCTCAATAGTAAAACAAGCTAAAGCAGAATATTATTTGTCAATTACTACAGACAGCTTGAATGATCCAAAACGTTTCTGGAAAACAATTTAATCTCTTTCTGTGAGTGACAAAACACAATTTTTACCAGTTTATGTTGTTGATAGATCCTCCCTTGTCAGAGATAAACATCAAATGTTGAATTGTTTTAATGCATATTTCATATCAGCTGGGACATCAAAAACCCAGCCCATTAACATGGCCGCAAATACTTCCTCCTCTGCACCTAGGCCACCATTTTTTTAAATTTTCAACCTTTCACTATTGAGGAGGTACACAGGGAGCTAAGAAATCTTGATACTAAAAAGGCACCTGGCCCAGATCTTCTAGATCCATATTTTCTGAAAATTGCTGCTGATTTGATTGCAGATCCTCTCACACATATTTTTAATCTTACCCTGTTAACCTCAATTATCCCAAAAATTTGGAAGTCTGCGTTTGTGTGTCCACTTTTAAAGGGAGGTGACCCAACAATATTAAACAACTATAGGCCAATTTCTAAGTTGTCAATATTGTTGAAAGTTTTGGAGGGTCTGATTAACAAACAATTAAAAGAATACTTAGAGATGTATAATATTTTATCTAGCTTTCAATCAGGATACAGGAAAAAACATAGCACCATAACAGCAGCATTAAAAGTTGTGAATGACATTTGTTCTGGCCTTGATAGAAAACAGAAATGCGCTTCTATTTTTATAGACCTGACAAAAGCATTTGACTCTGTAGATCATCAGATTTTGAAACAAAGACTAGAAGGCATAGGACTATCAGAGCAGGCGGTTGGCTGGATTTCCAATTATCTTTCTGAAAGAACTCAGCGAGTTAAATGGAAGGACCAGTGCTCTGATGGTCTACCACTTAATCGGGGTGTGCCACAAGGGTCTATTCTGGGCCCACTCTTGTTTACAATTTATATAAATGATGTAGGGCAGAATTTAAATAATGCAAGTTGTCACTTTTACGCAGATGACATGATTGTTTACTCTTTCGCAACTACACTCACTGAAGCCGTTAACAAATTACAAAATGCATTTACGGCTGTTTGTTACAGTTTTGCTGAATTGAGTCTTTCACTAAATGCAAGCAAAACTAAGGTTATGTTATTTACTAATAGTAAAGACAAACCGAAGAATATTCCCTCTATTGTCGCCCCTGATAGCTCAGTGATTGAAGTTGTCAATGCTTTCAAATATTTGGGAATATTAATTGATGACTCACTGTCTTTTAAGCCTCATGTTGAGTCTCTTGTAAAAAAAAAACTGCGCCTAAAGTTGAGTTTTTTATTTTAGAAACAAGTTGTGTTTTTCTTTCCATGCAAGGAAGAGGCTTGTTGCTACAACATTTCTTCCTGTGCTGGATTACGGGGATATTCTATACACGCATGCCCCAGTCCAGACTTTGCGTATGCTGGACTCAGTGTTTCATGCCTCCCTGCGCTTCATAACAAACTGCGGTTCACGAACTCATCATTGTGACCTGTACTCACGGGTTGGATGGCCGGCTTTGGTGCATCGTCGGCTCACACACTGGTACAGATTTATGTACAAAGGACTCATTGGACTGCTCCCAATGTACTTGAGTGCATATCTTCAGAGGAGGTCTGATGGACCTCATGCTCTCCGTTCCCAGAACGTCTACACACTGTCTGTCCCCAGTGTCAGGACAGAGAAAGGAAAGATGGCTTTTCAGTATCAGGCGCCTACAGACTGGAACTCTTTGCAAAGGACAATTCAACTCCCACATCTCATAACTTTGTCTCAGTTTGATGCTATTCTGAAG
The DNA here is from genome assembly GCA_034769755.1 of Odontamblyopus lacepedii. Lineage (NCBI taxonomy): Eukaryota > Metazoa > Chordata > Actinopteri > Gobiiformes > Gobiidae > Odontamblyopus > Odontamblyopus lacepedii. Next base: position 19,346,581 of record CM068348.1, read on the forward strand.
GACCTGGAAATTAAATCTTTGACCTGTTGCTGTTTTTAAATTTTCCCTTGTTATTAATTGTATAAATGTTTGGGTGTGCTGTGATTTGCCTCTTGGCCAGGACTCCCTTGAAAAAGAGATCTCCGGATCTCAATGGGACCTTCCTGGTTAAATAATGGTTAAATAAAAAATAAATATGATTAACTTAGGTTCAGGAGCAGGACCATGCCTCAACCGCTCTCGCCTCCTCTCCAGTGAATCACAGCTCACTTCTACCACACCTCAGTTTCCCAGATGCCTATTTGCAGCAGCTTATCCCGGCAACCCAGTTTGTCCTGAATAACTCAACCCCATCCTCCCAACCCTGATCTGTTCTCTTCCAGACATAAGACGCCTATGAGGGGTGTCCGTCCTGCTGGGCCATGTGAAGACTGAGACTGAACCCCCACCTTGAGTCTCAACCCAGCAAACCAGCCTCATCTCCATATTATAATAAACTTTTTTCTCTTCGCACATGTGTTGTCGGTGTGGTCCTTGCTAGTGAAATATTATTAGCCCACAGAATCTTATGACGTCTGTAGCACAGCAGTTGGTGGGTTTCAGATTCTAGAAGGTGCTGATGTCATACTCCTAGATGGGTCATTTTAAGCAGGTTTTCTATATTTTACCTAAACAAATGACAATTTATACCTCTCTTTACTGTTGGCAGGAATCAGATTGTTCAAAAATAGGGACACCTGGGACATTTCTTAGATAAAACTGGGACAAATCTTGGGTTTTGGAGAAATCTGCTGGCACAGGGGACACAGGGCTCAAAATTGAGACTGTCCCGGGTAAATAGGAACATCTGGTCACCCCAATTTAGCGAGACATGAAAATATAACACAAGAACACTGATCATTGCTATATAGCGACTATAGCCTCATTTTGATCACAATATTATTGCTAGACCAGACGACACACTTTAAGTAATGTGAGTCATTCATAACAATACATAAAAATGACTAAACATAAACATATAGACCTACATGTTAAAACCGTTTTTGCCATGTGTAGTGTCCATACTTCAGAGGTGCACTCTGTAACTTTTCTTACTTGTTTCCATGGAGATGTTATCGCTTTATCTCCAATATACCAAAGTATGGAATTAAACTTCAAACTCCAGAAAAACAAGCAGGAAACACAACCAGACAGATTCACAGGTGAGATCTGTGAAAAGGCAACCCAGTTTGTCCTGAATAACTCAACCCCATCCTCCCAACCCTGATCTGTTCTCTTCCAGACATAAGACGCCTATGAGGGGTGTCCGTCCTGCTGGGCCATGTGAAGACTGAGACTGAACCCCCACCTTGAGTCTCAACCCAGCAAACCAGCCTCATCTCCATATTATAATAAACTTTTTTCTCTTCGCACATGTGTTGTCGGTGTGGTCCTTGCTAGTGAAATATTATTAGCCCACAGAATCTTATGACGTCTGTAGCACAGCAGTTGGTGGGTTTCAGATTCTAGAAGGTGCTGATGTCATACTCCTAGATGGGTCATTTTAAGCAGGTTTTCTATATTTTACCTAAACAAATGACAATTTATACCTCTCTTTACTGTTGGCAGGAATCAGATTGTTCAAAAATAGGGACACCTGGGACATTTCTTAGATAAAACTGGGACAAATCTTGGGTTTTGGAGAAATCTGCTGGCACAGGGGACACAGGGCTCAAAATTGAGACTGTCCCGGATAAATAGGAACATCTGGTCACCCCAATTTAGCGAGACATGAAAATATAACACAAGAACACTGATCATTGCTATATAGCGACTATAGCCTCATTTTGATCACAATATTATTGCTAGACCAGACGACACACTTTAAGTAATGTGAGTCATTCATAACAATACATAAAAATGACTAAACATAAACATATAGACCTACATGTTAAAACCGTTTTTGCCATGTGTAGTGTCCATACTTCAGAGGTGCACTCTGTAACTTTTCTTACTTGTTTCCATGGAGATGTTATCGCTTTATCTCCAATATACCAAAGTATGGAATTAAACTTCAAACTCCAGAAAAACAAGCAGGAAACACAACCAGACAGATTCACAGGTGAGATCTGTGAAAAGGCAACCCAACTCACAGTGAGAATGAAGGTTTTTAAAGGTATTTTTGAGCGATAAAAACACCCATAATTGAATCAATGCACCTTATATAAGTTTAATACCATATTGTGGAATATTACAGGCAAAGCAATAGCATCTCATTAAATAGTTCAACATTATTAAGCTTGTATAACTCTATAATTGCACCATATCTGATGAACTGTGGAAATCTGAGGGTCAACATGTAAAACTTACCTACAGCCGTTATTTATTTTACAGAAAACGGCCTTGAGAATTATCACCAACAGTCATTACAGAGAGTATCGAACCCATTATTTGTTGAAATAGTGTTGAAAATGTATGATATTGTTCAAAAAGTCCTGTATAATGCAGAGTGCAGTGTATTACCTGTAAACATTCAGCCTGTTTGACATGAGAGCAAGCCCCTACAATTTAAAAGAAACCGTTTAAAAAACTCAGAACCAAGTTTACAGAGTGAAGCATTTCTGTAAAAGGAGCTCATTTATGGAACAGTCTTGACAAAAAAATCAAAGAATCAAGTACAATAATGACATTTAAAAAAGCATAAAAATCCAATGCAATATATATGTATGAAACAGGAAACTAAATTGTAGTGCATAAAAGTGAAGATTTCTGTTTTCAATTGATTAATAATTGTGGTTGAAATGAACGGAATTGATTTGAAATGATTTAAAGTAACTCCTAGTGTTAATGAGTTGTCTGGAAAAGGAAAAATGGGGCAGATAACATAACATTACTCTTCTTTCTGCTCCTTTTCATTGATGTTGTGACACTGTTAATGTCTTTTTAAACTGTAGGAATGAAATAAACTAATTAAAAAATCCATGGTAGTTGAACCCCAGCCTGAAAATTTTTTATACTTTATACGCTGTCATAATGGGACAAAAACTAGGTTAGTCTGACACATCCTCTCAGCTCTTGTTGCCGTGGGAGACAATAGAAAAACTCAGCATCCCACATAAAAATCCATGTTATTCTGAGAACAAGCTGCGAGGACACAGATACGAAAACACTGATCTGCGGAGGTACGTGTTGACTCAGCTGGTGCCATGACCACGTCCAACCAAAGGATTCCCACAATGCTTCGCTTTGTTTTTATTCTGCGATGACTCTGAAGAGCTAGTGACGCCTCTGCAGCCCACAAGGAGGAGCTAGTGACGCCCTCAGTTCCTCACAATGAGTGCACGAAAATACTTTTAATGTGTAGAATATGATGTGTTTTTACGCAGCCATTTGCCAAGATTTTGTATCTGCTTTGACATTGTGATTGTTTTTTTGGACATTGTGTAGGTTTTATCTATAGGAAACATCAGTGTCCATGAGGCCTACGCATGCTGATTGAAAACGCAGAGGGGAAGTGCCTGACTTAAGCTGGTTGCTGAGTTGCTTGGTTACCTGCGTTTAGCGGAAGCCATTTCCCTGATAACAAACATGAGCAGGATTCATGCACAATATACCTCACATTACGGATATTTTGTTCATTTTTTCCACTCATTTCCGAACCCAAACACTGAGCTTTATTATCAAGACTTTCCCATGTGTCTGCTCTCTCGGGGAAACAGTGAGTAAAAATAAAGCTTCATGTTGGGTGGGGTTAGGTTAGATTGCAGAATACAATGAAGTAGCCTAATAGTTGGAGAAAGAGGCTTAACACTAGAGTTATAACCACAACACTGTATAAAGAAGAGGACTAAGGGTGTGGCGTCACCCATAGTGTTTTGCTTCAGTCAAATGAAGCTTGTCAGGCTAGTAGCTATAACAGCAAATTTTATCTGAGTCCCATATATCCATATATCCTTTTAGGGTTTTTTAACATAGCAACTAAAGAGTCGATCCAGAGCGAGACTGCTGAAGGTAACACCCAAGGTTTGACTGAAGCGGCCACTGTCAGTCAAACCTTTAGCTTTTTCACAACATAAACGTTTTAAACTTGTTTATTTATGTTTATTAAGGACATCACAATTGCATTAGCCCATATAATAAACTATAAAATACATGTATAAAATAGACAAGACACATAAGTTACACACAGATAAGATATATACATGACATTTTCAGTGAGTGCATGTTTGGTTGGAAACATACTATAATTTTAATTTGCGTTTACATTTGTTGTTATTGGTTTTCAATTTTAAATGTAGCAGTTCCACAGTCCCAGTGTACAGCTGACCTGTACATTGGGACTTCACAAGTACGACTAGTAGCACCTCTTGTAGTAGCTCTGTGTGTATATTTTATGCTCCTGGTAAATCCTGAATTCTGTGGCGTATCAGAGTTAAGACACTACAGTAATATAATTTAAGATTATTAAAAATTTGTCAAATTTTCAAAGTTAAATAGGTTATGTTTCTTTAACCTTTCACAGTGGTGCCAGTGTTTGTAATAAATAGAGATGTTTCAGTGTGGCAGAGGAGGTCTGGGACCATGCGGTGATACAATAAGACAGATGCGAGAAGATCATTGTGTTCATGAATAGTTTTGAAGTCTGGAGCGTGATACATATAAAATGAAAGCAGTTGTGACTAGTTTTAATCTTCTTCATGTAACGATGTAACGCTAACTTAAAAGTTTGGGACGCTAAAATGTTAAGGCTGAGTTATTACAATGGGATGCATGTGACTGACAGGAAAACCAGATTCGTTATGGGAGCTTGGGGAGAATGAATCACACACGAGCCAGAAATAAGTTTAACTGAATATATTAAATAAATTGTATAAATGTATGTACAAGGAAAACAAACAAAATAAATAATTGGAATAAGACCACAAAAAAAAAACCTTTAGCTCAAGTCCCTTTTCAAGTTTTGTATCAAAGATTTTTACTTTGATTAGTTCAAGTTCCTTTGGGAGGTTTTGTAATCCTCAGTTGAGTTCAAATGCAAACGAAAATGCAAAGGTTCAACACAAATAATCCAGTTTAGGCAAAAAGTTTGTTCAACGCAAAATGATCCAAAAAATCCGAGTCCGGATAACGAAAGGGAAAAAACAGAAAGATCCTACCAGTTCGTAGACTGTTCTGGTTTTAAGCTCGCCACCTCAGAACGAGGAATCAGAGTTCATGGTGTGGTAAAAAACCCTGACCACTGAGTTTGAGAATTATTAGAGTAGAATTCAGAATACCGCTGGCGGTTCTGTGCAGCCTCTGCCATGCGCTACAGTCCACAGCCGGGAGCAGGAAGTGGAGACAGGAAGTGGCTCAGGGCTCTGTCATTTTTATCACACAGCGCCACTTGTGGCGGGTCCAATAGTATTGCAGTGGAGGAGGAGATATTTGCATGTGATTTGGAGACGGGGGTGCTAAGTGTAACTGATAAATTTGAAACTTTGATCCAGAATGAGGCCAAGGTATTAACTTGACTGATTGTTTGAATTTTCTCATTGTGAATTGTCACCAAAAGTCACAGTTTTTAAGTCCTCAAAGTGCCTAAAAGTTAGTTTTGTAAGACTTAGCCTAGTCCCGCTCTGAACCTGCTCTATCTCCGCTCTAGCAGCTCTCGTTCTGATTGGTCCAAACGCTCCACGTCGTGCACGTGGAGTAAATGTGGAAGAGAAAATTATTTGTGGGTCTATGCGCCAATGAGCACAGGCCCCTAAAAACAATACAACGCCATCTTAGGTTCACCTTCAGGTAGTTCTGTTGGGAAAGCAAGCCTCATTAGTCTGTTATTAATATTCTTTTCTTAATTTACATTAGGGACAAAATAGCAAAATACAAACAGCAGAATCATGTACAGTTAGTTTAAGACTAAAATAACCAGCCCAACAGCAGCAGTTACAGAGACAGGGGCGTCGACTTTTCAATAGAAAGTGAACAGGACCCGATGGAGCCGGAAGCGCGCCCATGCTCGTTTCCTATTTGGAACGTGGCGGCTCGTCTATTTATATATACATCTGCGGTGGGTTGGTCCATGACAGGTGCTGGTTTTGGAGCTGTACGTGCGCACACACGTGTCTGCAGGGAGTTATCTGAACTCTGATAATGTGCACAGAGGAGTATAATGTGTATAATGTGGACAGAGGAGAACATATGGGAGTGTGAGTGCGTGCAGACAGGCTTTGGGACCTTTGTCAGGATGGAAATGCCGGTGACGCTCTGTACGGTCTGTTTATATTACGCACTGCACTAATCATATCAACTTTAACCAAGGCAACCATTAATAAGAGCTGAGCATGTCATTTTGAGAACAGAAGGGGCGCGCTATTGTCTCTAAACAAACGCTGCATTGTAAAGCTCCAAGACACGAGAGGGTTTAAAAGGCCAGACAGCACACGGCCAACGCCACACACAAGATAAGAGTTATTGACCTATTTAAACACATTAAATCACATTTTTCTATTGAAATATTCTATGTTATATGAATGTTTACACAGAACAACTTCAAATCTGGAATTAAATGGAAATAGATGCCATAAGGCCAACGTGTATTTTAGGGCTGCAACAACTAATCGATTAAATCGATTAAAATCGACTATTAAAATAGTTGGCAACTAATTTAGTAATCGATTAGTTGACTAGTTCACGTGACAAAGTCCAAGCGGGAGAATCGGGTGTTGTGAGATGTGTCTATATTGTGTCTATAGCTCAGTGCAGGAGAGAGAGAGAGGGTGAGTGATTGCGTGCGCGCGCCGGGGGCGCTCTGGATGTATGTCTGCGCGGAGCAGTGGAGCCGGGTCTCGCTCCGTGTGTGTGTCCGCGTGTGCTCTCAGGGAAAGACAGAGACGGCGATCGGGCAAGTAGAGGGTAAAAGGTGCTACTCCTACAGTGTAGTGAGCTAATAAAGCCCCACTCTGCAGCGAAACTGCCTCCTTTTATTTACATTTTCATACACCGCAAACGCACGAGGTCCTCAAGGGAGTTAACCCCGGAGGGAAGCAATCCCCGGCCCTGGAGAAGACGATCTCCCCTGTGCTCCCCAACCACGGTTAGGGGGCGAGAACAGGAAAGGTTAACACGGGGGGAAAAAAGAGGACACTTGAGAAATGGCGTCTCCCCTTTAAAATCAGTAGGACTCTGGTGAGATTTCACAAACATATTGGCAACCTTTTTTTGACATGAAAAGTAGTTGGGTTGCATTACTGGTACAAGTTAATAGGAACGTTTTAATCACAACGTATTGTTTGACACTATACAAGTTAAACCGAAGTTGCTTGGTGTTAGCTAGTTCGCACATATTAGCCGCGATTGCATTGGAACAATGTGTTTCTAAGCCATTAACTAGTCCAGTTAACCTCTTAAACCCCACAGCCACCAAATTTGGGGACTAGCGCCTCTTTTGTAAATTCATACATCTGTATTTACAACATACTGAGTGCTACACTGTCATGTTATACACCGTTGGAATCAGCAGAAACACGGCTAACAATTTATCCACTTCATTTTCACCACAGCACTTCACATCTCAAACTGAAGCCCTCTATATCCACACATATAAAAAATACAACTGTCTGACACTCTTACAACTTCTGCCTCAAAGCAAACACGACCCTTCACCCTTCCCCCATATCGCCTGAAAGCTGCTTCCGCGGTATCAGCCTCTGTAGCTCAAACCTTCACCAAGCTAGCAGCCAAGAAACACAGAAAAAGTAGCTGTCAATCAAGCCAAATCAAATAAATCAAGTCTTACCTTTGCCTTCTTCCCATCTGAAATAAATCCCATCTGCATAAAAGTCCTTTCTGTGAGTAATCCAACACTCTCCATCGGGAAAGAATGCGATTTAGCTCGATAGGACTCCCCCGCGGGTTGGTTTAGCACTTGTTTGGGTCAGTGTGCGTAAAAAGTAGGGACCTCGCTTCTCCGCGCTGTGATTCGCTGGTGCTCCTGTCCATCACAGAGTGTGCGTTACAAGCCCACGAACACCGTGATTGGTCAAAGCTTTGTTGATCTGACCGCGTGCGTAATAGAGAGAGGGGTTGGCAGAGCGAGCACAGCTTCTGTGCGTAAACCCAGGACGCACGGCTAACTTACTTTTAGCACAGTTTTGGAGCACTTTCCTTCTTTTTATCCGATTAATAATCGATTACTTGAAAAATAATCACCAGATTAATCGATTATGAAAATAATCGTTAGTTGCAGCCCTAGTGTATTTATCTTTCAGCATTGTACAGGTGTACTATGTAACTTTGTGGTTTGGGGTCCATTACCTGCATGTTTCTAGAGATATGTCATTGCTCTGCCTGAAATATTCCGCAGTATAACATTAGATAGAGTTAAAGGGATAGTTCAGGATTTTTGACTTGAATCTGTACGGCATCCCCGTCAGCAGTGTCATGCATCAACACTGACTTACCTCCCGACAATGTCCGGTGAGCCGAGTTCTTCCTGGTTTTGGTGCTGACGAAAGTGTCCGGCAAGTTGGCTGGGGTCATGAAAAAGTGTTTTTCTTCTCAAAACAAGATGTGTTCAAAAGAGTGATACATTTGCGTCACAAAACGTGAACGGAAAAAAGTCAGACCTCGTAATCGCTTGGTACTATTTTCTCATATCACTCCACTCACTCTTATCAAACATGACACAGACAGTTCCTCACATTACAAAACCTTTTTTTTTTTTTACATCCAAAGCAAGGTGCCTCCAGACACTCGCTGATAGCTCTTGTTTGCCCTACTTATGTTATCTTTTTCCAGTGGGAGGGAAAGCAGCATATGTTGCATCCACGGACTAAAAATAGCTCCCCTATTTTTCTTCCAGTAAAATGAAATAACCATTTTTAGCAGTCTATAAGGCTTATTTTATTTTTTATTTTTGAATAAAGTCACACCAATCACATGTGTGCCAGAGCCCCAACAAGGTTATCAAGCATTTTTTCCTCCTTAAAGTCTGAGAGGGTCTGAAAGTGTCACCATAGTTATGGAGTCTCCTCTTGATCACTGCATATGCTCCTTGTGCTACTACTATAATGTTAACGCTAATCCAAACACATGGGGGAGTGTCAGAGGGACAAAGTCAGGGGACAAGGGGTCGGTAACTGTCTTCAAGGCCAAGTTCACTAGCAGGGACCACACCAACAACACATGTGCGAAGAGAAAAGAGTTTATTATAGGGAGACGAGGCGGGTCGGCTGGGTTGAGACTCAGGGTGGGGGTTCAGTCTAAATCTTCACATGACCCAGCAGGAACGGGACCCCCCTCGTAGGTGTCTTATGTCTGGAAGAGAACAGATATGGGGTTGGGAGGGTGGGGTCGAGGTAATCGGGAAATTGAGGTGTGGTAGAAGTGAGCTGTGATTCGCTAGAGAGGAGGCGAGGGCAGTTGAGGCGTGGTCCTGCTCCTGAACCTTAATTGAAAGTTAATCATATTAACTACATTTAATAGCTAAAATGAATATGGGTTCTATTCACACACTCTATTCACTGACTGTATTTAGTATTGTATTTTATTAGTATTTAGTAATGTATTTGACAGTATTTGAGTTGATTGATTGTAATTGTAAATGTAATGCTTACGTCAAAATGGACCAGCTTTCTTAATCTAGATGTCATTGTATTCTTTCCTTTTTCTTTTTATAAATTGCCTGTATTGTAATACTCTATTCATGCTGATGCGACAACAACTTCTGGCGGGATCGGTTCGCGGTGGTAAGTCTGATCAAATCTAGGAAAAATGAGAAAATGGCCCAGTTTTCTTCATCTTCATGTCACTGTAGTGTTCTGTTATGTCTGTCTAATCAACAATTCCAACCATACCTCAGTTTTCATCATTTCCCCACTGTCGCACAACTCCGAGTGCACTGGGTACATGTGATTAGAAGAGATGACCAAATTAAATCTGATTCCAAACAGCACATACGTCTGCAGTCTTCATTTCACCAACGATCACATTTACTTCAGTGGGTTTGATCACGGTTAGTCGGCGAGCCCAGGAAGTTGTCACCACATATTTCCAAATGTCTTCCTGGTTTGTGACGTAACATTAATAAGTCCCGTCTCATGGAAAAGCTTTGGCAGGTTGTGAAGACGCTGCTGCTGAATCCACAGTTTTATCGCATGCCCAGCGTCAGGCACGTTGAGGGCGGCTGGAGAAAGCAAGGCATGGTTTAATCTTGGTTAAATCATGTTATAGTCCTGTTTTAGATCTGGTTTTAGTTCTGTTATAGACCTGGTTTAGTCCTGGTTTTAGTCCTCTTTTAGATCTGGTTTGAGTCCTGATTTTAGTCCTGGTTTAGACCTGGTTTTAGTCCTGTTATAGATCTGGTTTAGTCCTGGTTTAAATCTGGTTTAGACCTGGTTTAGTCCTGGTATAGACCTGGTTTAGTCCTGGTTTAAAACCAGGTCTTAATCAGGACTAAACCAGGTCTAAATCGGGACTAAAACCATGTCTAAAACAGAACTAAACAAGGTCTAAACCAGGACTAAACCAGGTCTAAACCAGGACTAAAACCAGGTCTAAATCAGGATTAAAACACCTCAACACGTCTCCTCCTGCCGTGCTCAGTGTGCCGCAACCTCATGAGTAAATTGTCAGAATGGCAACATAAATACACTCAACAAAAATATAAACGCAACACTTTTGTTTTTGCTCCCATTTGTCATGAGATGGACTCAAAGATCTAAAATTCATTTCAGATACACAATATTACCATTTCTCTCAAACATTGTTCACAAATCTGTCTAAATGTGTGATAGTGAGCACTTTTGCTTTGCTGAGATAATCCATCCCACCTCACAGGTGTGCCACATCAAGATGCTCATCAGACACCATGATTAGTGCACAGGTGTACCTTAGACTGCCCACAATAAAAGGCCACTCTGAAATGTGCAGTTTTGTCTCACAGCAAAATGCCACAGATGGCGCAAGCATTGAGGGAGCGTGCAATTGGCATGCTGACAGCAGGAATGTCAACCAGATCTGTTGCTCGGGCATTGAATGTTCATTTCTCCACCATAAGCCGTCTCCAAAGGCGTTTCAGAGAATATGGCAGTACATCCAACCGGCCTCACAACCGCAGACCACGTGTAACCACACCAGCCCAGGACCTCCACATCCAGCAGGTTCACCTTCAAGATCGTCTGAGACCAGCTACTCAGACAGCTGCTGAAACAATTGGTTTGCATAACCAAAGAATTTCTGCACAAACTGTCAGAAACCGTCTCAGGAAGCTCAACTGCATGCTCGCTCGCCTCATCGGGTCTTAACCTGACTCCAGATCGTCGCCGTAACAGACTTGAGTGGGCAAATGCCCACATTCGATGGCGTCTGGCATGTTGGAGAGGTGTTCTCTTCACGGATGAATCTCGGTTTACATTGTTCAGGGCAGATGGCAGACAGCGTGTGTGGTGTCGTGTGGGTGAGCGCTTTGCTGATGTCAATGTTGTGGATCGAGTGGCCCATGGTGGTGGTGGGGTTATGGTATGGGCAGGCATCTGTTATGGACGAAAGAACACAGGTGCATTTTATTGATGGCATTTTGAATGCACAGAGATACCATGATGAGATCCTGAGGCCCATTGTTGTGCCATACATCCATGAACATCACCTCATGTTTCAGCAAGATAATGCACGGCTCCATGTTGCAAGGATCTGTACACAATTCTTGGAAGCTGAAAATGTCCCAGTTCTTGCATGGCCAGCATACTCACCGGACATGTCACCCATTGAGCATGTTTGGGATGTGCTTGACCGGCGTATACGACAGCACGTACCAGTTCCCACTAATATCCAGCAACTTCGCACAGCCATTGAAGAGGAGTGGACCAACATTCCACAGGCCACAATTGACAATCTGATAAACTCTATGCGAAGAAGATGTGTTGCACTGCATGAGGCAAATGGTGGTCACACCAGATACTGACTGGTTCTGAGTCCCCAGACCCCCAATAAAGCAACAACTGCACATTTCAGGGTGGCCTTTTATTGTGGACAGTCTAAGGTACACCTATGCACTAATCATGGTGTCTGATGAGCATCTTGATGTGGCACACCTGTGAGGTGGGATGGATTATCTCAGCAAAGCAAAAGTGCTCACTATCACACATTTAGACAGATTTGTGAACAATGTTTGAGAGAAATGGTAATATTGTGTATCTGGAATGAATTTTAGATCTTTGAGTCCATCTCATGACAAATGGGAGCAAAAACAAAAGTGTTGCGTTTATATTTTTGTTGAGTGTAGCAACATAAAAGGTGTCGGAATGGGGGGCTGTTGGATTGGAGGGCTGTTGGATTGGAGGGCTGTCTGAATGACTGGATGTCGGAGTGGGGGATCTTCGGATCTTCCGATCAGCGTGAATAGAGCCTAGAGTAAAAATACAGATTTGTGTTGTAATACAGTGAGTTTCAGGTTCTAAGCACTAAAAGAAATTATCTGGTTCAACATTTGTGAGTTTACCTTTTGGAGATCTCATGTTAAAGTACAAAGTAATCAGTGTGGAATAGGCTCTAGGAGTATGACATCACCACCATCTATAGCATCTGAAGCCCGGTAATACTTGGAAACTTGTATTGATTATAGTCCACGTGTGCTGTGCTGAGAGCTTAGGCGGGGGGGCTTCTGGGGACTGACGACGTGTTTGTGGGCTGCGTGTGACCAGCCTCTTCGCTGTTCGGAGAAAAGTATTAATATTTAACCCGCTGTAATGGCACTGGAGCTTTTAGGCCTGTGCTTTATGGCCCAGGGGAGGAAGTCTTCACCACATTTGGTTAAACTGCAGGCAGATAAGAAGCTTGTTTTGTTTTGAAAAGAAAGTTGTAAAAATCGCTATCCAAGCTTTTACACGTTTATTGTAGGTTACGGTAGAATTTCAACTTCAAACTCCATGAAATGTCTGTAAAAGTCCATCTCCTGAGTGGGATCTCTGGTCTCTGTGTGGATATTTTTAATCTTGGTAAAGGTCACAATGAAAACAGCAGGATTAAGGGAAAGACAATCCCCTGACTGGCTCACTCCACACGAGGCTTTAGCCATAACAATGAATAATCAACAAACTGTCTACCAATAGCTGCTCTTATCTCAGTCCGTATGGGCCTTGTGTTATATGCATGTTGTATATCAGGAGAGCCTCAGACTCCTCCGAGTTCTCCATTTAGAAGCTGCATTTTCAGTTTTCCATTGATACTCTATATGTATGTAAGTAAGTATTATTATTTGAGTATGATTTTCCGTACCTTACAGTAAATCCATTGTGATTTCAGTACAGGTGAGGTGCTCAAACGGAGTAGACGGAAGTTAAAAAACGTGTATTTTGCTTGTGTAGTCATTTTCTTTATTAAAGGTACTATTAAATAAGGGCTACTCAAGACTAAACCAGGACTAGATAAGGACTAAAACAGGACTAAACAAGACTTTGAAGAGAAGTGAATTATACAAAAAATCTGGACTAAACGAGGAGTAAACATGGTCTTAAGCAGCACTAAACCATGACAAGCCGGTATGTGGCTATACCGGATTGTCAAACCCTGATCCCGTCAGATCTCAGAAGCTAAGCAGGGCCGGGCCTGGTTAGTACTTGGATGGGAGACCACTGGGAATTCCAGGTGCCACAGTGGGGCGCCAGTCACAAAAACTGTCGTTGTGTCCTTAGGCAAGGCACATCACCCACATTGCTTAGTATGAAAGTGGTGTGTGCGTGAGTGTTGGTGGTGGTCGGAGGGGCCGATGGTGCAGATTGGAGCCTCACTTCTGTCAGTCTGCCCCAGGGCAGCTGTGGCTACAATAGTGGCTTACACCACCAGGTATTGAGTGAATGAATAATGCTCTGTGAGTGTCCTGAAAAGTGCTATATAAAACTGATGCATTATTACTAAACCAGGACTAAACATGTTCTAAAGCATGACTAAAAAAAGACTAAGCCAGGACTAAAACAGGACTAAACATGTTCTAAAGCAGGACTAAACATGGTCTAAAGCATGAGTAAAAAAAGACTAAGCCAGGACTAAACCAGGACTAAACATGTTCTAAAGCAGAACTAAACCAGGACTAAACATGGTCTAAAGCATGACTAAAAAAAGACTAAGCCAGGACTAAAACAGGACTAAACATGTTCTAAAGCAGAACTAAACCAGGACTAAACATGGTCTAAAGCATGACTAAAACAGGACTAAACATGTTCTAAAGCAGAACTAAACGAGGACTAAACATGGTCTAAAGCATAACTAAAAAAAGACTAAACCAGGACTATTCCAGAAGTTAGTAGTTAGCTCTTATGTGTGTGATGTCTGCAGTACAAGAATATGATATTGTTAAGGATTCACAAAAGGACACAAATATAGGCAAGGCAAGTTCATTTGTATAGGACAATTCGTACATAAAGTAATTCAAAGTGCTTTACAGAATAAGAAATACATTAAAATAACACATTAAAATCACAATACAAAGAAATCAAAACATAAATAAACCATAAAATTAGAAAGAGAGAAGAATGCAGAATGAAAACGTTTTTACGGTTCTACGAACCGTTTTTAGCCTGGATTTAAACAGAGTCACAGTAGAGTCTGTCTCACATGTTCAGACTGTTCCAGGTTTTAGCTGCATGAGTCTGAAATGCTGACTCCTCGTATTTAGTCCTGACTCTGGGACCAGCAGGAGGCCAGTCCCTGAGCTCCTCAGATGCAGATGGTTCATATGACACTGACATGTCACAGATGGACTTTGGTGCTCGGCCATGGAGAGACTTGTGCACAAGCAGAGCTGCTTTGAAGTCTCTAAGCCACAGGGGGCAGTGCAGAGACCTGAGCACAAGACCTGTGCTCATACTTCCTATAAGATAATACTCCATCAAAAGTATCAGAAACTTCAATGCTCATTATGACTGTATTGAATAGGATACTCTTTAGTTGTTTTTTTACTGTCATCTGTGTTCACCACTCAAAAATCCGCTGTGAAATGGCAAGGTCCCCAAAGTCTCATACTCAGCTTAATCTTGTGGCCTAGTGGTTGTGTGGGAGGATTTTATAATGGCTATTTTTCAAATATATAGTACAGCAATTATATACATTTTATTGAGTGCCATTTGAATGTTCATTGAATGTTCAGTGTGGTAGCATAAAAAATCCTCTGTTCAAAATAGCAAGTGCAGACATCGGGATCTCAGTGTTAAATTTTCACACCATCTGCATCAAAATTAGTATTTGGCCTTCCAGGTTCTCCCAGATCTAAACTTGGATGTTTTCAGGACAAATGGCCTGAAATGAGACTATTTCAGCTCTAAAATTAGACTGAAAATAGATGAGGATTCAGACTGCTTAGAGTTCTCCCTTTAGAAACTGCATCCTCAACATTTGTACTGAGTAGGGAATAATTGTACAGTTTGTTTAAGTTTTACTTCCATCTTCTCAGAAATCTGATGGGAAACTGCCCCAAAGTCTCAACTTCATCTTCTGGCCCAGTGCTTGTGTAGGCTGTATTTCAAATATATATTGTTCAATTATATACATTTATTGAGTGTACTTTCAATATGTGCATTGTGAATTCCTTAAGTCTGATTCAGAAATTCTAAGATCTGCAATAAACATGCTATTGTAAAATGATTCAAATATTTAGTGTGTTATCATAAAAATAAACCCTCTCTCAGTGCTCTCAGTCTCACACTTTTCACACCAATTCCACTTTACTTCATGAAACTTAATATTTCGCTTCCCAGGTTCCACCAGATCTAAACTCTGACTTTTTCGAGGCAAAATTTGGGCCCAAATGGTCTGAAATGAGACTATTGCAGCTCTAAAATTAGACTAAACATGGATGAGGTCATTCTAAACGATGATAATCCAAAAGAGGACAAAGGCTTTATTGGATTTTGTCTCTGAATAAAACTGCATAGGGCCACTGTGGTGCATGTTCCAGTCCTTATCTAAATCATATGAGTGTTTCCTGTCTGAACACACATCTTATTTAACTGCACAGAGTGAGTAAAGGTTGCCCCGCAATATTCCCGTTGGAGATAATGACTATTTGCCTTCTGAGAAAATCATGATTGTTTGGTTATTGAATTTCTGCTTGTAGCACAAATAAACGTGAAGCCCAAACAGTCACGTTTTTAATAATTTATTTTTAACAAAGCAACATTTTAACAAAAAAGAAAGAAAACATAAATAAATAGTAACAGGAGGAAGTGGTTTTATGATGTGACGATGCTGGACAGCAGCAGGTCACAGTCGCCCAGCAGATAGTCTCGTTTTAAGGTGGACATTTTGTTGACCACCTTAAATCGGAGTGACCTGTGTTCTAGGTCCTCCTCCGTGATGCCGTCAAAGAAGAAGTCCTCGTTGAAAATGGGGTTCCGGCTCTTTCTGATCACCGTGCTCCTCTGCTTCTGGACTTTACCTGGGACCAGACTTAAGCTTACACTGCAGTTTATGATCTTAGGGTCTACAGACAGAGGATACAGACCTTCCGCACTGATCAGACGAACTCGGAGTCTTAGGTTTTCAGGACAATACTCCGCGAACAACCTTAAACTTCCGTCTTTTCCTATAGGCACCATTCGTTCCTTCATCAGTCTCTCCCGGTGCAGGTTCAGATCTATGGGGAACACCGCAGGAGGGGCCAGGCTGCAGTTACCGGGCAGCTCCGCCAGCACCTCCGACCCCCTCCTCATCACATTGGGGCTGTTATCCGTCGAACTCCCTTCGTCGGTGGACAAAGAGTTGTTCCTGGACACCATCGCCTTCCTCATATTCCGACTCAGAAGCAGTTCGTGGCTTAACGCTTTGAACAGCGAGGACTTTGGATACCGGTTCAGAAGAGGAGAGCTAAAAGGCGAGGATTCTGTAGAGGACGTTGTGTCGCTGTCCACGGCGGGTTGCCAGGTAATAGATCGCGGGGATAGCCTGGAAGACAACTGATTTAAGCTGAAGGAGGATGGGGAAGGACATGGGGAAGAGGTTGGAGATACTTTAGTGCAAATACTAGAGCGGCTTCTGGGTAGTAGTAACGGAGAAGTAGAGTCACTGTGGAAAATAGACTCTTTACGGCGAGTATGGGGGCTTTCCAGTAACGTGCAGAAGCCGTAACAAGTTTGAGTTTTGGCTAAATGCGGAAGAGACAAAGCTGCTTGACTGTGCGGATCTGCGTTTGTAGTTTCCTCATCACTGCAGACATCTCCGGGGCTTTCGTCCACGCTCTCCACTTGAATTATATGCGGGTTATAGATTTCGTGCAGAGAAGGTTCCAGGTCCGTTTTAGGCACAGGTTGGACGATTCGCGGAACTCGCCCCGGATCGAGATTGTGGTGGCTGGACGGAATGGTGGGCGGGATGCAGAACTCGGGGATGTTGTCCGGGGTGATGATGTTGGGGCAGGAAAACCGTTTGGGTTTGTGGACTTTTTCGCCGAACATGATTTCGCCGAGTTTTTGTTTGAAATCCGCTGAAGGCATGGGTGGTCCGCATCTGTCCATGGACTCACGCAGCCTCTCCACGACCCACATGGGAGTCCTGACGCTCAGATCTGTGTGAAAGAAATGCAAACATAAATAAATATGGATGGTAGACATTGCAACAGAAATATAAGTAGAAGAGAAGCCATTCTTATTGTCTCGTCACACCTTCAAACCTTGGTGTATGCACTCCCTACCTCAAGTCAAAGTGTCTCATGTCTTTTACTGTTTGTACTGTCTCTAATATCAAAATAAAAAAAAAAGAAAGAAAGAAATTGTGACAGGAAGTATTCTCATTACAATATGAGCACAATTAATGATTTTGATACCATTTTAATACAAATTCCATTCAAAACAATACATTCGTAGATAATTATTTTTTAAAAGCTGTAATAACCATAGGTGTATTTTTATTTTATTTTTCAATAAATTAATTTAGTCATTTTTATTTTATTTGTCATTTTTCTTCTTATTGTTTTTCTTCTTATTTTTTATTCCTTATTTCCGTTATTGTCTTGTCTTTCTGTATGTGTCTCTGTGTGTCCTGACATGATAATGCTTCACGAAAAGAACAATAAATTATAAAGAATTACAACAAAAAAGAAAACTACATTACTATAATAAAAGTTTGCATTAAAAACTCTGCAAAGAATCTGTCTTTCACTATTCTTTTTCAGATCTTGGCCACAATGTAGGACAATGTGCTTAATAGACTTAAAAAAGTACAGTGAGGTTACTGTAAATAAGACTTCACTTGACTTAAATGGTTTGAATATTATCCACACGGCAAAAAGTTTGAGATATAAACAGTTAAATCTCTCAGAAAATGACTTAAAAGTAGTGAAATTATCTTGCTGCATAGGCAAATCATTTTACTTGACAAGTTATCTTAAAATAAATGACCTCTAGACTAAAATGAAGCAGTCTCAGAACTAGTAAGTCGATAATACATCTGAAAACAAGATGAATAACCTGATATAAGTTTTAAAATCTTGGTTAAATCAGAGAAATTTGCAGTCCAGCCTAAAGAAATGAACAACTCCATCAAAAAAGCCCTCATGTTCAAGTAAAATAAAATAAAACGTAAAGAAATGGAAGCTTTTCTTACCTCGAGTGAAACGACGATGCTCCCACAAACTCTATAAAATCAGATGAGTGTGTTGGTCTCCTGTCTCCAGCTCTTCTGTGACTGTTCCAGAGCTCGGGTCAGCTTAACTCCGGCCAGGCTCCCTCCCGCCCCCTCGCCAAGGCTCCGCCCCCTCCGCACTCAAACACGTTCCCATGGCGACGCCGGCCTGGGACCACACCACCGAGAGAGATAAGATTACCTCAACAGATGTTATAAAACAAGCGAACGTCTGCAGCGTCACGTCTCCACACGGACACAGAGCTCAAGTTGGGGTTTGGAGTTATTATTATACAGTTCATTACTCAGAAATAAAGACGGGCTGAGGACAGAGTGAAAAACTACAAAAGTATCTTAAAACGTCTTAAAATATGTTATTTTCTGGACTGTTATAATTTTGTTTCCTCGTCACAAACAGACCTGGAGACCATGTTTAACACACAAACCCTGCATTTTTAGGATGTTTTTTTTCCCCGCTCAAACGGAAAACACTCTATTCCAATTTATGTGCTCCACTGTGTTTTCAAACTCCATACACTTTCACTAGAATCATTTGGGTCATTTCAAGGTAAAAAGTAGCTGTTAATTTTAACCTTTAACCTCCGTGATTTTCTATCTATTTGAACACCGTAGCATTTAGATTTTGTTAATTTTATTTTTATTTATAATTTTCTCTTTGTAATGGACGCCGGGGACATTTTGGTATTAAATCCATGTGAAGACAACCTAACAAAAACAACTTTTTGATGACGAACATCTCTGACAAGCTTCTACAGTCGCCTCAAAAAGTTTTTAGACTCCCTTTTCTTAATTTTTTTATCATAGTGTAGCCACAAACTAACTCCTATTGAGTTAATTTTTTGTCCTGGACATGATAGTACTCTATAATTCCCCTTCTCCAGCCCTATTTAGGCAGAGGAACCTCATCCCCCCATTAAGAGTCTATCTCAAAATGCTTAAAAAACAGACTGGTGAACTTAATGTCCACTATAAAGGACACAAATGAATGGAACGGGTCTCAGGAGGTTTTAAAACAACCACTATATATGACGTGTGAATGAAACAAAACACAACTAGATACTAACAGCATTCTGACACGGCTTAAAGCTCACAAGAGTCAATTTTGCGTAATATAGGACCTTTAATCTTTAATTTACAACAGCCAACAGATCTTATGAATATCATTTTAAATATGACTATAATGACACATTGCTTACAGATCCTTTTTTAAAAAAATTTTTATAGCATTTAGTAATCTCTTCCGAAATCCAAAAATAACCAATATGAGCTCAGAGGTACGCCCACGTTTATCAAAAAGAAAATCAGAACAAACATTATGAAATTTTGTATGTCTGTTAAAGGAGAAGTGCTCTGGAAGAACTGTACAGAAGACCTAAAACTGCGCACTGCTCTGTTCCATTTTAAAAAGAAGTTTAAAGATTTAACTCTGGACAGATACATGAATTATGATGCTTAGTTTGTGCTGTAGTGCTTTGGCATCCCGTTATTGTTTGTTTGTTTCCTCTTGCTGTATTTATGAATATGAACTGGGGTCAAGATGAGGCTATGACAAAGGTCTGTGTATGTTAAATGTGACCCAAATAAATTCATCAAAAACAAAACAAAAAATTGGTGCTTTTCAGATTCTATTAAGTGTTAAATGTCATACTCCCAGATAAGGAACAAGAGCCAGAGTTATTGTTTACATTGTACTTTGCCATGAAATATCCAAAAGGTAATGTAAACTAGTGACTAAACCCAAGAACTCACCATATTACAGCATGATTTTGCATTTTAACTATTTGTCTTAATTAATATTGGCCTATAGAATGCTGTGATCTCATCTGAAACCCACCAAAAAAGATCCTGCTCTTATAATTAAACCCTTTGGTGGATTTTAGATTCTAAAATGTGATGATGTGATACTCACAGATGAGATTTCCCTATTGATTACATTGCACTTTACCAAGAAATATTCAACCTGATCATTTCTGTTAGTGACTAGACCCAAGAATTCACTGTATTACAACAAGAATCTGCATTTTAACAATATTCATTTTAGCCGTTCTCATCTGTATTAAATATCGGTCTAGACAATGTGGTGATGTTGTCTGAAACACAGCAATATGGAAACAGATCGAGATTTTATATTTAATGTTTTATTTTTATTCTGTTTTAAGGTTGAGCTGTTCACTCCTGTTCACTTCTCTTCTGATATCGATGTTGGTACCAGATCATTTAGCCCTGCATAAGCCGCCTTCCTCTTTAAATTTTTGGTACCAAGTTCATATTTGTTTGCCAGTTTGTAAAGTTTTTTCCAAATTTTACATTGAAGGCTGCACAGTCTTGGGTGACTGTGTGCGAGCAGATTCCAAGACACAAAATGACTTCTCTTTGGGAGTAAACTACATGACTCAACCTGAAAACAGAACAAAATTTAAAGATTCAACTTAAAATCGTGATGTGTTTCTATACATTTTGTGTAATTTTTAGATCATTTTAACAAGAATTACCAAAATTATGTCAAATTTTTTAGGACCCCCTGTATATAGACCTAAGTTATTCACCTGACACTTTAATATTGAGCATCAGTGATTCTTTGACTATTCCATCCTTAAAGTCTCAATTATCTTGATTTACACCTTCAAATATTTGCTTCCCCCTAGTGGCGAGTGAGCGCAATACAACGCAGAGAAAGACTCATTATCAGGCTAAATGAGCGGACAATGCGATACTTATTACCAATATTGGAATTAGAAAATAATTTAGTGAAAATAGGCTGGACGTTTTTGGCTCTGTCTTTACAAATTACGCAAAGCTACGAACAATAAGCCAAGATAATGATAATAAGATAATGTGTATGTTTTTTTCATATATTGATTTGAGCCTAGAAGTGTGGTTATAGCAGCCAGCTTCTCATCGTGATCATTTAAAACACAGAATATACTAACTTGCATTTTTAAATCAATGAATGAAGACGTACAGTGGGCAAACTAACACACTTCCACCACACGAGGGCGCTTCGGGATTACTGTAGGCCTACCGCAAAACCGCTAAATCATTAGAACATATTACTTAGGCTTAGACTTTTGTTACAACCATACGAGTGAGTTCAAGAAGGGATCTATTTTTTCCACAGATTAGTCCATCAGTTAAATAAATAAAAATGCTGAAACTGCTCTGAACTGTCCAACACATGAAAGCCAAACTGACCAATAGAAACAAGAGTAATAATGAGAATGTATTTATTATTTGGTTTAGGTGAAAAAATAAAAATGACTTTTGTATTTACTGTTTTGATCATGTCCAGAAAAATAAATAAATAGATTCTAAAAACAAAAGCATTCTAAATTCTGAAATGGAGGCAGCTGGAGGCTAAAGTGAAGTGCAACATAATGCGACTATGATGAACTCTAGGATCCATTTCAGAATATCACAAATTATGAAAATCAAGAACTATTTGGAAAATGAAAACCACTCATACATATACAGATACATATGAATGATATCAACGCCCAGTTTAAACCACTTACAATTGTGTTATACATTATTTGTTGATCTGACAAGAGATTATGATACACTAAGCATTTTTATAAAGGCAAAATCCACATTTTGAGGTTTTACTGGACAAATCCTTACAGTTTTTTCACTTCATCTACAGATATATTACACATTTCATCATAAATGATACTTTTTGTGAAGCCCAAATGCTATTTTAAGGTTAGAAAACTGTATTTTTCCTTCCTTCTTAACAGAGAAGCAAAGTAAAAGGTTTGTACAATGAAAAAAGAATTTTCTAGCATATTTAAACTGACTTGAATTAAGCAGATTCATCTTAAAAGATCAATTTTAAGATATTTTTACTTGATAAGATTTTTTTTTTTTTTTACTTGTTTCAAGATATTCCAACCTGATAAATCTTATCTAGATATTACAACTTATTCTAAGCACTTTTTATATTAAATCAAGCCAGGTTAAGCCTCTTTAACTTCCTTCTCAAACTAATAAGGTGAAATATCTTGCCATAAATACTTAAAACTAATGTTTTCTGCTTTGAACAAGATTCATATTTCCTTTTGTTTTAAGAAAACTTGGTAAGTGAAAATTTCTTACTGCACTGGCAGTTAATTTCACTTAAAATAGGACATTTTTTAACCTAAATATTGGTATTTTTTCCTTATTTTTGTAGCTTGAAAACTCATATTGTTGCTTATTTTTGGTTATAATATCATAAAACCATTAGTATTTAGGTCTGCTCATCAGTTAATCATTGTAAATACATTGTGCCAGCTTCATTTTGCCTCTATTCCAGAATTCTGACCATTTTGATGACATGACATTTGAAAGGGTCTATAGGAGTCATCGTGCGCAAAGATGACTTGTTCCAAATCCTCGATCTAGTCCAGGGTTATTTACGTTAAACGAGGCTGGTTCCGTTCTAAATTTAACCCATAGTAAATGAAAAAAAAAATGTAAAAAAAAAAACGCAGAGATTTCAAATTCCTCGCCTTGTCAGTTTTCACCGGACATTTCCTCCTGCGCGCTTATCAGTGGGAGATGGAGAGGCTCGTGTGACGCCGCTTCCTCTCCTCTCCGCTCCTCTCTCTCATCTCTCCACTGTACGGTAACGAGGAGGGGCTTGGTACGCGTGCTGGAGGAGAGGAGACCGTGGCCGATGTGTGTCGCCTGGTGCTCGCCTCGCCTTCCGCACATCCAGGTTGAGCAAAGGAGAGACCACGGGCGGCGGATGTGTCACGCGTCCATTTTAATCACGCTCTAAAACCGTGTGGGAGTGCGCGTTTTGGTGCTTGGGCAGACTGTGAGCTCAAGCGGCGGGTCGCGGACGAGGGGGGGTGGTGGCGGGCCGAGGAGCGGTGTTGGCTCAGCAGAAGAGCGCTGCAAACATCGCCTGGTGATCGCTGTGATGTAGGATCTGCTTTCTACCCCCTCGCGTTTGGCTTTTTGGAGAACGCCGCTCGCCAGATTTCCCCCTCGCCTGCCAGACATCTTCAGCTCCAACCTGAGTGTGGCCATGACAGGCTGCCGTGACATTGACTCGTAGAAAGAGGTAATAACGCAAAGATTTCACCGTACTACTTGTTTGCCTGTCATGACGCTTTGCTGTGGTGTCGGTTTGCTTATTTTGGGGGGAAATTTGGTCAAGAAAAGTAGGGGGAAACGCGCGCATCCCGATGGGCTTCCTTGCGCCGCGCTGCGTTCTGTGCCTGTGCATACTCGGACTTGACCTCAATGTTATCTGGCCGGGCTGACACTGGCAGAGAGAGGCTTTGCGCGTGTGTGGTGATGTTGGAGTGGGCTATGTGTGTGCGTGCGCGCGTGTGGGAATGTCTGTGCGCGTGCGTGAGGATGTGTGAGTGAGGATAAAGCTGGGAATTGTTTGGTGGAGGCGGACAGTTCAGTGGGAGGCATGACTGGGAATAGACACTTCCTCCTCGCCTGGATCACCCTACTTCATCTCACATGTACTAGTAAGCACACTGGACTGACCCCGCCCTATAATCTAATACTTATATGTTATTTTTAAAGACATACGTACGTTAATTGTGTTATGAAATATAGGCTGGGCACGTACTCCCTATTCTTCTCATATTTTATCACTATGTGCACATTCTTTCCCATTGTGTTGCCTAAGTCCAAACTATTTGACTGAAAAGAACCCTTCACTTTGCAGGATTTCCTAATATTTGCAATAATTTATCACTTTTGGGTTGACAGCATGAACTATAGCAGCGGTTGCCAAACCCTGGGCCAGGGACCAGTCCGTCAGCCGTTTGGTACCAGGCTGCACAGAAAGAATAAATAACTTACATTATTTCTGTTTTATGTATTATCCGAGTCTGAACAATGTTTTATTTTTGAAAAATGACCGAATTCTCTCCGTTACATCCGTCAATGACTTGTCTTGGTCACGTAGTGTTGTAGTACTCAAGACTGGTCTTGGTCTCGGGATTGTTTTTTTACAGTCTTGATCTCATTTCGGACTCGACCGCGTTTGGACTCGATCTTGTCTTGCTCTTGTCTCGGTCTTGAAAGCGTTTGGACTTGCTCTTGTCTCGGTCTTGAAAGCGTTTGGACTTGGTCTTGTCTCGGTCTTGAAACGTTTGGACTTGGTCTTGTCTCGGTCTTGAAGGCGTTTGGATTCGGTCTTGTCTTGGTCTCGAAGTCTGACACTCAACGAGTGATAAAATGGAGATAGATTTATAAAAACATTTACTGTATATGTGCCAAAATTACTATAAAATCCAAATAAATGTTGCAAAATTACAAAAATTGACTCAATCTGGTCTCGATGGGCCATGGTCTCTGTCTTGTCTCAGTCTCACCCTTTTAAGTCTTGGTCTTTGGAAACATTTATTATTGTATTTACAAAACACCACAGTTTTTTATGTTGGTCGTATCATTTTATTTTGTCGTATTTATCCGCCACACCTTAAAGGCCGCTCTGTGCAAATATTGTCTGACATTAAACTGATCCATGGCTCAAGAAAGGTAGGGGAACGCCTTTTTGTTGGTCAGTTTCGTGTGGCCATTGACAGTATTATTTTTTTTATACTCCGTCAAGGCAAAACTAAGATACAGATACTAAGACGCTTTTACTTTTATAATCATTAAGTTCTGTTTTACAAGTTCTTCATCTTTAGTTTGCCTGAAATGTTTGTTATGCTAGCAGCAGGCCTGTCGACAGAAATCTGGGGGCCCGGGGCAAGGAGCATCACATGGGCCCCCCTCTCATGTAAATTAATAGGAAGAGGGTCCAATTCTGGGCCCCTAAAACCCAAAAGATCCCCGTGTCCCACCCAGTCTACTGCCCTGGCCTGCAGTATGGGCTAGAGGTGGGACGAGACACAATTCCATATTCAGATAAATAAATAAATACATAATAAATAAATAATCAGGCAGAGGTTAAGTGTCTTGCCTAAGGACACAACAGCAGTAGGCCTTTATGTTGTGTAGGCCTAACATTTTTTTCTATTCATCTATTTAAAAGTGCACTGTGTGACTTTTTGGTTGAGGGTCTGTCAACTTGTTTCTATGGATAAGTCATTGCTCTGCCTGGAATGTTCCATGGTATGACATTAAACAGCTCTACCTTACATTTATTCAATTCCAGGTGGTTTCATAGCTCAAAAATACCAAAAAAACAAACATTCTGACTGTGAGTGGTGTTGCCTCTCCACAGATCTGACCTGTAACTTGGTCTGGTTTGGCCTCCATGAAGATAGAAAGGTTTAATGTTAAATACTGTGAAACATTCCAGACAAAGCAATAACATCTCCATGAAGAAAAGCATTTGATGGACCTTCCAGTAGAAAAGTTGCACAATGCGTATTTTACCACTTTTGTTGTCATTATATCATAGTATTTAGTGTTGAAGCTACAGTTCTCACTCACATTTAACTGTTTTTGTCCAATCCAAACAGAACACATGGGAAAAAAAATTCACAAGAATATTGCAAAATCTTGTGGCAATTTTGAGATCTTCTCCCATCACTAGTGTGTACTGTAGACTGCATAAAAAAGTGCACTAAAGCCGGGTGTGCACTGTGTGATATTTTCAATGGTTTCACTTGCTCCAGCTCAAACTGTACGACCAAATTGCAGGATTTAAAAGCTCACAGCTCACGATTCATGTTCTCACACTGTACGAACTACTTCAACAGAGTGAAACCCTCACGAGAAGCAGGTTTGATATTCTTGCGACCGCCGATTACCGATTGGAAGCTGGTTGTGAGGTATTCATTGGTTCTCGTTACCCCATGTATACTGCACGAAGCATGACACACGATTAAGCCAAAAGTCAGTTGCACGAGTGAAAAATCATCTCAAAATGGCCAAAAATCGCACTGTGTACACCCGGCTTAAGTGAGCGTGATATCACCCATAGTGATCAGCTGCAGTCAAATGATGCTCACCGAGGCTTGAAGTTATGAGGCGAGTCCCATATTTGGAACATGGACAAAATTGCAAAATAAAACCACCAAGATCATGTAGAGTGGGTTAATATAAGCATTTTAAGATCAAAATGACGAGCCTAACAGTGGCATTTACAGAGAGAGGAGCGATTTTTTTAATACAAAATTGAATTGGACCCAGAGTCAATGGAGCCAGAAGCATGCCCATGCTCATTTCCTGTTTGGATTAGCTATATCCATTTATATATACAGTCTATGAAATGGGCAGAGTAAGGCTACTACCAAAAGTATGTAGTATCCAGGCTGTTCAGGGCCCATGTGCTGTGGTCTGGAGGATAGTGGCTCTCACGGATTGGAACAGTCATGTGACCACGGGGGGCAATAGTTTAAAAGGAAACATGAGGCTTTTGAAGTAACTCGTCATAACAGGTCTTGTGTTCTGTCATTCGGATGGGAACTTAAAGGTCCTATATTATGTAAAAATGACTGTGTGCAATTTAAGACATGTTGGAATGTTGTTACCTCATCAGAGACGTACCTGGAGTCGTGTTTTGTTTCATTCACACATGTTTGAGTAATCCTTTGTTATTATCGGTTCATCTCCAAAGCTCAAAATGCTCTGTCCCAACTTGTGATGTCATGAAGTGGTCGTTTTTCAAGCTACCTTTTATACCTTTTTCATTCTTTTGAGATTGGCAATTCCAGAGCTGAATTTATCCAAATGATTCTAGTTAAGGTGCACAGCAAAAACTGAAGGGTTAAAATTTCAGGGTAAAATATTTCAGAGTTGTTTTTAACACAAAAAGTCTTATTTTAACTAGTTGAATGTTAAATAAGTGTTTGAGTTGGCGTTATTTATTCTGAGTCGCCACTTCAAACTCCTGCAAGAGAAGACCAGTTTGGACCAGTTTTGTACATAATTTCATTTTAAATGAACTAAAATAAAGTGTAAAAATAAAACATCTCTGTGTGTTGTTTAGCTAAATCAGGATAACCCTACAAAGTGTTATCCGTTTACTCTCAAAACTTTCATATAACTCTTGATTTTGGCGTTAAGCATGAACTTTGGTCCAGTGTTACTTAATCAACATTTCCAAATATGTTAAATTAACTCCAGAACAGATTGAACTCATATAAACCCTGTTGAAATTGATTCTGTGAGAGGCCATTTTAACACTCCACTTTTTGCTGTGTTTGGAGTTTAAAAACACAGTGGAGCACTTCCTGTATTACCACATGGCATCACAAGGTGGAACAGAGCAGAACATCGTCTAAATATGCAGGATTTGTGCGTCAAACATGTGTGAATGAAACAAAACGCAACTCCGGGTATGTTTGTGATGAGGAAACATCATTAAAACATGGACTGGAAAATCATCTCTTCTCTCAAATCTGCTCTGACAGTTTCCATCGGACAGGCAGAAAAAAATGGCCAAATTGGTGCATGATATAATGTTATTAGACAGTTTGGTGCTTAGCTTTTCAGGAAGAGTTAGTCATTCTACAAAAATATCAGCCCAATAATCCAGTATTTGAACAGTGTGTGGCAGAAGGCAGCACAAGTACTCGCATTTTAACTGTAATTATAATTATCCACTATATTAGAAACTCAACAGGTGCCTTTAGTCTAGAGTGGCTTTTAAAACATAGATCAATACATCCACTATGCTTCCAGATGCAATAGGCTCTATTCACGCTTACCGGAAGTTGGAAACATGCGGATGATGACTTTCGGTGTAGGTACGAACGCTGGGCAAGAGATAAAACCGTGGATTCAGCAGCAGCGTCTTCACAACCTGCCACAGCTTTCCATAGAAGACGTGGCTCTAATCGTGTATTCAGTGTCACTTACCGACATCTGGTTGGAACTGTTGATCTGCCGAACATAATGGAATGCTACAATGACAGTTTTATTAAATTAGACAAATTATAATCTGCGAATGAATAGGCAGTTTATAAAAGGAAGAAAGAAAGAATGCAATGACATCTAGATGAAGAAAACCAGGCCATTTTGTCAGTTTTGCCAGATTTTGTCAGAGTTCCTATCGCCGACAGAGCCCAAAGGAAGTCGCCAATCGCATATTTCCAAACGTGTTCCGGTTTTTGTGACGTAAACGTGAATAGAGCCCATTTCCCCAAGACGAGACGAGACATGAGATCGGATCCATGAGAACGAGACAAGACGAGATTTTTATATTATTTTGGCTATCATAAATACATTTCAGTTTCCAGTTTCACTCTCACCATTTTTTATTTGCTTTTTAAAATATTTCTGCTGTCGTAGCTCTGCTTTTTGGGACTAGGCGTTCTCAAAAGATGTAACTCGGCAGTAGTTGTTTTTTGATCCAAATGTAAAAACACGAGGAAAAAATCTGACGAGGTCATTTATATTATGTGTACACGATGTTTTGGAAATTTGTTGCTGGCATTTTAGTTGTCTTTATAATATTGTAGAAAACATTTTTATAACGATCATTGAACTGAAAAATCTTTAAGAGAAATTTTTGAGAAATCTTTATTTGTAAGTAGCTGAGAGATTGGAGACTTGTTTCCTGTGTTCCAGATGTGAATTTGAGGAAAGATTTGCCACTTAAAGATGTATTTTGTAGCTTGGAGCATGGAGATGTTATTGCTTTGACTGGAATGTTTCACAGTATGGCTTCAGGAAGACCAAACCAGACCAAGTTACAGGTCAGATCTGCGGAGAGGCGACCCTGCTCACAGGCAGAATGCTTGTTTTTCTAGGTATTTTAGACGTTTAAAACCATAATTGAATAAAGGCAAAATGGAGCTGTTTAATGTCATACAGCAGTGACATATAAAGACATTTCAAATAGTTAATTGCTATGACAACAAGCCCATCAGTCACGCATCTGCTCCGTCATCAGCAACGCATTCGCAGCTCCCAGGGCGGTGCTGCGAGTTCGGCGGGAGTCAGCAGAGAGAGAGGAGGCTTGCCGGACGGCTGGAGAAGGAGGGGTCGGTCCCTCTACGTCGATCAGATCACTTTAGGCCTGGCCCCGCTCCAGAGCTCCAGAGTAAATGAATGAGCTGGCAGCACTCCTCTCTCCACTCCAGCCTGAAATCGCCGCTTCCTGGATTTTTCCCCACAAAGCAAAGTCATCACGGATACGGGAGAGCGAGCATGACACAGGTGGACGGCCTCGCGACGGTTTCAGATAGTTTTCAAATCTGCCGAGACTCATTCGAGATGTGATTGGAATGAAGTAACAGATTTTTGAATGCAGCGTGTTCCAGTATCAGAGACTCTACAGCATAAAGTAGTGGACTAGTCATCCTTTGAGTTCAGTCAAATGAAGCTCACCGAGGCTAGCAGTTATGGGGCAAATTTCAAGTTCCTTATCAGAAAAAGGAATTGATTCCCTGACAAAATAATGAAATAAAAACACCAGGATCATGTAGAGTGGGTTAATATGAACACTGGTCACGTTTATATTATGTTTTTTTTTATTTCTGAATTAATTGTTCTGAATTAAAGTGAGGGGGTGCACGTATTTATGTCAACCTGAAGAAAACACACACTTCAGCTGCTACCGGCTTTTTTGTCATCTCGGTTTGTCATTACTAGGGCCCGGCCGATATATCGGTTGGCCGATATTATCAGCCGATATGGGCTCTTGGAAACATATCGGCCAAAATCTTGTCGATATGGGCCGATATTCCACGTGGACATGTTTTACCTTGTTATAAAGCTCTCTATATTCTGCCCATTTAATCTAATTTACAGAGAGATAAATGTCCTAATATGTGGCGCCGCATCAGTGTTTATCTGCTGAGTAATTTCTCTGTGTTTGTACTGCCCCTGAACCGCACCTCAACCGCTTGTTTACACCGTGCACAGCCGTAGATGCATGTGCGCAACACTGAGATTATATTCTTTTTACAGACGATCAGTTTGAGTCTGGATTAAAAGGACAGTTTTTAGTGCAGACTTGTGATCTGAGAGGAGCCTGTGTGAGGCTGAGTATTGGAAATGTGTTGGTTTTGAAGCTTGTTTTGGTTCTTTCTCATTGGTTAGCGATTAGCTGCTGTAGCTCCCACACATAAACAGGCTGTTTTCTCTTCTATTAGTGACTGTAAAGTGACTATAGTGGCCGTATATATGTTACTGGACACACATTGATATGTAAATGAGCTGTGAATAGAAGTGTGAATTATCTGCATTTAGTATGTCATTAATTACTGCGGCGCACACGCATTTACCACTAAAAGCTAATAGCGGTAGTTTACTTTCTTTACTGGCTGGAATATCATACAAAAATACCATTAGGCCGACCTACTATCTTTAAAAATGACGTAAAGAGGCAGAATAACTTTATATGTTGCCTAAATAAACCCAATTGAAAATCCAATAGAGGCAAATCTAAGTTTTATAAACAATTGAAGATTTACAGTGAATTTTTACATCATAAATATATCGGCAATTATATCGGCTATCGGCAGCCCCAACTCCCATTTTATCGGTATCATATCGGCCGCAACAAAATCCATATCGCTTGGGCCCTAGTCGTTACGCCATGAACACAAGATGATCCGATCTTTTTTCGCAGTTGTTCCGATGATAATGAAGCAGCAGCTGGAGAATTCTATCCTCACACTTTACGTCTGTGAGCTGAGTCCGAAAAGCACTGGATGAAAGTCCGAAGCGAGGACTGGTGGAGCCAGAGCAAGGACGAATTATATTTAAGAAGAATAAACGTTTACATGATCGAGGAATAAATTCATTCGGCTTTAAAATAAACCACCCACTTACTTTGGAATTAAGTTTCCTTCTGAATAATCTTTTTCATTTAGAATTAAGTGTTTACATCGTCTTTTTAAAGTGGAATTAGTTTTTATTCTGAATTAAAGCTCTCATGTAAACGTGGCTATTTAAAAACCAAAATGACGAGGCTCACTGCAGCAGTTACAGAGAGAAGGGCGCAGAATGTAATTATGCTTTTTGTAAATGTTTTTTATTGTTTGAAATGACCGGATTTGTGCCATTTTGTATAATGCAAAGTGGGAGTTCCATCTGCTTAATTACAGCGTGTTTCTGTAAAATTCAGTTACAGTTTTTTATTTGTGCGACTGCATTGATCCAATTTCTAACCACAGCAGACTGCACATTTTGTTGATCATGGACTGTATATAAATGGACATAACGAAACCCACTGGCCATCACATAAATATGAAACTTCCGGCTCCATCGGCTCTGGTTTCAGTTCACTTTCTGTTAAAAAACATTGCCCCTCTCTCTGTAACTGCTGCTGTCAGGCTCCTCATTTTGGTCTACTTAGTACCTGACCAGCCAGAACCACACGAAACTTTGCAAAGGCGACTGGATCTGGAACCATAACCTGTCTCCCTGATTTTTGAGGGCATGATTGACAGACAAACAAACAAGTCTGCTTACACGGTAAAGGGGAAAAACCACAAAAAGTTCTCAGAAACAGTGTGGAATTTGACAGAATCCACAATCGAAGCACCAAACTATGACTTATCTCAGGTAAAAGAATTTCTATATTTTGTTTTAAATGATACAAGAGGAGATATCTTCCGCATTTGAGAGACACGTGATGCAAATTAGCAGCCGTGTTTCGATCATCTCAAGTTTGGACAGAGGTTTTTCACGCTCTATTACTGGGCTTCAGACCAGCACAGTGGGTGACAGCGAGGACGTAAAAAGTTGGAACGTGCCGGCATTGTGAAAAAAACAAGTCTAAATATAGGTTATGACATGGTGACGATATGCAGAAGTCAGACTTTTCATACAATTTGGATGATTTTCCCGGCGTTGAGGCGATGGATGTAATAAATGATCTGGTGCTTGCAGATCTTGTATTACACTGCGAGTCAAATTCAAACCTGGAGGTGAACAACTATTTAGAAATAAAATCACCCGCTGCACTAGGATAACCTAAAATAATGATTAAAAAAGGTATAAGTTAGGACTATAATGCAACAGTTTACTTACAATGCTTATCTTTTGAAATAATTGTCCAAAAAAAACCTTTAAAATATTAATAAATGGCCCAATCTTTACCTGTTACAAAGTGGTCGCTGCAAACTCTAGCATCGTCTGTTTCCTCGCCTTCTGTTTTTAGCCGGAGAGTGTCAATCCACTTTTGTCGACTTTTTCTGTAAGTTTTTTGAAACAAACTCCCTTGTGACACAGCACTTTTGGTACATGAAAAAAAAACTTTGTCTTTCCCCAATTCGAGCGGTTGCAGCAACTACAGACTGCACAGAATTTAGGCATTTTGGTGCTGAGTCAACGGAGGTAAACGGGATTCTGTGCATCCCTCTTTACTTCCTGACCCCCATTTGAAACCTGGGAATTGTCCAGTTTCAGTCTCTCCTGGATTCAAACAGAACAAAGATGGGACTGGCAGCTCAGTCAACCCACTACTTGATCCTGGAGTTTATACACCTTCTTTCGCCGGGATCACTCCCACTATCGTTAGCAACAGGCTTGATTGACAGCGTTGCTAAGCGTCCACTCCCCGCCAAACCAGCGCCAAAGGAATGGGAAAAGGCGTTGATGCAAGAATTATGTTCAAAATTCCTCGTGTTAGACTCTAGACACTGATTTGTTGAGGTCTCAGTGGAAAAAAACGGCCCAGTGCGGTTTCTCAAAATGGCCAGATTTGAGTTTCTGGTCATTTCCAAAAAGCAAACATTTACACAAATCCTCAAAGTTGCTGGAGCGCTGTTTTGCTGTAGTTGGCTGCACGAGTCATTAGCACAGCCCCTAATTAAAAACGGTGTAGCTTTGTTCTTCAGACAGAAACAGGGCGTCTGGGGGTGTTTGTGAGAGAAAAGCTCCACATTCTGAAGACGGCTCCCTGTGCCGCAGTTTGAGAGTGCAGCTGGGCAGAAGGAACAAGCAAGGAGTACGAGTCAGCGCTACGGTGAAAATAAAGAAAGTTATAATAGGTCACCATTCCAATCAGTTTAAGTAATATTTAGCTCAGTGGACGTTTTCAGTTTTTTTTAGCCATATATGCTTTTTGTTGGGAATGCATTATCGTTTAAAGGTCCTGTACCACACAAAATTGACTCTTGTGAACTCAAAGCCAAGTTATAATGTTGTTATGGTGCTATGGTAATTATCGTAAATACCAAATACAGACATCAAAATTGCACATGAACACCCGCTCATGTCGTAATTTCCACTGGAAAGCTGGAAGATTTTTATGTTACAGGAGCTGCCAAGATGAGATAAACTTTGATCTTTCAACGTGACGGCGAGCAGAGAATGTGTCAAATACAGCATATGATTTAAAGGGACAGTTCGGAATTTTGGACATAGGATGATCCAGAGTGTTGGAGACGTGTGGAGACACTTTTTAAAAATATTCCATCCAGTCCTTGTACTTGGAGAGGTTGCTGGTGCTAGGCTAGTGCATGTCAATGGGCATAGTTGTCCTGTCACTAAAAACAGTCTTATCCACTCCACAGAGCACCCGAAGAAAATCAATTATAACGCCAAACTGTCGATGTGAATGTCTGTGTCGATAGAATAATGTTTGAAATAAAACTAACTTTGCATTTCATGAATTATCTCATGTTGAGGGACTATTTTCTCATATATCAGTCCACCGCTGCCGAGCTTTCTATCAGGAAGTACAACTCGCATAAATCCGACATAAATCCTTCAAATGTAAGGTTGGTTTTACATTGACATGCACTAGCCTAGCACCAGCAACCTCTGCAAATACAAGGACTGGAGGGGATATTTTAAAAAGTGTCTTCACATATCTCCAACACTCTGGCTCAACAGGAAATGAGGCCCTATGTCCAAAATTCCAAACTGTCCCTTTAAAATATACAGTATATTATTTACAGCATATTATTTAAAATATACAGAAATATACAGCATATTATTTAAAATATACAGTAATATACAGCATGTTATTTAGCCTATGTATAAACATTTTTAAATGTACAGCAGCATATTATTTAGCCTACTCTTTGCGTTTAGATGCATTCTCTTCTTGCTGTAGATGAATTAGCAAGTTTTACCCAAGTAACAGGTCAGGATAAACTCTGGGTCCATCAGGTTTCAAAAGCACTTGAACGCAACACACTCAACATAATTTCCACTTCACTGGTGGAAAGGATCATCTTTCCCACACTATGTGAAGGCAGCATTACCTCCTCAAACAAACCTGGAGTTGTGTTTTCTTTCATTCACACATCTTTGAGTAACTCTTTATTATGAGTCTTCATCGCCAAAGCTCAAAATGCTCTGTTCTAGTTTGTAATTCTCAAGTGAGCAGCAGAATGGCAAATCCAGGGCTGAAATCCAAATGATTCTAGTGAAGGTAGATGTTTAGATAATGGAGCACTTCCTGAATTACCACGTTACAGTGACATGAGTGTTTTCCATTTGAGAGAAGAACTCAGCCTAAATCTGCAAGGTTTGTGTGTTAAACATGTGAATGAGACAAAACACAACTCCGGGTCTGTTTGTGATGAGGAAACGACATTAAAACACAGATCAGAGAATAGCGTGACAGGGGCCATTTAATACAGTTGAATACAGTAGAATACAACATGTCCTCCTCTCTAATGGTGCCCTCCTGAGCTGCTTCTCTGGGCCTGTTTGTCCTGATGTCTCTGCCTGATAGATCCGCTCCACTCTGGTCCAGAACCACGGGACTAATCCAATTACGCCGCCTCCTAACACTGCTCCCACCGGACTGGACACAGGCTGCAGAGGCGGGCAGGGCACAGGCTCTCATAACAGTGGCCTCGCTCCAGCTTCACGAGTGCTGGGGCAGATTATAAACTGGTTCATGACCTTTGACCAACTGACCTTTCACACTTCATCACTGGCGCCCGGAGCTATTGGCTATTGCGGTAATGAAGAAAGAGCTCATTCCTACTTATGAGAGGTTTCCAGGCCACAAAAGCGACACTGGTTTGATTAAGCTTGTTTGTCTAAAACAGGAGAATTTGCCCGGTTTTTCCTTTTGGGGAGGCGTGACTT
Source organism: Odontamblyopus lacepedii (assembly GCA_034769755.1). Classification (NCBI taxonomy): domain Eukaryota; kingdom Metazoa; phylum Chordata; class Actinopteri; order Gobiiformes; family Gobiidae; genus Odontamblyopus; species Odontamblyopus lacepedii. Next base: position 19,382,062 of record CM068348.1, read on the forward strand.
AACGTTTTGTCCTCGTGTGCGATTTTGAAGCTGCTGCGCTCCTCGTGTGTGGTGTCGTTGTCAAATCGTAACCACCAAACATCGGTGACTTGACAGTAACAGCCGATAAAACAGACTGTCAGGGGAAGAGGACAAAGAGAACCAAGACACAAACTCGGGATATAGCAAAAATAGACTTTAAATAATAAAGACTGAAGACTGCAAATAATGACATCCAGTTTATAAAAAGGTGCTTTTAATCCAGTTTGAGGCGTTCTTTGAAAGTAAAAAGGTGAGATAGTTCCTCACGTGTGTCTGTTTACATCCACACAGCGCACGGACCGAGGTGAAGCTGCAGATTAGCGACAGTGACTCTACTTCCTGTGGACTTTATCTCCTCTTTTATGCTTTAGAAATCCTGTATCTGAAGTATTGCACCACATTTCACAAATAATAATAACACAGTTTTGACTCAAGAGTCTCAAAATGAATGGTTTTACTGTAGACAGGAAACATCTTACGCCATCGCGCTCACAACTTTACATCCTGTGGGCCGCAAACATATCCCACTGCAGTCTTTGAGATCAAAGATCTTAAGTCTCATAAGATTCTCCTTGTGTCTGTAGTGTGTGCTTTTTGTCTCATGTTTAAAAATCGTTTAAGACCGAAAAATCCTGTAGTGTGTGGCGGCCTTAACGCTTTATCTCACAGAAATCTTCATCCTCAAAAACAAAACAGTTGGATGATTATTAAAGGGTCCATATTCCTCTATTTTCTGATCTATGTTATAATGTTGTTTCCTCATCACAAACAGACCTGGAGTTGTGTTTTGTTTCATTCACACGTTTAACACACAAACCCTGCAGATTTAGGCTGAGTTCTTCTCTCACAGGATCTTTAAATAGTAATGCATTCCCAACAAAAAGCATATACTAAAAAAAAAGAAAAATTGATTAAACTGTCATTGGAATCGTGACCTGTTCACTTTCTTTATTTTTGCTATACCGCTGACTCGTACTCCCTGCTGTGTTCCTTCTGCCCAGCTGCACACAACACAAACCCTGCATATTTAGGCCGAGTTCACCTCCCAAACGGAAAACGTTCTGTTCCACCTTGTGATGTCATGTGGTAATACATTAAGTGCTTCATTGTGTTTTTAAACTCTGTACACCTTCACTAGAATCACTTGGATGTTTTCAGCCCTGGAACTACTGCTCTTTGCTGAACTAAAAGTAAAAGGTAGCCGTTAACTTGAAAACTACCGCTTCATGACATCACAAGGTGGAACTGAGGAGCTTTGGAGATGTAGACAGACTAATAATACAGGATTACTCAAACATGTGAATGAAATAAAACACAACTCCAGGTCTGTTTTTGAGGAGGTAAAAACATTTAAACCCAACTTAAGGCTCACAGGATCAGAGTCCAAATGCCCGGCAGTCTATAAACTGAATGAAAGTGCATTTCAAAGCTAAGGTTGTACAGGCAGTTGTAGAGTAAAGCTCAGTGATTATCAGTTAGCGGTCCGGGGACCACATCCGGCACTTTAGTGCTCCCACAAGGCCCACAGAGTTTTACTGAGACAACATCTCTCTTTATCTCAGCTCTGGTGTGAGCAGTGAAGCTGGGCAAGAGCAGAGAGGCTGGACTGAAGCAGGTCTGAAGCAGGTGTCTGTCTGCTAAAGGCTTTATTCACGCTTACCAGAAGACGCTGGAAACATGTGGATGACAAAGGTGTAGTTACGGACACTGGGCATGTGATAAAACCGTGGATTCAGCAGCAGCGTCTTCACAACCTGCCAAAGTTTTCCACGGGGGACGGGGCTCTAATCGCATCAATGTCACTTACAGGCAGCTGGTTGATCTGAACATAACAAAACACCACAATGGCGTTTTAGGAAAATTATAATACACAAATGAATAGGCAGTTTATAACAAGAAAAAACAATGACATCTAGATGAAGAAAACTGGGCCATTTTGTCAGTTTTCGCAGATTTAGTCAGAGTTACTATCACCAACACAGCCATAAGGAAGTCGTCATCCGCATGTTTCCAAACATCTTCTGGTTTTGTGACATAAGCGTGAACAGAGCCTATTATCAGCTCTGTGTGGACATTTCTTATCCTCCTATTCATAACCACATAGGCCTACAAATCCACTTTTTATCTACACCATAGCACATTTTACAAACAAAGCAGTTTCCAAAGTGCTGCGCAGAGATCGGACAATGTAGACAACAACGGTAAATTGCTTAATATTTGATCATACCAGTACTAAAACAATAAAACCAGCCATAAAATCAAATAAAAGCAAAACCATGAAAAGTCAAAATAGCAATAAATAAGTAAAATGAATAAAAATAACTGAAAGACACATAACTATCTAGGCCTGTCACAATAATAAAGATTTCAATGTTCCATATATGAAAAATTTAACCATATATTTTGGGGTTCAGTATTTGTTATATCTAGAATTTCTTTGCAGTAGTGGGGAGATTTTTGCTAGATTTTTTTTTAATAACAAAGGAAGTTCTATTACAGAGAAATACTGTGATAAGCAATAATACTGAAAACACTTTATGCTGCTGACACAGTAACAATAAAGCAGGATTATCCCAGTGAACAAACGTGTCTGTACAGTAACAATAAAAAGGCCTGAGCAGGGACACACAAATGGCAGTAATAATAATAAGTAATAATTAGCCAAAGAAGTCACTTTTTCAAGCCACTGCAGCTCAAATCGCTTGTGTAGCTGTTCTAAAGCTATTTAGGGAAGGTTCATTTCTGTCCTGTGAATGTGACTTTTTATTAAATACTTGTTCAAAGGAGCGTCGAGTTTCAATATGAGTTTTAGTGCCGATTAACATCAAAGTTTCAATACTTTTCACAACCCTATAATGAACCAAATAACCTTGACGTCACAACATTCTATAGGCCAGTATTATTTAACAGATGGAGGCAGTTCAAATGAATATCGTTCAATTGCAGATTTTTGTTGTAATGCAGCACGGCCTTGGGTCTAGTCACTAATACTAATATAATGTTCCATATTTGGGATTTTCTCATATTTCTGGGTATAGTGCAACGTAATTAATAGGCAAAACTCTTGAAAAGAATCTGAAAACCACTGATTGGCTGCAAAAATCTGCATTTGAACAATATTAATTTTAGCCTATGGCAGCTCGGGAGTTATCAGTAGCTCTCCATCCCCTTCCAAGTAGCTCGCCAAGGGATTTCTGAATTACACGTACTGTGCTGAATAACTACAATTTTGTTAATTCGATGCCTATTACCATTGCAGCATTATATCATTTAGCTGCATAATTGCTTGCAACTTCTAAAAGTGGTAGCTCTCTTGCACATTTTGTTTTGTAAAGGTAACTTACCAGAGGAAAAAGGATGGAGACCCCTGGCCTATAGAATGTAGTGAAGTAATTTAAAACACAGCAGTTAATCACATGTCTGGCAGTGCATAACCTCTCAAAACTCCACACACTCACCCTTGTAGATTAAGACATGTAATGTAATGAGAGCTGTTTGAGGCGTGCTTATTAGAATAACACTTGAAGCTGTGGAGTGTGCTGAGCTGAAGCTGTTTGTTGCTGATAGTGGAGCATGGCTCTGTCACACTCCAGAGCAGGAATAAGTATTACACTTATTAGCTGGCTCAGTGCCCCCAATTAACTAATTACAAGCCTGTGTCAGCAGTGAGGGGCCGTGTGCAGTGACGGGCGGTGTGCAGCAGAGACGTTTGATGCATTTGTGAGCGTGTCAAAGCGGACACTCCACAGACGTGCTGAGTCTGCATGAGCCGTCTCTCACACAGGGCAGCGCTGCTTTTACTTGGTTATTCCCATTACATTTGTGTTTTATAATGCGTTTAAAGTCTTATTTTACGCGAACGTGACTCCTGGGAGCTTTAAATCATGTTAGAATGTTGTTACCTCATGAAAAACACACCTGGAGTTGTGTTTTGTTTCATTCACACATGTTTGAGTAATTCTTTATCATTAGTCTGTCTACAACTCCAAAGCTTAAAATGCTCTGATCCACCTTGTGATGTCAGGAAGCGATAGTTTTTAAGTTAACAGCTCCTTTTAATTTTAGTTCAGTAGACACTGGATTGCAGAATTCCAGAGATGAAATGATACCAATGATTCTAGTGAAGGTGTGGAAGTTAAAAACACAGACACACAGTGGAGCACTTCCTGATATCAGTCTAAATATCCAGAATTGGTGCATTAAACTTGTGTGAACTATTATAACCTAGATCAGAAAATAACATAATAGGGACTCTTTAAAACCAGCTTGGACTAAACCCAGAACAATTTTTAATAATATGATGAGTCCTCAGTATTTGACAGTTAATCATTTCCCAGGCTCAGTTTTGATCTCTTTGCTTTTTTTAAAGGGGTATGTAAGGTTTTAGGTGGTTGAAACCCTTCTAAATCAGCATTAAAACTTGGCAATCACCATGGAGACAAAAAAATAAGGGTCACAAAGGTCATTCCATTACACAAATGAACTCTTGTGAGTTTTAAGTCATGTTAGAATGTTGTTACCCCCTCAAAAACAGACTGGAATTGTGTTTTGTTTCATTCACACATGTATCAGTAACCAGTTAGTCTGTCTACATCTCCAAAGCTCAAAATGCTCTGTTCCACCTTATGATGTCATGAAGTGGTAGTCAATCAGCAGATACCTTTTACCTTTTGTTCAGTGGAGATCAGCAGTTCCAGGCCTGAAATCATCCAAATGATTCTAAAGAAGATGTGGAACACAGAGGAGCACTTCCTGTATCACCAGATGACATCACAGGGTGGAACAGAGTGTTTTCAGTTTGAAAGAATAACTCAGCCATAACTATGCAGCAACTATGCAGTGGGTGAACCCTTCCAGACCAACGATATTGTATACAATATCTGGGAATATGTTTTTTTTTTTTTAATAACCGGGCATAACAACCATAAAAGATACAAACATACTTTTTTCCCTTGAAAAGCAGCATTATCCTACATCACACTCACACTGCTCTGAGCGTCTAAGTTCATAACAATTGAAAAAGCCAATCTAAGTGCAGTTATTTCTCAAACAAATGGCCGATTACACATCTTGGTCTGTGTAACTTGCTATTTTTATTTAACAATAATAATACATTTTATTCATTAGGTGCCTTTCTAGACACTCAAGGTCGCCTTACAACAACATAAACAAATTAAATATGATTAAAGCATACAGTTAAAAGCCTACAGTTAAAGTGGGACAGATACTTGAAAGATTTATTTCACTCAAAATGTACAAATCCAAATGTAATCTACACTGTGGAATTGCAGGAAGTGATGTGGTTCTGGCCCTGGACTTGACAGGAGCTGTTTCCATGACAAGCACCAGGAAAGTAGTGCAGCGATTGCACTTTTTTTGTTTTGAGGCAATAAGGATCTTTTAGTTTACTTACAGACTTTATATTTTGCACTTTTGTAGCTAAGCCCCTAAATGAAGCATTTTTTTTATGTCCCAAAAAAATGTTTATAGATGTTTGCTCTGCATTGTGTATGAACAAGTATGAATTTTATTTTCAGTTTTGTTTTTGTTTTCATTTGGATTTCTGGCCCTTTAGCTTTTATAAATAACAGTTTGTACTGAAAAAAATGCTGTATAAAACTTCATTAGGGGGTAAAAAGGGGGAGTTTTAAAAGCAAAAGGAAGAAAAAAATCCAGGTGAGGACAACTGTACTAAAATTTCCCTTAGGTCTTGAATAGTTAAACATGTTTGAATCAATGAAATAAAACACCACTCCAGGTCTGTTTGTGATGAGGAAACATTATAACAGAAGATAAATCATAAAACAGCGTGACATGGGCCCTTTAAACTTGTAGGAAGCACACGCTGTTTAAGCCTGGTATGGATAGAAATAGAATCATTGCACTGCTGTTTGTAATAGTATATCATAAGAATAAGGAGATGTGGACTGTACTCAGACCTGTGTGTGGCAGAAGTCCTGACCCTGTGACTATTTTAGGTTCACTCGATGGTATTGTGTATTGAGCGGCGCAGGCACAAGGACGCGCTGATAAAACACAAAAGAATCGGCCTTGATAAGAGCATTTTTCTGTAAGCCTCAATCTCCACACTTGAACCTGTCCCATGGCCCCGTCCATAGAATCATAATTCACTTTATACTCCTGGTTTATGGGTGATCGAAATGACCCGGGCCAACTGCTACTGTTTAGAGCAGATGGAGGGTTAGGCTTTAGCTGTTGGGACGATGTGAGCGAATCGAGGACGGACTTTCTATCAGGTAAGAACGCCGAATGCGCCTTTAGTTTACCTGTCCAGCCAGAACCACACACTTTGACAAAACTTTACAAAGGAGCTGATTTCAGAGAGTGTGATTGACAGGCGGATTATAGAATTTTGGAGAGAATTTCTGCATTTGAGAGACCTGTGAAACAAACCATTAGTAGCCACTCTCGTCTGTTAAAATAATGTTTGTGGGCAATGTTATGGGTAATATAAGTAAAGGCCGCCACACACTACAGGATTTTTCAGTCTTAAATGATTTTTAAAGGTGCGACAAAAAGCGCACACCACAGACACAAGGAGAATCTGATGAGATTTGAAATCTCCAATCGCAAAGACTGCAGCGGGATATGTCTGCGGACCACAAGCTACAAAGTTGTGAGTGCGATCAAGTCAAACAACTCACGTTGAGACTCTTAAATGTTCAAAGATCAGAGCTCTGCACTTCTAGTTTCAACACAAGTCAAAACTGTGATATTTTTATTTGTGAAATGTGGTGCAATACTTCCGATACAGGATTTTTAAAGTATAAAAGACTGGAGATAAAGTCCACAGCTTCACCTCGATCCGTGCGGTGTGTGGATGTAAACAGACACACGTGATGAACTATCTCGCCTTTTTACTTTTAAAGAACACCTCGAACTGGATCAATAGCGCGGTTTTGTGGACTGGGGTCATTATTTGCGAAGGACAAATTCTGTGGATAATATGAATGAAAATGCTTGTTTAAATTTAGCACTTTACGAGAGGTCAGTAATAATTACTTTCGCTATTTCCCAGGTTTGTATCTTGCGGCTCTGTGTCCATCGTCTGACGCTCTGTTTTCTCGGTTGTTTCCGTAGCGTTGCTGATGTTTGGTGGTTACGATCTGACAGTGACACCACACACGAGGAGCAAGTCGGGTCACGGGAGAGGCAAATCTGGCAAATTCTCCGGTAGTGTGTGGCGGCCTTAAGACTAGAAACTAAACTGAAACAATATCTGCAGAATATCCGGTGTATCATGCAGGTAAAGCTTTGAGGGCTGATGGGAAAGTAGACTTATTGTGCTTGTGTCTGCTTTATAGTTAGAACCTTTGAGACCCGTGGATCACTATGTTATAATTTACACAATTTAACTCACAATTTCAATCTTAAATGACTTATGAAAGACAGAAGTTGAGCTGACGTCACTGAAAACATCATAAAGCGCTGCATGTCGTGGGACCCTCCTATGGATAGCTGCCCATCACTAGAGCAGAGGGTGTTTAATTTTTTATTATTTTTTTTATTTGCACCAAAATTAGTATGCGATGCTACTGAATAAGAATAAGAAAATAAAAAGCCTGGAGTGTAGTTTCAGTTGCTGTTTTTACACCTCCAGGTTGATCATGAGACAGGTGTAATGTGCAGTGTGGGATATTTGACACTAATAATACGACTCTTGGAGGAAGTCCGGACTCTGCGATCTCAGGTCTGCTCAAAGCGCAGTCACACACACACACACAGCTTTAGACACACTCTGCCTGAGGAGCTGGGCTGATACCACAGAGACACGCAACAGCTGTGTGTGTGCGCATGTGTGTGAACTTATCTTTGGTTCACTGTTCGGATGGTGAGTGTCGAGCGAAGACATTTTTGAGCGTGAAAAATGTTCCTGTGCATCGTGAGAACATGGCATTTGGATTAAGTCACGACAATTACTGTATTGTTCAATACTTAATACAGTTTCATTCACACAAACCCTGCATATTTACACAAAATTTAAGATATAAACACTTAAATCTATCAGAAAATGGCTTAAAAGTAGTGAAATTATCTTGCTACATTCACAGATCATTTTACTTGACAAGTTATCTTAAAACAAACTACCTCTAGACTTGAATGAAGCAGTTTCAGAAGTAGTAAGTAGATAATAAATCAGAACAGAAGATGAATAACCTGATATAAGATTTCAAAATCTTGGCCAGATCAGAGAAATTTGCATTGTAGTACTGTAGAGATCGACTGATATGGGTTTTCATGTAGCTGATGTTGATACAGATTGTTTGAAATCCAGTGAAACTGATGGGAATAAGATCTGCCGATATTCTTTGGATATGTAGTGCCGATTTAGATATTTTTAGTCCCATAAGTAACTTCATTTGATCATGAACTCATATACCGCCCTGTTTTACCACAAATTGGACAAGAGAACATTTTGTGCAGTGACCTTTTCTAATGTGTGCTCAAATAAAGCTTTATACACATTTTTAGACAACTGGCCAGCTCAATCCAAATATCTCTTTGTTATTACATTATAGTGTGATGTGTGAGCTACTGTGTCCAAATAATTTCCCTTGTGGATCAGTAAAGTTTGTCTAGAGGCCACCACACTCTACACGATTTTTCAGTCTGAAATGATTTTTAAACGTGCAACAAAAAGCGCGGAAGGAGAACCTTATGAGACTTAAAATCTCCGATCTCAAAGACTGCAGCGGGATATGTCTGCGGACCACAGGATATAAAGTTGTGAGTGTGATCGTGTCAGTTGTGTCCTGTCTACAGTAAAACCACTCTCTCTGAGACTCTGTGTTCAAAGATCAGATTTCTGCACTTCTAGTTTAGATACAAGTCCAAACTGTGTTATTATTATTTGTGAAATGTGGTGCAGTACTTCAGATACAGGATTCTTAAAGCATAAAAGATTGGAGATAAAGTCCACAGGAAGTAGAGCCACTATTGATAATCTGCAGCTTCACCTCAATGTGTGCACTATGTGGATGTAAACAAACACACGTGAGGAACTATCTCGCCTTTTTATTTTCAAAGAACACCGCAAACTGGATTAATAGTGGGGATTTATGGACTGGGTGTCATTATTTGCATAGGAAAATTTCTATAGATAATGTGGATGAGATGCTGCACTTTAAATGTACCACTTTAAGGGAGGTGAGTAATAAACCATTTTAGGGCGGAATTGATTAAAAAAAAACCTGTGTGCGCATTTTGGCAACGGAAGTGGCATTGTTCCCCATTCATTCTGATTCATTCAGACAGAAGAAGACGGAGATAAAAACATTTCCAGCACCAAAATGGCTTGTTTTTCTGTGTGTGGTCGTCAGAATCGATATTCTACCGGGGGACTAAAGTTTTAAAGTTTTACTCACTGATCGCACGAGGATCTGGCAGTTGGAAACCATTTGTCAAAGTCGCTTGTTGAGGAATTATTCACGATCTTTTGACGATAATCCTTTCGCAGAGCTTGACAAGCTGCTGAGTTCTGCCAAACTTCTGTTGCCAAAATGCGTGCACAACCATCATGACTTTTTAATAACACTAAAAGGGTCTATAAAGTTTTTATTTTCGCTCTATCCTGAGTTTGTATCTTGCGTCTCTGTGTCCATTACTCCTCTGCCACTCACGCTCTGTTTTATCGGCTGTTACCGTAGCGTTGCTGATGTTTGGTGGTTACGATCTGACCAAAATCTGGCAAATTCTCCTGAAGTGTGTGGCGGTATAAGTCGGCCTTTGCTGGAGATTTAAAGCCGATAGTGCAAATATAATATAGTGTTTTTTAAACTCCATACACCTTCACTAGAATCATTTGGATGATTTCAGCCCTGAAATTGCTGATCTCCACTCAACTAAAAGGTAAAAGGAGCTGTTCACTTGAAAACAACCACTTCATGACATCACAAGGCAGAACCGAGGATTACTCAAATATGTATAAATGAAACAAAACACAACTCCAGGTCTGTTTTTGAGGCGGTAACAACATTATAATATTGTTTAGAGCTCACAAGAGTCCGTTTTTCACTGTAGAGAACCTTTAACTTGTCTGTCTCTCCAGCTCTGATTCCTGTAAAGTGGAAAATATTATATCACACAACACCTGACACGTGTCTCCGCCTGCTACAACCAGAGCGCACATTCGTCTGACCTCTTTCTACACGCTCCATCGCTTTGGACCATTGACTCCCGTGTTTAAATCCTCTTCTCCTCCTCACTTTGTAACCTCTCCGCCTCACTGCTTCTGTCTCATTCACACATGGAGATTTTACTGCTGCTTCTGTCCATGCTGTCCAGAACATCTCACTCTCAGGAGGTGTAATCTGGGCTCATCATATTCCACGGAGATCCCTGTCCAACCTCACCTGTCCAATCTCACCTGTCTTCACCTGTCCATCAGCCCAAGACAAATCTGTTGGTGGAAGTCTGGTACCTCTACTTCATACTATTAATGTGCACTACCAGTCAACACCATCTCGTTCTTTATGTTTACTGCTTTCTACAGTTTAGATACAGCTGGAAGACATCAAATATATGAAGCAAGATCGATGATTTTCATGATGAAGTCTCCTGAAATGGGTTTTGCTTCACAGTTTTGCCACATCAGGGTCAAGAAATGCCAAAAATGCAAAACAAGGTTCAAAGGTGCAAACATTGCAAAATGGCCTATCAAAAATACAAAAAATACCAATTTTGAGGTTAAAATGCCCTATTTTAAGTGAAATTATCTGCCAGTGCAGTTATAAATTTTCACTTACCAAGTTTTCTTAAAGCAAGACGAAATACGAATCTTGTTCTAAGCAGAAAACACTAGTTTCAAGTATTTATGGGAAGATTTTCCACCTTTTTGGTTTGAGAAGTTAAAGAGACTTAACCTGGCTTGATTTCATATAAAAAGTGCTTAGAATAAGTTGGAATATCCAGATAAGATATGTCAGGATGAAGTAAAAAAAAAAAATCTCATTTTATTAAGTAAAAAAATCCCAAAATTGATCTTTTAAAATGAATCTGCTCAATTGAACTATGCTAGAAAATCCTGTATTGCGGTGAAGGTACACAGAATTGACTCTTGTGAGCTTTAAGCCACGTTATAATGTTGTTTCCTGGAGTTGTGTTTTGTTTCATTTACGTTTGAGTATTCTTTTATTATTAGTCTGTCTACATCTCCAAAGCTCAAAATGCTCTGTTCCACCTTGTGATGTCATGAAGCGGTTGTATTCAAGATAACAGCTACTAGGGGTGTGCATTGCCATTAATCTAGTGATACGATACATATCACGATATCACTGTTAGAATTCAATATATCATGATATATCCCCATACTAAAACACAGGACGATATGTTGTGATTTATTAATAATTACGTATATTATAGTTTGAGTGCACCTTCATGAGTGCAAAATTGGGTGAAATACATTTAGTTTTGTTTTTAAATTATAAGAACAATAAATGGAACTTATGATTTTTTTATGAAGAACGTGACTTTAAAAAAACGGTTTGCGGTTTGGACGCCTTTTGAATTGATGCGAGAATCCCTAACAGCTACAGTTAACTTTTAGTTCTGTGGAGATTGGCAATTCCAGAGCTGAAATCAAATTTTGAAAATGACTATAGTGAATTTAGAATTGATTTGTTTGGAGGATAAGCCCCTTAAGATGTGTCACCATCTCGTTTTTGAGAGGATCCTCATAGTCACAACAACAGAAGACAGATACAGTAGGACAGACAGTAGGACAGACAGTAGGGTACGTAAATTCAAATAAAAATAGAAAAACAACAACTAAATCAACACAACCACACACACGTATTCACACTTGACTGTTAGACACATAGCAAATGAACAAAAACTAAGACAGAGTTAAAATAAAGCCACAAATACAACAAAATGAATGATTTGAGAGAAGAACTCAGCCTAAATGTGCAGGTTTGTGTGTTAAACATGTGTAAATGAAACAAAACACAACTCCAGGTCTGTTTGTGATGAGGAAACTACATTATAACAGATCAGAAAACTGTGTAATATGGGCCTTTTAAAATCTGAGTTATTCTGTATTATTTGATTGATTGGTATTTGATTGTCTTGGTAAGAATCTACAGTGTAAATAATCTTGGAAATAAAAAAGAAATGAGAAAGTGTTGAAACTTTTGGCCAGTTGTGTGTGCTGAATAAAATGATAGACAGCGCTTTACAACTCAGTCATAAAATAACGGAAAACGTACTGCAGTATAATTCTGGTAACTACATAATAGATATAATATTTATACTACTCCTGGAAACTGTCCTAACCTCCGACTGTAAATGGAAGGAAAGGAAACATGGTTCATCTTTTTTTTAATGCTGGAAATAGAAATACAAATGCCATAATGCCATTCTCATCCTGTTATTGTTACAGTGTGTAAAGTGAGACTGGATATTGAACTTCATACAAAACTGAAGGAAAGGCCAAGACGTAAATGAGCAATATAAACTTAAAGGCCTGATTTTTGCTGTCTTAAAACTGTAAAAAAATAAAATAAAATAAAAAAAAATAAACAGAAGTAGTTCATTTGAAACAGTTTGCAGTGGACCAAAGGTGTTCCTCACTTGCCTTATGCATTCTGAACATCCTAATTATTCTCCATGAGTTTAAAAGGGAAGAAAGAGATCCGCACTGCAGTCATCTGAAGCTCCCATATTTTAATTTCAATGACACCACAATGTGCCATTTTGGGTCAAGCCCTTCGATTCTTCTTCTTCGATTAGAAATTGTTGAATGGAATGGATTCCACTCAACAATTAGACAACAAATAGACCTGGGACTATATAAAACAGGTGAAACTGAACCTTTCATGTCTGAAGGGCTTGGCTCGAAACGTCACATTGTGGTGTCATTGAAATAAAAATTTGGGAGATTCAAAGAACTGCAGTGTGGATCTCTTTCTTGTTTTGCACAATTTTTGTCTTTGGACCCAGCACGCAGTCGCAGTTTTTGCTGGATGTGCATGTCTCCATCCACTAGTATTTTAAGAGTTTTCCACAACTTTCAGAGACCAGAGTGGAGTTTTGCAGTTATTTTGTTGTCATGATACTAAAATTTCAAACTCAATTTTAAGGCTTAATGTTGAATACACATTCCAATACCCCAGTGATATTAAAAACACATTTACACAATAGGATGTGATTTTCAACATTAAATCATAGTACTTTGTTTTATATTACCATGTCATGTGGTCTTATATCTGTGTACTCCCCCAGTCGTAGGTTCCATTATAGTAGTCCATGGGCATATGCAAGTCTAAGTGCTCTTATACAGCTCAAGATCATTCTAAAGATATCCAGGAAAAGTTCATTTCTGTCTTGTCAATGGGAATATTTGTTTCAATACTTGTTAAAATCTGTATGTAATTCAGATACTAGTTTTAATATTGATTAGTAGCAGATTTTCGATGTTTCTGACAACCCTACACTGTAAAGCTAACTACAACTAGTATGCTAACAGGCACATCCTGAATATCTAACAATAAAACACTTCATAATTAGCAGCAGACATAATGTATTTTCACCTCATTTTATCTGTATTGCTCAAATATGCATAAATCACTCCAAAAACAACTTGGTAAATGAGAAGGAGAAACAACTATAAAACTTTCTGGTTGGGGCTCTCTCACCTGCTTGTTTCCATGGAGATGTCATTGCTCTGCCTGGAATGTTCCACAGTGTGACATTAACAGCTCAAACTTACATTTACTCAATTACAGGTGGTTTTATAGCTCAAAAATACCTAGGCATTCTGACTGTGAGCAGGGTCGCCTCTCCACTGATCTGACCGGTAACTTGTTTTGTTTCGTCTCCATGAAAATAGAAAGGTTTAATGCCACACTGTGAAACTTACCAAACAAAGTATGTGTCTTCTTTAAAGAGATGCAAACCTTCATCCAAAGCTCTAAACAAGTGTACAGGTTCCTCAAAAAACCCATCAGCTGGACGTCTTCTCTGCAGTGTCCACCAAAGCCCTAACTGAATCTCTCTACCTTTCTCTGTGCAGGTGTGTAGAGAAAAAGCAAGATGGTGGCCCTATCTCTGAAGATCTGCGTCCGTCAGTGTAATGTGGTGAAGACGATGCAGTTTGAGCCCTCCACACCGGTGTACGACGCCTGCAGGATCATACGAGAAAGAGTCCCTGAAGCACAGTCGGGACAAGGTCGGTACAATGAAATATAAGACTTACTTTTTATTATTAGAGGTGAGATGAGTTACAATTCCTACAAGATGAGAGAGACACGAGATTGGATCTACGAAAACGAGACAATTTTGACATGACAATGTTCACAATGTTTTATTTACCTTTCTGGGGGGTATTCATGAAGCGAGTTAAAGCGACAAACTGATTTATTTGGCCATTCCAGGCTTGTCAACTCCTCAGTTCCGTTCCACCAAAGTGATTAACCAGAGGTGACGCTGAGTAGCCGCAGTAACAAACACATAGGCACAAATCTGGTTAGGACCAGCCTAACTCTCCAGATTACTTTAGTTTTGTTTCCATGAACGTCTAAGGAAGTCGTGTGCCGCTGTGTGCGAACACCTGCCTCTGCCTGATCCAGTTTAAAAGGGACTTTTATAGTCGCGTGGCGCTTGACACTTTTACAGTCCATATGCTCCTACTCACAGAACACACATGTGTGGACACTGCACTCATCACAAAGGCACAAACCATATCAAAGCATATGGCCATTATTTCATTAAAATGATCTGGCACATGTGGCTGTTGTGAGGGGCAGTGTTGCTTTTACACACAGACTGGCACTGGTTTGAACTCTGAGGATGACAGTGGGTTCTGTCTGTTCGCTCCTTCCTCATGTCTGTTTCTCTCTCTTCATTGCCTCGTCTCTCACTCCTTGTCAAAAACCTCTGCGCAGATTTGATCATTTCTTGTTAGGCTTCATGTGAAGAATTCTGGTACAGCTTCGCTTTTATTCAGAGCTGAACTTAAACTCCACACGTACTACCGCGCATCGGGAAGGGGTCAGGCAACTTCATTCCTGTATTAACCGGGGTCCGGAGTCTGCACTCCGCTGCCTCCTCTCTGTCCAAGAAGGGACTGGGAGAGGAGGGGGAGCAAACAGGAGAGGAGGGGGAATCGTGTCTCTCCTCTCACTCCTGAGATCAAAATGACCGGAAAAGTCCGTGAGCACTGTGGCTCCACTCTCATTTAATCAGATCATTAAAAGAAGTCACACTTTGAGCCCATTTTCCATGATGTAGTTGCTCCATTGCTCTGGCCTTCTCAGAGTCCCAGCGAGTGCACACAGGCCTTGATTAAACTTCAGGCCTGAATTAGTTTTGGTCAGACTCAGGCTTATTTTTGTCTTGGAACGAGTTGAGGCTTAAACTGGAGATGGAGCTAGTTTCAGATTTTGATGGAATACCCCTGGTGGAGGCTCCGTCAAATGCTTTTCTTCATGGAGATGGACAAAATTATAGATACATTCTGCACCTATAATATTTCTGCTGTCACTGTAGGACTGCTTTTTGGGACTATAACAGCTTCTTAAAAATGTCACACGCCAGCACTTAACTTAATTTTTGCTCTAATCTGACTGTCAAACATAAAAATGTCAAAAAATCTCACAAGATCATTGTGTGCATAATCTTGTGGTAATTTTATCCCATCTGTACCTTTTATCATATCAGTGAGTTACTTACAGTATAATCCGTCTGTGTGCACCAGCCTCGGATTACGGTCTGTTCCTGTCTGACGATGATCCCAGAAAAGGAATCTGGCTGGAGTCTGGGAGAACCCTGGATTACTACATGCTCCGGAATGGGGTAAGTGTTTTGTATTTCGTAAAGGACCCATATTACGCCACTTTCTGATCTGTGTTATAATGTTGTTTCCTCATCACAAACAGACCTGGAGTTGTTTTTGTTTCATTCACACATGTTTAACACACAAACCCTACAGATTTAGGCTGAGTTCTTCTCTTTGTTCTATCTTGTGATGTCATGTGGTAATACATGAAGTGCTCCATTGTGTTGTTTTTTTTTGTTCTGTTTTGTTTTTGATTAATTTTGTGTGTTAAGTTACGTAAGACACAAAACCCCCAAAAAATGAATGATACAAACACTGCCACAAATATAAATAAATGAGACTGACTCATGTGGTGAATGCACATTTTAGACATCTGTAGTGTTGTCAGTAAAGTCATACCCGGGTGACCGTCAATACCAAACCTTATATCAAACCTACCAATCTCGGCGTTCAACATTGCAAAAGAATAACCTAATAACCTCGGAACCATCCCCATCTACACCGGAACCAGCAGGAGAGATGATGAGTCCAAGATGGCGCCCTATTGTTTTCAGTGGCCTGTGCTCACTGGCGCATGACCGCAAAAAAGATTTTTACTTTTGCATTTACTTCCTTGTTTGCAGCCCAACGCAGCCCAACATGTGACGTCGGGCTGCCCAAGACTGTTGGGCTGTGACGTCAGAAACACAGTTTTGACCAATCAGAGCGCGAGCTGCTAGAGCGGAGCTAGCGTGGGCTCAGAGCGGGGCTAGGCTAACTCTTATAAAGCTGATTTTTAGGCCCTTTGACGATTTTTTTTTTTTAAGTTCATATTGCAAAAATACAGAAGAATCTGTACAAAATCCGACCTTTATAAAAGCTGTGGATGCCCTGTCATCCGAACACGGGTAGGTTGATTTCTCAAAAAATACATTGTGCTTCTGTGGGAGATTTTTTTCTTGGGCTGCGGCTGCAGTACCTCGCTTGGCCACAACTCAATCTGTGGTCACGGATAGAGGGGGCGTGCCTTATCCTGCTCTTATTATACATCCATGCACGAGACCCCACGGCAAAGCCCAAAAGACCACCACCATCCCGCAACAAAGATCACACTCGATTGCCACCGAGATTGGCGTCGAACCCTTTCTTCAGTCCCAATATCAAGCTCAGGATCTCAGCCCCTTGATAATACCACACAGACTAAAATAAAATAAAAAATAACTTAAATAATAATAATAATAATATCTATTTTGTTTTTAAACTCCTGCACCTTCATTTGGATAATTTCACGTCTGGAATTTCCAATCTCCACTGAACAAAAGGTAAACTAATAATAAAGTGTTACTCAAACATGTGTGAATGAAACAAAACCCAACTCCAGGTCTGTTTTTGAGGAGGAAACATTATAAAATGGCAAAAAAAAGCTCACAAGAGTCTACGTAAGGCCCTTCACATGAGCTGTATCTGTTTTCATACACATAATGCAGTGGAACAATTGATTCAAATGTCTGTTTGCGGCGTACATTAAGCATTTATAGCAAAAAAACATATTAAGCACAACGTGAAAGGTTTTATTCACAACAAAACCTTCGGAAAATGAAATTGAGTCAATCTGCCATCCTAAAGCTAAGGCTGCACTGATCTGATTCTGATGTAGGATCTTGGGGCTGATACAGAAAAAATGGCTGGATCGTTACAAGATATAAATGGACTAATTAGACTATTTACTGTTGTACTCGGCTCAGAAAGTCTCAGAATGTTTGAATTTGTATTTATACAAAGCTGTTCTGTGGTTACTTGTGGGATAAATAACAGTTAACGCACACACAACAACACATCTGGATCTGTTTTGTCTTATTTTAGTTTTGTTTAAAGGAAATAAATGCTTTTGTCAGTCTCTGCTTTGGTATCAGTTTATATCTGGTATTGGTAGTTACTTGAAGCTGTAGTATCAGAATCGGTATTGGAACTGAAAGAGCTGGATCAGTGCATCTTTATAAAGCACACGCCTGCCTACTGTAATGTCCATGTAGAAAATGAAACTCACGAGACAAAAAAATGCTTAGAAGTAAAATGTACCTTCAAAGGTCATATATAGCTGCTTTTGCTTCACAGTATTCATTTGATATGGTGTGTTTGGGCTGTATGAGACTTATGATTGCAGAAACCCTTCCACGGTATCATATATGTTACCTGGGAATTTGTTTTGTATAATTACGCATAACTTTCCAACCATAAAAAGATAGAAAAGCGGCTTTCTCGGCATATTTCCGGCATTATCCTACGTCAGACGCACAGTGTGTGATGACATAGGGATAATGAGTGTCCAATAGGAAGCTTGTTTTCCGCCAAATGCATGCAATCCATCCATATCAAAGAGTGTAGTGAGTTAAAATGCTCGAAGTGTCTATGTTCGTAACAACTGAAAAAGCCGCTTTAAGCACTGCAAAAAAACAAAATCTAGCCAAGTTAAGATGACTTGAATTAAGAGAGTTTTACCAGGATTTGAGTAAATTTCACTAGACAAGTAAAATGATGCCAGTGCCAATGTCAGTGGAACAAGACTTTTACACTTAAAATATGAAAATGCATCTTGTTACACTTAAAATAAGAAAAAAAAAACTTTTTGCACTTAAAATAAGACACAAAATCGAATGTTGCTTGACTTAAGAAAAAACACTTATTCCGCTGGCAGATCATTTTACTTGTCAAGTTGAATCTACTCAAATAAAGTAAAATGTTCTTAATGTAAGTAATTTTAACTTATCTAGATGTAGTTTTTTTTTTCCAGTGAGTGCAGTTATTTCTTCAAATAAATGACAAATTATGCATCTTGGTCTGCGTCATTATGCATCCCTTGCTATTTTTATTTAAAAGGTTTATTTAAGTGAAAATGTACAACTCCAAATGTAATCTACACCATGGAAATGCAGGAAGTGATGTGGCTCTGTGCCCTGGACTTGGCAATTGCACCTGTTTTGTTTTGAGGGCAATAAGGATATTTTTAGTTTATTTACAGACTTTGTATTTGTTTTTATTTGTATTTCCTGTAGCTTTTATTACAGCTATACGACACAGCTACAGCAGCAGACTGTGAAATAACCGGTTGTACTGAAAAAAAAGGATGTATAACACTTCATTAGGGGGTAAAAGGGGGAGTTTTAATAGCAAAATTAAGAAAAAAATCCAGGCGAGGACAAATAATAATAAATATTGATGCACTGCCACGTATAGCACACTCGATTTACTCCATTTACAGAAATTCAAGCTCAAAAGGCAAAGCTTAGAGCAGTCACAGGTACAGCCTATGAATAAACCAAGGTCATTACAAACTTATCCATGTATCTTAAACTGGTGCACCACGGGGTTCAATTATATGATATGTTCTCCACTTATATCAGGATTGGGGTGTGTGGTTGGTTAAATAGGTGCTTAGGGGGGTGGTTTAAGTTTTAAGGGTAGAGTTGGTGGGCTGGAGGTGGGATATATATGGAAAAACAAACTCAGAATGCAGTGCTGTGTCTGTGTCCAGGATATTTTGGAGTACAAGAAGAAGCAGCGGCCTCAGAAGATCAAAATGCTGGACGGAGCGGTCAAGACCATCATGGTGGACGACTCGAAAACAGTGGGAGAGCTGCTGGTCACGATCTGCAGTAGAATAGGTACAGTACACATAGACTGAGGGTTTCTAACAGAGCTCGATACAGCACCTAGCTGGTTTATAAAGTAGGCAACAGTCTCTGGAGATAAACGAAAACATTTCATCAGTCAAACAATATAAATCAAAAATGGCTAAATGAAGAATGCATTACTGTGGGTTTCTGGAGTAGTTACAGTACATTTTAGGGCCAGCCCGTCTTTTGGTTCCTTTTCTGTCAGAACACAGATAATCGTCCTGAATAGGGCTGGTGAATAAGACAAAAAAATTACTCTAAATTATTTCACTCAAATATTTGTTATTATTATGTGGTCATAAATTTGATCTAAGTACAAATTACATAAACTCAAACAATACAGACTTCTATTACATTTTAAGAAGACATATTGCACTTGGGATCATTATTTTGTCATTTGCACATTTAAAAAATCACAATATTCATCTAAAACAACTTAAAAGAAACAAGTCTGCTATCTTTTGTGTTAGAAAACTGCAGTGCTCAATGGGAGCCGTCAACAAAGAGCTGCTGAATCTTACCTGTATCACTGATTAAGAAAATTAAATTAAAGAATGAACTAAGTATGTCACAGTGGGCATATGCCGGTGACGGCAACAGGAAATGATCAGCAAAATGGCATTTTGAAAGGATTAAAGATTGCTCAAACATGCATCAATCACTCTAAGTATAACTTTAGGTGGTAAATGAGAAGGGCAACAAGTAAAACATTCGTAAAAATGTTCGGAAAACATAACATAGACATAATACGTCTGCTTTAACACAAAAATAATAACATTTCTTCCTCAAAATGTTCTTTTTAGGAATCACCAACTACGAGGAGTATTCTCTGATTCAGGAGACAGTTGAGGACAAAAAAGAGGAGAGCACAGGGACCCTGAAGAAGGACCGGACTCTGCTGCTGCGGGACGAGCGCAAGATGGAGAAACTCAAAGCCAAACTGCACACGGACGATGACTGTGAGTGTCCATCCACAGACAGATCCACAGATGTGTGTAAAGAATCACTCTGTAAGGCTCCTTATGGGGAAACGAGTGAAGGATAATAAGATTTTATACTTATATCACACATCACAATACAAAACACTGACTTGATTTCATTACTAAAGAATAGGCTTGATACTTGATCCAGATTTCAATACCATTTGGTTAATTAAAAATGGGGTTTCCCTGGAGGAGCTGGAGGAAGTGTCCGGGGTGAGGGAAGTCTGGGAGTCCTGCCCCCGCAACCCGGCCCTGGATAACTGGAAGAAAATGCATGGATGGATGGATAGATTGTCATTTTCAACACAACATAACAGTACTATCGCTACGGTTATTTTGGGTCTTATCCTAGTTCAGAAAAGGTCAAATGTCCTGTTTTTTTATATTCATACCTGTTCAAATTAGTATCTTGTTTTGATACAAGACAATATTGAGTGAGACTTGGTTTTCACAGCCATAAACTCTATATATAAATGGGCGTAGCACTAGCCACTGCGTTCCAAATAGGAAGTTCATATGCAGACGCTTCCGGCTTCTACTGACCCTGGCTCCCATTGACTTCCAATGGAATTTGTCATCCCTGTCTCTGTAACTGCTGCTGTGAGCCTCGTCATAAAACGTTCGTATTAACCTGCTCTACATGATCCTGTTGTTTTTATTTTGGTATTTTGTCCGTTTAAAAAATCCTAATATGGAGCTCCAAATCCACCCCTGTAACCTTGAGCATTGTGAGCTTTATTTGACTGGAGCCAATGTCATTTGGGCCAATGTCACACTCACTTAGTCCTCTTTCTTATACAGTCTGTGTTCATACTATTGTAAACTGTGTGTTTCGTCAGTGAACTGGCTGGACCACAGCCGCACATTTCGGGAGCAGGGGGTGGAGGAGAGTGAGACGCTGCTGCTCAGGAGAAAGTTCTTCTACTCCGACCAGAACGTGGACTCCAGGGACCCAGTGCAGCTCAACCTGCTCTATGTCCAGGTAGGACTGGCTGATAAAAATGAAATTGCTGATTTTTTTTGTCAAAATTCTATTTGATTTAATTTCCCACTATCTCCACTAAAGATGTTCAAAAGATTCATAAGTGTTTACCTATGTCCAGGTACCTTCCCAGATAACCCTGTAACCCCTCTGTGCCCCACTGTGTTCCAGGTTACACCTCTCTACCTCCTGTAAAGGGGACATATGCAAAATCTACTTTTAGCTTTGTGCGTTTTACTATGTTACAATGGTGTTTCCTTTTTTTTATTATTATTATTTATTTAACCTTTATTTAACCAGGTAAAGACCCATTGAGATCCAGACCTCATTTACAAGGGTGACCTGGCCAAGTGGTCAACAGCACAAGATAAGAAAACAACTATCAATTAAAATAACAACAATCATTTAAGATAAACAACAATTTAAATTAAAAAAAATAACAACAAGAAAGCAGCAATCAATTAAGATAAACATCAAATTATGAAGGTAAAGTGCAGTGCATGTAGAAAAAATTTCAAAAGTGCAATACCTATAACAATTTAAAAGGATACAGTGCAGAAGCTGTAACAACCTAAAAAGATAAAGTGCAGTAGTTGTAAACAATGGATCATAAAATGCAATAAAATCTGTTACAAAGAGCATTACATTGCTCAAAATTGTTATTCAAAGTCTCAATTCGCTCATGAATGGCTAAACAATCTTGAGTGGTCAGAAAATTCCTGTTCACCTCCCCCCTATCCCCGCCCTCATCCTGGTACTTAATTGTACTTATCTGAAAAGTAATACAGAGTTATACTAGTACATGTAGGACTGTAAAATTGACACCTTTTACAATTAAAGTTCCTATATTACGCAAAATTGGCTCTTGTAAACTTTTTACCATGTTAGAATTTTGTAACATCATAAAAAACATACATGGAGTTGTGTTTTGTTTCATCCATGTTTGTTTGAGTAGTCCTGCATTATTATTCTGTCCACATCTCCAAAGCTCAAAGTGCTGTTCCACCTTGTGATGTCATGAAGTGGCAGTTTTCAAGTTAGCAGCTACCTTTTACTTTTAGTTCAATAGAGATTGACAATTCCAAAGCTGAAATAATCCAAATGATTCCAGTGAAGGTGTGGGGAGTTTAAAAACACAGTGGAACACTTCCTGTATTACCACATGACATCACAAGATGGGACAGAGTGTTTTCTGTTTGAGAGAAAAACAAAACACAACTGCAGGTCTGTTTGTGATGAGGAAACTACATTTGAACACAGATCAGAAACAGTGTAATCGGGGCCCTTTAAATCAAAACCAGTACCCAGACACACCAAACGTGTACAGTGTTACAGATCTACTGTCATCATGAGACACAACAGCTGTTCAAATGATCGGAAAAGTTCCAGAGTTTCTTTTTAAAGGTGCTTTCCTAGAACAAGTATGACATAATGGATTTCAACTTCCGGCCATTTCTCTCTCTCAAACCCCCTCTTTTGTTTTCATTCCCTCTTTTTTCCCTCCTTTGGCCTTGTTCTGGCGTGACATAATCAGGACTGCACCCCACCCTTTAAACGCTGACACACACACCGAGTTTCCTCTCTCCAAAACAAGGCTCCCTCTGCCCCTATCTGCCCCTCCTCTGCCCCATTCGGCCCCCCTCCCACTTCAGAGAGCCTGTGAAAAGTGCACCAAATACTGTATGAGATAATGTGTGTGAAATGTGGCTGTCTGTATGTTAGGGAGGGACGCTGGAAACAGTTATGAATGGAGCTGTGCTTGTGTCTAAATATTCTCTGTCTTGTCTCTGGACAGACACTCCCACAGCTCAGAAACACCAGATAATCTTCTTCAGTATTAACCCCCTCAGTATTAACCCTTTCAAAGTGCACTAAATCTTGGTTTGAAATGCATGCACGCTACTTTCTGATCTATGTTCTAATGTTGTTTCCTCATCACAAACAGACCTGGAGTTGTGTTTGGTTTCATTCACACTTGTTTAATTAGCCTAAATCTGTAGGGTTGGTGTGTTGAGTTCTTCTCTCAAACAGAAAACACTCTGTTCCAGCTTGTGATGTAAGTACATTTTTATTTATATAGCCCTTTTCACAGACATATGTCACAAAGACACTTTACAGTTCATTATTCATTCACTTCACACCCGGTAGAGGTAAACTACTGTTGTAGCCACAGCTGCCCTGGGGCCACTTTCATACTAGGCAATGTGGGTTAAGTGCTTTGCCTAAGGACACCATGTTAGTTTTTGTGACTGGAGCCCCACTGTGGCACCTGATTTTCCCAGTGGTCTCCCATCCAAGTACTGATCAAGCCCAGTCCTGCTGAGCGTCTGAGATCTGATGGGATCAAGGAGGTATGGGCAAATGTCATTTGGTAATACAGGAAGTGCTCCACCGTGTTTTTAAACTCCCTACTTCACTAGAATCATCTGGATAATTTCAGCCCTTGAATTGCCCATCTCTACTGAACTAAAGGTAAAAGTTGAAAACCACAGCTTCATGACATCACAAGGTGGAAAAGAACATTCTGAGTTTTGGAGATGTAGACAGACAAAGGACTCAAATATAGGTAACATCATTATAACATGCCTAAAAACACACAAGAGTCAGTTTTGTAGATTATTATAGAACTTTTAACCTTTAAGTCCTTGAAGAGAATGTTAAATTTAGAAAATAGCATTTAGTATTTCATTTACAACTGCGTATTTAAGCTCTTTCAAACAGAAAACACTCTGTTCCACCTTGTGATGTCATGTGGTAATACAGGAAGTGCTCCACCATACACCTTCACTAGAATCATTTGGATTATTTCAGTCCTGGAGTTTCCAATCTCTACTGCACTAAAGGTAAAAGGAGCTGTGAACTTGAAAACTACCTCTTCATGACATCACAAGGTGGAACAGAGCATTTTGGGCTTTGCAGATGTAGACAGACTAATAATAAAGTGTCACTCAATCATGTGTGAATGAACAAAACACAACTCCAGGTCTGTTTTTGAGGAGGTAACAGCATTAGAACATGACCCAAAGCTCACAATAGTTGTAATATAAGATCTTTAAGAATGATGTCAGTTGGAGCAAATCTGAGTTAACCAAAATGTCTTGGCATCTCACATTCAAAATATGTAAGACTTTATTTATAGCACCTTTCACGGATAAATCACAAAGTACTTTAGAGAGTGCAATAAAATAACCAAAAGCTTGTCTAAATAAAAGTGTCTTGAACTGCTGTTTAAAAGTCAATGATGCCTGTTTATTGAAGTTTGAAGACTTAAAAATGAGTTGTGTGTACATAGACAACATGGCGTTATTTAAGTTAATGTCAGTTTAAAAAATACATAAAGGGTTTTCACAGTACCCAAAAATCTGTTTATTCTTCCAAAGTTCAGACTCCCAGTGTGTAGTCTCATCTTCATCACTTCAGACAGAATGGAGCGTGCCTCTTCCCCCTCCTCCTGTAACAGCACTACAGCCTGCTGATGGCTGTAGTAGTTCCACATTGTTCACAGCCGAGGTTTGAATGAGTTGTATTTGGTTGGCTAATGCTACAGTGTCTACAGCACACACACACACACACACACACACATACACACACCCTGAAGCCCACAAAGCCCTGCAGAGTGTAGACTCTGGGAGCAGTGGAGCGTGCATGACTTTTGACTGGTGCTAATCAGCCATGAACCTTAAGAATCTTTTCAGTGCTGGATTGACACAGTGTGCAAAGGCTGTCAATTTATTTTAAGGGGTTGGAAATATAGATTTTTTTATTTGCAGCTTTTCCAGAACAGCTTATTGCAGTGTCAAGTCGGGCTGGACAGTATATCACAGTTTAATCAAAATCGCAGTTTGAGTTGATGCAATTTTCAGATCAAAAGCTGCAATAATTTTACAATGTCCTCTGTAAAAACAAAGTATCCTGTCAATCTATTGGAAAAAAGACAGCTAATGTTACCATAACACAACCGTAAAGATGCCAAATCGACTGAACACACCTGTACACACCTGCACATACACCTGTAAACACACCTGTACACACCTCCACACATATGCATGCACATGTACACACCAGTACACATATCTGTACACACCTATACACATCTGTACACACCTGCACACACCTGCACACACACCTGCACACACATGCATGCACTTGTACTCACCAACACACACCTTTTCATACCTGCACACACACCTGTACACACCTATACACACCTGTACACACCTGCACACACCTGTAAACACACCTATACACACCTGTACACACCTGCACACACCTGTAAACACACCTGTACACATATGCCTGCACATGTACACACCAGTACACATATCTGTACACACCTGTACACACCTGCACACACCTGCAGAGGTGCACGTGGGGCAGGGCGAGCTGCAGACAGATGCATAAAAACATGAGCACCACAGATAATATAAGAGTGGAACACTCTAGTCTCCACTTCCTCATCAGCTGATCCACACAAGTGCACACGAAGACGAGCACGCACATCAACTACTGACCACAAGTGTAATGACCACAGGCTGTGGTAATGACATATGCTTTAACTTTATGTGTCTCATTAGATATAATCCAGTTATCACAGGACAAGAGTTCCATATAATACACACTGTTACTGCACTTCACTCACTGCTGCTGCCTCAGATGCTCTTGTTTTACGTCAGTCCACCCGCAGTCACAGTCATGGATCTTTTGGGTTAGAGTTCATTCTGTGCTCCATGAGGTCTGAGCATGGGTCCAAGTGATAGTAAATACTTTTCTAGCAATCCAGTTGTTTTTAGGTGCTCTTCTGAGTGTTTTGGGACAGTTCAGCTCCTCTTTGAAAATAAATCCCATTATTAATCCAAATGTAAGATCCAAATGAAAGGCCACTGCAGCTTTACAGGAGCAGCACGGTTCCGGTGAGGAGGAGTGGGCTAAACAATGGCACTAGTGCTGCTTTCTTCCTGTCAGTCAGCTGCAAGGAGATAATCTGATTGGTCAGAGCTAACACAGACTGTGTGAGGGCCCTCTGTTTGCATCTGCAGGCCAAATGAATGCAGTTCTGAACGTGTCACCCCCAAAACAACACAGAATCTGATTGGACACTGTAGTCTTCTGTGCTCGAGATGTGTGCTCATATTTATGAAATGTTTCATAGAAAATTTGTCTTAAAATTATGATTTTATTGGTATGTGTTGTGCAATTTAATAATATTGATATTATGGAACTTAATATATAAGTGCTGAAATATGTAATATAAGTCCCTGACAGTCCCCTTTGCAGCAGCTGTGACTGTGATGTTATTTGAGAGGGACTTGTTTAACAGCACAAATCAGCTCACCTGTTGGAGTTTCAGCTAAATCAGCTCTTTCTGGTCTGTTTGTGTTAAAACAAAGCTCAGATTATTGTCTAAATGAGTTATAGAGATTCAGATGGAACAATGCCTGCAGTTAGCATCACACCCCCAGGGAATGTTAATGACATGAGCTGCATCATGTTGGACTCTTGTTGTTTTCTATGCACTGAGTAACTATTGCTCTTCACCCCCTCCCTCTCTTTCCTCTCCTCTCCTCCTCCTCAGGCTCGTGACGACATACTGAACGGCTCTCACCCCGTCTCCTTTGATAAGGCCTGTGAGTTCGCAGGGATCCAGGCTCAGGTGCAGTTTGGACCTCACATGGAGCACAAACACAAACCAGGCTTCCTCGAGTGAGTTTCACACCTCTCACACCTCTCTCTCCATCTCTCTCCATCTCTCTCCATCGCTCCCTCTCTCCTGTTTATGTTTCTATCTGTGGTTCTTCTCTTAGTATCTCCCTCTGTCCAGTAATACTGACTTAAAGGTGCAGTTGGAGACTGTTCTGATAGACCTTCATCTGCTTGTTTTGTGGAGATGTTATTGCTTCTGTAAATCTGTAACTTAATCATTTCAAGATCTATAAGTGGCATAATGCAATAACATCTCCATGGAGACAAGCAGGTATCGCACGCTCAAGAAAGAAAATTTACATAGTGCTCATTATAACAGGATTCCCAAAGCACTATTGTAGGACATTATGTTATATTATGTTCCTCATACACACAATATCCTCACTGGGGAGGTGGGTGGAGTTAATTTTGCACAGCAAGATCGATTCTTGCAATATTTATACACTCCATCTTGAGAGACTCGGGTAATCAGGCCAATCACGTCACAGCACTGAGGTTTGTGCAGAAGCCAAAGGTGAAGCGGCCAAATGAACCAAAACAAACATGGTGACGCCAACAGACGTACTTCAGCCTGTTTTAGCGCCAGTTGCTGGGTTTCAGATTACATCCCAGTAGTCTGTAGATTCAATCATATTTAATACAGATGGGGGGCAGCTAAAGTTAATATAGTTGGAATGCATTTGTGTTGTAATACAATGAGCTTTGGGGTCTAGTCACTGATAAAAAATGATCTGGTTTAACATTTATGAATTTATCTTTTGGATATTTCATGGTAAAGTACAATGTGATCAACAGGAAAAACTGGCTCTTGCCCCCCATGTGGTAGTATGACATTATCAGGTTCTAGAATCTGAAAGCATCAGTCTGGTGTGAGCCAGGTTAAGATGTGTCTTGTCCAAAGAAACAATAATGTTTGCACTGGAAATTTCTCTGATCTCGCCAAGATTTTAAAACTTTTATCAGGTTATTCATCTTGTTTTCAGATTTATTATCTACTTACTAGTTCTGTGACCGCTTAATTCTACTCTAGAGGTAGTTTATTTTCAGATAATGTGGCAAGTAAAATGATCTGTCCATGCAGTAAGATAATTTCACTACTTTAATTCATTTTCTGATTGATTTACATGTTTATATCTTAAACGTTTTTGCAATGAAATCAGGGATTGAACCATTCACAGTCTGGTTATACGGCAACTGCTGTACCTGAGCCCCTGTTCCCTCTCACCTGCCTCTGGGTGTTAAAGCTGCGCTCGGTGCTCTACACTATAATATACTCTGACCTCATGTGAATGTCATGTGTCTTTAGCCTGAAGGAGTTCCTCCCAAAGGAATACATCAAACAACGAGGGGCCGAGAAGAAAATATTCCAGGTATGTCCATAGCATATATTTTGCTGTTTCTTACAGTTTCACATTCTAATCATCTTGTTACTGCCCCCTTTTGGCCAGGATCATAAATCCTGTGGAGAGATGACAGAGATCGAAGCCAAGGTGAAGTATGTGAAGTTGGCCCGGTCCCTTCCCACATACGGAGTGTCCTTCTTCCTGGTAAAAGTAAGTCACATCACTGTAGGATAACGCATAATACTGTGTGGGGTTTCAGCTGTTATTTCAAAAGCAGGGCAGATAAAATGTAGGTTTGATGATGGGTTTTCCTGGAGTGGCCTGGTTTGGTGCAGAGGGAGGAGAGGAGGCATGACTTAGTATAGTTCCCAGATATTCTATGTATTTTTATTGAACTATTTTGGACATAAACGTTTCAGTGATTTATGGATATGGTCTTGGCAAATTTACACAAATGCTGAGAACCATCAAGTAAAGCACATTTTCATTCAAGGACTGGGGCTGCCTAATGAGTGGGATCTGTTACCAATTTCACTGAAAATATTTAGTTAAAGATTGTCTCACATATTGTGCTTGTGTCTGCTGTATATGTATAATCTATGACACATGTGGATCATTTGCACATTCATTTGTGGATAATTTGCACATTTTAATATTCATCGAAAAAACCTAGGTGCATCGTGTAAATTTTCTGGTGCAGAGTTCGTAAAAGGCTTTTCTCCATGGAGAGTCATTTCTTTGTTTGGAATATTTCACAGTATGGCAATAAACAGCTCTACCTTACATTTATTCAATTACAGGTGGTTTTATAGCTCAAAAATACATAGAAAAACAGACTTGGAGCGAAGTTGCCTCTCCACAGATCTGACCTATAACTCAATGCGGTTTAGTCTACATGAAAATAGAAAGTTTAATGCCATATAATCCATATTTATGCCTTTATAATCAGATTCTAATTTTCAACTAGTTCAGATAGAGCTTAAAAGTGCATTGTGTAACTTTTCTGGTGGAAGGTTATTGCTTTCCTTGGAATGTTTCACAGTATGGCATTAAACCTCACCACACTAGACCACGTTACAGGTCAGATCTGTGGAGAGGCGACCCCGCACACGGTGTTTTTGAGCTATGACACCAGTTGTAATGGAATTAAATGTTAGGTAGGGCTGTTTAATGTCACACTGTGGAACATTTCAGGCAGAGCATTGACATCTCCACAGAAGCAAGCAGGTAACGGACCCCCAACCAAAAAGGTTAATATTTAATAACGCGTATTTAATAAAAGAAACAAGTCCACTTACATCCGCGTTAGAAAACTGCGGTGCCCAGTGGGAGCTGATGTCGCAGTAAATGTCATCACAACAAAGAGTCGGCACCTCCTATGGATAGCTGCACGTCACACTAGCAAGTAGCAGATTTTGACCATGTAACACTGCTGAATCCTAAGTGTATCACCAATTAAGTAAATAAAACTGCAAAACGAAATAAGTACAGAGTGGGGGTGTACAAGTGGTTGCGAAAAAACTGACAAAATGACGTCTTGAAAAATGTAGTTCATATGATTAAGTTAGGTTCAGGAGCAGGACTAAAGATTGAGACTGAGCCCCCACCCTGAGTCTCAACCCAGCCGACCCACCTTGTCTCCATATAATAAACGCTTTTCGCTTCGCACATGTGTTGTTGGTGTGGTCCTTGCTAGTAAATAAGTGATTAAAGATGACTCAGACATGAACAAATGACTCCAAATACAACTTGCAGAGGATAAATGAGAAAGGAAACAACTAAAACATAGGTAAAAGCTCTGAAAAGTTGAATTAAAGCAGAATAGGTCTGCTTTAATGATGAAAAGAAATGATCCAAGATATACAAAAATGTTCTAATGATGATTGCATTTTAAGATTGTCAACATCTACACACACAGATATGCATGCAGGAGCAGGGCTGTTAATAAAGGTGCACTGTGTAATTTTTTGGTTGGGGGTCCGTCACCTGCTTGTTTCTATGGATACGTCATTGCTCTGCCTGGAATGTTCCACGGTATGACATTAAACAGCTCTACCTTACATTTATTCAGTTATAGGTGGTTTTAGAGCTCAAAAATACAGATTTTTTTATTTTATTTTAAGGACAGCACAAAGAAAACATTAGACTCATAGAGAAAAGATGCTCTGCGCCAGATTTAGTTACAAGCTGCTTTCCATCTGCAGTCCTTGGGTACACAATACATTAAGGAAACTATTCACACATCAAAAAATCATCCTCCAAAATACAGTTCATCAACAACACCATCCAGACAAATGTCATAAGTCAAACACAACACATTTACATCTACACAATGCATCTACAGTACAATCAGCCAGAATGTGTAAATGTTTGAAGAAGCCTGATGTTGACACGCTGCTGCTCAAAAGACATTGTTTTAGCTCATGAGTGAAAGTATGATAGTAAGTGCAAGTTTTAAGTTCAGCTGGAAGCATGTTCTTTTTTGTTGCTGTGTACGAGAAATCCGACTGTCCCATCACTGAACGTTTAAAGGGAACGGTCAGATCAGAATTTATGTTCTAGTCATCTGCTCTGATCTTAAATGGACAGTTCGGAATTTTGGACATAGGACCTCATTTCCTAGTGAACCGGAGTGTTGGAGATGTGTGGAGACACTTTTTTAAAAAAAATCCATCTAGTCCTTGTATTTGGAGAGGTTGCTGGTGCTAGACTAGTGCATGTCAATGGCCATAGTTGTCCTGCCACTAAAACCAGACTTACCCACTCCACAGAGCACCCGAAGCAAAACTATTAGAACACCAGACCATCGATGTGAATGTCTGTGTCGATAGAATAATGTTTGAAATAAAATTGAGGCACTATTTTCTTATATATCAGTCCGCTGCTGCCGAGCTTTCTATCATGAAGTACAACTCGCTGCTGCTCAGATATAAATCCTTCAAATGTAAGGTTACTTTTACTTCTAAAATGATTCACAGACATTCACATCGACAGTCTGGAGTTATAATAGTTTTGCCTCGGGTGCTCTGTGGAGCCGGTAAGACTGTTTTTAGTGGCAGGACAACTATGGCCATTGACATGCACTAGCCTAGCACCAGCAACCTCTGCAAACACAAGGACTGGATGGAATATTTAAAAAAGTGTCACCACATGTCTCCAACACTCTGGCTCACGAGGAAATGAAGCCCTATCTCCAAAATCCCAAATTGTCCCTTTAACGGGAAGATCTGATCTGTAACTCGCTGCGGTTTCGTCTCCGTGAAAATAAAAAGGTTTAATACCATACTGTGAAACATTCCAGACAAAGCCATGACCTCACCATTGGGAACAGCAGTTGACGTACCCTCCACCAGAAAAGTTACACAGTGCACCTTTAAATCAGGTTTAAGGCACCGATGACATTTAGTTCAGCTCTTTTATGAGATCTGAATCTTTTGGATCCCTCACTTCAAAGAGACATTCAAAAGAGCGGCTCGTTTTATATTTATTTATTTACTTTATGACGCAAATGTGAGAACTCGTTTTATCCACAAACTAATCACAGAGAGAAAAATGACCAAGGCTCTGATCTGTTTAAAACGCTTCAAACTAAAACTGTGGGGGTGTTTAGGTTTTGAAATGAAGCATAAACCAAACAAAACTATTTTTAAATTAACTGTCATTATCATGTATTTTTAAATTTTTTTGGTGCCTGCTTTACTTTTGTTCTGATTCTTGTTTTAGTTCAGTGTTAAACAATAAAAAATGCATTAAAAAATGTACAAAAAATTAGATCCAGGTCCAACCATTCATGTTAAAGTTTCACTATGTAACTTTTTGGTTGTGGGTCTGTCACCAGCTTGTTTCTATGGATACGTCATTGCTCTGCCTAGAATGTTCCACAGTATGGCATTAAACAGCTCTACTTTACATTTATTCAATTACAGGTGGTTTTAGAGCTCAAAAATACATAGAAAAACGGCATCAAAGAATCATTCCGTACATTTAACAACCCCTAAATGACCCCTGTGCTGCTCTGAGGTCTTATACTGTGTGTTGTGTTGCTACAGGAGAAGATGAAGGGTAAGAACAAGCTCGTGCCGAGGCTTCTGGGCATCACCAAAGAGTCTGTGCTCAGAGTGGATGAGAAGAGCAAAGAGGTGGTGCAGGACTGGCCCCTCACCACCGTCAAGAGATGGGCAGCTTCTCCCAAAAGCTTCACTCTGGTAACATTTTTAACTATTCTACAAATGCTAGTAACATATTTTCCGATCACACAAATGTATCAACTATTGATATTTTATAGTGACATCACACTGGGGGTGCTCTACATGTATATCTTTGAGAGGATTTACATTGAAACAAATCACCGTATCAGCTTATTGGAAACGATTTGCGTCCACACACGTTGTGTCTCGATCGCCAGGAACACTAGTCACATGACTAGTCAGGCGTCACGTCACCACATGGGCGTTAAAAACTATGAGTGGAGCACCGTATCTGAAGTTGCCGTAGTTCTATGGATGTTGCAGCAGCCGATTTCAAGCTGAGGAAGATGGCAAGCATGAAAAGTTTTTGTGGACTGATGCTGTTTCGCGTTTGTGTAGGGTTTGTTTAAACTTTTCCACAATAGTGTCGCATGCCCGATGCCACGAACCAGCGAATCAGGAAGGCGCAAGTCACAGTGACGCGGTCCAAGAACGGCAACTAGAGCCCTGACGTCAATGTATCAGCGTTTTCAGCGCTTTCATGCTTTCATGCTTTCATGCTTTCATGCGTCCACATGGCGCCTGATCAGATCCATACTCTGGCGAATATGTGGGAGCTGGCATATCCAGATCATTCCATCTCCAGAGTCGTTTTCCATCAGTTAGTGTGGACGAACACTGCATCCAGAACGAAAACTACTCGAATACGTACTAGTGTGGACGGGGTCTATGGCAGAAGATTTAGCAGTTACCACAGTGACACAATGCACACATTAGCAAATACTGTCAAAAAACACAAAATGGGTTTAATACAGCACATTTTCAGGAGCCTGTGATCAGTACAAGCATTCAAGGTCCTGTTTAGGTGTTCGATTTTCAACTAAAAGGTGAGAGTGACTCACTGAAAAACTGTTGGCTTGTTGGCGTGTAATTTTATGTGACAGATTTGTTTAAAAGCACAAATCAGTTCACATGTTGTAGTTCCAGTTAAGCCACTTTTTCATGGTCATATTGTATTAAATAAAGATCTGATTAAAGTCTAACTTGAGTCACATAGTTTCAGACAGAACAGATCTGCTCTGAAGTGGGGGTGGGTGAAGGCGTAGCTTTGTTTTTATTTATCTACAGTCAATCCTGTGGCAGTAAGTACAGGGTTTGAAGCAAATAAAGGACTTGGAAATACTAAATGACATATTTCTAAATGTTAAATGGCAGCAGGAGGAGTTATGTTCTTTTTCCCGCTCCCCCTCAAAACTCTACCTTGTTTTTACTCATGAAACTTATGATTAAAACTAGGGATCCAGCTTTTTCTTTTCCAATAGTGATGTCGATACTCTGGCTTTAAATATCTGCTATAACCAGATGGTATTAGGGCAGAAACTGAAAACATAATTTATTTCCTTTAAACACAACCAGTTTGAGATAAAAAAAAATCCTCCAAATGTGTTTTGTAACTGTTATTTATCATTTAAAATAACTTGGTGTTTTTGGACAAACGTTGGCAGGTTAATAATTATTATATCAATTTGTTGACCAAAATGGGATATCGATTGAACCAGTATCTTTGAACTGATATCCGACGCATCAAAACTTACAATAGTGTCCGATACCAGTATCAGGTTGGTGCATCCCTAATTAAAACTCACATTTATTTGATTTTCAGAAAATCAAGCTCAGTTTGTGTGGAGGAAAGGAACGATAGTGACATGTTTCCCAGCCCTCGTCCTTTGAGTTAGTGCTAGTTTCTTAGCCATACAGTGTTTATACATCTGCTCACTCCTACATTTATCTAAAGATCTGGGATTGTAAGAATATTTAAGAAACCTGAATGAGAAAGCAGAGAAAAAAATGTCAGATCAAAAGCACATCCTCAAAACATGGACCCCAGTTGTTATTCAGACAGTCGAGCTCCAGCACTGCGACAGACCTGGAGATGTGACTCCAATGTTTTATATTTAACAGGATTTTGGAGAATACCAGGAGAGCTACTACTCTGTACAGACCACAGAGGGGGAGCAGATCTCGCAGCTCATCGCTGGATACATCGACATCATCCTGAAAAAGGCAAGCTCCTATTGCACACGAAATTGACTCTTGTGAGCTTTAAGCCATGTTAGAATGCTGTTACCTCCTCAAAAACAGACCTGGAGTTGTGTTTTGTTTCATTCACACGTTTGAGTAACACTTTATTATTAGTCTGTCTGCATCTCCAAAGCTCAAAATCCTCTGTTCCCCTTTGTGATGTCATGAAGCGGTAGTTTTCAAGTTACATACCATAAAATACCAAATAACAGTCAGTGCGTTTATTGGTTTCAGTCACTTAACAGACCAGGCTTTTATTTGAGACTAGGCGGCAGTTTGGAGCAGGCGATTCATTCCTTCCTCACAAAAATCTTGCTCAGTAAAACTGGGAAAATATGGTGCTCAAATTCTTAACCAGTATGACTATAATTTACAATTTTTACAGTTTTAGATATGTTTTTTTTTTGTTATACAATGGCTGGGCAACTACTTTGCCTACCTTGCCTTTCCTTTGTCACAACTTTCTTCTTACTCTGCAGTACCTACAGTGACATGGCTGGCTTCCTTTGAATTGCCACACTGAAGCAATATTACCAAAACTCCTAAAAACTGCTTCCATTTCCTGCCCGCTATATTACACCATCTTTCTTTTTTACGTCACTTTGAAATAGGGATTTCACGGCAGCGTCATCTGTTCCTTTGTTTTTCAGTGAAGGTGAGGGTGATTGGATGCAGTGCAGAGAATATAACCTATCCATTCTGAGTCGCACAACCAGTCTCATGAAGGCAGGACTGAACTGAAGTCAAACTGCTGCTATGTCGGCTGTAAACATCACGCTCTCTATGGTGTCACTGCTTATTAATCATGATATCTTGGTTATATAAAGCACAAAAAAACAGTAAATGGGAGTTCGAATAGCCTCTTCGGCAGCATCCAGAACAAGTGCTGGGGTGTTGGCATAGGCTACTTTCTATACAGATGTTGGTTAGTTAGACTCTGCATTTATTTGGAACCGGTGGTTATTTTCTCAAAATATACACCTGCACCCGGCGTTTAAAGGGGACCCGGCAGTTAATAGAAACCCAGCAATTATTTGGTATTTTACAGTGGATTAGAAAATAGTGTAATATCTCTCTAGGTATGTTTTTGATGAAGTGACATGATAACATAGCTTAAAGAGTCCATTTTGAGTCAATTTTGTGTAATATAAAACCCTTAAGAAACTGCACACAGATGTTACCCATTGTCACGGCATTATGACATTTGTCTGGTCGTCCACAGAAGCAGAGCAAGGATCGCTTTGGTCTGGATGGAGATGAGGAGGCCACCATGCTCGAAGAGTCTGTGTCTCCCAAAAAGTGAGTTTAGTCCCTGCGACGCAGACATCACCTCTGCGGCAGCTCAGTCGTCTGGAGTCAGCACTGCTGTAGAGGCGACATTTTTAGTGCTACAATTATTGTGAGAAAAACACCAATTAACAGTTATTCATGATTACTGATACAATGACTTTAAATCAACAGTTTGCCACTAGAGCTGTTTGGACATGGCTTTATCTTGGTGAGAAATGGAAAGATTCAATGTCCAAACGTACAGAATATTGTTTACGGGGTTTAATTAACGATGCAGGTTCCACAAATGAAGATTTCACAATATATCCGCTTCACACGGTCAAAAAACTGTATGACCTCAGAACCTCTACAACCTCCATGCAAAGAATATTCAGGCCACATACCTATGAAACACCAGGCTCCTCCCACAAGGCTCCACCCCAAACACCTTCAACCAAATGTAGGACGAAAATGGCAGCGATGACCAAACATCAGTGGAATCCATTTTTTCTTTCATTTTTGTCTCTAACATGTTACAGTGACATAAATAGCCTGATAAAAACACACTTTAATTAATTTAATTAATTAATACTAGTACTTTTTTGGAGCATAAATTCATTGGAAATTACTTTTGGTCGTGACTATTACTTTTTAGCTCTAACGATTATATTGGGACCTAAATAATCACAATTATTGAGTACAGAGTAACAGAGTATAGTTTACTCCTGTCTCAATCAGACTCACTTTACACTGGAGGTGGAGCCTGCAGAAACATTACACACAATTAGTGAGTAATTTTGGAATAGCAGTGACTTCATGTTTCTATTTCTGTCTTATGAACACAATAATACAGTGCTGGTGTTTTCCATTGAGTCCAGTGGCTCAAATGATTTCTTACCTTTAACCCTCTTTACTATATATAATCAAGTCTTCAGAGATTTCTAGTGCTCAAATGTCCAGGCTTGTGTAACTTAGACTTGTGTGTTTGTGTGTATCTTCTGTGTTTGTGTGCATTGTGTGTGTTTGTGTGTATCTTCTGTGTTTGTGTGCATCGTGTGTGTTTGTGTGTATCTTCTGTGTTTGTGTGCATTGTGTGTGTTTGTGTGTATCTTCTGTGTTTGTGTGCATCGTGTGTGTTTGTTGCAGGTCGACCATCTTGCAGCAGCAGTTTAATCGTGTGGGTCGGGTGGAGCACGGCTCGGTGGCGCTCCCTGGCATCATCAGTTCAGGCTCCATTGGAGGGTCTGACACCTACAGCATGGGCTCTATGCCCTCTGCCCAGCAGCAGCTCAGCTCAGGTCAGCTGCACCGCGGGCACATGCCCCCGCTGGTAAGGACAGGATACGCACTCACTGCATTTACTGCACTGGACTCTGGACTCATTTTAGTGGTTTGATGTTTGAAATATGTTTTTGCAGTCTTATCAAGACAGTACATGATATAATTATACGTATATTGTCATGTTAATTAAAAACACACTAATTTTATCACCTAAAATGAGTGTGTTAATTAAAAACACACTCATTTTATCACCTAAAATGAGGTTTTACACTCTAATTCCTATTTTATGTGTGTATGTGCAGTACACACATGAACCTTAACATTCATGTAATTAACTCCAGGCCTGAAGTGCCTCACAGACTCAGGGGGCCCCCTAGAGTTCCTTTGTGCTTATGTCACTGGTAAAGCTGTGGGGTCACTGCTCTGTCACTGTGTGTGTGTGTGTGTGTGTGTGTGTATCTGTCAGTGTGTGTGTGTCTGTCACTGTGGATGTGTCTGTGTGTGTGTCACTGTGTGTGTGTGTGTGTGTGAGTGCGTGTGTGTGTGGGTGTGTGGGTGTGTGGGTGTATCTGTCAGTGTGTGTGTGTCTGTCACTGTGGATGTGTCTGTCTCTGTGTGCGTGTCTGTCACTGTGTGTGTGTCTGTGTGTGTGTCACTGTGTGTGTGTCTGTGTGTGTCTGTCACTGTGTGTGTCTGTCACTGTGTGTGTCTGTCTCTGTGTGTGTATCTGTCAATATGTGTGCGTGTCTGTCACTGTGTGTGTGTGCCTGTGTGTGTGCGTCACTGCATCTGTCAGTGTGTGTAGAGAGCAATGATAGAGCAGTGAGTGATAGAGCAGTATTTTCCTTTTACTCTTAACGCTGCTGTGATTGACCTCATGTCACTTTGATAGTGATGACTCTGAGATCAGTATTTCACCCTTCACCCTGTGTGTGTGTGTGTGTGTTTGTGTGTATGTCTCTGTGTGTATGTGTCCGCAGAGCCAGGCGCAGCAGGCCCTCATGGGGACCATCAGCAGCAGTCTGAGGACTGTGCAGCAGGCTCAGGGGGACCTTGGACACATGGACCCTCTGCCTCCTCTCGGACACGACCTGGTCTGTAATTCTACAAACACATTCAAAGCACAGTGTAGTATTGGGATAAAACCATAAAAGTCGTCTCAAAATCAATAGACTGTAACTATATGTTGAATTGCGAGGACTTATTTTGGTCAATAGGCAACTCGGGAGGACAAACAAAAGTGGTATAGCAGTATTGGTTCTTTGCACTCACACTGGGGGTGTATCTACATGTATATCTATGGTAGAATGTTCGGTTACCATGGAGACACAATGCACACAGCTTTAAATCATCTGAAAACTCAAGAAAAAACACAAGTTTGATTTAAAGAACACATGCTGATGACCTGCAGTACTACTACAGTAGTAATAATAATAGTACAGATTCAGTACAGTAGCAGACTTGTGATGAAGCTCTTCTCTTCTTCCTCAGGCCTCCAGGGTTTGGGTCCAGAACAAAGTGGATGAGTCCAAACATGAGATCCACTCCCAGGTGGACGCCATCACAGCCGGGACAGCATCTGTGGTCAACCTCACCGCAGGTACAAGGCCTGGACACACACTGACAATGTCTCTCTCCCATTGACTCACAGAAAAGCCAAATAGATCTGGACAGAAATGTGAATTAAATAGAAAAAACAGATGTCGTTTTTTTTTTTTTTTTGTTGCCATCTTCTAGAGATATTAGCAATGTCAACAGTAATGGATTTTATCAAGAAGGGATGGAATAATATTTTGATAGCAGTGGAATACATAAGACTTTTGGAAATATTACTATACTGACAGTAAACTACAAACCTCTAATTACTTTTTCAAATGGCACATTTCTTTTTGCAAATGAGCCCTTCATATATTATTGATAAGATCTTGCAAGATGAAACTGCCACAAAACTGTGAAAATTTGATTATTTTTCTGTTTACCTTTGGCTTGAACAAAAAAGGGTTTAGTGCCGAGTTGCAGGTTTGTCCAGGGGTGGGACTAATCATTCTATTGTTACCATGGAAACCAATTTTTAAGTTTCCCTATTCACCTGAGCTGCCAAGTAAAAATATTTGACTTGTCAAAGCTTAAATCAAGCCTGAACTTATAAGAAAAGCAATAAATAAATACAAAATATGAGTCAAACTGAACAATTATTTTGATGAATTGTGTCCAAATGTTTTCATGGATCTTTTGTCTCGTCTCAACTTGTGTGAACTGCGTCTCCACCCCTAATGAGCCTATTGTGCTGCTCAGGTGAGCCCTCGGACACAGACTACACGGCGGTGGGCTGTGCCATCACCACCATCTCGTCTAACCTCAGTGAGATGTCCAGAGGGGTGCGTCTGCTGGCCGCTCTGCTGGACGAGCCCGTGGGCACCGGGCACAAACTGATGGCGGCGGCGAGGATGCTGTCCGCCGCCGTGTCCGACCTGCTGCGCTCTGTGGAGCCCGCCGCTGCTCAGGTCAGGACAAGAACCTCTGGGCTTTTCTTCTGGTACTTTCTGTTGTGGTGCTGACTGCAAAAATAGATATCTACATGGACAACTTGCATTTAGAGTATTATGGTTTTGGAGTAGTTTTTGACTGCTACTAAGAAACTGATAGGACAAATCGAAGCTAACTAAGAGGTTTCATGACACTTCTGAGTTCTGACTGGTTTAAAAAGTATGTTTGATAAAAAGAATTAAACCTGCCAATTGACTGTTTTTGTTTTTACAATATTGGCAGGTAGAATAGCTTGGAATTTAAAAAAAGAAGACAGATTTTCATTTTTGTAGAGCACTGATGTGAAGTGCACCATATCCCGTCAAAAATACACACAAAATATAAAATATATTATTATAACTTAATGCTATCTACTACCAGAACGTGGCAAGGGTACTGAATATATATTAAATCATTACTAAATCAATTTACATTCTTTTTAGCCTATTTGCTTATTTATAAGGCTAGGCAAAAAAAGAATAAATTTGATGGATTCTGGTTTTTAATCAAGATTTTCTTTTTTTATGCAAAACTGTGAAATTGAGGATTATTATGAAAGAAGTTTACAATGTGTTAAATAATACGATATGTAAAGAAAAATTAAAATGGATTAAAATCAGTTAAAATCCTAATCGTCTAGTGTGTGTGCAGAAAAATGTTGCCTGTATCGCCCAGCCTTACCTCTTTATATAATCACATACTTCTGTAGTTTGTGTTTA
The DNA here is from genome assembly GCA_034769755.1 of Odontamblyopus lacepedii. Classification (NCBI taxonomy): domain Eukaryota; kingdom Metazoa; phylum Chordata; class Actinopteri; order Gobiiformes; family Gobiidae; genus Odontamblyopus; species Odontamblyopus lacepedii. The sequence continues at coordinate 19,422,604 of CM068348.1, forward strand.
ACCTATTGACGTTGAATTGTGTGTTTTGTGTTTTCAGCCCAGACAGAATGTACTGACCGCAGCAGGAAGCATCGGTCAGGCCAGTGGAGACCTGCTGCGACACATGGGAGAGGGAGAGACAGACGACAAGTTCCAGGTTATTCTCTCTCTGTTTATCCATTTATGTATCGTCTACTTCTGTATGTATGTATTTATATTTATATTGGGCAAGAAATGTATATTCTTTTACAATGGAACATATAACATTAAAGAGTCGTAACATAACAAAAAAGAGTCGGAAGAAGAGAACTTATTGAATCCCACCCTCTCTTCTAATCTAACGCAATGAGCTTCTTTTTAATTTTCAGACAGTTTACATTACTATATGAACTATTTGTAAGTGCGGATAATGAGTAACTGTTCTGGCTAGCATAATTATCATCTTATTGCAATAATAATACATGAGGATATCAGCAATGGTAAGAAATTTAAAGATACCAACAATGATAACAGACAAATACAAGTAACGGTAACAGACAGCACATCCAGCAGTGGTCAGGAAACAACAAGCATAAAGCAGCACTACAAAAGGCAGGATTGCTCTGATATTAAGACCCACTCTCTATATACTGTGACCAGACCATATGTTTATATAACAACTTGAATTTATGGATATTTTGGCATTGTTTGAGACGTGTATCCAGACTGTTCCAAAGTTTTACACCACATATAGACACAGAAACTTTTACAAGTAGTTCAAACATGGGGCAATTTGAAATGTCCATGTCCTCCTAAATTATGAGTTCTCTCCCTCATTTTGAACAAGCTTTGTAGATGAGTTGGTAGTAAATTGTTGAATGCTCAGCGTATAATATTTTACGAGGTCGGGAATCTTTAGGAGCTTGGATTGAATAAACGATTATGGGTGTGTTCTAGAAAACCAACTTTATGGATAATTCCCAAAGCTCGTTTCTGTAAGATAATCAGTGGATTCACGGTACATTGGTAAGTGTTCCCCCACGTGAAGCAATGAACAGTAATGTACGAAGGGCATTTTGATCAAGGTAATCTTTCACCTGTAAGAATTATAATGTTTTGTTGGCTACACACAGACACAGACAGCGTTTCACTATTCATACTCTTCTACCTCTACATCTTGAGGATTCTAATGTCGTTCTCATAACCTTCACAGCACCTTGCACCTCTCTTGTGATAATCCCGGGAGAAGGACTGTGCTCTGTTCACTCGAGATGTTTTTCCTTTGACCTTGAGCTAATTCTGTGCTCACGCTGATGACTATATTACTACCCTAAAGGCACTTTTACATTGTGATTTCACTGTTCAGCTCAGATTGGAATGGATCGGTAAATGGACGCACGTCAGACCTGGACATACCCACAGTCTGTCCGTTTATAACAGCTCTCCTTCATTGAGTTTTTTCCATAGACTGTATATATAAATGGACATAGATAATCTGCTAGCCGCTCCGTTCCAAATCGGGAGTGAGGGGTGCTTCCGGCTCCATCAATTCTGGCTCCAAATGACTTTACAGGCTGATAGCTTCAGGGGGCTCTACGATTCTATGGGTTTTCTCTTTTAAACTTACTTTGACTTGGACAAACTTTATTGCTCCACAAGAGAATTTATTTGGACACAGAAGTGCACACATCACAATATATTATAATAACAAAGAGGAACAATATAAATGCTAAGAATACATTCAGTACGTTGGAGGGTAGAGGGACAGTTATCCATTTGCTTGTTTCCTGTGACTTGGCCAATCTTTTTGTCTTTTAACTGTTGATTCTTTTGGTTAAATCCACACGCTCTGTGAGTTATAATAGCTCTAGAATGTTCCACTAGTGATGTGATGTTTGTGAGCGAGTTTGATCTTCTGAACAGTTCCTTAAGGTGAATGATTAGAACTGGATCTGACTGTTTTAAATATACAAATCTTTTTCTTACAGATTCTTCTGCATTTTTACACTGATTTACCCTGAACAAACACATAAATCAGCAGAGAACAGAGCAGGCAACATGACTGAGAGCTTTGTGTACAAAACATCTTTGACATCTTAACTACAGTTTTTAATTATTTTTATTATAATGCAACATTTTATTTGGATTATGGATCATTTCAAAGGGTAAACACACTCTCCCGCTCTCAGTTGGAACCACAGATCTGAGCCTCGGACATTTCTCTGTGATTAATTTGGAGATAAAATGAGTTCTCGCAATAAATCTCATATAAATAAATATAGAGTCTTTTGAACGTCTCTTTGACATTTATTTATTTATTTGATTTGATTGGATTGGATTGGGCCGGTGCATGTTAATGGACAGAAATGATACAACATGAACATAAACACAGCTGATAATAGCCGAAGGCTCATTTCCATCTGTGGTCCGAAAGGGCTGTGCTCACAAAAGGCCAAACAAGAAAATGATTGTTTTTCAGTATCATTATTTCACAGCCAATTTGGCCAAAATTCAAAGCATTTCCATTTTATACCTAACCAATTGTATTTTCCCATGCATGCAAATATGACATGAACAGATCCAAAATATTCAGATCCCATATGTTCCACAATATGGCATTAAACTTACTCATTTTGTTTTGTTCAACTCCAGGTGTTTCTGTTGTTTAAAAATATCTTTATAAAGGTCCACATGTGTGACCTATAACTTGGCCTGAGGACTTCATTGTTGGCCTTGCAATGTCATACTTTCAAACATTCTAGGCAAAGCAGTGACATCTCCATGGAAACAAGCAAATGGCCTCCTCCAGAAAAGTTTCATTGTCCCTCTTTAAGTTAATCTGCATACTATACCAAAGCAAAGATGTACAGAAGAAAAGCTTGAAGATAAGACCTTTATGCAGTCACTTCCTGTGTCAGACGTGTGCAGCTGCTCAGAGATGTGGTGGATGTCGATCTGTTGCAGGACACCCTGATGAATCTGGCCAAAGCGGTGGCGAATGCGGCGGCCATGTTGGTTCTGAAGGCGAAGAATGTGGCACAGGTGGCAGAGGACACGGTGCTGCAGAACCGGGTCATCACGGCTGCCACCCAGTGTGCCCTGTCCACCTCACAGCTGGTGGCCTGCACTAAGGTACCACTCATACACCAGTCCTATTCTATGAGATTTCACACGTGTTATCACGTTAAACTGTACAACTGAATTGATTTTCCGTCATATTGTGTCTGAATGTTGTTTCCAGGAAAATTCAATTTAAGTGCCTCTCCTGCAAAGTTACCATAATCTTACACAGGCCCTTTTGATTTTGAGTACTCAGTAATATTGAGTGAATATTATTGTTGTCTTGCTGGGTCAGCGATATTGTGATAAAAATTGATCAGTGTTTCTCTATTTAATGCTGCTCTAAGTTAACCAGAACAGTGAGATGGATTCTGTCCATTCAATGGATTCAGCGATATTTGTGACTTCATAAACTCACAAAAATTCATCTTGGCATGTGCCCGCTGTAAAGTTAAGTGACTGGGCGGACCAGTCACAGAGCAGCACTGAGGTTTGTGCTGAAGCCAAAGAAGTGTCCAAACAAACCAAAACAAACATGGCGACCCCCAACAGACGCATGTAACAAAAGTTTGATTTTTCATCTTGTTTCGCTTCAACCAATCAGATTCAAACCCTTCCATGTTTTCTGAAGAGCCTTCCCAAAGTGTAGAAGTCATTTCAGAGGGACACACAGATCAGTGTGGTGTGAGCCACATTAGGTTTAGGATAAAAAATAGACACTTTCCTTCTCCTATTGGTCAACCACTGTGAAGAGTGAACTCTTAAGAGCAGAAGACTGGAGCTCAGGCAGGCAATAAAAAATGTTAAATCTTCATGAATTGTAATAAAATTTTAATTGTGAGCTGGTTTTAAAAAAATCAAGATTCTTTGGCTTAACACCCACCCCTGATTATATTATTGACAACCAACTGTATGTTGAGTTTGAAGTTCCTATGTCCAGCAATTGTATTTAAAGCAATTGTATTTATCAGAATTCATTTGTGACAAACAAATTCCCCATGAAACCTTGCACTGAAGTGGGCCCTCTTTGTCCTTACTGCACCTCTTCTCTGTGCAGGTGGTGAGCCCTACCATCAGCTCGCCCGTGTGCCAGGAGCAGCTGGTGGAGGCGGGGAAGCTGGTGGAGCGCTCAGTGGAGACCTGCGTTAAATGGTGTCGTTCTGCCAGTGACGACTCGGAGCTGCTCAAACAGGTGGGCGGGGCGGCGGCGGTGGTGAGTCAGGCCCTCAGCGACCTCCTCCACCACGTACGGCACTACGCCAGCTGCGGAGAGCCAATCGGGCGCTACGACCAGGCCACTGACACCATCATGAATGTGACGGAGAATATCTTCACTTCCATGGGCGATGCTGGTGAGTGAAAACAGTTTATATACACAACCAGGCAAAAGTTTGGACACACCGTCTGTTTCAGTGCATGTTTTCTTTATGTTTCTTTACTTTTTAGATTTTATAAACATACAAAAGACACCAAATATATGAAGCAAGATATATGGAATTATGTAGCATAGAAAAAATATGAAATAACTACTAAATATTTTGTTATATGTCATATGCAGACCCTCAAAGTACCCACCCTTTGCGCTGTTGACAGTGCTGCAAACCCTTGGCCTTCTCTCAATGAGCTTCTTGATGAAGTCTCCTGAAATGTTTTTTACTTCACAGCTGTGCCTTTTCACGGTCCAGAAATACCAAAAGTGCAAAGCAGCGATCAAAGCCAAGTTATTTTGAATTTATTTCTTGTTTCTTGTTTGCAGTGAGAATCTACAGTGTGAATAATGATGGAAGAAAGGAAGAAAAATGTGTCTAAACTTTTGAGTGGTCGTGTACACTTTAGTTTCGTAACATTTTGTGGGCAGGAAAGGCAGGACACACAGCATGGTCTCTCCTGCTTTCTTTTCAAATGCAGCAGAAAGCTATCCTTACTCACAACAATTGATTCTACTTAAGTTAGTGACCAATACCAAAACATAAATGCGGTAATAATAATAATAATAATAATAATAATAATAATAATAATAATACATTTTATTTATATAGCGCTTTTCATGACACTCAAAGATGCTTCACAGAGCAATACAATACAATAAGTTCATAAAACAGTCAAAATAAAACAAAAATGAATAAAAATAGCAAGTTTAAAATAGTAGATATGTCATCCCAAATATCCCTGTGCATCATTAAGAACAAACTTTAGAACAAACTTTAGTCCGTCCTTCTTCCAGCCATGCGAAATCTGTCATTTGTCACGTTGGCTGTCATATTTGTTTTGACACAGCGGATAGCCATGCTTTGCTCTGAATTAGAGTAAACAGACGTCCCCATTTTCCGGGACAGTTTCAGTTTTGAGCCCTGTGTCCCCTGTCCCAGCAGATTTATACAAAAACCAATGATTTGTCCCAATTTTATACAAGAAATGTCCCAAGTGTCCCTATTTTTGACCAATCTGATCCCTGTCAACAGTAAAGAGAGGCTTAACATGTAATTTGTTTAGGTAAAATACAGAAAAGCTGCTTAAAAATGACCAAAACACAAAGAAAATGTGACTATATTGATTCACATGTTAGTCATGAATGGTCTCTGCATAACAATGTTCTTTAATTACGCATTAATTTTGCAATTTTATTATTGCTAACCAACAACAAAACAAAGACGTCCCAGTTTTTTATTTTGAAATTCTGGTCATCTTACTTTGAATGGCTTTTGCGGCTGTCAGTGCCATTTGAACTCAGGGGCTGTGACAGACAAAAATCTTGGCATAAAATAGGAAATGAGTTCATCTTGGCTTGTCAGGCTAGCAGAAGTCGAGAACCGAGTCAATTTTATAATCCCACGCTTTCTAAATATTTTCAGGCAACATTTTAGGGCTCTCCATTGCACTGGAGAAAACTTTAAAGATTTTTAAAGGTCCTGTATTACACAAAAATGACTCTTGTGACGACTCAAGTGAAGGACTCGAGTGGAGGATTCAAGTGGAGAAGTTCAAGTATCTCGGGGTCTTGTTCACAAGTGAGGGGAGGATGGAGCTTGAGATTGACAGGCAGATCGGTGCAGTATCAGCAGTGATGTAGTTGCTGTTACAGACGGTTGTGGTGAAGGGAGCTGAGCCGAAAGGCAAAGTTCTCGATTTGCTCAATCTGCGTTCCTGCCCTCACCAGTGGTCATGAGCTTTGGGTAATGACCGAAATGACGAGATTGCGGATACCATCCATCATTTTCTTCCGCTTATCTGGGGCCAGGTCATGGGGGCAGCAGTCTAAACAGGAACTCCCAGACTTCCGTCACCCCAGACACTTCCTCCAGCTTATCTGGGGGCACCCCAAGGCGTTCCCCAGGCCAGTCAAGAGACATAGTCCCTCCAGCGTGTCCTGGGTCTTCCCCAGGGCCTCCTCAGCTGCTCCTCTTGACATGGAGGAGCAGCAGCTCTACTCTGAGCTCCTCCCATGTGACCAAGCTCCTCACCCTATCTCTAAGGGAGCGCCCGGCCACTCTGCAGAGGAAACTCATTTTGACTGCTTGTGTCTGTGATCTTGTCCTTTTGGTCATTATCCAAAGTTCATGACCATAGGTGAGGGGAGGAACATAGACTGAGCGGTAAGTCGAGAACTTTGTTCAGCTTCCTCTTCACCACAACGGTCCGATACACTGCTGAAGCTGCTTCATCCTCTCTTCACTCATGAACAAGACCCCAAGATAATTGAACTCCACTTGAGGCAGGGACTCTCCACCCACCTGCAGAGGGCAAGCCACCTTTTTCCAGTCGAGAACCATGGCCTCGGATTTGGAGCAGCTTATTGTTATCCCAAGCACTTCACACTCGGCTGCAAACTGCCCCAGTGCTGCAGGTCCTGGTTTGATGAAGCCAACAGGACAACATCATCCGCAAACAGCAGAGATGAGATCCTGCTGATACAAGTGGTTGAAATAAGTTTCCTCTGCAGAGTGGCTGGGCTGTGCCCTTAGAGATAGGGTGAGGAACTCAGTCATATGGGAGGAGCTTGGAGTAGAAACACTGCTCTTCCATGTCGAGAGGAGCCAGCTGAGGTGGCTCGTGCATCTGGAGAGGTGTTCCAGGCATCCTCCACTGAAAGGATGTCCTGAGGAAGACCCCGGACACACTGGAGGGCTGGCCTGGGAATGCCTTGGGGTCCCCCCCAGAGGAGCTGGAGGAGGTGTCTGGGGTGAAGGAAGTTTGGTAGTCCCTGCTTAGACTGCTGCTCACGTGACCCGGCCTCGGACAAGCGGAGGAAAATGGATGGATGGATGACTCCTGTGAGCTTTTGGCCATGGTAGAATGTTGTTAATTCTTCAAAAACATACTCAGAGTTGTGTTTTGTTTTGTTACATGTTTGACTAATCCTGCATTATTAGCCTATCTACATCTTCAAACCTCAAAATGCTCTGTTCCACCTTGTGGTGTCATGAAGCAGTAGTTTTCAAGTCAAGAGGTTGATAATTCAAGGTCTTAAACTATTTATTTAGTTTATTTATGAGACAGGGACAGTGCATAATCTACTTTAACTTTAACAGTTGAGATGCATTGTGCCAGGTTGTAGCGCTAGAGCTCCTTTCCACCTGTAGTCCCTGGTGCATGTTTTTTAGGTTTGATGGGGGAAAACCCGGAGGAAACCCACCCAGACACGGGGAGAACATGCAAAGTCCACACAGAAAGGCCCGTACTATGAGTGCTAGGTGATCCAAAATTAAATGATTCTAGTGAATTTGTATTTAAAAACATTAAATACAGCGAAGAACTCAGCCTAAATATGCAGGATTTGTGTGTTAAACATGTCAATGAAACAAAAACACAACTCCAGGTCTGTTTTTGACGAGGAAACAGCATTACAACTTACCGTGCATCAGAAAATAGCGTAAACATACTGTGACCAATTCACAACAGCAAAACTGACAGTGCACTGGATAAGAAACCAAAGAACTTTAAGATGCTTTTAACCTTGTTTTGAAATCATAAAACAGATCACATTAAACCCCACCCTGCTAGATTAATGACTCTGATTGGTCAGGGAGAAAGGACCAAACCACATTTCGACAGCGTTTCAGGCACTACAGGAGAAAGGCAATGTTTTCTGGTTAGGGCTTGTTGACCTGGTTGTAAATCCTCTCATGGCTGTTTGTTGTCTCATGGCCAGCGCTGAAGGGGGGGCTGTCTGGTTTAAATCAGAATGAGGGTGCCTCCCAGAGCTAACTGAAAACACATGAGCAGGGCATTGAGACGTAACGGTGCACATGTGGGGTATTCCTGATGAGAACTTTCAATGGGATACTTACAGTGAGATACATTATTTATAGTAGGTCTGTTTCAACTCTCAGCTGTTACCAGACAGACCACTGATAGCAGCCATTTAAATATAGCCCATTTTAGTATGTTACTCTTGGCATATTCATAATCTTAATCTTTAGAAATGGATCATCTCAAGGGGTACATGGTAAGCTAATTTATGATTTGCATTATGTTATATTGTTGTTTTCTCATCACAACCACACCTTAAGTTATGTTTTGTTTCATTCACACATGTTTAACACAGAGGTAAAAGTAGTTAGAGCTCTTCACAGCAAGAAGGTCCTGGGTTCGATACTGGGGTCTTTCTGTGTGGAGTTTGCATGTTCTCCCTGTGAATGTGTAGGTTTCTTCTTAAACTCGCGGGACTATCCTGATTAAATAAAGGTCAATTAAAGTAAAACAATCCCTGCATATTTAGGTTGAGTTCTTCTCCAAAACGGAAAACACTCTGTTCCACCTTGTGTGTGATGTGACAGGAAGTGCTCCATTGTGTTTTTAAACTCTATACACCTTCACTAGAATCATTTGGATAACTTCAGCCCCGGAATTGCCCATCTCTACTGAACTAAAGGTACAAACGTAGCTGTTAACTTGAAAATTTCCACATCATGACATTGCAAGTAGAACAAGACATTTTGAGCTTTGAACATGTGTGAATGAAACAAAACACAACTCCAGGTCTGTTTTTGAGGAGGTAACAACATTGTAACATGGCTTAAAGCTCACAAAAGATACATTTTGTGTAATATAGGACCTTTAGATAGATAAATAAAATCTTGTTTGTAGAATGTCTCCATATGCTTGATGTTCATATGTGTTCTCGTTTTCTAAATCTGTCTTCTGTGTGTGTTTTGTCCTGTGTTTGTGTTTGTATTTCAGGTGAGATGGTGCGTCAGGCCCGGGTTCTGGCTCAGGCCACTTCAGACCTGGTGAACGCCATGAGGTCCGATGCTGAGGCTGAGGTTGACGTTGACAACTCCAAGAAACTCCTGGCTGCGGCCAAACTGTTGGCAGACGCTACGGCCCGGATGGTCGAGGCGGCCAAGGTGAGTGTATATAGAAAAAGTCAAGTATATACAGTGGTGAGTGTAGTTGATGAAAAGACTGTGGTTCTGAGTATAGATCCTCTCAGTACATTACTGTAGGTTTCATTGATTTGAGAAGTTCATTAATTTAAGTTTTGAAATGTTCACAATATTCCACACATAGGCTGGATTCTATAGCTAACACTGTTTGTTTTTTATCTTGGCTGTTGTTCTGATCTAAACTAGAACAGCTGATGAAAATGCTCTAGATTTGATATAAATAGATATACACAGTATGATAGCAGATATATAGAGCTATATGATACCCTCACTAGATTACTGTCGGCATCATTACATTAAACTCTAAATATTGGTTGTATTTTATGACAAACAGATTTTGTGCTTCATAGCACATTTGTAATCTTTTTAGAGAAGACTCCTGATCTGAGCTGAACTCTTCTTGTCATCACTTGGCTGACATCAGATTAGAAAGCTGCAGCAGTTCTACAGAAACTCTGTCTGAAGGGCTCAGAGCAGCTCTTCACTCACAGTCTGAGATGTTTCTGTTCTGAGATACTTCTGTTTGTGTTACACTGTTACACTTCTCTCTGTTCCTCAGGGAGCAGCTGCATATCCAGAGAATGAAGAGCAGCAGCAGAGGCTCCGAGAGGCAGCAGAGGGTCTGCGTGTGGCCACCAACGCTGCAGCTCAGAACGCCATCAAGAAGAAACTGGTCAATAGGCTGGAGGTGAGACACTCTGGAGGGCACATTCGCTCCTTAGAAATCCAGTTTATCCAATCAAAGTAATGCATGTTTGTATAAGAGGATTTGAACATTTAGTACCTTGGACTGTCACTTTTTAATCCAAGTAAAACACCCTTTAATACAGTCTTAGAGCAAAACTTGATTTCCATTTATTACTTTTAAACAGGTTGCGGCGAAGCAGGCGGCTGCTGTGGCCACTCAGACCATCGCCGCTGCTCAGAACGCCGCTGTGTCCAATAAGAACACCGCCCTGCACCAGCAGCTCGTGCACAGCTGTAAGGTACGTGCATGTGTACGAGGTATGTCCAGGTGTATAAGGCACGTGCACAGCTGGGAGGTACGTGCACACCTGAGAGGTACATGCATGTGTATAAGGTACATGCACAGCTGTTTGCACAGGCTATAGGGGTACGGCTGACACAATTTCTTTATACGACATGAACATGTGCTTTTTACAAGTTTAGTATTTGCTGGTACTAATATTGGCAAAATTACTTCAGTAAATTACTAATTAGTTACATGCTGATATGGTTTAAATTTAAAATCATTTAAATGAATTGTTAATTGAAAGTCTCACCTTTGCAGGCCGTAGCAGACGGTATCCCCCAGTTGGTCCAGGGGATGCGGAGCAGCCATTCTCAGCCTGAGGAGCTCGGGGCCCAGCTTGCGCTCATCATGGCGAGTCAGACCTTCCTCCAGGTGAGACACAAGTCAGACAACCGCCAAGAAAAATATTAAGACAGAAACTACAAGCTCCTTTATGATCTCTCAGCCCGCAAGCAGGATGGTGGCCTCTGCGAAGTCAGCTGTTCCAACCGTCGCTGACCAAGCCGCTGCCATGCAGCTGGGACAGTGTGCCAAGAACCTGGCCACATGCCTGGCAGAGCTGAGGACCGCCACACAGAAGGTACCATCTATATACTAAGGGTGGCAGGGGGTTAACCATCTCTTTTAACAATATTGTTTCTTTGTAAAGTCACCTAAATGAACAGTTATTTTTGTTTTGAGTGAAATACTATAATAATGTATTGTATCAATAGGCCTATGAAGCCTGTGGTCCTCTGGAGATCGACTCGGCTCTCAAAACTGTGCAGACGCTGAAGAGTGAGCTCCAGGACGCCAAGATGTCTGTGATCGAAGCCCAGCTGAAACCTCTACCAGGGGAAACGGTCTGTAAACAGTAACCGGCATATATCAAAACATAAAAATCTTCACAATCTCAGGAATTGCTTCTTATTCCTGTACAAAGTGACACTGATCCTGTATAATGTGTAGTAACTCTAAATGTTGACCCCTGTGTTTCTCTTGTGGTTCTTTAAAGCTGGAGAAATGCGCTCAGGACTTGGGGAGCACCTCTAAGACTGTTGGCTCATCTATGGCTCAGCTCCTGACGTGTGCTGCTCAGGGCAATGAACACTACACAGGTCTGACACTTCATCTTTATACACAACGTTTACTTACAATAATATTATGTTCAATGGAAGGCATTTTTTCTCTATTTATGTCTCCCATAATAAAGGCCCTATATTATGCAGAATTTACTCTTACTCTTTACTCTAGTCATGCTACAAGCCATGTTGCCTCATCAAAAACATACCTGGCGATGTGTTTTGTTTCATTCACACATGTTTGACATAGATCAGAAAATAGCGTAACATGGGCTCTTTAATATAAGCTCAGTACATCCTCATTGGTCTTTAACAGGAGTTGCAGCCAGAGAAACAGCCCAAGCCCTAAGGATCTTGGCACAGGCGGCTCGGGGGGTGGCAGCCAGCAGCCCGGAGCCCCAGGCAGCTGCAGCCATGTTGGATTCTGCCCAGTGTGTGATGGAGGGCTCCGCCATGCTCATCCACGAGGCCCATCAGGCTCTAGTGCACCCAGGAGACGCTGAGAGCCAACAGAGACTGGCACAGGTACCAAACACTACAGAGAGAGGTAGCTCAGGTATCAAAGACTACAGGGAGAGGATAGGGTCCTCAGAGTGCAGAGTCAGGGCAGTTTGAAGAAAGTAAGACGTGTACTTGTAAAAAATATTCACATGTCTCTAACTTAGTTCTTTCTTCTTTCAGTTTGTGTCATGTCATTGAGAGGAAGACTGATGAAAGACCTATAATAATTAGAATAAAAATATTTTCAGGTGGCCAAAGCAGTGTCCCATTCATTGAACAACTGTGTGAACTGCCTGCCCGGACAGAAGGACGTGGACATGGCCCTCAGGAGCATCGGAGAGGCCAGTAAGAAGCTGCTCGTGGAGATGGTGAGACTCAGATACTGTTCGGCCTCGTTCATGAATGTTCATAACTTTCACGTCACTCATTTACATTTCATTTACATAAAAATGTATTAGTTTTAGTCATACCCTCTTGCGGCACAGCGGCTGAGTGGTTAGCGCTCACCCTTCACAGTTAGAAGGGTGCGGGTTTGATCAGTCGCTTGGGCCTTTCTGTGTGGAGTTTACATGTTCTCCTCGTGTCTGGGAGGGTTCCCTTCGAGCAATCATTTTTCCCCCATCAAAACATGCACCACAGGTCCAGTCCTCCAGCTAATGTAGTCCTGATCAAGTCTAACAGCAAGATCATGGAGATGGGTTCTTAAGTTTCCCTACAGGGACAATAAAGTGTCCCGTAGCCTTAACCTTAAAGTTAAGGTTAAGGTCTGTGCAGGACACATGATGTTGTGTCCTGCACAGAATTAGAATTTTTAATAGTATTATAAGAGTGCTCCTGACTGACTGGCCCTAAATACAAATTTGTTCATCAGAATGCTTCATGCATGGGGCCCATCCTTCTGTGTATAAGTCATGTCATTAGATAAGTGCAGACTGAATACAAAAGTGAAATGTATTCTAACGCTGGTGTATGTGTAGCTTCCTCCCTGCAGTAAGACCTTCCAGGTGGCTCAGAGTGACCTCAACAGCTCTGCGGCTGAACTGAACCATTCTGCCGGGGAGGTGGTCCACTCGTCCAGAGGGACCAGCAGCCAGCTCGCCGCCGCCTCGGGCAAGTTCAGTAAAGACTTTGATGAATTCTTGGACGCTGGCATTGAGATGGCAGGACACACCCAGGTATGATACCCCCCCAAGGTTTAGTACAGGTAATATATGTTTTATACTGATGAGCTGTCACAAATATAATTGCCGTTTTAACACATTGTGTGTCTATAGGTGGTATCTTTTCTCTGGATCAGAATAGAGGTGATCTTTGTGTCTATTTCAGAGCAAAGACGACCAGATCCAAGTCATTGGTAATTTGAAGAACATCTCCATGGCTTCTAGCAAACTGCTGCTGGCCGCCAAGTCTCTGTCTGTGGACCCAGGGGCCGCCAATGCCAAGAACCTGCTCGCAGTAGCAGCAAGGTCCGGGGAGACCAGTTCTATAATAGTATCAAACTGTATATCTATTTACACTGCCCGGTCAAACATTTGGACGCATCTCCTTTTTTACCTGTGTAATGTATGTTTTCTTTAAGTTTAGTATTTTTCACATTTCAGATACACACAGAAGACATATATATGATAATATATAAAATCTGTAAAGTATCCACCCTTTGACTGAGCTTGATTTGTTGACATCAGTGCAAACCCTTTGGACTTCTCTCAGTGAGCTTCATGATGATGTCCCTGTAATGGTTTTCACTTCACAGCTGTGTTATGTCAGGATCCAGAAATGCAGTGATCAAAGCAAATGGTGAAGTTTATTTATCTAAAACAAGAGTTATTTTTATGTTATTTTTGGCGCCACATTCCACATGTGTTCATAGTTTTGATGCCTTCACTGAGAATGTGTACACAGGAATGAAAATAAAGAAAAAACATAATTGAAAAAAAATGTGTCTAAACTTTTGACTGGCAGTGCATTTATATCTATTTATATAACATTTCCACAGATAGATCATTTTTCCATCATGTTGTTGGCTGTTGGCTATGTTAAAGCCTGTTGTGTGTGTGTTCATTTTACAGGGCGGTGACTGAGAGCATAAATCAGCTGATCACACTGTGTACCCAGCAGGCCGCGGGGCAGAAGGAGTGTGACAACGCCCTCCGTGAGCTCGAGGTACTGCCCCCGTCCCTCACATTTATGTCCACTGTCCATACTGTTTTGAGTTAATTTATCAACAGGAAAAAGCAAGAGAGATTATGTTATGCAAATGTTATAATGCTAATCCTAACCCTAATCGCCAGTTCCAAATAAACGCAGAATCTAATGTATTAAAAAAACAAAACAAATCAAGGAAGATGTGACTGTGCTTTCCTTCAGTCAGTTCTTTCTCACATTGTTGATCGCCATGGCTCTGATGCAGCAAAAAAATATAAAAAATATGACTTAAAATCTTCTGCAAATAAATAAACTCAACTTTACAACGCTAAACCATAATCACTGTAGAGCCACATCAGCCCGTTTGATAATATAATTCAGCTTTGCGCTTTTTTGTTTATGTTTTACAGAAACAAAACTTACAACAACATGGCTAATTTGCATAAACTGTTAGCTCTGAAAAAACAGCGCTCCTTGCACCATGATGAAACCGGGATACTCAAAAAACCTGATCATAACCGGGATACTGATGTGCATGAATACGCACTCCATGACAGCTCCACTAAATTCATATTGACACATATTTTTTTGTGTATTATTACTATTTTTAATATCAGTCTAATAAAATAAACTACAACCTATTATTTAATACGCAGTCTGGAAAATCATGTGTGCGGAAGGCATACAGCTTAGAGGGAACATACGGGCAGGTCATACTGGTTAAAAGAATTTGAGTACTGTATCATATTTTCTCAAGTTTTACTGAGCAAGATTTTTGTGAGGCAGGAATTCAGAATCAGAATCAGAATCAGAATTACTTTTATTCATTAATCGACTGCCCCAAATTGTGCCTCAAAATAAATGCCTGGTCTGTTAAGTGACTGAAACAAATAAACGCCCCGGCGCTTCTTTGGTATTTGATGGTACATGGAACTGTGTTTTGTTTCATTTACACATGTTTGAGTGACCCTTTATTATTAGTCTGTCTACATCTCCAATGCTCAGAATGTTGTTCCACCTTGTGATGTAACAGCTCCTTTTACATTTTGTTCAGTAGAAACTGGCAATTCCAGGGCTGAAATAATCCAAATGATTCTAGTGAAGATGTATGGAGTTTAAAAACACAGTGGAGCACTTCCTGTATTACCACATGACATCACAAAGTGGAACAGAGTGTTTTCAGTTTGAGAGAAGAACTCAGCCTAAATATGTGTGTTAAACATGTGTGAATGAAACAAAATACAACTCCAGGTACGTTTGTGATGAGGAAACAACATTATTTACAGGCCCTTTAATACACTGTGGACTGGACACTGGACTAAATTCTGTATACACAATCACAAATGGGGACCTGCCAAAAATAAGGTCCTCATGACGGAAATTACAACTTAAATATTAAATCAACAACATGGTTTAAAGTTAAGATACGGGTTAGAAGAGGTTAGGGTCTAGTTTTTGGTTTGAATTAGGATCAGTCTCCAGGAAATGAATGTCAGAATAATGTCCCCCAAAAAACATGGAAACAACAATAAGTATGTCATCATTACACTTTAAAATCATGTTGTTGTTGTGTTTTGTGTTTGCAGGCTGTGCGGGGGCTGCTGGAGACCCCTAATGAGCCCGTCAGTGAACTTTCCTACTTTGACTGCATCGAAAGTGTCATGGAGAACTCAAAGGTACAGACCAAATACTCACAAACAGCCGCACATGCCCTGTCCAGACTCTGTCAAAAACTGGACATTAGGAAGAGAGGAAGGAGAAGGAACAGGGAAAGAAAGAAAAGAAAGGGAGAAAAAAAGAGAATTACTATTGATTACAAGAATAATATTTTTTTCCTTTTTCTTATTTTTGATTTTTTGTTTTGTTTTCTCTCCCGCCTTTACCCTCTTACTGTTTTATTACTTACCTACTCACACACACACACTCTCACATATAAGAAGAACAGAAGCTATTCTTCTTGTCTTGTCACCCCTTCAAACCTTGATGTTTGCACTCCCTGCTCCATCTAGTCAAAATATCTGATGTCTTACTGTTAGTACTGCCTCTAATATCATAAAAAAACACATGATGTAAAATGGTAAAATTAGAGTATTTAACGTCTGTTTGTACCTCTGTTTGTCTGTACTTCTGTCTGTCTGTTCCATGCGTAACTCTCAAACCACTCACCCAGCTGACCTCAAATTATATTTTGTTGTGGTTTATGCTTTTTTCGTTTCACAAAAATAGTTTTAGCATTTTTGTGAGTGTAATTTACATTAATTTACATTAATTACATGGTGTTTGTATTTTCTGTGTATTTTTGGGGTTAATGACATAGGTAGATGTATCCCGTTTTAAAATTCAGCATTATTTATTTTATTTTTTTTAATCTTATTATTTATTTCAAATTTTTATCCAACCAAACTATGCAGTAATTGGAAAACTGGTGGTCATATGCATTTAAAGGATGCCTCTAGGCCAGATATCTATAGGTAAAAACGTGATTTTTCTGAAATAGGCTTACAGGGGGTAAGTAAGGCCTTACCCATATACTCAATATATGTCTCGTAAACAGGCAAACAAACGATTGACATTTGATGACAGTTGATCACCCCATGTTCTGGTCAATATTGTCTGTCCTCATTTTTGAGCTGATCTGGCTATACTGCCCTCCTCGAACCGCCACCTTAACGTGGTGGAGGGGTTTGAGTACCCGAATGATCCCAGGAGCTATGTTGTCGGGGGCTTTATGCCCCTGGTAGGGTCACCCAAGGCAAACAGGTCCGGGGGGACGGGTCAGACGAAGAGCGGTTCAGAAACCCCTATGATGAGATTAAAAACAAGGTCAGTGACGTCGCCCGGAAAGGCGGTACCGGGGCCCCACCCTGGAGCCAGGCCTGGGGTGGGTGCACGTGGGCGAGCGCCTGGTGGCCGGGCCTTTCCCCACGGGGCCCGGCCGGGCACAGCCCGAAGGAGCGACGTGGGACCGCCCTCCCCTGGACCCACCATCCGCGGGAGGAGCCATAGGGGTCGGGTGCAGAGAGATCTGGGCGGCAGTCGAAGGCGGGGGCCTCGGCGACCAGATCTCCGGACATGGAGACTAGCTCTGGGGACATGGAATGTCACCTCGCTGGGGGGGAAGGAGCCTGAGCTTGTGCGGGAGGTCGAGCGTTACCGGCTAGATATAGTCGGCCTCACCTCCACGCACAGCTTGGGCTCTGGAACCCAACTCCTTGAGAGGGGTTGGACTCTCCATTTCTCTGGCGTTGGCCGCGGGGAGCGGCGGCGAGCTGGCGTGGGCTTGCTTATAGCCCCACAGCTCAGCCGCTGCGTGTTGGAGTTTACCCCGGTGAACGAGAGGGTCGCGTCCCTGCGCCTTCGGGTCGGGGACAGGTCTCTCACTGTGGTGTCGGCCTATGGGCCGAACAGCAGTGCAGAGTACCCGGCCTTCTTGGAGTCTCTGGGAGGGGTACTGGATAGTGCACCGACCGGGGACTCCGTTGTTCTACTGGGGGACTTCAACGCCCATGTGGGCAACGACAGTGACACTTGGAGAGGGGTGATTGGGAGGAACGGCCTCCCTGATCTGAACCCGAGCGGTGTTCTGTTATTGGACTTCTGTGCTAGTCACAGTTTGTCCATAACGAACACCATGTTCGAGCACAAGGGGGTCCATCGGTGCACGTGGTACCAGGACTCCCTAGGCCGGAGGTCGATGATCGACTTTGTTGTCGTGTCATCTGACCTCCGGCCGTGTGTCTTGGACACTCGGGCGAAGAGAGGGGCAGAGCTGTCAACTGATCACCACCTGGTGGTGAGTTGGGTCCGCTGGCGGAGGAGGAAGCCGGAAAGACCTGGCAGGCCCAAGCGTATCGTGAGGGTCTGTTGGGAACGTCTGGCGGAACCTTCTGTCAGTGCGGCCTTCAACTCACACCTCCGGGAGAGCTTTTCCCAGATCCCGGGAGAGGCTGGGGACATGAAAATGGGCATAATATTTCCTTTATTTCTGGTTCTAGGTGTTAGGGGAGTCCATGGCTGGCATTTCTCAGCACTGTAAAACCGGAGACGTGACGGCGTTTGGGGAGAGCGTGGGCGTGGCCTCCAAAGCTCTGTGTGGGCTCACTGAAGCTGCAGGACAGGTACTGCTTGTTGCCCTGTCCATCCATCTTTATGTTATCTGTTTCTAAATATTTACGCCTGTTTGTGGATCCTCCAGGCCTCATATCTGGTTGGAGTGTCAGATCCCAACAGTCACTCTGGTCACGAGGGGCTGGTGGACCCGATTCAGTTTGCCCGGGCCCACCAGGCAATTCAGACAGCCTGCCAGAACCTAGTGGACCCCGCCAGCAGTCCCTCACAGGTAAAAACAGTGTATGGTATAACCGCAAAACCACGCTCTTATTAAAAAAAATTAGTTATAATATGCAAAAATTACTCTTCTAATGTTGTTACCTCCTCAAAAAAAGTTGTGTTTTAGTTTATTCACACATATTAAACACACAAACCCTGCATATTTAGACTGAGTTCTTCTCTCATACAGACACACTGTTCCACCTTGTGTCTACTGAACTAAAGATAAAAGGTTGCTCCTAACTTGAAAACTTCCACTTCGTGACATCACAAGGAACAGAGCATGTGGAGCATAGACAGACTGATGTTAGTCTTATATCAGTCTGTCTACATCTCCAAAGCTCTAAGTCTTATTAGTTTGTACGATCATAAACAAAAGCCAAAATCCTTACATTTTTCATGCTCATTGCTGTTTATTTTGTACGATCATAAATGGTAAACTTTTGTGTCTTTTCTATCATTATTATTAGTTTGTACAACCATGAAAATATATTTGTGCATGTATGTATATATGTATGTACCCAAACCATATCCGTTGTTTGTAATGTACCTTGCTCAAACAAAAATAAAACATGAAAATGAAAAAAATGATAAGAAAGGATTACTAAAACATGTGTGACAAAACATGTGTTTTTGAGGCGGTAGCAACATTATAACATGTCTAAAAGCTCACAAGAGGCAATTTTGTGTAATCCAGGACCTTTACATTTCTGAACTTCTGTATGAAACTGAATGCTGTTGAAATATATATTTTTTTTAACTTTAAAATGTGTCACAAGTTGAATATTGTTGATTATATGTTGTTTTTCCTGTTAGGTCTTATCAGCGGCCACTATTGTAGCCAAACACACCTCTGCCCTCTGTAACGCCTGCCGTCTGGCCTCCTCTAAAACCTCTAACCCCGTAGCCAGGAGACAGTTTGTCCAGTCAGCAAAGGAGGTGGCCAACACCACCGCCAACCTCGTCAAAACCATCAAGGTCAACTCTCCAACTGATCAAAACGTTGAGTGTAAACCTGTTACAAACCTTTCTCACATTCACATTCAATTATAGGCCTGTCATGATAATTACTACTGATACTGGGGGTGTTATACGAGTATCTCTAATGGTGGAATGTTCAGGAGTTACCATAGCGACACAATGCACACATTAGCAAACGATGTCTAAAAGGTTTTAAGATAGGGTAACCAGTCCCTGGTTTGAGCCCTGTGTCCCCTGTCCCAGCAGATTTATACAAAACCAGTGATTTGTCCCAGTTTTACACCATAAAGGATAAAGTAAGAACAGTAAAGAGAGGAATATATTGTCATTTGTTTAGGTAAAATACAAAAAACTGATCTTGAAAATGACCATAAGAAAAAAATGCACCGTCAGAAGTCCCTCAGATTATGACTGACCCACAAAGTAAGTTAAGAATTGAATGTTACGCTCTCTTTTCACAATTTTATTTATACAAACCATCCCAGAACGCAAAAACCTGTGTCCCAGTTTTGAATTTTGAAAATCTGCTCACTCTATTTTAAGACTGTCTGAAATCTTAAGAAAGAATACAAAATTTAAACAGCACATTTTCAGGAGCCTGTGATCAGTACGAGCGTTCATGGTCCTGTTTAGGAGTTTGTTGTTGACCTCAGCTGCAAAGTATCAATATCGACTTATTGTTCAGTATACAAAAACTGGACCAATATATTTTTAGGCTCAGTATCTGTCGTATCGAGCCTTTGCCGCCCCTTCCTTCTGGAATTCACTCCCACAATCCACCAGGAACTCTGCAGCACTTCAAATCACTGCTAAAAACTCACCTGTTCAATCTGACGTTACCCCTATGATTCCCCCTGTTTTCTAGAATGCTGCTTCCTAAGTGTCTAAACAAGCGCTATAATTTCAATATATTATTAGTAGTAGTAGTATTTAATAGGAGATTTTTATTATTTTAGTTGTAATACAATAAGATTTGAGCTGTAGAGAGTAGAATAAGTCACTTCTATGCTTAATTTTTGGTTATTTTTGCTTTTTATATGTTTTTAATGATACAGTCTATTTAA
The DNA here is from genome assembly GCA_034769755.1 of Odontamblyopus lacepedii. Taxonomy (NCBI): domain Eukaryota; kingdom Metazoa; phylum Chordata; class Actinopteri; order Gobiiformes; family Gobiidae; genus Odontamblyopus; species Odontamblyopus lacepedii. The sequence continues at coordinate 19,443,122 of CM068348.1, forward strand.
AAAGAGCGTACTGGGATTATATTGCTTTATTTTAATTCTAATGAGTGGCATAAAGTAGTTTTAGCATTATAATTTATCGTAATATTTCTCTCTACTTAAATTTTGCTTCAAATTGTGTTATTGTGACAGGCCTATTCAAGTGTAAATGTCTAAAGTATGTATAGAGGAGTGTTTTTCATAATTACATGATAAATTCCATTGCTACAGACTTTAGATGGTGACTTCTCAGATGAAAACAGAAATCGCTGCCGGACGGCCACAGCTCCTCTGCTCCAGGCAGTGGAAAACCTGTCCACTTTCGCAAATAACCCGGACTTCGCCAGCATCCCAGCACAAATCAGCAATGAGGTACTTTTATCTGATACAAAAAGAGGTTCTGCATTTATTCTAATGATGTCTCAGAAAATAAACAGCCTGTCTCAACTGTCAGCTGCAAGAGTAGAGTTCGAATTGTCATGTTTTTTATTATATATATATATATATATATATATATATATATATATATATATATATATATATATATATATATATATATATATATATATATATATATATATATATATATATATATAAACCTTGAGCTGAATAATATTTGAAAAGATGTATCACCATTTTTATTTTTTATTGTTAAAAGGCCCATATTACACTATTTGCTGATCTATGTTCTAATATAATGTTATTTCCTCATGATATGCATATCTGGAGTTGTGTTCCATTTACACAAACCCTGCATTTTTAGGCTGAGTTCTTCTCTCAAACAGAAAACACTCTGTTCCACCTTGTGATGTCATGTGGGAATACAGGAAGTGCTCCACTGTGTTTTTAAAATCCACACACCTTCGCTAGACTCATTTGCATACTTTCAGCTCTGGATTTGCCCATCTCTACTGAACAAAAGGCGAAAGGTTGCTGTTAAAGGAAGATTTTTCTTTTTAGTTTCATAGTGTCAATTATAGTATATTATAGAGATGCAGCAGCCTAATTGTGATGACAACAAAAAAGAATGAAAATCCAACAACTGTAGACGTGGTGGGGCCAGATAAACATTAATCAATAGATAATGAGGCTACCTTGTTATCTATTGGCTGTTAGGTTGTCAATCAGAGGATGCGTTTCTACTTAGGGAGCTGTGGTGGAGAGGGGTGATGTCTCTCATGTGCAACATTTGAAAAACAGACGCTGTATTTCAGTCTATTAAAATACTGTCTAATACATTTCTAAATAAAACAATAAATACTAAATACAAATAAAATACAATACTCAATGCAATCAATCAATTAAATACTGTCCCACTTTAACGCTATACTTTAAACTATATATTTTAATCGTATTTAATTTGTTTATGTTGTTGTAAGGCAGGAGTGTCCAAACTTTTTTTTTATCAAGGGCTGCATATTAAAACACAGACCAGTATGAGGGCCGATCGAGGGTCATAGACTGGTGGTCAAAACAGTGAGTCATTCAAATCTGTGCATTTATAACAGGTCTGAATGACCCTCCAGACCTTTGTTCAGGCTTAGACCCTCAAAAGGACACACTAAATTTGCTTGATCAAGGTAGATTTTTTAAAAATGCAGTAAAAAAGTACTACTTGCAGTAGTATGGGCCAATTCACCTGGAAGCCTGAGGGCCAAAACAATTGGTCTGAGGGTCACATTTGGCCCCCGGACATTTTCCTGTTGTAAGGTGACCTTGAGTGTCCAGAAAGGCACCTAATAAATAAACTGTATTATTATTATTATTATTATTATTATTATTATTATTATTATTATTATTATTATTATTATTATTATTATTATTATTATTATTATTATTATTATTATTATTATTTCACTTTCCTTGGAAAATCCTCTGTACAATTTTTAACTTGAAAACTACCACTTCATGACATCACAAGGTGGAACAGAGCATTTTGAGCTTTGGAGATGCAGACAGACTAATAATAAAGGGTTACTCAATAATGAAACAAATGCAACTCCCGGTCTGTTTTTGAGGCAGTAACAGCATTATAACATGACTAAAATCTCACAAGAGTCAGTTTTTGTAATATTAAATCTTTAATTTCATTTAATTGCTCTGACCCTTTTGTTTTCTCTTCTTACAGGGCTCTGCAGCTCAGGAGCCCATCATCAGGTCAGCGCGCTGTATGCTGGACAGCTCTACATTCCTGTTGGAGACGGCACGGGCGCTGGTGCTGAACCCCAAAGACCCGCCCACCTGGTCCATCCTGGCCGGACACTCGCGCACCGTGTCAGACTCCATCAAGAGCCTCATCACTGCCATTAGGTCTGGACCATTCATCATACAACTCATATAATAAAGTCCAGCATATAATGGAAATATAACAGACAGTTACTCAAATGGTTTAAAAATAACACTAATGTACTGTATTTTTGTGTAGGGACAAGGCTCCAGGGCAGAGGGAGTGTGATTATTCTATCGACAGCATCAATAAGTGCATCAGAGACATAGAGCAGGCTTCACTCGCTGCTGTTGGGCAGAGTTTACCCTGCAGAGAAGACATCTCCATGGAGGTATGACAGCCCAGGCCCTCTTTCTGTTGTGGCACGTCCTTAAAGTGGCACTGAACACATTTATTTTTTTTTCTCAACTGTGTATCTGGTGTGATCGACCTGTTATTTGTGGTCTCAAACTGTCAAATACTGAGTGTGTTCATGCCTCTCCTCAAAGTTTACAGTGCTCCTTTTATTGGTCACAGAGCAGAGACATGTTTGTTCTCACCACACAAGTCCAAAATACATGTGTTTTCAAATTCTTTAATGTACTTTACAGAATAAGAAATACATTACAAACAAATCAAAACATAAATAATCATCATAAAACTAAAAAGAGAGAGACATTAAATTAGAGAGAAAAGTGTGAATGAGAAATGAACACCTTTCAGTCTTACGCAGCTAAACCAAACTGTTTTTAGCCTGGATTTAAACAGTCTCAGTAGAGTCTGTCTCACATGTTCACACTGTTCCAGCTTTTAGCTGCATGAATCTGAAACTCTGACTCCCCGAATTTAGTCCTGACTCTGTCCCTGAGCTCCTCAGAGTGCAGATGGTTCATACAGCACTAACATGTCACAGATGGACTCTGGTGCTCGGCCATGGAGACACTTGTACACAAGCAGAGCCACTTTAAAGTCTATTCTCTGAGCCACAGGAGCCAGTGCAGAGACCTGAGCACAGGACACATGTGCTCGTACTTCTTGGTTGGAGTCATGTCCCAAGCTGCAGTGTTCTGGGTGCAGCTCTTAGAGCTCATTTGTGAGGCCAGTGAGAGACCGTTACAGTATCTAACCTACTGGAGACCAATGCATGGATAAGACAACAGTTATTTTTAAATACCAACAATGGTAATCTGAAGATAGCATGAATGGAGTTAAACTTGAATAAACATGAGTATTTAATCTTCTCTCCAGGGGTCTTGAACCTGTAGCTTGGGAGCTACAAGTCGCTCTGCACCCCCTCACCAAGGGATTTCTGAATTATACATATTGTGCTGAATAACTCAAATTTGATTAATTAAATTATTACCATTGTACATGTATCATTTTGATGACTAACTTGCTGCACTAATAAACAGACTATGGTTTCTGTTTCATAAGCATCTAACTGCCCCTCATCTAAGGCCGAGACTCTTATATACTGTTTACTCAATACACAGTGAGTAGCTACTGGCATTTTTGTTTTGTAAAAGTAGCTCACCAGAGGAAAAAGTTGGAGACTCCTGCTCTCTACTGTGACCAGACATTTTGTTTAGAGAGTGATTTGAAGCAGTAAATACTTTGACATTGCTTATGTTCCAGCCCCAGACTGTTCACACTGACTTTAAAGATCTCCCTCTGTTCTGTCCAGGCTCTCCAGGAGCAGCTGACGTCTTCAGTCCAGGAGATCGGACATCTGATCGATCCAGTGGCCACAGCGGCCCGAGGAGAGGCAGCCCAGCTCGGACACAAGGCACAGCTCTTAATACCTTCTTAATGCCTCTTCATTCTCATGCTCTTTTCAATTCTTTCCTCGTACTGAGTTTCTGAATAACTGTTCCAGGTGACCCAGCTGGCCAGTTACTTTGAGCCCCTCATTGTTGCATCTGTGGGTTTGGCCTCCAAATTGCAGGACCACCAGCAGCAGATGACTATCCTGGACCAGACCAAGACTTTATCAGAGTCTGCTCTTCAGATGCTCTACGCAGCCAAAGAAGGGGGAGGCAACCCTAAGGTACTGAGATCTGGAACACATCAATAAAGGGCTCATGTTACACTATTTTCTGATCTATGTTTTAATATAATATGTTTTCCTCATCACAAACACACCTGGAATTGTGTTTTTTGTCAATTTTGTGTAATTTAGTGTTCAAGATCAGGTATATAAATAGTCTATATTGTTGATATTTGTCTTAATGATCCTCCTCAGGCCTGTCACACCCATGATGCCATCTCAGAGGCAGCTCAGCTCATGAAGGAGGCCGTGGACGACATCATGGTGACCCTGAATGAAGCGGCCAGTGAGGTGGGCATGGTCGGGGGCATGGTGGAGGCCATCGCAGAGTCTATGGGCAGAGTGAGTACCATTTTTCATAAAGATTATAACGTATTAGCTGTGCGAACACTTCTTGAGGTAAATTCATCATCAAATGTTGTAGTTTGTAACGTTAAGTCATGCATTTTGTTTCCAGTTGGATGAAGGGACGCCACCTGAAGGAGAGGGCTCCTTCGTGGACTATCAGACCACCATGGTGAAGTTCTCCAAAGCCATCGCCATCACGGCTCAGGAAATGGTGAGCTCATGTCTTCTGTTTTTGCAGATTGTGATTCATGTCGATATTATGAGCATTTCTCAAAGTGCCCTTCTAAATAAAGTTATGTCCAAATAACTAAACTACTGAATAATTCATTCCAGAAAAATAAAAATAGAAATTCAGAAATGTTTTTCAAGGTTTCATAGCGCCATTATGTTTTAGTGGAAAGGGACCAGAGGGAGCTGTAACCCTTATATTGAAATCTTGCATTATGTATTGCTCGAGAGCATTCAGTTCATTATTTTCAGTATTCCGTGTTTCAGATGGGAAGGCTTTTGCGAGTTTAATCCTGTGACGCTTATACTCGTAGTCCCTTGCTTCTTTTTGTGGTGACTGGAATGATCTGACTGTATGTTTGTATTTTTCAGATGACTAAGTCGGTGACGTGTCCAGAGGAGCTGGGGGGTCTGGCCTCTCAGGTGACCGTGGACTATGGACAGTTAGCCCTGCAGAGCCGTCTCGCCGCAGCCACCGCAGAGATCGAGGAGGTGAGAGTCTGTGTTTTTATACAAATGGAAAAATTATTTTTTAAATTAGCGGCACGGTGGCTGAGTGGGCGGCACGGTGGCTGAGTGGCAACACTCAGGCCTCACAGCAAGAAGGTTGCGGGTTTGATCCCCGGGTCGCCCGGGCCTTTCTGTGTGGAGTTTGCATGTTCCTCCCCGTGTCTGGATGGGTTTCCTCCGGGTACTCCGGTTTCCCCCATCAACCCAAAAACATGCCCGCACCCCTATGAACTAACATCAAGGACCATGTTGTCCACCCTCCTGTGGGCTCACCACCTGCAGAGGGGTTCATAGGGGGGGTCAGGTGCTATGAGTATTGGGCAGCAAGCTGCCCCCGCGACCCAGCCGGATTAAGCGGGAGAAGATGGATGGATGGATGGATGGAAAAATTATTTTTTATGGTTTTTATGGTATGATTACAACGTTTTACCTTCAAACACTCAAGATCAGGGGTGTCCAGACTCTTTTCATCCAGGGCTGCATATCAAAACAAAGAGGGCAGATCGAGGGCCATACACCAGTGCTCAGTTCAGTGAATAATTGTAATATGCATTTATAACAGGTTAGAACAAGCCACCAGAGCTTTAATGATGCGGACACACTAAATATTGTAGATATGGCTTTATTGAGATTGATTTAAAAAACAAATTGCAGTAAAAAAGTAGTACCGTATTTTTCGGACTATAAGTCGGACCGGAGTATAAGTCGCACCAGCCCAAAAATGCGTAATGAATAAGAAAAAAACATGTATAAGTTGCACCAGACTATAAGTTGCACTATTTTGGGGAAATTTATTTTATAAAATCAGAGACGAAGACATTTCATGTTGAAAGGCAAGTTATAGAATTTATAGTAATAAAAACAACCCATTAGAGAAGAATCTGTGTATCATTTGTTCATTTGTTTTTCAATATAGAACCAAAAATAAGAAAACGGGGAAAAAAATCTTTTCTTTACTGTTTATCTCTAAAACCAAAATGAAAAAACAGATAATGATTTTTTTTTTCCATTTTTGATATGTATGATTCATATTTGGTCTATGGGCTGTCAGTGTGAAAAATGTAATATATAAGTCACACCTGAGTACATGTCGTCCATCACATCACCCAAACCCTGAAAAAAAGTGCGACTTATAGTTAGAAAAATACGGCAGTAGCTCAGTTGGTAAAGGTTTGTCCACTGATCCGAAGGTTGGCGGTTCGAATCCGGCTCTCGACATAAAAAACAACAACAAAAAAAACAAAATAGGTTGATGATTCCAGCTCCCACAGATGAATGCTATTGGTGTGTCCTTGGGCAAGACACTTAACCCACCTCATCTCTAGTGTCTGCGTACACTGGTGTATGAATGTGTGTGTGTGAATGGGTGAGTGGTTCCTTGTTGTAAAGTGCTTTGAGAGCCTTGAAAGTAGAAATGCGCAATATAAAAAGTGACCATTTATCATAAAAAGTACTGCTTAAGGTCATTTGGGCCGATTGTTGCCTAGAAAAATTGCACCATTTGTCCTCCGGGCCATCGTGCTCGAGATGAAATAAAATCTAAGACTACATTCTATGACATAATAAGTGCAAACCTCATCTGCATTGTATTGTTTTGTTTCAGGTGACATTATAACATTCTATAGGACCATATTATTTAATACAGATGATGGCAATTAAAATTAATATTGTTAAAATGTAGATTTGGGGTGTAATACAGTGAGTTCTTGGATCTAGCCACTAATAGAAACAATCAGGTTCAACATTTGTGCATTTACATTTTAAATATTTCATAGCAAAGTACAATATAATCAATAAAGAAAACTGTCTCTTGCCCCCATTTGAGAGTCTGACGTCATCACTTACTTTTCCCTCTCTCAGGTGGGTTTGCAGATCCGAAGTCGTGTCCAGGAGCTCGGACACGGCTGTATTTACCTGGTGCAGAAGGCTGGAGCTCTGCAGCTGAGCCCTACAGACACTTTCTCCAAACGGGAGCTGATCGAGTGTGCACGCGCCGTCACAGAGAAGGTAGGAGGAGACAAGACCTATTTTACTCTGTTTATTCATCTATGAACAAGCATCAATGCTATAAGGATAATTTAGTAAAGGAGTGGCCAGTGCACTCTTTGGGGCAGATGGGTCAAATTGGTAAAAAAACTGGATTTAGTCTCTCTCTTTTCTTTCTTTTATTTCAACAGTTGATGTCTTAGATAATTGATTTTGAAGCTTATTTATGTAGGGAGTGTCTTTTTTAACTTTCGCCCTTTACAAAGATGAGCAAAGACTAGGGATGGTACAAGAACTCGTGCCACAAGATCTCGTAAGAAAAAATTGCCACAAGATCGTACACACAAGAGAAAAATGATCTCATGAGAATTTTTTCCAAGCATTTACATTTAGATTGGACAAAAAAGCAGGACTAGAATGGAAACAATTATGAAAAGAAATAAATAACAAAACTGTGAGGCCAAAATTGGAATATGAACCATGAAATATTAGGATACATATTAGGAATTATGTTAAAATCTCATCTTGTCTCATTCTTGTGGACCCAATCTCGTATTTTGTCTCGACTAACACCAAAATAACCAAAATGCACACATAATTTCTTGTCTTAGTTTTACTTTTAACTTACAATGAACTGTCCTTATATTTGTGTGTATAAGTGAGCGTGCTGGTTTTACGTTTGTTTTTGTGCGATGTTGCTGTACTTTTCCCTGTCCTATTGCTGGAAATTATCCACGTTGTCTTTACATATTTAAATTCCATCTGCCCATTAATACGTCCTGTCCCTTTACAAATAAATAAATAAGAACATCTCCCCTGCACAGCTCTGATCAGTTGTGTAATGGTGTACCTGTGTGTGGCAGGTGTCTCTGGTCCTGTCGGCCCTGCAGGCGGGGAACAGGGGCACTCAGGCCTGTATCACCGCAGCCAGCGCCGTCTCTGCCATCATCGCCGACCTGGACACCACCATCATGTTCGCCTCGGCCGGGACCCTCCACCCAGACAACGAGGAGACCTTCGCCGATCACAGGTTTGGATCACACATTAAAGGTAGACTGTGTAACTTTTCGATTAGAGGGTCCATCACCTGCTTGGTTCTATGGATATGTCATTTCTGTGCCTGGAATGTTCCACAATATGACATTAAACAGCTCTACATTACCTTTATTCAATGACAGGTGGTTTTATAGCTCAAAAACACTTAGAAAAACAGGTAATCTGACTGTGAGTGGGGTTACCTCTCCACAGATCTGACCTGTAACTTGGTCTGGTTTGATCTTCATGAAGAAAGAACAGTTTAATTCCATGCTGTAAAACCCTCCACTAGAAAAGTTACACGATGCCACGATTACACATTGTGAAGCACGATTTATCACTGCAGACAAATGTTGTAACGATAATATGGAAATTACTTTATGACGCTGATTAAGATTAAAATATGTTAAAATATAATCCTAGTTAAATAGACATTATCATAAAAAATCCTGAGCTGCAACAAATAAACCGCAGAATAAATCAGTAATTAACCATAGAAGTGACTTATTCGACCCTCTACAGCACAAATCTTATCGTATTACAACTAAAATAGCAAAAATCTCCACACTTTTACCAAAAAAGAAAAACACCCAGGATGAATATATATATCAGAGATACTATGAATATCCACTGATACCAGTGGAGAGACTGAAAACTGCATTTATTTCCTTTCCAAAAATAAAATAAGACAAAACTGCCCCAAATGTGTTTATGTAGTGACTTGAGAGATAAATAACAGCTACATAACAGTTTTGTGTAAGTGAAAGTTCAAATATTCTGGGACTTTCTGGGCCGACTATGATCAATAAATTTTCTTATTACTTAAATGTATATGTCAAACCAGAATATCGACTGAAATATTCTGGACATTTTTCAGTATGGATTGGAATTTGAATATTGAAATTGATATAGTAATTATTGGGAAAGGCCTAGTAGTATTTTTGAGTTTTTGTTGTTTTAGATAAATCATATTAAGTTCAACTACTGACTTTTTTCTACGTTGGCCAGAAAGCTGATATTGGTCTTTGTTCTTTTTCCGCAGAGAGAGCATCCTGAAGACAGCCAAGGCTCTGGTGGAGGACACTAAACTGCTGGTGGCCGGAGCTGCTTCCACTCAGGACAAACTGGCCCAAGCTGCTCAGTCCTCTGCAAAGACCATCACACAGCTCACAGAGGTGGTGAAGCTGGGGGCCACCAGCATGGGCTCCGAGGGGCCAGAGACACAGGTCAGGATCATATACTGTATATGAAGTTAACTTAAATGAGTACATGTTATTGTGTAATCCCTCATTCGTCCAGTAGTGGGCAGTAGCTGAAAATTGTGAAGAAGAAGAAATAGTTTGTTCATCCAGGATTTTTCTAGCTAAAAGTGAGCTGTGTGGTTTTTTGTGTCTGTTCATGTAACTTTATTTTATGGGTTTTCTTTTAGATAAAGTGGATTTGGATTTTAGTGTCATAAAAACATATTCATATCAGCAGTGACTGACTGTGACCTTATCTTTGTATCTCTTATTCTTTCTTATAAAATCACACTGGTAATATTGTGTTGTGTTTTAGGTGGTTCTGATTAACGCCGTGCGGGACGTGGCAAAGGCTCTGGCTGAACTCATCAGCGCCACCAAGTGTGCGGCGGGTAAACCTGCAGACGACCCATCCATGTACCAGCTGAAGAGTGCAGCCAAGGTGAGCGCTTCAGGAACAAGGATACCGTATGTTCTGGACTATAGAGCGCACCTGTATATAAGCCGCATCCACTCTATTTAAAAAAATTTTTTAAGTATATACAAGCCGCAACCAGACTATAAGCCACTGATATCCATGTTGAAAAATGAGATATTTACTGCATATACAGAATGATTTTATACTGTAAATGTACATTTATGTATCTGAACAGATTCTTTCCGAACAGTGCCTTTTAACACGGCAGCAACTGTGCTGATTAAAATGGGTCAAAAACAGAAAAGAACCGGTAATTGATTATCTTCATTTCTCCTGTGCAGTGAAACCACAAGTCACTTTAATCATCTTCGCTGAAACCATTGACCAAAGCTTACATGCAGCAGCACGGTAGAGGTCTGCGCAGGACAGAATTTTCAGCCCCGCTCCTGCATTCTTCAGTACCGCTCCCCCCCGGTCCCACGTCGTGCAGTCGCGCTCCCCCCCACGCCCGCAATAAGCTTTCAGAATATGTCCCACGCCGCACTGTTTTGTGTTGGGTCCCGCGGGTGCAGGGCTCTACAGCGGTTTCCTTCCTGGAGGAAGATCGATGCCTTCAACTTAAAACTTGCATCATACAAACTCCTTCGTGTGCTTTTCATGATGAAGGGGCGAGGATTTGAAAATAATTACCAGTTACTAATTTGTCGTGCGTGTTACATCTGCTAAATAAAAAGTAGTGTATTCTTCTTTGCCTTAATTTTCCATCTTGTTTTTGAAATTCCAGTTAGAACACCCCTAGCGGTGGAAGAAAAATCCACAGAATAGCCTCACCTTTGTAAAAGCCACAGGGTTCAAAGCCTGGGAAAAAAGTAGCGGCTTATAATCCAGAAAATACAGTACTTTATATTTGATGTTAGGTGTTTGTTTATGGTTTATTAATATGACCAATTCTATTTTTGGACCATAAAACTAAGTTTAAAATGTACCTGCAAATAGCAAGTTCCTTTTGGCTCCTGTCATTATTGATAACACACAGATCAGTGATGGTTCTGTAAAAGGACAAGGCTGTATGTAACTCTGTGTGCTCTGGTGCAGGTGATGGTGACCAATGTGACGTCTCTGCTGAAGACGGTGAAGGCCGTGGAGGATGAAGCCACTCGAGGGACCAGAGCTCTGGAAGCCACCATAGAATGCATCAGACAGGAGCTGACGGTGAGAAGAACTGATAACTTTTAGTCACACTGAGAGTGTTCTACATGTATGTCTATGGTGGAATGTTCAGCCATTGAATGACATAATGCACATATTAGCAAACACCAAGAAAAAAGTTTTAAGACATTAAAACATTTTCAGGAGCATTATGAGCATTCATGGTACAGTTTAGGAGTTTGATTTTCAATAAAAAGGTGAGAGTGACTAACTGAACTGCTGAAAACTGCTGCCTAATGCTAGCTAGCTTGTGACTGTAATTTTATTTGTGAAAGACCCAAATCATCTCAGCTGTCAGCTCTTTCTGGTCAGATTGTGTTAAAATAAAACAAACTACTAACAGAGTAGTACTTTTAAGTTAACATAATCCAAGCCCTAGGGTCTGAAAATGGTCACCCATTCAAGTTAATGATGTCACCTGATCGCTTTGACCAATCAGAGCTAAAGATTAAAAAGTGTTTTTTAAGACAACTGAAGGATTTTGAGCTGAGAAAAAGTTTCTGATCTAAAAATAGGTAAAAATCGCCACAACAATACCCTGTCCAGTTATGTTAATAGAGCCATGGTCACAGCCCCGGAATGTTGATGACATTAGCTGCAAAGTCTCAGTAATAATTGTGTTTTATGAATTTGCAGTATGGTTTTATTCAGATGTTTCAATGATTTTTTTTGTAAATATTCCTCACCAGGTGTTCCAGTCCAAGGACATGCCAGACCAGTCCGCCTCACCTGATGACTTCATCCGTACGATAAAGGGCATCACAGGAGCCACAGCCAAGGCCGTCGCCGCGGGCAACTCATCCCAACAGCACGACGTTATCTCCACTGCCAACCTGAGCCGCAAAGCCATCTCTGACATGCTCACGACCTGCAAGGTGAAGCACACAAACTCACATCAACAGGGATATGGATAGAGATAAGAACAGAGATAAACAGAGTGTAGCAGGTTTATTCACATTCATAACTCTACGACTTTTATTGTCCTTTTATCGAAAGTCTATTTATTTTTTCTTTCATTTGCTGGTTTCAATCCCTGTCCATGAAGGATGAAAATAAACTGCAGAATATTGTAAAAACCTGCTCAAAAATCACAGGACTGAGGGAGCTGTGTTCTCTGTGGGAGGAATAAGTGCTGAGGAAGCGAAGTGTCTCCTGGCTCCGCCCCTCCATCCTCTGGCTCCTGACTTTATCATGATGCCTTCAGGGCGTCAGGTTTATGCTCCGGTACGAAAGACTAACGGGTTCTCTTGTGCCCTCGGCTATTAAATTGCTAAACTCTAAGGGTACAGGTTTTTCAGTGTTTTGTACTGTAATATGTTTATTGTTATATTGTTATATTGAGTTCCACTTGTGGCCTGTAACTGACTGACACACTGTGTGACTTTGTGTGCATAGAACTGCTCTGAGAATGCAGCAAATGAATTGCCCTATGGCAGGCATGTCCAAACTGTGGTCCGGGGGCCAAATGTGGCCCTTAGAGCAATTGTTTTGGCCCTCAGGCTTCCAGGTGAATTGGCCCATACTAACGCAAGTAGTACTTTTTACTGCATGTTTTTGAAATCCACCTTGATCAAACAAATGGAGTGTGTCCTTTTGAGGGTCTAAGCCTGAACAAAGGTCTGGTGGGTCATTTAAACCTGTTATAAATGCACAGATTTGAATTACTCACTGTTTTGACCATCAGTCTATGACCCTCGATCGGCCCTCATGCTCAAGTTTGGACACCCCTGCCCTATGGGATCAATAAAGTTTTCTGAATCTAAATCTAACTTGAATTACTCTAACTTCTACTTAAAAAGGGGGTTTTGTGCAAAAAGATTTTTTTTTGTAATTCCATTATTAGTAGGATGCACATTGATTGTGTTGTGATAGGAATCTGAAGGGGGAGTGACTTTGCATGGGGAGCAAGAGGAGGGGGGAGACAGAGTGTCAAAAACAAAACAGTTTAATGTTTGTTTTTAGCAAATATCACTATAAAGGTAACATGGTGATCTAAATATATCATGTGTGAGCAGCTAAAGGTCCTATATTATGCAAAATTCACAGGCAGCAATAGTGTGACAGTTTGACGGTTCTCTTTTTTTTTTCATTTTCATCGTTTATTTGAGCATACAAGGTTCATAATAAAATACCGAAGCAAAGCAAAAAAAAATTATACAGTAACAAGAAATGCTCAAAAGGAGTGGGCAGAAGCAAGAACTTATGGGAGCCCACCCCCTTTCACAGCTGTTGTCTTCACACCAGGTGACATAATAATATGTAATATAAAATGTTTATGAAAAGTTTTTTTTTTTTTTTTGTTTGTTTGTTTATTTATTGGCATTTGAATACCAACCAAAATTAGACAATGAGCAAGTGTAGTTTGTGTATCATGTGTCTTTTATGCCCCATTTAGAGCATAAGACAGTAATACTTTCAGTTTATATCTTTTCTTGAATTGCATTAATGAAGTGCTATTTTTAATTTCCTCGTCTAGGCCATTCCACAAGTCAACTCCACATCTTGTGATAAACATCATTTTAGTGGTTGTACAGGAACACTGCATTTGAAAATCAGTTTTGCCTCGAAGGTTATATTTCACTTCTCTGTCACTAAACATATGTTGGATTGTGCTTGGTAGCAGGTTATAACGTGCTTTAAACATGATTTGAAGAGTTTTGAATTTGATCAGATCTTCAAGTTTCAGAGTTTGTGATTTCAAAAACAGTGGATTTGTATGAGCCCTGTAATCTGCATTATGTAATAAACGACGCTCTTTTGCATAATAAAGAGTCTGCAGGTTAGTTCTATAAGTATTTCCCATACTTCAAGGCAATATGTGATGTAGGGCATTACTAAGGCACAGTAGACAGTATACAGGGCTTTGTAGTTCAGTAAGTATCTAGATTTACCCAGAATTGAAATACATTTAGCAATCTTAGTTTTGATGTTGGCAATCTGAGGTTTCCAAGAGAGCTTCTGGTCCAGTATCACTCAAGAAAATTGTGTTTGTTTACATGCTCAATGTATTCATTATCTATTTTTATTTTCACGTCAGTGTTAACAGTTTTATTTCCAAATATCATTAGCTTAGTCTTTTTTAAGTTAAGAGACAATTTGTTGATGTTAAACCAGTCCTCAATTTAACCATTTCTGCAGTATATCGACCAGTAGCTGAGGCAATTCTTTCCAGTGCACAAGATAGTAGTATCATCAGAAAATAAAACTAGTTTCAGTTTGTCAGAAAGATTACATAAATCATTTACATACAACAAAAACAGCAGCGGCCCAGTACTGATCCCTGAGGAACACCATGTAATGTACTTTAAATTTGACCTATGGTCACCCATTTGAACAAACTGCTGTCTATCAGAAATGTATGACTTTAACCACTGTAATGAATTACCTCTAAACCATAGTTGGATAGTTTTTGGATCAGGATATCATGGTCAATCGTATCAAAGCCTTCTTAAGGTCGATAAAAATAGCTATAGAGTATTGTTTCCTTTCCAAACTGTTAGTAACTTCTTCTACTAAATCTATAAGAGCAAACGCAGTTGATGAATTTTTTTCTGAAGCCGTACTGGCTTTTGTTCAATAAGTTAAATTTTTCAATGTAATCATTTAATCGGTCAGTAAATAACTTTTCTAGTACTTTAGAAAATTGGGATAGTAATGAGATGGGTCGATAATTCACAAACTGAGATTTGTCTCCGCTTTATGAACTGGTATGACTTTGGCGGTTTTCATCTTAGTAGGAAATGTCCAGTTTGAAAAGACAAAATTACATATAAATTTTAAGGGTACAGCAATATCAACAATAACATTTTTAATTAAAGTCATATGTAGTCCATCGGAGTCTGTAGATTTTTGTTTTTGAAATTTCTAACAACATCAAGAATTTCTTTTTCATCAACTGGTTTAAGAAAAAGGAGTTTGGCTGTTCTGTTATATAGTCAGCAATTCGTCCACAGGCTGTGTTTGATAATGGTATGTTAGCAGCCAGTTCTGCTCCAATATTAACAAAGTAATTGTTAAAGCCATTTACCACATCCTCTCTGTTGTTATTACCTCACCATTATGAGTGTATTGCTCCACAGTACCACATGAATGTGTGTTTTATTAACAGTCTATTTAATACTTGCCAAATGCCTGTAATATTGTTTTTATTGTTTTCAAGCAAAGTATGATAGTACTCTTTCTTACATTTTCGCAAAATTGAAGTTAATTTGTTTCTGTATTTTTTATATTTACTTTCAGATTGTGGAGTACGTCTTTTTATGTAGTTTTTATAAAATAGATTTTTTTTTTTACAAGCATTTATTAACCCTTTCGTCATCCAAGGAGAAGTATTTATTTTTTTCTTAAAATGACAATCTATTTTAGTAACTGGGCAGTGAGCATCAAGCAAGGTTAAAAATATAGAAAGAAATTGGTCGTAAGCTGTGTCAACATTTTCTTCTTTTAATATTGTTTCCCAATTTTGTTTATGTAGACTTTGCTTGAAAGCAGTAATGGATTCATTTGTCATGATTCGCCTATAAATACTGATGGATGCCTCATTTTGCTTATGCTTTATGGGAACAGGCAACATAACAAAAATTGGCAAGTGGTCACTGATATCATTATATAAGATTCCACTCGTCATCCTATTGTCAATCATATTTGTGTATTATATTATCTATTAACGATGTGCTGTATGAAGTAACCCTTGTGGGTTTTGTGATTTTAGGGTACAGCATTAAACTATGCATTATATTCACAAATCTTTCTGTAGGTTTGTGGTTTTTAATTTTAAACAAATCAATATTGAAGTCACCAAGAGACAACAAGATCTTTGTGAGAATTATTTGTAAATAACTGTTCAATGTGCTCTGTAAATAGATCTATATTTGAGCCAGGGGCTCTATAAATACAACTTATTATCATTTTTTTTCTGTTTACAATTTCAATTTCCACTGTGATGCACTCCATGATATTTTCAATTGTAAATGACATTTTGTCTATTACCCAACATTTTAGGTGGTTATGAATGTACAACGCCACACCACCTCCCTTTTGGTGGTTCTATTCATACAGTACATGTTATAGTTATCCAATATGTAATCCGAGTTTGAGTCGTTTACTCAACCATGTTTCAGTAATGCAAAGTATGTCAAATGGAATACTTAATTGTTGAATATAATCTTTTATGGACTGAAAATTTGCCTGCAAGCTTCTGCTGTTTAAATGAATTAAAGACAAAGGTTTTTCATTCTGCCTATTATACATATCAATAATGCTGTTGTCATCATAATAATTACAATTATTAGTGATAGTGTTAAAGAAGTGATTATCTGGGTCTACCTCGTACAAAAAATTATGAGAATTTTCATTTAGATCATTTGTCTGCAACTCAGTAATGATTGTATCTTCATCTTCACTGTCTGATGATAGCAAGTTAGAACAGTTCTGGTCAGTCATTTTATGTTTTATCACTTGTACCTGCTCAATTCGTGGCCCTCTTTAATCCACAGCACCTTTGCTTGTTCCGGGGTTCCATTCAGCTTAATGAAGACACGACAGTTGAATGTCCATGTAGACTGAATTTTGTTTTGCTTCTGTAGTTTAAGATCCCCAAATCAAAGACTTACCCTAAAGTAGCCGTGTTTCCCCAGATGCTTCACAGGAGGGAGATGCTCAGAAATGATTCAACAACAACTCTAATAAATGTAAATATGATTTATTTTACAGATAATAGAGTCAGCCAATTTACAGACAATTTGAGTCTGGATCCCCTTAAAGCCCAATGCAGGAAGACCCAGAATGAAGGGTGAAGGTTACATTTATAGTTCCCTAGGACATCCCACTTTTACATCTGGAATTTCTCCGACAAAGGCTTAAACACAACCCCCAACCATAGAAGATCTAACATGCTTAGTTATCACCAGGTGTCCCCTGTACTTTTACCCTCTTAGGCTCCAGAACAATCGTCTAGAGACCTCAAGCTGTTTCACACAGACCAATCTTACATTTACAACCCAACCATTTGTCCCACCAAATGTCCTTAGGGGGCACACCCTCCTAACCTCTGACCCCTTACTGCTCCAAACCAGTGATCACACAGATAAGGGAACAATCATCAAAAGAAAGGAAAATAAAGTATAATCAGCAGCATACCAGATACCACACTTCCTCAGTATCCTGGCTTCTCTTGCTATATCGGCGTTTTTCTTGGTTAGGTGATCGTTCATATAAACATTGGATCCTTTTAGTTTTCTACCTTGCTTCAGAAGCGCATTTTTACTTTTTCTATTAATGAATCTTATTATCACCGGAGGTTTAGATTGTGTGCCTTTCCGTGGAAGGGGATGGCATGCCTCAATGTCCTTGCTGTCCACTGCGATCCCTTTGTTGCTCAGAAAGGTAATCACCTGCTGCTCGGCCGAATCCAAGTCCGGCTGAGTCGGTTCCCCCTCGGGCACAGCAGCACGAGCATATGACCGGGGCTTGATGTCAAGTCCAGTGATCACCACGTGCTGATACGTGAATATTGCTCTAAATCAGCAATGCGGATTTCGAGGGCAGCAATTTGTTTATCTTTTTCTTCATTTTGTAGTTTTAGCTGCTTTACTTCTTTCATCAGTTCTGTGATCGTTTCCTGTTGCTTTGATATAGTTTTCATTTCATCAGCCATGACATTCAGTGTTTTCCTGATGTCTCCGATCTCCTCCTCAATTTTCAAAGTTGTTTTCGCTCCCATGATGTACGAGAGCGAAGCCGCACCGGTCGAGCCGGAGCTAGTTAGCGTCCAGCTAACCGCTAAGTTTGTCTGCTTATTCGGGACAAACTGGGTTTGTCTCAGAGACAGACAGATCCCGTGTTAATTCGGCGGATCGGAGCATGCACTGCAGGTTCTGATCTGCTTGTGTTTCTTACTGTAGTTTTGTCTCATGTTGTTTCCCACAGAGAGCAGCACATCACCCTGAAGTGTCCGAGGACGTGAGAGCCAAGGCCCTGCAGTACGGCTCTGAGTGCACCGGCGGGTACATCACTCTCCTGGAACAAGTCCTGCAGGTTTGACATCTTGTTCATGAAAACAGAGACAGAGACATCTCCACAGCACAGGTCTGTGAGGTGTGTTTTTATGTGTTTTTGTGTATTTTTGTCCCAGGTGCTGCAGAGGCCCAGTGCAGAGCAGAAGCAGCAACTGTTAGTGAACTCAGAGCAGATCGCGGCCTGTGTGACTGAGCTGCTCCAGGCCGCAGAGAACATGAGGGGTGAGGAACCTCGAATAACATGAGACTCTACCAAAGAACACCAGCTTACAACCACTCTTCTCTAAAACCACTTTTTTTTCTTATTCTGATATTAGACTTACATAAGTTTTGAAGGGGTGATGAGAGAATGGCTTCTGTTCTTCTTGTATTGGAGGGCAAATATGTGGGAGTGTGTGTGTGTGTGTGTGAGAAGGTAAGTGCTAAAACAGAAGAGATGTAAGAGGGTAAGGGCGGGACGGAAATCAAAATAAAAAAAATAAGAAAAAGGTTTGTTTAGACAAGGAATTTTATTAATTAATGCCTTTGAAGATACCAAAAGTATCAGTGAATTCTCCGTTCACTATACACTATAAACTAAGCTCCTATTGTGGCAGAAGTGAGGCTGTTCTATCTGCACCATCAGCCCCTTCCACCATCACCAATACTCACATCACATTCATACTAGGACTATGGGTGATACCTTGTATAGGCATCCTCCTCCACTCTGCACAAATTGGACTCAGTGTATCATGCATCACTGAGGTTTATCACCAATGCCAAGTTTCTCACTCACCACTGCATTCTTTATGGTTTAGTCAGGTTAACATCACTAACAGTTCACAGAAAACAGCATCGGTTAATATTTATTTACCAAACCTTCTCGATTCCCTTAGTAACCTCTTTAATCTGAGCTCAGGGAGTTACCGGCTTCCCGTCTCCTCACAGTTCCTCTTCACTGTCCCTCTGTGCCTCTCTGGAGCTGCAAAATCTGGAGCTGCCTTTTCCTACAGCTGCATGGTCTTGGAATCATTTACCCAAAGATCTTAAATTGGAATCTATGGTGTCACTTGATAACTTCTAGAAAATTGTGAGAAAAGAGGGGAGTGATTGAGACGTGTGTGTTTTTCTTGAGAGATGCAAATGCTTTTATAATGTGATTTTTCTGTTTTGTATTGATTGTGCTGCTGTTGCCTTGACTACGATTCTGTATCTCAATGGGACCTCCTGGTTAAATATGTAAAAAAATAGGCAAAACGTCTTTCCTAAGGCCACAACAACTGTTTTTTGCCACCGGCGCCCCACTGTGGCACCTGTTGTTCTCAGAGGTCTCCTATCCAAGTACTAACCAGGCCCAGCTGATGAAAAGCCATTTTTGCAAGTGTTAGTCAATATGATAACTCCTTTCTTTTAGTTTTTATTTAGTTTTAGTTAAAATATGACCTTGATAAAACTATGATGATTAAGTTTTGCTGAAGAAATTAACAATGTCTCCAACAAGACCCTCCAACATAAGCCAACATGCTATTTATTTAACCTTTTTTCTAAACTCGCTATACAGCCTGTTCTCTGCATGTTGTCAGAGACTCACTCACATTCTCCTCTCGCAGGTACAGAGTGTGTGGACGCAGAGGAGACCACAGTGATCGCAGAGACTGAGCTTTTGGGAGCAGCCGCATCGATAGAAGCCGCCGCCAAGAAACTGGAGCAGCTCAAACCAAGAGAAAAACCCAAGGTACAAAACACAACACAACACACAAACCTACAGTCTACACAACACCATGCACCAGTAATGCAAGAGTCAAGGATCCTGTGTACATCATGGTGCATTTAAACATTTAAATTTTTGCACACGTTTTTTTCAATGTGTTTAACTATAAATAGCAAATTCACTAACCTAACCTAAATCTTTGCCATCTTTGAGGGTATTTATGTCTTTTTTTAATCAGAGTTTTCTCAAATTTGCAATGGAATTAATTGGTAATTGCCATGACTACTGGAAGGAAAAGCTTTGTGTCTAAATTTTCTTGAAATTGACTTATTCTGTGTCTGTGTGTGATATTCTGTGTCTTTGGAGAACAGACCTGATATGTGTGCCTAAAACATCTGTGACTAAAGGTCCTATATTACACAATGAGCTTTAAGCCGTGTTAGAATGTTGTTACCTCCTCGAAAACATACCCGGAGTTGTGTTTTGTTGCGTTTTATTCACATGTTTGAGTTTATTATTCTGTCTACATCTCCAAAGCTGAAAATGCTCTGTTCCACCTCTGTTCCCGGGTGGGAATACAATGTAGATTCTGTGTTCTATTCTCAGACTGGGCAGGTTTTTTTGTGTAGTAATGCATGTTTCCCTCATGTCTTCTGGGTCCCAACCTGTCAGACAGCAAAGAGCTTTTAAAAGAGATTCTGGCTCTCAATGGTATTTTCTTGGCTAAATAAAGCTCAAATAAATCATTATAATTGATCACTGAAAGGTCCTATATTATGCTTGGAGGTGTGTTTTGTTTCATTCACACATTTTTCTGTAACCCTATTATTAATCTGTCTAAAGCTCTAAATCTGTGTGATGTCATGAAGCGGTAGTTTTCAAGTTAACAGCTACTTATTTTTACCTTTTGTTCAGTAGAGATCGGCAATTCCAAGGCTAAAATTATCCAAATGATTCTAGTGAAGTGTGTGGAGTTTAAAAACAAAGTGGAGCAGGAAGTGTTTTGTTTCTCACAGTACAATGGGTGACAGTATGTACGCAAAAAGTTTGAACGTGCCGGCACAGACCCGCTATCGTGAAAAATAAGTCTAAATAGTCGGTTATGACCCTTACGATGTGGAGAAGTTGGATTTTTCATACAATTTGATGGTGGCGATGGAGATAATAAATGATCTGGTGCTCCAGATCTCGTATTACACTGAACCAAATGAAAGCCTGTAAAAGCCTGAAAAGGTTTTTAAACATTATTAGATTATAAAAAAATTATTTAGAATTAAAATCAGCCGCTGCCCTAGGATAACCTAAAATAAGGTTATAAAACACCAAATTACAGCAGTAAGATAAAATTAGCACCACATAAAGCTTTTGGCATGACAAGTTCGGACCTATAATGCAGTAGTTTACCTGTCACTTACAATGCTTGTCTTTCTAGATAATTGTCAAAAAAAAAAAACCTTTGAGAATATTAATTAATAAATTACACAATCCTTACCTGTTACAAAGTGGTCGCTGCAAACTCTAGCAAACTGTTTTTAGTCGGAGATTGTCGATCCACATTTGTCGTCTTTTTTATGTACATTTTTTGAAACTCCCTTGGGACACACCACTTTCAGTACATGAATAAAAATGTTTGTCTTTCTCCTGATTAGAGCGATTGCAGCAACCATAGACTACACAGAATTTAGGCATTTTGGTGCTGAGTCAACTAAGGTAAATGGGGTTCTGTGTGTCTGTCTTTACTTCCTGACCCCCATCTGCTTTTAGAACTTGACTCAAATATGCAGCTTTGTGTGTGAAACGTGTGAATGAAACAAAACACAACTCCAGGTCTGTTTGCGATGAGGAAACAACATTAGAACAGATCAGAAAATAGTGTAATATGGGCCCTTTAAAGGTGCATTCTGCAACTTTTCGGGTGGAAGGTCTGTCGCCTGCATGTTTTCATGGATTAAACCTATTTATGCCAAGGGAAGACAACTATAGGCTACGTCACAGCTCAGATCTATGGAGAGGCAACCTTACTCACAGCGAGAATCATTGTATTTTTGAGCAATAGAAATGTATTCGTAATGAACAAATGCTCTATAGTGTTTCATGTCATATCGTGGAACATTCCAGGCAATGCAATGATATCTCCATGGAGACAAGCAGGTGACGGACCCTCCACCAGAAAAATTGCGTGATGCACCTTTAAATAACTGATCTACTAATGAAACAAAAGCAGATTACAGTGTGTTTGTCAGTGGACTCATGCTGAATGGAATACTTTGAGTTTTGTAGTTGTAGTTTTATATGCACACTGTCTTTTATTTCTTTATCTTTATCAAAGCTTCATCTTCTGTCTCTCTCCTTGTCCTCTTTGCTCCTCCCTGTCTCTCCTCCTGAAGGAAAGGGTCTGTCTCACCCCCGCATGTCCCCACCGACCGTCTCCCTTTCCAAAGCGTTGTAGACATGGAAGCCTTCTGTGCAGGGCTCTGTCTGATATGTTTGATATATTAGGTTGTTATTCAGTCCAACTATATATCAAACATATTCCTACAGTGTCCCGCCCTGTCTCCAGCCTCGTGTTCCTCTGTACTGTGCAGTCCCATGTTGTGGGATAGTCTTAGCTGTAGCCAGGGACGTACACAGGGAAGGGGCAAAGGGGTCTGTTGTTCGGGGCCTCAATGTTTAAAGGGCCCAGAATTTGACCCTCTTCCTGTTAATTGATTTAGTTAGGCTTTTCATTTCTGTCAGTGGGCCTGGCTGTAGCACGGGCTCAGGTGGTGGTTTTATTGATACTGCAGCTGAAGTCATCAACATGTGTGGCACTAACTGTAGGCTCTGCTGTGTCTGAGCTTTTGTTAGACTTAAATTTGAGCTTTATTTTAAAGGCGGTTTAGGGCCTGTTACCTGCTTATTCTATGGATGTCATTGTTCTTCCTGAAATGTTCCACAGTATGACATTAAACAACTTTACATGTATTAAATTACAGGTGGTTTTACAGCTCAAAAATACCTAGAAAAACAGGCACAGGTTGCTAAACTGTAACTTGGCCTGTTGAAGATAGAAAGGTTGAATACCCTACTGTGAAACATTCCAGGAAAGCATTGACAGACCCTTCACTAGAAAAGTTACACAATGTAGCTTTATAAAAGGTAGAGGTAAATGCACATCACTGGTGCAAGGTTGCTACAGTGAACACAGAAAGTGAGACAAAGCCTCCTCCTTTGGATCAGTGGATCTTCATCAGGTCATGGTTCTCTCTGTGTGCCACTCCCATGGAAACCTTTTGCCCACTGATTCCAATCCAAAAGTGCACCATAGGAGATGTCCTCACAACACAATATATAACACAGAGTGCGTTTACATGCACCTGGATGTCCCGTTTTTTGAGTATCCTGGTTATGTGAGTGTCCATGTAGACGCAGTATCCTGGTTTCAGTAACCTGGATATGCCAGTGTTCCAGTTATGTGAAACCAGGAGACTCTCACTGTTTTTTTCAGAGAGTATCCAGGATACTGTGACCTGTAGATGCAATATCCTGATTTCTCAAAACTGGAGCTGTACTGAGCATGTGTGAACTCAAGTAACAGAAACAGTAGAAGCAGTTACTTTCCCAAAACGACTCAAACTCCTACCAGGACTTTTTAATTAATACTATTTTATACTTGTATGTGTGCCTGGAATGTTCCTCAGTATGACATTAAACAACTCTACTTTACATTTATTGAATTACAGGTGGCTTTATAGCTCAAAAATCCCTAGAAAAACATGTATTCTGACTGTGAGTGGGGTCGCCTCTCTACAGACTTGACCTGTAACTTGGTCTGGTTTGTTCTCCATGATAATAAAAAGGTTTAAAACCATACTGTGAAACATTGCAGGAAAGCAGTTGCCAGATCCTCTACCAGAAAAGGTACACAATGCAACTTTAACACAAATTGATGGAAGTCAGAATTACAACAGATGAGGTGATTTGTGCTGTAAAAAATTCAAATTAGTCACAGGCCAGCTCGCAGTAGCCAACGGTTTTTCAGTTAGTCACTCGCACCTTTTTGTTGAACATCTTTAGTTAAATTTACAGTAGACAAACTTGATTGATCCACGAGGGAAATGACTTGGACACAGTGGCTCTCACATCACAATATATTATAATAAAACGAAAAACTATAAATGGTAATAATACATTGAAAACAAGTAGCAAAAATAGCAAGAGACTAGTGTCAAATAAGGCATAATTATATAAATGTGTATGTACAAGTAAAGTTAAACAATAGAAATCAAGAAATCAAGCAGCTAAGCAGGAATATAAAAGTTTGTGTTGATCACAGGCTCCTGAAAATGTGCTGTTTAAATCCATTTTGTATTTTCTCTTGAGTTTTCAGACCATCTTTTTTGGCTGCGTTTGCTAATGTGCGCACTGTGTAATCATTGGTGAACATTCTGCCATACACATACATGTAGAACACCCCCAGCGTGATGACATTGCAAAGTATCAGTAACCAGAGGGTTGATGGTCTCATTCCAGCTCTGACATAGTGTAACGAATATGGTTGTTGTGTCCTTGGGCCACACATATAAGCCTATTTATGGTTTAGGTGTAACTGCACTGCAAATTTCTCTGATCTGGCCAAGGTTTTAAAAGTTATATCAGGTTATTCATCTTGTTTTCAGATTTATTATCTACTCATTAGTTCTGAGACTGCTTCATTCTAGCCTAGAGGTACTTTATTTTAAGAGAACTTGTCAAGTAAAATGATCTTGCGGCATGGACAGATCATTTCACTACTTTTACGTCATTTTCTGATAGATTTAAGTGTTTATATCTGATATTTTGGCCAAGCTTTTTTACTGTGTGTGATTTAGAGTGAGCCCCAACGCTGCTGTGGCTACAGAGGGAGCTTACCTCAACTCTGAGGAGTGAATAATGAATGCAAAGTAAAGCAACACTTCATGTTTAAGTAAAGACTTTATAAATTTAGAACTCAGATATGGTCTCGAGAATAGGTGTGGAAACATTTAAAGAGTTCAGAAGGCTTATAATTCACTCTTTGTCTAGCAGTGTTTTCAAAAGCTGTAGCTATTTTAGTGCAATAAAAATATTATTCCATCACTTCTTAAGCAAATTCCTCCATTAATGTTATTAATGTCATGTGTATAAGATGTGCCCCATTTTCAAAACTGAAAGATCTGTTTTTGCAAAGTAACTTTTCAATTTAAAAGCACAAACTTCATCCAGCTCACCTTATTGATGACACTTCCAGTTAAACGTTTGGACACACCTTCTCATCCAATGTTTTCTGTATGTTTACTACATTCTTCATTTTTATATACACACAGAAGACATCAAATATATGAAGCAAGATATATGGAATTATGTAGCAAAGAAAAAAAGGGAAATAATATACACTCGACCAATGATGTTTATGTCGAGAGTGGGACTTGAACACATTCAAAACACTTTCAGACCGCCTCTGAATGTGTGTTTTCCCAAAGGCACCATAATAGTGTGCTATACGAATGTAAATGATGGCGAAAGTTATCATGCTGCAAAAATGTGTCACTGTTTTTTAAGGGATGTAACAATAACGGATATATTGTGGTATCTTATCGTCAAAGGTTTCACAATAATATCGTGGACCATCACAATATATCGAATCACAAGTCTCTTTGCTTAAATGAATAGTTATGATGCAGAAAGAGCTAAAAAACAGAGGGAACTACATAGACCATGATCCTTTGCTCCGTTTCAGTGCAGACGACATGGAGAAATAACTGTTCTAAGCACTGAAATCTTCATTCATTTCTTCACCCTTGTGAAGGCATTTTTAGAAGAAAAAGTAGCAGATTCACAATTTTTTGAGCCTCCACAAAATATTGCTGGTACCGTGAGATGTATATGGTGAAAATATCATACAGAGAGACTTGGATATCTTTCCATCCCTAATGACAATAAATGTATCAAATGACTGGTCAAAGCATTTTAGAATGTCAGTCTTGTTATGTAGAATATTGTAATATCGTGAGCCTCCCCACCATATCGTGAACTTTCCCATGATATCGCAGTAAATATTGTACCGTGATGTTCATACCATGATGATATTGTTTTGTGAGACGTGGATATCGTTACACCCCGACTGTGCTTCTATCTTGACAGTCACCAAGCTATGCAAATATTTTTGGAAGAATTCAGTGAGAAAAATAAATGATGCTACTTTAGTCATTATCATACTCTGAATCAAGGCGGCACGGTGGCTGAGTGGCAACACTCAGGCCTCACAGCAAGAAGGTTGCGGGTTCGATCCCCGGGTCGCCCGGGCCTTTCTGTGTGGAGTTTGCATGTTCCTCCCCGTGTCTGGATGGGTTTCCTCCGGGTACTCCGGTTTCCCCCATCAACCCAAAACATGCCCGCACCCCTATAAACTAACATCAAGGACCATGTTGTCCACCCTCCTGTGGGCTCACCACCTGCAGAGGGGTTCATAGGGGGGGTCAGGTGCTATGAGTATTGGGCAGCACGCTGCCCCCGCGACCCAGCAGGATTAAGCGGGAGAAGATGGATGGATGGATGGATGAATCATGTGTCTATAATGCTCATATCATGCAGAATGTTCCATCTAATCTTATCAGGGTGGAATATTTGTAACATGAATCATGGTTTGTTCCAGAGGGTTAAAGTGTTCTGCTCTAAACATTGCAAAAGAATGGATCTCTTGGATTCACATTAAACAGGATTCTTTGTGCCAAATAAGAGATGAATTAGAGAGAAAAAATTGTTTCGACAGAGCAAAGAGTGGCTACATTGAGGATTTGGTTGTAAATATATTTTTTAAAATTAAGATTATAAAATATGATAGATTTTTCTACATAATTCCATACTCCTTATGTCTTATATTTGATGTCTTCTGTATGTATATCAAATGTAGAAAGTAGTAAATGTATAGAAAAAAACATGGAATGAGAGGGTGTGTCTAAACTTTTGACAGTGTAAATGTCATGTGAGCAAATAATTTTGTGTATGGTATTAAACCTTTCTATCTTCATGGAGACCAAACTAGACCGAGTTACAGGTCAGATCTGTGGAGAGGCGACTCCGCTCACAGTCAGAATGCCTGTTTTTCTAGGTATTTTTGAGCTATAAAACCACCTGTAATTGAATAAATACAAAGTAGAGCAGTTTAATGTCAAACTGAGGAACATTCCAGGCAGAGCAATGGCATATCCATAGAAACAAGCAGGTGACGGACCTCCTACCGAAAAGTTACATAGTGCACCTTCAAGGATATCCTGTTTGTCTCCCTTTAAAGACTTGAATCTCTCACTGGAACCATCTGCTCTTCCACAGCAGGCAGATGACACCCTGAACTTTGAAGAACAGATCTTAGAAGCTGCAAAGTCCATCGCAGCGGCAACCAGCGCTTTAGTGAAGTCTGCCTCAGCCGCTCAGAGGGAGCTGGTGATGCAAGGACAGGTCAGTGCACCCAAACTACCGGCTTCTGTTCCATTTAAAGTGATTGTGTCCACGAGAACAAGGCAGAACGAGATATGGTAAGATTTGCAATAAATAAAATCCAGATCACATTTTTGGTCTTCTTTCTATTTATTCCATTTAACACTTTTGTTATCATTATAGCTCAGTATTCAGTGTTTTGAAACTACAGCTTTCAAGGAGGTGTAACTCACTCGCATTTAACTTTTTTGTCCAATCCAAATGGAACACGTGGAAAGAAAGAGATCGTTTTTTTCTTGTGTTCACAATCTTGTGGCAATTTTGTCTCACGAGATAAGCATTTTGTTCATGTTCATGTGTTTTTATTTGGCCAGTGTTTAAGTCATTACAGTCTACATACATTATATTCAGTTTGAAGTCCATAAAATAAAACCTATTCAGTCTGTAGAACAATCAAATCAAACACTAAGTAAGTCACTGACCAGACGTAGGCAGAAGCTAAAGCTTATTGTGCCAACCCTTATCTCCAACTACAGTATGTAAATGAACATTCATCTACAAAATGAATACGACATTAATACATTTTACTACATCGTAATAAAAAAAACAACAATTGTTCTGATTATAACAAAATTCTCTT
The DNA here is from genome assembly GCA_034769755.1 of Odontamblyopus lacepedii. Taxonomy (NCBI): domain Eukaryota; kingdom Metazoa; phylum Chordata; class Actinopteri; order Gobiiformes; family Gobiidae; genus Odontamblyopus; species Odontamblyopus lacepedii. The sequence continues at coordinate 19,471,106 of CM068348.1, forward strand.
TACTGTCGTTATTCTTTCAAATATTTTTCCATTACCATTCTCTTAAGTTATTTTGAAAAAGAGAAGTCACTTGTTTTATCTCATTGCTGCAACTGTTCCATAATTGAACTCCTTTGTTTGATAGAGTGTTTCCTCAGTAGTTCTTACATGTGGCCTGTTGAACATATATGTGCACCTTAGATTATATTTACTGTCTCTCTGAGTGAACATTACCTGTGAAGAAAGAGGAATTTCATTATGTTTGTGTCTAATGGCTTTTTTTGCAATAAAGGGACTGGATTAGTTCTATATTATATTTTATAAGTGTTTCCCCAAATTTCAAGGCCATACCTTAGGTAAGGTGTGAAGAGAGAACAATATATTAGATGCAATGTACTTTTATATAAAATTCCAGTCATTTTAGACACTTTCTTCTGTCCATAATTTTGCAATCTATAATCCCTCTTAGAAATTTGATATAATTTACCCTTCATATTTCATGTTCATTCATTTTAATGTTGATATCATTCTCTGTTATCTTATTACTACATACCATACATTTTGTTTTCTCAAGATTCAATGATAATTTATTCAAATCAAACCAGTGTATGTATGCATTTGTAAATATAACTTTGTGTGGATATTGTTTTAGGTGGGATGCAACCAAGCGAATGCAGCAGAAGATGGCCAGTGGTCGCAGGGGCTCATATCAGCTGTAATATAACACAACGCTGAGTAAAATTGGTCAAGTTTGTTTTATTTTTCTGCCTAATCATTTTTAAACGTGCTTTAATTTACAGGCACGAATGGTCGCAGCTGCTACCAGTAATCTTTGTGAATCAGCGAATGCGTCAGTGCAGGGCCACGCCAGTGAAGAAAAACTCATCTGCTCCGCCAAACAAGTGGCTGCTTCTACGGCTCAGCTCCTCGTGGCGTGTAAGGTGAAAGCAGACCAAGAATCTGAAGCTGTCAAAAGACTCCAGGTACGAAAAAAACAAGAGAAAGGTCTGTGTTTGAGACGTGTGTTGGGTTGTTATCCTGACAAATGCCTGTGTCTGTGAAGGCTGCTGGAAATGCGGTGAAAAGAGCTTCAGACAGCCTGGTGAAGGCTGCTCAGAAAGCTGCGTTTGACAAAAGTGAAAATGACAGTGTGGTAGTGAAGACCAAGTTTGTAGGAGGCATCGCTCAGGTAAGAAAACATCAAGTGCATTTCATTTTATCACAAGAGAAGTACGTGTTATTCTTTAGTCCAAAACATTTGAATAAATATTGATTATGATTATTTGAAACTATGATTATTTCAAAACCATATTACACTATTTTCTGATCTACGTTCTTCCTCATCACAAACATGCCTAGAGTTGTGTTTTGCTTCATTCACATGTTTAACACACAAACCCTGCAGATTTAGGCTGGGTTCCTCTCTCATGTATGTGTATGTCTGTCATGTGGTACAGAAAGTGCTCCTTCGTGTTTTTAAACTCTATACACCTTTACTAGAATCATTTGGATAATTACAGAATTCATGCATCATGCAGGTGACGTGCCGCTTCCAGAAAGTTAAATACTGCACCTATAAATTAGGGATGCACCGTTCCGAAACTGGTATCATATATCGGAACAATATCAGCTTCCAAATATCGGTTTACCAGATATCCTGGCTGGGCACAAATATTAATTCAATTAGTCTAGTTACTGGTCGTACACTGCGAAAAAGCTTAAGATATAAACACTTAAATCTATCAGAAAATTACTTAAAAGTAGTGAAATGATCTTGCTGCATGGACAGATCATTTTACTTGACAAGTTCTCTTAAAATAAACCATCTCTAGACTAGAATGAAGCAATCTCAGAACTAGTAAGTAGATAATAATCGGAAAACAAAATTAATGTTTAAATAAGTTTGATATAAATTTAAAAATTTGGCCAGATCAGAGAAATTTGCATAATGTTCTGTGTGTACTTGTGTGATAAATAACAGCTACATAACACATTTGAATCAGTTTTGTTATATTTGTCTTGTTTTAAGGAAATAAATGCTATTTTCAGTCTCTGCACTGGTATTGGTTGATATCAGACATCAGCAGATAGTATCAGAATCAGTATTAGAACTGAAAAAGGTGGATCAGTGCATTCCTACTTTTAACAGTAAGAGGGGGAACAAATTGACATGTTTAATAAGCAGCTCATTTTATCTCCTCAGATCATTGCAGCTCAGGAGGAGATGTTGAGGAAAGAGCGTGAGCTGGAGGAGGCCCGGAAGAAGCTGGCCCAGATCCGGCAGCAGCAGTACAAGTTCCTGCCCAGCGAGCTCCGGGAGGACCAGGGCTGAAGGACCCCCGAGGACTGCCGCTGGAGAAGACTGTACATTAGCCATAAGGAGACAGCTCTGTAGAGCAGCGTCCGTGCAGTGTGGACATAACAGACATGAGATGAATGCAAAAGTCAGCTACTGTGAGGACTGAATGTTTAGAAGAAAATAGAGGTTATGCAGATGACATCACGGCCTTTGGAGCTTTAGAACTTTAGTACGTGAGTGTCAATGATGAGTAATGAGCTAAAAACGCACGTAAAATGGGAAAGAGCTGCTACAGTTTAATCAAATATAAAAATATACAACTCTGCTAAATATTTAGTTTGTACCTGGCATCTAAAACAAGAAAATCAAGTAATCAGTAACAGAAAACAGTCAACTTTTAGCTAAACAATGCAAACTACATGCACACTGATACAGACTTTGGGTTCACACCATAGACTGTATAAAGAAGCGGACTTCAGTTAGCGTGACGTCACCATAGTGTTCGGCTCCAGTCAAATGAAGCTCATTGAGGCTAGCGGTTATAGGAGCGAATTTGGAGATGAGTTCCGTAATTGGAATTCCAATTGCGAGTATCAGAGTGACCAAAGAGCCGATCGAGAGAGCAAAACTATTGAATGTAATGTCCCATCACGCCCGATGGCACCTGATTTGTCTGTTATGAAAGTTTGTGTCTTGATTTATGGACAAAATTGCAAAATAAAAACCCCAGGATCACGTAGAGCAGGTTACTATGAACATTTTAAGACCAAAATGACAAGGCTCAGCGGCAGTTATAGAGAAAGGGGTTAGAGTTTTTAATCCAAAGTGAATCAGAAGCCAGAGTCGATGGAGCTGGAAGCGCGCCAGTGTTCACTTCCTATTTGACACGCATTTATACAGTCTATGGATCACACACAGTTAAACTGAACCTTTTTCTCCTGTTTCTGAGTCTGTGTGCTGAGGAAATAATTACCGTGGGCCAAAAACAACAGCTCCACAAACAAAAATGAGGAAACAATAAGTAAATATACACATTTTGTCTGTAAAAAGTGCGTTGTGTAACTTTTATGATGGCGAGTTCATCAAATGCTTGTCTCCATGGAGATATTATGGCTTTGTCTGGAATGTTTCACAGTATGGAGACCAAACCAGACCAAGTTACAGGTCAGATCTGTGGAGAGGCGACCCCGCTCACAGTCAGAATGCCTGTTTTTCTAGGTATTTTGAGCTGTAAAAACAACCTCTAATTGAATAAATGTAAGGTAGAGCTGTTAAATGTCATACTGTCGAACATTCCAGGCTCAGAAATGACATAGAAATGATGGACCTTCCACCAGAAAAGTGACACAATACACCTTTTATCTGCCTGTAGTTCTGCCTCAGTGCCCTCAGTCGGAATATTGAGTCATTTTTCTCATAAAACATGTCAGTGCATAACCTCTATAGAAACAAACAGAGATGTAAACAGCAGGATGCATATACAGTAAGGCTTGCATGTAATATATCTATACATATCAAAGCAGCTACTAACCAATAAGAAGTGCTTTTAAACGGCGGGACAGGAGAGTGTATAGGAAATCTGAATATAGTCACTTATTTGTTGCATAATTATAATGTAACTGACTTTTAAATACACATAGCCCACCACTTTACTTGTAATTATGGAATACTCTCTATACTAGCAGTATTATAACTCCCACAAACCACCACTGCAAAGCTCCTATAAGATAGATCACTAGAAAGAAAGTGAACGATCAGTGATTCAGTTGTAAGAGTAGTCGAAATCCACTGTAGTATAGTTGTGTACGTTGAAACAGAAAGGCACTGAGAATGAAATGTGAATTTGATGGTGCAATATTGTTATATAAGTGTTTTAGTTCATATAAGCTTTAGGTCAAACAGTGAGTAAATAAAACGGAGAATTTCTTTAAAGACAGAGCCCGTCTTTCAGGCCTGTCCACGCATTCTCCAAGTTTGTATGAAGTATAAATAGGTCCATAGGTGTTTTAAAGTTGATACTTTGCTCTGGGGGTGTTCTGTATTGTGGATATGGTGTTTACATGTGTGCTGAGAAACCAGGATACTCATGTTCCTGTGTACATGAGGGATCAGAGTATCCTGGATATTTAGACTGGTTGCTATAGTAACTATGGTACAGATACGGCAAGGAGCTAAACATGCAGCAACTTTGCTAACTTAAGGTTTCTAACAATAGCAAAGAAAACATGCATTCAAGTAAGAACGAGACTGTGGAGCTCTGTCAGCTTCAGTAAAACTCATTTTTAACAGTTGAAATACAACAGTGTTACACCGCAAAAAAGCTTGGCAAAAAATACTTAAATGTATCAGAAAATGGCTTAAACATAGTGAAATTATCTGACCATAAAGATCATTTTACTTGACAAGTTATCTTAAAATAAACTACCTCTAGACTAGAATGAAGCCATCTCTGGTCTAGTAAGTAGTTAAAACATCTGAAAACAAGATGAACAACATGATAGAAGTGTTAAAATCTTGGCCAGATCAGAGAAATTTGCAGTGCACAGAGTCAGTTTAGTTCAAGAGCTGCACAAACCACCACAGAGGTGAGCCTGGGATTAAAATGTAGCTGTATTAAACAGCAAACTCCTTTATTTTGTTTATAGGTATGAAATTATATTACTTAAACACTTAAACCGAACTGGTAGAAGTTTGATTCATTTTGGGAAAGTGCTGCTACTGTTTTTGTTACTTGAGGTCACACATGCTCAGCACAGCTCCAGTTTTGAGAAATCAGGATACTTCATCTAAAGGCCACAGTATCCTGGATACTTTGATAAAAACCCAGTGAGAGTCTCCTGGTTTCTCATCACCGGGACACTGGCATATCCAGGATACTGAAACTAGGATACTGGGTCTGCATGGAAACTCACATAACCAGGATACTCAAAAAACCCGATTAGAAGCGGGACACTGAAGCGCATGTAAACACACTCAAACAAGCTGAAAAAAACAGTTGGTTTATAACTGTGATTTTATGTGAGAGAGTTGTTTAACAGCACGAATCATCTCACCTGTTATAGTTCCAGCTTAGTCAGCTCTTTCTGGTCAGATTGTGTAAAACAAAGCTCACCTTTAAGTCTAAACAAAGCCTCAGACAGAGCAGGGCCTCCAGTTAGCATTACACCCCCAGAGAATGTTGAGGATTTCAGCTGCAGAGTATCAACGCACACCGCTTAGCGCACCGTGCACAGCCTGTATACGAGTTGTGTTGTCTTTGGTAGCCATATTAGTTGTATGTAAATAGGCTGGTGTTTCCACAATCTTGGGCACTGAAGGAGGCTTCCACTACGATCACTCGAATGCCCTTTACGAAGCGGAGGCCAGCGTGAAAAACCCAGAGGTACATTATAATCTTACATTTGAGTGTCGAGGCTCCGTCTATAGTGCCTTACCTGAGCCTGCACTGAGAGCCACAGTCAGAGTCCAAATCGAAAACAAAAAACCTTCAAGGAAAAATTATAGCGTAGAACTATTTTGCTCTGTTTAAAATTCCTCTTTTGTAGAAATGTGAGTTGAGAAGTGACCACAACAGCAAACATACACTGCAATAAAGGAATATCTAGATAAGTTAGATGAATAAAGGGCCCATATTATGCGATTTTCTGTTTCTAATGTTGTTATCTCATCACAGACATACCTGGAGTTGTGATTCGTTTCACACACAAACCCTGCATATTTAGGCATTAACTGTTCCTCTATCAAACAGAAAACACTGTATTCCACTTTGTGAGGTTATGTGGTAATACAGGAGGTGCTCCACTGTGTTTTTAAATGCCATATACCTTGACAACAATCATTTGGATCATTTAAGACCTAAAATAATGAGAACTTCACACATCAATTGCTTGAAGCGGGTGCGTTGGAGGAAAAGGAGCAGCCCCAGAACATAGAGAAAAAATCCCACACACCGTCTTACTTGCAAATTGTGAGATTTATTAGGACCTACTGCAACGTTTCGGCACTAGGCCTTCATCAGGCAAAAATGTTTGTTGCAAGTAAGACGGTGTGCGGCATTTTTTTCTCGATGATTTAAGACCTGCCAATCTCTACTGAACTAAAGGTAAAAGGAGCTGTTTACTTCCAAACTACCGCTTCATGACATCACAAAGAGATTTGGAGATGTAGACCAGGGCTCTCCAACCTTTTACAAAACAAAAATGCCAGACAGCTACTCATTTTAGCAGACACAAGAAACGGAGACGATTATAAGAAAGTGGGAGAGTCTTTGGGTAGTTAGATGCTTGTAAAACTAAACCACTGTCCATTTATTAGTGCAGGGGTCATCAAACTAAGGCCAACCCATCTGCCCACCACCACTTGAGCCGGCCCTGTGAACCAATCCTCAAAAGTTATACTTTTTGGCAAATAATAACATGTCTGCATCTTGTATTTTGTTGATTTTTTTCCAATTAAGAATTATATTTATATTAAGTATTTATCTTTATATTTAAATAATTATATGACATCTTTACATTTGCGCAGAATGTTCGTCACCTGACAAGCTCGAGATCAAACAGTGACAGTCAACGCACTCGAAAATAAATAAATGGTATATCTGTGGTATTTGAAATTAAAACAAAGTGTGAAGTACTTACTACTTTTACAAACCACTAGTAACGATAAACAAATATGTGCAGGAATTCTGTACTGATATAGTGCTGTGGATGTCTGTGCCGGGCTCGTCATTTCTACACAATGAGTCTGCTGGTGCTCATTTTGGTCTGGGTCATACAATTCTGTTATACGGCCCCGAACCCGGCCCCTACCACAGTCAGGAGTGATAATGTGGCCCCCAGTGAAAAAGGTGTGATGACCCCTGTATAAGTGCATAAAGTTGGGCTTCAGAATTCTACATTTGTGATGGTATTAGGCACGTAATTAGACCATTGTGCTCAATAACAAACATTTGGTTAATTCCGAAATCCCTTGGCGAGCTGCCACCCTCCTCCAAGAGAGGGTGGAGAACTACGGCTCCCGAGCTACAGGTTGGACCTGATGTAGACAGACTAATAATAAAGAGTTACTCAGACATGTGAATGAAATAAAACACAACTCCAGGTCTGTTTTTGAGGAGATAACATTACATGACTTAAAACTCACAAGAATCAATTTCGCAGAATACAGAACCTTTAAAGAGCAGAACTTTTTGAAATGTGTTTTGAGAAGTGACCAACGACAAACATACACTGCAACACAGGAATATCTAGATGAGTTTAAATCATTAGAATTGAGAGTCTTAAAGCTGCATTGCGCACATTTTCTGAAGGAGGTGTGCCATCTGCTCGTTTCCATGGAGATGCTGATATTTTTATTGGTGAAAAATTCCTAGAAAACATGCATTCTCGTGAGCAGTCTCTCCACAGACCTGAACTGTAACTTAGCCTGATGGCGCTATGATACGTTTAATGCCGTACTGCCATGCCATACATTACAGGTCCACCAGAAAAGCTGCGCAATGCACTTTTAATTTAAGTAGTGTATTAATTAGGTTAGAATTATTTTTAAAGTTTTTCCAACATGCCAAGGGAGTAAAATTGCACTTCATTGGCACATATTTTTTTTACCATTTACATTACAGTTAAATTATCAGATAAAAACACAGTTAAATATTGTTGATTAAATGCTAGATATTCCATTTCACACGGTACATCTGCAATACACTAACACAGCAGTCTGTTCTCGTGCCCGATTGGACAGTCGAGATTTCACACCCTTTTCTAAGTTTTTGTTTGCCTTTCCGTGTTTGTTTCGTTGTTTCTCAGATGTCGTGATTCCGGGTCCATACCTGATCCCGCTTTAAGCATGTGTGGTGTGTAGGGTGTTAAAAATATCCAATTAAGCCAGTTCCATTCTAACTCCTTAGTACATGTTAAGTGAATGTGAGACTGATCTCGAGTAGTCACTGCAGTAGAAGCTCTCCGTGTTGTATTTGCTTTTTCTCACTTGATGATGTACTGTATGTATGATATTTATCTGGTGACAAAAATATTTTTTGTATAAACTGAAAATAAAAAAAATGAGGAAAAGACTTTGTATCAAGTCTCATTGAACAGTTGAGAGCGTAGACTGTTCTGTATATATATAAATGACATGATTAACCTGCTCACCACAGGTTTCCAAATAGGCTCTATTCACGCTTACGTCACAAACCAGGAAGACGTTTGGAAACATGCAATGGCAACTTCCGGTGGGCTCTGTTCGCGGTAGTGAGTCTGACAAAATGTAGGAAAAATGAGAAAATATCCCAGTTTTCTTCATCTCTATATCATTGTAGTGTTCCGTTATGTTCGGATAATCAGCAATTCCAACCTTACCTCAGTTTTCAGCAATTAGAAGAGATGAGGGCGCTAAATTCCAGATGATTCCAAACAGCACATACGTATGCAGTCTTCATTTTACCAACGATCACATTTATTTCAATGGGCAAAAATATTCATTATGTCTTCTTAGTACTTGTGTCAAGGAATTGAGTGTGGTTGAGGACCCCAAAGCAGAGACATAGGCGCAGGTAGATGTTTAACAGGTTTATTGCCGGGAATGAAGGATGTGGTGATGGAAACCGGCTGGAGACATAGACGGAGGGAAGACACAGGGGTAGACTCACGGGTAGACAGACTGGACCACAAGGTCAGGCAGGACGACGTGGACAAGCAGGACGACAACGTGGACGTGGACATGGACAAGCAGGGCGAGGGCGTGAGCGAGGGATAGAGGAGGAATGAACTGACACTGAACAAAGGAAAAGGACAGAACTAAGTAGTGGGGCTGATTAGACAATGAGCTGCAGGTGAACCACCGAGCAGGTGATCCACACTGCAGCATTAGCCCAGCCACACCCCCAGAGGAGCAGACAGACACAGAAGGGAGGGGGAACACACAACAAACACCAAACCCTGACAGTACCCCCCCCTCAAGGGACAGCTCTCAGATGTCCCAAACAGCAACACAAACACGGGAGGGTGGAGGGGGCCTGGACGGAGGGACACAGGTAAACTGGCACCCAGGATGGAGAGGAGCGCCCAGCAGCAGCCCAGGAAGGGACACAGCCACCCCGGACGGAGACAAGTGTCCAGCGGCGGCCCAGGAAGGGAATCAACCACCCCAGACGGAGAACGGTGTCCAGCGGTGGTCCAAGAAGGGAATCTACCACCCTGGACGGAGAACAATGTCCAGCGGTGGTCCAGGAAGGGAATTGACCACCCCAGACGGAGAACAGTGTCCAGCGATGGTCCAAGAAGGGGATCTACCACCCTGGACGGAGAACAATGTCCAGCGATGGTCCAGGAAGGGAGTTGACCACCCCAGACGGAGAACAGTGTCCAGCGGTGGTCCAGGAAGGGAGTTGACCACCCCAGACGGAGAACAGTGTCCAGCGATGGTCCAAGAAGGGGATCTACCACCCTGGACGGAGAACAATGTCCAGCAATGGTCCAGGAAGGGAGTTGACCACCCCAGACGGAAAACAGTGTCCAGCGGTGGTCCAGGAAGGGATTCTGCCACCCCAGACGGAGAACAGTGTCCAGCGGCGGCCCAGGAAGGGAGTTGACCACCCCAGACGGAGAACAGTGTCCAGCGGTGGTCCAGGAAGGGAGTTGACCACCCCAGACGGAGAACAGTGTCCAGCGATGGTCCAAGAAGGGAATCTACCACCCTGGACGGAGAACAATGTCCAGCGATGGTCCAGGAAGGGAGTTGACCACCCCAGACGGAGAACAGTGTCCAGCGGTGGTCCAGGAAGGGAGTTGACCACCCCAGACGGAGAACAGTGTCCAGCGGTGGTCCAAGAAGGGAATCTACCACCCTGGACGGAGAACGGTGTCCAGCGGTGGCCCAGGAAGGGAGTTGACCACCCCAGACGGAGAACAGTGTCCAGCGGTGGTCCAAGAAGGGAATCTACCACCCCAGACGGAGAACAATGTCCAGCGGTGGTCCAGGAAGGGAATCGACCGCCCCAGACGGAGAACAGTGTCCAGCGGCGGTCCACAAAGTTCAAGGGACATGGAGGCAGAGAAAACAGGAGCTGGGACAGGAGCAGGGCTAGCGACTGCTGCAGAACGCTCCAGAGGAACAGGTGAGGACAAACGAGGCAGCTGGGAATTGGAGCCTGCCAATGCTCTACACTCTGCGGGGTCCAAGTGGTCAGTTCATTCTGTCAAGGAATTGAGTGTGGTTGAGGACCCCAAAGCAGAGACATAGGCGCAGGTAGATGTTTAACAGGTTTATTGCCGGGAATGAAGGATGTGGTGATGGAAACCGGCTGGAGACATAGACGGAGGGAAGACACAGGGGTAGACTCACGGGTAGACAGACTGGACCACAAGGTCAGGCAGGACGACGTGGACAAGCAGGACGACAACGTGGACGTGGACATGGACAAGCAGGACGAGGACGTAGACGAGGGATAGAGGAGGAATGAACTGACACTGAACAAAGGAAAAGGACAGAACTAAGTAGTGGGGCTGATTAGACAATGAGCTGCAGGTGAACCACCGAGCAGGTGATCCACACTGCAGCATTAGCCCAGCCACACCCCCAGAGGAGCAGACAGACACAGAAGGGAGGGGGAACACACAACAAACACCAAACCCTGACAACTTGAACTTTTTAGGTTCTTTTTTAAGACAATGTAGTCAAGTGTATTTACCTTGTTGACATGTTTCGGCTGTTAGCTGCACGCCATCTTCAGAAGTGTCACATTACCATACATCAGAGGAATAACCGAACCCATCCAGAGAGCCATGAAAAAACACAACATAAGCACAGTAGTGAAACCATACACAAACCTCCGCCAAATGTTAGTACACCCCAAAGATAAAATCCCACCAGAACAAAAATGCAACGCCATCTACGAAATCCAATGCAAATAAATGCAATAAATCATACATAGGAAAAACAGGCCGGGCATTTCACATCCAAAAAAAGGAACACCAAAAAGAATGCGAAAAGGAAACAGCGGGGAGACTCAAGAACACAAAGAGACAAAGCAGAACAGGAAAACCTAAAATCTGCCATATCAGAGCACTGTAAAAGAAATAGCCACATTATGGATTGGGATGGAGCACGGGTCATTGGATCGAAGAACAACAAGTTCAAACGCTGGATCAGGGAGGCCGGTGAGATCAGGAAACGAGGCACAGACATCAACCGTGACAATGGAGCGTTCCTCCACACACCTGGGACACCCTCCTCCAGAGAGCACTGGCGACAGGAGGCGTGGTCAGTCCGAGGGACCTGCAGGTCCATCAGGCTGACCACGCCTACAGGAAGTAACAACAGCTGATATACGACACGTCACCACCAACATCAGTGACAGTTGAAGATGCAGCAGCAGCAGCTGAAACATGTCAACAAGGTAAATACACTTGAATACATTTTATTTCAATGGGTTTTATCAATGGGTCGGTTGGTGAGCCCAGTGTCGGGAACTACACCGGAAGAAGCTCCCTGAAAACATTGGAAAATTGGAAAACAACTAAAGCCACCTCCCATTTGATTGCCAAATTCCTGTTGTTTTGATGAAATGCTCCAGGTGTAAATATCATTTAATCGAACCTCTCCTTAAGAAACCAAGTTTGGACTCATCAAATGTTTCAAATTTTCATCCAATCTCTAAGCTTCCTTTTTTGGCTAAAGTATTGGAAAAATGTGTTCTTTGTCAATTGCAGCCTTTTTTAAAAGCACATGGCATTTTAGAACGTTTCCAGTCAGGTTACAAAGCCCTGCATAGCACGGAGTCTGCACTTTTAAAGGTTTTTAATGACCTATTTTTAATGACTGATGGTGGTAGCTCTGCCATTTTAGTGCTTTTAGAACTGACTGCTGCTTTTGACAGTGAAGTCGACCATGCAACTCTTTTAAACCGCCTTGAAGACTGTGTGGGTGTCAGGGGGACCGCCTTAAACAGGTTCAGGTCTTATCTTTCTGGGAGATCCTGCACTGTCAGGCTGGGGGACTCCACCTCGTCTGCTGCTCCTTTGCACTGTGGAGTCCCCCAGGGGTCAATTCTTGGCCCTATTCTTTTTACCCTCTACCTGCTCCCACTCGGTGCAATTTTTAAAAAGCATGGCATTTTATATCATTTTTACGCCGATGACTGCCAGATTTATCTTCCGATTTCTAAGCACGCAAAAGGCCCCCTGACACCTTTGTTGAACTGCCTTAGTGACATGGAGATGTTATTGGTTTGCATGGATTGTTCCATGGTATGACTTTAAACATATCCATCTAGCATTTATTCGTTATGGGTGTTTCTATTGCTCAAAAATAATGATAATTTTCTCTGTAAATATGGTTGCATCTCCACAGATCTGACCTGTAATGTAGTCTATAGTTGTCTCCCTTGAGATAGATAGATTTAATCTCAACCCTGGAACATTCTAGACAAAGCAATAACAACTTCATGGAGACAAGTAGGTTATGGACCTTCCACTGGAAGTGATGTAATCCACCTTTAAGTCACATTTTCTGCACCATCTTGTATGTGCACTGATATTTCCCATATAACTATATTTGCTACAGACTCAGAACACTGGAAAACACTACTCCTTATCTAAGACTGAGAACTATCTATAGTCTACCTATAAACTAAATTAATTCCAACTGTGGCTCTAGCACCACCGGAAGGACCTCACACATGCATGAAAAGAACCAGCTCTCCAGGCGAGTGGCTCCACATTTCAGCCAGCAGAGGGCAGTATAGTTTTGTGATGTTTTGACTGGCTTTGTGCATGTTCCCAGAAAACGCTGCTCTAATGGAAAAAGAGTGAGTCTGACTCCAAATAAGGTCATAGTGGATGTGTCTGCTCCCTTCTGTTTCTCAGGTCAGACGCTTGACTGAACTCGGCGGTATGTACCCAGCTCTCACACAGTAACACTGTGTATCCAGCTCTGTGTTACTCTGTGTATCAGCTCTATGTTAGTGTTTGAGAGCAAAGGCCCACATACACAAGAAAAGGACACAGTATTCAGACCAGTGCAAACTGTCTCTGTGCGACTGTGAGGGGCTAAACATTTAGTCCCTGCTTTTAGCAAAAGCAGCTGGCTTCAGCTCCCTGTCCTCTCCCATCTGATGTGAAGCCTGATATGAGAGGGTTTCCTGAGCCACATCACATGACTATTTTAGGTCAGCAGAGTTGGTCCGAGCGCTCATCTCGTCATAGCTCCAAACTGTGTGCGCTCAGAGACTCCCTTTTCTAAAGGCCACAGTATCCAGTGTTGTGCAATTCAGCTGCACAAACGGTGGTGCAGGGGCCACTGATGGTACATTCTGCTTGTGTGAGGACATTTCTATCTTAAAGGTTTGCTTAATATGATGAAAAGCTTCATAAGATCATATAATTATATGATGTCATGTTTCTATAAAGACTACAGTGGCATTTGGAGACTGTTGTCCACAAACACTGTTGATATAATATGTGTGTTACAGTTTCAGTTTACTTCAGTCACACTCAATGTTTAACACTGACATTTTCAAAACAGTTCAATACAGTGTCAGGGTGACAGTGACTGAAAAGACAGAAGCAAAGCCTAGTTCACATGCTGTCATTATTCTGTATTTATCAGCATAAAGGCAGAAGTGGATGGATATTTTGTACAGGAAGTTCAGATTTCACTGTATATATGTTCATACGGGACATTCTGAAGTGCCACAAAGGGCCAAAGGGATCCCCAAACAGAACGTAATAATGCAGTTTCCCTTCAGAGCAGTCTCACTCTCAGATGGTCTCACTCTCAGATGGTCTCACTCTCAGATGGTCTCACTCTCAGATGGTCTCACTCTCAGATGGTCTCACTCTCAGACAGTCTCACTCTCAGATGGTCTCACTCTCAGATGATCTCACTCAGAACAGTCTCACTCTCAGATGGTCTCACTCTCAGATGGTCTCACTCTCAGACAGTCTCACTCTCAGATGGTCTCACTCTCAGATGATCTCACTCAGAACAGTCTCACTCTCAGATGGTCTCACTCAGAACAGTCTCACTCTCAGATGGTCTCACTCTCAGATGATCTCACTCAAAACAGTCTCACTCTCAGATGGTCTCACTCTCAGATGGTCTCACTCTCAGATGGTCTCACTCTCAGATGGTCTCACTCTCAGACAGTCTCACTCTCAGATGGTCTCACTCTCAGATGATCTCACTCAGAACAGTCTCACTCTCAGATGGTCTCACTCTCAGACAGTCTCACTCTCAGATGATCTCACTCAGAACAGTCTCACTCTCAGATGGTCTCACTCTCAGATGGTCTCACTCTCAGACAGTCTCACTCTCAGATGGTCTCACTCTCAGATGATCTCACTCAGAACAGTCTCACTCTCAGATGGTCTCCAGTCTGAGCTGTCTCTCAGGCTCCCAGAGTTTCCATTGCACACATATTGTGAGTGCGTTGTGAACATACAGACAGTGGTCCTGATGCGCTGCAGAGCCTTATATGGCCTCGTGCTCAAAGTAAACACACACGAGTCAGTGGCACCAGCACAAATATTTAACAGGCCTGTGAGGTCCTTGTCACTGAGAGAATGAGGAAGGAACTGAGTTTAACACCAATAACGTGTTACCAAATCTGTCTCTGTTTCAGGGCCGTCCATCACTCCGAGCCAATGTTCCCAGGTCACTCTTAAAGCCTCTATTGATACTTCGCAGCTAATGTCCTCAACTGCAGGCATCTCTCTGTCTGAAGCTCTGTTAGACTGTAATCTAAACTTTATTTTAGTACAATCTCACCATAAAAAATGATCTTAGGTTGAAAATCAAACTCCAAACATGATCATGAATGCTCGTCTTGGTCACTGGCTCCTGAAAATGTGCAGTTTAAATCCATTTTGTAACTTTTCTTGAGTTTTTAAAAGAATTTTGACCATATTTTCTAATGTGTGTGTGTGTGTGTATGTGTTTCCATGGTAACTACTGAACATTCCACCATAGAGATCCACTTAGAACCCTCACCACTGCAAAGTATAAATAAAATACAGTATCTATCTTACCGAAAAATGAAATGTAACACCAGTGTACACAGCTGACCTGAACCAGAGCACTTCCTGAACTCAACGGTGCGTTCACGGACAGCAGATGATTTACAGACTTTGTGTACAGGCCAGAGATGACAGATTATTCCTTCATCAGTCTCCACACAAACACAGGCATCTCCTCAGGTCTCTGTGCACCTGCAACTGAAGAATGTGACCTTCACCACTCTGGAATTCTCCCATTCAGGGTAAAGTCTTCATGAGGAAAATGGTCCATGTGAATCGCCTTATATGACAGGGCTGTGCAGTTCATTATGTTTTTAATCATGTCTGATCCTCAGCGATTGGTCTTTTAACAGTTTGAAGCACGATATATTGCTACTGAGAAATATTGGGGTAAATGACCAAACTGAAACTATTCTTTGCCACTGACACAAGGATTTAGGAACTTGTAATTAGGTAACGAAAAAGTCCTGGCGGAATCAATATAAAAGCCCTAGACTTAACGACACAATAACGTATTTTGAAATGCGATATTTTGCTGAAACAGATACTCAATTGCTCTGAACAGAATGTAAGGACTAGCCTCATTTAAAACCCTGAAAAAACAAATATTTGTGACTTTTACAGACAGCAAACAGGCTTTTCAGACTCACAAGTGCTTGTAGCCGTGGTATAAGCACGTTAAACAACTTGGAGTTTTATCGAGGAATCTATCAGAAAATGACTTAAAAGTAGTGAAATTATCTTGCTGCATGGTCGGATCATTTTACTTGACAAGTTATCTGAAAATATACTACCTCTAGACTAGAATTAAGCCATCTCAGAACTGGTACATAGATAATAAACTGAAAATCAGATTCAATAACCTGATACAAGTTTTAAAATCTTGGCCAGATCAGAGAAATTTGCAGTGAGACTCTGTAGCATGCGTTAAAACTGCATAACGCGCAGCTCCTTGTTGTTTAATGCTTACAGTACATATTCCACTGACATCAAATCAAACGTTTCCCAGTAATGCAAAGAAAATGCACACACTGTAAATACTACCCCCAATATTTCATCAGTTATGTACTGAACAATAAGCTGATGTAGTAATTATTGTGACAAGGTTAAAAAGTCTTACTAAATTTGATACATTTTAGGGTTATTTGTGAGTTTGGAGCATAAACTGGTCATAATTTACGCCAGAATGGTTGATGTGACAGAAAATAAGTGGGCTAAATAAGTGTCAGCAGTGATGTTTTACATGTCAGTGACCTTGACAGTTCTTTTTAATTAGCTGGTGAAGAAAAAGAAATGAATTATGAAAAAGTACAAGTGCCCTCTGGCTCTGAAGAGGTTTTAATCAAAGGGTCTTTAGTCTTCTTAGTAAGGACATGTGATTTAGAGGAGGAACGTTTACTATTTTTGTGTTAAATAGTAAATTAGAAGTCTGTATTGTTTATGTTGAGGAAATTTTAATTGAAAAGACAAAATCAGACTTGTAAGTGATCAATATGAAAACTCAGTGTATCGGTTACCTGCCATATGTCCCAGTCGTACTTTCCCTGTGGTGAGAGAGCTTCCGTTTAAGAAGCAGACTCCATAAAGCTGCTAATTTACAGCTGTGCTGACAGCTTTAGCACCGTACAGAACGACATGTGTCAAAGAGGCATGGCCTTGTTGTATCAGGGGGGCACAGGCCTCAGCCCAGTGTCAGGGGAACATTACAGTAAAATACAGCCACCCGTCTGCTCTGCACTAGCATTTACTCTGAAGTCTGCACCCACCAGGAAGACTGACATCCCATCTTCAAACTGCTACAGGTCTATAAATGCTTTACATCTCTTAATTTGTCAGTGGAACATTAAAATACAGTGAAACTCCAGACCCGTAACGCCTGCTCTGTGTCCCCTCTGAACTCTGCACCACCAACAGGACTGACCATCGAGAAACACTTTAACAAAGAAATCAACCCTCAATTAAAAGAGCATGGAACTTTACTTTACCTTCAGCTTTTCTCAGTAGAGATCTTTGCCTCAAATGATCCACAGTATGACATTAAACTGGCTTATATCCACGGAAAACAAGTTACAAATCAGATCTGTGGAGAGGTGACTTTGCTCACAATAGGGCAGCATGTATTTCAAGGTGTTTGGGGGGAACCATCAGATTAAAACTATGACATCCTTATAGTGGGGGTCCTCCACCAGAAAGGTTACATAGTGAATCTTTACTGTTTTCCATGTAAAATGATGGGGACAGAAGAACAGTGACTGATGTTTCTTATCGAGAGTGTAATGTCTAATCAGATTTTTGGTCACTTTTTATATTTGAATGTACTTTATTCTCAACCTAATTCAACAACACTAAATACATTATAAAATAATACATAATCTAGTTCAAATGACCCATAAAGTAAGGTTAATAGTTGGAGTCTTAAATCATGGTGATAGTTAGAGGAACACGACTTTAAATAGCTGCGCACCAGTTGCTGCTAAATTGGGCAGGGTCTATGGCCTCCCCTACTCGCGTTTTGCTACGCTAAATAATTATGGAGCTATCGACTCCCTGAAGAGGTCTAGCACAGTCCGGCTCACGGCATTTCTCTGTATTTATATATCTGAGCGGCGTCTGCACAAATGGCAAAAGGCATTTAGCACAGGACCTGCCAGGACTCCAACTTAGAAGCCCCAAACAACCACAGAGCTGCTCCTAATGCTCGCCTGCCCCTCTCTGTGAAAGAGTGGAAGTTATTAAACAATCATAGGCTTAGTTTAATACCACAGGCAGAGTTACAACAAAGAATAAATACTGGAGATAATCCTTTGAGCCCAAGAAGAGCCACTCTATGATCAACATTCAGAGTATGACCATTCTTCTCTGTCTGCCAATGGGCTGAGAACAGAGGGCCGGCACTGCCAACGGGCACGCTTTTGTCTTGTTGAATGAACTCTATGTGAGAGTCACTAATAATAATTGAATCCTCAAGTGATTCATTCTTATTTACAAAAGCACTGGACATGATGGCCAAGTTCTCAATATGACTGACCAATCAGAAAGTAGAATGAGTCTCACATGACTCTCTCATTTGGGTTGCCAGTTTTAATAGTGAACTCCTGTTGGTTTAAACATAAAACGCCTCTCTCTGATCTGAATGGTCACTACCTAAACCCCAGTACCTGCAGCCAGTCATGAATCAGTGCTCAGAGAGGGAACTCTGGAGGTTCAGAGATCGAGAAAAACGTATATGTGTCCTCTATTTGCAGGTTAAAGCACTAGAAACATACATTAAAATATGACTATATATATTACAAATTACAGATAATTTTTACTGGCCCTCAGGCCTTCTGCTAAACTGGCCCATTTGATCATTGCTGGTACTATTTTACATCAAATGTAAGTATTTCTACCACTATAATAACATCAATAACATCACATTGCATTGTGACTCAGACCTTCCAAGTCTGATTAAAGAGACGGCGACTCTGTTAAAACTGGGTCAAATGCACCATCTGAACGACTTAATGGTCTGTGCAAAAAATCCCTCCTTAAAGATTCCACATATGCAGGTCTCTGGCTTCTGTGCAGGCTTCTATCCATCATGAACCATGATGGTTTGGACCTCAGTCATTTGTTCAGAAGTTAAAGGTTCTATTGCTGCCTGAAACAGTCATTATGCCCTCTCATGTCTACAATAAAGTTTTCACCCCAAAAACAGAAAAACGCTGTGGTACTAGCAGAGCGATGTGTCTGCTCCAACATTTTTCCAGAGAACACAAAATTATATGTTTGAAATAGTTGGACTCCTCGGGGCCTGTGAGCCGGGGCTGGTTTTGGACTCCAGACCGGCTCTCAGAAGTCTCATTAAAGGGACGTTACAACCGGACCTACACAAACCACTGAGCAGCACCGAGAAGTATGGAAAGAGTAAATATATTTAGACCACGCAATGATGCAAAGAAGGGGGACAATTGATACTTTGCAGCTGATCTCATCAACATTCTCTGGGGGTGTGATGCTAACTGGAGGCACTGCTCTGTCTGAAGCTCTGTTACTTAATTTGAGTTTTACTGTAACACAATCTGGCCATAAAAAACGGATTTAGCTGGAACTACAACAGGTGAGCAGACTTGTGCTTTTAAACAAGTCCCTCTCGGTTTTTTAGTGAGTCTTTCACCTTTTTGCTGAAAATCAAACCTCTAAACAGGACCACGAACACTCGTTTTGATCACAGACTCCTTAAAATGTGTTGTTTACATCCATTTGTACTTTTCTGACAGTGTTTGCTCATGTGGGCATTGTGTCACCATGGTAACCACTAAACATTTTACCATACAGATACATGTAGAGCACCTCCAGCCTGACCAACTGATAATTTGTAGCCATCTTTTGTTCATTTATGGAACTGTGTGCGCGTCAGTTATTAGGACTGACCTGAAAATGAGCTTCCAAATCATCGTGGAACTATCCCGGTTAAATAAAGTCTAACTCGCCTATAAATAAAAATATATAACTGAACCAACATACTCAGAATCTCTCAGATCTGTGGAGTTGGCTGCGTCCCATACAGCACACTCTGAAGTTAAAGAGTGAGCTCAGAGATCGTATATAATTTTACAGAACGTTTATGTGCTCGTCATCACAAGTCAAAGCCTTATCAATCTGGTTTATGCCCCCGTTGTCCTGAGGAGGGGGCTGGTGTCTCATGACGGGCTCTTCTTACAGTCAGGCCAGGTGCACAGGAGAAGCAGCATTATAAATAGCCCTGAGAATCTTTGAGAGGGACACTTGGAAAGCTGAGGCTGCCTCTTGTCTGTCTCATTACTGCAAGGAATTGAAAAGACAAGTTATAATAATCACAGTTTAATTGGAGATTTCTGAACGCATTGAACTCCCTAATGGTCAGATGGATCCAGAGGTGACACTGTAGCATTAGTATGGAAGATAATTGTTTCATTAGATTTTGAATTTTAAGTTTTTTTTATTGTACTCTTTTTTCATTTTTAGCTTTATGCATTTTTTATTTACTTTTTATTTATTTTTTTTATTTATAATTTACTTTAGCACAACATTTAGCATACTTCAGCAACAATAATTCACAATAAAAATAATCCAAGCATGTTTTTTTTAGAGTTAAAAAATAAAAAATGAGAAATTCAGGCATATTTAAATTTCAAACCATCTATACATAAGCACCCACTCATTCTTTAGATTGATTTTGTCTTTATTTCAAGTTTGTGCCAAGAGAGAAACAATAATCATACACATACTACATACATTGTAAACAACAGAAAAGAACATTTCTCGAAAATGAGCGGGAAGAAGAAAAACTTATATTAACAAATGGTATAACTTAAAACATATAAAAACTTATGGCCACTCCTATTCATTACAGTTTCAAAAATAATCCATCCATCTTCTTCCGCTTATCTGGGGCCAGGTTGGGGGGCAGTAGACTAAACAGGGGCTCCCAGACTTCCTTCACCCCAGCCACTTCCTCCAGCTCCTCCGGGTGGACACAGAGGCATTCCCAGACCAGCCCAGACACATAGTCCCTCCAGCGTGTCCTGGGTCTTCCCCGGGGCATTCTTCCAGTGGGACGGGCCCAGAACAGGAGGCATCCGGACCAGATGCCCTTCCCTCAGCTGCTCCTCTCGACGTGGCGGAGCAGCGACTCTACTCTGAGCTCCTCCCATGTGACCGAGCTCCTCACCCTGTCTCTAAGGGAGCGCACAGCCACACTGCGGAGGAAACTTATTTCGACCGCTTGTATCCTCGATCTTGTTCTTTTGGTCACTACCCAGAGCTCATGACCATAGGTGAAATAAATAAAATTATGTGGTTGCTTATGTACATTGATCATGTAACATTACATTTACATTAACAATATTTCCATTTACAAATTACACACTATGCATACTAAATAACTATTTATTATTCATTTTAACCCATTTTCTTTTTTTCTTTCTTTCTTTTTTTGGTATTGTACTGTAACTATTATGTTATTATGTTATTTGTATACTTTATTATTATTATTATTATTATTATTATTATTATTATTATTATTATTATTATTATTATTATTATTATTACTTAATATTACTATGACTTTTGATGAAAATTGAGTATTCCAGTTGGAACTCCACTCTCAGACAAACAAATATTATTCACAAAAATAATCTCAGGCAATACATCATTATAGCTCATTTGCACATATGTGACTTCATGGGGCATAACAGATATACAGAACACTGTTGTTGTGTCCTTGGGCAATACACTTTCCCTCCTCCCCCTCTGCCTGCGTTCTCTGGTGTGAGTGAATGGGTGGGCGGTTCCTCGGTGTAAAGCACTTTGAGAAGCAGAAAAGCTCTATATAAATGTGACGATTCTCCATTTACATAAACCTCCAAAAGACGCTGCGCTCTTATAGTATAGTACATGGCCGCATTTTTATACAGCGCTTTTCCACCTTCAAGGCACTCAGAGCACTTTCCATCAAGAAACCACTCACCCATTCACACACACATTCATACACCAGTGTACAGTGCTTTAAGTGTCCTGCCCAAGGGCTCAACGGCAGCATTCAACTGTAGGAGCTGGAATCGCGCTGCTCGACCGCCCACGTTTATGTCGAGAGATACCAGCGGACAAACACTATCGACTGAGCTGCCATACACGTCTACACAAATACTGTCATATAATAATGCATGCTCCTGGAGTTTTTTCTTGCTTTACTCGAAAGAAAGCAGAAATAGTATTGCCCGTGTTTATAAATTCAGTATGTTCACCACTAGGGAGGTAACGATAACCGAAATATCATGATATCGTACCATCAAAAGTCTCATAATATCGTCGGTCGTCACAATATATCAAATTACAAGTTCCTTTGCTTGAATTCATTGTTATGGTGCAGCAACAGCTAAAAACAGAGAGACCTACATAGACCATGATCCTTTGCTCTCTTTCAGTCCAGTCTACATGATGAAATAACTTATTAAACTTTTTTTTTTTTACATCTTATTTATTGGCATTATGACAGAAAAAAGCATATTCACACTTTTGTTAGCCTACACAAAATATCGTAATAAATATCGTACTGTGACATGCATATCGTGAAAGTATCGTATCGAGAGATTTAGATATCGTTACATCCGTACTCACCACACCAGAGTCCTGTCTGACATTCATAGATTACAATACTACAAACATAAGATTCTAAGTGGTATCAAGTTATCATGGAGACATTGTTTACTGGGTCTCACTGTTCGTCTGTGTCGGTGTGTGTCAGTCTGATGTGTGCGATCGATATCCAAGGCACAAATGGGATAAATTTCCCTCCCTGGATCGTATGTAAATATATTTTTGAAATAACTGTTTGTTATAATGTTTCTTCTGGTGTCCCTTTTTCTGTCCTCATCCGTCATGACAGACACGTCCATTGTTACTGGGGCTGTAAAAATTAAATAGAATTGTATGAAAGTGTCCCATCTTCAATGTCCCCAGTACCACAAAGGTGAGGTATGCGCCCTCTAGTGGATGCATTATTTGGGAGAAGATATAGCTAAGATTTGCTACCTCTACCCAAATTCATCTAAATGAGTGAATAATGGTGATTCTACAGTGAGAGCATCATTCAATGGCTAAACTGGCCTGTCGATATGTGCTACCTTTAGTCGGAGCCCTATTTGAGCAGAAAATGACAAAATGAACTACCTTTGCATATTCATATAAATGAGTTGAAATTGTACATAGCATAGGTATAAAGTGTGATTACCGTGTGCAAACAGCATCAAACCCTCTGTCTCGAATATGTTGTAAAACTGGGGAGGTTTGCTTTATTGGATCTATACAACTGTAAACAAAAAAAAATGTAAGGTATTTCGACGGGGTAGCGTTAGGTAAGATAGACGTCACTGTCGATTTAGGCTGCTGGTAGCTCATTTTGATGAGGCAGCCCATTTCGACAGAACACTGAACGTATCTATTGAACCTGGACGGGCCCAGTTATGAGCCCTGTGTCCCCTGCCCCAGCAGATGTATCCAGAACCACTGATTTGTCCCAGTTTTATATACGAAATGTCTCAGTCGTTCCTATTTTTGACCAATTTGTTCCCCACCAACAGTAAAGAGGGGAATAGATTATTTGTTAACCTAAAACACAGGAAACTGTAAATGAAAATGGCACCTACAGAAGTCCCTCAGATTATGACTGACCCACAAATGAGTCGAGAATGGACAATGTTACGCGCTCTTTTCACAATTGTATTCACATCAACCATCCCAACCCAAATGTGTCCCAGGCCGTGTGCGCAGACTGGCAGCCACGTTTATTGACGCGTATAGGTTCCTTCTATGAGGGTCAAAGCGATTTCAGTTTGTAGTCATGATATAAGCGCATTAAACAACTTGAAGCCGTGCGTTTTGCAGTTTTAATGCAGTTCATGGAGGAACACCGACACACGGCTCTGCAGCGTGCGTTTAAACTGCATAACGCACAGTTCCTTGTTGTTTAATGCTTACGGTAGGCTACTTATTCCTCTGACACAAAACCAAAAGTTTCCCAGTAATACACATGGTAAATATTATCCCCCCATAATACCGTTCCATTGGTTCTGCACTGAACAATAAGTGGATGTAGTAATTGTGACAAGATCAAAAAGTTTTACTACATTTTGATGAATTTTACGGTTATTTGTGAGTTTGGAGCACAAGCTGGTCGTAATTCACCCCAGAATGGTTGATTCGACAGAAAATAAGTGGGCTAAATAAGTGGTAGCAGTGATGCTTTACATGTCAGTGATACTTCTCTTTTATCAGATGGTGGACAAAAAGAAATTAATTATGAAAAAATTCAAGTGCCCTCTGGCTCTGAAGAGATTCTAATCAAAGGGTCTGTAGACAATCTTCTTTGTAAGAACATGTGGTTTAGAGGAGGTGTCAGAAGTCAGAAATGAAAATATACCTACAGAAATCCCCAAGATTATGACTGACTCACAAATGCGTCGAGAATGGACAATGTTACGCGCTCTTTTCACAACTGTATTCACATCAACCATCCCAACCCAAGTGTGTCCCAGTTTAAAATTCTGAAAATCTGGTCAGCCTTGCGTGAGGCCGTGTGCGCAGACTGGCACGTTTATTGACGCATATAGGTTCCTTCTGTGAGGGTCAAAGCTGCTGAGATGGGTCCTGTCCGCGGCCCCCGTCACGGTCAAATGCCACATAAACAGTTTACAGGAAGGATATGAGATCCTCTATCTACTAAAAGAGCGCACTCCTGTCATTCCTGAGGATGCAGCGCGCATCAGCCACACGCACACACGCACATACAGACTGACAACACGAATCCCCGAGTTTTTCCAACCGGTTTATCCATGCGTAAAATAAGTTCTAATAAAGAGCGGTTCTTTCTGTTTTTAAAGGGTCTAAATTACGCTATGTTATAATGTTGTGTCCTCATTAAAACATGCCTGGAGATGAGCTCTTCTCTCAAACTCCCTTCCATCTTTTGTTGTCAACTCTTAGAAGCGGTTTAAACTCTATACACCTTCACTAGAATAATTTGGATGATTTCAGCACTGGAACTGTCAATCTCTACTGAACTAATAGCAAAAGATAGCTGTTAACTTGATAACTATCACTACATGACACCACAGGGTGAGACTTTGGAGATGTAGACAGACAGACTAAGACCTAGACTAATAACCCTAACCCTAACCCAAAGAAAATGTACCTCAAACGTGTGTGAATGAAACAAAACACACCTCCAAGTATGTTTTTGGGGAGGTAACAACATCGTAACGTGACTTAAACCTCCAAGACTCCATTCCTTGTAATATAGGACCTTTAAATGCCCATCCTGCCCCATATAAAGGCGTGCCAGACTTTGGAGCAGGGACGCACGCCTACTCCCAAAAAAGTCTTGCATGTCCAAAGGAATCCGATAGCCCCCCTTTCCCTAAAGTTCATATTTGACAGTGCGCAGCGCAGCAGAGCCCGCACTCCAGCTTTGCGTTCAGCTCAGCACGGCACCCCGGCCCACCTCCCTAACTTTGCCTTGTCTTCTACTGTTTTTGGTGCCCTCCCGATAAGCAGCCATGGACGCCATCAAGAAGAAGATGCAGATGCTCAAGCTCGACAAGGAGAACGCCTTGGACAGAGCTGAGCAGGCCGAGTCAGACAAGAAAGCAGCGGAGGACAGGAGCAAACAGGTCGGCCTCTTGGAGACATCTCTTCTAATATGGACGCACCACTATGGGATTACTTTAATTACTTCATATTTTTGTTCTAATAAACCGGGATTATTTAACTTTTTTCATTAATACATGTTTAGCTCATGTTTTCTTTGCAGATTAATGGATTAATGTTTTGAATCATGTGCAGTGTGTGTAATAACTAGATCATATTGGTGTTTTAATTGCATGTGTAGTTAGAGGATGAGATCAGAGAGATGGAAAAGAAATTACGCGTAACTGAAGACGAGCGGGACAAAGTTTTTGAGGAGTTCCAATCGGCGGAGGAGAAGCTGCTGACCGCGGAAGAAGTTGCCACCAAGGTATCTCTTTTTACGCGCATGAACTAATCTGTCTCTCTCTTTTTTCTTCTTCCTTCCTCTCCTGCCCTGTCCTCTTCGCCCTGTCCACCCACCTGCGCGCCTGCACCTTTCCCCTCGCTGCCTGCTCACCTGTGCGCACGCTGTAGCTGGAGGACGATCTGGTAGCTTTGCAGAAGAAGCTCAAGGGAACAGAGGATGAGCTGGACAAGTACTCCGAGGCGCTTAAGGACGCCCAGGAGAAACTTGAGCTGGCGGAGAAGAAAGCCACAGACGTGAGTATGAGAAGACCTGCTGTACAAGCGCTTCCCCACATATCTTTCCTTTCCAGTTCTGAATGGCACACACGTATAAAAATGAGCACACTTTAACCCTGGCAGCAGATAATAGAAATCTGTAGTCTGTAGATGGGTAGTTTTTAGATTAGAAATGGATAGTCATGATTCCAGACACGTGACTAGACAAGAGCCAGTTTTTCTTATTGATTACCTTGTGCTTTGGCATCAAATATCCAAAAATGTTGAACCTATTCATTTCTATTAGAGCCTAGACTCAAGAACTCACTATATTACGAAAGAAATCTGCATTTTAACAATATTAATTTGAGTTGCCTCCATCTGTATTAAATATTACTGGTCGATGTCATCTGAGAACCACCAATAAGTAATGCACAGACATTTCCATTAGAGTTTGGTACATTTAACTCAGTCCAAGCTGCAAAAATGAAAGAAACTATAGTCTAGTAACAGATAAAGTATGTTTGACCTAATATTTGCCCAAGGATTCCACGGTTTTGATCATCCCAGGCTGTAATTGCAAGAGTGAGGAGGAGAAGTATACGCACGGCCTCAGACGCGCACGCCAAGGCAGACTGGATAAATATAGACCACTGCTTTATATGGTCAAGACAGGCTCACATCTGCAGCTCGCGTACTCCGTATACCACAAGAAAAAAAGGAAAGAAAGAAAAGGAAAAGGGAAAAGGAATCCCAGTTAACGGCCACAGTAATAATGTATGAACTATGTGAAGAATTTAGACGGAGGTATTTAAAGTTCTCAAGGCTGACCGCGCTGTTGAAAGAGAAAGAGTGATGGTCAAGGTCACGAGTCCAAATGAACCTTTGGAAGACCATTGAACTATAATACTAAAAAACTACTACTGCTACTACTACTAAGAAGAAGAAGAATTAGGCCTATAATAATAAACATATTTTCTCTCATTTAGTAGGCCTAGGTAGTCGTAGTAGACCTAGAAGAAGCAGCAGTAGCAGTAGAAGTTAGAGAACTCGTGTGAGCCATCAGCCTGTGGTAGTTAAGTTTTTGAAGAGGAATACACGTACAGGTAAAAACTTAATGCTCAGGTTTCCCAAGAATCAGAAAATACAATGAAATCCATTGGTATGAAAATGTTGTAGTGCCCACATCCAAACAGCAGAGGGCGCCATCGCACTGCTGCTCCCCCAGACACCCCTCTGGATGTTGATTACAGACTGGGTGTGTTTCTTCAAGTAAATGCCAGAATTACTTAAATTTCATAATTTATTTCCAGTCGCATTATTTCAGAATAAGTCTATGATCCACAGTGCGGTGTCATTGCGCATGGCGCGCGGAACCGGTTTGCGGTCGGGTTTGGTGCTACTTCCTGGATGAAAAGCAATGTGCGTTGCGTTCTGTGTTCTGCTCGCCTCCTGCAGCATTCCGCTCATACTACACGGACGTCATCTTGCGCCTTGTCATTTTCTCCAAAAATTGAGCTGGAGTCGCTGGTTGTAGTTTGGTTTTAATAGGCCTTTTAGCGGCGCGCAGAAGTAGACAATGGCTGGAGTACCAAAGCTGGATGCAGTGAAACGGAAAATCAAATTGTTACAAGAGCAAGCAGACAGCGCAGAGGAGAAAGCCGAGCAAATACAGAAGGAACTGGTGTTGGAGAGGAAAGCAAAAGAACAAGTAAGCATGTCCAGTGGGCTACTACAGCCAGTGAGCCACATCCTCTTTATGAGCACCTCCACTCTTCTGTCTGAATGTTGTTGCTTTTATCTGACCTTGGCCACACTCTGATCCTCTCCTGGCCGCACACAGCGCCAGCTTTATAAACTTCACTTTTCACTCTGTTTCCTTCAGAGCTTTTAATTGGCAGCATCAGGCCCCTGATGTCAAATCCCAGTTTGTTTCCATTCTGTGCGTAACCCACGCCAGCCTATGTAGGAATGCGTTTAACTCTTTGATGGACAGATTCACCTGCTTTCACTATTTAGTTCTTAGAGTACGTAGCACGAGCGTTTGTATAGGGTGAAAGCAGGAAGTCATAGCTAAATATCTGAGGTGCCACTATGAGCAGTGAGTGCTCTCTTGCCCTTATAAGGACAAGCAATGAGAGATTCTCCTCTGCAGATATGCCAGGAGGAAGACAAATAAATCTGGCTTTGGAACACACCCTCCCTCCCTCTAAGATCTTATAATCATTCACAGAGCAGAGCAGTCACCCCTCTTGACAGATATGAGTGAGCTGCCCTTTGGTCCAGTGTTCACACTTTAACAGGCTGCTCTGTTTGAAAGGGCTTTCATCAGCTGCACTTCACAGAAAACATGACTTACTCTTGTTATTGTGCCTGTCACAATAGCACAATTTGCAGTGTAGTATGTTGATCAAGTAAATATAGGCGATAGTATTAGACTGCAACTAATTTATGCCACTGACCTGAAAACCCAAGAGCAGGTTTAAACCACAAAAAATATTCTAAAATGTAAAATATTGTCCAAAAAAACACACAATATAGTAATTATAGTGACAGGCTTAATTACTGCTGCCTCGCACTTGGATATGAAAAACAGATATTACTACATATGTTACATTGCTCCACAGTCATGTTTGAACTATGCTGAGTTGGAATCCAGCCAGTCATGCAGTTAGGTTTGCCTCTGGTGTGAGCATAAATATACACCTCCCTCCTAATTCCTACTCATTTATTAATGCTGTGATTCAAATATTCATTGTTTTTTTATACCGGAACCTACCCTAACTTAATCCTCCCTTCATCATAATTGAGATATGCATTATTTATGTCAAAACGCAAAAGTAAAATCTACAAAATTGAACCTGATACTATATTTATTAGTTTATTTTATTTATTTATTCATTTAAAAAAGGTCCTGAGTTACCTTAGTTGGCCGTCTTTGGGTCCTGTTTGAGCCCAGTTCAGTCCAGATGGTAGATCTGGCTTAGTCCTGTCCTAGTCCTGGTTTAGTTTTACCTGTCCAGCCAGAGCCACAGGCTTTGACAAACCTTTACAAAGACGAGTGGATCTGGAGCTGTGTCCCATGCTTCATTTCTAGTCCCAGTTTTGATTTGGTTTTAGTTCGGAAATCAGTCCCACTTTTAATGTGGGCTTAGTTCCGAAATCAGAACCAATTTAATCTCAGTTTTAATGAGGTCTTAGTTCCGAAATCAGTCACAATATAGTCCCAATTTTGATTTGGTTTTAGTTCTGAAATGAGTCTCAGGTTTGATGTGGTTGTAGTTCCCAAATCAGTGCCAATTTTGATGCAGTCTTAGTCTGAAATCACTCCCAATCTAGTCCCAATTTTGATGTGGTTTTAGTGGAGAAATCAGTCCCAGTTTAGTTTCAATTTTAATGGAGTCTTAATTCCGAAATTAGTCTTAGTTTTGATGTAGTTTTAGTTCTGAAATCAGTCCCAATTTAATCCCAGTTTTAATGGGGTCTTAGTTCTGAAATGAGCGTCAGTTTTGATGTGGTTTTAGTTCCAAAATCAGTCACAATTTAATCCCTGTTTTAATGGGCCTTAGTTTGGAAATCAGCCTCAGTTTTGATGCGGTTTTAGTTCTGAAATCTGTCCCAATTTAATCCCAATTTGAACGCATGAACACAGTTTAATTGTCCGTCTCCCACAGGCTGAGGGTGATGTGGCCTCCCTGAACAGACGTATCCAGCTGGTTGAGGAGGAGTTGGATCGTGCACAGGAGCGTCTTGCCACAGCTCTGACCAAGCTGGAGGAGGCAGAGAAGGCTGCAGATGAGAGCGAGAGGTGGGTCCATAGTGAGCTCTTTGTGTCCCCCGGGCTCCAGAGCACAGAGGATAAATGGACCACTGTGTGGAGACACTTTGTGAGAGAAACAAGCGTCGCCTTTTTGCGTTAGAGCTCCATTTTGAGTTAAAAGCCGCACTATGTAACTTTGTGGTTGGGGGGTCTGTCACCTGCTTGTTTCTATGACTTTAAACAGCTCTACTTTACATTTATTCAATTACAGGTGGTTTTGTAGCTCAGAAATCCCTAGAAAAAGGCATTCTGACCGTGAGCGGGGTCGCCTCTCCACAGATCTGACCTGTAACTTGGTGCAATTTGGTCTCCATGAAGATAGAAAGGTTTAATACCATACTGCAAAACATTCCAGAACATCACCACAGAGAAAAGCAACTCAGGATGCACCGATAACAATTCTAGTATCGAACATCGGTGCCAATACTGGAAAATTAGCTGGATCAAGTATCGATTCCATTATATCGGTTTAGTGAATGCAGCGATTCAGCTTTTTTCAGTTCCGATTATGGAGCTGATCTCTGAGGTAACTATAGCAACAACTTTGTATAAATATACATTCAAACATTATGAGACTTCCTGTGGCAACTGTGAACCGAAAATAGTTTTATTACATCTGTTTATATGTCCAACCAGCGACTGAACCGATATCTCAAAGCCGATTTTCAGTATTGGCACCGATATCCGATACCAGATGTAATGACACTATTTACAGGCTGATTTTGGCCTTGAAAGTCTCAGAATGTTTGAACTTTTATCCATGCAAAGCTGTTCAGTGGTGGTTTCAAGTATTAAAGGTGCCAGAAATGTTCCACAGTATGGCATTACTTATGGAGACAGCAGGCGACGCCAAAGAGCCAAGTTACATGTCAGATCGGTGGATAGGCGAGCTCACTAACAGTAAGAATGTAAGTTTACAGGTTAATAAAACACATGTTATTGAGTAAATTCAGGATGGATACAAATAATTCTTGCCATACTGGGAC
The DNA here is from genome assembly GCA_034769755.1 of Odontamblyopus lacepedii. Taxonomy (NCBI): domain Eukaryota; kingdom Metazoa; phylum Chordata; class Actinopteri; order Gobiiformes; family Gobiidae; genus Odontamblyopus; species Odontamblyopus lacepedii. The sequence continues at coordinate 19,501,970 of CM068348.1, forward strand.
ATTCCAAACAAACCAGTATCATCTCCATGGAGACAAGCAGGTGGCAGCAAAGTTACACAGTGCACCTTTCAGGAAATAAGTGCCATTTTCCGTCCCTGCACTGGTGTCAGATAATATCAGGTCTTGGCAGATATTTACAGTCAAAGGATCAATATCGAAACTAAAAAAGCACATTCAGTGCGTCCCTGACAAAAACATCTCAGGCAAATGGATTCACTGCCTCTAGTTTCTTAGGCAAATTATGTAATGTTATTATAGTTGTGGCGGTTTTGTCAGTGGAAAACAACTCAAAAGAAGAGGAGGCCACTGAGTCTATTCCAAATAAATGCATTTAAAGTAGTCTTAAGTCTTTGAACAGTAAACTTGCAGTCAAACAACATTCCTGCAGCCTATTTGTCCAAAGCATAAATGTATAAATATGTATAAATGATAGTTTTACACCAGTCAAGAAGCAATTTGTGAAGAAAAAATATATTTAAAATGACAGGAAGTAGAGAGTTGTATTTTAGAGGGGTCCATATTGATGACACTAGGGCGACGTCTGTTCAAAAGTTTGGCAAAATTTACATAAGAAACATGTTTTTTCTGAGTATTTCAACGACATAAAGGTGTTTTCCTATATTTTAATTTGGGAAATCTTAACTTCTGTGCACATTAGAAGAGTTCTGGGCTGGCTCAGTGTACTATATAGTTGTTAGTAACAATTTAAACCTAAAAAATGGCCAAAGTGGGATTTTTTTAGCTAAATTTTAAATATATTAAAAACAGTCTTCGTAAAATGAGTAGTCTAACCTGTAATAGGCACTTTCTTGTGTTTTGATGGCCTGTTTACTTTGTCTTCTCCACCACAGAGGCATGAAGGTCATTGAGAACAGGGCCATGAAGGATGAGGAGAAGATGGAGATCCAGGAGATCCAGCTCAAAGAGGCCAAACACATCGCTGAGGAGGCTGACCGCAAATATGAGGAGGCCAGTTACTCAACCCCCACCCCTTTTCTCCCTATCATGTTATGTGTAAGACCCCTATGTAGTAAATCTTCTAAACGGTCCTTTGTTTTGGGGTGCAGGTGGCCCGTAAGCTGGTCATCATTGAGGGTGACCTGGAACGCACAGAGGAGCGTGCCGAGCTCTCAGAAGGGTAACGCTCAACGCCACGCTCACTTCTGTTTCATTCACATTTACAGACGTGCTGCCATGGTTTACTGTGCCCTGTACTAACTCTAGCTCCGCTTATAGACGTGTATGGCTTTGTTTTGACTTTTAGGGTTGAGGATCATGGCACCAGCATGATCCTGCAATGATTCATGGGATGTTTTTGGGCATAAAGCATCCTCCATAGTCTGTCCGTCTCCTATGTATGCCAGTGGAGCTCAGCGGCCACACCTTAAAGTCCCAGGAGTAAATTTACCGTTTACGTTTTTCTCATAAACTTTTCAAAAATATTAAGATTTTAAAATTGAAAATAAATAAATAAATAAATAAATAAATAAATAAATATAATAATAATAATAATAATAATAATAATAATAATAATAAAATAAGTACATAAATAAAAAGGAGCAAGTGTTAGGAAACAGATTATGGTTAAAGTTAGGGTTAGAAAATAATTTGTCACCTACTAGCCTTATCTTGACTTACATTAATCATTTCCCATAAACTTTTCAAAAATAGTTTAGAGTTTAACATGGAAAAAATAATGTTCCTAACGCAGTTCTTTTCAATCCACAACACATTATAACATGCAATTTTGTGAAATCTTCTATAACTTTGGCCGTTTATAAAATTTCAACATTTTTATTTGCTTATGTAGGCCTTGAGGTCATTAGTTACTAAATAGCTGATTAGCCCAGAGAAAGCTGTCAAAGGTTTAATGATGTTTTTAATACATTTTTTAATCTGTGGGAAAAATTAATGGGAAATTTACTTCTGGAATCAAAAGGAATGTGGTCACTGTTGAGCTGCCTATGTATGGCGCATTGATATTTAACCAAAATATTACATTTATTAAATCAATTTATTATGTATTTTATTTTTATTTATTTTATTTCATAATTTTGTTTTAATTTTACTTCATTTTTTATTGTTTAACATTTTATTACAATTTATTTAATACATTTAGTAGCAAATTATTATATCTTTATTTTTATTTTATTGTATTTATTTATTTTTTATTGAACTTAATTTTTGATAGTTTAATATTAAATTAATGTAATACATGTAGTAACAATTATTAGTTTATTTAATGTTATTTATTTATTTGTTTTGTATTTTTTATCATTGTTATTTATTTATTGCTTATGAAGGGTGCCAATATGAACGCTGGGCACTGTTTACTTCGCAGACAGCATGCCTCCCCCCTCACTCGAGCTCACACACACCCCCCGCTCATATTCCATCGAACGGCATCTTGTGATTTTCTTTCTGTGCTGGTTATTTGCATGCTCTTCGCGGTTTGTATGATGTTGGCTTGCGCTCGTACGCCACACACCCCACTAACAGAAGAGCGCGGAGACTGGATGAGGAGTTCAGAGTCTTGGAACAAAGCGCTAAATCACTAAACAGCTCAACCCTGCAGGTACACGCGCACACGGCCCACTGTCGAACCTCCACTACTGACCCTGTTGCTGCTGCTTGGCTCTGCTTGTTCTGCTTATTTTACATCCCTCTCATGGCACCTGCAGTGTATGCAATCATCCAGCTTCTCCAGATATACAATTTAGTGCTTTAGTTTGATGATTTTTTTTTCCCATTGCTAATTTTAACATCTGTTTCTTACCTGTTGTGTATAGTCTTGGATAATTTTATTTAAGAGATGCTTCTGAGGATAAGGTTGTGTGTATGTGATGTCAAATTAAGAAAATGGACAAGTAAGAAGTGTGAATTCATAATTTTACGTGTAGAAAAAGGTTTGTATTACTCCATCACACTGGCTTTGTACTGTAGTTTTATCAAAGCATAACATTTATTGTCATTTGTTGGTCCAATAACAAATAATATAATATCCATAGTCAATATAACATTTTTGGTTTGGATATCTAAGGGAAGGGTTTACAAAAGCCTTAAAAATCAGATACTAATCAATACTAAAACTAGTATCTATACTAGGTATCATAATCAGCATAAAATCTATTCTTTAGTATCAAAATCGAGTTTGAAATTTTAGTATCGTGACCACACTAACGGAGAGAATTTAATAAAAATCCCTGTCCTCCATCATTTTGACATGAACGTAACTGCAACCTGCTCCTTCAGAATCAAAGCATTAACGATACTTTGCAGTGACGTCACGCTGGGGGTGTTCTACGTGTATGTCTAAGATGAAATGTTCTTGAGTTACCATGGAGACACATTGACAAACAGTGCCAAAAAAAGACTGATATTGTCTGAAAGCTCTAGATAAAACACAAAATGGACTTAAACAGCACGTTTTCATTACGAGTCTTCATGATCCTGTTGTGGTTCCACTTAAGACAGAGCAGTGCCTACAGTTAACATCACACCCCCAGAGATTTTTGATGGCTTCAGCTGCAAAGTATCAATAATCAATCAATCAATCAATCAATCAATCAATCAATCAATCCAACAATGTCCAGTTTGTCTCTATGTCTCAGCTCTGTTGGGTTTTCTGATACTCTGGGTTCTCTTCTTTTCTAATAATTTTTTGTCCTTTGTCATTTTTCCACTCTTCCCTCTTTCCTCATTTTCTAAAACCTCCAGTAAATGCGCTGAACTTGAGGAAGAGTTGAAAACTGTGACGAACAATCTGAAGTCACTGGAGGCCCAGGCTGAGAAGGTAGGCGTTTCTTTCGTGTTTGTGCATGCGGCTGGAGCTGGTGGTGGTTTCACAGGAGCTTACTCGGCTCATTATTCCACTCTCAAACGCTGGCTTTCACATCTGACGGTTTCTCTGTCCAATATTCGTCCCACAGTACTCACAGAAGGAGGACAAATACGAGGAGGAGATCAAAGTCCTGACAGACAAGCTGAAGGAGGTAATGGAGCGTGTCAAAATTCAACTTTAGCTGTGCATTTTTTCCATTAAAACAAAGATAAACGTGTAAATATTCGCTATGCATGGGTTTTTTCAGAATGGCGAACAAACATTAACGTTACCATAGCATTTAACAAAATAAATAAAACTTTTAAATAGGGAAAGTCCTCAAAATGAAACGCATGATTAGCCGTGGGTTTCAGGGTCCCACGTCATCGTAGCAATTCTCACTTTAAAATCAAAATACATCTGTTAAATTGGGAAAATGGTGCGTTCAAGTGCTCCTCGGGGTTCCGGAGTTTTAACTTTTTTTGCATTCACATGCTTTTATATCGGAAAGTTATTACGTCACCGTCAGTAAAATCACTCAGTCCGATCATAACAGTGTTTAAAAGAGCTACCAGTAAGAGCTGTTTTTGCTGCTAGTCTTCTCAAAATTAAATGTTAGGTTATATTTTTATATTTATATTTTTGCCTCATTAAACAGTTGGGGAAAAAATGTGCCATCTACGAGCCTTATCTCAATTTTCTTGCATCATTTTTTCCCATGAACTTCTTAAAAATATTAAAGGTTTAGAATGGAAAATGAATAACTGCCGGTAAACCCTTAAATTTATTCACTTTTGAGCCCAAATGTGTCCGATAAATAGAAATTTCAGATGATTTTTGTTTGGGGGCCCGAGGCAAGAAAACTCACATGGGCCCCTCTAATATAAGAAACTGCAAAAAACAAAATCTAGTCAAGTTAAGATGACTTGAATTAAAGTTTTACCATGATTTGAGTAAACAAGTAAAATGATCGGCCAGTGGAATAAGACTGTACTTAAAATATGCAAATACGAGAAACACACTTATTCCACTGGCCGATCATTTTACTTGTCAAGTTGAATCTACTCAAATAAAGTAAAATGTTCTTAATTTAAGTCATTTTTACTTACCTAAATATTGTTTTTTGTGTAGCTAGAAGTTCCAGTTCTGGGACCCTTAAAACCCCGGTAACAAACCCCTTTGAGTCCCCGTCGACTCCCTTGCACTGTAAATTTCTCTGATCTGGCAAAGATTTGAAAACTTTTACCAGGTTATTTGTCATGTTTTCAGATTTATTATCAACTTACTAGTTCTGAGACGACTTCATTCGAGTCTAGAGGTCGTTTATTTTAAGAGAACCTGTCCATGCAGCAAGATAATTTCAATACGTTTAAGTCATTTAAGAGAGTTAAGTGTTTATATCTTAAATTTGGGCTAAGGCAAGGATTTTTTCAACCAAGTTTTTTTTCAAAATTTTCTAAGGAACACATGAACGCACCTCCTTAAGAAGTCCTATAAATCAGGAAGGAAATCATTTGCCTGAAACCTACGCCCAAAAGTTAAACGGCAAGTGTCTGTTTAGGAGAAAATGGAGAAGCCATGACAGAAAGACTTTACAAAAGACTTGCTGCCAGTGTACTATGATATATTTGACACTTCGTATGTGGTCCACAGGCTGAGACCCGCGCTGAGTTCGCTGAGAGATCAGTAGCCAAGCTTGAGAAGACCATTGACGATCTTGAAGGTAATATTTTCCCCCGTTTATTTGCACTCATACTCACATGGTACACCATAAGCACTTTCTTCTGTTGTAACTCACTGCGGGCCTTGTTTCTGATCGGGCCTGCATTATGAATTGTTGTATGTCCACACAGTTCTATTCGGTTTAACCTTTGCACACACTGCACTCCATGTGGGTTTCAAAGTGGTTTATGCTATAGATATTTAGACGTCACTTTAAAAATAAAAAAAATAAAACCTTACCTCAACTTACACCATAAAATAAAACGTAAAACAGTCCTATATCATATAAGGCCAGTTCCTAACGACAGAATCTAAGAATGAGCTTTCACAATGAGCAGAAGTTAAGGCTGTTACCATAGCAACTAACTGTTCAAAACATAAACGCTGATGATCCACCGTGGTCAAAATGACACCACATAACAGGAAGCTGGACGCCACGAATTAATACTTTGCATTTATGTCGTCACCATTTCCTGGGAGTGTGACGCTAACTCTAAGCACTACTACGACTAGTGTTAGAAGCCCTGTTCCTCAAATTAGACTTCACGCAATCTTTATTTTAACACAGTCTGACTAGCTGACAGTTTTTCTTGGGTTTTCAGACAATCTTAAAAGTTTTTTAGGCTTAGATTTAGACTTAGACAGAGTTTTTTGATCCACAAGGGAAATTATTTGGACACAGAAGCTTACACATCATGTTATTACAATATCAAAGAGTAAAAAAATATAAAAATGGTAATAAAACTTCTAAATAAGTAGCAATACAAAAAAAAAAATAGCAAGAGACATAATTATATAAATGTACAAGTAAAAAACAGAAGGTCGTAAGGAAACAGTGCAAAGATGAAAGATAGAAACATTTTGGTAGTATTTGCTAATGTGTGTATTGTGTCACCGTGGTAACTGATGAACATTCCGCCATATAGATAAATGTAGAACGCCCCCAGCGTGACTTCACTGCAAAGTATCAATTAAACACAGCAAAAGTGTCTATCAGACTAATTCTTTTGCAGATCTATGCGTATATTTTGTCAATTAAAAGTAAAGATGTAATAAAAGGATAGGAAAGATCAGTCAGGTTAGGTTTGCCATTCTCATTTCTTCACTTTGTTTTTGCATTTTCCTGTTTTGTTTTGTTTTCCTTTTTCCTCCTGGTCACTTCTTCTTCTTTCCACACTTCCTCCTCTCTGTAGATGAGTTGTATTCTCAGAAACTTAAGTACAAAGCCATCAGTGAGGAGCTGGACCACGCCCTCAACGACATGACCTCCATGTAACTTCCAGCTGCACCTGTCTGCTACCTGTCTGCTCCTCCTTCGCCTGTCCACCTCCTTCACCTGTCCACCTCCTTCACCTGTCCACCTCCTTCACCTGTCATTTCTCATTGTGTCCATCAGTTCAAGCCCCAGAACCAGAGCCGTTTCTAGCAATTATAAGCAAAATACTCGAACATTTTTATATATCTCCACAGATGGTTAAGTCTTACCATCATATTTAATTTTGTATATATTTTAAGTTTTAAAAAGTCTGAAAAGTTTTTAATTAAATGTATTATTGTATAGCCCCAAATCACAACCTGTAGAGCTTAAAGGCGTGGTATGTCACTTTATAGTGGAGGGTCCATCACCTGCTTGTTTCTATGGATATACTGTGAAATGTCCCACAGTATGGCATTAAACAGCTCTGCCTTACATTTATTCAATTACAAGTGGTTTTATAGTGCAAAAACTCTTAGAAAAACATGTATTCTGACTGTGAGAGGGGTCACCTCTCCACAGATCAGACCTATAATTTGGTCTGGTTTGGTCTTCTTAAAGATAGAAATGTTTAAAGTCATACTGTGAAACCTTCCAGACAAAGTAATAACAAAAGCATTCGACGGACCCTCCACTAGAGAAATACATAATGCACCTTCAATGGAAAGTGATTGTTAGTCGAGTTTTTCCCCCTGAATTTTGATCTTTTGTTCATTTACGCAAGTCACCATAGAGTTTAGATAGAAGTTCATAATTTTAGTAACAAATCCCCCCCTTAGTGCCCTGTGCATAGGTCCCCCCAAAGCTACAAACGGCCCTGCTCTTCTCACTTGAGCTATTGCGGTGTTGAGTGTTATACGGATCTTTTAAGTCTTACTGTATATGAAGTGTTTTGTTCAGATTCCACTGCTGTTATTATACAATGATACTTTTAGAGGAGTATCATTGGTGGAGATGCTGTTTTGTGCATGAACAAAATGAGAGAAATGTGAAGACGCATGATTGTTTTTTGGAGACGCATAACTACGATAACGCACTGTAAATGTGGACGTTTGAGGATCGGAAGAAAGGCCCGTCTTTTAAAAACTGTGTGAATTCCGTAACATCCTTTTAAGTCTTTTCCTTTAAAACCGAGTGCTAAATCGGGCGTACGGAAGTTGTTTGCGGTCCCCTCGGTTTGCATCGTGCTGTGTCGTGATTCAGGTGCATCGTGGAGCAACCCCCAGGCGTAGCAGTCCCTTTACTCTCCCTCTTCTTTCCTCACAGATAAACAGTTCACCCCTTCCCAAAGGCGCCTCCTGTTGGCCGTGCGGTGTCTGTGCCTTCCCTTCAAACCTTTTCTTTCCCTCTTATGTCATCCTTACATCACCATCACTCGCCACCCATTTCTTGTACAGACTCAGAGAAACGGGTTTTGTTATGTCCAAAATAAACCAATTTTCTCTGTATCCTTCTTACTTCATTTACTTTCTTTTTGCGTTGATTAATTTACTTATAATTTATTCATCTTAACATGCTACAACTACGCTCCCCAGTGTAGTTATGCAGGCAATCTATTATAGTATTGTTTGATAGAATGAGAGACAAAATGGCTGCCGGTATGTGAGGTATGGCAGGATTTGACAGGCTTAATATCAAAGCATAGCAGATGTGAAGTAGACTGAGAAAGATGGTTGAGATTGTCTGGTGTTGTATAATATTGAAATAAATGTCAAAGCTCATAATGGTAAAGTGTGGTTTATTAAAGCGGATAAAAGAATACGCTGTTTTGGGGGGTGACTGTGGTGTAGTGGGTTAAATTAGCACCCACAAACCAGGGGAAAGCCACTTCAAGCTCACCCAAACGTAAGAATAAAAACGGATATGCTGTTTTAGGGGTGACAGTGACACCCACAAACCAGAGGATAGCCAGTTGACACGCACCTAAACGTATACATAAGATACTTCATCCACCTTGTATACACCAGGAAGGGCATCTGGGATTAAAAAAAGGGAAAACTTCAAAAAAGGAGAAAAGCAGTAATTGATTTAAAGCTCCTATATTACGCAAAATTGACTCTTGCGAGCTTTAAGCCATGTTAGAATGCTGTTACCTCCTCCAAAACAGACCTGGAGTTTATATTTTGAAAGCTCAAAATGCTCTGTTCCACCTTGTGATGTCATGAAGCTGTATTTTTCGAGTGAACAGGTCGTTTTTACCCTTAGTTCAGTAGAGATTGGCGATTCCAGGGCTGAAATTATCCAAATGATTCTCATGAAGGTGTATATGAAGTTTAAAAACACAGCTGAGCACTTCCTGTATTACCACGTGACATCACAAGGTGCGATGAGGAAACATAAGATAGATTAGAAAAAAAGTGTAGTAAGGGCCGTTTAAATTAAAGTTTATACAGAAAATATTTATGTAAGGCGTGTTGTGTGAGGGTGGAGTCATGACAGTGAACGGTGACGTCACTAGAGGTATTTCCCGGAGGTAGGTTTCTTTTCCTCTTCCTTCTTTTCCACTGATTTCTGCTTTTTCTTCTGTTTCTCTGTACTTGCTTTCTGACTGCAAAGACCGGCTCCACCAGCAAGTAGAGAAAAGCAGCCTCCTCGCCAAAGAGCTCTGCCTGGCCTTGAATAATGACTAAATTACCACAGGGCTTAGAGCGGTGCATGAATCTGGTCTTTAATATTCCTAACCTGTGTGATTAAAAATGATCTAAGTTGAATTTACAATAAGGACCTGCCCAGTCGCTTTTCAGTATGTGAAGGATGAGTAATGCTGCTTGACTCGTTATAGTTCTGGGAAAATGCTTTAACCTCATTCTCAATTGTATATGCAACACACATAGTAACACTTAAAATTCAGATCTTAGTCATGAATATAACCTATAAATAAATGAAAAATACTTAAGAGGTCAAGCCCATTATTTTCAAATGGAGAAGACTGAGTTCAATAGAGAAATGATCACCAGTAACTTGTCCTATTTTGTGCATAATTAGCTTTAAGCCGTGTTATAATGTTGTTACCTCCTCAAAAATATAACTGGAGTTGTGTTTTGTTTCATTCACACATGTTTGAGTAATCCTTTATTATTAATCTGTCTACATCTGCAAAGCTCAAAACGTTCTGTTCCACCTTGTGATGTAATTTAGTGGTACACAGCAAAAACAGGAGGGTCAAAATATCAGGGTAAAATATTTCAACACAAAAAAGTGTTATTTTAACTATTTGAAAGTTAAATGGGGGTTTGAGTTGGGATTATTTGCCAGAATTTATATGGTTGAAATTAATTCCACTTTCCGTATTGTTCATTCAACATCCTTTAGTGTTAATTTGGCTTCAAACTCCTGTCAGAGAAGATCAGTCGGAAGCATATATATGTACATAATTTCATCTTAAATGAACTAAAATAATGTGGAAAAATAAAATACCTGTGTGTTTTTAGCTAAATCAGGATAATCCTCCAAAGTGTTATCCGTTTACTCTCAAAACTTTAATTTAACTCTTGATTTCGGGGTTAAACAGGAACTTTGGTCCAGTATTACTTAATTAACATTTCCAAAAATGTTAAATTAACTCCAGAACAGATTGGATTCATAAACTCTGAGAAAATATTAAAATTGATTCTTTGAGAGTAAATTTTAACACTCCACTTTTTGCTGTGAAGTTTTCAATTTAACAGCTGTGTTTTGCTTTTAGTTCAGTAGAGATTGATAATTCCAGGGCTGTGTAAGGTGTATGGATTTAAAAACACAGTAGAGCACTTCCTGTATTTTCCTGTATTGTGAAATCACACAGTGGAACAGTGTTTTCTATTTGAGAGAAGAGCTTAGCCTAAATTTGCAGGATTTGTGTGTTAAATAGAGGACATATGACACAAAACACAACTCCAGGTAAGGCAAGGCAAGTTTATTTGTATCGCACAATTCAAAGTAATTCAAAGTGCTTTACAGGATAAGAAATACATTAAAATCACAATACAAACAAATCAAAACATAAATAATCATCATAAAACAAAAGAGAGAGAGAGATTAAATGATAGAGAAGAGGGCAGAATGAAAACTTTTCAGTCATATGCAGCTAAACAGAGCTGTTTTGAGCCTGGATTTAAACAGATTTAAAGCTGAGGCCTATTTCACATATTAGCTGCAGAAAACTGAAACGCTGACTCCCCGTCCTGTGTTGTATGTTTTTGATAAGGAAACAACATTATAACATAGATCAGAAAATAGAGTAACATGGGCCCTTTAAAATCAAGTGAAATCTCTGCTCTGCCATAACACAAAACCTAATAGAATTTGTGAAAATACATTTTACTATCCTCACCCAAAGATTCCCAAATGAAATATAATGGCTAGATTGTATCAGACACTGCCAAGATGCCTTTGAGCAAGACAACATGTTACTGCTTGCCAGTGCCACTCTAAGTTTCATAAACTACAGCAGCAACCTCCACTCAGTGCATGTAAATGTGATTTTGTTTTACTCTGCGATAATGTGTTATGACGATAAAGAAAAGCAGGCCTTCTTGTTTTTGTCTCTGCTTTTGGTTCATTTGAGTCCTTCTAAAATATTCATTAAAGTGTGACTGGGGATGTCAGGATTATTAGGTTAATAATCGTGATAATTCAGGTCACAGTATAATCATAAAAACTAAAATATGGAGGATAATTTGTTTCATCAGATTTTTAATTTTAAATTCCTCTGAATTACTCTGAAAAAACATGTTTGAATTTGTTTTATTCTTAATTTCATTTGATGAATTTTTAACTGTACATTTTCAATGTGTTTTAAAATTTCAAAATAAATATATTCACCAAAAATATTTAGCACAAAAAAATTTTCGGTCCTCGAATTCAACAGTCTAAATTCAGTTTAAAATACACAGTGAAAAGATCCAACATGCCGAGACATAAGCAGGGTTTTTTGTGACAGAGGAGGACAGAGTGAAATTTTTCACTTCAAATTTCAGACTTTTTCACACAGATTTTAATTGTTGAATTTGAGGATTTGAAAATATATATGTGCTGAATATTTAAAAGATGATTTTTTTTATTTGAAATTGTATTAAATCTAACAATTTCAACAACTAAATTCCAAAAAATGTTATTATTATGTTTTTTCAGAGTTCTAAGATGAGAAATTCAAGTAAAAATCTGTGTAGTAAAAAAGTAAAAAAGTCAGTGGTGTTCAGACTCTAGAATGCGGTGATGTCATGGGGGCAAGAGCCGGATTTCCCTATAGATTACATTGTACTTTCCTGTGAAATATCTAAAAGGTAAATTAACAAATGTTGAAGAGACCCTAGAAGAGCCTAGACCCTAGAACTCAACATATTACAACACAGATCTGCATTTGAACAATATTAATTTCAACTGCCCCGTCTGTATGAAATATTATTGGCTATAGAATGGTGTGATATCATCTGAATTCCAGCAATTCAAAATCTGATGGAACAAATAATCTTCTACACTAAAGTATTATATTTGTGAAGCAAATTTAAGTAATTTCAATCCAATCTTGTTCCAGAAGCGTAACCCTAAATGCATTATACTTTTTCATATTGTGACACCCCTGAGTGTGACTAACAAATTAAGAATAGGGCTAACTACTTTTTTCCACTGATCCTGTAAACATTATGTAATCACTGCTTTTTTGTGTTATTAAACTGTGATTTTGATTTGACGTTCTAACAGAGAAACTGTCCCAAGCTAAAGAAGAGAACCTGAACATGACCCAGATGTTGGACCAGACTCTTATGGAGCTGAATAATCTGTGAAGCGGCCATGACAGTGTGACTCCTCCTCACTGATCCGCCTCCGCCCCACTCACTGCGCACACCAAGCATGAATCAATCACTTTTGTACGCCATTCGTGGTCATTGCGCCCCCTTTTGCACACTGCTGCTGTACCTGTAGTCCTCGTTTTGGGGCAGGCGGTGAGTGTGCGAGCTGGTGCTAATATCCTACACAACAGTGACTGAAAATGCAAACCTAACGCAATGTGAAGGGCCCAAATGGTTTCCTTACATGGATTCAGTCAGCTGAGTTTGTTTTAAAATTATGTACGTTCATGTTTGTAGAGGTTTCTCATTTTTTGCTGTACAAATTATAAAAAGAAATAAAAAGCATGTTTTCAACGTTTTCAATGTTGTTTATTGGTTAAAGGTTTTATATTGTGACCTTTAAGACATGTTACACTCCTCAAAACCAAATCTAGAGTTGTATTTTGTTTCAATCATATATGTTTGAATAATCCTTTATTATTAGGCAGTCTACATCTCCAAATCTCAGTAAGCTCTGTACCACCTTGTGATGCCATGTAGTGGTCGTTTTCAAGTTAACATGCATCTACCTTTCACCTTTTGTTCGGTAAAGATTGACAATTCCAGGGCTGAAATTATCCAAATGATTATAGTGAAAGTGTATGGAGTTTAAAAACACAGTGGAGTGATTTATATATTACCACATGACAGGAGGGCATCTGATTTAGTTGGTGAAATGTTAAAAAGTCAGGTCTAATCAGTATTATGTTATGCCTTTATTTATTTATTTTATTCATGAAGTATAAAAAGACCTAAATACATAAACGGTGTGTATATTTCATTTCAGCCACAAATATTAATCAGTTGCAAACAAATATCTTCACTTTTATGCACAACAGCTTAGTTTGCTTGTAGAAAAGGCCAGTGTGCAGTATCACACCCTAAACGACAGGGGGCAGTAATGTGCAGTGAGGAACCTGCAGGAATGAAGAAGACCAAACCCGGAAGTTTACAAAAGAGTTGTGCGTTTGTTCAAGATTCAAAACAGTGGAGAAGTGCGTGGATTAAACTTCCTAAAGTGAGGAGAGCAGCCGTAGGACCATGCCCCTGCACATCCTGCACCAGTGCTCTCGGGTGCTCAGTCCTGCCCGGGTCTGTGTGCGCTTCTCCGGGCTCTCCGCGCACAGACAGCGGCACCTGCAGCGCGTCCACAGGTTCATCCACCAGCAGAGAGATCATGGCTCCGGAGAGTCCAGCTCCAGCTCCAGACTGTGGCTCTGTGGGCTCGGGCTCGGGTTGGCTGTCACTTTTGCAGTGGCTCTTAAGTCCCGCAGAGATTTAGCGGACAGTCCCGGGGATCATGACCGGACAGATGCTCCAGGATTCGGAGGAGCGGTGGAGAAGAGCCGAGAGCTGCTGCAGCGGATCCAGGTGCGTGTGAGTCTGTTTGTGACCCAGCGGTCAGGTTATTATCACTGAATGTGCAGCTCATGTGTGTGTACGTGTGCGTATGTGTGTCCAGGTGGAGGTGGGCACCCCGGGGCTGGTGGTGGGAGTCTCTGTGGACGGTGTACAGGTCTGGTGTGAAGGTTTGTGTCTCACATCTCAGGTTCACGGTCATACTTCCTACTCAGTGCTCACACACAATCACTAAGTGCAGTTTTATGCCAGATTTATGACTTTATGACTATAAACCACAGCAGTGACCACTGCTCTAACCTCAACCACACCCACTGGGTCAGGAACATAGACTACAGTCAGGGGGTCACAGCTCTTTACGATGAAATGCTGATCATTTTTGATTACAGATTAAGACTTTATATCACAGGGTCTCTGACCTTTTTTTCTCCTGTGAACTACGAAAATGCCAGAGAGCTACTAATTTTAGCTGTTGCAAGAAATCGAGTAAATATAAGAGCCACAGCTAATGGGAACATTTAGATTCCTATAAAATATAAATCATTATTCATGTATTAGTGCACAAAGTTGGGCATCAAAATGATACATTTATAATGTTAACTTGTATTTAATTCATACATTTTTAGTTATTCAGCACAATACAATAAATTCAGAAGTCCCTTGGCGAACTTCTTGAGAGCTACTGGTAGCTCCTGAGCTACAGGTTGGAGATCCATGTTTATAGCAGGTGTTATTCACTGGGAGGGTGTAGTATAATAATTATTATCTCCACTGTTGATGACTTCCTTTATTCCAGGAATGGGATTTGCAGACCTGGAGAACCGTGTGCCCTGCAGCGCTGACACTGTGATGCGCATCGCAAGCATTAGTAAATCTCTGACCTCTGCAGCAGCAGCGCGTTTGTGTGAAGAAGGAAAACTGCAGCTGGATGAACCTGTGCAGACATATGTCCCTGAGTTCCCCAAGAAACTGTCTGAGGGGCAAGAGGTGAGTAATCAGTAAATACTACTGGATAACTTGACTCAGATGAGGAAATTCTGCTTAAATTAAATCAATCAGTCAATCATCGACATCATACTGGGAGTATTCTACGTGTGTGTATTGCGGAATGTTCATCAGTTACCATGGTAGCACAGTGCACACATAAAGTCTAAGAAAGCCTCAGACACAGCAGGGCCTGCAGTTAGCATCACACCCCTAGTGAATGTTGATGACATCCACTGCAGAGTATCAATACTCCAGAGTACATGGTGGAGCTTCAGAGTACTGTGTAAAAACATGGTTTTTACAGGTGACTATAACCTCACGGATGCTCCTGTCTCATCTGAGTGGGATTCGACACTATGAGAAGGACACAAACAAAGTGAGAGAGGAACGAGAGAAAGCTAAGAGCAAAATAAAACGAAAACAAGACGAGCAGGAAGAAAAGGTGGAGAAAAAGGGGCAGAAGAAATCGACACAGAAGAAGAGCGAGTTTGAGCTGGAGGAGTACTACATCAAAGACCACTACAACAGTGTTGTAGACGCCCTGGACCTATTCAAAGATGACCCTCTTATTTTCAAACCAGGTAAATGATCTTTTTCCTAAGCTGTCAATCAATTAATATACTGCACTGATTAGAGTAACATCAATAAAATACACAGGCTATGTTGGTGGAAACATTCACAAAGTACTGTTGTGTGTCCTTCGGCAATACACTCGTTCACGTTTGATCGTATGATTTTTCTTGAAATTGGTTGTGCTTAGAAAAGGTATAGGTGAAAAAAACAG
Source organism: Odontamblyopus lacepedii (assembly GCA_034769755.1). Classification (NCBI taxonomy): domain Eukaryota; kingdom Metazoa; phylum Chordata; class Actinopteri; order Gobiiformes; family Gobiidae; genus Odontamblyopus; species Odontamblyopus lacepedii. The sequence goes on from CM068348.1 coordinate 19,517,707, forward strand.
TGAGTGAATGGAAAATACACAAAATGCACTAAGTAGAATACTACAATTGGGATATAACAATAACTGAAGTATCGTGATGTTGTGTCACAGTAATATTTTGCGCCGTCACTGTATATATTATTAATTATAAGCTTCATTGTTTGAATTAATTCTTATAATGCAACAAGAGCAGACAAAAACAGAGGACACTACATAGACCATGATCCTTTGCTCCATTTCATTGCAGAATGTATGAAGAACTCTATATAATGACTGTAAAGAACAGTTCCATCTCAATTACATGGCATGTTAAGGCTTTTTAAAAGGAAAAAGAAGCATTTTTCAGAGAATGCTTTAAAAAATATATAAATAATGATTGTTTCTTTTTAATCAATTTACAAAATGCAAAGTGAGTGAACAAAAGAAAAAAGTCATTAAGAACTATCTTCATCGTAAAGAAGTAGTTGTGTTGGTGATGGTCTGGCCCCCGCAGAGCCCTGACCTCAACATTATGGAGTGTGTCTGAAGAGACAGAATGATGTGAGGAAGCTCCATCCACACAAGATCTGTGCTTAGTTCTTCAACATGTTTGGACACCGACCAGCCCAGTTCCTTCTGTACGCACGTAAACCTAGAAGAACTGATGCTCTTTTGAAGGCAAAGGTCACACCACATATTGATTGGATCTTTTGTTCATTCACTGCATTATGTTGACTGATGAAAATAAATGATTAACACTTCCATTTTTGAAGGCGTTCCTAGTTTACAGCACTTTTTTTCACACCTGCTTATAACTTTATATACCGTGAGATATTACATCCATATACTACAGACGAATGCGTCGTTATAAAACTGGTCTAAAATGACTGTCCATAGGCACCACATACCTGTACTCCACCCACGCTTTCACCCTGCTCAGTGCTGTAGTGGAGAGAGCCGCTGCACAGCCCTTTCTGGACCACATGGGGGCGTTGTTCCGTGAGGTGGGCATGCTCCACACTGTGCCAGAGCTGAATGACCCCATCATCTACCACCGCTCCAGGTACGCCCACTTAACCCCTCTAAACATCTGCTCAATATTGATTTTTTTTACTTTTGCATTTTTTGTACCGTTCCTACAAAGATATAATTATGTTTTTCAAATCTTTGATATATTCTTTGGAAATATGAGAATCTATGAATGAATAATATAATGGTTTATCAATTACAGGAACTGTAAAGGTCCTCTGTTATGCAAAACTGACTCTTAATGTTGTTACCTCATCAAAAACATCTGGAGTTGTCTTTTGTTTCGTTCACACACATTTTAGTAATCCTTTATTATTAGTCTGTCTACATCTCCAAAGCTCAAACTATTCTGTTCCACCTTGTGATGTCATGAAGTGGTAGTTTTCAAGTGAAGAGCTCCTTTTACCTTTAGTTCAGTAGAGACTGGCAATTCCAGGGCTGGTAATGATCCAAATGGTTCTAGTGAAGATGTATGGAGTTTAAAAACACAGTGGATTACACAGTGTATTACCACATAACATCACAAGGTGGAACAGAGTGTTTTCAGTTCAACTGAAAAAATATGCATGATTTGTGTGGTAGTTTAGTTTAGTTTAGACGTAAACATGTGAATGAAACAAAACACAACTCCAGGTCTGTTTTATATGATTTTGTGATAAGGAAACAACATTATAATAACGTAATATGGGCCCTTTAATTAATTAGTTGGAAATGGTTAACTAGGGATGCAACATTATTCAATATAATATCCAATCGTTTGATACTAGTGTCACACAAAGAGAAACCGTTATCACAGCCTCTTCCTAAGATGCCACAAGAAAACAGCTTCATAGGGACTTACTACTGAAATAATCTAACAGAGGTGGGTTTTATCTTTCAGTCACTTTTTATTTTATTTTGATATACTCAGGAATGACAAAGATATTAACTTTTTACTTTAGAATCGCTTTCAGCCGAAAGCGATACACAATCTTTTTCTATCTCAAAAGTTTTAGTCAGAAAATGGTCTGTTGAGGCATCTCTGTATAATATAATATGTGCATTGTGTTGCATTTTTTTTGTATGAAAAGTTCCCTATAAAGTTTGTTTGATTGATTGATTGATATAACATAGTTTTAGTGTTCAGAAAGTAGATGGGAGAGTGCAGTGTGTAAAAAGAGCAGGGCATCGTGGGAGGAGCGCCTGTCTGTCTCTGCTGCTGCTGGAGACGAGGCAGAGCAATGACCACACAGGCGCCTCTGTGAATGCAGTGAGAGAGACATAGTCAGGAGGAAAAGAAAAATCATAATAAAAAAAGGAAAAGTCTGATAGTGTAGCTCCCCTACACTCTATATTAAGCTATATTAAGCTTTCTCTGGCGATTTTATATTGCAAAATATAAAATCGCCTGAGAAAGCGCTGTTCTTATTTTCATTGAATAAAAATTCTGAGGTGTAAATCAACTAAAACACTTCACAGTAGCTGTACTGTAATGTATTGTATGTAATGTTTCATTAACATCGTAGTGTTATCATCGTGTAGTGTGTAGAAACATATTATACTCACTAGCAGAAAAAATTACATGAGATTTTTTTTTTTCAAATTCGAATCGAATCGATATTGTGACCGTGTGTCGAGCTATGTTGAATACGCATTCACACTATACCACTATATTTTTCCAGTCAACCACAACAGCCTATGATAACAAACCTGCTATTAAACACTACTGGATTTCCATGACGTCACCTCTCATGGAATTCTGTTTTTCAGGTACTACCATGTGAACAAAAAAGGCCGCGTGGTGAACTGCCCGTACGTGGACAACTCGTACAAATGGGCCGGAGGTGGCTTCCTGTCGACCGCCGGGGACCTGCTTCTGTTTGGAAATGCTCTTCTGTACAGCTATCAGCTTACGCAGCTCAAGGACACAGAAGGGATGCTACCAGGCTTTCTCAAACCACACACTGCTCTGGAACTGTGGACTCCGGTGAAGAATACAGAAGGAAGCTGGGACAAAGATGGACAATATGCGCAGGCTTGGTTAGTTGTGGAAGAAGAGCAGAAGTATGGGCAGTGTAGGAAGCGCAGGCACTATGTCTCGCACACGGGGGGCGCTGTAGGGGCCAGCAGCGTGCTCTTGGTGTTACCTGCGGAGAGATTGGAGCAGTGCGAAGGGAAGAAGCAGCTGCCTCAAGGGGTGGTGGTCACTATTATTATGAATATGCAGTCTGTGGGGCTGAACACCACCGCACTGGCCATTGCGCATGAGTTTGACCGAGCCAGACTCCAACAGTGAACTGATCAGTGTCTGTTAAACCATCCATACCTCACACATCCATGTGTTCTTCCCTTTAATGGAGCTCAACAGTGACCACCCATCCCTCTTCAGTAGTATTAAGAGTTTGAAAGCTTGCTCTGTGGCAACTGATAAGCACAAGACCTATAGTTCTATTTAAAATCTGTTTCTAAAACTGCCAAGGTATAAAAACATTTTACAGAATTGCATTTTAATTGTGTAACTTTTGATTGCTCTCGAATGTTCCACAGTATGACATTAAACAGCTCTACCTTACATTTACATCAATTACAGGTGGTTCTATTTCATCCCTACTGACCACCAGAAGTGGTGCTTCAAGTACTCCCTGCACAGGTTGAGAATCTAATGACAACAAAGTTACGTCACACCAACAACTCAGTCCCTTTTCTTCTTCTCGCGCACCTGGTTGAGTTGAATGTGTGAAGAGACATATTGAATTTAATGTCTATTTTTTTCTATTTTCTGCTTACTAAACGCAGCCTGCGACTTTTGTCGGAGCAGTGGTTTACATCTTGCCCTTCAGGGGCTGTGCAAGCATCTGCCAGTCTTACCAGGTCAGCGTTGGTGCTACAGCTGTGAGTGCTACAAGCGGCTGTTTTCGTTCTGCTCTTTAGTTGCATAACTATTTAACCTGGTTGATTTTTCCAATATCCTGAGCAGTCGTTTTCATCCTGCTTCATCGTGTTTTGTTGTTTACTATACTTTACTATAACTTTTTAGCATTGCTATACTGGCAGTTGTTTACTGATCACCATTTTTATACAGTTTTTGCTTCGAATCATACAGCCCCACCTTATTTGTATATGGGATAGGCTTGATAATACGCTGTAAATTATTATTTCTTTGCTTTATTGGAACATTGATTTTTGGAGTCATTAGTGGCGTTTTCTATTCAACCCAACTCTTTTGATTGGCTATGCCACTGTGCTTACCTGTGCTATGTTATTTATTTCCATCTTTTGTTTAATTTCAAATCATAAGTGGCATTTGCAGCTCAACCTAATTCTGCCCAACTTGACTCTTATTTTGTGATTATCTGTGCTACTCCTGCATATTTGTATTCAGTATGCTAGAGTTGGGCTGCAGAGCCTGCATGGCACCCTTTGCAGCATGATGATGGTCATTATTTATGTCCTTCATGCTTAGGTGGGGAACACTTGAGGCAAGGCCTTACTGAGCACTTGCTCCAATTGTGGTATCATGTCTCAGTCAGTACGGGTAGCTCGTCTGTCTGCGATGAAGTCAGCAACGAGGCTACTGGGCCACAGTCCACACAGTTACCTGCGGCTCTGCAATTGTTGTCAAGGCGGCCACATTAAGCGCTGCAGGAAACACTACTGGATAGACTCATGTAAAACACTGCAAGGTCACAAGTGACTTTGTTAGATTCTCAACCTGCACATGCAGATCATACAGTGCTTGAAGCTCCGCCTCTGACGGTCATTCAGGATTCATATAACCGCAGTTACATACATAACTCTCATTTTTTTAGCTAACAAATACCAGTAAAAATAGACATTCTGACTGTGAGCGGAATCGCCTCTCCACAGATCTGACCTGTAACTTGTTCTGGTTTAGTCTCCATGAAGATAGAAAGGTTTCATACTGTGAAACATTCCAGATGAAGTAATAACATCACCATGAAGAAAAAAGAAATGACTGACCGAGAGACCGAGACAGAGTATAAAATACTGTTTTAGTCATTATTATGTCTTTCAGTGCCATAAAATTTTTAGATTGACCATTTTCAACTTTTTAATAAAATATTTTTTTATTTCTGTCGTTTCTCCCTACTTAAATGAGACAATATTTAGTTTAGTATTAAAATAATGGCATGAAGGTCTTGATACTTTGCAGGAGATCATAATGCCCTGGGGGTGTGACGCTAACTAGAGGCACTGCTCTGTCTGTTACTCAAGTTAGACTGAACTTTATTCTGACCTTAAAGAACTGACTTAGCTGGAACAGATGAACCCATTTGTCTCTCTCACACATAAAATTACCTGCCTGGGAACCCCTCGGAGTCCCTCCGGAGGAGCTGGAGGAAGTGTCTGGGGTGAAGGAAGTCTGGGAGTCCCCTCGCAACCCGGCCCCGGATGAATGGAAGGAAATGGATGGATGGACATAAAATTACAGACACACGGTAGGTAGCATTAGCCAACAGTTTTTCAGTTAGTCACTCTCACCTTTTTGTTGAAAATCAAACTCCTAAACAGGCTCCTGAAAACATGTTCAAATCCATTTTGTAATTTTTCTTGAGTTTTCAGACTATGTTTTGTCAGTGTTTGCTAATGTGCAAATCAACATAGTAACATGATGAACATCTGGCCATAGACATACATATTTGGGCATATAAACTAGAGAGAATAAAATATCAAAATTGAAATTGGCACAAAGACTGCTTTTTTAATTGGTGTTATTTGAAATAAAATTTAAATGAAACATTGGAAATAGAGGTCAAAATCTGTTTTTTGCCTGACACTGAAGTGGAATAATGAAATAAACTGTCCCCATTTTATTGTTTTTCATTCTTAGTTGAAATTCAAAGGAACAAATGGTACACCGACCTCCTACCATGGAATATTCCAGGCAAAGCAATAACATCTCCATGGAAGCAAGTGAGTAGAGGGTCCTCCACCAGAAAAGTCATGCTGTGCACCTTTAAGTTTCCCTGATTTGTCCCGTTCAAAGTAAACATTGAGCACATTAGATTATCACACATTCAAACATCACTCACAGGATACAAAAAATATACAATACAACAATACAAGACCTATGATAAATAATAAAAAAGTAAAATAAAACTTTGTCTCATTTTTACATAAACTAGATATTTGTGTTATCTGACGCACTGATGTCCAACCAGCTCATTCTTTTGCTTGTGGAGAACGTGTATAGAGAGTGTAGCTGAGGCCAGGGCTGCATCTCATTTCTCTTTCGTCGCTTCCTTCCCCTCAATTCCTCTCCTCGGTCCTCCATTTTTCAGCTGTCAATCAAATGTGTCATGTTAAGTGGCGTCCTAAAGAAAACCACGGCAGAAAGGAGTAAACCTGAGGGAAGCTTCAGGAGCAGGCGTCAGAGAAAAGAATCAAACTTTATTGGTTATTGAGGAGTTGATATCCTCTCTCCTCTGTGGGCGGGGTTTCCTCACCCATTTCCTGCAGAATCTTGGAGAAGGAAGCGAATAAAGAGAAAAAAGAGAAATGAGACACGGCCCAGGGGTTTGTATCTCAATGACGTTGCCAATGACTTAACTTGGGACTTCCTGAAGCGATTTTTCTGACTCTTCTGACAAGCAGAGCAGGAGGTGGAGCCACTGATCACACCACATTTTATTCTCTTTAATGAGACTACCTCCAGAAACAAGTGAAGACAAGCTCTGGCTGACAGCAGTCTCGTTCTCCAGCATATTTTGGTTTTGTTCATTTGGTTAAAATGTTAAAAACACCCACCTATGTTCATAACAGTTCATGGGAACTCATAAGACTCACAACAGTCAAACATTTTTCATAGTTTTTTGTTTTTTCATTTATTTTATTACTTTCTACATTTTTATACACAGAGAAGATATCAAATACATGAAGAAAAATATATGGAAGAAAAAAGTGTAATACATAAATTCCACTTAATATATTTTTTATATTTTATATTCAAACCCTTGTAGAAGCCAACCTTTGCTTTGTCGAAAAATATGATGGAGTTTTGCCAAATATATTGTGTATTATGTATTTCTCTTTCCCAGGTAGCCCTAAAGCCGCTGAGATTAGGAGCACTGGCATTCCTGATGATATTATGAAAGGCTGCTGGGCCGCCTTTTTTAAAACATGCCATTTTTTAATCATTTTTGAATACACGTTATATTATTTGGAGTGGGTTTCAAAGCAGAATAGAGACTGTCTGAGCTGCAGGTATTTATAAACGTTTTGATTTGGCAGCTTGTAATGTTCCTTGTAATGTTCCTTCAAATGCTCAAGTAGATTCCAGCCTGGAATCCATGTTTTTTTGCCGTAGTGATTTTAGAATTGAACCATAGATCTGTTGTTAAAGGATGATTGCGTTTTGTAGTTATTTAAAGTTGCACTATGTATTTTCTCTCCACGAAGGTGCAACTGCTTCGCTTGGAATTCATGATATGGAGTTAAGCTGAAGTATCTCCATGGAAACAAGGAGATGCCACCAGACCAAGATACGGGTCAGATCTGTGCAGAGGACGGCCGCTGACTGCATACATGTTCTTTGAGCAATAAAAACACCCATAATTGAATGAATGGAAGATGGATAAGTTTCACACTGTGAAACTTTTCAGACAAAGTAAACCACTCAAATACTCCATGGAGACAAGCTGGTGGTGGTGACTGTGAGCAGAGGTGCCTCCTCACAGACCTCTCACTTAGGCTGGTTTGGTCTCCATGGTGATAGAAAGGTTTAATACCAGACAATGTGTGTGTAACCTAGTAAAGACTAATGGGGATCCAATAAATAAATAAATAAATAAATAAAACCTCTCAGTCAGGACCTTCTGCCAAAAAAGTTACACAATGCACCTTTTTTACTTTGCTGTTTAATGTCATATATTTGATGTCTTCTGTATATAAAATGTGGAAAAATGTCAACATAAAAAAAAAAATTGAAAAAGATGTATATGTGGTAGTGTATGTTCTCCCACAAATCACACAAACACACGTCAAAGGTCATAAATATATTTACAATAGCATAGATGTGTAATTAGCATATTTTTACATAATTAATTATTTTACATTTGATACAGTTTTATCTTTATAAATGCATTTCAGGCGAAACATATATTGAAATGTACCTCATGTAACACAACCTCAGAGCTTCGAAGCAAAGTTCAGAAGTTACACAGTGATTGCCTCATCCTGGTTTATCTCATGACATCCTTCTCCTCCGTTCAGATCCTTCACAGTCCTGAGTCCAGCCTCACACTCTTGGTTCGACCTTCCAGTAGTGACCCTTCTGGTTACTGCTCTGCTGCTGCTTTCCTCTGATCTGACGCTTCCTGCAGGTCAGGACAGGCAGATTTTTTATCATGGTTCTATAGATTTACACAACAGCAACAAATATAAAAGTGCAAAAGTCATGTGTCAGGATTCAAATTTAAATAGAGAAAGAACACACTCTTCTACATAGATCAGTTAATTGCCATGGGCAGCAGTAGCTCACTTGGAGTGTCACTAATCCAAAGGTTGGGGGTTCGAATCCCACTCTCTGCGTACTCTGGTGTGTGTGTGTGTGTGTGTGTATGTGTGTGTGTGTGTGTGTGTGCATGTGTGTGTGTGTGCATGTGTGTGTGTGTGTGTGTGTGTGTGTGTGTGTGTGTGTGTGTGAATGAGTGAGTGGTTCCTTGATGTAAAGTGCTTTGAGGCATGTAGGTGTGACCCCAGCCCTTTGGGACAATGGATGGAAATGAGCCTTTGGCTATAATTTGGTGAGTTTACATTTATGATGAAGCATGTCTGTCCATTAACATACTCTGTCCCAATCAAATAAACAAATAAATCATTCAAAATGTGACCATGTACCACTGCTGTCTATTATGAAGTAACAGAAATCAATGGGGAAGCAGTAGCTCTAGTGCATACTGTCATTGTGTCCTGAGGCAAGACACGTCACCTTCTTTGCCAAGTATGAAAGGTGTGTGTGAAGGGAGGGGGCCACCCCAGGGCAGCAGTAGTACGGCTGTAAAGTAGTTTACCAACAGTATCTTATGAATGGATAATGCAGGAAATTGCAAAGTGGCAAATATATTCCTTTTTTTTTTATTTAATAGAATTTTCTCTGTGGGCCCCTATCTGTGGGCCCCTCTCTGTGGGCCCCTCCCTGTAAGCCCCTCTCTGTGAGCTCCTCTCTTGGGCCCCTCTCTGTGGGGCACTCACTGTGGGGCCCTCTCTGTGGGCTCCTTTCTGTGGGCCTCTCTCTGGACCCCTCTCTGTGGGCCCCTCTCTGTGGGCCCCTATCTGTGGACCCTCTCTGTGGGCCCCTCTCTGTGGGCCCCTCTCTGTGAGCTCCTCTCTGTGGGCCCCTCTCTGTGGGCCCCTCTCTGTGGGCTCCTCTCTGTGGGCCCCTCTCTATGGGCTCCTCTCTGTGAGCTCCTCTCTGTGGGCCCCTCTCTGTGGGCTCCTCTCTGTGGGCCCCTCTCTATGGGCTCCTCTCTGTGGGCTCCTCTCTGTGGGCACCTCTCTGTGGGCCCCTCTCTATGGGCTCCTCTCTGTGGGCTCCTCTCTGTGGGCCCCTCTCTATGGGCTCCTCTCTGTGGGCTCCTCTCTGTGGGCCCCTCTCTATGGGCCCCACTCTGTGGGCACTTACTTGATGATGTAGTAGATGAAGACAGCCACTGCCACGAGGATGAGGATGGCCACGATGATGACCGCTGCCATGAGGCCGGGGTTGTGCCCGTTCTCGGCGCTGGTGAACAGACTGAGTGTCTCACAGCGACTGCCGGTGTATGTGTGCGGACACCTGCAGACAGCACAGGTCACATGATCTGAAAACACACCTGCACATCCTCTTTGGACAGGTGAAAGGTGAGAGCACATGTCTCACCTTCAGACAGACATGGAATGTGCTAAAGGAATCAATGGAATGGCTCGAGGCTCATTTACCGGTCGGCCACAATAGTTGGCCAACTTTTCAGGTTCAGTGTCTCATGTTCCTGTTTGGCTTTTGACCTAAAGCTCAGAGCCTTGAGCAGAGTCTCATTTTTTATTTCTTTTTTATGCGTTTGTTAGCAAAGATAATCCATTCTTACAATAACTGTTAACTGAACAAATAGACTAGTCCCTGTGGCATTTATGTTCAAATAACATTCAGTTATATCTCATTTTCACTCAATAATCCCACAGGTACATTTGGCCCGGTGCAGTTAAACCTTCAGTTTAGTGATCAGTTTAGTGACAAGATGGACTTAAGTTTAAGTAGGTTACAGTTCATGGCTTATACCTCTGTAATAATGGGCAGCACATTATTTAAACAGCACATCAGGCTTGTTAACAATCAAAACCCCCACATTAAAAGTTTAGTTACATATTGAGCAGTTTAATTGGCAAACGAAGCCTATTTCTAATTTGTTCCAATAAAATCAAAGGTCATTTAAAAATGTTTGAATTAAGCCTAAATACAGGCCTAAATACAGGACTTTATCAGCCACCACAAAGGAGGATTTAATCTCTTAACTTCCGCCAAAACAGCCGGGCCCCGGTCCACAGCACGAGGCCGCGTGGTAGCCTACTTACACGCACGACAGAGAGTTCATGTCGGGGAGTTTATAGCAGGTCCCTCCATTCATGCAGAAAGTGGCCTCCTGTCCGCTGCACAGGTTTCCATGCTCTACAAAGAACCAAAAGAGCTGTGAGCAAACACGAGAGGCCTTTAAACCGCCTTTAACCGCCTTTAAACCTCTTTTAAACCTCCTTTGCGCCTCCTTTAAACCTCCTCCAAACCTCCTTTAAATCTCCTGACCTGCCATCATCGGAGCTTTCTTCGGGTTTCGCTGAGTCAAAACATCGACACAATCGGAGCTCAGACCTGCGGAGTAAACGCTTCTCAAAATCCAGACTAGGAAACAGCGCCGAGCCGAAGCGCCTCTTCACCTGCGGATGAAATGCGAGTTTTCGCGGAGGTGTCTCGGATTGCCTCACAATACTTTTGTGCGTTTTGGCCACGTGGGTGTGTCCATCCTACAAAAATGTAGCGGTGGCAGTTCGTTCACATTTTGAATGAGGATCTGAACTAAAGGCATATACGAAACTACATTCTCCAGATCTTTGTGTGGGAGAACACCCACCGCAAAGTTTTGATGTAACGTGAATCAGACTTCTTCCAACTGTCCTGAGAGCAGTGGGGCTGAACAGGCAAGTGATGGGCTCCTGGTAGAACAGGGGCTGACAGGGGCTGACAGGGGCTGACAGGGGCTGACAGGGGCTGACAGGGGCTGACAGGGGCTGACAGGGGCTGACAGGGGCTGACAGGGGCCGGCTGCTGTGGTGCGCGTGTCTGACGCACAAGCACGCGCACAAACGGCATGAAAGGAACCGTGGGAAGGAGAGACTTCAGTACCGTTAGACGCCTCTCGGCTCTTTGTTTTGTTTCACTTTAATGACCTGTCATGATCTACGTGGGCTGATGGCACCAGTGTAATGAAAGGCCGCTGTGCAGTTTCATCCGGGACATGAAAGAGGAGCAGAATGGGTTCTGCTCTGTGCTTCTCATATACAAGACAACAACAAATAATAGTTAAAAAACAGCCTAAAAAACTCTTGTTATGAAATACTTCTGGACCAGGTTGTGTGAGCTCATTTCTTTAGTTCTGTGGGGAGCCGTGGGGAGGAATGGCCCGTTGCGCTGTTGCTCTGATTGTATTTATAACAAACAGCGGTTTCCATCAGCATTGCGGTTTGCGCCACACACAGTCTGTGCTTTACACAAGTGATGACCCAGGGGCCCGCGCCAACTTCATTTCGTGGTCTCGTGCGTGAGAGAGTTATCGCGAGGAAGAACGAAGGTGACTATTTTTCTCCGTCGACGCGCTTGATGGCATTTGTCACAGTATGGACCATCGGGCTGATAGATAGCCAATTATGAAGGACATTTTCTGTTTCACTGGATGCGTCTAGTCTCCTGTTCATGTTTTTTTTAATTTTTTTTTTATCGGCGGCAATGTTTGGTTCTTTCTCGTTTTAACCTCTGCAGGCGCACGTCCGTCCGTTCAGACCCTGGACAGCTCCACGGCTCCTCTCCCTCTTGTCCTCGGGCTCATGGATTCCCTCATAATTTCACCAGGGGAGCCCCACCAGCGCCTTTCAGCCCGCTCTGAGGACACCGTTTTCCGTTGGAAGCAGTGACAGCAGGCTGTACGCTGTCTGTGCCGAAGCATGGTCCGGAGGAGACGCGCAGGAGACGTGGCGATTGTGAGACGAAGCGCAGCCCGCACGCTGCGATCCGCATCCGAGCATCCTCCGCGCTGCATCCTCTTCTTCATCGGTGAGGAGTGAAAGTGTCTCTGTCCTTAGCACCGGGACACAAGAGGAACCAGGACATTTTGTTCATTGTAAAGCGAAGGCGAGGCTGGCAGCCCACGCTCAGGCTATTTTAAGGCCACTGTACGGCTAATAAGGCTCTCATTATTGTCAGGAGCCTGTGCTCTGTATTGTATCTGGCGCATCACAGTGAATATATATGAATAATACAATGTACTAGAAACAAGCAGCACTGTGATGTGAGATGTGTGTCTCTGCCCTCTCTGTCCACTGCGTGTGTCTGAACTCACCTGTCTGCCACCTGAGTCTCTGTGTGAGGGGCCCCGTGAGGACAGTGCAATGGCCCTGATCGTGTTGTTTTTATGCATTTGCACAAACGCTTGTTAGTCTCACTAGTGGTGTCTCTGATGTGAACCTTTTCACTGGGCATCAATGACCGCCTGTTTAGTGGCACAATGACCTAGCATGCCCTGCACTTTATATTCTAGAGGGAGACGATCCTGAGCCCCAAGACTGGAGCAGTGCAAACTGTGTGAACTATAAAGGAAAACATACAGACATTTCTTTTCCGTTCTTACCCAAAACTTTCTAAAGTCTTGGACAAGATATGTGTTTTGTAGAATGCAGCAGCTGACCCAAAAGTGCTCACATACAAGTTAATTTATAAGCCAAATTTGTAGAAAGGATCATGGCAAATGGAAAGACATCTTAAGAAAAATATGAATTAAACAATAACAAACTGTGATTTATTTTGTTTAGAAGTGAAATGAGACAGACGACTGCAGTGGAAGCACTATATTTGGTGTGAACATCTGAAACAAGACCTCATCATGAGCAACAAGTAAGTTTATGCATTATCCAATCCAACTTTATCATTACAGCATAACTGTTCTGTGCTGAAATGAAAAGGATCCGTGTCGAGGGCTCAGTCTGAAGCTTTTTTCTGTCAGGATGAAAACAACAAACAGAGATGAGAATGTGCACTGTTCATTTAATGCCAGATCAAGTGTGGACATGGGTGAGAGCATGGCATTCAGAGCCAACTGTTGACAAGTTTAGGTGACAGTTTGCCACTGATAACCTGATAACTGTCAGAACTCTGAACTTCTGCATTTTGTTTATAGATTTTCAGTTTGATATTGCTGTTTGTCAGAAAGGAATCTAGGCCATGGTCTGCATTCTTCTCAGTCGTGAAATGTAAATAAAGTCAGTGGATTATAGGGGAGGGACGAGATACAAGAATGAGACAAGACAAAATGTTAAAATGAGTTACAGTGTAATAAAATAGTCGTACGGTACTATTTGCAGTTTTGTATTTGTTGTAGAAGTCAGTAGACCTACTTTTTGGAACCACAGCTTCTCAAGAAATGTAATTTAGCAGCCCTTTTACCAATCCCCTCTCTAGTGGATTACAGTACATATGTTTGGAGCCATCTATTTCTATCATTCTAACCTTATAATCTGATAAAGGGGCCGCATTACAGAGTCTATTGACCCCTTTTATCTTTACATAGGGTTCCCCCTCAGGCCAGAGCCTCAGATTTGGAGGTGATCTCAGCTCAAGTGGAAGAGGAGCCCCAGCGCCTGGCCCCTGTCCCTTTGGTCAGCTTCGCCTACAGAGACCTGCCCCTGGACATGTCCCTGGCCGGCTCCCAGCTCATCTCCAACCCAGACGAGGACGACAACAGAGACGGGTGAGGCAAAGGTCATAGAGCTGTGTTATAAAATTACATTCAGGTGTTTGTTTGAGGGCGTTACCAAGTGCTTTAAGACTAAACTACAGTATTTTAAATGTTACACTCCTAACATTAATCACAAAATCACATCATTTACAATAGTCAGTAGGAGTTATATGAAAATAAGGGCCCACAGTGGCAGATTGGGTTACGTTGTTTTGCCTGGCACCCATTGGGCTGTGGAGTGAAACTTGCCTGAGCTTCTACATAATGATTCTTTACCCTCTGTCTCCAAACTGAATAAAGCCTTTGGTTCAAAAAGCCCAAATCACCTGCCTGTATTGTATTAGATGTTGTAAAACCAATGTAGAGGTCCAGGAAGTTCTTCTGAGTAAGTAGTAATGTATTTATTCTCACTCAAAGAGCCTCCATCTCAGACTGCATCCGGCTGCTCATAATACACAGATACAGATACAGATACACAGATACACAGAGGGGAAATGTGAGCAGTGAAACTGTTGTGAAATTGGAATTTTTGATTGTGGGGTGCAGACATTCTCTGCACATGTGTCACAGGTTTTACCCTTTCCTCAGAAGTGTTTCATCACTCCGCCCCAGCCATGAAAAATGCTCAGTATGTGAGTGCCTGGTTTCAGATGACATTACCTCCTCCAGGCCTGTGGAGTGTGAGACGGGGCAGTGACCTCTGCAAACCTTAGTTTGGGTTCTGCCCGTGTTTTCCAGTGTAACACAGCTGTGTCCTTTTGTGATACCTGTGTTAGCTCTGGTGCCAGAGCCACATGAGGGAGCAGCTTCTCTGTTTGGTTCAGATGTTTTTACACAAACACCTGAGTGTGACCTGTCTGTCTGTGTGTGTTTTTGTGTGTGTGCAGGTCAGACTGGCTGAAGCCGTGCTGTGGGCACCGTGCCGCCCTGTGGCAGGTCTGCCTCCTCTCCGCAGGCTTTAACTGTTTCCTGGTCTTCTGTGTGGTTGTGGTGGTGCTGCTGCTCACTCTGGAGCTGCTCATAGACACCATGTTACTGCAGTGTAAGTACTTTTGTCTCATGAGATTCTAAACACTAAATTACACAAATATGTCACCACTACCTACTGGTCTGCCTCTGTCATACTGTGACGGACAGGTGGATTTAACCAATCACATTATGAACTCTGAGAAGCAGCAGACGCATGAGCATGCTTTGAGCTTATGGCTGCGTTTAACACAAAAACAGTGACTATGACCCCACATGACATATGAACTAAAATAAGAGATTGTTGCAGTGATCAGATCACTAGTGATTTTTTTTTTTACGATGCCCACGTTGCCCTACCCTAATTTAAATGAAGAGTTATTACATCCAGAAACAGAACTTTAGTCACAGTTACAGTTTTAGTGTTTAATTATGTTTATTGTTTTATTCTTGCAGTTAATAATGCTGTGCAGTTTGCCTGCATTATCCACTGGATCAGTCTGGCCATTCTGTCTGTCTTCTTCACTGAGGTGAGGCTTTCTCCTGCACATTCTGGTGCTCTTTAGTGACGGTGCTCCAAAGTGTGGCTCGAGCTAAAGTGGGCGTGCCAAATGAAACCTCCAAATGAACCATGTTTCAGTAACAACAAAGTCACATGAGCTAAGCGTGCATACATTTCATACACACTGGTAAGAAACCTTGCCATTAGCTTTGTATTATTTGTAATACATTCACATCTGCAGTAGATGGCACCATTTGAGTTTTAATTTTAGTGTTTTGTGCTGGGACTGGCCTCATTCATTCACAGGGCTTCATTTTTCCATCATCAGCGCTCTTGCCTCACAGCCACATGGTTCTGGGTTCAGTTCCCGGGTGAGGCTGTTATCTGTACATTTAGTTTGATGTAAATGAAATGTGATTTTCTTTTGGACGTCTTAAGCAGTTTAATACAATTTCATAATGTCTTAAGATTTTCTATTTGTCCACAGACGGTGTTCCGCATTGTGGTGCTGGGAATATGGGATTACATAGAGAACAAAGTGGAGGTGAGCTCCTGCTGTGTCTTATTCATCCTTCAGTAACAGTTATAACAGGCCTCCTCTTCTCGCAGGTGTTTGATGGAGCGGTCATAGTCCTGTCCCTCGCTCCCATGGTCGCCTCCACTGTGGCCAATGGCCCCAGCAGCCCCTGGGACGCCATCGGCCTCATCGTGACTCTACGCATCTGGAGAGTCAAGAGGATCATCGACGGTAAGTGTCTAAATAAGTTAATAGAGTGACTTTCTGGGTTTCAGATGACATCACAACAGTCTATAGGCCAATATTATTTAACACAGATGGGTGGCTGGCCAGAATGAATATTGTTCAAATGGAGATTTTTGTGGTAATGTCTAGTCAATAATAGAAAAACATTTTTGCATTCACCTTTTGGATATTTCATGGCAAAGTACCAATTAGTGGTTTTCAGACTCTAGAATGTGATAATTCCATACTCTCAGATGGGACAAGTGCCGGATTTCCCTATTGACATAACCCTTTTTCACCACAGCCAGAAGTGCCATGGTGTAGGGTAAACGTCCCTTTCGGTTAATGCTTTTGTACGGCAAAATATCTGTGGAAATGTTTGTGAAAATGCTTATTTTCCAACAGCTTCATAAATCTGCCCCATCACCAAATCTTCATCCAACAAGGTTCACAAAGGACATATTCTGTCATGAAGAATTTATTCAGTATCTTGTTCACTCAGACTGCTTCTAAAATTAAAAGTAAAAATCAATTTTATAATGCTGATATTAGCATTGACAGAGAGATTTGTGCAGCTTAAATGCTAGAGATGTGATCTGTGAACATCTGTAGCATTTAAACTGCACAAATCTCTCTGTCTGTGCTAATATCTACATCATGAAAACAATTTGGAATTTTAATTCCAGAATCAGTTGAACAAGTTACTTATTAATGAATTACTTATTTACTTGTGTTTTCTTCATGACCATAACGTTAGTTTTTCTCAGTAGTTCACTAATACTAGTTGTTGTTCGGCTTTAAGCTTTCGTTTTTCTTACCTTAAGAGTTGTGGATAAATTCTTTATCGTTTGTGGACCTTGTTGGTTGAAGATGTGGTGATGGGGCAGATTTATGAAGCTGGTGGAGAATAAGTGAGACATTTCCACAGATAGTTTGCTATAGAAAAGCATTAACCGGAAGATATATTTACCCTACATCGCGGCACTTCCAACCGTTGTGAAAAAGGTCTGTTGTGTTTTGCCATGAAACATTCAATATGTAAATTCACACATATTGAACCTGATCATTTCTATTAGTGACTTGACAAAAGATCTCACTATTTAACCACTAAAAACTATTCTAAAACTAGCCATTTTCATGACCCCTATCTGTGATAAATATTATTGACCAAAAAGAATGCTATAAACCCAGCCATCCTCACGTTTGTCTTCTGGTGTATCCAACATACACTCAACAAAAATATAAACGCAACACTTTTGTTTTTGCTCCCATTTGTCATGAGATGGACTCAAAGATCTAAAATTCATTCCAGATACACAATATTACCATTTCTCTCAAACATTGTTCACAAATCTGTCTAAATGTGTGATAGTGAGCACTTTTGCTTTGCTGAGATAATCCATCCCACCTCACAGGTGTGCCACATCAAGATGCTCATCAGACACCATGATTAGTGCATAGGTGTACCTTAGACTGTCCACAATAAAAGGCCACCCTGAAATGTGCAGTTGTTGCTTTATTGGGGGTCTGGGGACTCAGAACCAGTCAGTATCTGGTGTGACCACCATTTGCCTCATGCAGTGCAACACATCTTCTTCGCATAGAGTTTATCAGATTGTCAATTGTGGCCTGTGGAATGTTGGTCCACTCCTCTTCAATGGCTGTGCGAAGTTGCTGGATATTAGTGGGAACTGGTACGCGCTGTCGTATACGCCGGTCAAGCACATCCCAAACATGCTCAATGGGTGACATGTCCGGTGAGTATGCTGGCCATGCAAGAACTGGGACATTTTCAGCTTCCAAGAATTGTGTACAAATCCTTGCAACATGGAGCCGTGCATTATCTTGCTGAAACATGAGGTGATGTTCATGGATGTATGGCACAACAATGGGCCTCAGGATCTCATCATGGTATCTCTGTGCATTCAAAATGCCATCAATAAAATGCACCTGTGTTCTTCGTCCATAACAGATGCCTGCCCATACCATAACCCCACCACCACCATGGGCCACTCGATCCACAACATTGACATCAGCAAAGCGCTCACCCACACGACACCACACACGCTGTCTGCCATCTGCCCTGAACAATGTAAACCGAGATTCATCCGTGAAGAGAACACCTCTCCAACGTGCCAGACGCCATCGAATGTGGGCATTTGCCCACTCAAGTCTGTTACGGCGACGATCTGGAGTCAGGTTAAGACCCGATGAGGACGACGAGCATGCAGTTGAGCTTCCTGAGACGGTTTCTGACAGTTTGTGCAGAAATTCTTTGGTTATGCAAACCAATTGTTTCAGCAGCTGTCTGAGTAGCTGGTCTCAGACGATCTTGAAGGTGAACCTGCTGGATGTGGAGGTCCTGGGCTGGTGTGGTTACACGTGGTCTGCGGTTGTGAGGCCGGTTGGATGTACTGCCATATTCTCTGAAACGCCTTTGGAGACGGCTTATGGTGGAGAAATGAACATTCAATGCCCGAGCAACAGATCTGGTTGACATTCCTGCTGTCAGCATGCCAATTGCACGCTCCCTCAATGCTTGCGCCATCTGTGGCATTTTGCTGTGAGACAAAACTGCACATTTCAGAGTGGCCTTTTATTGTGGGCAGTCTAAGGTACACCTGTGCACTAATCATGGTGTCTGATGAGCATCTTGATGTGGCACACCTGTGAGGTGGGATGGATTATCTCAGCAAAGCAAAAGTGCTCACTATCACACATTTAGACAGATTTGTGAACAATGTTTGAGAGAAATGGTAATATTGTGTATCTGGAATGAATTTTAGATCTTTGAGTCCATCTCATGACAAATGGGAGCAAAAACAAAAGTGTTGCGTTTATATTTTTGTTGAGTGTAAATGGTGTTAGTGAGAGATTGAGACACTGTGCCCCCTTGTGTTGTAGCTTATGTACTGCAAGTGAAAGTGGAGCTGGAGTTGGAGATTCAGCAGTTTGAGAAGGCCAAAGCCATTCGAGAGGAGCAGCTGGAGCGTCTCACTCACATCTGTCAGGAGCAGGCCGTATGTGCAGTGTCTTATTCTTAAACAGCCAGTAGAGGGGAGTAGAGAGCTATTTTATTTTCCAGCTAGTGGCTTTAGAAAGTGCTTTTTTATAGACCTAAATGTTATGGTTAACTGATACTTTACAGCTGATGTCATCTACATTCCCTGGGGGTGTGGTGCTAACTGTAGGCACTGTTCTTTCTGAAGTTACTCAAGTTAAACTTTAATCTGAGCTTTGTTTTAACACAATCTGCACAGAAAGAACTAACTCAGCTGGAACTAGAACAGGTGATTTGATTTGTGCTCTTAAACAAGTTGCTCTTAACTTGACAGCCAACAGTTTTTCAGTTAGTCAGTCTCACATTTGTGTTGAAAATCAAACACCTAAACTAGAAGGTTGTGTTGAGCTCTTGTTTAAATATATTTTTTATGTTTGTCTTGCATTTTCAGACAATCTTAAACTTCTTTAACAGTGCTAAATTGAGCATTGTGTCTCCATGGTAACTGCTGAACATTCCTCCACACACGCACACCGCTTTATGTCACTGCAAAGTATCAATATTAAATAAAATGAGATATTTGTATTTATAAAGGACTAAATTATCATAGAAGTTTATAAAAATGTTTCTCAGCCCTTTCCCTGTCTGCTCAGTTTGAGATCCGGCAGCTGAGGGCACACCTGGCACAGCAGGACCTGGACCTATCGGCAGAGCGGGAAGTGGCTCTGCAGATGACCCGTCTGTGGGGCAAACGCAACAGCAGCTTCCAGGAGGTAGATGGGCTAGAGCCGAGGGGGCCAGCCAGGACACGAGAGCCGGGGGAGGCCACAGGTAACCCCAGCGTCTGAGAGATAGTGTTACATACTAATGCAGGGAATAGGCGCCGAGCCTGAGGATGAAGTGAATTTTACCTAATCTCATATTGACTCTGTATTTGTGAGTGCGCTTACAGTATAATGTAGCCACTACCCGAGGGTCTCTTGTTCCTCTTCCTCTCTTCCTCTCTCTGCACTGTCACTCAGTTCAGTCTCTGTGGGTCTGATCTGAGCTCAGACTGGGACATCTATGTTTCTCCTTCTGTGAAAGTGATTACATTCTTGACTGAGCACAAAGCAGGGAGCAGAAATACAACTTCATGTAATAGGCTAGAAGCCAAAATGATGCTATTCACTCAAACACAAGCCAGAAATAGTCTATTTGGGGCAGGCACCAGAGAAAGTGAGACAAGAATGTGAGAAAGTCTGAACGGACAATGCATTGACAAACTCTAACTATAAAACTACGTGGACCTGCTGGTCAGTGGACCTATAGTAGTTTTTGAAATAGGTCATTTTACTTTTACTCAAGTACATTTTGACCCAAGTATTTTACTTCATTACATTGGAACCAACCTTCGTTACTGAGTAAAATCAGGTGGATAAAGACAAAAAATGGAATGTGAAAAAAAACTGTCTTCCAGAAATGAAAGGAAATAGCGCGGGCGACATTTTCACTATAGAATGTCCAGTCCAGTCAGTCTGTCTTGGATCAACTTGGATGATGCTGATACTGAGCCAGAGATAGAGATCATCATGGACGATATTCACGAGGAAGGTGCATTGAATAATTCTTAAGAGGAAAGAGAACGAAACTCTTGGTCAAACCTCAGACAGATATTTGTGCTCAAATGCAAAATAGGGAATAAGGCAAGGCAAGTTTATTTGTACAGCACAATTCGTACACAAAGTAATTCAAAGTGCTTTACAGAATAAGAAATACATTAAAATCATAATACAAACAAATCAAAACATAAATAATCATCATAAAATAGAGATGGGACATTAAATTAGAGAGAATTAGAGAGAAGAGTAGAGTGCGGAATGAAAAATGAAAAACCTAATAATAAAGTCTCTATGAGCAAGCACTGAGAACAGACTTGAAACACATACATTGGTAAAGGGTTTTATGACACAGCGATCCAGTTTTCACAGCTCTACTTTTTTTTCAGATCACAGTGGTCAAGACGACATGAATAATTACATCAGCCAATACTACAGTGAGCCCAGCAGTGGTGAGCTCACATATAGTTATTTTTTCTACCCAGTTTTCAGTATCTACAGGTCCAGAACATTTTGCTTCTCTTCACAGACATGGGCATCCCAGACCCAGCTGCCCGCGTCATCACCACGGCCGCCATCGACGTGCACCTGCCCACCAACCCCAGCCAGCTGCCCTCCACCCTGGTGAGTGCAGAGGGAGCGAGCTCAGGCCGTCTCCAGGCCACAGAGAGCTCCGTGAGTGAGGGCTCCAGCATCGACCTCAGCTCCACCGTGAGAGAAGCATCCACCTCCACGGACTACCCCCCTCCCTACAGCAGCCCTCTGGTCCGGGGCAGTCCCAGCGCCGTGGTGCAAGAGCTGCTCTCGTCGCTGTCCGAACACTCATGTTTAACACAGAAAGGCCTCGATCCCGTCAACCTCAAACCTCCCAGTCCGACAGGCTCCAACAAAAGCAGCCCCGAGCTTGAACACAGGCTGAACATCTACAACAAGAATCAGGAGAGAGCTCTGCACGGAAAGGCTCTCATCCAGCTTCAGAGCAATGAGCCGTTAGTGGATGAGAAGCGCAGACTGATGGAGCCAGTACAGACCACTCTTAAGCGCCTCTCGAAGACATGACGCCTGGGCTGGTGTCATGTAGAAGCATGGAGCTTTTAGAGCATCCTGGGTCTAACCTGCACTGTCCAACTGCTCAAACTACTCTCTTCTTTCAGGCTACTCTTCAGGAACAGACATTCAACCAAAACTGTTGGCAGCGATGAGGCTTTAGACGAGAGTACACGTGTTCACTTCTTGGGTTCTTTTTAAAGGCAGCACAGTAGGGTCACATCTCAATTATCTTTCCTCGTTTCCTTTTCCTTGATTCTTCTCCTCGATCCTCCATTTTTCTGATGTCAAAGAAATGAGCCAGATTAAGTGATGTCCCAATGTTCAGAGGAGGCAACCACAGAGGAAACATGAGTGTGGATTCAGGAGGCAGACATCAGGTAAAATAATAAAACTGTATTCGTCTTGCAGTGAGGAGTTTGTATTGTTGCAACTACACAAGTACAGGGACAGCAGTAAAGGATGATTGACGTGTTGTGTAGTTCTAGGGTGACCAGATTAAAGATAAAATCCTGAAAAGAATGCATAACATTGTGTATTCTCGTGTCAGTCATAATATGAGAAACTACTGTCGTGGCATTTTTTTTGCTTTATGGTCATTTGCAAACACAGATTTCTGTATTTTGGCAAGACAAATGACAATTTATGCTCCTATTAACTGTTGGCAGGGATCTGATTAGTCAAAATTTGTGACCATCTTGTTTTAGTCCTGGTTTAGACCTGATTTAGTCCTGGTTCAATCTTAGTTTAGCCCTGTTTTAGTCCTGGTTTAGATCAAATTGGTCAAAAATAGGGGCACTTGGGACATTTCTTGTATAAAACTCGGACAAATCACTGGTTTTGGATAAATCTGCTGGGACAAGGGACACAGGGCTCAAAATTGGGACTATCCCAGGTCAATAGGGATGTCTCGTCACCCTACATGATTCTGAATTTGGCATTGACAAAAATATCTTCAAACACATTTATCTGAAACCAAAGACCATGACCTGACATATTATAAACAAAAAAATCCTTAGTGTAGTCCTCTCTACAGGGTCATTTTGGTCTCTCTCCTCTCTGTGTCTCCTCTTTGGGCGGGGCTTCCTCACCCATTTCCTGCACAATCAAGGAGAGGAATCAAGGAGAAGGAAGCAAGGAAAGAGAAATTAGATGTGGCCTAGGAGATGTATTTACCTCGTTGACATGTTTCGGCTGCTGCTGTGAGGCATCTTCAGAACTGTCACTGGTGTTGGTGGTGACATACTTCCTGTAGACGCTCGGGATGTAAAAATAACCAAAATATCGTGATATTGTATTGTCAGAAGTCTCACAATAATATCAAGTCTCTTTGCATAAATGAATACATATGGTGCAGAAATAGCTAAAATAACAGAGGGAACTACATAGACCATGATCCTTTGCTCCATTTCAGTGCAGATTACATGAAGAAATGACTGTTAGAAGCACTTTTATATCTTAATTCTTTGGATTATGACAGAACTAAAGGCTTGTCAGGACATTTCACGAGTAAAAAGTAGATATTATTGTGGATATCGTCACAATAATATTGTGGACCATCATAATATATCGAATTACAAGTTTCTTCACTTAAAGGAATAGTTATGGTGCAACAAGAGCTAAAAAACAGGGAACTACATAGACCATGATCCTTTGCTCCGTTTCAGCGTAGACTACATGAAGAAATAATTGTTATAAATTGTACTGAGGGATTTGGATATTGTGACACCTGCCTCCAGAGACCACCGATGACAGGTGTGGTCAGTTTGAGCGACCTGATTGGTCCGTCAGGCTGACCACACCCACAGGAAGTAACAACAACGTCACCGCCAACCCCAGGCACTGTTCTGAAGATGCTCACAGCAGCAGTTGGAACATCTCCCACTGTGTTGTCTTTAAAAAGAACCCAACAAGTTAAAAGTGCATTGTGTAACTTTTCTGGTGGAGGGTCTGTCCAGTGCTTTTCTCCATGGAGATGTTATTGTTTTTTTTGTCTGGAATGTTTCACAGTATGGCTTTAAACCTTTCTATATTCATGGAGACTAAAACCAGATCAAGTTACAGGTCAGATCTGTGGAGAGGCAGCCC
This sequence comes from Odontamblyopus lacepedii, assembly GCA_034769755.1. NCBI lineage: Eukaryota > Metazoa > Chordata > Actinopteri > Gobiiformes > Gobiidae > Odontamblyopus > Odontamblyopus lacepedii. The sequence goes on from CM068348.1 coordinate 19,541,612, forward strand.
CAGAATGCCTGTTTTTGTAGATACTTTTGAGCTGCAAAACCACCTGTAATTGAAAAAAATGTAAAGTGCTAAAGAGTGGTTTAATGTCATAATGTGGAACATTCCAAGCAGAGTAATGACATCCAGACCCTCCACCAGAAAAGTTACACAATGCACCTTTACTGTGCAAAAGAAGACAAAATGAAGGTTTTTGGATGAAGATTACATGTGATTTCTATTGAAATTCCATGAAGCTGCATAGATGTTTTGGCTCATTTGATACACTTTTTAACAATTTAGATGCCGATTTTATTAATAATGAGCTCTTTGTAACTTCAGCATACATTTGATCACGTTGACTTGATTGAATTTTGTGGAAATTCTTTTATTTGGTTGAGTGTTGGTGCGTTCATGTGCCATATGGGAGGTATATAACAAAAAATAAATAAAAAATAATAAAAATCAATTCTGTTAACTGGACAAAAGTTTTAGAGTAAAGATGTTTTATAGCTCCTCCAAGTGGCTTCTTCAGTTCTGCTCAAATTGCTGATGGACAGTGCTTTGAAGCTGTATTCTATCACTTTTCTGGTGGAGAGTCCATCACCTGCTTGTTTCTATAGATATGTAATTTCTCTGCCCGGAATGTTCCACAATATGACATTAAACAGCTCAATTACTGGTGATTTTATAGCTCAAAAATACCTAGAAAAACTCATTTTCTCCTTGAAGATGTCATTGCTTTGTCTGGAATGTTTCACAGTATGACATTAGACCTGTCTATCTTTACGGAGACCAAAACCAGACCAAGTTACAGGTCAGATCTGTGGAGAGACGACCCCGCTCACAGTCAGAATGCCTGTTTTTCTGGGTATTTCTTAGCTATAAAACCAATTGAATAAATGTAAGGCAGAGCTGTTTAATACATATATACTGTACATACTGTGGGACATTCCAGGCTGAGCAATGACATATCCATAGAAACAAGCAGGTGACAGACAAACCAAAACGTTACACAATGCGTCTTTCATAATAATTTTGTCAAGTTGATAGAATTGAATTTTTACTTTTGCAATGGATCCTACCTGGAAGACTGAGGGATTACATAGACATAAAGGGGATTATGAAACTACAAACTACCTACCTGTATTAAGAATTGAGCCATAAAACAGTCTCCACCTGCTTGTTTAATGTCCTTTAGCTGTACAGAGACCAGCTCATCGTTGCAGACAAAACTCAACTTGGAAGCTGCTGCTGACTGCACACATTTCAAAGCATGGATGTCTTGAGTTGTTCCCGAATATTTCCAATTTATCTTGTTTATTCTAATGTTTTCCCATATTCACTAAAACAAGACTGTACAGGGATTTAATACAAATGTGAATAAAGTATAAAGAAATGAATGAGTCATAGCTTTGTATTAAATAACCTTTTTTTTATTATTAGCAGTAAACCTGAAAACCCAAAGAAGAGCTGCAGTTGACGTCTTTACATTGAAAGAGAATACAAATAGGCTGTAAATCAAAGGAGCACTGTCTAATTTTTACAGTGGAGGGTCTGCTACTTGTTGGTCTCCATGGAGATGTTATTTCTTTGCCTGGAATGTTCCACAGTAGGGCATTACACATATCTGCTTCACATTTGTTCAATTACAGGTTTTTCATAGCTCAAAAATACCTTAAAAAACATAAATTCTGCCCAAGTGCAGGCTCGCTTCTCCATAGATCTGACCATTAACCTGCCTCCATTGCGATCACCAAGTTTATTTCCGTTAAGAGTAACATCTCCATGGAGACAAGTACCACCAGAAATGTTACACAGTGCACTTTTAAGCCAAAATTATAGCAGAATTGAGAGGGTAGAGCGCTGTGATCACGGGAGGCCATTTCAGGACAATCCTTCTGAGAAATTGTATTTTTTGTAACATTTCACATAATTAAATATATACAATTGTTAAAATCATCTACAGAGAACATGAATCAGGAGTCAGTCTGTGCTGTGGGTGGCGCTGTCCACTCCGCTGCTCTGTTCCTCAGATTTCACATGGATATCAGAAAGACAAAGGTGAATGCCCAGGATATTGCCATTTTACTTTTACTTCAGGGCTTCAGTCAACTCTGGGACAGCCTAAAAAAGATAAAACATATTCATATTAGGGCCTGATCAATTTAAATATGATGTAAAGAGGCAGAATAATAAAGATAGCCTAATAAATCCAATGCCAAACAGTGAATTTTTACATCATTAAATATATCGGCAGCTCCAAAGCTCCTTTTATCAGTATATCAGCTCCAAAAACATCCATATCGGTCGAGCTCTAATTAATAATCTAAAAAACACTATCATTGTAATCTTAAATGCGCCTATGACAGGTTAGACTCCTCATTTTACTAGAGTTAAGATCATCATATTTTATAAAAGATTTGACCTTTTTTTTTTTTCTCGAGTGTGGCAATTTTTTAGGTGTCAAAGTTTCCCATTTTACTTCCTGATGTGGAGTTCTTTAGTGTGACGTTGCAATTTACAAACTGTTACAAAGTGTGCAACAAAGCTGAACAGTGGACCACAACTCGTAAGTAAACAGAAATTATTATTCGACAAATAAAAGAATAAAACTGCCTTTATTTTGTTAAAATAATGTTTAAAGTATCAGACTAAAACAGAATTGTCCCTAATGTGATGCCGTCAATGTGGAACTCTCTAAAATAGAACTCGCCACTTCCAGTCATTTTCAACATATTTCTAACTTTTTTTTTTTCTAACTTTAGCTATTTAACTATAACCATTTATAACTTAAGTAAAAAAGTCAAGTAAAATTTGGAAAATCATAAAATCAATACCTCAACACTGATTTTAAATAGATTTCTGTTTGATTTGGTGAATTAATACATATGCTGAGTATGGCTTGTCACCTCCAGCCCAACATAACGGCTCTCACTGTGATCTTACCTTGAAAAGATCTGCCACCAGCCCATAGTCAGCCACTTGGAAGATGGGCGCCTCTGGGTCCTTGTTGATGGCCACAATAGTCTGAAAACAACAAGAACTTAAAGCTCTAAACTTAAAACTCTGGCTAAAACATTATATTTCTCATTAAAATATCCTCCTTTGTGATAAAATAATTAAAACTGTACATTATTTCGGACAGGTTGGACTACTCATTTTACTAAAGTAAGATGCGCTTTGTGTTGCATTTTTGTATGAAAAGCGCTCTATAAATAAGTTTGATTGATTAATCAATCGTTACATACATTTTTCCCCCGGTTTGGCAGTTTTTTCCGGTTTCAAATTTAACTTCCTGCTTGGAAATCATGCTAAAGAATTCCATGGCTTTGTAGAAATAAATGTTTGCCAAATAAAAAGATAAGAAAGCACCTTTATTTTGTTTAAATTATGTTTAAAGTAACATAAAAAATATGTTTCTAAATATGTTTTATGTTACAGGACTGTTACCATGATGTCATCAATGTGGACTCCTGTCATTTTCAACATATTTTAAAAATTTCTTCACAAATTGCTTCTTAATCCGTCTAAAACCTATCATTTATATTTATAACAGGTGTTATCCCAACAAATTAAGTCAAAATTAGAGAATGATCAAAACCTGCCATATGCACTTTAACAAAAATGGAGAGAACAAAAATGCGTTTGTTAAATACGATACCTTGCTGTCTTTCATTCCAGCAAGATGCTGAATAGCTCCAGAAATACCAACGGCAATGTACAGCTCCTGTGAACGGGAACAGACTGTCAACTTCACTGTTCTCAATTCTCACTTTTGTGTTTCTCAAGGGTAGGAATGTACAAAAATACTTTTAAAATGATGGCACCTTAGTACTTGAAGGTCCTATGGTATGCAAAATTTGGCTTGGCTATAAGTCAGTGCTGTTACCTCATCAAAAACATACCCGAGTTGTGTTTTGTTTTGATTCACACATGTTTGAGTAAGCCTGGATTGCAAGGCTTTCTGCATTCCCGAAACTCAAATTGCCCTTTTCCACCTTGTGACGTCATGAATCAGTAGTTTAAGTTAAGAGCTACCTTTTACCTTTTGTCTAGTAGAGATGCGTAATTCCAGCTCTGAAATTATCCAAATGATTCTAGTGAAGGTGTATGGAGTAAAAACACTGTGGAGCCCTTCTCTGTTTTTTGTTTGAGAGAAGAACTTAGCCAAAACACAACTCCAGATATGTTTTTGATGAGGAAACATAACAACATAGATAAGAAAATACTGTAATATGGGTCCTTTAATAATTATTTTCCCTGTCTTATGCCAATGGACGTCATTATGAACAGTAACAAAGTGCTGGTTCTATTCTGTTAATTCATTTTTTTTACCGGTGCAACAATTTTTCCAGTTTGTCCCACTTGCATGTCATTAGGCACATATCCGGCATCCACAGCAGCTCTGGAGGCACCAACTAGAAAACAAACAAAAGAACAATGATTTTATTTACATTAAAAACACATAAAAACAATGTGCCGTCACAAACCTGCAGCGTTTAACTTGTCAGCAAGATCATAGAGCAGTTTGAAGTTCTCCCCACTCTTCAATCCTCTTCCTGGAACAGAGACCAAACAGTGTCATCAGAAATATTAAATAATAAATCTACGAATGTGTCCAAGTATCTATTACAAAACCCACCTCCAGAAACGACCACCTTGGCGCTAGTGAGCTCTGGGCGGTCACTCTTGGTCAAATTCTGCTCGAGCCACTCTGAAATACCCACCGCTGAAGAGACAGGCACTGACAACCAGAATGAGAAACATGTTTTAAATTATAGGTCTGCTTTAAATATTGGCCTGTAATGTTTCACTAATAGGGTAAAGCAGTTAAGGTACTCATTTTATTCTTCTTTCAAAATGTCTTTAACACTTTTTGCGGAAGTATTATTAACTTTTTATCACTAAAAAGAATTGAATACTTTTTTTTAGTCCACAGACTAAATGGATTCAGTGTCTGTGTTGCCCTCTACTGGCAACAGTGGGATTGACAGTATTGCCATATTACATATGAATAACAGTCCTCTATGATGAGAGTTAAGATTAGGGGTGGGCAATATCTCGACATTTAAAATATATCGAGATATTTTTGAAACTCGATATGAATTCTGACATATCGATATATCGCTATAATGCTTATGTTTACTTCTAGTTTCGCCGCTTCGCTTGTTTTGCCTTCTCTGTGCCGCGCTCGCCTCCGCCTCCTCGCGTTTGTCCCCCGAGCTCCTCCGCGGAGCCCGGACCTGAGCTCGGACTAAACCAGGACTAGGACTAAACCAGGACTAAACGCGGCCGCAGAGCCCGGGGCTCGGCCGCGGACTAAACCAGGACTAGGACCAGGGCTCTACAGTGCGCCCATTTCACTTGCATTTACGAGCAAATATTTCGTCGTGCAAACGTGGAAAACGAAACAGGCGCATCTGTGCGAGTTAGGGTTGGGCGGTAATACGGTAATAAGGTATCCCGCGGTATCTAAAAATAGCCACGGTATCAGATTCATTACCGTCATTAAAAAAAATCTTGCCCTAATATAATATTAACTATAATTGATTTAATGCCTAAATAAAGAGTGTTTTTTCAACACTTATGTATGTGTGGTTGTGTTTGTTAATTTAATACTATTACAGTTTAAAACGAATATTACTATGTTATAGTGTAATGTTGCTCTTAAGTTCCTGGATGTTGCGTAGTCACGTGACATTACCGCTCCGGAAGGAGAAGGAGAAGGACAAGACAACATGACAGACCGCGCTGAGTTGGTCCCAAAGAATAACACAACGTCTGCAATTTGGCAGCATTTCGGATTTCGGCCAAATGACAAGGGAGAGCCAGGCAGATCCGGTCGGCACTGTAGATGAGCGAGCAGAAGCAGAGACAACTGCATATTGTCGCGAGCCTGTTATCCCTTCTTTGGTGGAAATCCAATGGAGTCAGGCGCTTTCCTTTAATGTCGCGGGTTGCCCGAAAATACCTGTGCGTTTGTGCCACAAGCTCTCCATCGGAACGGGTCTTCAGCACCGCGGGCAAAGTTGTCAACCCACAACGTGCCCTACTCAAGCCGGAAAACGTGAACATGCTGGTTTTTCTGGCGAAAAACATTCAATAGCTTAATCATTTTATTTTCAATAAGGAGTGGCTTTTTCTGACGACAAAACGGTTCGAAATGTTGTATAGTTGTACTTTTAATTTATTTGAGTCATGTTAATATGTTTTAAAATATACAAACGAGCAGTATTTTCCGCTCGTTCTCATATGCACATTTTCGGTTATGTCTTGTTAGCCTGTTTATTGTTCAGATTTTCTTATTTGATAAGATCAAGTATTTTATTTATTTGATTCTTGTTGGTTTGTTACTGCCTTTGTTATTTAATCTAATTTTTGTTATTTGATAAGCCTGTGAGTGTTGGATTATATAGGGCTGTGTTTTAATTTAATTGATGTAGCCTATAGATTACTGTACTGGAAGTGGGCTTTAGCCCATAGACAATTTGTTATTTCGTTCTGTCGGTTGACTGCTGTATTTGCACTTTTTAAACATTTGTTAATAAAAGTTACTAATTTTTAACATGTTTTGTTATGTTTTCAGTATCATTAGGCCTATGTAATGCTTGCTTTTCTGTTTCTAAACGGTATAGGTGCAAGCTGCCATTTGGCCAGCGGACTCCACCTTAGTGCTACGAAGTGTTTTTTTTTTTTAGCCTTAGCAACGGTAATACCGTATACCCCGGGAAAATGTGGAGACGGTTTAACGGTATCAAAATTTGGATACCGCCCAACTCTAGTGCGAGTGCTTCTGCAGCCACAATAAGGAGCTGCGCACAGACATAACGTGACGAGTTAAACTTTCTAAATGCACGTTTCCCAGCGCGAGCGCAACCACATGACACCTCCAACCGCGCACAACTCCAGCGTACAAGCTCCACGTGTGCGCAGATATCACTCATACGAACAAACTCCGCTTCAAAACACACCCACGCCCCTTAAACGAGGAGCACCCCGCAGCAGGACCCACACCTGTCCCACCACAGCAGGACCCACAACTGTCCCACCACTCACAGACACTCCCGTGCCACTGGACAAAGCGAGAGCTTTGGCTTTTGTCTTGGTCTTGTCTCGGACTCGAGCGCATTTGGACTCGGTCTTGTCACGGACTCAAGGTCTGAATACTGAGTGCATCATTTTTCATTAATGCCGCTGCTGTTGCCATTAAACTCATCCCGGTGTGCGGGAGCGTGCGGGGCTTCTCTCTGCAGCCTGTGCCAAATGCCAAATAAATCCGTTTGTCACAATGTGCGTTTGATTTGGTAAATGTGCAGAGACTAAATACCACTTTAAAACAAGAGAATGTAACTCCAGTTTGGAATTTGAAAATACAGGTTTAAAAATCCTGCGCTTTATTCACTTTGAAGCAGTTTTGTGTCAGTGGAAGTTCTCTTAAAGAAGAGGTTCTTAAACTGTGGGTGAGGGTCCAAAAAGGGGTGCAGAGTGCAGTAGTGCAGTACTAAATGAATATTAATCAGATAAAATTTGTTTTTTTGTTTTTGCAGTAGTTTGGGGGGGCTGTATATTTTCCTGTAAAGATATCGAGATATATATCGTATATCAAGATATAGCAAAATATATCGAGATATATTTTTTGGTCCATATCGCCCAGCCCTAGTTAAGATGCAGAGAGGCTGTTTTAAAGGTGAATACCGGTTTCAGACGCGGCACTGCCCCCGTCAGCTGCTGCTGCTTCAAACGATGTTCCTCTCACCGTGAACACCTTCACCGGCTCATTACACTTTACAGTACTGAGAGCATTTCCTTTAAATAACACAGAAACACAGAGGAGTATGATGTTTACACATTACACAAAGATCTGCTCGTGTGCATCTTTTACATGCATTAAATAAAATACCTGCATAGATTGTTCTGACAAAAGTGTCTGGAGCCTTGATCTCAATTATGTCAGAAATTGGGGCCACATCCAACTTGGCTGCTACTCTGGGCAGTAGATTCTAACAGAGGACAGTTCATGTTATCAATGAAAATAGAACAAAAACAAGAACACAGATTAAAAATAAAAACAATGTATTGAAGTACCTTTCCAAAGGCAGATGCGCCGGCACAAATGTGAGTGAAGTTAAACTGCTGCTGTGTAGCCAGAATAAGGGGAGTCAACTCCTCTGTAAAGAAACACCATTTTCAGTTTAAATGTACTTTGTTTTACTGCTTGTGTTAAAATGAGAATTACAGAATAACATACCTGGAAGACCACCTTTGTAACAGTCATGTTGAGCCACCAAAACCTTCTTTACTCCCTGGACTTTGCTGAGCTCCTCTGCAACCTGAAGAACACAAGAACGAGATGAGATGATGAAAATGCCAAATACACAGGTCATAGAGGGTTTGATCAGCCCTGTGTGTCTGTTTTATCTGTTTTACCTTTGCGCAGTCTGTCCCAGCAACAAGACAGGACACCTCTCCCCCGAGTTTACTGGCAGCAGTGATGGCGTTAAGGGTGATAGGTGTTAGCTTGTCATTGTTGTGCTCTGCGACCACCAGCGTGCTCTGAAACCGGTGAATGAGACCCGTCTGCAAAGAACAGAGGTTAGGTAGATCAGAATATGGACAAGCTTTGAAAGGGCAGCAGAACTTCAATGACTGTATGATTCTGTAAACATAATGGAGAGTTCTTCTATTCCATGTATTTCTATCCTGGTGAAAACTGGAGGCTAGTGTGTGCTCTGCTGCACTGCCACATCAGTTCAAGGTTCTGTAATCTCAGGTCAGGTCTGGACCAGTCCCATCTGGACGTCACTGGACATGATGTGATGTAAGGTCAATTGTGCAACAACAAAATACAAAAGAAATGCAAACCTAGTGCTCATTGAGTAGTTACTATAAACGCGTACATGACAGTCAAATGAAGACAAATGCCCAGTGTTTCTCACCTGATTTCATAACTACACTGCTAAACTAGCCGTCTGTGCTAAGATCAACAACGAAAACAACGCGGATGAAAACGCACCAAAGAACAATGAATGCGAATCTGATTATTGGATCAGTCAGACGCACGACGCATTTAACATTAAGAGAAAAAGATTACGTTATTTCATTCATCTTTTCGTCCCTCTCCACAGCATGACTTTAGCTCGCGTTAGCATTTGTGTAACCGTAATGTACAGAGCAGCCACGATCTGAACACTCGAGCAGCTACACTTCTATCAGGAATCTATGCACACAAAATGTCTCGAATAACCACACTCCCAAATGTCATAATTCCTCACCAGGAGCCTCAGGTTGGTTCTGTTCAGAGCTCTGTTCATGTTGCTCTTCTGCACAGTGAGACCCTCTTGCTGATGTGTGCCAAAGGTCGCACACTCCACGTTAGCGGCGAGGACACTTCTCGCGAGATTAAGAGGTTTGTGGCCGTCCTACTTTCCTTCAACCACTACAGCGTTGTCAATTTTATTTTATTTTTAATTACAGGATTTCCAAAAAGTATTTAAACTCTGCTCTTGTAAGACAAAGCATTAAATGTAAATGATTTTATTTCTTTATTTCTTTATTTCTTTACTATTATTATTTTTTTGACCTGTCTGTGTCCCAAGATTAGAGTGACCAGATTTTCAAAATAAAAAACACTTGTGGTTGTGGTGAAAGTGCGTAATTATTAAGAAAAATTGTTTTCTGCACTCGGCCCATTCATGTGAGTCAGTCTAGTCACATTTTCTTTGTGTTTGTGTTTGTGTTCCCTGGTTTTGGATGAATCTACTGGGATAGGAGACACAGGGCTCAAAACTGACACTTTCCCAGGGAAACAGGGACATCTCGTCACCCTACCCAAGATACAAGGTAAACAAATATTGCTTTTGCTTATAACAGTTTTAATGCTGATGTCCCATAGGTAAAGCCATTTGTACTATGAGGTTTGGTTCTGAAGAATATAATCATTTTTACTACTTATTATAAATTCATAGTGTGTCTTTAATATATGCCTTGTAATGAAGAATGTAATCATTTCTACCAGTCATTATAAAATTCATATTGTGCCTATGAAACAAAGAAATACTGTGCTGGCTCACAGCTGGCCCACGGAGCTTATCACTAGGGAGGATGCATGAATCTTTCTGTGCAGACTGTCTTGCGAGGTCATGGAGTCACGTGAGGTCTGGCTGTGAGGAGACGACAGGAACACCAAGTCATAGGTTCATGAATATTTATAATGCTTGTCTTTAAATGCTGGGCTGAAGGGGGTGTGTGCGGTTCTGAAGTTGTGCCTAACCTAGAACCGCACCAGTTCTCAAGACATTTATCCATTCAGAAAGCAGAATGAGCCTCATAAGTCTCTCATTTGTGTTGTTTCAATGCCGAAATCTGAGCTGAGTCCACCTAAAGTAGGGTGACCAGACGTCCCTATTTACCCGGGACAGTCCCAGTTTTGAGCCCTGTGTCCCCTGTCTCAGCAGATTTATCCAAAACCAGCGATTTGTCCCAGTTTTACTTTTTTTCAAGAAATGTCCCGGATGTCCCTATTTTTGACCAATTTGATACCTGCCAACAATAAAGAGATGCATAAATTGTCATTTGTTTAGGTAAAATACAGAAAAGCTGCTTAAAAATGACAAAAACACAAAGAAAATGTGACTATACTGACTCACATTGTGCAGAGTGCAGAGCCATTTTCTTTAATTACACACTCATTTCACAGTTTTATTTTTACCAACCCTAACTGACCAACCCAAACCAGGGATGTCCCAGTTTTTTATTTGGAAAATCTGGTCACCCTAACCTAAAGGGACATATCTGATCTGAATCCTCACTAAACCCTGGCACCATCATCATTAATCAGTGCTAGTGCAGCCTCTTGTGAATTCAGAGGCTCTGCTTGTACAGGCATGACCCGTCCATATTATCCTAAAGAAAAATATGTGTCCTCTATAGGTTTAGCTACTGGCAACCCAGGTTCAGTTGTGACTGTTGACTTAAAAAGTAAGGTTACATACATTTTTTGTGTGTGTGTGTGTCAATAATGTTCCATAGGATTGCATTAAACATGTCTAACTCAATAAGTGGCATCACCAGACCAAGTTGCAGATCTGTGGAGAGGCGATCTCATGTACAATAAGAATGCATGTTTTTCTATGGGTATTTTTAACAATAGAAATACCTTTGATTGGATAAATGCATGATAGAACCCCACACTACAAAGGTTTAAGCCATTTAACCGTGGAAAATGTAGCCTAAAACCATTCTAACATTTCAATTGTTTACTATTGTATTTTTATCAAATTTTTGAGCATTGCCATTTATCTTCTACTTTAACCTAAATCACTCCATATTCATATTCTTGGTGTGTATACAATGTGGGTATACTGGCTACGGGTACTGTTTGAACTTTAACCATAAATGTTTAATATTCTATTTGGTTGTGGTGGATCCCTCTGCCACCATCTCTGCCAGTATTTCATTTCATTTACATTTTTATCAAGTCAATTACAGCACATAGTTTCATTTAAGTCCTTTATTTAGACTTATATTTTCAAATTTTTGGGTGCACACATTTTAGTTAATATAAGTTTTAAATTATTACTTACACTTGTCTTTTTTTGTTTGAGTGGCCAGACAGAGGGGTTAGTTTTTGTTCTGTTCAGGTCGATTTAAGTTATCTCAGTTGGGCCTGGCGTTTTGTTAATGATTTACCTAATATGGGCCTTTTTTTTACTTTATTAAATTTAAACTTATTTTTTTATATACCTTGTCTTTGCCTTTCCGTTTGGTCCATTACATTATTATTAAGTAAATGGATGAACTGGGATTTCTACATTCTGGCAACCAAAGGGCAGGCGCCCAAGAGGAACTTTCACAAGCCAAAACAAACCAAGGCTGATTCAAGAGACCGGTGCAAACCAGTGGGTTGGGTTCTGCTCGTCATCACTCGACTGGAGGCAGATGCTCAGGGCTTAAAGTCTCAGTTTGAATGTTGTGTTTTGGTGTTGATTGATATGTTTGGATTTAGGAGCTCCAAATTCAAATCTCTTTTATATCTCAACAGTTGACTGTCCAGCGGCTGTGTGAGTCAGTTAGTTTGGAGCCAGTAAAGAGAAAAAATATGCAGAATACTGTTACAGAATAGACAGATAGAGTAGACAGAGAATATAACGTATATTTGAATAAGTCCCCTTTATCTCTGTGTCTAAATGTGAGCGCTTTCACCTCTTCCTCCCATTGTCTTTGGGCAGATGTTCATGGAACAGTTGGAGTCTGATTGTATCTGTTTTGTGGACCCCAAAATCTGCTCTCTCCTTTTTGCAGATAATTAGGCTTATCATTTTTGGTTCCTCGTCAAGCCAGGACCTTCTTGTAGGTTGCAGCCAAATGTGACTGGATGAAAACCAACACTTCCAGAGGCCAGATTCCCTCTCCTGGCGAGCTCCTATAGGCTGTGGAAGTGGAGTCATTGTTTTCTGATAAACTATTTGGTGGTGCAACTGTAACCTACAGCTTGGAAGTTTTAGTTAGAAGTTGTGCAACATTTTACATGACAGAAATTACAAAACAGAATCTATACACCTTATATTTCCACCAATATGTACACACATAGCTATATATCCCACATGATTCATATGATCTACAAATGGAAAAATCCCACAAATACCCACAAATATGAATTAAAGGTCCAGTATGCTTCAACGCTTTCTGTGGCGGGTCTGCCACCTGCTTGGATTCATGAACATGATATTGCTTTGTCTGGAATGCTCCACTCTATGACATTAAAATGGCATTTCATGTATTTATTTAGTCACATTTAATTTGTTTGACCACGAGTTGTTGGCTTTGTACTGCATAATTACCATTTAACAGAAGCAACAAATGGCTCTAAAATGTCTAAAATGTGCCTAGATTTTTTTTTTTTTTTTTTCGCTGATAGATCCAGGTTTTAGGGCAGGTTTAACACCGACGTCGAGTATTCAGGGGCAAATTTTGGCAGCAGCGGGGCACAGAGGGCAGTGACAGAGGCCGCACACGTCACCGGAGCAGCGCCGTCCTCCCGCTTCAGACTCGCACCGATACAAGGTAAAGTCGTGCGCGCTGGACGCCTCGTACTCCGTGTATGAGGTCCCATCCCCCGCTTCTGTATGCTGGACGCTCTACTTTTCACTTTGTACTTGGGTGACATGGGGGATTATCCAAAGGGTAAGTAAGACAATTTCTTGCGTAATCGTCCGTGTAGCTTTTTTCCCGTAAAATGAAAGTGCGTAAAATGTCCCGTTGTTGGCACACATAGTGTTGCCAGTTTAGTTTGGCAAAACAGTTAAAATATGCAAATCGGCTAACATAGATTAACCTAAAACATTGCTCAGTTATACCTTTTCTTATTCTACTTTTATCTTATTAACTTTTATGTTGTGCGTAAAAGTCACAGACACACACACTTTAGGAGTCTCGTGTGTGCTGCACAGGGGTGTTGTGTCTAGAAACACTTGCAAACATCGCAGTGCAGTTACATTTATGTGTTCTGAACCACAGAGAAGTCCGGAGTGACGCTGTGTGTGGGCTGTGGAAGTCAAATACTCGACCAGTACATCCTCCGCGTTTCCCCGGACCTGGAGTGGCACGCCGCCTGTCTCAAGTGCGCACAGTGCGGTCAGTACTTGGATGAGACGTGCACATGCTTTGTCCGGGACGGAAAAACTTACTGCAAAAGGGACTATGTTTGGTAGGAAGACTCCGGCTTCAGGTCTAATATACTCTGGACATTTTCTGGAATAATGTTTCCTCCTGCTTTACTCGCAGGTTATTTGGAATAAAATGCGCAAAGTGCAACAACAGCGTCGGTAGCAACGACCTGGTGATGAGAGCGCACGGAAACGTGTACCACACGGCGTGTTTCCGCTGCACGGTCTGTGGCAGACCCCTCCTGCCCGGGGACGAGTTCTTGATACGGGACCAGAAGCTGTTCTGCCGCCCGGACCACGAGGCAACGGTGGAGCGGGAACAAAGTGTGAGCCCCGGGCACATGAGGCACGGACAACCGCTACTCGTTAGGCCTACAGGTAAGAGCTCTTATGATTCTGTTTATATTTTATTGTTAATATTTATAATTATAATATATGTATACTAATGTATTATTATTATTGATGATGAAGATGATGATGAAGTAAATGTAGACTATTGCAGCAAAATAAAAAATAAAAAAAACTGGATCTGCAAAATTAGAAGATGCTCTTGGTCAAAGAAATTGCGGTTCTGCTCGTATAGGCCTATATTTCTTTCTTCATTCTGTCCTGTGTTTATTTTCATAGTTTCTGTTGGAGACGTGAGCTTTAAGGCTCTTTATCTAAACGTTATTTGGAAAGTTCCGGAGCCTTCTTGATTTGTCAAATCCAAAGTTTGCGTCCTGACTCCACAGAGCCGGCCCCTGTGAGACACGCACCTCTCCACCGACATCACGTGCACGGGACCTCAGAGAAGTCCACGCGCGTGCGAACGGTGCTGAACGAAAAGCAGCTGCACACGCTGCGCACGTGCTATAACGCGAACCCGCGTCCGGACGCGCTCATGAAGGAGCAGCTCGTGGAGATGACCGGCCTCAGCCCCAGAGTCATCCGAGTGTGGTTCCAGAACAAGCGCTGCAAAGACAAGAAGAGGAGCCTGCTCCTGAAGCAGCTGCAGCGGCCACAGCAGGGCGAGCACACGGTGAGGGCCTGTGTCCAAAAGCACGGATATTAGGTTTTAGATTATTATTATTATTATTGTTGTTGTTGTTGTTATTATTATTATTATTGTTACAACACATTATTTCAGCTATAAGCCTGGTCTACCAAAAATCTCTGTGTTTTTTCTTTTATTAAAAGTATTCCAAAATATTATAATTTTATTTATTATTTTATTTTGACCTGTTTCTCGATCAGGTTCAACACTGAAATGTTTCTTCTGGTTTCTTCTGGTTTGTTGTGACTAGAGCCTGCAGGGCCTGACAGGGACACTGCTCACAGTGACGAGTCCTGTCCACCTCCAGGAGAGCTCAGAGGGGGAGCTGGTGGAGCACGGAAACCAGCCTCTGTGGAAATCTTTCAACAAATTCACCCAAAGAGCGCTCAAGCCTCACATCTTTCAGGTGATAGGCTGTGACAATTCAACACAACAAAGAGAAATACAAATACAATAACACACATTGTCACACACGCTCACTCTGCTGTCTGTGTTCAGGTGACATTATCGGACTCTCAGGGCAGCTCCTCTGGCAGTGATGTGTCTCTGTGTTCAGACTCACACAGCAGCCTCCTCCTCAGTCCTGGAGACACGTGAAGGTCCCTGTGTTATGGCCACAGACGATCACTGGACAGTATCTGGTTATGGCCTACGTCAGAGAGACTTTTATTTAAAACTCAACAGTCTGGTAAATATTCAAGACAGACATCAGACATCAAAACCACACCGGAGCTTGTTACACACACGTATGGAACTTCTGAAAATGAGGAAAAAGACATTCACTGTGTAAATATGTTATAAATATTTATTATAATATTATGCAATAAGAATTTGATAAGCTTAGTTCATATGTTTCAGTCCATCTCCATAATTACACTTATTGAACAGGATCTAATGAGGAAATTGTGAAATCTGTGTATTTAATATGGATTATAAATAAATAAAACAGAATAAAAACTGTTAAGGGATTATTTTCTTTTATTCCAGAGCAACCACCTGTCCGGGGCCCAAAACCAGACCGCGGGCCATCTGGTACTGGGCCCAGAGATCTTTATAAAAAATAGAAGTAGTAGTAGTAGAAGTGCAAATTAACCTAAACAGCAAACATGATTAATAGAATTTCTTAACATTTTTTGTGCTGTTATTACTGACCCTGCCCCCCCTCCACCAGTCCCTAAAAAATTGTATGTTTATTCTCGGTCCT
Organism: Odontamblyopus lacepedii; assembly: GCA_034769755.1. NCBI lineage: Eukaryota > Metazoa > Chordata > Actinopteri > Gobiiformes > Gobiidae > Odontamblyopus > Odontamblyopus lacepedii. The sequence continues at coordinate 19,557,495 of CM068348.1, forward strand.
TATGAGAAAAAAATTAGGGACTGCGGTTTCTGAGGATAAATCAGTGTTGTTGTTTTTTTTACTTGACCCTGTGTAAACAGTTGTAAACAATATTAGTAATATGACACAAACGGACCAAACCGATGACCTGCAGAGGACACACAGAAAAGTGCATCAAAGGCTTTTTTAAAATCCGGTTTAAAAACTGTATAACTGCAAATGATAATACGTGATTAAAAATTTGATCACAAAAAAGAAACTTGCATCAAAAAGGATGTGTAAAAGGACAAAAATGTTTTTAAAACCCTTTACTAATGATGAATATACAAGACTCCAGTTTATTCACCTTCTATTTGTGTTGTGTTGTGAGATTATGACGTCAATACACAAAAGTGAATGTTTTGTCATGTTTTTTGATCAAAGTTTTGTAATGATGAAACATCAGACCTACAATCCATGCTTTCCTTTTTATTTCAATTGCATTTATATAACTAAACTAACTTAGTCTTGTACAAACACAAATATAAGTGTACAGAAAACAATAAATTAACATTTATTTAGTGCAGTCAAAACCAAAGGGAACACAGTATGAGAATATATATAAGTACTTCGCAAACAAGGCAAGTAACGAAAGACAAGAAACTGTCTTCAAAACATTCATTGTTACAGTATAAACATGTTTAAACTTATATATTAATAAAACAGTATAAACTCTAAACAAGGCTTTGAACAGTATATGATTTAACAGCGTAATGACGGTATAATGAGTGCAAAGGCAAAACTTGGGTCTAAACTGATGGAAAGAAGTGGAGGGGTGTAGTGTGTTTAAAGGTGCACTGAATAAATTTTAAGGAGAGGGTCCACCACCTGCTTTTTTTGATGACGTTATTGCTTTGTCTGGAATATTCCACAGTTAAACGCTATTGAACGTAACCATCTTGCATTCATTCAATTAAAGTTGTTTTTATTGCTCAAAAATACATTGAAAAACATGTATTCTTACTGTAGGCGTGGTCACCTCTCCATAGATCTGGCCTGTAACCCATCTTGGTGGAGTCGCATGCTTATTTTGATGGAAATAGACTAATACTACTAGTCTAATACCATATTGTGGCACGTTCCAGGTAAAGCAATAACATCTCCGAGGACTGAGCGGACCGCCCATTGAAAAGTTACACAATGCGCCTTTAAGATGGCTCCTTTTGCAGAAAGAACTTGAGCGCAGAGTCCCACTGATCTCTTGGAAAACGAATGGACAGCTCTCCGTAGTCCGGCATCGGAGGAACTGAAACAAGAGACAGAGCAGGTTTCGTAAGGACAGATACGACTTTACAAACTGTGTATAATAATTTGACTGTATAAGGAAGTGGACTAAGTGAGTGTCACCAGTCAAATGAAGCTCACTGAGGCTGACAGTTATAGGAGCGCATTTGGAGTTAGGAATTGATTTACGGACAAAATAACGAAATGAAAGCACCAGGATCATGTAGAGCGGGTTAATACGCACATTTTAAAACCAAATTGAGGATCCAGACAGCAGCAGTTACAGCGCCGTTTTTTTCAATACAAAGTGAATTGAAGCCAGAGTCGATGGAGCCAGATGCGCGCCCATGCTCACTTCCTATTTTTAACACGGCAGCCAGGGGTTTAGCTACGTCCGCTTATTTATAGAGTCTGCGGTTTCAAGCCTAAGGACAGATACGACTTTCCAATCTGTACCGAACCACATGAGACACGGATATCTCTTATCTCGCTCTCTCATCACTTACCCGTCTGCTTGGTCTTGTTGTCGGGCTCTCTCTCATTAGCAGCACAGTCCTAAAGCACAGCACAGGGTAAAAAACAGTTCAAATCTTTATTTATTTGTTTATATAAAAGGTACACTGCATAACATTTCTAGCGGAGGGTCCGCCTCCTGATATCTCCATGGAAATGTTATCGTTTTGGGCAATTATTTTTTTCCATGGGACCACATAAAAAACAGAAAATCTTGTGAAGGGCCGGGCCAAAATTCTTAACTCAATTCTGCATCATATTAATTGTATTTCTTTGTAAAAAAGCAGTAAATATCATTGTTTTGACGTGCTAGTCAGACTGGTTTAAGAGTTTATGTTATGAATAAGCAATGAAAAAGGAGGTTGCTTTACAAAAACTGTCATTTTAAAAAAAACTCTAAAATAAAAGCAATGCAGCTTTAGTCCATGCATGAGGTAAAATTATAAAATATGTTTATTTTATAATTCCAAATGAGCTTAAATGTGCCGGTCAGAATCAACCAAAGGTCCGTATGTGGCTCGGGAGCTGGACAATGCCCAGGTCTGTCTAGAATGTTCCACAGTATAGATTAAACCTATCTATCAAGAGGGAGACAAGCAGGTTACAGAACTACACTATATTACAGTTCAGATCTGTGGAGAGTCGCCCCTATTCACAGAAAGAATGATTGTGTTTTTGGGCAATAGAAACACACGTAATGCATAAATACTGGATGGATATGTTTAAGGCAAACCTACTGTGAATTTTCCATGATTTTACAGCACTCTGCATGTGTAGAATTTAGCAGTTAGGGCTAAATATGAAATGTTAACTCTTTCCACTCACCTTATTGTTTGGTATTAACATTCAAAATACTGTCAGTGCATTTATTATAGTCTCTTATAAATAAAAGACCTCATTGTGTATTGTCCTGCTGGAGCAGCTGGCACATACATTGGGAAATAATCAGCCTAATGATAACAGAATGCTTGTAGTTGCGTCAAAGAGATACTAAAATTACATGTCTTTTCCAAAACCTTCAATTAATTCACAAAATTCCATGACTTTTCCAGGCCTGGAAAATGACATTTTCAATTTCCATGACTTTTCTAGGATTTCCATGAACTTGGAAAAACAGCAAACATGGCTGCAACATGTAAAAAAGGAAGAAAAATCTACATAAAAGACAACAGTCAAAGCAGCAAACTCTTTAAAAGAAGTTATATGATTTGTTTTGAAGGTTACCAGAATTTTCAAGAATTTGTTTTTGATGTGGTTTCGAATTTTGGACAGAGGATTTTCATGCTCTGTTCTTTGATTCTAGTACCTTCTGGATTTGAACAAAATGTAGAAGGGCCTGGCCGGTCAGGCAGCGTGAGATTTCTATGTGGATTTGTTGATGTTTTACCTGTATAAAAGTGGCGAGCAGCACACAGCTCATCTCGTGCTGCAGGATGACCTTGTTGTGGGGGTTGTTGTAGCAGGCGGAGATCAGAGTGGGGAAGAGCACACGAATCAGACCCGGGTGACTGAAGTACTGGAAGGGCAACTGACAAAGCTTCTGCAGGACACTGGGCTGCCGTCCTGACTGCACAATCCCCTGCAACACAGACCGAGAAGGATTCTAATTAAAAACGCTGACATACACTTTGCAATATATAATAATATATAGTAACACTGCTGATAATGAGCAGTGTTTCCCATTAGTCCAGGAGTGTCTGAACTTTTTTCACCAAGAGCCACATACATGCAGTGCTTAATACATTTATTAGACCACCACCCAGTATAAGGTGTTTTCCACTGCTGCCATATGTAATTTAAAAGTATTTCTGTTTACCAAAATAACTTTTTATGTTTCTATAATGGTTAATCCTCAAGTTTATGCAAGATCATTTTATCAAAATAATATTTTAATGCTAAAATATAACTATTGTTGCTATCCAGAAATTTTCGAGTTTGATGTTTTCCAAAAATGACACCAAAGTCTCATCCAAAGCAAGTCTCTCGGAACAGCTACAAACTATTTGGAACTCAATAATACAGACAGACATTGCAAATCTACATAAAAACAAAGCAAGAATGCAGCTGTTCTCTGCACCAAAGGGGCTCACACAAAATATTCACATTTTTGGATATTATTAGTCAACAAGGACTATTTTGTTATTCTAATTGGTCATTTTCTTAATGAATAACAATGAAATTGTTAATTTGAAAGTTTTTAATATACTATGAAGTTATTTTTATGACAGGTGGTCTAATAAATTTGTTAAGCGCTGTACATTTGAAGCAGACAGCCACAGACTGGTGTTTAACAGTGGATCATTCAGTTGGATGCGTTTAACAGTTTTGACAGAGACACCGTTTCTTTAATAAGACTTGGAACTTTGAAATGTGATTGCGAGGTTATAGTGGTAGAAATATCTGAATTTGATGTTAAAATTAGCACCATTTTTTCAATCGGGCCATTTCGGCAAAACTAAATTGGTCCTCCTCATCACTTTAACAATCAGACCACGTCTTCCCAGACTCTCAGACCTGCTACACCGCCACACTCCATCCCGCTCCCTCCGCTCCTCCGATGCCAACCTCCTGTGCCTCCCCTACTCCATCTCCATTGCCGCCCCCACCCTCCAAAACTCACTAGGTCAGCAAATCCGTGACTGTACTGAACTCTTCACCTTCAAGAAACTGCTCAAAACCCATCTATTTAGAACCAATGTTAATGAATTGAACCTGCTTTCAATTATGTCTATATTTTGTCCCATTAACCTGTTTTTAAATATGTACTTTTTAAAATGTTTTCTTTGTACGGCGTCTTTGAGTGTTTAGAAAAGTGCTGTATAAACAAAATGTATAATTATTCTTAAGACAACATTTGGCCCCCAGGATATAGTGTGGACTCCTCTGATCTAAAATAACCTGGACAATGTACGGTACTACTACTACTACAAAATTGGACTTTGTTTTCAATTGTATTATCATGAACGTATCAATGAGAGCCTGCACTGCGCTTAAAAATGAAATTATTCAAAATAAAATAATTTGAGACTCTATAGTCTTAAAAATATCTATGGGAAACACTGAGGTCAGTAAGCATACAGAAAAATGAGACAAACTACACAAAACAAAGTGCTTTGTTTGGTAACTGTTTGTACCTGTTGCGTGCATGCGGCAAATGCTTAAGAAAATTGGTTTCTTAATATTTCCACAATGTCAAATAACCTGCAGATTTAAAATACAAACAGGAATTGAAGCGGTTTAACCTGTCAACAGCTCCAAACAACAGTTCAAGGTCAGACAGGTCAGAGATCCCAAGTCTCATCACCTAAAATGATTCACCTGATTACAGTGAGCCCCAGAGCTTAGAGCTGCAAGTCTGAGCGGAACAAACCAAGCACCACCCCACAGTCACCCACAGAGACAGCTCCGGGGGAGGGACTGACTGATGTGAGCTTTAAGCCACGTTGTAATGTTGCTACCTCATCAAAAACAGACTTGGAGCTGTTTTGTTTCATTTACACATGTTTGAGTAATCCTATTATTAGTCTGTATACATTTCCAAACTTCAAAATGCTCTGTTTCACCTTGTGATGTCATGTAGTTGTAGGACTTAAGGTACTTTCTGTACCCTTTGTATAGTATTTGGTTATGGCAATGTAGTTACCTTGACCCACTGTACCAGAATGAAAACAGGCCAGGTTCAGACAGATTCTAGATACGACTCCTCCTAAGGGAGCAACAACAGGGGACACTGAAAACACTTTGAGTCAAGTGAAGAATGATTTGTTTTATGAGTGGACTCAAATATTGTTTTACAATAACAAAAATAGAGCACTCATTTACCAAAAACAAAATAAACCTCTCCGGGTGGGTGGGGAGTCTCTGCCTCAAGTGGAGGAGTTCAAGTATCTCGGGGTCTTGTTCACGAGTGAGGGGAGGATGGAGCGTGAGATTGACAGGCGGATCGGTGCGGCGTCGGCAGTGATGCGGTCGCTGCATCGGACCGTTGTGGTGAAGAGGGAGCTGAGCCGAAAGGCGAAGCTCTCGATTTACTGGTCAATCTACATTCCTACCCTCACCTATGGTCATGAGCTTTGGGTAATGACCGAAAGAACGAGATCGCGGATACAAGCGGCCGAAATGAGTTTCCTTCGCAGAGTGGCCGGGCGCTCCCTTAGAGATAGGGTGAGGAGATCGGTCACACGGGAGGAGCTCGGAGTAGAGTCGCTGCTCCTCCACGTCGAGAGGAGCCAGTTGAGGTGGTTCGGGCATCTGGTCCGGATGCCTCCTGGACGCCTCCCTCGGGAGGTGTTCCGGGCATGTCCCACCGGTAGGAGGCCCCGGTGAAGACCCAGGACACGCTGGAGGGACTATGTCTCTCGGCTGGCCTGGGAACGCCTCGGGGTCCGTCCGGAGGAGCTGGTGGAAGTGGCTGGGGAGAAGGAAGCTTGGGAGCCCTGCTTAGACTGCTGCCCCCGCGACCCGGCCCCGGATAAGCGGAAGAAGATGGATGGATGGAAAATAAAAGTATACCCAGGTATATCCTTTAAGTTCTTTTCAAAGTCGTTTTTTGTCTGTTCAGTGTTCGTTCAGTGTTCAATGTGTTTGTAGACAGTCGGGCTACAAACTACCAGCTCATTTGACTCTTCGGGCTGGGGCTCGCCATCCAGTATTAGAACATGAAAATATAGTATGTATGTATGTATGTATGTGTATGTGTGTATATATATATATATATATATATATATATATATTATACTACATTATAATATAATTGCCAATATTTATTCCCATTGTGATTTTAACCAAGTGTTTATGAATATCTATTTGTTTTTAAGCATGTTTTTAACACCGTTACACCGTGGTAGTTTTTAAGTTAACAACTACCTTTTACCTTTAGTTCAGGAGAGACTGGCAATTCCAGGAGTGAAATTATGCAAATGATTCTAGTGAAGCAAAGGAAAAATTTAATTTGTCAACGGGACAAACATTTGTCCAGTCAACAAATTGATTTTCTTTTTGCCATGGATTCTACCTGGACAACTGAGGGATCCTATACACATTCTACTGAACATGTATGTTTAAAACAGTGGGGCACTTCCTGTATTACCGCATGACATCACAAGAGCGTTTTCAGTTTGAGAGAACTCAGGGTTTCTGTGTTAACATGCATAAATGAAACAAAACAAAACTCCAGGGTCAGTTTGTGATGAGGAAACAACATACTAACAGAACATAAAATAGAGCAACATGGGCCCTTAACTGACTGGTGGATCAGAAGAGGCTCACACAGAAGAACCAAAGTAAAGTAAAGTAAAGATTGTGATGAGCTGAAGGTCGGGGTACCTGGTTGTCCGGGTGATTGACGGTGAAGTAGCCCACACAGATGATGACATCGTGCAGTAGAGCCTCTGAGGAGTGCTGGCTGCAGAACCAGAGCAGGGAGCTGACCACGTGACGGAAAGCCAGAGACAAGCCCTCCGCACCTAGGACAGACTGAAGGGTTTTCTTGTAAATAAACATGAAGTAGGTCATTCACAATAAATACTATATAGACTTATCGTTCAATATATGAAAGCCAGAACAGTATATTCAGTATGTGTTATTTGTAATACTGGAGAGATTTGCCATTTTATGTGGATTATACATTAATGTTATGATGCTCACTTGGAAGGCGGGCAGGTCGAGCAGGGCAAAGCTGTTGAGGAAGCGGATGCCATTGAGTGCGACCTGGATGACCCCAGAGCTGTAGGGCTCCTGACAATGAGACGAGGACTCAGGGAACGTGTGGAGGAGGATGGAGTAAAGTGTATGGACCACGCCCACCAGGTCTGTGCTCTGCAGCAGGCTGCTCAGACCACTGGGGTCCTGACGCTTGTTATCAAATATACTGGGAGCTCTGAAAAGGAGACATCACAAGTTTTAGGTCAATAAATCAACATAGCTATCCCGCTAGCTGCGTTCCAAATAGGAAATGAGCATGGGCACGCTTCTAGCTCCATCAACTCTGGCTCCAATTCACTTGACTCCATAACTGCTACTTTCAGGCTCCTCATTTTGGTCTTAAAATGTCTGTATTAACCCGCTCTATATAATCCTGGTGCTTCTATTTCACCATTTTGTCCGTAAGTCAATTCCCACTCCTAATATGGAACTTAACATCTAGCCCCAGTGAGCTTCATTTGACAGGAGCTGAAGGCTGTGGGTGACAGCGTCCACTTCTTTATTCAGTCTATGGGTTAGATACATGTAGAGCTACTCACCGTCCAGTGACCACAAAGCAGAGTTTACAGATGTTATGGAGCAGAGAAGACGCTTCTCGAAGGAATGAAGACATTTTAGGACAATCGTCGACTGGACTTTGGATGGACAAAAACACGCCGTACAGTTTATCGATTAAACCCACGTTGACGACATAACTGAAACAGAAGAGAGAAAGAACACTGCATCATTCTCAGCAATAAAAAACTTACAGGGATTATTTCTTTTAGCAGCTCATTGTAACCATGGAAGTATATTAAGATCTGGAAGATAAACCCTAGATGGTGCCATGTTGTCTTCAGTGGCCTGTGCTGACCAATCAGAGCGAGAGCTGCTAGAGTGAAGCTAGTGGAGCAGAGCTAACTTTTAGGCAATTTGCCGATTTAAAAATGAATTACTCCCCCATAAAAAATTTTTTTAAAAAAGGCGAGGGCGAGTGTCTTATCCAGTTCTTATTATAGATCTATGACCATAACATGAGAGTTTGGTGTAGATTAGAACATACCTGATGAGGTCTTGGGTCCGAGTGTTGAAGGAGTCTGCAGCAGAGTTCTTATTCTTAACATCAGGGGAGGAAATTCTCTCTCCACCTTCATTAAAAGGAGGCCATAAGGACGAGAGGATGGAGGAGATGTTTTGCAGCAGGCCTGTGGTCAGACCTTCAAAGACCAGTTTGTTTACAGTGCGCCCAAAGATGGACTTATCCTCGTCTGGAACGTAGAGCTGAAATACAACAAAAATATAAAATATGTTAAAAAATAATAATAATAAAAAACTGTTGAAAGTTTTATGTAAAGGAGTTCACTATAGTGTTTCACTGGTGTTTTTATAATCATATTTCTGGTCAGGTTATAAATGAGTGTATAAGTGCCCCCCAAGGGTCAAATTAAAGATCCCATATTACACAAAATTTACTTTTGTGAGCTTTAAGCCATGTTATGATTCTGTTTCCACCTCAAAAACAGGACTGGAGTTGTGTTTTGTTTCATTCACACATTTCAGTAACCCTTTCTTATTCAAAATGCTCTGTTGTACCTTGTGATGTCATGTAGTGGTTGTTTAAGTTTACAGCTACCTTTTACCTTTAGTTCAGTGGAGATGGGCAATTCCAGATCTGAAATCATCCAATTGATTCTAATGAAGGTGTATCAAATGTAAAAGCGCAGTGAAGCACTTCCTGTATTACCACATGACATCACAAGGTGGAACAGTGCTTTTGGTCTAAATGTGCAGGATTTGTGTGTTAATCGCGTGTGAATGAAACAAAACACAGCTCACAACCCTTCACAAAACACAGTATGTTTGTGATGAGACATTATAACAGATCAGAAAATAGTGTAATATGGGCCCTTCCGATCTCCTGTCTCTTTTACCGTGAGCTGGTGCAGGAGGAGGTCCATGAGGAGGGCGATCTTGTTGCTGAAGAGGACATAGGAGCAGGTGTGTGGGCACGAGGCACAGGCCAGGTGATACGTGTTCACAGCAGCACACAGAGACCTGAGGGCACAGAGACAGGGCATTAAGACCAGTTAGACTTCTCCACCATATAACCTACTTTTACAATGTCATAATTTCAAATGAATAATGCACTGACCCAGCCTTTTCAGTTCTGATACCGATTCTGATAATACAGCTTTAAATATCTGCTGATGTCCGATATCGACTGATACCAACTCAGGAGCATTCTTCATATTAAAATAAAATAAGACAAAATTCCAAATGTGTTATGTAGCTGTTATTTAGTCCTCAAGTAACTTCAGAACAACTTTGTGTAAATACAAAGTTCAACATTATGAGACTTTCTGGGCCAAATACGACCAGGAAAGAGTCATTTTACATCGATTTATACGCAAACAGGAACCGTCTGAACCAATATTTAGAAGCCGATATCCGATCCAGCAACATTTTAAGTGTTTGCTTCTCCCCAATCCTTTTTGGAATCATTGATATATCTATTTTTTGGTGATTATATTTGTAATTAGTAATGTAAAATAATTGTCTTTATGCACCTGTTGATTACTGAAACATTATGCAATTAACATTTATGAAATATCCCAATAAACTTATTATTTTCTGTATCACACTGATATCTGATAACATTAACGGAATGGTGTATGCCAACTTTTAATGGATAAAGTGATGTTAAATTTAAATAAACATTTTGTTGTTGGTTGTGAGTTTTCATTAATCTGTCTTTGTCTCTGTCAGAATTCAAGTCAGGCCCAACTTCTCAGTCCCGTTGACTTTTGACAGTTTTCCCACATTCCCTCTGTAGGGGGCGCTCTGCTGAGGGCTGATTTCTGAATGAGGTTTGCATGAGCTTGGTTCACTACAGTTCACAGATTTGAGTCCAGTGCGTGTCAGACTCATGGGTTCTGTTTGTCAGTGGTACTGTTTATTATATGGTGTTTCTGACTGAGGGGCCCAAGGGAGTCTGGGGCAGAGAGACCACATGCGAGGGCAGCTGAGGTGGCATTTGTTCCTGATACCTCCTCATGGGGCAACAGGGAGGGGTAAACTAAACTAGAGCAAATCTCCAGCTGTCTATAAGTAACCCAAAGAAGAGAGATGAGTTCTACTTTTGTAGTTAATGAATTTAAAGGGCCCATATTTCACTATTTTTTGATCGGTGTTATATTGTTTCCATATTTAAGCTGCGTTCTTCTGTCAAACGGAAAACATACCACCTCGTGATGTTATATCATAATAAAGGAAGTTCTCCGCTGTTTTTAATCTCCATACACCTTCACTAGAATCATTTGGATCATTTCAGCCCTAGATTTGCCACTCTCTACAGTCCAAAAAGTTAAACTAAAAAAGTAGCTGTTAAACCTAAAATTTACTACTTCATGACATCACAAAGTGGAATAAAACATTTTGAGCGTTGGAAATGTAGCCAGACTGATAATTAGGGTTACTCAGAAATGTGTGAATGAAACAAAACGCAACTCCAGGGATGTTTTTGAGGATCTAATGACATTTGAACAAGACTTAAACCTCACAAGAATCACTTTTGTGAAATATAGGACCTTAAAAATACTATTATTATATGTCATGATCATATTATAACACTGCAGGTTTTTCTTTTTCACTAATTTCCTGACACCTGATCGAGGCGGTGAGGGGGAGGAGCTCATTGTGTTAAATCATTTTGTAAAGTGCTCTCTGGTCTCATGTTGCACAAAAGGTTTGAAGGGACTGGTGCATGCCAACAGTGATTTTCCTGATCCTGTGTTAATCATGTGTCATTACATTACACCGCTTTTACTGAATAGGGTCTTACACTAACCACAATTGACTCCCGCCGGCGTACACCACAACCTAATCTTTTTTAAACTAATTTATCAATGTCAGAAGCTATTGAGGCAACCAGAATGACACTGTGCCATTGTGTTTTTTTTGCGGTATTATCTTTCTTTTGCCTACAGTAAGTATTCAGTGGCTATTTCCTGAGTCAAATGAGACCAAAAGCAGTGGGTGGAGAAGACATTAGCCACCTCCTCATCCTCATAGCACCTGGGATCTCTGCATGTGTGGGTAGTAGTCACCCAACCCTGATAAAATGAATTGGTTTTAGAGCATTTAAAAAGAGATCTTACTGTAGCAGATACACTACCAGTAAAGGTTTGACCACACCCTCTTATTCAGTGTTTTTTTTTTCATCAAATATACAGTGCTTAACAAATTTATTAGCCCACCACCCAGTATAAGGTGTATGCCACTGCTGCCATATGTAATTTAACAGTATTTCTGATTACCTCTGATCTGATCTATAATGGTTAATCCTCCAGTATATGCAAGATCTTTTTATCAAAACAATATATTCAATGCTAAAATATAATTATTGTTGCTATCCAGAAATTTTCAAGTTTAATGTTTTCCAAAAATGACACCAAAGTCTCATCCAAAGTAAGTCACTGGGAACAGCTACAAACTATTTGGAACTCAATAACAAAAGAGACTACAAAAAACTACATAAAAACAATGCAGCAAGAATGCAGCTGTTACATGGGCCAAAGGTGCTCACGAAAATATTAATATTTTTGATTATTTGTCAACAAGGACTATTTTGATATTCCAATTGGTCAATTGGTTATTTTCATGACAGGTATAAATTAATAAACTAATACATTTGTTAAGCTCTGTATAATGCAAGATATATGGAATTAGGTAGCAAAGAAAAAAGTTAAAATAACGAAATATATTTTGGATATTTTACATTCAAATAAGAAATGGATATAGTTAACTGGTTAGAGGCCGCGTTCTAAATAGAAAGTGAGTATGGGCACGCTTCTGGCTCCATCGACTCAGCTCCAATGGCCCCTCACATTGGTCTTAAAATGTGCGTATTAACCCGCTCTGATCCTGATGTTTTTATTTCACTGCTTTGTCCATAAATCTATTCCTAATATGGAACTCGGCTCCAAATTCACCTTGTAACTGCTGCCTCGTGAGCTTTATTTGACCAAACCTGAACACTATGGGTGACGTCACACTCCCTTAGTCCACTTCTTTATACAGTTTACGTTTGCAAAGTATCTATCCTTTGCTTTGTTGACAGCGCTGCAAACCCTTAGCCTTTTCTCAATGATTTTCTCTTCACAGCTGTACCATGGGTCAAGAAATGCCAAAAGTGCAAATCGGTGATCAAGGCAAAGAAAAACTGTGTCCAAACTGTTGACTGGTCGTGTACACAAACTACAGTACTCAGATAATACTAGTAAAATGAACAATTTGTGTTTTGTATAGTTGTTAGTTGGAGTTTTACATTTCTAAACCCCTTCTGTGTGTTCTTGGCTGGAGTCACAGTCCCTGCAGCTTAAACAGGCTAAATGTGTGCGAGGAGGAAACAGAACCTGAGCCAAAATAAAAGGCAGATCTGTGTCCCTGCGCAGTCAGACAATCCCTTCATTCAGACACCGTCAAGTGACATTTCATTTGATTCTGCCATTGATCTCGGCAATACCCCGAAAGAGTGTGAGACGTGTGGTCGGGCCGTGTGGCAGAGGAAGGGCAGTGAGAGGAAGGAAATCTGACCCGCCAATGCTGGACAAATGGGAGAAAACATCCTGAAATCCAACCAAAAAGAGCCACTCCGATACACGAGACACTCCAGTCTGGTGACAAGCCTGCACCTACAACCACAAGCTGTTTGAACAAGTAGACTAAGGGACTGTGACGTCACCCAGAGCATTTGGATCAGTCAAATGAAGCTCATCGAGGCCGGCAGTTGATAGTTTGTAGTGCCACGTTGGGGATGTTCTAAATGTATCTCCATTGACGTCAGCTCCCATTGTGCACCAGAGGTTTCTAACACAGAAGTTATCGGACTTGTTTCTTTTATTAAGGAAAATTATTAAGTAAAATGTTCCACGTGTGACATTATAACTATACAGCAGATGCAATACATACAATAGGTCTTCTTTAATATCGATTACTCACTTGACAGGGATACGGGTGGCTGTGTTGGGTGTGGATGCAGCAGTGATGACCTGTAAGATCTGCTCCAGGGCCAGAAGACCTCCGCCCACCTGGAAGGCCACTTGGTCTGCATTGTTCTGTGGAAAAAACACAGTAAGTTGGCACATTCTATTAAAACAACACTTTACCACACGCTCAAGAAATATTAGCATGTTGGTTATAAGTAAAGAATGCTAGATGCTAGAAGAATGCTATCTTCTGAAACAATTTCTTTATTTTGTAACTATTCACTAAAAATATGAATGGAAAATAGGAAATAAATACAAGTAACAACTAAATAAATACTGTATTTTTCAGACAATTTTTTTCCCAGGGTTTGTGTGGTCCTGTGACTTATACTCAAGTGCGACATATATTACATTTTTCACACTGACAGCCCATAGATCAAATATATGAATCCTATATATGAATCAAAAATGAAAAAACAAATTGTTATCAGTTTTTTCATTTTGGTTTTATAGACAAATAATAAAGAAAAGGATTGTTTTTACGTCTTTTTTTTGGCTCTGTATTGAAAAACATGATACATGGATTTTTCTCTATTGGGTTGTTTTTATTACTATAACTTCTATAACTTGCCTTTCAAGATGAAATGTTGGTTCTTGGTCTCTGATTTTATAGAATAAATTTTCCCCAAAAAGTGCGACTTATACATGTTTTTTTCCCCTTTATTTAGCATTTTTGGCTGGTGTGACTTATACTCCGAAGCGACTTAAAGTCCAAAAATATGGTAAATGCTTCCAAGCAAAAACAACTCTTTTCTCGTGAACTTTGTCATGTTATAATGCTGTTACCTCCTCAAAAACATACATGGAGTTGTGTTTTGTTTCATTCACACATGTTTGAGTCATGCTCTGCTCCACCTTGTGATGTCATGAAGCGGTGGTTAAATTAACAGCTCTTTTTTACCATTAGTTCAGTAGAGACTGTGAATCCCAGGTCTGAAATCATCCAAATTATTCAAGGGAAGGTGTATGCCATTTAAAGCAACACTGCTGAGCACTTCCTGTATTACCACTTAATGACATCACAAGGTAGAACAGACAGTTTTTTGATTGAGAGATGAACTCAGCCTAAATATGCAGGTTTTGTGTGTTAAACATGTGTGAATGAAACAAAACAACTCCAGGTATGTTTGTGATGAAGAAACAACATTATAAAGATCAGAAAATAATGTAATATGGGCCTTTTAATTTAATTTATTGAATCATATTGAGCCATACAGCGAAGGCGACACCATTTTTAACAAAAAGTATTGGAAACTTTCCACCTCATCAGGTTTAATCCACTCTTGTCAATAAGATAGAATAGGAACCCTTTTCAGAACCTTTTCCTAGCATCTTATCGCAGGGTATTAAAATAAGCAGCCAGGCCTGCCCAGTCCTGACAGTCTCCACCGCGCTTCTGTTCTGATGACAGATCCTCCTCTTGTGATGAGTGAACAATACAAGCCGTCCTGTGTCTAGGTGGTCTACAGAAATCTACAGACAGACAACTTAAAGACTCTTGATAGAGCTGGAATAATGCACCCTCAAGAACACTGCCAAAATACAGAATGGGATCGTCTAAAGAGATTTTCTAAAATGCCTTAACAGAAGCTCAGTCTGCTTGTGCTTAAAGGTCATATATTATGCAAAATTGACTCCTGTGAGCTTTAAATCAGGTTAGAATGCTGTTAGCTCATCACAAACATACCTGGAATTTCATTCACGCATGTTTAACCACTGAAGACCTAAAGGCAATTTTAGTACATTTGTCCTCGCTTGGATGTTTTTCTTAATTTTGCTATTAAAACTCCCCCTTTTAATGAAGTGTTATACAACAGTTTTTCAGTACAACCTGTTATTTCACAATCTGCTGCTGTAGATGTGTTACATGGCTGTAATAAAAGCTACAGGACCGGAAATACGAATGAAAAAACAAAATGTAAAATCAAATTCACACTCTTTCATACAAAACAAACATACACAGCAAACGTGTATAAACTATTTTTTGGACATAAAAAATGCTTAATTTAGGGCCTTAGCTACATTGCTAAGCTAAGTGCCAAATATCAAGTCTGCAAGTAAACTAAAAATATCCTTATTGTGCTCAAAACAAAAGAAAACTGCAATCACCCCTTTACCAGTCATAGAAACAGCTCCTGTCAGTTCCAGGGCACAGAGCCACATCACTTCCATGTATTTCCATGGTATACATTAAAACTACCACTATATGACATCACAAGGTGCAACAACAAAGCATTCTGAGCATTGGAGACAGGCTAATCATAAAAGATTACTCAAACATGTGTGAATGAAACAAACACAACTCCAGCTACTGCATGTTTTTGAGGAGCATTATAACATGTTTTAAAGCTCTCTAGAGAAAAAAATTGCATAATATAGGACTTTTAACTAGACTATTGCAATATTCTTTTTTATAAAAGTCTGTAATTTCGGCACAAAAATGTACATCAGGAGCTTGCACATATGAAGCGTATCTGGAAACACAAAGTGAAATTGTCTTTTTAAGACAGACCGTCAGGAAATTCAATTCAACGTTTAGTACCAAGGATGTCATACAAGCCTTGCATGGAGAAAAGTGTCTGCTCTCCACGTGCTCAATCAAAACACACCCAGTCTGCTCCTCATTAACCAATTAGCAAAGGCCAGTGGTTAGAGTAAGAGACAGTCTGCTCTGCACCCAACCACAGCGTTTGAAAGAAGGCTTTTAATCTAATATTACAATATCATAGTCTCTGAAATATAGGGGGTTACATACATAGACTGAATATATAAATAGACAGAGCTAACCCGGTAGCCGCTGCAATCAAGTTGGCTGTAAACAAAAAACTCTCACCTCCCTCTCCAACTGCTCCTGTGAGTCTCGTCATTTTGGTCTTAAAATGTTCTAATTACCCGCTCAACACGATCCTGTTGTTTTTATTTCACTATTTTGTCCTATGCTAATATGAAACTTGACCATTTAACAGCAAGTCTCAATGAGCTTCATTTGACTGGACGTTAACGCTCACACTCCCTTAGTCCACATCTTTATACAGTCTATGGTTACATTACTTTAAAATATGAATTATTGTACAGTTAACAGCAGTGAAAAGTTTAAAGATAATTTTCTAACCTGTTTCTCTAAAATGCGTGAGATTTCTCCCAGAGTTCGGTCCAGTGCGGAGACTCGGCTGCTGCTCCACTGACCGCTGTCCTGACCCTGCAGCTGCTTCAGGAGGTCTCTGACCAAACGCTGCAGCCTAAAAACAGAAGACACAACCAGGTTTATCACAAGATGAACCTCCAAAAAATATATAGTGGAAAAAACACAGGCGGCTGTTCTTACTACTGCAGTCCCTATATTACACACGTGTTGGTTGTCTACATCTCCAAACTCAAAATGCTCTGTTCCATCTTGTGATGTCATGAAACTGTAGTTTTCAAGTTAACAGCTCCTTCTACCATTAGTTCAATAGACATTGGCAATTCCAGTTCTGAAAACATCCAAATGACTCTAGTGAAGGTGTATGGAGTTTAAAAACACAGTGGAGCACTTCCTGTATTACCAGATGACATCATAAGGTGGAACTGACTGTTTTCCGTTTGACAGAACTTTGTGTGTTAAACAAGTGTGAATTAAGCAAAACACAACACAACACCGGCTATATCTAACTTACATCACAAAAATGTCTAACATGGGCCTTTTAATTTATACTTTTTTTGTGCAAAAGATTAATAAGAAATGACTTAAATCTACTACAAAATATCCAAGAACGTGGCACTTACTTGGCCTTGTAAGGCGAATCAGGGACCTGTGCCTTCGCCTCCTGTGACGTCTCATATTCCTTGGCCCTGCAGAAAACAGTCAGTACAAACGCATGTAAAATAAGTCCAGTTTAGTCTATTTATTTGGGCTGTCTGTCAAACGTTCCCCCCGTAACCTGGCTCCAAATAATCACCTCACGATCAGTGAAAACATGTTTTTTCTTCCATCTTGTCGTACCACATATAGACTGACCCAAACCCTCCGTCTGCAAGAGGATCACATTCTTTATTCTTCCCGATGTTAAATAAACACTTAAGAGGGTGGTATGCCCAAGCGTCACCTTGGTCTGGGTCACGCGGCATTCCCAGACACGATAAAAAACTATTGATCACAGCAGATTCCTGTTAGCCATTCCACACCGATGAAATCACTGTTCCTGGAAAAGCGCAGGTGAAGACTTCTAATCTAATACTTTTAATCAGGAGTCTAACGATAGGAGATGCCTTTGTGGTTTGTCTGGAGGGCAGTGGAGAGTAGAATTATATATCCTTATACTGACTAGGGATGTAACGATATGTAAATCACATGGTACGATATTATTGGGATATTGTGGAGACGCTCACAGAACTGCTGCTTTTTCCTTTTTAAAAGCCTTGATTTGGAGATGTATTAGTGTCATAGTCCAAAGAATTAAGATAGAAAAGTTCTTAACAGTTATTTCTTCATATTTTTGGAATTAAAATAGAACAAAAGATCACAGTTTATGACGTTTGCTCAATTTTTTTTAGCTGTTGCTGCAATAAAACAATGCATTTAAGCAAAGAAGATAATTTGATATAACGTGACAGCCCACGATATTATTGTGAGAACTCTGACGATACGATATCACGATATTTCAGTTATTGTTACATCCCTAATACTGACAGAATGAGACATAAAATATAGCTTTGCAGGCTGAATTTTCTACATACACCACATTGTCTACAAGTTTGGACAAACCATCTCAGTCATTGTTGTTTTTCTTGTCTATGTTTACTACTTTTTACATTTTAGATACATATAAAAGACACCAACTATATGATCCAAGATAACGTATCTATGGAAAAAGTAACAAAATATTTTGCATACTTTAGATTTAATTCTCAGAAAATCCGTCATTTGCTTTGTTGAGAGCGCTGCAAACCCTTACCCTCAAGTCTCCTGAAATGTTTTTTTTTATACAGCTGTGACATGACATTCAACCCAGGGTTCAAAGCAAATGGTCTTTTTTTGGAGTAATTTTAGTTTATTTTATGGTTTACTATATTCCATGTGTGTTCATTCATAGTTTTAGTACCTTTAGTGAGAATCTACAATGCAAATAATCATGGAAATAAAGAAGAAAAATGAATTAAACAGTGTGTCCAAACTTTTGACTGGTAGTGTATAATATAAGGCTTATGGCTGTGTATTAAAAATGTGTTTATGTAGGAGGGTCTGTCACCATCTGCTGGTAACAACAGGAAGTGATCAGCAACGCAGCAATTAGAAATGTGACCCTAGCAATTAAATGCTACTATATTAATGCTGTTGTCTCCTCAAAAACATACCTGGAGTTGTGTTTTGTTTCATTCACATGTGTTTGAGTAACCCTTTATTATTAGTCTGTCTGCATCTCCTAAGCTCAAAATGCTTTGTTCCAGCTTGTGATGTCATGAAGCTTTAGTTTTCATGTTAACACCTACCTTTTACCTTTTGTTCAGTAGAGACAGGCAATTCAAAGTTTAAAAACACAAAAGAGCACAGTGGATCGTTTTCAGTTTGAGAGAAGAATGAAATAAACAGGGTTTGTGTTTTAAACATGTGTGAATGAAACAAAACCCGGCTCCAGGTATGTTTGTGATGAGAAAACATTATAGCATAGATCGAAAACAGCATAATATGTGCCCTTTAATCTGTGATAAAAGATCAGATCAAATCCAAACCTGGAATTCATTCGAGCACGCAGTTTCTTGGCCTTCTTTCGAGCTTTCTGCCGCTCCTCAGCGTGCTTCGTGCTCTCGGAGGACACAGAGCTGTCTGTCACTATGTCCACAATGTACTTTTTTAAGGAAAGGTGCTCCTAAAACAAAAGAAAGAAATTATAATCACTATTGTTTTGTCCGCTCATACATAGATACTGTATGTACTGGATATTGGTCTCTGTTCATAAGTGATGCTTGGGGGTGTTCTACATGTATCTGTGTGGTGGAATGTTCAGCAGTTACCATGGTGACACAATGCTCACACTGAGAAAAACGTTTTAAGACAGCTTGTGACTTAAAGGCACAAATCGGCTCACCTATCGTAGTTTCAACTAAGTCAGCTCTTTTTGGTTAGACTGTCTTAGAATAAAGGTTAGATTAAAGTCTAATAGCACGTCAGAGAGAGCAGTGCCTACAGTTAGCATCACACCCCCAGGGAATGTCGGTGTCCGCTGGAAAGTATGAATTGTGTACGCACCACTTCCTCGTCCGACAGCTCTCGGCCCTGGATGCTGCTGCTGTCCCTCACGGCCTGTTGGTGTTGCTTTCCTTTGGTGTGGCTGAACAAGTGCACCTCTGATGTGATCTGCAAACACAGGAGAAGAAGAGGACACAGAAGTAAGACTAGACTGAGCTGCTGAAAGAACTGTATAGACATGGAATAGAAAAATAGATGATGGATAAAAGCAACAGTAAATTAGACCAATAGAGTCAAAAGGAATCCAGAAATAGAAAGTAAAGATGGATGGCATAGATTGTATAAAGAAGTGGACTAAAGGCGGCCACACACTACAGGATTTTTCTATCTTAAATGCTTTTAAAACATGCGACTAAAAGCGCATATCACAGACACAAGGAGAATCTTATGAGATTTTAAATCTCCGATCGCAAAGATTGCAGCAGGATATGTCTGCAGACCACAGGCTTTAAAGTTGTGAGCGCGATCACTTCTGCTGTTTTCCTGTTTTCCTGTTTGGAATAAAACCACTCACTTTGAGTGTTCAAAAGATCAGAGCTCTGCACTTCTAGTCTAGACACAAG
Source organism: Odontamblyopus lacepedii (assembly GCA_034769755.1). Lineage (NCBI taxonomy): Eukaryota > Metazoa > Chordata > Actinopteri > Gobiiformes > Gobiidae > Odontamblyopus > Odontamblyopus lacepedii. Next base: position 19,577,768 of record CM068348.1, read on the forward strand.
TCCAAACTGTGTTATTATTATTATTTGTGAAATGTGGTGCAATACTTCTCATACATGATTTTAATGTACAGAAACCTGGCAATAACGTACACAGTCACTATCGCTAATCTGCAGCTTCACCCCGATCCGTGCGCTGCATGTAAACAGACACATACTTTTAAAAAACGCTTTAAACTGCATAAACAGCAATGTTTTGTTGACTGGGTGTCATTATGGTATTTCTGTGGATAAGGTGGATGCTTCAGTTTAAAATAACAACTTTACATGAGGCGAGTAATAATTATTTCCCCAAGTTTGTATTTGGCGTCTCTGTGTCCATTACTCTGCTGTCCCTGACACCCTGTTTTATTGGCTGTTACTGTAGCACTGCTGATGTTTGGTGGTTACGATCTGACAGTGACACCACACACGAGGAGTGCAGCAGCTTCAAAATCGCACACAAAGAAACAAAGTCAGGCCAGGCCTCCCCAAACTTGGGGAGAAGGAAATCGCTAAAACTGGCCAAATTCTCCTGTAGTGTGTGGCGACCTTTAGGAAGTGTGATGTCACCCATAGCTTTCAGCTCAGTCAAATAAAGTTCATCGAGGCTTAGCAGTTATAGAAGCAAATTTGGAGCAGAGTTCCATATTAGGAATTCTGGCTGCAGGTATCATAGCAACCAAAAAGATGTGAATCAAACCTATTGCTAACGCTAATGGGTGCGAGCTCATGGAAAGAGACACCCGATTTGTCTGCTTTTAATGTTCATATCTACTCCAGGATCATGTGAAGCAGGTTAGTACTAACATTTTAAGACCAAAATCATGACAGCAGCAGTTACAGAGAAAGGGACATTTTCAATAGAATGTGAACTGGAGCCAGAGTCAATGAAGCCGGAAGCTACGTCCATTTGTGAATTTGATGTGTAATCTTAAATTTGTGTATCTCACCAGTACAGAGCAGAGGGAGCAGTGCTTTTTGCGTTCGTACGGTGTGAGTTTGGGAGCGTAGTCCGTGTTAGCGTGACGCCCACTGCTCAGCTCTGCAGCCTTCTCTTTCCTCTGCTCGATCTGCTCCATGTGCCTCCTGCTGCTCTCGTCGTGCTACAAAAAAAACACACACACACAAAACACAGGTCATGAGGCTAATTCATAGTTTGGAGTCAAATATAAAAGGTAGTTTAAAATAAAAAAAAAAACCTTCATCTGAATCTTCTTCTGCAGCTCCTCCATGGCCTCCTGTTGTGCTGCACTCAGAGCTGCCAGGCGCTCTTCACGATCCCTTCACAAATTTCACAAAATATTTAAAAGACATTATATTTCAGATCAGAAAAAATAACCAGATTACCGTAAATTCCGGATCACAAGCCGCTACTTTTTTTCTACACTTTCAACACTGCGGCTCGTAATATGAAGCGGCTTTTTTATTTATTTTTTCATCGCGGGAAAAACATGGACCAATAAAATGAATAAGTAGTTCACTGAGGTCCAATGAAATTGTATGATTAATCACAACTTCCTTATTTCAGTCTTTCTGCTAACCCTCATCAACATGGAGAATACCAGACAAAAAGCATATGATGCAGCTTTTAAACTAAAAGCGATCACTCTGGCAGTTAAAGAAGGAAATCGAGCTGCTGCCCGTAAAATTGGCATAAACGAGTAGATAGTGCGAAGGTGGAGGCTCCAGCAAGAAGAACTGAGCCAGTGTAAAAAGACAACCAAAGCTTTCAGAGGTAACCATAGCAGATAGCCTGAGCTTAAAAACTTTCTGGAGGACTGGGTTAACACGCAAAGAGCACGCGACATGGTGTTTCCACTGTACAAATCAGACTGAAGGCTAAAGCGATCGCTACCGTGGTTTATTCCCAGAGCGCCAAGGTGTGTATGTGCATGTCGCGTGTGTGTGTCCCAAGTGTGTGAAGGTGTGTAAGTGCCTGTGGCGCGTGTGTGTCCCAAGTGTCACCAGTGAGCGAGTCCGTCCCCAGAGTTCAGCGGGGGACCGCGTGGCCCCGTCCCGGAGGCGCTCCAGGCGGCGGGGACGCAGAAGCGAACCCCCCGCCTAGTCTTTGGCCAGCGGTTTATAATATGGTGCGGCTCATATAATTACAAAATTGATTTTTCTTCATAAATCTGAGCATGCGGCTCTTAATAGGGTGCGCGCTGTAGTCCGGAATTTACGGTAAATTTAACTTCCAACTTCAATCTCATAGCAATGACTATAAAACGTAACCTTTTTATCTTTATTTATGCACATAATAGGCATCTAAAGTAACCGTTAGAATGGCAAATAGGTATGCGATTATTATTACAATTTTTTATATTTAGTGTAATGTAAATAAATTCTAAATCCTTTGGGAAGCAATCTTGAGAAAGACATTGGAGAGTTACAGCTAGACCCCTGATCTGAAGTATTTGACCAGTAACATTTGTAATCATTTCAGAAAACATTGGTTGTTGTTGGTGAGACAGACCTGGCTCTCTCTCTGGCTGCGTCCTCTCTGGCCCTGTCCTTCTCCTGACGCTGTAGTTCGATTCGTGCCTCCTGCTCCTTCCTCTTCGTGAGCAGCTCCTCCACCCTCGCCTGCCGCTCCGCCTCCAGGACGCGCTTTCTCTCCTGAAAACAAACATTTGTGAGACACGCTTCTATTGAATCCAAGTATTCGGGCAACAGTAGCTCAGTTAGTGTTTGTCCACCGATCTGAAGGTCGGCTGTTCAAATCCTGCTCTCGACACAAACATCATCGGGAGAGCCGTCAGATCCATCAGCCCATAGATTACCAGTGCAATTCCAGCCCCTTGGGCAAGACACTTAACCCCTTCTTCCCGTGTATGTCTTTATGTATGAGTGGGTCCTTGATCTAAAGTGCTTTGAGCCTTGAAGGTGGAAAAGTGTTATGTGCAACCATTTACCATTGAATTACTACCGTATTTTTTCGGATTATAAGTCGCACCATGAAAAACTTATAGCCCAAAAAATATGGTATATTCCTATAGTTTTAGTTTTACTTGTACAATTGTGTAATTATACCTTATTTGACACCAGTCTCATGCTATTTTTGCTACTTATTTATCATTATCATTTATAAGGTAAGGTTTTATTTATTTATATAGCGCTTTACACAGACACATGTCCCCAAAGTGCTTTACACAGCATTTTACAGAGCATTTTTCATTCACTCCATACCCGGTGGTGGTAAGCTACTGTTATAGCCACAGTTGCCCTGGGGCAGACTGACGGAGGCGCGGCTGCCAAGCCAAGCGGCGCCAACGCTCCCTCCGACCACCACCAACACTCACTCACACAACTTTTACACCTACAGTGCATGTTTTTGGGTTGATGGGGGAAACCAGAGTGCCCGGAGGAAACCCATCCAGACACGGGGAGAACATGCAAACTCCACACAGAAAGGCCCGGGCGACCCGGGGATCGAACCCACAACCTTCTTGCTGTGAGGCATGAGTGCTAGCCACTCAGCCACCGTGCCGCTATTATTATTTATGCTCTTTGTTATTATATTATATTGTGATGTGTGAGATACTCTGTCCATATAATTTCTCTTTTGGATCAATAAAGTTTGTCTAAGTCGAAGTCAAAGCACAGATCATGAGTTTATGATGAGGTCACCTGTACGGCCTCGTCTCGGGCCTGTTTCTCCTCCTGTCTCCTCTGTCGTTCTTCTTGGAGCTCGTTCAGACGCTGCTCATACTCGTTCAGTTTGGCCAGAGCGTCATGTCTCTTGTTTTGAGCTTCCAGGGTGTTGATGAAGGCGATTTCATTCACCTGCAAAGACGGCACATGTGTGGTTTAATTCAAGCAGTAGGGAGGCACCGATCCAGCTTTTTCAGTTCCGATACTATAGCTTAAAGTCTCTGCCTCTACCTGATATTAAGCAATACCAGTGCAGAGACAGAAAACAGAATTTATAAACTGATCCTAATGTGTTATGTAGCTGCTATTTATCTCAACCGAACAACATTGTTTAAATAAAAGCAAATATGTTTTTTTTTCTCCTTCTTTCTTTTTGTTTCTTGTATTTGGAGTTTGCATATCTGTACATATGATTTTGTGTACTACGCTCCAAATAAACCATAAACCAAATATTATGACACTTTCTGGGGCGATTACAACCAGCAAACAGTTTTACTACATCAATTTATAGTCCAACCAGGATGTAGACTGAACTGATATTTGGAAGCTGGCATCTGATCCAGCAAGTGAGAGATGTGATAAAAATATCAGATTGGTGCATTCCTATCAAACACACAATTTTCAGTGTTAATAGAGACCACTGTGGCTCCCCCATAGTCTAAAAACAACCTGGACTGTACACTGACATCGCCAAATCACACTTTGTTGACCATTGTATTAAAAGTAACTATTCTGGGCAAAAAGAACTCCTTAAAGATGAAATATAGGCAGCTGATTAAATATAGGCAGTAATAAAATACATTTATGCTCCAATTATATTCTGAGATTAAATTATCAAAATGAAAATGATGTCATAGTCTCACCAGAATCTATGGGAAACGCTGCAGTTCTGTAAACCTTCTTCTAAAAGTATCTAAAGCCTGATGAGCAACAGGACTGTCACAAATAAAAAGATGACTAATAAAGACTAAAGATATTTCAGCTACATGTCCTACTGTGGATCCTGTACCTTGGCTTCTTCTTCTTGTGCCTTTTTCACAATCGCCTGTAGCTGCACCTCCCTCTTCAGTTCTGCATGGAGCAGTTTTTCTTCCATCATTTTTCGGCGTTGCTCCAGCAGCTCCTCTTTCCATTTCCTCACGTCTTTCTCCTGATTAAGTAATAATAAAAAGTTGTTAATGTTTTTATTTATATATTAAATACACAACTTTGAGGTCACTGCTTCGTCTTATTATCTACGAGTTAAACTAAACTAACTGGACTAGCTGGTGGGTAGCAAAACATCGGCTTTAAAAGTCCAGTTGGTTTAGTTAAACTCGATGAATATATTACTCTTGAATGTCTTTTTACAACTTTCTACATTTTATAAACATACAGAAGACATCAAACATATGAAAAAAGATATATGGAATTATGTAGCAAAACGTTTTTTTTTTCATATTGTATATTCAAATAAAAGTAGCCGCCTTTTGCAGGTGAAACATAGTTATTGCACTTTTTTCTTTACTAAATAATTCCATATATCTTACTTCATATATCTGATGTCTTCTGTGTGTATAAAAAAATCTAGAAAGAAGAAAAAAGTAAGGGAATTAAAACATGAATGAGAATGAGGCGATGTGTCCAAAATTTTTACAACTGGTAGTGCATGTAAAATAAATTTAATTGAAGCTCTTGAAATGTATTAATAAAAAGAGAGACCGAGAGAGAGCTAATGGCCTTAAATCTCCAGCACTGGCCGATATTTTGTTTTGGACAATTTGCTCCCTTAAAAATACACACAAAGCTTCAATTATTTGAACATTTGAACACACAAGGAGGTAACTGCACTAAATGTGAGCAGCTCTTTTACAGGTTTGTAGTAAAATGGCTGTGGGTGAGTTTGTAGTGAATTTAAATTACAGAATTTGAAGAGAATAATCCAAATCTGCCCTTTAGATTGGCTCAAAAATATCATCAGAGTTTTACCGGGCATTGGTTGCTCTGGCATGAAAAATATCCATATCAGTCAATCTCTAATTTAAAAAAAACATACAGCAAACTAGTTTTCTATAAATTTAATGAAGGGTGCTTGGAGAGAAGGGCACTGTATATTTCATTGTACCATTCTGGGGCTCTCTCTCACGGCTGCCTGGGCCCAGCTGTCCACAGAGTGATGGCGTCTGAATATTTAGCGATTCTATCAGGGCCGTGCTGACAGACGCCCTCGTGGGAGCCATGTTGGACTGAGCTTGCCTGGGACATTGGACTTACCCTCTCCAAGAGCTTCTGCAGTTTAAGAGTCTTTTCTTCTCTCAGTTTGTCCCTCAGCTGTTGGGCCTTCAGCTGTTTCTCCTCATGTTTCTTCTTAGACTCCGCGATGGTTCTGCCAAAATTTAGAAACAAATGATTTTTCTCAGTCAGTGACCCCATCAACAATGAGCAGAGCTAGACTGGGTTGTTTGGGACTTCTGGGTGGTACTACAAAAAACACCAGGTCAGATGACACAGCAGGGTGGTAAATCTTTGTTGGTTTGTCAGAGGGAGTTTTCTGTACCTCTTACGTGACGGTGAGGACAGTTTTTCGTGCATGTGGATTCCGTGTCCAGGAGGTCGAGCTGGTTCCTCCTCCACCATATCGCCCCAGGAGGTGCTCTGACGCCATGTTTCCCGAGCTGCAGATACATTGAACAGTGAAAAAGAGACAAAAAATGGATACTTGATACCTATATTGTGAGTTCATAAACATCTATCTTGGAGTGTAAGGTTCAGCGGGCGGACCAACCAAAGATGTCTTTTCTCTCAACTGGATGTAAAAAAAGTTAGATTTTTCGGCTTGTTCTGCTCTTGTGGCACTTCACCCAATCAGACACAAATCATTCGTCATGAGACACAAATCCCAATCGCTTTCTGTGAGAGCCGTCGCAGATTGATAACGTGTAGAACTCAGTTCAGAGTGACACACAGTAGCAGTCTGGTGTGAGCCTGGTTATTCTTTGTGCGCCTTTTTTTAACAAATTATTTTCCATTTTTGTGGGCCACACTATGGATTTTAAAAGTTATATATCAGTATCTGCAAATACCATTTATTGGTCACAGCAGCAGGCCAAATATAGTATATCGCATCTACTCCATACTGGCCCATCTCTAAGAACTATTTCATTTCTTACCATCATAGTCTGCCAGCACTTCACTCCAGTCAATATTGGCTCCACCGCCCCCATTGCCTATGCTCATCTGTAATACAAAAATGTTATTCCTAGTGTTGCTATTATTTCTTTTAGGGTAAAAAAAACAAACAAACAATTAAAGTCATTAAACAAAGATGAGAGCTCTCACAGAAAAGTCACTTTCGTTGTCTGTCTCCAGCTCATTGTTCTCGGCCTGGATCTCTCTGGTCAGCTGCTCCTCCTCCGCGATGGCACTGGCAATGGCCTCTTCGTTTGCTTTTTCTAAACGGTCGGCTAATTCCTCTTTCTTCGCCAAAACTTCTGCCATGGACTGAGGCTGGAACACAGCACACTGAAGTAAGTAAAGTTAGACTGTTAAGCAGTGTGGAGGGACTACTTTTGGAATTTGCCAAAACTTCAAATCACTCCACTTACAAACAGTGCACACTGTAATGTCAAAACACACACGTGATGCGTTCAGGATCATGCACGTTCACTGTGAGAATGGAGAGATGGTGGAAGGAGGACTTTTCTTGAGTTTTATTGTTTATTACATTTAATTACATGTTTTATTTTAGACTAATTTTATTGATATTTTGACAGAAAACTCTATCTATACTAATAATAATGTTCTTTTCAGATTGATTGAGACAGGAGACCAAGAGAATTCTTTAGAGAGATTGGCTTCCAAGTGAGTGACCATCACTAAAACACTATAATGAAAAAAAATATAAGTATCCACCTATTGTATTTCTATTTCTATTTCTAATATTATTAAGACATTATATATTGGTGTAAGCTAAAATCTTTCCCCTTTCTGAGTTGTATTTTTCAGAGAACGCAGCGATTCCAGCACCACTCAGAGCTACGAACTTTTGCTTTCTTAAGACTAACTTTGTTTAGGCAGTGTAAACACCCCTGGGTACAGCTCCTCCATCTCTCAGCACTCACAGTAGAAAGCTCTGTGGGGTCCAGTGCACTCTCCAGTTTCACCGCTGCTGTGGAAGTCTGGGTCTTTCCTGGAGCAGACGAGGCCCATATCGTCCCACTGCCCCCCAGGGTCAGCAGTCTGTCCTCAGGGGTTGGTGGGGGTGGGTCTGAGGGAGGGGAGGGATCAGGGGCTGGGTCAGGGGCGGGATCGGGGGCAGGGGGTGGTGATTCCTCCAGGGGAACAGAGCAGAGAGGCTGCCCCGTGTCGTGTACACCCTCTGCTGGAGACTGCACCGATAATTACACACAAGAAGATGCAAACTCAATTATCACATGCGATTTCAAACAGTTCAGGAGAGTCATGACAAAAATCAAAACCATTACATGCTACACATGAATGAGAACACACACATGCAGGAATACTGTGGTTTCATATTCTCAGGCTAAAAGAAGAAATTACAGTATTGCCTATTCTTCTTCCGCTGTTTAAACGGGACATAAATTTAACATGCAGCAGTTTAGCAGTTCAAACCGCTGCCTGCTCTCTACAGCGTAAGAGCCAAGAGCCCAAATATGATCTACTGTAAATGTGTAATTCCACAATAACTGATCCTTTGCATTGACATCGTGTTATATGTGTTCAACAAGTATCTCTCCTGGACTGTTCAGCAGTTACCATGGCGACACAATAAGGAAATGCAGACAAAAAAGTTTTAAGAAGAAGAAGTCTGTAAACTCAAGAAGAAATACAAAATTGATTTAAACAGCTGATTTTCGGGGGCCTGTGATCAGTCAGAGCGTTCATGTTAGAGGAGTGAGATTTTCAACAAAAAGGTGAGAGGGACTAATTGGAAAAACTGTTGGCTAATGCAAACTATCTTGTGACTGTAAATTTATGTGTGAGAACTTATTTAAGCTACAAATCTTCTATAAAGCTTCTGTAGTTCCAAACAAGTCAGCAACCAAACAAAGCTCAAATTAAGTCTAACTTGAGTAACAGAGCTAGAGAGCTTCTAACAGACAGAGCAGTGCTTTCAGTTACCTTCACACCCTCAGGAAATGTTGAGCAGTACCATGAATAATTACATTAATCACAGGCTCCATTTTTAGTTCTTTTTGAGTTTTCAGAGCGTCTTAAAACTTTTTTGTCTGTGTTTGCTAATGTTTATATGGTAACTGATTAACATTCCACCAGTAGAAGTACACATAGAACCCTCCCAGGAGTGATGTCAGTGCAAAATATCAATAGGCCTGATACTGCGTAATAATAAGAATAATTCGATAGTTATTACATCCCTACTTCCATGCTGGTAATGAATGATAACGGACAAACGCTCAGAGAACAGCCTCCACAGTGCACCTCCAGTACCTCCAGAGCATCGCCGCTCTCTGGGACCTCCTTCTGCAGATCTTGCTCTGGTGGTTTGGGGTCTGGGCTCTGGCGTTGGGGGAGGGCTGGTTCCTGTGGTTGCGGGTGGGTTGGTTTAGCCCTGGGGTGGTTGGCTTTGGGACGGGCGTGGGCCACGACCGGTCTGACTTTGGCGATCATGGTGGCAGAGCGAGGCTTGGCTGGTCGCCCACGCTGCACTGTCTCCCAACCCTCTGCGTCCTTTTTAGCTGAAAATTATAAGCAGATTTTTGTGTTCACCAACTTTATTTCATCAAGGGAGGTCAGAATTATCCTCAAAAACATACCTGGAGTTGTGTTTTGTTTCATTCACACATTGAGTAATCCTTTTATTAGTCAGTCCACATCTTCAAAGCTCAAAATGCTAATGCTCTGTTCTAACTTGTGATGTGATGAAGTGGCAATTTTCTAGTTTACCAATACCTTTTACCTTTAGTTCAGTAGAGATGGGCAAATCCAGGGCTGAAATTAACCAAATAATTTAGTGAAAGTGTATGAAGTTTAAAAAACCAATGACATCACAAGGTGGAACAGAGTGTTTTCTGTTTGAAAGAAGAATATAGCTGGATGTGTATGTTAAACATGTGTGAATGAAACAGAACACAACTCCAGATCTGTTTGTGATGAGGAAACAACATTATAACATAGATCAGAAAACAGTGCAATATGGGCCCTTTAAGTTTGTCATAAAAATTCTGTCTAACAAAATTGTTAAGACTAAAATCTGACATCCCGAGTTCTATATGGACAAATGTCTGTCATGCAATTCCAATTTAATTCTCTACCCTATCGATTAGTGAAGGGCTCAGTAGCTACCGTAAATAATAGAAGGTGAGATGTGAATGGTGAGCAATCCTGGAACCAACTGAACCAAACAGATCTGACAGGCTTCTTACCTGGTTTCTCCACCTGTGAGACTGTGGTTTGGCTGCCGTGTGGGAGGGACTGAGAACACTTGACTCTGTCCGCCCAACTGGGGCCAGTGTGAGAGAGCCGTGCTGCAGCCAGTGATGTGGGAGGACCTCTGGACAGAAAAATAATACAGTGTAAGTTTTCACTAACTCCAAAGTGAACATTTGAAATAAAAGTCAGCTAAGAAAAACCTTATTGATAGATTAACCCTAACCCTAACCCTAAATTAATCTAGACCATAGAATATATAAATAAATGGATATAACTAACCCAATTGCTGCCACGTTCCAAATAGGAAGTGAGTATGGGTGCACTTCTGGCTCCATTTCACTTTGTATTGAAAAAACTTTGCCCCTCTTTCTGTAAATGCTGCTGTCAGGCTCCTCATTTTGGTCTTAAAATGGGTGTATAACCAAGAGTTTGATTGTCATTGTTGGAGACAAAAGGACCCGTCGTCAGTGAATCCGTGGCTAGATATTATAAAAGAAATATATTCAATGAAACGGCTGACTTTTTTTCTACAACTCAAAGAACATTTCTTCATTAAACGCTGGACAAAATGGTTGGAATATAAACAAAAAGAGACATGTTCCACCCTTCTACATCCTTATAGCAGTGAAACAGTGCCCCAAGCTTTGTATTGGTTGTACTTGTTTGTTTGTTTTTTACTACACAAAACTTATATTATATTAAGTATTGAAAAAAATATAAATAAATGTTTGTATAACCTGTTCTACATGATCGTGGGGTTTTTATTTTGCTCTTTTGCCTGTAAATCAGTTCCTATTTCTCATGTGGAACTCGGCTCCAAATTTGCTCCTATACTTGTTACCATTGACGAGCTTTATTTGACTGGAACCGAAAACTGTGGGTGACGTCACACTCTCTTAGTCCACTTTTTTATACAGTGTAAGATCTAGACAGCTGCGCAAATCTGAAGACGAGTTTCACATTTATTTCACAATTATTACCCAAAGTTGAGTGCACGGCGAGCGCCTGGAGAGGGGACGATTCTATCAGCTGAGGGACTGGCCATCACGTGACGTCCAGGAGACATCTTTCGTACCTCCCAGGCCAAAGACGTGGGCCTAAACAAGGAGAACATGGACATAAAATTAAAATTATGTGCAATATGAGGAGTATAAAGTCGGCATTTGAAATCCTCAAGTTAAATAAGTAAGTTACATTAATACCAGTGTACCTATTCTGGGCGTCGGTGTTCTCCAACTTCTCTTGCAGCTGGATCCAGTCAATCAGAGCTTTAAAATCCCGAACATAGTTGTCCAACATCATCAGCACCTCCTAAACAGAGGTTAAAACAAACAATCATGAAACTATAGTGTACAACACAACTAGGGCTGTACAATATTAAAACAAAAATGCTTTTCTTTAACAACACTGTAAATAACATTGACTGAGATGTTTTGTATTGTAAATGCACAGACCCTGCACTCCACCACGCTCTGGTCTGATTCACAGGTGACGTAGATCTCGTCCACAGCTCGTCTCAGGTTCTCAAAGAGGAAGGCCCAGTATCGCGCACGTAGGTCCACTTTCCGAGGCTGTCTGCTCTTGGACGGGCTCTTCTCCACGCCTTTGTCCAGTAAAGAAGAGATGCTTTTACTGTCAACTCCAGCATTCTGTAAACACACAATGGAATGTCAGAATCCTTTTTATATCTATACTTTATTTCTGCATGGTAGCACCAACCTTCCTGCTTCTCTGCTGTCCAGAGCCTGTTCTCTGGGTCTTTGAGCTGTTTTTGGACTTGGCTGTGTGAAGCAAATAAGACGACAGGGAAATAAGTTAACAGACCATAATCCTCTTTTGTCTGGCTTTGTATAACTCATTTTGTCAAAGAACTCCAGTTTTGGTAAAGGTCAGTGCAAACTGGTTATTCCACTCTGTAAAAAGGAAGACCATTGTTAAATGTTTTTGCACAGTATTTTTAACTGTAGGAACTTTTTGCACATTGCTCTGTGTCAAATAATGAGTCATGATTTTATAAATATAATAATCAACAACCACTGAAATTAAGTTTTTTTTTTATAAGTGGTAGTACACGAGCAGCTGAAATGTAGTCCAATGGCCTGTTTACCTTCCTCTTCCTTCGTCTCCAGGGGAACGTTCCAGGCAATGAGGTTTCGAGCTGCACGTCCTTCCTCCGCAACAATCTTCCTCACTTTATCATGACTGTTGGAGCGCGTGAAAGAGGCCTGTCACACAAAAGACTTTATGAGTAAATGACTGGCACAAAATCAAAACATGTATCAGGGCATCGCATCAACCACATTTACAACAAACTGCTTGTTTTAGGGGAAACAAGCATATGAAACGCTGTCATCAGAACAAAACAAGCTCATTAAAAGAAAGAAGAAAAGTCATTCCCAATCAGTCACATTCCCAGGGAGCTGCCCAGGACTGGACATGGACGAACAGCGGCTCTACTCAGGGCTCCTCACTTTAGTTCATATTTCCTGACTGTTGCTGAATAGTTTTTTTTCCCCTTGTGAATTGTTACAACTATTTATTTATTCATTTGTAATGAGTAGGTCGGACATGCATCTGTATTAGCTCACTTGGTTTTAACAGACTTCAACACATTACCCCTGCTTTAGCTTCCCTTCACTGGCTGCCTTTGTGTTTTAGAATTGATTTTAAGATTTTACTGATAACTTTTAAAGCTTGTTTAGGTTTTGCACCAAACTACATTTCAGAACTTTTAACCCCGTAAGAGCCCTCCCGCAGCCTTAGTTCCTCTGGCAGGTCCCTGTGGCTGTTCCAAAGTCCAGGCTCCGGACGAAGGGTAATGGCGCTTTTTCAGGGTGCCTCGGCTTTGGAACAGCCTGCCTGAGTAGATAAGGCTTGAACCATCAGTATTATCTTTGAAATCACTTCTTAAAACCCATTTTTATTGGTTGGCCTTCCTTTAACTGGTTTTAGCTTGATTTTTATTCCATATTTCTTTTTATTCTATTTCTTTTTATTGCTTTATTATCATGCATTGAATTGCTTCATCAGTGCCTGTTTTTGTCTGTTATTTTTATGCCTTTTGTATTGTTCCTTGTTGTTTGTACAGATTTTTTTTCAAACTTGTTTTTTTCAAAGTGCTTTAAAAATAAAGATTTATTATTACAGATTTATTCTCAACAGAGGAAAAGAAGATACAAATAATTAGAATGGACAACGGAAAAGGAAGCTCTAAATAAAAGCTCAAGAGGAGATTTCACCTGGTCTGTAAAATAACCTAAATAATGTAACACATGGATGCTGTTGGACTAGAAAAATGAGCCAGTTATCACGGTGCACATCCTTCAGCTGTAGTTTACTGCGCCACTGACACACAAATGTTGTAGCAGTGCACACAACAAATGGATGATTTATAGGTGGATAGAAAAGTACCTTCAGAGCATTAATAGATGTATTTTTGCCTCTGCCACCTCCATGAGAAGACCCAGAGCTGTTACTCCCAGACCTGTCCCTGGTGTCCCCGCCTTGGCTCAACCTGGGACCGGATCGATACTGCCCCGCGCCCCGCCGCCGCACGTCCTTGGACATCTACTCTTTTTTTTTTTTACTTATTTTACTTACTACTTTCTAAAACAGCGCATCCACGGGCGTAAATAAGTCAACTTGTCCGATATAACAGAGGAATTTGCCAGACATATTTGCTAAAGACAACCAAACGCACTTCCTACCAAAGTAGGAAGTGTTTATAGACCCAGTTTGACAGACAACATGCTCAGCCAATGGATTTGACACAACTTTGATCACGGACCAATCAGATTCACGAAATATGGGTCATAGGGCGGAACTTCCTGTAGTGTACCATGGCAACGATGAAAAATGAGCGGGATGTCTTTTATAAAATGTCTTTTATTTTTATTTTTTTAAACGAGCGGGATGTTTTATTTTTATTTTTTCCTTAAATTAATTTATTAATTTTAATCGAGCGGGATGTTTTATTTTTAAAACACATCATACTGGACTTTTATTGTGAAATATTTAGACGGAAATAAAAAAAGTCATTGGAAAAACAAAGTAAGTTTTGAACGCTACAGCTATCCTTTTTATGAATAAATATTCCCTTTTCTCAATTGTTTATTTGTCATCAGAGTAGCCAAGCCTGCATTGCAGAACATAATTTGGTTGATTTGCTGTTAAAGGTCCTATACTACGCAAAATGTTCTCTTGTGAACTTTAATTCATGTTAGAATGTCATTACCTTATCATTGTGTTTTGTTTCAGTCACACATGATTGAGTAATCCTTTATTATTTGTCTGTCTACATTCCCAAAGGTCAAAATGCTCTGTTCCACCCTCTGTGTAGTGGTTGCTTTCATGTTAACAGCTCCTTTTACCTTTTAGTGCAGTAGTAGTAGCAATTGCAGGATTGAAATGATCCAAATGGTTCTGGAAGGTGTATGGAGTTTAAAAACACAATGCCGCACTTCTTGTATTACCTCATGACATCACAAGGTGGAGATAACAACATTATCTTCCTGAGACTCAGCCCATTCATTTGTGTCCTTTATAGTTGACATTGAGTTCACCAGTCTATCTTTTGTGTTTTTGTGTTTTGAGATAGACTCTTAATGGGGGGAATAGGTTCCTCTGCCTAAATAGGGCTGGATGATTATAGGGTACTATCATGTCCAGGATAAAAAATGAACTCAATATGAAAAAGTTGTTTTGTTATGTTGTTAACTTCACATGGATTTAACACCAAAATGTCCCCAGCATCCATTACAGAGGACATGTTACAAATTATAAATAAAATTTACAAAATCTAAATGCTAAGGTGTTCATTTGCCTCCAAATAGATAGAAAATCACAAAAAATATATTTTGCAATACACGTTTTTCTTTGGGTCCCAGAAGGATATATCCATAAATCCATATTGTCCAATTTCAGACCCTTATTTCAGTAAACATTAAGAATTATCTTCAAGCACTAAACCATATTTCTAACAATAAATCTATCAAAACCCTCAATATTACAGAAGAATTAGGATTTTATTTTTAACTATGTCCTCTCTTGTATTGATTTCTTTGTATGTATAATTATCTGCTTCAATTTAAGTTTACATGTATGTCAATTTGTTGTTATTGTTTTGTTTTGGCTTTAAGTTATTAAAAATAAATACAAAATAATTATAACAAAAATAATAATAATTGTTTAATTGTTTTGCTTAACAACCAGTTGTTCATGTCTGTTTGACTGACATGTGTCTCTTCAGATGTTTCTTCGGCTTGTGGCTCTGTTGCTCTTGCTGCAGTTTTGCACCAGTCATCAACACGACGCACAACATGGAACAAACGTCCTGCTGGGAGAAAAGGTATTTATTACTATACCATTTCTGTATCCTCCTCCAAAGTCTAAAATTCTCCACTATAGTCTAAAAGGAACATTAATAAAATCTTTTTCATTATAGACAAATCAAATTACAAATAAATCAGGTACCATATATGACATTGTTTAGTCTGCAGTAAATATGCATTTGGGAAAAAAAGTAAAAACAAAAAAAGAGAACTTAAAATGGGGCATATATTGCTAAATGAAATAAATAATAATAATAATAAAAAAATACAGGTCAATAAAAAATATGATAAAATAAAATAAAATTTGCCCATAAATGGGCAAGGGTCAGTAAAAGTCCAAACTCATTCCTCCAGTGAATAAATTTTGCAAATGAGTTTTAAATATTGACATTTATGTATGTAATGCTTTGCTAATAATATACTATATATTATTAATACCATTCATCAAACATGGATGAAAAATTGACATAACAAAATTTCACACTGTTGCTCCTTATGTCATTCACAGGCAATAAGTGACATTTAAAAATTATTAATCGAGAAAGTATTTGTGCCACCATAGTCTACTCTTCATTGTGTTCTGTTTTAATACACACTTTTATATTGCATTTCAGGACGCAGGTGAAGTAGAGAAGCTGAGCCCAGCAGAGCAAAAGAAAAAAATGCTGGAAATTGTGCAGAGGATCGATGCAAATGGAGATAAACTTTTAAATGCAGGTAAAGCCTCCTCAGATGTCCCAATCTCCTCCTATGGCCCTGGCTGCCTCATTCAAATTATAAACAACTCCCAAAATACATGATTACAGTGGAACTCAGTAAATGATACTTTGCAGCTGGGAGCATCATGCTAACTGTAGGAAATGCTTTGTCTAAAGCGCCATTACTCAAGTTAAGACTTTATTCTGATCTTTGTTTTAACACAGTCTACCAGAAAGAATTGATCTAGTTGGAACTACAGCAGGTGAGCTGATTTGTGCTGTTAAACAAGTCCCACACATATAAAATGTTTTCTAATTGTTGAAAATCAAACTCCTAAATGGGAACCTGAATGCTTGTATTGATGACAGGCTCCTGAAAATGTGTCTAATTTTTTTCTTGAATTTCATGTTCAAGTTCAAAAAGTTCATTGTCAGTTCTTCATACAATAGGATCATATAACGAATCAGAATTGAGTTTCCCAAAATCCCATGCACAACAAACAAACAACAAATGGTAAACAGTGCAAAAGTGCAAAAGGCATATAGTGACTGTTGTTTTTGGGGCGTCGGTGGGGTTCTGAGTCCAAGTGTTCTTTGGGGAGACTTATTTTAGAACTTTTTTGTGTGCATTGTGTCACCATGGTAACTGCTGAACATTCCACCATATACTAATACATACGTATAGAACCCCACACCCCAGCGTGACGTCACTGCAAAGTATCAGTATGTTTTTGTTTTTTCTGCAGAGGAGATGGCAGTGTGGATCCAGCGAGTGTACAGGAGGTATGCCATGGAGGATGCTGCAGAGAGGTTCCCGGAGTTTGACCTGGATCATGATGGTCTCGTTTCATGGGAGGAGTACAACACAGTGACCCACGGGCACCTAATCCCACTGGACGACTCCCCCCTGGACAACCCAGAGCAGCAGACTCTCAAACATGTACGTGCACATTCTCTTGTTTTACCACACTAGAATTTATAGTGAATATTGGCTTTGTCTTTAAAGGTCCTATATATTACGCCAATTGACTTGAGCTTTTAAGCCATGTTGAAATGGTGATACCGCATAAAAAACATGTCTGGAGCTGTGTTTTGTTTCATTCACACATGTTTAAGTAATCCTTTATTATTAGTCTGTCTACATCTCCAAAGCTCAAAATGCTCTTCCATCTTGTAATATCATGTAGTGGCAGTTTTCAAGTTACCTTTTGCCTTTTAATTCCAGGGCTGAAACTATCCAAATGATTCTAGTGAAGGTGTGAGGAGTTTCAAAACAGTGGAGCACTTCCTGTATTGTCACATATGACATCACAAGGTGGAAGGTGGGGTGTTTTCAGTTTGAGAGTAGAACAAATCACAACTCCAGATATGTTTGTAATGAGGAAACATCAGAAAATAACGTAATATGGGCCCTTTAAAGTAACTAAACAGTAAAAATAGAAGGGTGTCAGTTTTACTCCAGCAATTGTATTAAATCAAATGATTAAAGTGAGAATAATTTCTGCTATCATTGTCATGCTATCAGGTCGTTAAGAATAACTCATTATATTGTCTGATTTGAAGCTCCACAGACGGGAGAAGCAGCGTTTTGACTTTGCAGATGTCGATGGTAACGCGGGTCTCAACGTGACTGAGTTTTTGGCCTTCACTCACCCGTCTGAAGTCGATCACATGGCTGTAAGTAGCATTCACATTACAGATCACAGCATTTTGCTCATTTTGTATCTCTATTGGCGGAATGCGCATCAGTTACCATGGTGACGCAAAGCACACATTAGTAAAAAGTTGTAGGATAGTCTGAAAACTCAAGAAAAAATACAAAATGGATTAACAGCTCATATTCAGGAGCCTGTGATCAATCCTAGTGTTCATGGTCCTGTTTAGGAGTTTGACTTTCAACAAAAAAAAAAGTCATAGTTGGCTAACGTTAGGGTGACCAGAAAAATCTAAAACTGGGACATGCCCGGTTTGCAGTGGTTAGTAATAATAAAACTGTGAAACAAGTGCGTAATGAAGGAACATTTTTCTGCATTCGACCCATTCATGACTAATGTGAGTGAGTGACATCATGTTTGGTCAAAAATTAGTTTGGGGGGTTTTTGAAACCTCATTTATCATGTGAATAAATATTGTGAAAATTAACCCTTAACCCTTAATTGGCAGTTCCTGTAATCTACCTTTGTATCATGTGGCAAAAATAAGGAGTTGTGTAAAGGCAAAAGGCAGTAACAGACACAGTTACTGTTACTGCATTATAGCAACACGTTCTCAAATTTTGGGAGCCCTACCTATTATACTTTGGTCTGGACAAAACAAAAACTGAGTCATTTTTCTCAGTTTCACACTGTGGCGAGTTAAGGTCTCTTGCCTTTCTAGGGCAATATAGTCACATTTTCTTGGTGTTTCTTGTGTTTTTTGTGAGAACTCAGGAAAGCCAATATGATTTAATTTATATGCCTGTAGCTTTTTATGTATTTATTTTGGGCAAGTAAGCATTTTACATTCTTTTACCATGGAACAGAGTATAGGGTGACCTGATTTTCAAAATAAAAAACTGTGATATCCCTGGTTTGGGGTGGGTAATAATGGGTAATAATAAAATTGTGAAACAAGTGCGTAATTAAGGAAAATTGTTCTGCACTCGGCACTAATGTGAGTCAGTATAGTCACATTTTTGTTGTGTTTTGATCATTTTTAAGCAGCTTTTCTATATTTTACAGAAACAAATGACAATGTATGCCTCTCTTTACTGTTGGGAGGTATAAAATTGGTCAAAAATAGGGACACCTGGAACATTTTTTGTATAAAACTGGGACAAATCAGTGGTTTTGGATAAATCTGCTAGGACAGGGGACACAGGGCTCAAAACTGGGTCTGTCCCGGGTAAATAGGGACATCTGGTCACAATAGGCAGCTTGTGACTGTAATATATTTTGACAGAGGCTTGTTTAACAGCCCAACTCACATGTGGTAGTTCCAGGTAAGTCAGTTGTTTTTGCTCAGAATAAAGTCTAACAGAGCTGCAGACGGAGCAGTGCCACAATTATTTTCATTATTATTTTACTTCTTTAGGACTTTGCCATTGAAGATGTGCTAAATGAATACGATTTGGATCAAGATGGATTCATTAGCCTCAGTGAGTTTATTGGAAATGCTCGTGGTGAAGGTACGTACACTCATGCTCTAAAGGATGGGACAAGATCTCACACCACAAGATCTCGCGAGACAAAATTGCCGCGAGATTGTACACACATGCTGAAAATGATCATATGAGATTTTTTTCCATATTTCTACGTTTGGATTTATACAAATGGAGTTAAGTTAGGGCTGCACGATTATGGAAAAATCATGATCACGATTAGTTTGTTCAATGTTTAAATCACGATTATTCAAATGATTATTTTTTAGTCACACGATGCATTTATTCAGCATTTCTCTCTCAAAAAAACACTTTGTTATTGATAATTTACGCAAAATGTTTAAATTGAAAATAAATATAGGCTACAAATATGTATCTTAGAGCAGTTTTGTGATGTATAAAACATAAAATGAATAAAATATACCTTGAACATGAAATAAGGCACAGAAAAACATAAATCTATCCAAAGTAAACTATATATCCAGCAGTTCTCCAAAAAATAAAATAAAATATATATACTTAAATGATAAAGCTTCAAAGTTTATTTTGGGATATATATATATAAATAAACTTTGAAGCTTTATCATTTAATTTATTTAATCGTTTCAACTTGATTATATGAGTTTGGAGATCATTTAACACACAAATTGAAATTGTGATTCAGTTCAATTCAGCAGAGTTTTTGAGAAGCTGTATTCCCAAAAAGCATAGCAAAAATATTAAATAAAATATGAAAATTAAAATAAATAAAAAATGGTCCAAAATTGGGAACTGGATTGCACAATTTATTTATCATAAAGAATGTCAAAATCTTCTTCTGTGTCATTCTCGTAGATCCAATTTCGTGTCTCATGTCATATTGTGGAAATTGCATCTCGTCCCACCCCTACCATACACTTTGAC
Organism: Odontamblyopus lacepedii; assembly: GCA_034769755.1. NCBI lineage: Eukaryota > Metazoa > Chordata > Actinopteri > Gobiiformes > Gobiidae > Odontamblyopus > Odontamblyopus lacepedii. The sequence continues at coordinate 19,597,858 of CM068348.1, forward strand.
ATATATGTGCTTGTGTCACTTCTGTTTTCTTCCTCTTGTAGGTGATTCTATTTCACAGTGGGAAATGGAAGAGACTGTTCGTTTCAAAGACCTGTACGATCAAGACAAAGACGGGAAGTTAAACAGAGAAGAACAGCTACGGTGGATCGCACCCAACAGTTATGGTTCAGCGAGAGAAGAGGTATGAACTTTTCTAGGTTTTGGACTGATCCTAAACTAAAAGGGCCTCTATTACGGTATTTCCTGTTCTATGTTATAATGCTGTTTCCTCATTTGGTGTTTGCCCATGTTTCATTCACATATGTTTAACAAACAAACCCTGCATGATTTATTTCCTCTCTGAGATGAAAAACACTGTGTTCTACCTTGTGATGTCATGTGATAATACAGGAAGTTCCCCATTTAGTTTTTAATGTCCAGACACTTTCACTAGAATCATTTGAATGACCCAGAATTGCTTATTTCTACTGAACTAAAGGTAAAATGTAGCCATTAACTTGAAAACTACTAATAAAGGGTTACTCAGACACATGTGAACGAAACAAAACACAACTCTAGTTATGTTTGTGAGTAGATAACAGCATAATAACGTGGTTTAAAGCCCATAAGAGTTGATTCTGCATAATATCTGACCTTTAAACTGGGCTCACACATTGCTCATCACTTAGAAATGGTGTTTCTATGGAACCAAAATTGAGAATTACAATAAAACGGCCAACAAAATAAGACTTCCTTCATTATTTAGATGTTGCACATTATGGCATTACACCTATCCATCTCCACAGAGACAACTACGTAACAGCAGCAGGCCACGTTACAGGTCAGATCTGTGGGGAGGTGATTAATAGCTAGAACGGATGTTTTTCAAAGTCTTATTTTGTGAATAAATGAATGCAACATAGATACTGCAATAGAGATGCCATACTGTGTGTAAGGTTCAAACATTTGTGAAGCCACAGTTTGACACTTTGTGCACCTTGTTCCACGTCTCAAGTGAAATAAATCCACAGAGAGCAATTCAAGTGCAGTTAAAAACTCTTTAATGAGTGTTCACGTATAGTTGAGGACATACAAAACATACAAAAAAGGGGAATTTTAACAGGTAAGGTGACATTAGGTGAAAACACTGTTTGGCTCCACTCCACACTCCCATGGTGCACCTGCACTCGTCTTAACTGAGGAACCACAGACCACAAAATAATACAAAAATAAACATTCCTTAGGTAAGCAATTATTAATTGAAAGAAAATGTAAATGGATCTAATTAGTTTTAAGCAAATAATCAACAAATAATCATGTTAACCATAAAGAATTACCAAAATGACCAAAAATTGTGTTAAAAATGTGTTTTAAGTAAATATTAAATCAAACAAAATAGGAATAATTATCTCAGTAATGAAAATATTACAAAAATTACAAAACTGGTTTAGGCTCCAACACTGTGGAACATTCCAAGCAAAGCAATAACATAACAAATCTCCATGGAAACAAGCACTGGAAAGTTACACGCACCTTTTAAACTGAAACCCAACAGTCGGGCTTTTATGTGAATATTAATAGCTGGTCTCTCGGATATGATTAACAGGCTCTGCACTTGATCAAGGAAGTGGACCGCGACCAGGATGGACTTCTGTCGGTGGGGGAAATACTGAGAAACCAGGACACTTTTATGAACAGTGAAGTGACAGACTACGGGCGGCAGTTACACGTCACCCACGATGAACTATGAAAAACAAGTCAAAAAACAAAAACAAGGGCACGCTGCATCTGTGTGTTTTTCCATTTCAGTGATTCACTACCATGTAAATGAATCCACATCAGAGACAATAGACCATCGTGAAAATGAGCACAAAGGTTCAGTGAGTAACACACACGAGTACGGCAGGGTATCATTAAGATGTTGCGATACAATACAGACCTCAATACACAGGCCACGATACGATACACATCTTGATACAGTGCACTTTTGCTTCGATACGATAGATTTCAAATCGATTCAATACGGTTCAATAAAAAATAAAGGCTAAATTATGGCTGTGATACTAAAACTTCCTGTGCAGATTTCTTATGAAACACGCCTATTTTAATCATCAAAACAGTGCAAATGTGTCATAGAAATGAGTTTCCTTCCTCTAAACAAGCAACAAAACTGTAGCTCTGTAACGCAATAATTTAGTAAAATATACCAAAAATGACCCTTAGTGATATATTGACACAGCAGCCCACGATATCAATACTGTATCATCACATTTATGACATTCATGCTATGATATTTTGATATTTTTGGACACTCCTACATATGAGCATTGCTGCTTTTCAGATGAAATCATAACATTCTGTAGGCAATTTTCAGTCAACATTCCCTGGAGGTGTGCTAACTGTAGGCACTGCTCTGTCTGAAGATCTATTACTTGAATTAGGCTTTAATCTAAATTTTGTTTTAACATAATCTGACCATGAAGAACTGTCTTAACTGGATCTACAGAAGGTGAGCTGATTTGGATTTATGCTGTTAAATGAGTCTCTACAGGCCTCGTCTCATTTCTCTTTCCTCGCTCCCTTCTCCTTGATTCCTCTCCACCACAAAACCATGGAAGGAAGGAGTAAACCTGAGGGAGGCTTCAGGAGCAGACATCATCTCTTTATTGGTTTAGATCCTCCTCTCTTTGTCTCCTCTGTGGGCGGGACTTCCTCACCCATTTCTCCCAAAATCAAGGAGAGGAATCAAGGAGAATGAAGCGAGGAAAGAGAAATCACCTAAACAGAACCACTGATCAGAGGCTCCTGAAAATGTGCTGTTAAATCCATTTTGCATTTTTCAGACCACCTTAAAACATATGTGGTGGTAACTAGCGCAAAACACCCCCAGCGTGACCTCACTACAAGGTCTCATTACTAATATTTAAATGTTAATGCTTAGCACTGTGTTTGTTGTTTGTTTTGTGAAAGCTAACATTGTCTTTCACATCCAGTTCCTCATCTGCATTGTCTGGTTTGTGTCTATAGATTCTGGTTTAGGTGAGAGGAACAAATTTTATCTGAACCCATCACACACTTCAGGGAAATCGCTGAATCACAATAGCATATTTATCTGCTTTGAAACTGCCCTGATAATAGTGGTTATAATATTAATGAAGTAGATCATAGGACCATTATTTTATACTTAAACACACTAACAATTTAACTATTCAGATACCATATTTTCCCTACATTTAAAGACCTTATATTCTCTAAGCCCTGTTATAATGTTGTTACCTTCTCAAAAAAATACCTGGATTTCTGCTTTGTTTTATTCACATGTTTGAGTAATTCTGGATTATTAGGTCAAAACGCTCTGTTCCACCTTGTGATGTCATGGAGTGGTAGCTTCCAAGTTAACAACTCCTTTTACCTTTAGTTCAGTAGAGATGGTCAAATCTAAGGCTGAAATCATCCTAATGATTTTAGTGAAGTGTGTGAAATTTAAAAACACACTTCCTGTATTACCACATGACATCACAAGGTGGCTCAGAGTGTTTTCAGTTTGAGAGAAGAAGTGAGTTGTTGTACAGTTGTAGGGAGTATTATCTGTTACATAAAGGTGAGTTGTTGTACAGTTGTAGGGAGTATTATCTGTTACATAAGGGTGAGTTGTTGTGCAGTTGTAGGGAGTATTATCTGCGACATAAAGGTGAGTTGTTGTACAGTTGTTGGGAGTATTATCTCTTATAAAAAGGTGAGTTGTTGTGCAGTCATAGGGAGTATGGTATGAACATAGTCCTGTAGCTATGAAGGGAAAGGAAATAAACACAGCCCACAAGCCCTCAGAGGTGTCGCAGCCATACAGCAGTGGCAGTGGCAGTGGCGGTTTAAGTGCGGTGAGTCTTCCTCATTTGTATGCCTCAGTGACTGTTGTTTCCTCTTTGCTGTCATCTCGCACACATGCAGAGAGCTGGACCCCGTTTCTCTGAGAATTAATAAAGGGATATACAACTGAACTACATCGATATGACCTTACAGTTTAAAGACTCTTTTTGGGTGAGTTGTCTCTAGTTATTCTTTGTGTAGCTGTGGTAGAAACTCATATATACTCATAGTACTAGTAGTTCTTTTGACTGAAAGGGTTTTGGCTATGTACACAAAAGAGGTATTCCCCATCTTGCAACACTTGATTTATAACTTGTAGAGAGAATTATAACAGCTTCCTTTAATAACGGAAACCTGTAACACACAAACAAAGATGATTATTTGTGTTTGTTTGCTATGTTTATCCCATTTTTATTACTTTTACCAATGAAGTGAAATGTTTAATGTCATTTAGTAATATACGACAACATTTCCCTTACCTACGAAGGGTGACCACATTTCAAAAACTGGGACAGAGCTCGTTTGGAATAGTTGGTTTCCAAAAAATTGTGAAAAGAACATGTAACATTGTCCATTCTCCACTCACTTGTCATTTGATACCCATTAACAGTAAAATGGGCAAAATACTGTCATTTGTTTAACTAAAATACAAAAAACAAGCTTGAAAATGACTGTAAGGCAAAAAAACAACAACACTGTTACATTGACAGAATTTTGCCCATTTTACTGTTAATGGGTATAAAATTGGTCAAAATATGGGTATCTGGGGCATTTCTTCTATAAAACTGGGACAAATCACTAGTTTCGGAGACAGGCCCACTATCTACAACCACTGCTTGAAGTTGCACTATGTAACTTTTTGGTTGGGGGTCTGTCACCTGCTTGTTGCTACGGATATGTCACTGCTCTGCCTGGAATGTTCCACAGTGTCACATTAAACAGCTCTACCTTACATTTATTCAATTACAGGCGGTTTTACTGCTCAAAAATACCTAGAAAAACAGGCATTCTGACTGTGAGCGGGGTCGCCTCTCCACAGATTGGTCTAGAATTTTTTTTTTTAAAAAGTTTTAATGCCATACTGTGAAACATTCCAGACAAAGCAATAAAAACTCCTTGAAGAAAACACATTTGACAGACCCTCCACCAGAAAAGTTATGCAATGCACCTTAAAGTCTAAATGTATTTGTGTATGAAAGTGTGTGTATGAGTAACCCCAATGCATTTTTAGAGTGCAGATTTTGTTAGTAACGCAGGCTACGAGGCTCTGACTCAGAGACTCAATGATGGCCGGCGGACGTGCAAAGAACTGGAGGATATATTAAAAATGAGGTGAGTTTATATAAACACACATGGTTTTATTTTGGGTCTTACCACTGCACCACATTCACGTGTGGTATTGTTCTCAGGGCCTCGGCTGAAGAGAAATATGGCAAAGAGCTGATGACCATCGCACACAAAGCAGGAGGCCTTTTGGAAATATGGTAGATTAATATAGCTTATGTCTTAAGGCAGGGGTGTCAAACTCATTTTGGTCCGGGGGCCGTATGCAGCCTACTTTGATCCCAAAAGGGCCGGATCAGAAAACTCAGTTCTCTCTTCAAGTTATTGTATTTTTCTCCGTGTCTCGTAGTGGTGTTTAAGATTATATTCCTCGAGCAACGCCACTTGTTCCAAACACACTGAGCACAGATTTCCCATTCACCTCTGTCAACAAATAAGAATTAGACTATTTTTCTTGGGAAATCCTGAACTCAGCATCTGCTTTTCTCATTTTTTGACATTTTGCTGATGAGGGTCACGGTCGACAGTCAAAACGATCGTCCTTTAAGAGCATTTGGAAAGAGGAAAGTCTTCATTTGTGCTGCTCTGGTGGGAGTCGCAACGTACAGAAACGCCGGAGACGCTGCTATGCTAAACGGTGCAGAAAATTAACAGAAAAATCTGAAAATTTTAAGTATTTTAATAGAAAAATCAGACGAGGGCCAGATTAAAGGTCTTGGAGGGCCGGATCTGGCCCCCGGGCCGCATGTTTGACACATGTGTCTTAAGGGCTCTTGGAGGCTGTTTCAGTTGTATTACCTGTTTAAATGTTTTTTGCAGCACACTGAGAGCGTCGTTTGATGAAATGAAAAAGCGTAAGTATTTTACTATTGGTCTAAATATTCTGATTGCTAGGACTTCATTTACAGATAACAGAACAAAAATAAAACGAAACGAAAGTAAAAGTATCTACTTGAAGTTAAAAAAAAAAGTATCTAAACTGAAAGTATTAATGTATGTTTAATGTATGCTTCGTCTGGAATGTTTCACAAGATGGCTTTAAACCTTTCTATCTTCATGGAGACCAAACCAGACCAAGTTACAAGTCAGATCTGTGGAGAGGCAACCCACCTTACAGCATGTTCTTCTAGGTATTAAATAACCTGTAATTGAATCAACGAGCTGTAGAGCTGTTTAAAGTCATAATGGCAGGTGAAACATGACCTGAAAACATTCCAAACAAAGCAATTACATCGTCATGGAGTCAAAAATCTAGGCAGACCCTCCACCAGAAAAGTTATATAGTGAACTTTTACTTTGTTACGTTCCACCTCTGCTTATTGTAGGGTCCAGAATATACCTGCTGATTGTGAGTTGTACTTTTTGTTGCGATGGTCCTCAGAAATCGAAAACGTTGGGAGGCAGCACATGCAGGTGGCGGTGGAGATTAGGGAGGAGGTGAAGAGGATGGAGCAGTTCAGAGAAAGGCAGAAGGAGCAGAGGAGAAAGGTCTGTTATATTTTTAGTGTTATATCTGTACCAGGAGCTGCCAGGAGTAACTGTAACTGTTTGTCCATTCTGCAGTTTGAATGTGTGGTGGAGAAGGTTCAGAAAACTAAAGTCTCCCTTTATAAGAAGACCACAGATGTGAGTATCATTCAAGCAGAAAGCCGATTTCAGTTTCAGTGTTTATATTTACACTACCAGTCAAAAGTTTGGACACGCCCTCTTTTTCAAGGGATTTTTTTCTTTATGTTTACCACTTTCTACGTTTTATATACATACAGAAAACATCAAATATACAAAGTGAGATGTGTGGAATTATGTAGTAAAGAAAAAAATTAAATAACTAAACTATATATAATTAAATATATTTTATATTCAAATGCTCAGAGACTCCACACTTTGCTTTGCTGACAGCACTGCAAATGACTTTTTTGATGAAGTCTCCTGAAATGGTGTCTTTTATTTTTTATTTTATTTAACCTTTATTTAACCAGGTAAAAACCCATTGAGAACAAGACCTCGTTTACAAGGGTGACCTGGCCAAGAGGTCAGCAGCACACGTCAAGAGTAAAATAACAGTAAAATATCAAATGTAAAGTACAATAGTTGTAAACAGTAAATTACATTAAGTGCAAATGATATTAGAAAGGTGCAAACAGTTGTGAACACAAGCGATAAAGTGCATTAGTTAGAATTACAAGGTGCACTTAATCACAGTACATTAAAAACACAGACACTGATTTATGGTTGTTTTTTGCCGATTATATAAAAAGGAGCGAAATGTTTTAAATGAGACAGGTTCAGACATTTTCAGTTCAGTTTGAAGAGTGTTCCAGGCTGAAGGAGCGGAAAAGCTAAAAGCCTGCTTTCCTAACTCAGTCCTAACACGAGGAACTTGCAGGTGAAAAATGTCACTAGATTGCAAGGCATAAGCATTGGTAGTTCTTTGAAGCAATGAACAAAGATACGAGGGTGCCAAGCCGACGAGTGCCTTATAAACCAATAGTAACCAATGAGTGTACCTTCGAGTGCCCAGAGAAGGCCACTCTGCTTTGGCGTACAGTTCACAGTGATGAGTGAGGCGACTACAACCAGTCACAAACCTCAAAGCACAATGATACACTGTATTTAAGGACTGAAGACATTTAGATGAAGCAGTCATGTACAAAACATCACCATAATCCAGCAGAGGAACAAAAGTTGCTGAAACAAGACGTTTACGAGCTCTGAGTGAGAAACAAGATTTATTACGATAATAAAAACCAAGTTTCACTTTTAGTTTGCGCACCAGATTGGCAATATGTAGTTTGAACGAGAGCTCAGAGTCAAGCAGAAATCCAAGGTATTTGTAACTGCTGACTAATTCTATTGATGTTCCTTGGACAGTTTTTATTTCAGGCATGTTCTCAGGAAAAAGACACTTATGTGAAAACACCATAACTTTAGTTTTCTCAGCATTTAAAACTAATTTCAGGGACTGCAGACGTGTCTGAACAATATCAAATACAGATTGTAAATGCTCGAATGCCTGTGCTAGTGAGGTAGAACAGCAATAGATTACCGTATCATCGGCATAAAAGTGGTAAGTGGCATTTGACAAATTAAAACATAAATTATTGATATAAATTGAAAATAAAATGGGTTCTAACACTGAGCCCTGAGGCACTCCTTTTGTGACCTTAAGGGAAGTTGAAAAAGATCCAGACATGTGCACACTCTGTTTTCTATTTGACAGGTAGTCAGCAAACCAATCAGCAGCTTGGTTTGACATGCCTACACTGTTCAAGGCGTTAACTAGGAGAGAGTGATCCACAGTATCAAAGGCCTTGGACAAATCAATGAACAAAGCAGCACAATAATGTTTGCGATCAAGTGCAAGGATAAAATCATTTAAAACTTTTAGAGAGGCTGTGACAGTGCTGTGCTGTTTTCTAAAACCAGATTGAAAATCAGTTAAAATGTTGTTTGATTCTAAAAACACCTTCAGTTGGTCACTGACCAGCTTTTCAAAGACTTTTGCCACAATACATAATTTGGAGATTGGTCTGTAATTGTTGACTGGTCGTACAGTTTGAGTTGGGGCTGTGAAACGATTGAAAATTTCGTACAGTGTATGCCTGGCATAAGGGGCAGAGAGGGACTGATCCAAGATGGGGCAGTGGTCATCCATCCATCCCAGCTTTTGTCCAGTTTACAGAATAGAATTTTTCGTTTGCTACATTCTGGTACATTCACATTCAGATAAGAAAAAATCCCTCTGGCTCATAGGCTGTTTACAGAAGTGGACTAAAGTGTGTGACGCCACCCACAGCTTTCAGCTCCAGTCGAATGAAGCTCATCGAGGCTAGCAGTTATAGTCAAGTTCCATATTTAGAATTCCAACTGCAAGTATCATAGCAACCAAAGAGCCAATGCGGAGTGAGCAGGAAGTGGGTGATCAGACCACTTGCTGATGCTAGCAGGAGTGACCTTGAGAAAGAGGGCACCTGATTTGTCTCTTATTAATGTTCAGATGTTGACTTACGGACAAAATAGCAGAATAAAAATCGCAGGATCATGCAGAGCGGGTTAATACGAACATTTTAAGACCAAACTGACAAGCCTGATAGCAGCAGTTACAGAGAGAGGGGTGACAGTTTTTCAGTAGAAAGTGAAACTGGAGTCGATGGAGCCGGAAGAACACCCATGCTCACTTCCTGTTTGGAACACAGTGACTTAGCCATGTCAATTTATATACCAGTATATGTAGTCTATACATTGCAAGTGTGCTCCTCTATAGAATATACTTATATTATGTGAGACATGGCAGTTCAGCCAAATTTGTGAGTTGTACCTTTTGAATAGTGGCTCAATGAGCTCGTTTTGTCCTTTCAGTCGAAAAAGTCTTATGAACAGCGCTGCAGGGATGCCGATGAAGCAGAACAAACTGCAGAGAAAATGGGCAACGCTCCCACATCTACTCCTAAGATGATCGAGAAGGTAATGGGCCCATTTTCATCAGAGAGACTGAGGCCTGAGCTGCTACACAATAGTGGCTAAAATCCTTCAGAAAAGCAAAAAATTCTGAAAATGCGGCCAGTTTCAGTTTTTTTTTCCCTTTTTAGGCGAAAATTAAGTCAAAACTGTGCAGAGAAGAGGCTGAAAAAGCTGGTGAGTTAAACTAGTTCACTATATAAAACTCAATGGAAATCAGGTGTATTATTATGAGTTTTATTTTTACATATTTAACCTGGTAATTCGGTGATCTTTTCAGAGAAGCAGTACATGACAAATGTGGAACAACTTGACCAAACCCGCCAGGATTGGGAGTCGGCATTTATAAGCACCTGTGAGGTAAATATGGGCATTTTTAATACACTGGGACCAAGATGTTGTTTTGCGAGTCTCAAGAAAGTCTCAAGTCTTTGACCTCAAGTCCGAGTCAAATCCCAAGTCATATACAGACAAGTCCAAGTCGAGTCTTGAATCACTGGCCCATGAGTCCAAGTCAAGTCCAAGTCGTGTGTTTTGAGCTTCAAGTCATTTCAAGTCTTTAAACCAAAGCCCCAAATATACTAAGATTTTTGCTATTTATATGAAACTAAATTGTATTGTAAAAGTCATGGTATATTTATATTTGAGTATTTACATAAGAATTGTAGAAATATTTTTTTTTTCCTTTTTAAATGTCTTGACAAGATCTAGAAGGAGTTCAGATTTAAAAGTGCTTAATAACAGTTATTTTGTCACGTAGTCTGTACTGAAGTGCAAAGAAGGATTCTTTGTAGTTCCCTGTTTTGCTGTATTGCACTGTGTATTACTGCAGTACATTTGAGGATACCACAGTACTTCAGTTCCATCCAAAGTAACAAACAGAGAAGTGGGAAGGACATGTTCCAGTTTGTTTGTGTAAAATTAAGCACCACATGTGTCATCTGTAAAGAGAAAAGGATTTTCTAGATTTTTAGGAGAAACATCGAGTCTTCTCAAGTCACGGGGCTCAAGTCCAAGTCGAGCCCCAAGTCTTAGTCCATTTTATCAAGTCAAGTCCTAAAAACAGTGACTCAAAAGCTAACTAGAATCACGACTCTCAAATCATACTTTAAACTTTTGCAGTAGCATAATCTGACCATAAAGAACGGAAGCGGACTTTTGCTGTTAAACAAGTCCTTCACATTACATTACAGTCACAAGTTTTTTGGTTAGTCAGTCTCACCTTTTTTTGTTGAAAAATAAAACACTCATATTGATCACAGGCTGTTTATGCTGTTCATATCTGTTTAGTATTTTCCTTCAGTGTTCATGGTAACTACAGAACATTCTTCCATAGACAGCATAATGTCACTGGAAAGTCTTAGTTGTATTATGACAAAGGAACTAACTTGCTTTGGTTTTCAGTGCAGCTATTATTAAAACCTGTGAAATGTTTTTGTGATTTGAACCAGAGATCAATATGACAGACCTAAAACCTAAACCTAAAGAAATGGCATAAAATGTTAATTATGGTTTCAAAACGTAAGTTAAGTAATGACTTAATTTGTAAGGTGTGTTTCTATAAATGCATAAAAATAAACAAGTTACTTTCATTTAAATTGTTCATAATGATCAAATCACAAATATTAGAGGCTGAGGTTTTGATCCTCACAGATTAATGTGTAAACTTTATGTGCAGATATTTCAGCAACAGGAAGAAGATCGCATCAACATTCTGAGAAATGCGATGTGGGTTCACTCAAACCACTTGTCCAGTCAGTGTGTGAGAGATGATGAGGTAGGTGGGATTTTCATTAATACATGCGTATTTAAGTTTGCTTATCATGCAAAACTGACTATAATTATAATAATACATTTTATTTTTATTGTACTTTACATTTTAAGGAATCTCAAAATGCTACAGCAGATAAAGAAGTCAAAGTTAAAAACAATTCCATAATTAGCAGTGCAAGATCATAGGAAATACAGAATTAAAATGGTAATAAAAACTACTAGTAGACCTACTGTTGCCTGAGGTGCTGCCTTCAGTTTACAGTTGTATTTTTATTGATCCATGGCAAAGGAGAAATTCAACTGAACAAACAGGTTTAAGTACAGTCCAGCTGACAAATTAAATTTCTTCTTTGCCATAGATTCTACCTGGACGACTGAGGGATTCTACGCACGTTTCATTGATTCAAACATGCTTGAGTATTCAGAAATACATATATATTTACTTACACCCATCGCCACCCACTCCTCTCTACTTGTCAAATATCTGGGTTATACATGTAAGATTGAAACGTACCCATCTTTCAAAATAAAACACTGAATATGCTATAAAACGCTGCTTCCTGCGGTGAACTGCCACAATGAAATGTGGTTGAAATCTGTTTTTGCGGATTTGAACAGGAAGTCCATGGACTCATTCTATTATTGACCCCTTATAGATATTGCAGTTTACAATAAAGAAAACATAAAATAACAATTTAGTTTATTACGAAATTGCAGGACATATAGTATGCCTTCTTTAAGTTGCCTTGTATTTTGCAGTGTTATGAGAATATGAGGGTCGTTTTGGAAAAGTGTGACGCGACGGAGGACAACAATGGCTTCGTAGAGCTGAACACCATTGGCACCACTCCCCCAGGTCAGAGACAGTGCTTCCTGATTTTTTAAGGGCTCACATTACGCAATTTTCTGATCTATGTTATAATGTTTCCTCATCAAAAACATTGTTGGAGTTCTGTTTCATTTCATTCACACATGTTTAACACACAAATCCTGCATATTTAGGCTGAGTTCTTCTCTCTATTGCGATGTAGTGTGATAATATTGGAAATGCTCAACTGTGTGCACCTTCATTAAAATCATTTGGATGATTTCAGCCCCGGAATTGCCAGACTACTACTTTTGAGCTTTGGAGATGTAGACAGACTAATAATAGGATTACTCAAACATGTGTGAATGAAACAAAACACAACTCCAGGTATGTTTTTGATGAAGTAACAGCATTTTAACATGGCTCAAAGCTCGCAAGAGTCAATTTTGCGTAATTTAGGACCTTTAATAAATATTCAAACAGTCACACAGATGTTGCATTGTGTGATTCTTGTTCTACTTCTACAACAGCTCCCATTGCTTTCCAAAATTATTACGATCTGGACACTGCCACCGAAAAACATGGAGGAAACCGATTTGTTGGAGTGATGAAAAGGTCAGAGGAGATCAAACTTCAATATGCAGTACTATAGTTACTGCATTACTATAATAAACATTTGTGTTTTATTGTGTAGGTTTTCAGGTCTTCTTCAGAGCACAGGAACTGCCTTCAAAGGTACCACGGCAGAACCCAGCATGCAGACTATAGGTAACGTATTACAGTGTTTTGGTTTGAGGAAACACAAGTTTTTTTTTTGTTTTTTTTCTGAACACAAGGGCTACTGTAAGCTGTAACCAATGGCAACACAAGAGCAAAACAAGCACAAAGCAGCAACCAGTCTCCTAACTGACCAGTAACTGTACACTATATATATATAAAGACATAGCTAACCCAGCGGCTGTTGTGTTTCAAATAGGAAGTGAGAAGGGGTCGACTCTGGCTCCAAATCACTTTCTATTGAAAAATCGTTGTTCTCTCTGCAACTGCTGCTGTGAGCCTTGGTATTTTAGTCTTAAATGTTCGTATTAATCTGCTCTACATGATCCTGGCGTTTTTATTTGAGTATTTTTGTCCATAAATTAAGATATGCACATTAGTAACAGACCAACCAAGTGCCTTCTTCTCTCCTGCTAGCGTTTGATTGGTTTGATTGACAGTGCCATCTATAATAAAAACAACTGGATAAGGCTTTCTCTGTCCCGGCTCGAGACCGACTAGTGGCCACTTCAGGTGCTGCAGGTCCCAGGACCTTGGGCCCGGAAAGAATTCTCCCACAGAAGCACAATGCATTTTTGAGAATTCATACTGCCCGTGTTCAGCTGACAGGGCATCAACAAATTTCACAAAGGTCAAATTTTGTAGGATGCTTTTCTCTTTTCAGAACATAGACTTTAAAAAAATAAAAAATAAAATCCCCAAAGCACCTAAAAGTTAGCTTTGTAAGACTTAGCCTAGCCTAGCTGTGAGCCCTTGCTAGCTCCGGTCTAGCAGCTCTTGCTCTGGTTGGTCCAAACGCTCCACGCCGCGCATGTTACAGACGTTACACGGGTGGGAGGAGCTTGCCTGAATTTAGAAAGTAAATGCCCGAATTTAGAAAGTAAAAATAATTTTTGGGCCCATGTGCCAGTGAGCACAGGCCACTGAAAACAATATGATGACATCTTGGATTCACATTCAAATTTTATTATGGTTCTATGTCAGGCACTCGCTCCTTACAAAAAAAAGAAAAAGTGGTCCAGGTGGGAAGGAGCGTTACTCCTGGCTCTTTAGTTGCTATGACACTCGAACTTGGCTCCAAATGCGCCCCTATAACTGCAAGCTTCAATGAGCTTCATTTGACTGGAGCCGAACACTCACTTTATACAGTCGATGCCAGTAGCGCACAAATCCAACTAGAAACTTGTTGGCATAGTAAACAAGTGTCACATATAAACACAGTCACATTCACAACAACACATAAACAGTTACAGGAACAGTAAATGGTGTCTTGAACCTTGAACTAAACACAAAATATCAGATCATTACACTATGCAAGCAAATGAACAAAACACAACAGTTCTAGACGAGTTAAAATGGCTAATTTGCAAGTCCATTAGAATCAGTATATCTCTCAAAATTTTACTTAATTAGATGGGATAATGCCTGTTGTAAATTTAAATTATAGTTTTACACTGATCAAGAAGCAATATGTGAAGAAATGTTGAAAAATATGTTGGAAGTGAAGTATAGAGTTCTGTTTTACTGTAAAGAGTTCACACTGGTAAAATTCTGTTTAAACGTTGGCACAATTTACACAAGAAACACATTTTTTCCAGATTCTTAAACCTTTATTTAAACAAGATAATAGTGTTTTCTTGTTAAATAATAATTTCACATGCAAATGAGAGGTTTAGGTCCAGTGTACAACATGAATGCTAGGTAAAAGTTATGGAATTCCCCACTGTGATGTGATGATTTCCAGGAAGTATAATTTTAAACTTTTAAAAAACTGCCAAATGTTTGTACAATTTTATAGTAAAATATTAAATTTGCATTGCATTGCATTACCTGCTTGTTTCTATGGAGATGTCATTGGTCTGCCTGCAATGTTCCACAGTACGACATTAAACAGTTTTATCTTATGTTTATTCAATTACAGGCAGTTCAAAAATACCTAGAAAAACGTCAGTTAAAACTTTTGCATGCTCATTTCAGATTTCCTAATTTCCTAAAATTAAAAGGTGCATTGTGTAACTTTTTTTGGTGCACCTGGGTCTGCTTTATTATTAGATCAACCATATGATTTAAAGTTAAGATCAGGGTTAAAATAGGTTTGGGGTTTAGGTTGAGTATCTAGTGACTATGGCTTTAATTATTCACTGTGATGCGATGATTTCCAACCTGGAAGTACAAGTTTAAACTTAAAAAAACTGCCAAACTGGGCAATTTTTTTTACAATTTGTGTAGTAAAATCTTGCAACTTTTCTGGAGGAGGGTCCATCACTTGGTTGTTTCTATGGAGATGTCATCGCTGTGCCTGGAATGTTCCACAGTATGACATTAAACCGTGTTACCTTATGTTTATTCTCTTACAGGTGGTTTTATAGCTCAAAAATACCTAGAAAAGGCATTCTGACTGAGCGGGGTCACCTCTCCGCAGATCTGACCTGTAACTTGATCTGATTTGGTTACCATGAAGATATAAAGGTTTAATGCCATATTGTGAAACATTCCAGACAAAGCAATAGCATCCTCATAGAAAAAAAACATTTGATGGACCTTCTGAAAAGTTACACAATTTACACAACTTAGCCAGAATAAAACTATCCTTGTAACAGTTTTACATGTAGTTGATTTTGGTCACCCACACGGTGAATAGACGTCCCTATTTACCCGGGACAGTCCCAGGTTTGAGCCCTGTGTCCCCTGTCCCAGTAGATTTATCCAAAATGTGCATTGCGTTACCTGCTTGTTTCTATGGAGATGTCATTGGTCTGCCTGGAATGTTCCACAGTGCCAACAGTGGAAGAGACACATAAATGGTCATTTTTTAGGTAAAATACAGAAAAGCTGCTTAAAAATGACCAAAACACAATGAAGCACTAATGTCAGTCAGTGACTATACTGACTGACATTAGGGCTGAGTGCATAATAATTTTTCTTAACCCTATAACGCCAAACGTATCATATTTGATACATGCCCTCCACATGAGCAGTGTGACATTTTTTTCCCTGAAAAACCTGATGTATACAATCAGATACATGCAGTGCACAAATAATCCAACAGTGGGTGTGATTCACTGATTAGAGGGTGCTCCAGTGACAATACAAGATTGCCATAAATAATAATATATGGAAAATGATATTTGAATTTTTTTGTTTGTTTGTTTAGAGGGATCAATAAAGGCTCCAAGTTCAAAGAATTGGAATTTTCTGCCAATTATTTAATGGTGTGGGCTTTACAGGGTTAATTACACACTCGTTTCACTGTTTTATTTATATCCATCCATCTTCTCCCACTTTGTCCGGCTGTGTGATGGGGGCATCTTGCTGCCCAATCCTCATAGCACCTGACCCCCCTATGAACCCCTCTGTGAGCAGTGAGCCCACAGGAAGGTGGACGTCATGGTCCTTGATGTTAGTTCATAAGGTGCTGCATGTTTTGAGTTGATGGGGGAAACTGGAGTGCCCGGAGGAAACCCATCCAGACATGGGGAGAACATGCAAACTCCACACAGAAAGGCCCGGGGATCGAACCCGCAACCTTCTTGCTGAGCGTTAGCCACTCAGCCACCGTGCCGCAGGGATATCCTAGTTTTTTATTTTGAAAATCTGGTTCTCTTACTCAGATGACACATTTTTCTAATTTCTGTTGAATAAATTTTAAATATAGTTTGATTTTTTTTGTCCCTTAGTTGAGAACTCAGATGGAGTATATGCCTCTATCCAGGGAGTTCAAGAAGAAGACAGAGGAGAGTTTAGAGTCATGTACGACTACACGGCTCAGGTGAGTGCATATTTTTTGTCGGCTTGTATTTGATCACATTGTATTACACATTAAAACATGCACATACACACTCACAACATGGGGACTTGCCTCTCTCATGGGTATAACAGTCCTTTATTACAGGCCTGGGTCTACAGAGGTGCAAAAGGCGGAACTGCAACATCAGTTAAAGTGTTTTCGTCCTCATTTTGAATGCCTAGAATAATGCCACTTAAAGGTGCATTGTGTAACTTTTCAGGTAAAGGGGCCGTCAAATGCTTTTTTTCCATGCAGATGTTATTGCTTTGTCTGGGAGGTTTCACATCCCACACAAACCTTTCTGTCTTCATGGAGAACAAACCAGACCAAGTTTCAGGTCAGACCCCGCTCACAGTCAGAATGCCTGTTTTTCTAGGTATTTTAGCACTATAAGATCACCTGTAATAAAAGAAATATAAAGTAGAGCTGTTTAATGTCATACTGTGGAACATTCCAGATAGAGCAGTGACATATCAATACAAACAAAAAGTTACATAGTGCACGTTTAATGGAAGCATATTACCGGTATGTTTAATGGAAGCATATTACCAGTATGTTTGCACCCCTTCCACCCTCTGTCAGTTTGGTCTGCACCTGGTTCGGCTTTATTATGATTATGATTATGAAGAGTTAAAATAGGTTTGGGGTTTAGGTTGAGTTTTTAGTCACTATGACTTCAGTTCAGTGTCCAGGAAATAGTTTGTTTGTTTTGATTTGTTTTTCACACTCACATACTGTATGCAAATGTAAAGACAGTGATCTCTGTTATGATCTGTGTGGGTGCAGCACTAACTGCTCAAGTTGTTACTGTTACTGTTAGAATACCCACACCTAATATTACGCTTTCATTATTTATTATTTATATAGTATTCAGATGCTACATTGACATGTGATTTTGTTGGTTTAATTGCTGTTCAATTAATGCAATTTAGAAGTTTAATCATGATGTTACTATGTAATAATGGTTTAATTTCAGAGTAGTTAAGTTACATTCATGATTTACTTAAAGGGTAGTTGCTTTATTATTTTATTATAATAGTGTTACTAAAGTGCTTATGACAGGCTGGAGTCCTAATTTCACTAAAACATAATTAAGATCAGGATATTTATGTTTTGCTAAAAATGTTAAATTCTTGACTTTTTTTTCTTTACATACATTTTTATTAAAGCTTTTTAATAATGACAAAATTTTAATTCTTACAGAGAATACAAGAAATACACAGAATACACAGTGTGAGTGTGAGAGGCACTGAGTACATACAATGGCTTAAATACAAGTCACACAAAACAAAAATTAGATGCACTGAATATTTGTTTGTGCTTTATTTTGTTGAAATAATGTCTAAAAATCTGTTTGTGTAAATTGTGCCAAACTTTGGAACAGAATTCTTCCAGTGTGTCATCAGTATTGACCTCTCTACATCCTCTAATTTTCAACATATTTTTCAACTTTTCTTTGCAAATTGCTTCTTGATTTATGTAAAACTACAGTTTACATTTAAAACAGACATTATCCCACTTCATCCCTAGTTAAGTCAAAATGAGAGAATCATCAAAACCTGTCAAATGCACTTTAAGGTTTTTTTATGGTTTAGTTATTGTGTAATGCAGGTGACTCGTTTAAGCCACGTTCTAATGCTTTTACCTTCTCAAAAACAGACCTGGATTTGTGTTTTGTTTCATTCACACATGTTTGAGTGACTCTTTATTATTAGTCTGTCTACAGCTCCAAAGCTTAAAATGCTCTGTTCCACCTTGTGATGTCATGAAGGAGTTTTCATGTTAACAGCTTCTTTTATCTTTAGTTCAGTAGAGATAGTCAATTCCAGGGCTGAAATTATCCAAATGATTCTAGTGAAGGTGTATGGAGTTTAAAAACACATTGAGCACTTCCTGTATTACCACATGACATCACAAGGTGTTTTCCGTTTGAGAGAAGAACTCAGCCTAAATATGCAGGGTTTGTGTGTTAAACATGTGTGAATGAAACAAAACTCAACTCCAGGTCTGTTTGTGATGAGGAAACAACATTATAACAAATCAGAAAATATTGTAATATGGACCCTTTAAAGGTGCATTGTGTAACTTTTCTGGTGGAGAGTCCCTTAAATGTTTTTTTTTTCTCCATGGAGATGTTTTTTCTTTATCTGGAATGTTTCACAGTGTTGCATTAAACCATTATGTCTTCCTGGAATCCGAACTAGACAAGTTACAAGTCAGATCTGTGGAGAGGTGACCGAACTCACAGTCAGAATGCCTGTTTTTCTGGGTATTTTTGAGCTGTAAAACTATAAAATGTTATAAATGTAAGGTAGAGCTGTTTAATGTCATACTGTGGAACATTCAAAGCAGAGCAACGACCTATCAAGCAGGTGACGGATCCCCAACCTGAAAAGTTGCACAGAACATTTATCCTTTTTTTAACATTCAACACCCTCACCGATATTGCAATACACCCCTGGTCCAAAGAGTGTCAGTATTGGTCCGTAATCCAAACTGCTCTTTCATTTTTCAGGGAGAGGATGAGCTTTCGGTGTGTGCGGGCGACACTGTTACCGTGACGATGCGCGAAGAAGACGGCTGGTGGACTGTCCAGTGCAACGGAAAATCAGGCTTGGTTCCAGGCTCTTACCTAACACAGGAGTCCAATAGCTAACAAGTGGGACCACAAAACCCTAGTGTAGTTTTCTAGCATGAACAGGCTGTGTGGACGTGCAGGCCCTCTTCAGACAACACATGTTATTTATATATTTTAGGCATATTTAGTGTATAATTATTGTAACATAACATTGCTTATATTAAGCTTGCACGCTTATATTAAGAGTTTTGTTAAAGACTTGTTTCGCTTTGGCAAATATATAATGATCTAGGACATTAAAATTTCATTATTGCTAATCGGCTAAAGTTTGTCCAAATGTTGACCTAAATATTATTAGTATTTGGTTTGGGGCATACAGAATTTTACAGATTTAAAGGTGCATTGTGCAACTTTTCTGTTTGTCTCCATGGAGATGTTTGTCCACGGTATGGTATTAAACAAATCTGTCTTGTATTCATTCAAATTCATTCAACTACAGTGTTATTTATTGCTCAAAATTAGCTTAAAAAAAATCATTCTTACTGGGAGTGGGGTCACCTCTCCACAAATCTAACCTGTAATTTTGCTTGCAAGTCTCCATGGAGATTCTTAAATTTATGCTCATACTCTGGAACATTTTAGGTACATCTCCATTAAGACAAGCAGATGACAGACTCTCCACCACAGTGCACCTTTAAAAAAAGAAGTTCCTCAATTTTGTCAAATTGAGCATTCTCAAGAAACAGTGAAATACTGTGCAGAGTAAAGCTATAAAACTACCCTGTCTTAATTATTAAGTATTAGGAAAATTCTTACACTGTTTTATAGATAAACTAATAATTGCATTATTTGGTTCCATTTGCATAAGTTATGAATACATTTTTTCATACTTCAGCAAAAAGGGTAGAGGTATGACCCCAATGACAGACTTTTTACATAGTTACAGTAGAGTTCAATTGCAAAAACAGATATCTCCATTTAGTTACCTTCATCTACATGTATTATCAGTGAATATATAATATTAATAATACAGTCTATGAGGTGCTTTATCTGGACACTCAAGGTCACCTTACAACAACATAAATAAGTTAAATACTATTAAAATATACAGTTAAAAGCCTACAGTTAAATTGGGACAGTATTTTAATTGAGTGATCGTATTTAATATGTAATGTGTTTTATCAAGGAGGGATGGGATCATATTTTAGCAGTAAAATACATTTGGCTTTGAAAACATTTCTCTACAAAGCGTAAACTGCAAGACTCCAATAACTTTTGTAAATGGTGCTTATCTGTTTTTGCCATAGACTGTATATATAAATGGACACAGCTTACCCGCTAGGAGCTGCATTTCAAATAGGAAGTGTTCATGTGCGCGCTTCTGGCTCCATCTGACTCTGGCTCCAATTGACTTTACATTGGAATATTGTCGCCACCACATTAAAACTTATCTCACTTATATATTCATCTTGTTTTCAGATTTATTATCTACTTAGTTGTTCTGAGACTGCTTCATTCTAGTCTAGAGGTAGTTTATTTTAAGATAACTTGTCAAGTAAAGTAAATTTGTCCGTGCAGTAAATTAATTTCACTACTTTTAAATCATTTTCTGATAGATTTAAATGTTTATATCTTAAATTTTTTTACTGTGCTCTCTCTGTTACTGCTGCTGTGAGCCTCGTCATTTTGGTTTTAATTTTGGTTTTAACATTTTTGTATTAACCTGCTCTACAAGATCCTGGTGTTCCCTATTTCTAATATGAAACTTGGCTCCAAATTCGCCCCATAACTGCTAGCCTCGTGAGCTTCATTTGACTGGAACTGAACATTATAGGTGACGTAACACTCCCTTAGTCCACTTCTTTATACAGTCTATGTTTTTTGCAAATTAACTCTTATTATTATTATAAAAAGAAAAGAAAAATTTAAATAAAAGTTAAAATAGTTCTTTAAAGGGTTCAAATACAGTTCTGAAGTTAGTCTGAAGTCAGCATAATGTGGACAACTGTGCGATGCTCCACCTGCTTGTGCTGAAATCTGTTACCTGGGCAGGCGAAGGCATAAATAATTAGTCTGCGTGAACAGTCACTCGATCTGTACACCACAGGACACACTCTGACCAGCAGCCTTTTCCACCATGGACGTACCGACTCCTCGTCACATCTGGATCAACTATTTTCACAATGAATCCTTACTACAGCCTCTCTGGGACTCCCTCCGGCTCCACTACACGGACTATTTAAGATCTCCGCTTTTTCCTGTCATTCTTACCGTATCTTCGTATTTTATTTTTTGCATTCCCTATGTCATTTGTGATCTCATGGGCGATAGATGGCCATGGTTACAGAAATATAAACTCCAGCCTGATGTTCGACCGACTTACGCCACCATGTTACACTGTGCTGGGGTGACACTGTGGAACCACCTGTTTTTGGTGTTCCCAGCCTCTGTGGCGCAATGGGCATGGAGACCGCCCGTGGATCTCCCTGAAAACGCCCCGGCTTTACCCGAGTTCATCTCCGGCGTCCTTGGAAACCTGCTCCTCTTTGACTTTCAGTACTACATCTGGCATTTACTGCATCACCGTATCCGCTGGTTGTACGTGACTTTCCACGCCATTCACCACAAGTACTCGTCACCCTTTGCCCTCGCCACCCAGTGTCTCGGCGGGTGGGAGCTGCTCACTGTCGGGTTTTGGACCACGCTGAACCCGATCTTGCTAAAATGCCATCTCCTCACGACTTGGGCTTTCATGGTGGTGCACGTGTATGTTTCGGTCGAGGATCATTGCGGGTATGACTTCCCCTGGTCCTTTTCACGCCTCATTCCCTTCGGCATGTACGGAGGTCCAAACATGCACGATGTCCACCACCAGAAACCCACCCGCAACTTCGCTCCTCACTTTGGACACTTGGACAGACTGTTTGGGACCCATGCTGAGTACTGCTATGCGAATCCTAAGAAAAATACAAAATAGACTTGGACTTGGAATAGACAAACTTTACGGATCCACAAAGGAACTTATTTGGACACAGTAGCTCACACATCGCAATAAATATAATAACCATGAGCTAAAATATAAACAACAAAAACAGCAAGAGACTGGTGTCCAATAAGGCATAGTTATTATAAGTGTATGTAGAAGCAGGCCTGTCGACAGAAATGTGAGGGCGCAGGGCAAGAAGACTCACATGGGCCTCCCTCTTATATAAATTATTTGGAAGAATGTCACAGTCTGGGCCCCTAAAACTGTGGGACCCGGGACAACAGACCCCTTTATCCTCCCCTGTCTACTGCCCCCTGGGTGTGTTGTACAAGTGGGGAGTATCATATGAATGTAGTTCTGTATTGAAACACCTTTATAGCATTGTGTTTGCTCTATTACAACATATTTATTTGACATTAGGAATTATTGTAATACGTTGATATGAGAAAACATGTAACCAAATTGTTTATTTACTTTCTTATGTAAATAGAAATGGTCAAACTGATCAGTGAACGATTTCTAAGCCTCGCAAACTGGACATTATTGACTGTATGAACTCTCCTGCTCATTCTCAATATAATAGAACTCTGTACAGTGGAACTCAGTGGTGGATGAAGTGCTCAATTTTGTTACCTAAATGTGCACTGTGTAACTTTTCAGGTTGGGGGTCCGTCACCATGGAGATTCTATTGCTTTGCTTGTATTAAACTTATAAAAGATGCATTTGTTCAGCTATGGGTCAAAAATACTGTTAAAACAAGCATTCTGGTGGTGTCTCCTGCTTGTCTGTATGGAGACTGAGAAGTTTAATGCCATACTTTGGAACATTTCACATAAAGCAATAACATCTCCATGGAGACAAGGAGCTGGCGGGCCGTCTACCAGAAAGAATGCGCAATGCTGCTTTAAGTAAAAGTACAGATACAGGGGCAAAAAGTTACTCGAGTAAAACTAAAAGTATCACATGAGAAAATCTGCATAAAATACCTGTTTAAAAATGTACTTTAAGAGTAAAATGTATTTTGCAGAGATTTTTAGAACAATTTAATAATGAAATGTAGTGATTTTGATGAAGAATTGGCAAATTTTAAGTGATTAAATTGATCTCTTAATTTTTCTAAAAATAAGTCCCAGCCTTTTCAGCAGGTCTCAAACCATAAAGAAAAATGCTTTTTACTTTTCAGTTCAGATCTAAAATGTAGTGGAGTAGAAATTACAAATACACCCTCTCAAATGTAGTGAAGTAAACGTAAAAAGTATCCACTGTAAAATGTGCTTAAGTAAACTACAGATATCTAAAAATTTGTACTTAAGCATTGTACTTTTACTTTTGTACTTTGCTACCCTGTTAAACTCTCAGTATGTGATTGACACAACTTGTCTTTATTGTATTGTCATTGCATCATAGTGCACCTGTCAAGATAATTACTATTAGGGATGGTACAAGATCTCGAGACACAAGATCTCGTGAGACAAAATTGCCACAAAATTGTGCACACATAAGGAAAATGATTTTTTTCCAAGTATTCACATTTGAATTGGATAAAAAAGGGTTACGTGTTGAGTAAAAAGAAAAAGTCAAAATAAAATGACAAAAGAAACATCTTGAGAAAAAGAAATCTTAAATCAAATAAATACAAAATTGTGAGACCAAAATTGGAAACTGAATCGTGGAATTAGGTTAAACTCTAGTCTTGTCTCATTCTCGTGGACCCAATTTCATATCTCGCCTCGTTTTGTGAAAATTGTGTCTTGTCCCATCCCTAATTACTATATCAAGTTATCATATATATATGATGTATTGAACAATACTTTTTGGGTTAATATTTGTTGTGTGTACATTTTCTTTGCACTACTGTAAATCTTGGGTTATTTTTTGCCTTTATGATAAAATCTGAGCCGAGCCGTAAAAGGCTGAATTAATCACTTCACGGACTCTATAGTGTTTGATTCTGTTGTTTATTTATTACAGCTCATTATTTTTTAACAATATTGTAGATTTAGAATAGTTTTTGTGATTTAATTGTGATTATTGTGTTAGTTTTATGAAGTAGTTTCAATATTTTTGTTAATTGTCAATATTTACTTTACAATTTATTGCATTTCAAAATGTGTTATTGTGACAGGCTGTGATAGAGGACGTTGTAACTTTCCAGTCTAACAAAATAAATAGATGAGTAACACACCAGATTGAGTTTACTGATTTTCTGCAGTAGACTTTCCAGTGACATCAAGCCGGAGGTGTTCTACCTGTATGTGTATAGCGGAATGTTCAGTAGTTACTACAGTGACGCATACACATATTAGCAAATGCTGCAAAATACAAAGTGGATTTAAATAACTTGTTTTCAGGAGGCTGTGATGAATACAACCCGGAAAGTTATTTGAGAGGGACTTGTTTATTGTCAAATTCAAAAACTGAGGTGGTTAGGAATAATAAAATTGTCAAGCGAGTGTGTAATTAAGGAAAGCTGTTACGCACTTGGCACATTCACGACTAACGTGAACCAGTATAGTCACATTTTCTTTGTGTTTTGGTTGTTTTTAAGCATCTTTTCTGTATTTTACTTTAACAACTTACAATGTCTGTCTCTCTTTATTGTTGGCAGGGATCAGATTGGTCAAAAATAGGGACACCTGGAACATTTCTTGTATAAAACTGGGACAAATCAATGTTTTGGGCTAAATTTGCCGGGACAGGGGACACTAGGGCTCAAAACTGGGACTGTCCTGCGTAAATAGGGACGTCTGGTCACCCTAAACTTGTTTAAGAGCACAGATCATTTCACCTCAGATTAAAGTCTAATTTGAGTAACAGAGATACTCGACAAGAGTATCACATCTCACTGTATCACGTAAGCACAGCAGTTAACAGTAAATTGTGTGTAAGCCTCTGTGAGTGTGTGTATGTGTGAGGAGGAGAGGGTGGATTCTTAATTTACCTGATGGCCTGTGTTTTTCCGGTCATAAATTATACACTGAGTTTCGTGTGGCTCAGAGCTGAATCCACAGAGTCTGTTTCAAAAGTGCAGACGGAATGAAATGGCTGTAATTAAAGGAATTAACTTAACACGCACTATGTAAAAGCATCATCATGGAGACAGTATTGCTTTATCTATATCATATCTATCTTATAATTATTCCTACTGAGACTGAAATCGCCTTTCCACACAGCTCTGACCTGTAACTTGGCCTGGTGGCTTCACCTGCTTCAGCCCATGAGGATCTCCATCCATCTTCTTCTGCTTATCCGGGACCGGGTCGTGGGGGCAGTAGTCTAAGCAGGGGCTCCCAGGCTTCCTTCAACCCAGCCACTTCCTCCAGCTCCTCCGGGGGAACCCTGAGGCGTTCCCAGGCCAGCCGAGAGACATAGTCCCTCAGCGTGGCCTGAGTCTTCCCCGGGGCCTCCTTCCAGTGGGACATGCCCAGAAGGCATGCCAGGAGGCATCCGGAACAGATGCCCGTGTCACCTCAGCTGGCTCCTCTCAACACGGAGGAGCAGCGACTCTACACCGAGCTCTTCCGAGTGACCGAGCTCCTCACCCTATCTCTAAGGGTGCACCTGGCCACTCTGTGGAGGAAACTCATTTCAGCTGCTTGTATCCGCGATCTCGTCCTTTTGGTCATTATCCAGAGCTCATGACCATGAGGATCTATAAAGTCTATATCTAATGCCATACGGAACAATAGCATCTCATTGGCGAACAAAGCGCCCTTAAAATACCAATACAATCACAACTGAACAGGTCATATACTGAGGACACGCACATAGTTCAAATGTAGAATCTGGAACGTCAAAAGTGATGGTCTCATTCTTCTGATTGGATAATTAGCTAAACTATTATTACTAAACATAATTACTGTAAATAACACAAGTACTAAGTTACTAGACTCTAGTAGTGTAGATTTAGGTTACTGAACTAGGACTGAGGTAGGCTAATATGATTTCTTTTATATGCCTGTAGCTTGCATAAGATGTTTGTTTTGTCTTTTTTTTAATTTGATTTTTACTGTCTATTTATTGTCTATTATTTGTGTATGTGGGTGATGATGCCAATTAAGATTTTAGCTGCCACCATCTGTATTCATTAATATGGGCCTGTAGAAGGGTGTGATGTTATCTGAAACCCAGTAATACAATCACAGATATTTTTTTTATTTTATTGTTATTTCTGTAGAAAAATGGGAGTGAGGAACATCATTTCAATTTTTAATATGTTCATATGAAAATTGGCAATAAACTTTTGGAATTTGAACTTGAACAACTGAACCTGGGATGAGCTGTCATATACCGAGGAATCTGGGAAGTCAAAAGTGATGGTCTTATTCTTTTAATTGGATAATTAGCTAAACTGTTATTGTTAAACATAATTACTGTAAATAAATAGACATTACACATGTACTAAGTTAGTAGGCTATAATAGTATACATTTAGGTTACTGAACTTGTCATATCTAAGGACTCAGGTAGGCCAATAAGATGTTTTATTACTAATTATTTACTGTCGATTTATTGTCTATTTTTTTATTTTCTATTTATTGCCTATTATTTGACTTCACAATTGGTGGTTTTCAGATTCTAGAATGTGAGATGAGGGACAAGGGCCAAATTTCTGTATATTGATTACATTGTGCTTTGCCATGAAATATCCAGAAGGTAAATGCACGAATGTTGAAACTGATATTTTTAATTACTAATTAATGACTAATTTAATGACTAAACCCTAGAACTCACTGCATTACAACATAATTTTCCATTTTAACAATTTAAATTTTAGCTGCCCCCATCAGTTTTACAATCACAACTGAACCTGGGATGAGCTGTCACATACTGAGGAATCTGGAAAGTCAAAAGTGATAAATACATTTAGGTTACTGAACTTGTCATATCTGAGTACTCAGGAAAGCCAATATGATTTATGTTATATGCCTGTAGCTTTTTTATGTATATATTTTGGGCAAGTAAGCATTTTACATTCTTTTACAATGGAACAGAGTATAGGGTGACCAGATTTTCAAAATAAAAAACTGGGCTATCCCTGGTTTGGAGTGAGTGGTACTAATAAATTAATAAAATTGTGAAACAAGGAAAATTGTTCTGCACTCTGCACTAATGTGAGTCAATATAGTTGTGTTTTGATCATTTTTAAGGAGCTTTTCTGTATTATGTATTATGTACAATTTATTCCTCGCTTTACTGTTGGCAGGGATCAGATTGGTCAAAAATAGGGACACCTAGGACATTACTTGTATAAAACTAGGACAAATCATTGGGTTTGGATAAATCTGCTGGAATAGGGGACATAGGGCTCAAAGCTGGGACTGTCTCAGGTAAATATAGGGACCCTGGTCACCCTAACAAAATATTATGACATTAGTGCAATCACAACAGAAAAAACAATACCAAAAAACTGCTCAAAAAGAGTGGGAAGAAGAAAACTCATTTAATCATTTAACATAATGAGCTTTCTTTTGCATTCTTCAGACGTTTTACATTAGACAATACCTATTTACAAGTGAGGACAAAGAGTAACTGTTATAGTGTGGTGACATAACTTATCATCATAGTGCAGTAATACAAACATAGTACTAGTAGTAGTAGTAGTTTATTCGGTCATTTTGCAGTACAACATGGATGATGATAACTGAAAGCGTTTAGGCTGAAGTAAAAGTACTTATAAAGCCTGACCCTATTAAACAATGATAAAATTCCAAGAAAGAAAAGCAGCATATGAACAGCAAGTTTACATTTACAATTTTACTTGCGACTTACAGTATATATTATATAATAGATTAAAACAAACCAAATTTAATGAATAATTCATTCATTCCAGAGCTCAATATTAAATCACTACTTGTTATTCCATAAGCCTACTACCGCTGCACTCAGGTCAACAAGATAAAAAAAAAAAAAACTGAAGTACTTTTAACTTAACAAATAGAGGATCTGTTGGTGCATAGTAATGCACAAGCTTTAAGAACAATGGTAAAGCCTGTTTAAAGATGTTTCTTTTGTCATTTTTTTTATTTGACTTTTACTTATACTGATGATAGACATGACAATATTCAAGAATCAGGCTAATTCTCATTTTCAAACTTGAATTTTGGTTTTATGTGTAATCTAAGACCACACACACCCCGAGCACTAGATGGCGCTATAGTCTGGCACTATTTACCAAATGAACGCAGACTGTTAGCCGTGATGCTAACAGTAGCATGGGCCCTGACTTCCTTTTAATTTCAGGATAGAAAATATTATCTGTCTCATTATATTTTTTTTTATTTTTTTGTAAGTCAAAGTCCATCGACAGAAACTCTGGGGACGAGCTCTGACGCGAAATTACCGTAAGTAAATGTCCCTCTGTGTCTGGAGTGTATATTCTAATAATACAGGGCAGCACAAGCTAAGTTTAGGCTGATCCTTGGAGCGGACCTGTGCTGTAATAAATCGCCATGTTGAGGAGCCTGTAAAATGCACACATTCAGGTTTCAGTGGACTGAATGAGTCATGGCGCAGATTGGTGGATCTAGGTGAAGTGTCTTTCCCAAGGACACAACAGTAATACCAGTCTGCATGAACTGCTACTTTCATCATTCTTTATAATAGGAACCAGATTTGATTACTGACTGTATTGTCATTTATTAACTAGATCAAAGAACAATATAAATTTAATTCAATATTAAAATATATGATCTTAGAGAATGTTTTGATGTCATCTAAAACCCAGCAGTTAATTATTGTATTGTTTAAGTCATGAAATTCTGAGCAAAATGTTGGTATTATTCACTCATTCATATCTGCAACGTTTCAGGTGTTGTTAATCATGATTGACGTAGAGCGATCTGGACCAGCTGAGCCTGACGGAGCAGAAGGGCCGAGAGCTGTGGAAAGGAGTGGAGCCCCAGAGTGTCAGATACAGCCCCCACTGTGCCGCTTCTACTCCCAGGGACAACACTGCCGCTTTGGGAAGAAATGCAGGTTTTTGCATGTAGGGAACCAGGGTCCATCTGGTCCCATCAGCCCCCCCCAACCAGGGGACCAAGAGCGGACCTCCTCCAGGACCTTCAGCAGCTCCAGGGCCCGAGCAGCGCCCACACCAAGGCCATGCCGCTACTTCATGTCTGGCTTCTGCAGTATGGAGGAACGCTGCCGCTTCTTACATCCTGGTCACATGCTTCCACTGGCTGATCCTCCTGCTCATAACCTCCCAGCTCAGCCTCATGAAGCTCAACCTCGAGGTCCTCAGCCTCGAGCTCCAGATGTGACCAGAGAGCTGAAACTGAGTGATTTAACAGAGGACATGGTCCAAAAGCTTCGTCTTACAGAGATCCAGCAGTTGAAGAAACGTTTCCCCAAAGATCTGATAGTTCAGGAGCAACAGGACATAGCGTATTACAGAGCCACTGTGGAGGCCACTGATCCTGACTGGGTAATATACAGTACATATACTGTTGTGTCAGGGTTTTTAAAATGATTAAAGATCCACTTTAGGAATTAAAACAAATCTTTTTTTTGCAGCCATTTGATCTGAAGGAGATTGACATCATGGTGAACTTTCCAGCCAACTACCCTGAAGAGGTAAACCCTATAGGTTGTATACATGTTTTATGAATTATTGTATTATAAAACTTTCATCAAATCCTACTTTCATAGATTTTTACTTTAGAAATTCCTCTGGATCAGCAGCTACCACCAGTTATGGCAAAGTATGACTCTACTATGTTGAACTGGTTCAGAGAAAGTTTATTTCCTATTGTATTTTTGTCCTGCTTTGTCATGTAGACACGTCCAAGAAGCTTCAGTTCAGTGGCTTCAGGCCAGACATGCCACAAACCAACTGCTGGGGAAAGTGGAGCTTCTGTTTCGTCCTTTTCTGCGATGGCTGGACCGCAGTCTGGAACGGCTCTTCATAGAGGGAGCTAAACAGGTCTGTGTGATCCTTAATTTTCTACAGAGGACTGGGTACTAAAGACTAAATACGGTACTCTGGACAATTGCAGCACCAATCTGAACATTCACTTTGACATTTTTTTCCTGTAGCTGAAGAAGGACATAGATTTGGAAAAAGCTGGACTCCAGTTTATATCGTATCAAGAACTGCAAGCAGCGGTCAGCGAGAAACAGACGGAGTCTGAGCCGATGGAAGAGGAGTCTGAGCGAATGGAGGGGGCAGAAGAGGAGGGTTTGGAGAGGACTGAGGGGGCAGAGACTGAGCAGACTGAAGAAGCAGGGTCTGGGCAAACTGAGGAGGATGGAGTCCATTTGGTGGAGAACATTCGGATCCAAGAACGTCCAAAAGGGACCGAGATCCAACTGCTCGGCCTAAAGCTCGGACAGAACACAGTAACTGTCATGACCCAAAAGATCACGGTCTGTCTTCGCTGTAACAGGTACCAGCTGATCATAGTCTACTGCTGTCCCCACATCAAAACAGTTTTATTGCTTTATTGCACATTTAAATTATTTTGCATTCTAAGGCTATATCCATTTCCAGAGTTAAAAACGATCTTTACTATTACATTAAACTGCTGTGTTTCAAATTGACATCATAACATTGTATAGGTCAATATTATTTAGGGCAACTAAAATTAATATTGTTCAACTGCAGATTTTTTTTTTGTTATATAGGTTCCATATTTGGGAATTTTACCTTTCTAACCCAGAACTAAACTAATAATAATAATAATGCATCAGTTTTATATAGCGCTTTTCAGGACACTCAAAGATGCTTTACAGAGCATTATTCATTCACTCCAGACCCGGTGGTGGTAAACTACTATTGTAGCCACAGCTGCCCTGGGGTAGACTGACTGAAGCGAGGCTGCCAATCTGTGCTATCGGCCCCTCCGACCACCACCACCATTCACGCACACACCACTTTCATACTAGGCAATGTGGGTGATGTGCCTTGCCTAAGGACACAACAACAGTTTTTGCCACTGGCGCCCCATTGTGGCACCTGGAATTCCCAGTGGTCTCCCATCCAAGTACTAACCAGGCCCGGCCCTGCTTAGCTTCTGAGATCTGACGGGATCAGGCTTTGACAAGCCGGTATGGCCACAAAACTAGATCCAAAGCACGACTAAACTAGGTGTTAAGCAGGACTAAACCAGAACTAAACCAGATCCAAAGCATGACTAAACTAGGGATAAGGCAGGACTAAACCAGACCTAATCCAGAACAAAACCTAATCTAAAACATGACTAAACTAGGTGTTAAGCAGGACTAAACCAGGTCTAAAGAAGAACTAAACTTAAACCAGGAGTAAATATGAAATTATATGAAATTCATTCAGGTCTAACCCAGGACTAAACCAGTCCTAAGACAGAACTAAACCTGGTCTAAAGAAGAACTAAACTATAAAACCAGTAGTGAAGACGATTAACTTAACTCAGGTCAAACCCAGATCCAAACCAGATTTTATTTGATTTGACCCTTTTGCCCCCATTTGGGAGTATGAATCTGCATTTTAAAACCTGAAAACCACTGGTAAATCACTCTCTCCCCTGCCCAGGATATAATGTCCCTGTTTCTAAAATCCATACATGTATTTCGAAAGATGTGCGCCAATCATTTCAGTTGTGCCATTGCCTTCACTACACCAGAAGAGGGCAGTAGAACCTGTAAAAGACTCAAAGAGGGTTTTTTTCTTTACACATTATTTTAAAGTTACAAAAGATGAACCTTGAAACCGTTTATTAGTATAGTGCTTGTGTAACCTGTTTTATATTAATTCTTTAAATAATAATTAGTGAGAACGCTGCATCTGTGCCTTAAGTTTGCATAGCACCCCTAAGAAATGTTGATTTGAATGTTTTTTTTTTTTTTTTACTTTCACCAGAAAAATAACAGCTTTACAAATGTGAACTCAATCTCTCATCTTTGTGTTTGTGTTTAGGTGTAAGCTGAGTGCAGAGCTGAGCCTCTCCGCGGGGGCCATGTGTGTCGCTCAGTGTGAGAAATGCAGCACAGACATCAGAGCAGCCTTCACCCCGTCTATCCTCCACCCGTACAGCACTGTCCTGGGTCACCTCCAGCTCCACAACACTGCCGCCCTCGACCTCCTGCTCCTGCGATGCCTCTTCACGCTGGGCTGTCTGAACTGCTCCCAGGAGACCCCCGTGAATGTCAGAACACACATTTAACATCTTAGCGACATTACACTGAGTTGCATTAATTTCTCTGAGAATGATCCTAAACCTTAAAGGGTCCCATAGATATTGAAAGGTAGATCTTGCATTGACTACCGCTATTGGAACGACTGTGTCAACAAAGCTGCCATCTTGGTACAGGGGTGAAGCACAACCGTTGCCCGATCACACTTTGCAGACACCCTGGTCCATGAGCTCAGGGTTCCCTCTTTCTCTCTCAAGTCCAAGAGTAGTTCTGGTTTAGTCTTGGTTTAGTCATCCTGGTTTAGTCCTGGTTCAGTCCATCGCAAAAGTCCGGCATCTTCACTCTCTGATATAGTGAAAAAGCTTCGGTCAAATGACGTTCAGTGACACTTTAGACTACGGAACCCCATCTTGGGATGATAGCGGTATTTCATATGCCAAGAGACTGAACGCAAGATCTACTGTTCTGTATCTATGAAAGGGTCCTATATTACATAAAATGGATTCTCCTAAGCTTTTAGTCATGTTATAATGTTGTTGCTTCTTAAAAACAACCCTGAATTCTGTTTTGTTTTATTCACACATGTTTGAATAACCCTTTATTATTAGTCTGTCTACATCTCCAAAGCTCAAGATGCTCTAGTCCAACATGTGTGAATGAAACAAAACACGACTCCAGGTCTGTTTGTGATGAGGAAACAACATTATAACAGAAAACAGTGTAATATGGGCAGTTTAACCATAGTTACTGTTGGCCAAACCTAAAAGTATTTTAACCGACACTGAAAAGATCTCGTGTGTGTGTGTGTGTGTGTGTGTGTGTGTGTGTGTGTGTGTGTGTGTGTGTGTGTGTGTGTGTGTGTGTGTGTGTGTGTGTGTGTGTGTGTGTGTGTGTGTGTGTGTGTGTGTGTGTGTGTGTGTGTGTGTGTGTGTGTGTGTGTGTGTGTGTGTGTGTGTGTGTGTGTGTGTGTGTGTGTGTGTGTGTGTGTGTGTGTGTGTGTGTGTGTGTGTGTGTGTGTGTGTGTGTGTGTGTGTGTGTGTGTGTGTGTGTGTGTGTGTGTGTGTGTGCGCGCGCGCGCGCATACAGTATATATACAGATTTTAGTCCCACAATGTATTTACTAAATGCACACCAATGTGTCCTAATAATACAAGTTAAACTAGCATCCATTACAAGTGTAAACATGTGGTTATTTCCCTCAGAACCTTTCTTATGGCCAAACAAAGGAGCTAAATTGTGAGCACTGCCACGAGAAGCTCAGCATCGAGGTCGAAAGTGCAAGATTTCTGTTGATTCAGCCGCGCAACAGCAAAACAGGTGAGAGCCCCCTCCATCTTCATTGATACTTTACCGTGACATCACTCTGGGGGGGTTCTGCATGTAGGCCGATGGTGGTATGTTCAGAAGTTACCATGGTGACACAATGTACATATAGTAAACACTGGCAGGTTTAAAATAGCATGATAACTTGTTTAACGGCACAAATCAGATTGTTGTAGTTCCAGCTAAGTCAGTTTTTTATGGTCAGATTGTGTTAAAATAAAGCTCAGATTAAACTCAAATTGACAAACTTTCAGACAGAGCAGAGCCTACAGTTAGCATCACAGCCTACAGTCCCTGACAAAAGTCTTGTCGCTTATCCATTTTGTAGAAACAAAAGCTTATAACCTGACTTTAAATTAATCGATTGGTTTTAGAAATGTCTCATATGAAAGCTAAAACCCTCCCAAATTATGCTCAATATACGAAAATAAATTTGCTTCACTGAAGAAAGATTGATCATTTAATGAACACAGAAAGGTCAGATTTTGGCAAGACAAAAGTTTTGTCGCCTACAGAAAATTGAACAAATAATTTACTTCAAATACAAAAATATGTTGCATAACGTCAGTGAATTAAGTAGTAGTGCTGTGAGATCCATATTTAATATCTTGTATGACTTCCATGAGCTTGAAGGACTGCATCCATGCGGTTCGACAATGATTCATACAATTTGTTGATGAAGTCATCAGGAATAGCAAAGAAGGCGTCTTACATGCCTCCCAGAGTTCATCAAGATTCTTTGGTTTTGCCTTCCATGCTTCCTCTTTCATTCTACCCCAGACATGCTCAATGATGTTCATGTCTGGTGACTGGGCTGGCCAGTCCTGGAGCACCTTGATCTTCTTCGCCTTGAGGAACTTTGATGTAGAGATAGAAGTATGCGATGGAGCACCATCCTGCTGCAAAATTTGACCCCTTTTATGGTTGGGAATGTAAGAGGTGCTAATACTTCTTGATATTTTAGGCTATTGATATTGCCTTCCACCCTGCAAATGTCTCACACACCCCCATACTGGATGTAACCCCAGACCATGATTTTTCCGCCACCAAACTTAACTGTTTTCTGGCTAAATCTTGGATCCATGCGGGCTCCAGTAGGTCTCCTGCAATATTTGCGGCGGCTGTGATGTAATTCAACCGAGGATTCATCTGAGAAATCCACCTTCTGCCACTTTTCCAGTGTCCATCCTTTTAGCAGGCTGTGGGCCTTGGCAAATGCCACACGTTTTTTTAATTGCCTTTTGTTTAGTGCTGGTTTCTGTGCACTGATTCGACCATGGAGGCCATTTCGAGACAGAATTCTACAAACTGTTCTGGTTGACACAGGGACTTGAGGTGACCAGGCCTGGTGGAGCTCTGCTGCAGTGGAAAAGGGGCCTTGGATTTTCCAATCAACAAACGGTCCTCCTGAGCAGTTGTCTTGTGGGGTCTGCTGGACCTGGGCTTGTCAAAAACATCTCCGGTCTTTTCAGATCTTTTTCTTATTCTTTGTACTTGACGCTGAGACACATTGAAGGTGTCAGCCACCTCAGCAGTGGATCTGGTCTTCAGCCTCTTGATAATTAACTCTTTGGTCTCAGGGTGGATCTTAGGCATGTTGTCAGAGGTCAAGTTGCAGTTGATGTGAAGGTCTGGTGTGCTGGGGTTCTTTTTATACACACCCACTAATTGATCGATCAGTAACTGATCACAGGTGAGGCTGTAATCTAGGATTGGGTGCATCATATGACAAGGCGACACGACTTTTGTCTTGCCAAAATCTGACCTTTCTGTGTTCATTAAATGATCAATCTTTCTTCAGTGAAGCAAATTTATTTTCGTATATTGAGCATAATTTGGGAGGGTTTTAGCTTTCATATGAGACATTTCTAAAACCAATCGATTAATTTAAAGTCAGGTTATCAGCTTTTGTTTCTACAAAATGGATAAGCGACAAGACTTTTGTCAGGGACTGTATTTCTGTTCCTTTGCAGGTCCGAGCTCCGACACTGGTTATTTGAAAAGCATAAGGGACCCTGCAGTGCAAAAAGGGAAACCACTGCCAGACAAAGGAGCCTGTAAACACTACAGACAGAGTCACCGCTGGCTCAGGTACTAACATGGGGCTGTTGTAGTACTCTCACTCATGTGACCTCTGCAGTGTAATTACATTTTTATTGTTTAGATTTTTATTTAGACTGTTTATTGTATATCAGATTGTACTGACCGCTGTGTGGTTGTGCCCAGGTTCCCCTGCTGTGGCAGAGTGTACCCCTGTGATGTGTGCCATGATGAGGACCAGGACCATCCAATGGAACTGGCCTCTAGAATGATCTGTGGGTACTGCGCCAAGGAGCAGGTCAGATCAGAGTAAACACATTTACAGTCTACACATTTCACCGTTTATCTTTAAGCGCATTTGACAGGCTTTTGTGTTAAGGTTTCTACAATTTTTACTTAATTTGGTGGGATCATATATGAGGTACATATTTATCTCAGTTTAACTCAAGTCAAGGTTTGAGAAGAAATAATGAGAAAAACTGGAAAATACAGGAAGAGGCTGAGTTCAACAAATATCACTCAAACACAGTTCTCACGTGTAGCTCAATGTGCCTTGCTAACAAACTGTAAAACGTAAACAAGTAGGTGAGTTATTTTCAGTGTAGTTAGCTCTTCTCTTCAGGCAGTGTCCACCAGCAATCTGGCTGAACTGAAGAAGCAGCTTTGATGAGCTGTGAAGTCTTCACTCTAATAATTGTATCCCTCTAAGACAGAATTTACATGCAGAAAAATATTTTTTCTTAATAATTACTTCTTTAATGCCATGGACTCGCATACAAACTACATGTACACAACACAAGTTGCATTATTACATATTAAATAGAATATTAACATATTAAACAAATTAAAGGTATTTGTAATTTGTAAACAAGAGCCAATGCTCTTCTAATTTACACAGAAGTTACATCTGACCAATGCAGTTTGGTTGTCAGGTAAATTATGGAATGATCTCAACATTTGTCACATCTGCTGACCATGTCTATATAATCCCTCATCCAGGTAGGATCCATAGCACAAGAGAAATTCAATTCTGTTACTGGACAAAAGTTTTGAATTGAAGATGTTTCACAGCTCATCCAAGCTGCTTCTTGTCTCTTGTGCTGTCTACTGACCATGTCTAACCAAGAAGAAAAATTAGTAACATCATCAAAATTTACCCAACAAGATTTTAATAACTACATTTTAGTGAAAGAGTAGTACAGCCTGTGGTATGCACTTTAAGCCCAGAAGCAGTGATTGGGTTTCTTATTTATCAGTGTGTGAGACTGTTGGATATATTTATGAATGGGTTGTGTTGTTTTTCAGGCTTATGGGAAGGTCTGTGTGAGCTGTGGGAGCATGATGACCAGAGGAGCTCATAGCAGCCACTGGGAGGGGGGCCTGGGCTGCCGCAACAAAGTCAAAATGAACAGGTAAAAACAAATACGCTTTCCTTTGAGTCAGATGCTTTATTTAAACAAAAAACATAAGTGTCCTGATGAGAATTCTTTGTTTTTTTTAGAAATGATCGTCAAAAATACACCAATCTTAACAAGACAACTTCACGGAAAGCAGCAAGTGACAAGTAGTAGTTTGATTAAAAATGAAAGTGTGATGTGGAGGTGACAGAGAAACAGCTAAGAAATCACTGTTTACATTACATGATACATTATTTGAAAATAGTTAAATCAAACCAAATTTGTCATACCTTTTTAAACATTTATTGCATTCATAAAATATAAAAAGGCATCAACAGTGTCAAAAAGTTAAACATACAAGAATGAATGAAAAGGAACAGAAAGAAGAGTGATCTTATACTATTTACCCTTTTTTTCCCAGGCCATACATTAACACTGATCGTTACTTTAAAACATTTCTGTACCTGTATCATGGGAGGCACTTTATAAATTTAAATTCACATTTTTCTGCATGACATTAACATGATTTGGATGATGGAGTATTATTTGTAATACGGATAATACAGCTTCTAAAAATCTTGAAAAATAATGAACCTGACATCCAACAAAAGTAAAATACATTTCAATGAAATGAGCCTTTAACATGAACCGTGTTCTGATCAATTCTGAATAATAAATAATTCACATTTTTATCCCGAGGCTTTTGTTGTTTTTAAATTCTCTGGTGATGTGTTACTTCTACAGCGCATCATCCAGAGAGATGTCTTTATTTAAAAGTCTTATATTACACTATTTTCTGATCTATGTTATAATGTTTCCTCAACAAAAACAGACCTAGAGTTGTGTTTTGTTTGATTCACACATGTTTAACACACAAATTCTGCATAAATAGTGAGTTCTTCTCTCAAACAGAAAACACCTTGTGAGGTTATATGTAATACTGGACTTTTCTTCGCTGTGTTTTTAAACTCCATACAACTTCACTAGAATCATGTGGATCATTTCAGCCCTGGAATAAAAGTTAAGGGTTACTCAACCGTATGAATGAAACAAAACACCAAAAACTCCAGGTATGTTTCTGATAAGGAAACAACATTCATCAATTGATGGTCATTTTGTGTTTCTTAAATTTTGAAACAAATGCACCATCAGTTGTCTCCTTAACACCCAGCTTCTTGCTTATGGTTTTGTAGCCCTGTGCAGGTCTACAGTCTTGTAGAATGATTCTGTGGACAGGAGTCTTTTATACAGGTGACTAGTTAAAACAGGAGTCTAATTCAGGTGACCAGTTGAATAGGAGCGTCTAACTGGTCTGTGGGAGCCAGAACTCTTAATGGTTGGTAGGGGATCAAATACTTATTTCACACAATAAAATACAAATCAGTTAATACATTTTCTATTATGTGATTTTCAGGATTTTCTTTTTGATATTCTATCTCTCTGTTCAAATAAACCCACCATTAAAATTATAGACTGTTCATTTCTTTGTCAGTGGGCAAACCTACAAAATCATTAAGGGATCAAATACTTATTTCCTCTGCTGTAGGACCTTTTAATCTTCTTTCTTAACTGCTAATACTTCGACACATATACTGCACATGTGCAAACATATAGGACCAGTGTTTCTGTGGAGGCAGCAGTCAGCCTGTGTCCAGCCAGTGTCCATGTATACTGAACAGTATATTTAACAGTATGTCTAACAGCAGCAGCCTGTGGCCTGTGTGTCCCTCTCAGAACCTTCTCCAGCAGCTCTGGGACTACCTCCTACTCCACCACCGACCACTCATCTCATCACCGTTCTTCCCCGTCCTTTTGGCCTTCTCCAGCTACGTCTGCTTCAGTCTTCCTTTTGCTGTTATGGACCTCATGGGAGAGCGACTGCCTTATTTCTACCAGTACAAGATCCAGCAGGACAGGAAGCCGACTGTAAAAATGATGATGAAGAGCTTCATGATGGCGCTGTATAATCACATCTTTTTTGTTTTGCCGTCTGTGATCATTGGGACTTTTATTCTACCATTGCCCACTCTGCCTCAGGACGCCCCCACGGTTTATGAAGTCTGTGTGGATGGACTGGCCACACTTCTTCTTTTTGACACACAGTATTATCTTTGGCATTTTATGCACCACAAGAACTCACATCTGTACAAGTGGATCCATGCCGTTCATCATGAGTACATGTCTCCTTTCTCTTGGTCGACTGAGCAGCTCAGTATCCCTGAGCTC
The DNA here is from genome assembly GCA_034769755.1 of Odontamblyopus lacepedii. NCBI lineage: Eukaryota > Metazoa > Chordata > Actinopteri > Gobiiformes > Gobiidae > Odontamblyopus > Odontamblyopus lacepedii. Next base: position 19,637,257 of record CM068348.1, read on the forward strand.
CTGACCGTAGGATTCTGGAGTAACCTGGACCCAATGTTCCTGCGCTGCCACCCTCTGACCACATGGTGCGTGACAGTGTTCAGTATCTGGATGTCTGTGGAGGACCACATTGGGTATGACCTTCCCTGGACACTCAATCGTCTGGTGCCCTGTGGTCTCCTCGGAGGGGCACCAGCTCATGACATGCACCACCAAAAACCAAACAGCAACTATGCCCCTTTCTTCAGCCACTGGGACCGAGTGTTTGGCACAGCTGTGCCACTCAAGAGGAAGTACAACATTGGGGAAAAAAGTAAGAAGATTCAATAAGCTCAGATGTCTGTTACAAAAAGTAAAACAAGTCAAACAAAACAGAACTCTGCAAATGATGTGACCACTGTGTAGTTTGCTAATTTTCTTCCAAGGGATGAGCACATACATTAGGCTTTATTAAATAAACCTTTTTTTTCTAAATACTGCCAACCTAAATGAAAAGGTGCCTGTGGGAAGTATTTTGTTGAAATTAGAAACTGTGTCTCAGATCACATGGCCCTGAGCTGTGGGGTGCCCCAGGGGTCGATCCTTGACCCCTTTTGTTCAATCTCTACATGCTGCAGATAGGCCAGTTAATACGCAGCAATACTGAGTCCTATCAGAACTATACAGCACTCAGATCTGTCTGCCACTCAGTGGCAGCAGGGGACTATGGACCAGGGGACACACTCTGCCACTGCATCCAACAGATCAGTGTGTGGATGCAAAACAACAGCTAAACTCAGACAAGACAGAAGTCATAGTCTTTGGCCCACAGAAACAAAGAGACAGTGTCAGCAGTTACCTCCAGCCTCTCTCCCTAAAACCTTCAAATCAGGCTAGAAATCTAGAGCTAATAATGGACTCTGACTTAAATTTTAACAGCCACATTAAATCAATAACATCTGTAGCCTTTTACCATCTAAAAAACAGTAAAATTCAAAGTTCTACAGTCTAAAGCAGACTTGGAGAGACTTATACTTCCATTTGTCTGCAGTAGGTTACATACTGTAACGCCTCTCACTGGCCTCTCCAAACAAGCTGTAAAACAGCTGCAGAACATCCAGACGCTGCAGCTCGGGTCCTGATTCCAACCAGGAAGTACGAGCACATGCGTCCTGTGCTCAGGTCTCTGCACTGGCTCCTGTGGCTCAGAGAATAGACTTTAAAGCGGCTCTGCTTGTGTACAAGTGTCTCCATGGCTGAGCACCAAAGTACATCTGTGACATGTTAGTGCTGTATGAACCATCTGCACTCTGAGGAGCTCAGGGACCAGCATTTCAGATTCATTCAACAGTCTTCCTGAACCTGACAGGCCTCTACTGTGACTCTGTTTAAATCCAGACTGAAAACAGTTGTTTATCTGTGTACATAACTGAAAGGTTTTCATTTTTCATTCTGCACTTTTCTCTCATTTAATGTCCCCCTCTCTAATTTTATGATTTACGTTTTGTTTGTATTGTGATTTTATGTATTTTTTTTATTCTGTGAAGCACTTTGAATTACTATACAAATAAACTTGTCTAGTTTGTATACACACATTACATGCATTCTTCAAATATTAAAGCAATTTATTTATTTTTTACATTTATCTCCCATTTTAAAAGGGCAATGGTATGTCTTTCTTTTAAGCCTACAAGCTACACAAATGCTCTTAAACTCCTCTGTGAGACCAGTGTTATGAGGCCAGACTGGGTGCATTTGTGCTCATGGATGTGATGCTGGAGTCTGGACCAAATGAAATCCACTTATGTAACATTACTCAGCAAATCTTTTACTGTTCAAATTCCACTTAAGAATAATCAGCTTGAAACAGAAAAGCTGTGGCGTTCTGTGACACCAAGTTCATAAGGGGGTCACAGGGGAACAGTCCAGCGCTATAACCCAAATAAAATAAAGGCTGCACACACTTACATAAAATACATTTATTCAATAGACAAAACAAAAATAAAAACAGTAAACTCAGTGTAGGCTCTTATTTAAATACTGCACAAACATGTTGGTGATTTGGGCGCTGTTCTCTGTGGGGTGACTCTTGGTGTAACTGATAAACTGACGTCGTAGCTTTCGGAGCTCTGCCATGTTGATGTTTCTGGAAAGTTCTATGTTTAAACGTTAAGGGACGTAAGAACATAAGGCAAGAAGCACATACTGATAAGCTGTAGTTAAAGAAGCATTACGGAACTTTTTCACTGCAAACAAGCTTAAGATATAAACAATTAAATATCAGAAAATGACTTAAAAGTAGTGATATGATCTTGCTGCATGGACGGATCATTTTACTTGACATCTTCAAATAAACGACCTCTAGACTAGAATGAAGCAGTCTCAGAACTAGTAAGTAAAACAAAAACAAGATGAATAACCTGATACAAGTTTTAAAATCTTAGTCAGATCACAGAAATTTGCAGTGTTCAGAGCACAGGTTAAAGCTTTAGATTTTTACCGAGCGAACCTGTCATTCTTACAGTTAGTCCAAAATTCTGCAGCACGTCTTTTAACCGGCGCACGTCGTAGAGAACACTCACACCTATTTAATCCTCATTCCACTGGCTTCCCGTTAATTTTAGAGTTGATTTTAAAATGTTATTGTTTGTTTGGCACTTCATGGACTGGCCCCAACATCTCAGCCCTCATTGTTCCCTACACTCCTTCGCGTGCTCCGAGGTCTGAGGGCCAGCTCCAACTTTTCGTCCCCAAAACGAGACTCAAAAGTCGGGGTGACCGTGCCTTTTCTCTGGCTTTTCTATTTGCTAATTTAGTATTTTAAGTTTTTTTTTATTGACTTGCTTTTTATTCATTTTATGCTTTAAATTAATGAATGCGTTAATTTATATTGTGCCTACTCTGTGCAGCACTTCGGAGACTTTGTGTTGGTAAAATGTGCAATACAAATAAAGTTGGATTGGATTTCAGGTTGTCCCTTGACTCCACAGCATGGCAAAAAACTCAATATGACGTGCCTTTATTGGTCCTGTAAAACAAACGATCCTTCTGTGAGCGCACCTCTCCAAAGACCTGACCTGTAACCATAGACTGTGTAAAGAAGTGGACTAAGTGAATGTGAGCTTCAGCCAAATGAAGCTCATCGGGGCTAGCCATGATAGCCTCTATTCACGCTTACATCACAAACCAGGTAAACGTTTGGAAACATGTGATGACAACTTCCAGTATAGTTCCCGACACTGGGCTCGTCGTGTGATCAAACCCACTGAAGTAAATGTGATGGTTGGTAAAATGAAGACTGCATATGTATGTGTTGTTTGGAATCATCTGGAATTGGGGCCCTTGTCTCTTCTAATCACATGTACCCAGTGCGCTCGGAGTTGTGCGTCAGTGGGGAAATGATGAAAACTGAGGTATGGTGTGAATTGTTGATGAGCCAAACATAACAGAATGCTACAATGACATGGAGATGAAGAAAACTGGGCCATTTTCTCATTTTTTTAGATTCTGTCAGACTTACTACTGTGAACAGAGCCCGCTGGAAGCTGTTGTCACATCTTTAAACATCTTCCTGGTTTGTGATGTAAGTGTGAATAGAGCCAATTGGGGTGAATTGGAGAAAAGTTCCATATTCGGAATTTCTGACCGCGAGTATCATAGCAACCAAAGCGCCAATCAGGAGCGAAGCTGTTGGAGGTAACGCCCCTTCCCTCCCGCACTGCTTATCAACGCTGTCAAACAAACCTGTTGCTAACACCAGGATCATGTAGAGCGTGTTAAGACACACATATTAAGACCAAAATGTAGGGTGAAGAGACGTCCTTATTTATCAAGGACAGTCCCAGTTTTGAGCTCTGTGTCTCCTGTCCCAGCAGATTTATCCAAACCCAGTGATTTGTCCCAGTTTTATACAAGAAATGTCCCAGGTGTCTCTATTTTTGACCAATCTGATCCCTGCCAACAGTAAAGAGAGGCATAAACTGTTATTTGTTTAGGTAAAATACAGAAAAGCTGCTTAAAAATGACCAGAACACAAAGAAAATGTGACTATACTGACTCACATTAGTGTAGAGTGACGAACAATTTTCCTTAATTACACACTCATTTCACAATGTTATTATTACCAACCAACCCAAACCAGGGATGTGCCTGTTTTTTTATTTTGAAAATCTGGTCACCCTACCAAAATGACAAGTCTGACAGCAGCAGTTGCAGAGAGAGGCGACATTTTTTGTTGATGGAGCCAGAAGTGCGCCCATTCTCATTTACTATTTGAAATGTGGAGGCTAGCGGGTTTTCTCTGTCCATTTAAATACCCAAGCTGCGTCTCATTTCTCTTTCCTTGCTTCGCCTTGATTCCTCTGCTCAATTCTGTGGGAAATGGGTGAGGAAGTCCCACCCACAGAGGAGACAAAGCGAGGAGAGAGGATCTAAACTCCTCAGTGATACCAATAAAGTTTAATTCTTTTCTCTGATACCTGCTCCTGAAGCCTCCCTTAGGTTTACTCCTTCATTCTGTGGTTTTCTTTGGGACACCACTTAATTTAACACATTTGATTGACATTGAAACATGGAGGATCGAGGAGAGGAATCAAGGAGAACAGCTAGGAAGCGAGGAAAGAGAAATGAGATGCGGCCACAGTCTATGCACTGCAAATTTCTCTGATCTTGTTTTCAGATTTATCATCTACTTACTAGTTCTGAGATGGCTTCATTCTAGTCTAGAAGCCATTTATTTTAAGATACCTTGTGCAGTAAAACGATCTTGCTGCATGGACAGATAATTTCACTACTTTTAAGTCATTTTCTGATAGATTAAGTGTTTATATCTTAAACTCTGGCCATGCTTTTTTGCAGCGTGCCTGTAATGTGGCCTGGTGGTGTCATCTGCTTGTCTCCACTGTGATAAGTTTAATGCCACACTGTGAAACATTCCAGGTAAAGGAAAGTAATAAGCTTGACTATGCCCGTTAGATTGTGTCCTATATGTAAACCCATTGATGTTCTCTTGGAAATGTGCGTAAACTTTCTGACGGTAGCTGAAGCTGCACTGTCAGGATGGAAACCAACACAAGTTCAAATAAACCAATTAGCATTTGCTTTAAAATGGCTCAGAACATCTCCTTTCATTTTTATTCTTTGATGGGACGTCTTCTGTGGTCTCCCTCGCCCCTTAAATTGGATTTGAGTTTCCCACTGCTCGGAAAAATATGTTTTATTTATTTATTTATATTTTGGCATTAGGGGGAAAAAAACACGACCACATTAAAAGGTCCTAGGTCACACTATTTTCTGATCGATGTTATGATGTCAGAAACAAACCTGAGTCCTTCTCTTAAACAGAAAATGCTCTGTTCCACCTTGTGATGTCATGTGGTAATACAGGAAGTGTGTTTTAAACTCCATACACCTTCACTAGAATCATTTGGATCATTTCAGCCGTGAAATTTCCAATCTCTACTCAGCAAAAGGTAAAAATTAACATGAAAACTACCGATTCGTGACATCACAAGGTGGAACAGAGTGTTTTGAGCTTTGGAGATGTAAACAGACTAATAATAAAGGATTACTCAAACATGTGCGAATCAAACAAAGCACAACTCCAGGTTTGTTTTTGATATAGTCACAAAATTAGAACACATCTTAAAGTCAATTTTGCGTAATATAAGACATTTTAAAATCTTTACATCACAAAGGATATTTTCTCAGTTGCTCCAGGGACGGTAATGCAGTCGCCAGAAACGCTTGTCTTTTGTGCGTTGAAAATGACCTGAAAATACAGAGAAAGTGCGATCAATCGAACAAACGAGCCTCTACTGAATGGCCAATCAGGAGCGAGATAAACGCTAAGTAAATCTATAATGAAAACAGCATTTAAACTTTGAATGATTATAGGGGTGAGAGCTTTAGAAAAACGGAAGCGTGTCAGTAATGCAGCTGGCCTGACATCGGCGGTGGGCAAAGGAACGAGATGTGAAAAGAAAAGTGCAGAGGAGAAGAAAGCATTCCTAGAAACAAGTGGGATTATTCTGTTTAAATGAGTTTAATTACAAATACCTGGGGTAAGGGTTTAAAAGGGCTAAATACACAACACTTTGGCCTGCAGAGAAATTATGTCTGTGTGTTTGGAATCATTAGTAAAGGGATGTAATAAAAGCACTTATAGCTGCGTCACCATACATGTAAACAACTGATGCTTTGTTCATCGGGGTGTTCTACGTGCATCTCTGCGGTGGAACATTCACCGGTTACCATGGTGACGCTATCCACACATTAGCAAACACTGTCAAAGAAGTTCTAAGATCGTGTTGTTTAAATCCATTTTGTGTTTTTACATTTTTTCTTGAGTTTTCTGACATTTTCGATACGAGAGTTCATGGTCCTGTTTAAGATTTTGATTTTTGACAAAAAGATGAGTGACTAACTAAAAAACTTCTACAAATGGAATAAGAATGATTTTCCTAATTCAAGCAACATTAGATTAAATTTCTTATTTTAAGTGCAAAGAGTTGTTTTATTTAAGTGTAGCAAGATGCAATACTCTGTACTTCTTAATATTCCCCATTTTGTGTTTGTGGGTTTTTTTTCTCCATTTTTATTGTGTATCTATTTTTTATCTTATTACTTGTATTACTTACTTATGTTTTTGTTATGCAAGTCATATAGAATTTGAATTTAAATGTATTGATTTATTTTTGTTTATTTAATTTATATTCATTTATTTTACTGCATGTGATGTTTACAGTGTATTTTAATGATTATTTGGCACCAACGATAAGCTTGTCCTTGTCACTGTTTTTTTGTTCTTTTTTTTCATTGTAGAATATTTATTGACATTTTCAGTTATTTAAAAAGAAGTGTAGAAAGATGTATTTTCATATTTTAAGTACAAAAAGTCTTGTTCCATTAGCAGATATTTTTACTTGTCAAGTGAAATTTCATGATAAAATGTTCTTAATTCAAGTCATCTGAACTTGGCTAGATTTGAGTTTCTGCAGTGCAGCACAGACCGTAGATGTTTGACTGCTCTCTCCATTTATTTGCCATGTAGAAGCCACTGCTTTTGTCAATTATATTTTAACCATAACCATGTGCAGAAAGACAGTCTTAACCTTTGTACAATTTGGTGGCATTTGGGGAGAGTTTCAGCTTTACTACAAAGTTAATCAACACTGCATCTACACTACTTTATAAGACTGTATAAAGTGGGCTAAGGGAGTCTGACGTCACCCATAGAGTTCGGCTGCAGTCAAATGAAGCTCGTTAAGGCTGTAGGCAGTTTTTGGGGTGAATTTGTAGCAGAGTTCTATATTAGGACAAAATAATGAAATAAAAACACTAGGATCATGTAGAGCGGGTTAATACGAACATTTTAAAACCAAAATGAGTAGCCTGACAGCAGCAGTTATATAGAGAGAGGGTGATGTTTTTTCAATACAAAGTGAATTAGAACCAGAGCTGATGGAACCGGAAGCACGCCCATTCTCACTTCTATTTGGAACGCGGCGGCGAGCGGGTTAGCGATGTCCATTTATAAACACAGTCTACACACTAATTTTTTTACCATTGCGGCTGTAAATTAATGAAAACGTACCATCAGCACGTCCTGAGTGACCCTGTCCAGCTCGTAGAGGAAATTGGCGGACGACAGAGGTTGCTGCAAACAAAATAAATGTCAGTTTGAGTCAGATGGGGGCAGTAGAGAGCAGAGCATGTGACATACATTTTGGGTGGACTGGTTCGGAGGTGGAGCTTTTCGTTTCAAAAGCGCATCAGAAATGGCCTCGAAAGGAAGCTGCTCGTCCGGGTGCATGGTAAAAAGAGGACTATCCCAGCGGTTTCTGGAGTCCGGGTCTTCAAATCTCAGGATCAATGCGTCAAATCTACAAACGAAACAAAAAAGCACAATTTTATGGACTGTCAGCCTGATTCTTTTGCATTCCTAGAGGTTTTTACTTACATTTCTTGGCTGTACCGCTCAGTAACATCTCTTTCGGAGTTCCATTTGGAGCTGATTTCAGGTGATGTCAAACAGTAAACCTAGAAATAGAGAATCAACATCTGTCAGTGTCAACTAGGCCTGACACGACATTTTCTTTGCACTGCTGTGAAACTTTTACTTATTTTTTTGGCAATAAGATAAGATTCAAGCCGTAAAAGGTTGAATTTCAGTGACCCATTACAGATGCAAATTAAGTATTAAAGTAGGCCTCACAATAATAAATTGACTTAGTGTTTAAACTATGAAAGATGGAACAGTCATTCTTGGGAGTCAATATTTAACGTGGGAACTTTTTGGTATTTTTCCTGCTCTACGATTATTATTTGAGCTGTAGAGGGTTGAAAAAATAACTTTCAAAATAACTGTCATTTTAATCTGTTATTCTGCTTTTGTGGCGGCCTGGCTCACACAGCAGATTTTGAAATGTTTTGTTTTTTGAGCTCAGTTTTACCATCCAGTCATGGGATTTTAACCATCTAAGAAGTGCAGCATGTGCAGTTCAAAGGACACAAGTAACGGACTGTTGGATTTTGTGAAATGAGCTGTTTGGCTTTTTTCGTATCCATGGACTGTGCAACAGGCTAGGCTAAGGAGCTAACTATGGACATTTGAGATGCTACAGGCTTTTTACACCATCTGTGAACCGTTTCATGACTTAATGACTTAAAAGTAGTGAAATGATCTTGCTGCATGGACAGATAATTTTACATGACAAGTTATTTTAAAATAAACTACCTCTAAATGAGAATTAAGCAGTCTCTGAACTAGTAATAAATCTGAAAACAAGCTCAATAACCTGATATAAGTTTTAAAATCTTGGCCAGATCAGAGAAATTTGCAGTGTGACCAGTCCTCCTGTTAAACTGCACTGAGACCTTTGACTGAGACACAAAGTGCATCAACATCAACTGCAACAGTTTGCTGTGGCAAAACTTGAATTTTGCTTGGGATTAATAAAGTATGTCTTTGCAGTAGTTTGTGTTATTAACTATATTGTACATTTAACATTAGAGTATTTTTTTGAGATAATTCTACTTTAGGATAAAATGTGTCAGTGGCATAAATTAGTTTCAGTACTATTGTTTTTTGTCTGTATTTACTTCACCAATAAATCACACTTCAAATGTGTTCTAGTGACAGGTCTATGGTGAGCAGAATAAAACATAAAGCTCTGTAGTAGGTTTGTGCTGTCAGGATGTACTCACCAGACAGTGTGGAGTCTGTGCGTGCTTAATGAGACAGAACAGCTCATACCGGTACCCTGCACAAACATCGCATTCATGTTAGATTTGAAAGGCCAAAAACTTGTAGAATATCTTTAAGCTTACCTTTAATATAATTGAGTGAATCCAAAATTACAATATCATCCTTGTTGACTTTTCTGCAATGAAAGTACAAATACATTTAGCCAAACTGTGATATTAAGCTAAGTGTTATAGTTTAACATAGACAAACCTTTCTACTTCAGCTTTAAGAGCTCCTCTGGCATCCTTCTCCTTTTGGGAATCTGCAAATGAAAAAACATGTTCACTGAACAGTAAAGAGGAGCATACACTGTCATTTGTTTTGCCAAAATACAGAAAACTGTATTTACAAATGACGATAAAGCAAAAAAAAAAAATGCAGCAACAGAAGTCCCTCAGGTTATGACTGACATGAAAATGCACAATCTTACAATTTATCAATTTTGAATTTCGAAAATCTGGTCACTTTAATTGTACTACTACCACTTAATAACAGAAATCTGAAGCAAATCAGAGATCTTGACTGCTGCTGAGCCCACTTTCAGATAGACACTTTCCAATTGTAAATATTGCAGATGTATTTAAATTAAGGTGACCAGATTTTCAAACTTAAAAAGTGGGATACACCCGGGTTGGGATCAGATTGTGCATTCTCGACTCACTTGTGGGTCACTTGTGGGTCCCTATTAACCCAGAACAGTCTCACTTTTGAGCCCTGTGTCCCCTGGCCCAGCAGATGTATTCAAAACCAGTGATTTGTCCCAGTTTTAGACAAGAAATCTCCCAATTGTCCCTATTTTTGACTAAACCGTTACCCAACAGTAAAGGGGCCAACATATTGTTCTCTTTTTTTAGCTATATACAGAAAACCATGCTTGAAAATGAGAATGTGACGACAAAAGTTCATCAGATTAAATACTGCAATGTGAGTTGAGAAAGGACAATGCTAAGCGCTCTTTTCCATGATTTTTTTAAAATTACAAAACCATCCCACTCCGGGTGTGTCCCAGTTTTTAATTTATATGGTCATCCTAGTCTTATAGTCATTTCCAAGCACAGTTTTCTATATTTTAGCTCAACATATGACAATATATTCCCCTCGTTACCGTTGGTTAAGGTGACCAGATGTCTATCTACCCGAGACAGTCCCAGTTTTGAGCCCTGTGTCCCCTGACCCAGCAGATTTATTCAAACCCAGTGATTTGTCCCAATTTTATACGAGAAATGTCCCTGGTGTCCCTATTTTTAACCAATCTGACATCTGCCAAGAGGCATACATTGGCATTAGTTTAGGTAAAATACAGAACAGCTGCTTAAAAATGACCAAAATACAGAAAATGTGACTATACTGGCTCATATGGTCTCTGCAACAAATTTCCTTAATTAGGCACTCATTTCACAATTTTATTATTACAAACCACCAAAAAACGTGGATGTAGTAGTTTTTATTTTGAAAATCTGGTCACCCTGTGTTGGTGGGTATCAAATTGGTCAAAAACTGGGACAACTGGGACGTTTCTTATATAAACTGGGACAATTGAATGGTTTTGTATACATCTGCTGGGACAGGGGACACGGGGCACAAAACTGGGACTGTCACGGGTAAATAGGGACGTGTGATCACCCTGTTTTAAATGAAAATCCGTCGGGACTTGCCTGCGTACACTGCGTTTCTGTCCAGGTCCAGAGTCGCGTCTCCCACAACGTGAACCTTCCGCTCGGAGTTTTGTTCCAGGTAAAGCTTCAGTTCGTTCGCTCTCTGAGTTTTACCGCTGCACGGAAATCCGCACAGAACCACCAGAGGCATGATCACAGCGGGATTTCACTGTCAAGACCTAAACATCAGACGAAACATGCCTGTGTCTTCCATAGATCCACAGACCGGATGTTCTAAACGTGTTACAGAACCACCAGCCCCCTCTGTCCGTGAACATAGGTACTACACATAATTAATTTGTTCCATCAGATTTTGAATTTTAAATATCGCTGAATTTCTCACTTTGACTTTATTTTAACTGTGAAAAATGATGTTTGAATTATTTTTTATTATTTTATTTTAGTTGCTGGAATTTTAAGTATACTTTTTTGAATATGTTTCAAATTCAAAAAAAAAAAAGTTGCCTTTTAAATATTCAGTAAAGATATTTTCAAGCCCTCAGCTTCAATATTCAAAATTCAGAGTGTAAAATTCAGAGTGTATAAGTCGCAGTGAAAAATTTCGGAGCAAAGATCCAAGATGACAAAGCAGAAGCAATCGATCCTGCGTAAGTGAGGAGGACAGAGGCCGTTTCCTATTGGTCGTTCTCATCGGTGAGCGGGGTTTACACTTAAATAAAAGAGATGAGGTTTTAATTGTTAATTAATTATTAATTAATCATTGCATTTATATAGCGCTTTTCATGATACCCAAAGCGCTTCACACAGCTGTCAAACAGCCACAGCCACAGCTGTACAGTCTGGGGCAGACTAACGGAAGTGAGGCTCCAATCTGCACCATCAGCCCCCTGACCACCACCGTCACTCACGCACACACCACTGTCATACGAGGCAATGTGGGTGAAGTGTCTTGCCTAAGGACACAATGACAGTTTTTGCAACTGGCGTTTTGTTGAGGTTAATTCTGACCAATCAGATCGCTTCACTGCACCATTTCCTGTTTGTTACTAAGTTAGACTTTAGCATCTTGGATCTTTGCTGCAATATTTTTTCTCTGCGAATTTTACACTGTATTTTAACTGTATTGAATTTTAAACACTGAAAATGTACACTTAAAATAATTCTAACATGATTTTTCAGAGTAAAAAAAAATCAAAGTAAAAATTCAGCAGCATTTAAAATTCAAAATATGATGAAACAAATTCTGAAACAAACTTTTATACTTTTGCATTCATCATAATTAAACAAATAACGTATTATATCTGTTATAATGCTGTTTCCTCATCAAAGACGTACCTGAAGTTGTGTCTTGTTTAGGATGACCAGAAATAATAAAATTGTGAAACAAGTGCGTAATTAAGGAAAATTGTTACGCAGAGACCATTCATGACGTCAGTATAGTCCCATTTTCTTTGTGTTTTGGTCATTTTAAAGCAGATTTTTTGAATTTTACCTAAACAAATTACAATTTATGCCTCTCTTTACTGTTGGCAGGTAGATTGCTCAAAAACAGGGACACTTGAGACTTTTGTTGCATAAAACTGGGACAAATCACTGGTTTTGGATAAATCTGCTGGGAGAGGGGACACAGGGCTCAAAAGTGGGACTGTCCCGGGTAAAAAAAAAAAAAAAAAAGCATCTGGTCACCCTAAGCATGTGTGAATAAAACAAAATACAACTCCACGTATGTTTTTGAGGATGTAACAACATTATAACAAACCTCACAAGTCCATTTTGCATAATATAGGACCTTTAAACTACTCATCAGACTCAAAAGAACAATAGCTGTTATAGCAGTCATTTATTGGATAGAGACATTAATAAAGCAATCTGCCCCATACACACAAACTTCTAGAGCCATTTAAAGTGCCAATAAGGGGGAAGAGCTGATCAGGCTGGGTCCCTTCTTCTACAGAAATTAGAAATATTAACATAGCATTAGTTACACAGTGCAGTGCTTCGTTCATACATGAGGCAAACAAGTGACTGACGTTTGGTGGGAGCGTTTGTTTGGTCCGGGGTGGTTCATCAGATGGAGCAGCACGGTAGACATGTCTTTGGTATTGTGCATTGAGCTGAGAGCCTGCTTCTCCACATAACCGTCATCCTCATAAGAAGACGAATCCATATAAGAGTTGTCCTCCAAGCTTTTCTTCCCCATAAAATGCCCTTATAGCAAATAAAATATCATTGTAAAAGACACAAAATGAGATCCTTGTTGGAAAGAAAATGTTAAAAGCTCCATATTATGCTGTTTCTCTGTTCTAATGTTGTTTCCTCATCACAAACATACCTGGAGTTGTGTTTTGTTTCATTCACACTTGTTTAACACACAAATCCTGTATATTTAGGCTGAGTTCTTTTCTCAAACTGTAAAAAATGCTCTGTTCCACCTTGTGATGTCATGTGGTAATATAGGATGTGCTCTATACTCCTCCATTAGAATAATTTGGATGTTTGCAGCCCTGGAATTGCCAATCTCTACTGAACTAATAGTAAAAGGAGCTGTTAAAAAACTTCACTTCATGATATCACAATTTGGAACAGAGCATTTCGAGCTTTGAAGATGTAGACAGACTAATAATAATGGATTACTCAAACATGTGTGAATGAAACAAAACACAGCTCCAGGTATGTTTTTGAAGAGGTGACTTAAAGCTCACAAGAGTCAATTTTGCATTATTGAAATGTTTAAATGTCTTACCTGTTGCCCAGAGATTTCCCCTTGGACTTACTTTGATCTTCGAAACTTTATTCCTCAGCTCGGTTAAATCGAGAGACATGGAAGAAGTGATTGGGATGAAAGACAAAAGAAAGAATGAGTAAAGAAAGCCTAACACAGTGCCTTTCATTCCTCTGAGCTGTGGTGGAAGAGTTGGATGAAGATGTGTGCTCCTTAGACTGTCTCTGCAGACTCAGACTGTCTGCTTTTATTGGAGAGGTGATCCTGAGCAGGAGCTGCTCATTGGCCCAAAGGGGTGTGATGGACCTATGGGATGTGACACCAAAATGACCTCAAGAAAACGTAGAACAAACAGAAGTATTACAATCAGCTACTGTTTGAAGAAGTATTGATCAGATCACTCAAAGTTCTGCTCCGTCAGAGTGTAACAAAAGAGATAGGAACAACTGGTATGAAATACATATTTTATTTAAATTACTTTAAGGCACAAGCCCACATGCTGAATAATGGCTTTCAGAATGAATACATAAGCATTTGCTGGTATATTTTTATTCACATTAAAATTATGTTTCATAGAATCAAAAGGTGTATGATCACTGCTTATTAATGCACATACAAAGCATGCATCTGCCTATGAGGTCAATATGACCACACAACAGTGATTTTATTCCCAAACAATTTATAAAATTTAATAATATGGGATATTACACATTATCTATAATGTCTCAAAGCCCTTCAACTGTGAACAATCACATGTCAGAGGTAGGAGCTGTGGAACACAATTCATTCTTTCAGTTACTGTAAGAAAAATCCACCTCCAGCTCCACTGACGGACGACAGGAGCTCCAGAAAGAGGGTTTTGGACCCTTTGTGGGGCCTGTGACTCATCAGAGTCCGTGTCAAAGTGCCTGTAGCTCACGCCCTCAGACAAGGATAGAAGAACCCTGCTCCTCAAGTGCATTTGAGAAAAAGATTACCGGTAGGTAAATTAGTGTTGCACCATTACCTTTGTATTAACTCTGAAAAACAATTTGAAAAAGAAATGGAAGCATAAAAGGATGATCAGCACAGGCATGAGTGATCTTGAAGCTCTAAAATCATAGAATACTATCATTATAAAGGTAATTAGAACTGTTGTTTGAGTGTGATTGTTCTGCATATGAAAGCCATGAATCACACTGATAATGGAATGAACGACCGCTAATAACTAATGATAATGACTAATGAGCAGATTCAGCTGCTGTTGTGAAAAATTATGATCCCTGCATTAAAGTTAACTCTACCAGAGAAACCTCCTGAGGACAGAACACGTAACATCATGTTCATTATTATTGCTATTGTGAGTAAACACAGTCATCTACACATGTAATACCTGTGTAATAAACACCCTGGCCTACACTGTAAAACGCACAATCATCCTATAGTCTGGTAGTCACCTACAACATTAGCCTCCTCCTCTGCACCCTCACGTCTCTGTCAATAGCTGCTCTTGACACCTGCTCGGTGATTAGACGGCTGCGTCTGCCCTCTCCTCTGTGATTGGGCGTCACCTCTATTCTCTGCTCTGTGATTGGACATGCTTCTCCTCTTCTTTGACTTTGTGGACGATGTAGCGGTGTCTGTTCAGGGCGAGGGCTGAGGTGAAGCACAAGCCACAGAGGGGACACTGAGGCGTGCTCTCCTGAAGCTTGTGTTGAGGTATGTGCTGTTCAAATGTCTGACCATCTGAGGTGATAAAACCACACTTTGCACAGCGGAAACTCATCTTCAGCCTCTTCTCTGTTGGAGCGCCCTCTTCAGGCTGAGCATCTTTAGCAACATTTACCCCCAGAACAGGTGAGCCACTCTGAATGGAAAAAAAAACAGTGCAGTTATTCCTCTGTGGTATAGGGGGTTTGTGGGTCATTTTCAAGCCTTACCTTTCTTAAGGACCTGTTGGTTTCCTGAACTAAATTTTTTGGCATTTCATCAAAGTCTGTGTTTTTGACGCCGTGCATCAGGCTCATGTGGTTCCTCAGTGTCACACTCGACGTGAACACCGTTGTTGTTTTGGTGCAAAACCTAAAAATATCCAGGTAAGAAAATAGGTCCTCAAAAACATGATGATAAAGATGAGGAAGTCTTACCAACAAACGTATGTTTTTAGTTTCTCATCATGCTCTTTGCGGATGTGTTTTCTTAAACTGGTGGTGAAGGTGAAGGACTGGTCACAGTGTCGGCACGGGTAGCGCTTCACTCGCTAGAATCAAAAATTATAGTGAACAATTTTTTCTATTACTTAGTGTGTACATTAATAAAGACATACAGTATTTCTGGTCAGAGAATTAAAGCACAGATCTTTACATTTCACATTCACACTGACCTTGGCTTTGGTCGCAGCTCTGCTCTGGTCTGAAGATTTCGCTGAGACACTTCTGTTGTCCTGGTGTTGTTCGTGAATCTGCCGTCCATTTTTTTCTACTGAACCTACATGAGTATTCTGAACAAAAAATTCCCACTTATTAAACCATTTTTAATATGCAACAAGTACACTGCACATGTGCACCATATGTTTTATGCATCAGGAGTTTTCAGTGTAAAAATGTCATGGTGCTGCCCTGATGGTAAATATTAAAGGGCCCATATTACATTATTTTCTGATCTATGTTACAATGCTGTTTCCTCATCACAAACATTGTGTTTGTGTTTTGTTTCAGTTACACATTTAACACACAAACCCTGCATATTTAGGTTGAGTTCTTCTCTCATATAGAAAAAAAAAAGTTCCCCCATGTGATGTCCTGTGGTAAAACATGAAGTGTTTCATACAATGTAAAAAGTATTTGTTAACTTGAAGACTACCGCTTGCAGTCCCATGACATCATTAGGTGGAACAAAGCATTTTGAGCTTTGGAGATGTAGCCAGACTTACAGTCAAAGATTACTCACATATGAATGAAACAAAACAGAACTCCAGGCATGTTTTAAGGAGGTAACAACATTATAACATGGCTTAAAGTTCATAAGAGTAAACTTTGTGTAATATTGGACTTTAAAAACTTACAAATGGAGATCCGTTACCTTGAAGTGTTGCATTAACTGCTGTTTCAAAGCGAAGACAGCGTTACATTTGGGACACTTGAACACACATTGGACTCGTTTGTTGGCGTCTTCGTGGAAATGTTGATAGAGCAGCTCTTTCTTTTTGAAAATTGTTTCACATGAGCACTTAAAGATTAACCTGCAAAACAAAATGAGCTCAATGAACTCCAGAGTCAGAGTACTGGGGCCATAGACTAGGTCAGCAGTTACAGGGGTGAATTTTTCATACTAAGAATAAAAATCTTTATGGGCATAATAGCGAAAGAAAAACACCAGGATCATGCGGAGTGCGTTAATAGGAACATTTTAAGACCAAAATGAGGAGTCTGACAGGAGCAGTTACAGAGGGAAGGGTGAGTTTTTTTTTAATACAAAGTGAACTGGAGCTGGAGATGATGGAGCCGGAAGTGCACCCATGCTCACTTCCTATTTGGAACGCGGTGGCGTCTATGGTTAGGTCTCAGTGTGTGTGTCCGGTCCACTTACTGTGGGGGTGAGTTACTGACGCTGTGTTTGTTTTTCAGATGAGTTTCACAGCGGTCGGACGATTTGAAGGCCACTGGACAAATGGAGCACTTGAAGAACATCTCACAGTGTTTTTCATCGATGTGCGATTTCTGTCCTTGTAGAGACTTAAACACCAGATCACAATGAAGGCATCTGCATAAACATACAATTAAAAAATACTATACATAAAGAACATTCAATGAGCCGTGGATAGTCAAATGTAAATTGAGCATGTTTTTTAGTCTATATACTATTATACAAGTGTTATACTAGTAGAGATAGACCATTATATTGGTTGACTGATCTACCACGTCGAAATTTGCATCCAGCTGCCTAAATATGCATAAAGAAGATATGCATACAGCTGTATTTGAACACTTAAGTCAAAAGAGTTTACTGCAATAATGTGACTACACTGCTCTTTTATCCAGTTGGGAGTAAAACAAGGTCGTGAGCAAGAGTGGAAAGTAACAAATTACATTTACTCACGTTACTGTAACTGAGTAATTTGTAATTTTTTAAAGTAGTTTTTGAAATAAGTAATTTTACTTTTACTCTAGTACGTTTTGTCCCAAGTATTTTACTTCATTACATTGGAAACCACCTTCATTACTGAGTAAAATCAGATTCACAGAGAAAAAAAAAAATGCGGAAAAAAAAAACAAAAAAAAGATCTGCCGGAAATTCTGTGGGCTTGCACGTGCAGCATTTTCTCTAAAGAATGTCCAGTCCTTGTGCAGAACTGTCAGTCTGTCTTGAATCAACTTGGATGATGCTGGTGCTGAGCCAAAGATAGGGGTCATCATGGACAAAATTCAAGAAACCGCGGACAGCTATTTGCGAAAAGTAAAGCAAAATGAGCTGTCAGTGTTCAAAACCTCGACATCAAATCTGTGAAAGCATGTGGCGGTAAGTAGAATGTATGTGCTTTTGCCTCTGTATACCAAACGGTATATTTATCGTTTGGTTAAAACCTTAATCTGTTAGAAAGTGTTAGTAGCTCAGTTGTCTTTAAAATGTAAAATGTTTGCACTGCACAAAGATTGCTTGTATCACCTAAAAGTTCATTAAAACAACTTGAATTAGATTTATGACTCATCTTTTTTTTGCATCAAATAATTGAAAGTGACTAAGTAAATTTACTCAAATTATATTTTATTTAAATGAAGTACTTTTTTACTTTTACTCAAGTAGATTTTTAGATGGTTACTTTTACTTTTACGTGAGGAAAAAAGTAAAGTGAAGATACTTTTACTAATTACAATTTTCAGTACTCTGGTCGTGAGTGAGTTTGTACTAAATTCAAATTAGATGATTCGGTTCAACATATCTGCCCAAAAATATGGGTTGTTTTGAATCCAGATATCAGAACATCTGGATTCAAAACAATGACATGGGAAAATTCATATTAGTCGATCTCTATGTACTAGTGTAAAGGAAAAGGTTTGATACTAGAGATGTATATACCACAAAGCTGGTGATAAAAAAACAAAAAACATTGTAAATATTCAATTTCACCAGCGGCTTTGTTGTTCTGACATAATGTCTGAGATAAGTCTCAGATAAATCTACTCAAAAAAACAGCATCAGTACCTGATACACTGGACAAACCTAGTATACACATTTTATTCCACATGGCTTAAACGGCGCAGTGCAATAGTTTGGATTTTGTTAATAAAGAAATGATAATACATTCCCACTTACTTGTACCATGCTTTGCGGGCGTAGTGCAGACAGTTCTCTATGACGTGGCTTTGGAGGTCTGCACATCTGCATAGGACTCCACACTCTGGGCAGCAGAATGGAGACATGTGGCTGTGGAGGCGCTGGTGAGCACTAAAGCTGCATTTGTTTGGGAGGATCATTGAGCAAGTTTTACACATCTGCAAACAAAACAAAACAGGTCAACAGTCTTTAGTTATAACTTGTTTGCATGTTTCCCTAAACACTAAGACATGAGACAAGACAAGAGGCTGCCAACGCCACTGGAAAGTTGGGAGATTTTGAAACTTAACATAATTATTTTTGATATAATAGGAATGTACTTATTAAAGTGTACTTTTTGTTAAGATTAATTTGGGTCTAACTTATGTGATGTCATCCTGATCTCCCCTCCCCTTGCAGTCAGGTTTATTTGGTCACCTGTAGTGGCAGGGACAGGTCAGCAGTGTCAGTGTGGTTAGAGAGGAGGAAAGAAACTATTTTGTGACCACTAAAACTCTTATGAAAGTCATCCACAGAGAATGTTAGCCTATTTTTCTTAAATAAATGGTGTGGTGAAGGCAAATACTGGGTCTCTGCAAGTGCTTATTTTTTATGGTGCTCCTCAAGGCAAAAGAGCACAACAAAAAAGATTAAAGGGAATGGGTTTATGTAACTAATAATATGTAACCAATAAACTGCTACTACAGTTACATCCCAACAGTATTGAAAACTGTCATTTTATTTCCCAAACAGTTTCTAATCTTGTTTGTGTGTGTTTGACCCTCACCAGTTTGTTTGTCTCCTCAGACTCTCTCTGGTAATGTCCCGCGAGGGCTTTCAGGTTAGAGCACTGCTGGTTACACTCCACACAGCCCAGGTGCTGAGGGGTGCCGTTGTGCTCCGGATAAAGAGGCATAACAGGTGGGCTTTTGTGTGAGGAGGATTTAAAGAAACAGGACTGTGCAGAAGGAGACTCAGCTCTGAGAGGAACAAACATCTGCTCTTCTGAGATGGGCTTCATGTTGAGCTGCGTACACTGCATCACGCTGCCATTGATCTTATGTTCTCGAGCATGGGCCAACAAAGCACACCTGTTAAAAAACACCAAGCTCTTCCTACAGTGAGTACAGGACACTTCGATGTGAACACTCCTTCTGTTATAGTGGTACTTTAAACTCCTCTCCACACCAAACGAGTCTCCACACTCCAGACAGCGGTACCCACGGGGAGGGAGGCGGAGGTCGCTCTCTGGAGGTGGGTTCAGATCTGGTACATATGTGGGAACAGGGTTAGCGTAGTGTAATAGTCTGTTTAGGGTCCCCATGGCTTTGTTGGGAGGGGACGGACAGGCGGTGTTGATCTGGTGAACTAAAGGGACGCTGCTGGAGACTCGTGAAGTGACGGTCTGAACACTGGGCTGGGTGCACGGCCGAGCGGCTACAGAGGCAGCAACACTGTGAGGGACCAGGTTCAAACTGGCCAGGTGCATTGCTTTAGGAAGGTTTGCAGTACTTTGCGCTTCAATAGATTTCTTTGGTTTTTGCTCCTTATACACAGTGGTTGATGACTTTAACTTTCTCATTACAGTTTCTGATTTATTAAACACAATTTTGGGAGATGATTTTCCATTTTGAGAAGGAGACATGTTATAAGAGTCTTCACTGATCATACTTTGGCAGGGAGACAATTCGTAAGCAGAAGGGACGTCCTCTGTCTCCGAATCTGGGAGTACACTAGCGACCGTGCGTCTGATGTGTCCAGATGAGGTCTTTATGGTTTTGATCCGAACCCGGGGAATAGCTGGAGATGAAGCCACAGCCGGTGAGAACATCCCACTGCTGTCGCTGCACACGCTCCCTGGACTGTCTGTGGGCCTCACTATCCTCTTCACTGTGTCCAGGGGGCTAGAGGGACCACCAGGAGAAAAGGCTAGTTTAGGACTCGCCTTTATGGATTCAACACCCGCAAACTCACCAGGATCATTTGGAGCATTCAAGGCAGCGAGGGCTTCAAGACAGGAGGAGAGTTTAGACTGAGACTTAGAGTCTGAATTTGGAAGATTATCAGATTTACTGAGCTCAGTCTCCTTATTGCAGTCATTGTGACAATTTGGGGTTGTATCTGTTGTGTTGTCAAGCGACATTTCGTAGTGTCTAATATCTTCTTCCATACATTCATCGTTCAACTTGGGTTTGTCGATTTCAAACTCTTCACTTGTGCCTTCTTTAGAAATGATAGAATTTATAGTGTCCATTAAACCATTGGTGAAAAACTCTTCTTGCTTATTTGGATGTGTTTCATTCTCTTCAAGCTTTCCCGTATCAGACCCAGTACAAGAACTTAACTCTGACAGTTGCTGGTTAAGTGTTGCATGGGGTGTGTGGTGCAGTGGCGGTGAATTAGCCACAAGATCGCAAAGTTCTTTAGAAGTTTTTCCATTTGACAAGGAATCAAAAGGTTTGGTTGCCAAGTCAGATAAAATTTCTGGTCCAGTTTGACAGTTTTCAGACGTACTCCCCAGTGACTCATGTTGGTCTGAGTTTTTCCCAAATGCACTCGCAGGCGGTATATCTGTAGTGATGGTTGGTGGGTAGCTTTCTTCTAAACAGGTCCCTATGGGTTTCAGTTGGCTCTCCAGTTCCCCTTTGCCCTCCTGAATTGCCTCTTTAGCACCCAAACCAGTGGCGTCTGGGATGTCAAAGGCTGCCAGAAGGTCGTCAAAGTCTGGGGTCTTCACGTCACCCATGGCAGCAGACTTCTTTAAACCTGTGACAACAACAGCACTTGTTATTGTGTTAATGTTTCCACTGGAGTTATTTATGAGGTCTTGCACCTTTCCTTTGGTATTTCACTTTACATCAAAACTATGTAGTGTTTGATGTTCTAAATGTAATTTTGTTTACTATGACAAACTATCATAATCTTGAATCTTGAACAGAGTGACCAGACATCCCTGTTTACCTATTAGTTCCGATTTTGACCTGTGTCCCCTGTCCAGCAGATTTAATAAAAAAAAAAAAAAGAAATTACGGTATACAAGAAACTTCCCTATTTTGACCTATTTGATACCCGTTAACAGTAAAGGGAAGAACATACTGCCATTTGCTTAGCTAAAACACAGAAAATACTTGAAAATGACCATAAGGCAAAAATAAAAATGCAGAAGTCCCTCAGATTATGACTAACCCACAAGTGAGTCAAGCTTACGTGCGGACAATGTTACGCGTTCTTTTCCACAGTTTTATTTATACCAACCATTCCGGCCAGGGTGTGGCCCAGTTTTAATTTTGTAAATATGGTCACCTTAATTTTGAATCTCTTGAATTAACAGCATATTAGGGTCAGCAGAATTTCAAAATAAAAAAAACTGGGACACTGAGTTTGAGGTGGTTGTGAAACAAGTGTGTAATTAAAAAAATGTTTTGCACTCAGCCCATTCCTAAATAACATGTGAGTGAGTTTGTGTTTTGGTGATTTTTAAGCATGGTTTTCTGTATTTTCCTTAGAGTTAGACAAACTTTATTGATCCACAAGGGAAATGACTTGGATGCAGTAGCTCACTCATCACAATATAATAACAAAGAGCAAATAAATATAAATGGTAATAATACATAATAATACCCCTATGAACTAACATCAAGGACCATAATGTCCACCCTCCTGTGGGCTCACCACCCGCAGAGGGGTTCATAGGGGGGGTCAGGTGCTATGAGTATTCACGACCCAGCCGGATTAAGCGAGAGAAGATGAATGGATGGTAATAATACATTCTAAATAAGTAGCAAGAGGACAGATGACAGGTGTCACATAAAGCATGATTATGTAAATGTAGAAGTCAAAATAAAATTAAAAATAAGTAATAAAATATAAAACCTCAGCTTTATACAAGAGGTCACAGGAAGGCAGTGCAACAATGATATAGATACCTAATCAAATAACAATTTATGCCTCTCAAAAATACGGACTCCATTTCTTGTATAAAACTGGGACAAATCAATGGTTTTGTATTAATCTGCAGGGACAGGGGACACAACTGGGACTGTCTCGAGTAAACAGGGTCATCTGGCCACCCTGGACTGGTTTAACAGCACAAATCATCTAATCTGTTGCAGTTCCAGCTAAATCTGTTCTTTATGGTCAGATTGTGTTAAAACGAAGCTCAGATTAAAGTTTAATTTGTGTGATAGAGCTTGAGACAGAGCAGTGTCTACAGTTTTCATAAATAGGGACGTCTGATCACCCTATAGCACATCTACAGTACACATGCCTTCCTCCCGCTGCTAGAGGTGACTATGTGGGCTTGTTTACAGTAGCTTACAGTTAGCATTGAGCCGCAACAGTATGGATAGTTTAATGGACTGGGGTTATAAAGATGCATTTACGCTGCACACACTGGTAAACATGCAGTCGCTAGTGTATGACAGTGTAATAACCATGGTTTAACGTTGCAATTAAATTAAAGCGTAGATCTCTCTATATGTAAACACGCATATGGAACCCACCGCGATAGCTCACAAAGTTATAAACAGCGTCGCGATGCGTAAACTGGTCACATTACTTATACTTTTTTTTTTTTTTTTTTTTTTACAATTCATATGTAAACTTACCATTTGAAAATACTGCGCTTAGTCCATATACGCATGCTGAGTGATCACAGTGTCATAAGTGTGTTTTAAAGCTGGCTGTCACTGGGAGTCTGGACATTATGCTAGGACAGTAGCATTGACTTGTTTTCCTTTTTCCTGGATGGACTCCGGACCGCGCTTTTCCCTCGGTGTTGTCTGACAGGCGGAACCCCGGAGCAGGCTAAACCACACAACGACACTTCAGCTCCAGTAAGTGCGCCATCAAGTGAATGTTAATGGTCCTATATTACACACGATTTACTTTTGTGAGGTTTAAGCCATGTTAGATTGTTGTTCCCTTGTCAAAAATAGACCTGGAGTTGTGTTATGTTTCATTCACCCTATTAGGCTAGCTACATCTCCAAAGCTTTTTATTTTTTATTTCATTATAATACATATACAATATAACAATATAAACACATAAGGCAGACATTCAAATTCATATACATAGATGAAATAAAACGTAAAAAGATACAATAAAATAGAGTAGAGTAAAACTAGTAAAGGGAACTGAATTATAAATCCACAAACATTTCCTAATTTAATTTTGGGAAGTATCAGTGATTGATATTGGGGAGGGGTCTATAGCTCCAAAGCTCAAAATGCTCTATTCCACCGTCACGTAGTGGTAGTTTTTCAAGTTAGCAGCTACCTTTTACCTTTAATTCAGTAGAGATGGGCAGTTCCAGGGTTGAATTCATCCAAATGATTCCAGTGAAGGTGTGTGGAATTTAAAAACATAGAGGAGCACTTCCTGCTTTTTTTTTTTCTCAATGAAACAACATTATAACATAGAATAAAGAATAGCATAATAACCTTTAATGCATATTAACAGTCTTCATGGAATAAATACATTATGGAACATACTTTTTATTTACTATACATGACGTCATGCAAATATAATTACACTTGTGGATGAAAGGGTCTATATATTACACTATTTTCTGATCCATCTTCAAATGATGTTTCTTTATCAAAACATTTGTTGTATTTTGTTTGATTTACACATAAATACACAAACCCTGTTTATAGGCTGTGTTCTTGTCTCAAACAGAAAACACTCTGCTCCACCTTTTTAAATTCCATAAACCTTCACTAGAATCATTTGGATAATTTCAGACCTGCAGTTGCCAATCTGTACTAAATAAAAGGTAAAAGGTAGCTGTTAACTTAAAACCTATCGCTTTATGACATCACACAGTCGAACACATTTCAAGCTTTGAAGATGTTACAGACTAAGAATAAAGCATTGCTCACATATGTGTAAAGGAAACAAAACACAACTTCAGGTATGTTTTTGAGAAGGAAACAACATTTTAACATGACTTAAAGCTCACAAGAGTCAATTTTGTGCAATATAGGACCTTTAAAATGTATTTAGAGTCTACCCTGTGTTGTGTTGGCCCTGGTTATTCATCTTTGTGGTGTTTTTTATGGATACTAAAACTGTAATAAGTAGAAAAAATGCTCAGTTTTATAAGATTATGTGGTCCTGTACTCCCTTTCTTCAAAGTCTTCTTATCTCAGATCTCACATGGTTGACTGCAGCTCAACAAAGTAGCCTCCTGGTCCCAGTGAACATGAAGGACCTGACTGTTGTGCACATTCAGTTTAACACAGCATGTACTGATTCTGTTTTTATTGCTGAAAATACCTACATTCTTACTCTGAGTAGGTTACTCTCTCCACAGATAAGACCTGGCGTCACCTGCATGCTTGTCTAGTTGTAGTAAAAGCAGGGCAAAAAACCCAAACAAATAAAAACGGGGTACAAAAGTGAAAATTAGAAACCATAAACAGTTTTGTTTTCTTTTATTTGAACTTTTTTTAATGTATGAAGGCACAACATATAGTCTCCATACTTTCAGAACATGGACATTTAGTGAAGAAAATAAAGAATACAATAATGAAAAGGAGTAGGAAGAAGCATATCTTATTTTAATCCCCACCTTTACAATTTACAATATTTTATCTATGTTATGTTCAGTATATAGCAAAGTTATACATTATAGTGTAACTTTGCAATCATTAGAGAAGTTAGATAAAAAAAAACAACAAAACACATACATGGTCCGTGTACCATTCGTTCTTTTGAATTACAATTAAGAACGAAAAACAATAGAATGAGAAAACAGTTTATTTATTTTTTATGTGTTGGTGTGAAACCAAAAAAAAAGATTTCAACCTCTACTTACAATATCTACAGTAATTTAAAGTTTATTTCAACTAACACCAGTCAAAAAACAGCCTCAATGCCTATTTCAATTTTGATATTTTATTCTCTCTGATTTATTTGTCCCGGAAGTTCTGTTGCTAGAAGGACTTAGCTGAAAAATCTTTGGAGTTTTGTGGACAAACATGTCCTCTTCTTTTATAGTGATGCATTTACTTTGGCGTCTTAAAGTAATTGTTGAACTCCATGACAAGAAACAGGAAGCAGTGATAAACTTTCCTTTGTTCATTTGACTCCAGAGAACTATAATAAAAATAGTTTTTATTATAGATCCATGGTTGACACTGAATTCACAGGCGGTGTGCTAAGCAGCAGAACTATATCTGGCAAATAAACCAGAGAGAATAAAATATCAAAATCGAAATAGGCACGATGGTTGTGTTTTGATTGGTATTAAATTAAATATTGGAAGTAGAGGTCAAAATCAGTTGTGTTTTTTTTGTTTGTTTGTTTGTTTGACACTAAAATGGAATAATGAAATTCAAAAGAACAAATGGAACATGGACTATACACATTCACATATTCACATTCATACGCTGGTGTGCTCAGACACGGGCCAGGAAGATTGAGTGTCTTGCCCAAGGACACAACAACAGTATTCATTAGTGGGATCTGGTATTGCACCGCCAGCCTGTGTGTTAGTGGATCTGCCTACTGAACCAATTCTTATGTTCAAACCAGGATTTGAACCCTCAGCCTTCAAATCAGTTTGCCTTTTATTTATGTATTTATTTGCTTTTCATTGTTTAGATATCGATTCAGTTTATGTTTTTGCACCCGATAAGACTGACAATGTTTTATATGCGTGTGGCTTAAAAACCAAAAAGCAAAATGGCGTTAGGTCGATGTGACCATTTCTTCAGACAGGCTGAATCAACTTAATGTCTGACACTTATGAGCTGTGAAATGTTTATGTGGAATAAAAAGATGTGATGAGTCACAAGTGGAAAATGATGATAATTAAAATCAAACCGTCTGACATCAGTGTTCAGCAGAGCCCTTGAACCAAACACACAAGCCGTTAATGAAGCATGTTTTCATCATTTTTGGATTATTATTTAACCTCTTATGTGTCCTCATGTCTGGACAGTGTCACCCACTGACCTGCACAGTTCCTCAAATTTGTTAGTTAAAGAGCAGGCACAAGTGGTGTTATGATGCTTGTAGAATTGTAATGAACTCTCTTTCAGGTTAGAATAGTAGCAGCTGGTGGATACTTTGTGAGAGTTTATATGTTGTACTATACCCACAAACCCGAACACTAGTTAAAGTTTTTTTAAAGGTCCTATATTACACAAAATCGTAATGTCATAGTATTTAAGACCGGTCTTTTTATGTTTTTACCATTTTTTTACAGTCTTGGTCTTGTCTCGGACTCGACTGCAGTTGGACTCAGTCTGGTCTCGGTCTTGAAGGTGCTTGGACTCGGTTTTGTCTCGGTCTCGACAAGTGATAAAATAGAGATAGATTTATAAAAACCTTAATATACATGTCCCAAAATAAATGTAAATTACAAATAAATATTGAAAATTATAAAGATGGTTTCAATTTTGTCTCGACAGGCCATGACCTCTGTCTTGTCTCGGTCTAAGCATTTAAAAGTCTTGGCCTTGTCTTGGTCTTGACCCTCAGAGGTCTTGGTCTTGTCCTGGTCTCGGGACCCTGTGGTCTCAGACAGGTCTTAGTCTCGATTAGTGCAGTCTTGACTACAACACTACAAAAGGGACTCTTGTGAACTTTAAATCACAACTTTAAATGTTATAATGTTGTTATCTTTTCAGAAACATGCCTAGAGTTGTGTTTATTTCAGTCATGCATGTTTGAGTGACTCTTTATTATTAATCTGTTTTATATCTCCAAAGCTCAAAATACTCTGTTCCACCTTGTGATGTCATGAAGCAATTTTTTTTTTAAGTTAACAGCTCCTTTTACCTTTAGTTCAGTAGAGATTAGCAATCCCAGATCTGAAATTCTCCAAATGATTCTAGTGGAACAGTGTTTTTAGTTTGAGAGAAGAAATGGGACTAAATATTCAGCGTTTGTGTGTTAAACATGCATAAATGAAACAAAACACAACTCCAGATATGTTTGTGATGAGGAAACGACATTAGAACATAGATCAGAAAATAATATGCCTCTGCCTGGAATGTTTTACAGCGTGCCATTAAACGTACCTATCTCCATGGAAACGGGCAGGTGATGCAACTGGGCTAAGCTGTAGGGCACATCTGTGGAGAGGTGTCCCTGCTCACAGTTATATGGTTTTATTTGCAAGAAAAACCTCTAAAATTGAAATAATATGGATTAGAGATGTTGTAGAGATGAGTTGCAATATTTTGTGGAGGCTTGCAAAATTGTGAAAATGCTACTTTTTCCCTTTAAAATCCTTTAAAAAACACCCTCTTCCACCTTGTGATGTCATGTGGTAATACAGGAAGTGCTCACTGTGTTTTTAAACTCCACACACCTTCACTAGAATGATTTGGATAATTTCAGCCCTGGAAATGAAAATCTCCACTGAACTAAAGATAAATGGAGCTGTTAATGTGAAAACTGTTGCTTCATGACATCACAAGGTCGAACATTTTGAGCTTTGGAGATGTAGACAGACTAATAATAAAGGGTTACTCAAACGCAAGAAGCAATTTGAGAAGAAAAGTTGAGAAATATGTTGAAAATGATATGATTTAGAGAGATATTTTTTAAAGAGTTCAGTACTGACGACATCACACTGGGAGAATTCTGTCCCAAAGTTTGGCACAAACACACCACACCACAGGACACACTTTCCCGGGTAAACAGGGACAAAGTGGCTCACACATCACAATGTATTATAATAACAAATTCAAAATAAGTTTCAAATTTTGTATAGTATATAGTGTAAGTAAAAATAAAATGTAGAAATATAGAAATACAAATATATGTCATGTCAGAATGTGAACAACAACAGCTGCAAAGTTGAAGCTCAGTGTATTGCCAAATAAAATCTAATCCCACTTTTACAACATTTCCAGATTATCACGTTTGTATATCTTCTTTCCGTGGGTGTGGCAGTATTGATATCCTTAGGACTGTTGTTATGTGAATCCCAGTAGCACAGGTCAGTTCCTATCTGTCACTGGCCTTATCTCCTCCCTTGCTCGTTTCAGAGATTATAACCGCTGTGATACATGACGGCACCTACCACCGACGCTAGGGCGGCCCACAGTGGGACGTCCTGTTTGTTAATTAGTGTTCAGATGTAGTGAGTGCGAGTGTTTGGCCCAAGAGAAGCTCACTATTTCCCAGCTGCTCGGTGCAAGAGGACACACAATGAGTAAGATATTATCTGAAGTCTTTTTCAGTCAGGTTTTTGTGTAGATGTTTCTGGGCACATGTTAATCCACTAAATCCTCTGCACTTTAACTTCTTTCATGTTTATTTACTCACTTCTCGAGGTAAACTCAGACTCATTTTTCTTCTTGCAGCAAAAGACAACTCTTACGAGCTTGGGGATCCAAGGCATAGAAATGGGGTTGAAAACCACGCTTTTGATGATGAGGTAAACTCACACCATACATTATGGTGCATTATGTAACTTTTTCTAAATGCTTTTCTCCGTGGAGACGTGGAGATAGACTTAGACAAACTTGATGCATCCACAAGGGAGTTTTTTTTGATAAGCTGTTATGGTGTTATTGCTTTGTTTGGAATGCTTCACTTTATGGTATAAAACCTTTTTATCATCATGGAAACCAAACCAGACCAAAGTACGGGTCAAATTTGTGGAGAGGCGACCCTGCTCACAGTCAGAATGTCTATTTTACTATATTTTTTGTAATTGAATAAATGTAAAGTAGAGCTGATTAATATCATACTTTGGAAAATTGACATAATTGACAAAATGACATCTCCATGGAAACAAGCAAGCAATAAGTTACATAGTGCAGCTTTAACGGTGAACTAACTGAAGTTGTGAAGCGCGTGTGAAATCTGTGAGCTGCTGTACATGTAGTAAAGTAAACATGAATGTGTGTGTGTGTGTATTAGGCCATATATGAGGACACTCTACCTGCTGCACATGAAGAACAGCCAAAGAAGAAAGGAAAAAAGTTTAAGTCTTACTTGAGGTGAGTCAGAAACCACAAAAAATTACACCACATTTAATTATAATTGCACATAGCATTTAGTAATGTCTGAGTTCTATCTGTACTTAAAAGAAATCTCAGCCAATGTTTGGAAATTAAGCAGTTGTTTTACAGAATGCCTGTATTATCTTAGCAACACGTGATTATTATATTGCTGTACTAATGTCCATGCTAATTTATAATCATTTCTAATCGCTTTTGGTGAGGGTGATTAAGTCATATAAGGTCAGAAATTCATATCTTTTAAAGTGGAAATACGTAGTATAATGCACTGGTAATGGTGGTAACGCGTCATAAAGTAATTTTATTAACGAGATAAAAAGTGGCTGACTCCACGTGTACTCACATATGATTGTAAAAATGTGCTGAGTGAACTTTCTTTTTTTCTTTCCTGCAGTAAAGTTTCCAAGCCTCTTAATGCTACAGAGGATTATGTCAGGGCTCACTCGAAAACCTTCAAATATGTAATTCTAGGCATTCTTGGAGCAGGTAATGTTCATGTTCAATGTTCTGTATTACACAAATGTATTTTTGTGAGTGTTTAGTCCTGTTATAATGTTGTTACCTCCTAAATATACATGTAAAGAGCTTTGAACAATGTTAGAATGTTGTTTCCTTCTCAAAAACATGTCCGGAGATGTGTTTTGTTTCATTTACACAGGTTTGCGTAACTCTTTATAATTAGTCTGTTTACATCTCCAAAGCTCAAAATGCTCTGTTCCACCTTGTGATGTCATGAAGCGGTAGTTTTCAAGCGAACAGCTCCTTTTACCTTTTATTTAGTAGAAAGTGGCAATTCCAAAGCTGAAAACATCCAAATGGTTCTAGTAAAGGTGTATGGAGTTTAAAAACACAGTGGAGCACTTCCTGTATTCCCTGACATCACAAGGTGGAAAAGTATGGAAGATAGTTTGTTCCATCAGATTTTCAATTTTAAACACCGCTGAATTTCTCACTTTAGATTTTTTTTATCTGAAAAAAGATGTTTGAATAATTTTTATTCTGAATTTTAGTTGCTGAAATTTTAAGTGTACTTTTTCAATATGTTTTTAAAGAAAAAAGTCACCTTTTAAATATTCAGCACAAATATTTTCAAACCCTCAAATTCAACTGTCAAAATTCAGAAAAAAATTGCATTGAAAAATTTGGCAGCAAAGATCCAAGATGCCAAGGCCGTTGTCATCTGTGGGCGGGGTTTACACTTAATAAATAAAAGAGACGAGGTTTTTATGAGGCTAATTCTGACCAATCAGATCGCGTCACTGCACCATTTCCTGTTTGTGACTAAATTAGATCGGATCACTTTGGATCGATTGCTTCTGCCTCAGCATCGTGGATCTTTCTGGAAATTTTTTTTCACTGTGAATTTTGACTGTTGAATTTGAGGGCTTGAATATACAGTCGTGTGAAAAAGTCTGGGCACCCCTGATCATTTTAAAGATTTTCCTTTATAAATCATTGGTTGTTTGGATCAGCAATTTCAGTTAAATATATCATATAGCAGAAAAACACAGTGATATTTGAGAAGTGAAATGAACTTTATAGGATTTACAGAAAGTGTGCCATAATTACTTAAACAAAAGTAGGCATGTGCATAAATTTGGGCACCCTTGTTTTATTGATTTTAATACCTTTAGCACTAATTATTGGAACACAAAATTTGTTTGGTAAGCTCACTGACCCTTGGCCTACATACACAGGTGAAGCCGATCATGAGAAAGGGTCTTTAAGGTGGCCAGGTGCAAGTTGTTCTCCTCTTTGTATCTTCTCTGAAGAGTGGCAACATGGGAGCCTCAAAACAACTATCAAATGACCTGAAAACAAAGATTGTTCAACATCATGGTTTAGGGGAAGGATACAAAAAGCTCAGAAATTTCAGCTGTCAGTTTCCACTGTGAGGAACATAGTGAGGAAATGGAAGACCACAGGCACAGTTCTAGTTAAGGCCCGGAGTGGCAGGCCAAGAAAAATCTCAGATAAGCAGAGGTGAAGGATGGTGAGAACAGTCAAACTCAACCCACAGACCAGCTCCACAGACGTACAACATGATCTTGCTGCAGATGGTGTCACGGTGCATCGATGAACTATTCAGCGCACTTTTCACAAGGAGATGCTCTATGGGAGAGTAATGTGACGGAGCCTTTTCTGTGCACATGCCACAAACAGAGTCGCTTGAGCTCTGCTAAAGCACATTTGGACAAGCCAGCTTCATTTTGGAATAAGGTGCTGTGGACTGATGAAACTAAAATTGAGTTATTTGGACATAAGGGGTGGTATGCATGGCAAAAGAAGAGCACAGCATTCCAAGACAAACACTTGCTACCCACATTAAAATTTGGTGGTGGTTCCATCAGGCTGTGGGCCTGTGGCCAGTGCAGGGACTGGAAATCTTGTTAAAGTTGAAGGTCGCATGGATTCCAGTCAGTATCAGCAGATTCTTGCAAACAATGTTCAAGAATCAGTGACAAAGTTGAAGCTGCGCCAGGGCTGGATACTTCAACAAGACAACAACCCTAAACACTGCTCAAACTCTACTAAGGCAATTCATGCAGAGGAACAAGTACAATGTTCTGGAATGGCCGTCTCAGTCCCCAGACCTGAATATTATTGAAAATCTGTGGTGCGATTTAAAGCGGGCTGTCCATGCTCGGGCACCATCAAACTTGACTGAACTGGAGATGTTTTGTAAAGAAGAATGGTTAAAAATACCTTCAACCAGAATCCACACCCTCATTGGAAGATATAGGAAGCGTTTAGAGGCTGTTATTTCTGGAAAAGGAGGATCTACTAAATATTGATGTAATTTTTCTGTTGGGGTGCCCAAATTTATGCACATGCCTACTTTTGTTTAAGTAATTATTACACACTTTCTGTAAATCCTATAAACTTCATTTCACTTCTCACTGTGTTTTTCTGCTATATGATATATTTAACTGAAATTACTGATCCAAACAACCAATGATTTATAAAGGAAAATCTTGAAAATGATCAGGGGTGCCCAAACTTTTTCACACGACTGTATCTGTGCTGAATATTTAAAAGATGAGGTTTTTATTTTGAATTTTAAATACTTGAAAATGTACACTTTAAATTTCAGCAACTAAAATTGAGAATAAACATAATTCAGACATGTTTTTTCAGAGTAAAAAATTCAAAATGAGAAATTAAACAGTATTTAAAATTCAAAATCTGATGAAACAAATTATCTTCCATAGAACAGAGCTTAGTCTAAATATGAGTCCTGAAATGTTCATGTTTAACTCACTTTTGTATTTTTTCTCCAGAATGTTTTCCATTTGAGGAAAAATAACTCATTAATCTGCAGGGTTTGTGCATTAAACATGTGAATGAAACAAAGCACAGCTCCAGGTCTGTTTGTGATTATATATATATTGATGATGATGGGAAAGTTCAACATTACAGGAAGTAACTGAATACCCTGAAATACCCTGCCTGTGTCAACCAGGAAATAAAATGATTAACCTCACCAAAGAAAATAACTAGAAAAAAAGAAAACAGCCAAGGTTTTTAATAAAAATTGTAACAAGCAGGGACCCCATCCTAACAACACTTCTCCCTGTCACGCCCCAGTGGCTGATTGATAGAAATAAGAAAAGTATTGAAAAATTATAATTAGGTAAAAGTATCTTTACTTTGCTTAATTCCTACTAAAAGTAAACACCTAAAAATCGATTTGATATAGCAATAAAGTACTTCATTTAAAATGGAATTTGAGTAAAAGTTACTTACTTACTTTCAATTATTTGATGTAAAAAAGGATGAGGCATAAATCTAATCCAGCACAAGCCGTTTTCATCAACTTTTAGGTGATACATGCAAACTTTGTTCAGTGCAAACCTTGAATATTTTAAATGAGCTACTAACACTAACACTGAGCTCTTCCTTCTTTTTCTAGAGCTTTATAAAACTTTGAACTTTGACTGCATAACAAATTTAACACATTAAACAAACAATTGAACAAATTCTGAATCATATGGTCCAACTCACAATACTACAATGAAAAAAAAGAAAATTAAACCAACATCAAAGTATGCAAAACGAACATCTTGCACACACTGCACGTGACGTCCATGATGATCTCCATCTCTGACTCGGCACCAGCATTATCCAAGCTGATCCGAGACAGACTGATGGTTCTGCACAATCACTGGACATTCTATAGTGAAAATGCCATGTGTGCAAGATGCACAATTTCCTTTCATTTCAGATTGTCAAACAGCCAATATTGACTGAATATTGCAATGCTTTCAGCATTTTATCAGCTGATAGAAAACAGAATTTGAAAAATCCACAGAATGAATTTTTTTTTTTTTCAGAAATGCGAAAGGGAGAGCTGAGGGAGGGGAGGAGGGCATCTGTTTCTTGCACTTTTGGAAAAGCCTGGTTTAGATCATTCAAATGAGATTAATTTAGGCAAGTTAAGGTGTAAGAATGCTATCCTAAATCAAATATCACTGTTAAAATACAGAGACAGTTTTAATTGATGAGTGTTAATTGTCTTTGAATTGTCTGACATGTTCATTGAGGTATTGTGCATTTTAAAATGTACAATATTTGCACTTTAAAGGGCCCATATTACGCTATTTTCTGATC
Source organism: Odontamblyopus lacepedii (assembly GCA_034769755.1). Classification (NCBI taxonomy): domain Eukaryota; kingdom Metazoa; phylum Chordata; class Actinopteri; order Gobiiformes; family Gobiidae; genus Odontamblyopus; species Odontamblyopus lacepedii. The sequence continues at coordinate 19,671,691 of CM068348.1, forward strand.
TATGTTATTATAATGATGTTTCCTCTTCACAAACAGACCTGGAGTTGTGTTTTGTTTCATTCATGCATGTTTAATGCACAGATCCTGCATGTTTAGGCTGAGTTCTTCTCTCAAACTTTTAAAAACACTCAGCTTGTGACATGGTAATACAGGAAGTGCTCCACTGTGTTTTTAAACTCCATACACCTTCACAAGAGTCATTTGGATGGATTCAGCTTTGAAATGACAAACCTCAACTGAACTAAAAAGGTAGCTGTTAACTTGGAAACTGCGAATACATGAAATCACAAGGTGGAACAGAGAGTTTTGAGCTTTGGAGATGTAGACAGACTAATAATAAAAGAATAATCAAACATGTGAATGAAACAAACACAACTCCAGGTCTGTTTTTGAGGAGGTAACAGCATTCTAACACAGCTTAAAGCTCATAAGAGTCAATTTTGTGTAATATAGGAGCTTCACACAGTGCTTCTGTCTCGCAGGTTATGTGGCGTACTTCATCGCGGCGTGTGTGTTGGACCTGAAGAGGGCGACGGCTCTGGTGGTGCTCACGTGTTTGGCGGTGGTCATCAAGACTCTGGGGCTTCTGCACGAGTACAAGGGAGATAGCATCAAGAGGTGTTTCAAGCCTGTGGTCAACTGCTTTCACTCCAACTTCAAATGGATCAAATGGTCAGTGGTGGAAGAAGTACTCGATTTTGTTACGTAAAGGTGCATTGTGTAACTTTTCTGGTGGAAGGTCTATGGATATGTCATTAGTCTACTTAGAATGTTCTGCAGTATGACATTAAACAGCTCTAACATTTATTTAATTACAGGTGGTTTTATAGCTCAAAAATACCTAGAAAAACACACATTCTGACGTGAGTGGGGTCGCCTCACTGCAGATCTGACCTGTAACTTCTGGTCTGGTTTGAGCTCTATGAAGATAGAAAGATTTAAAGCCATACTGTGAAACATTCCAAACATCTCCATGGAGAAAAACATTTGACGGACCTTCCACCAGGAAAGTTACAGATACTGGAGCAAATAAATACTCAACTTTACATGAAAAAATCTACTTAAGTAAAAGTACCTGTATGGAGTTTAAAAACACAGTGGAGCAGTTCCTGTATTACCACATGATTTTACAAAATGGAATAGAGCTTAGCCTAAATCTGACTCCTGAAAATTAGTTCTTTAAATCTATTTTGTACTTTTTTCTCAAATTTTCAGACTATCCTAAAACTTCTGACGGCGTTCACATTGTGTCACCATGGTAACCGCTGGACATTCCACCATAGAGTATGATTTTATGTGACGGTGCTTTGCAGGGTCTTCATTGCACTGGTGCTGGTGCTGTTTGTGGTGTGGATAGCTGTAGACACCAGCCAACGTCCTGAGCAGCTCATCTCGCTTGGGGGAGTGTGTATGTTTGTAATTCTCATTTTCCTCTGCTCGGCGCACAGGACGAAGGTGAGTGCAAAATTTAGGGTCCTATAGTAGGCAACATTTACTCTTGTGAGCTTTTAATTATGTTAAAATGTTGTTACCTCATCAAAAACTGACCTGTTGCGCTTTGTTTCATGCACACATGTTTGAGTAATCCTTTATTATTAGTCTGTCTACATCTCCAAAGCTCAAAATGCTCTGTTCCAACTTGTGAGGTCATGAAGTGGAAGTAGAAATACTCAGTTTTGTTACTGAAGTAAAAGTTCAAATACCAGAGCAAAAAAAAATTCCAGTAAACCTGAAAGTATGGCATGAAAAAGTAATAATAAATACTTTTACTTTTCAGTCCTGTTCAAAAATGTAGTGCAGTAGAAAGTACAAATATTTGCTCTCAGATGCAGTGAAGTAAAAGTTGTAGTAAAGTACTTTAAAATGTACTCACGTAAAGTACCTAAAATGTTTACTTAAGTACAGTACAGATTGTCATTTCCAGGGCTGAACTCAAAATGATGACCCAAATGATTCTAGTGAAGGTGTAAGGAGTTTAAAAACACAGTGGAGCACTTCATTTGAATTTAATTAATAATAAAAAAAATTGTTTCTCTCATTAATGATATGTAATGTATATGTACATACCAGAAGGTATTTCCATGATTAGAAAGGAGCAGATATAAAGAAAAATTCAATCATACTTTAACAATTTCCAAAATCTCTTGGCAGGATTTTCTTGATATCCATCTCACGGGATGATATTTATCGTGATATTTTGTGGAGGCTCTCAGAACTGTGAATGTGCTACTTTTTTCTCTTAAAATGCCTTGACAAGACTTAATCCAAAAGATTTAAAAGTGCTTATAACAGTTATTTCATCATATAGTGTGCACTGAAACAGAGCAAAGGATTATGGTCTATGTAGTTCTCTCTGTTTCTTTAGCTGTTTCTGTGACTAATTTGATATACTGTGATTGTCACGATATTTTTGTGAGACCTTTGATATGATATCACAATATTTCGGTTATTGTTACATCCCTAATCACACCCTCACCAGTGCAAACCATAATTCTTCTTTATATTTGACATTGTTTAAAACATTTTGTTTTACTTCCTGTATTATCTCATGACATCACAAGGTGGAATAGAGTGTATTCTGTATGAGAGAAGAACTCAGTGTAAATATGCAAGGTTTGTGTTTTAAACATGTGTGAATGAAACAAAACACAACTCCAGGTCTGTTTGTGAAGAGGAAACAGTTCAGAAAATAGTGTAATATGGGCCCTTTACACTTACACACAGCACTATAGTCAATAAGTATAGTCCCACATGTCTCTTATCAGGGCTTATCAGTGATGACTGCTGAGTGACTCCATATCATTTGGCCTTGGTCTGTGTCATCATAAGGGTTACCTGAAGTGCTGCCATGGAATAACAGCAGTGACCCTTCAGTTACCCACAAATACTACTGGATATGATCAGTTAAAGCTCCTATATTACACAAAAAGGACTCTTGTGGGCTCTAAGTCGCGTTATAATGTTGTTACCTCCTCAAAAACATACCTGGAAAAACACCATGGAGCACTTTTTGTATTACCACGTGACATCACATCCAGGGTCGGTGTGTTAAACATGGGTGGATGAAACAAAACACAACTCCAGATCTGTTTGTGATGAGGAGTGTGTGTATGCTAATTATTTGTCTATATGAAAAGTGTTGTGTTATGGGGGCATTTGTTTTATTTGGGGCAAGAAACGGCTATAAGAATTGAACATCCACACAAACCACCTGTCTGTTCGATGGTCAGTCATGCTCTTTTCTTATCTGCCTCATTACTGTATTTACTTGTGTTTGTTTTTATTGCTTCTGCAGTAAGGTTGAGCTGGAGTGAAACCAGTGACTTTTGGACTATCAGTTGACAAAACGCTCCCTATTGGTGCTGGCAGAGGGCCCATTTCCAATTTAAACATGTTCACTAAAGTAACAAGACAATAAGGTCCAAACATTTGTGAAGCCACAGTTTGACACTTTGCGCAACTTGTTCCGCCTTTTACAATGCATCAAAAGTGAAATAAATCCACAGAGAGCGATCCAAGTGCAGTTTAAAACTCTTTATTGAGTATTCTCCTTCTCGCCTGGCCTCCTCCTCCTCGCCTGGCTCCTCCTCGGCTCCTTCCCCACCTGGGTAGCTGTGGCCATACCGAACTGGCCCACGGGCCTGGACATCTATAGCCTGTCCGTCCATGAGAGTGGATCCTTCACTGTAGTTCTCCCCGAGGTTTCTTCTTTTTCCCAGGACCCTGGGTTTTTTGGAGTTTTTCCAGGGAATGACTGGACGATGTTTCATTTGCTGCTTTACATGAATGTTGTTTATTCCTGTTTTGATATGTCTGTGTGTATGTTTACTCATCAAAATCTTGGAACGCCCTTAGAGGCAACTGTTGTTGTGATTTTGGGCGCTACAAAAAAAAAATATTTGAATTGAATTATTCACATACACACTGTAAACCAGAACGTTCAAAGTAATTAAATGACGTTGTGTACACTCAAAGTTTTAGAAATATTCCTACTAACTTAATTCAAGTCAAGTTGATTATGTTGTTCTTTTTAAGTAATTTTAACAAATATTTTTTGATTAAAGTGAACTATTGTGGGTATAAATGAGCATATCTTAATAACATAGATAACTTGGTAGAATTAAGTCATTAAAAGTCCTGTTATTTCTATTGTTTCAAATAGGCATGATTTAAAAATAAACTTAATTTATATAGTACAAGCTTAAAATACAATACAATTTCAAAATGACTGAGTTGCCTTAACAGAAAACTATGAGTCATATTAACTGCAAATATTTGAGCACTTTTAATTCAGCTGTTTTCAAAAGGTACAAGTACTGAGCCATTTAAGTTCTGGAAGATTGTGACTTTTAAGTTCATCAACTTAAAATAATTGAGACAATCGATTGCCTCAATTCTTTTGCGTTCTGGTGACTTATTCGGGTTTACAGTGTAGCTAAGGACATACAAAAATACAAAAGGGGGGAATTTTAACAGGTGAAGCGACAGGAGGTCAAAAAACTGTTGGCTCCACTCCACACTCCCATGGTGCACCTGCACTTGTCTTAAATAATATTAAATCAAACAAAAAAGGAATAATTATCTTAATTATGAAAATATTACAAAAATTACAAAACTAGGTTTAGGTTTCAACAACAATTCTTATTTAACATTTAATCGATCAGTCAATGCAATGTCCCCACATGAGTATATATTATATGCTATTATTATTATAATTATTATTTTTATAATAATAATAATTATTATTATTATTATTATCATTATTATTTGTTTAGTTAAATTCATTCATCTTTAACGTCATATCTGTTGCAGGTGAAGTGGAGAACTGTGTTCTGGGGCTTGGGGATGGAGTTCTGTATTGGTCTGTTTGTCATAAGAACAGATCTAGGAAATATAGCATTCAGATGGCTCGGGGACCAAGTGGCGGTATGAAACAAAATGGTCTTTTTAGTTTTTTACACACTTTTCATCCTTAAGATAACTCATCCTGATTATTCAGAAACCACATTTCCAAGCTGTTTATAGTATTTAGAAACTTGCGCTATATTGTTATCACCATAGAAATATAACAGAAAGTGAGCAGCTCCATCGACTCTGGCTCCAGTTCACTTTCTATGGAAAAAACGTCACCTCTCTTTATAACTGCTGCTTTTAGGCTCCTCATTTTGGTCTTAAAATGTTCGTATTAACCCAAGCTACGTTATCCTTGCATTTTTATTCGCTATTTTGTCCGTATATAAATTCTTAACTCTAGCTATAAAAATGTGCTCTTTAACTGCTAGCCTTGGTGAGCTTCATTTGACTGGCTGACGTCATGCTTCTATAGTCCACTTCTTTATACAGGATATGATTCTCTCTTTTCTATTTGCAGACATTTCTGAATTACACCAAAGCGGGATCAGCATTTGTTTTTGGAGAAGATCTTGTCAATAATGTTTTTGCATTTCAAGTGAGTATCTAAAATAATGATGAATGTGAATCAAATGTACTAGTCAAACGCATGTAAAGTTTGAGTAATCCTTTATTATTAATCTGTCTACACCTCTAGCTCAAAATGGTCTGCTCCACCTTGTGATTTCACATTGCAAAAAGAAAATCTAACCAAGTTAAGATTAATTGACCATGATTTGAGTAAATTTCACTTGACAAGTAAAATGATCAGCCAATGGAACAAGACTTTGTACTTAATATATGAAAATAGATCTTGCTACACTTAAAATAAGGAAACCAACAAATTTTGCACTATTACCATATGACAACACAAGGTGGATCAGAGTGATCAGTTTGAGAGAAGAACTGAGTCTAAATCTGTATGAAAGATAATTTGTTCCATCAAATTTTGAATTTTAAATACAGCAGAATTTCTCATTTAGAATTTTTTTAAACTCAGTTTCATTCTGAAATTTAGTTGATGAAATTTTAAGTGTACTTTTTCAACATGTATAAAAATTTCATCTTTTACATATTCAGCACAAATATTTTCAAGCCCTTGAATTCAACAGCCAAAATTCAGTGTAAAATTTGCAGTGAAAAAGAACATAGAACATATATACAGCTTATGATCTTTGCTGCAAATCTTTTTCACTGTGAATTTTACACTCTGAATTTTCACTGTTGAATTTGAAGGCTTGAAAGTATTTGTGCTGAATATTTAAAAGGCAAATTTTCAATAACTGAAATATTTTTCACATCTAAAAATTCAAAGTGCAAAATACAACTGCATTTAAAATTCTAAATCTGATGAAACAAATTATCTTCCATAAATCTGCAGGGTTTGTGTGTTAAACATGTGTGAATGAAACAAAACAAAATACAACTCCAGGTCTGTTTGCAATGAGGAAACAACATTATAACATAGATCAGAAAACAGCGTAATATGGACCTTTTAAAGTAAAAAAATTAATCAATAAATAAATGTGTCTAAGGGAATTATTTGTCTATATATACAGTATGTCTGTATAAGGTGTATGGAGTTTAAAAACACGGCAGAGCATCATGTAAATCAATATAAATCAGAATGTGTACACTTTTATGATACTTGCTGTTGTGTGTGTCCAGGCTTTGCCCATCATTGTTTTCTTCAGCAGCATCATGTCCGTCCTGTACTTCCTGGGCATCATGCAGTGGCTCATTCTAAAGGTGAGCGTTTACAGATCATCTTTAGATAAAATATTGGTGAATCTTACAAAATATTGCAATGTAGGTAGGTGCAGGTAGTAGTAGATCCACTGCAACTATTAGCTAAAGGTGCTAGAGAATCATGGTGAACCAGACACTCTGGTGGAGGACAGACAGCATAGGAAAGCCTTTGTGGGAAATATTGCAAAACCGAGTGATTTCAACATGAGGAAAAACGAAATAAAGGAACTGAGAAGGCTCAGAGAGGAACTGGAACTGGAAGGTGAAGACAGTGACATTAACTCTGTGTGTTAATATATTGTCTGGAAAAGGGAAAAAATGGGTCAAATAACATAAGATGACACTTCTTTCTGCTCATTTAAGTTCATTTCTAGTACTGTATGTTCAATGTGAGGACACTGTTATTGTCTTTTTATACTTTATGAATGAAATGAACAAACAAATAAATAAAGTGGATACAGCTTATTCTAGGAGAAACATCAGACCTCTCAGTCCAGAAAAGTGCAGCACAGGAACTGCAAAGAACAGCAACAATCCTGCGCAGCTACTTTGTGTTTTTATTTTTGTGTAATTGATCAGAAGATTTACACACCAGTCAAATATTTTTATCTATTTTTCGTCTTTATTTCAGAATCAGAATCAGAATTACTTTTATTCATCCCCGAGGGGAAATTTTCTTTGTTACAGATGCAACCGACCAAGAGCATGTAGTTCGAAACAAGTTACAAAAAGTTACAAAAATAAGATAAGATAAATACAATAAGATAAAAGATAAAATAGCTCTCTCTGGGAAATTATTTACATCAGTGACATATTTATGACTATATACATGTGTGAGCAGGGAATAGGATAAAAAGGATTGAGTAGTTTGTGATTTAAAGTGCAGCGTTCAACAGTTTGATGGCGACAGGCAGGAAAGATTTCCTGTGTCTCTCAGTGGAGCAGCGCGGCAGCCGCAGTCTATGGCTGAAAGAGCTCCTCTGACTGGCCAGCACCTTGTGGAGGGGGTGGGAGGGAGAGTCCAGAATAGTCCAGATTTTGTCCAGTATTCTCCTGTCCAACACCACCGCCAGAGAGTCCAGCTCCTCCCCCACAACATGTCCAGCCTTCCTAGTGATCTTCTATTAGTGTCCCTCATGCGCAGACTGCTGCCCCAGCAGACTACAGCGTACATGATGGCACTGGCCACCATAGACTCGTAGAACATCCTGAGCATTGTCCTGCAGATGTCAAAGGACCTCAGCCTCCTCAGGAAATAGAGGCGGCTCTGGCCCTTCTTGTAAACGGCGTCCACGTTCCTGCTCCAGTCCAGTTTATTGTCCAAGTACACCCCCAGATACTTGTACTCCTCCACCACGTCCACACTGACCCCCTGGATGGAGATGGGGGTCACAGCAGCTTTGTTCCTCCTCAGGTCCACCACCAGTTCCTTTGTCTTCATCACGTTGAGCTGGAGGTGGTTCTTCTCACTCCAAGTGAGAAGTCCTGTACTCCTCCTCGTCACCACCGCTGATGCATCCTACCACTGCAGAGTCGTCAGAAAACTTCTGAAGGTGGCAAGACTGGCTGCAGTAGTTGAAGTCTGTGGTGTAGAGGGTGAAGAGGAAGGGAGACAGGACTGTCCCCTGTGGAGCCCCGGTGTTGCTGACCACTCTGTCCAACACACAGCTCTGCAAATGCACATACTGTGGTCTTCCAGTGAGGTAATCCACAATCCAGGACACCAAGGAGGCATCCACCTGCATCACTGCCAGCTTCTCAGCCAGCAGAGCCGGCCTGATGGTGTCGAACGCACTGGAGAAGTCAAAAAACATGATCCTCACAGTGGCAGCCGGCTTGTCCAGGTGGGAGTAGACTCTGTGGAGTAGGGTCAGGATGGCGTCATTTACTGGGGCTGGTAGGCAAACTGGAGAGGGTCTTGCAAATGTTGGACCATGGGCCTCAGCTGCTCCAGGACGAGTCGCTCCAGAGTCTTCATGATGTGGGAGGTCAGTGCCACGGGCCTGTAGTCCTTAGGGTCGCTGGGGCGCGGCGTCTTCGGGACAGGGACGAGGCACGATGTCTTCCACAGCAGGGGGACTCTCTGAAGACTCAGGCTCAGGCTGAAGATCTGGTGCAGGACACCACTGAGCTGGGGAGCACAGCCCTTCAAGACTCTGGGGCTCACTCCATCAGGTCCTGGTGCTTTCCCGGCCTTCAGTCTCTGCAGTTGACACCTCACCTGCTCCTCAGTGACAGTCAGTGTGGAGGTGTAAGGAGGGGGAGGGGTGGTGTTGTCTGAGGTGTGAGCTGGGTCTTCCACAGGAGACGGGGGAGGGAGAAGTAGGGGGGTGACTGCTGCTGGCTGGAGGTGGACAGTTCCTGCAGTGTTAAAGCGATTGAAGAAGATGTTGAATTTCCATGATTATTTACACTGTAGATTCTCACCGAAGGCAACAAAACTGGACACATATGGAATGTAATAAACAAAAAAAATACACTCAAAATAAGTAATTTTAGATTTTAAAAAAGCCCTTTACTCTTTGGATTGGCTCACTTTTTGCATTTCTGGACCCTGACATGGCACAGCGGTGAAGGGAAAACCATTTCAGGAGATTTCAACAAGAAGCTCATTGAGAGAAGGGCAAGGGTTTGCAGCACTGTCGACAAAGCAAAGGGTGGATACTCTGAGGATTTGAATAGAAAAAGAAGAGTTTTTTTTCACTTTTCTTTACTACATAATTCCATATATCGTGCTTCATATATTTTGTGTCTTCTGTGTGTATATAAAATTTAAAAAGAAAGAAATCTAAAGAAAAATACATTGAAAAATTAAAATAAGTTGTATTCAAACTTTTGATTGGTAGATAAAGGTGCACTGTGTATTTTTTTTTTAGCAAACAATAATAAACAAAAACAGATTTCTGCACAAAATTTCACAAATTCAGCACAAATCTTTCAAAATCATCATCAACATTTCAAGCTTTAGTAGACCTCAAAATCTGTGCAAAATACTTTCAGTACATTTTTAAACAGGAACTTTAATACATTTACTTGGGTGCATTGTGTAACTTTTCTGCTTTTCTCCATGGAGATGTTATCGTTTTGACTGGAACGTTTCACAGTATGGCATTAAACCTTTCTATCTTCACGGAGACCAAACCAGACCCAGTTACAGGTCAGATCTGTGGAGAGGCGACCGCGCTCACAGTCAGAATGCCTGTTTTTCTATGTATTTTTGAGCTATAAAACCACCTGTAATTGAATAAATCTAAAGTAGAGCTGTTTAATGTCACACTGTGGAACATTCCAGGCAGAGCAATGACATCTCCATAGAAACAAGCAGGTGATGGACCTCCAACCAAAAAGTTACATCCGTGCTTTCTCCTCATATTTGTCTGTAGTCTTCATAACTGTGATGGTTTTATCTGCTGTTTATGTTCTTGTAGATCTCGTGGGTGATGCAGGTGACCATGGAGACTACTCCCACAGAGACCCTGAGCGTGGCTGGAAACATCTTTGTTGGGCAGGTATGGTCACCTCAGCAGTCTGTCCGATGTTTTTACGAGCCAGAGCGTACTTTGTTCTGTACTTTTACGGACACTTGACGCTTCTCATGAGCTTGTGTTTTCTCAGTCTGAGGCCCCTCTGCTGATCCGGCCCTATTTAAAAGATATGACCAAGTCTGAGATCCACGCCGTGATGACCGGAGGGTTCGCCACCATCGCAGGAAGTGTCATGGGGGCGTTTATTTCATTTGGGGTAAGAGATGTTTCATGTTTCAAGTGTTTTTATTTGGTCAATGTTTAAGTCATTACATCCTACATACAATATATTCAGTCTGATGCTCCTAAAATAAAACATATTCAGTCTTTAGAACAATCAAATCAAACACTAAGGCTACGTTCAGACTGCAGCCTGAAGTGACCCAAATCTGATTTTTTTCACCCTTATGCGACCTGTATCTGATCTTTTAATGACAGTCTGAACGACACAGATCCAGTTTTTTCAAATGCAACCCAGGCCACTTGGATATGTGCTCCTAAAACCGATACATATCTGATCTTTTGACATGCTACCTCAGTCTGAACGGCCAGGTCACATTCATCCGACCTACAGCAAGAAGCGAGAGTTTGGCTATAAGCACCTGTTGTGAGCCAATACAGCCCAATACCGACGCATTTGCTCATTGAAATAGGCTGAAGATGTGTTTCCTCCCGAGTGATACAACAGCAACTTTAAAATCTCCAAGAGCTCAATGCAGCATCCATGTTTAGGCGACTTCCGTAAACACTGAGCTCACTCGCTGCATGTGACGTTTTGTCCTCCAGTGCACATGCGGGACACTTTTGGGGCATTTAAAGTTCACACTTGAGAACACAATTCACATTTAACTGAAAATGTGAACGACCTCACAAGAAAATCAGATTTTACAAAAAAAATCCGAATTGAGCATTGAGCCCTGCAGTCTGAACATAGCGTTAGGAAGTCAATGATCAGGTGTAGGCGTGCAGCAGAATTTTGGACCAACTGTAAGTGAAAAAGTGCATTACAATCGTCTAAGGGAGAGGAGCTAAAAGTGATGCATGACTTGTTTCAAAAGTCTCAAAAGATAAAAACAGTTTCACTTAAAAAAGCCAAATTTGACAACTGTATTCACTGGTTTTTCAAATTTAAAATCACTGTCAATAGTGGGTTTGACAAAGTGTTGCAGGTAACCCAGATCCAAAAGCCACTTAAGGTTAGAATTAGGGTTAGATAACAAAAACTGAAACAAAACTCTTGCTTTCTCTGTTCATTTCATTCCAGATTGACGCCTCTTCCCTGATCTCAGCGTCTGTGATGGCGGCTCCGTGTGCGCTGGCCATCTCCAAACTGTCGTATCCAGAAACAGAGGAGAGTGTTTTCAAATCTAAAAAGAACATTAAAGTGGATAGTGGGTATGTGCACTTTATATGAATGTGTTAAAGGGCCCATATTACGCTTTTCTCTGACCTATGTTATAATGTAGTTTCCTCATCACAAACATTCCTGGAGTTGTGTTTTGTTTCATTCATACGTTTATTGCACAAACATTTGCATAATTTCAGCCCTGGAATTGCTAATTGCTATAAAACAAAAGGTAAAAGGAGCTGTTAACTTAAAAACTACCACTGCATGACATCACAAGGTGGAACAGAGCATTTTGAGCTTTGGAGATGTAGACAGACTAATAATAATAAAGGATTACTCAAACATGTGGGAATGAAACAAAACAGAACACAACTCCAGGTATGTTTTTAATGAGGCAACAACATTCTAACATGGCTTAAATGAGCACTGCGTAACTTTTCGGGTTGGAGGTCTGTCACCATGGAGATTACTTTGCCTGCAATATTAAACTTATCTAAGATGCATTTATTTAATTATGGGTGTTTTTATTTCCCAAAAATACCTTTAAATTCTTACTTTGCATTCTTACATCTCTTGCTTGTTGCTATGGAGATCGATATGTTTAATGCCATACTTTGGATAATTGCGGGCAAAGCAATAACATCTCCATGGAAACAAGCAACTGGCAGTTCCTCTACCAGAAAAGTTACATATTGCACCTCTAAAGCTCACAAGAGTCAATTTACTGTAATTTAGGACCTTTATGAGAATGTATAGTTAAAAGATAATTGTTTTTGTTCACACAGTGATGAACAGAATATTCTGGAAGCTGTCAGCAGTGGAGCGTCTGCATCCATCGGTCTCTGTGCCAACATTGCTGTTAATCTCATTGCCTTCTTAGCCATTCTGGACTTCATAAATAAAGCTCTCCAGTGGCTCGGGGGGATGGTCGGATACCCCAGTCTCACATTCGAGGTTTGTTTATTACATACAACTAGACCTAAGACTTACACTTAGACATAGATAGACTTGATTGATGCACAAGGGAAATTACTTGGACAGCAATATAGTAATAGACCGTAATAGTAATATACACTGAACAAACACTTTTGTTTTTGCTCCCATTTTTCGTGAGTTGGACTCAAAGATCTAAAACTTTTTCTGCATACACAAAAGGCCATTTCCCTCCAATACTGTTCACAAATCTGTCTAAATCTGTGTTAGTGAACATTTCTCCTTTGTCCAGATAATCCATCCCACCTCACAGGTTTGGCATATCAACATGCTGATTAGAGCAGGATTAGTGCACAGATGTGCCTTAGGGTGGCCACAGTAAAAGGACACTCTGAAATGTGCAGTTTTATCGCACAGCACAATGCCACAGATGTCGCAGGTTTTGAAGGAGCGTGCAGTTGGCGCTGACAGCAGGAATGTCCACCAGGGCTGTTGCTCTACTCTGAATCGGCGTATACGACAGCGTGTTCCAGTTCCTGCCAATGTCCAGGAACTTCACACAGCGAAGAGGAGTGGACCAACATTCCACAGGCCACCATCAACAACCTGATCAACTCTATGCGACGGAGAGATGTTGCACTGCGTGAGGCAAATGGTGGCACACCAGATACTGACTGGATTTCTGAACCCCCCAATAAAGCAAAACTGCACATTTCAGAGTCCTTTTACTGTGGCCAGCCTAAGGCACATCTGTGCACTAATCCTGCTGTCTGATCAGCATCAGATATGCCAAACCTGTGAGGTGGGATGGATTATCTGGACAAACGAGAAATGCACGAACACAGATTTAGACAAATTTGTGAACAGTATTGGAGGGAAATGGCCTTTTGTGTATGTAGAAAAAGTTTTAGATCTTTGAGTCCAGCTCACGAAAAATGGGAGCAAAAACGAAAGTGTTGTGTTTAAATTTTTGTTCAGTATAGTTGTACAGTTGTAGAGAGTATTATCATTGTACAGTTCTAGGGAGAATTATATCTTACATAAGGGTGAGCTGTTGTACAGTTATTGTGCAATATATGAAAGCAGGAACTGTATTTTTTTAGATCAATATTTATCGATTTAAAGGTGCGCTGTGCAACTTTTTGTGGTGCCTACCTATTTAAGGATCCCCATTAGTCTCTGTAATTTTTACAGACCGCTCTTCCTGGGGTCCAGTCTCATCATAAAATCACACAAAAACACACTGACCGTACATTAATATAATAATATAATATTCAAGACATAACAGCAACTTTTATCATGAGGAGAATAGGCAGAAAACACATACTTTAGTTAATCACAGTTTGGTTAGGCCTGATTTCTTGAGATGTTTTTAAAAGCAAGATGACATGAGCGCACCTTTGAGTCATAAAAGTGTCTCATGCAGCTCATGTTATTTTAATAATATTGTAGATTTAGAATAGTTTTTGTGGTTTAAATCTTTTTATATCTATATTTATACTTATACTATACTTATACTTTATACTATTTACTATACATATATTGACTTCAGCAGTTGCACTTCATCAGTTGTAATTTGTCACAGACTACATTCTGCTGTTACTGACACTGCATATAATTTCAGTGTTTAGGGGCTGTTTTACATGCCTCATAAAGCAGAACAAGGGTCACTCCAGTCAGACTTTTTAGTTTCAGCTCCTGGTGGTCATTAGTTACTTATAATACTTATTAAAGGTACTTATTAACTTTACTATTTTCGTTGAGCTATTGTTGCCTTGTCTGTAATCTTCCACAGTATGGCATTTTATTACAGGTGATATTTATTGCTCAAAAATACCATGTCAAACCACATCATTCCACAGATCTCACTCATAACTTGGCCTGGCGCTGACCTGCTTGAGCCCATTCAACTGTATCTACGCTTAATGCCATATTGCGGAACATTGGTTTGAGAAAAAAGCAGGTTGCGGACCATCTGATTTCCAAAGTAAATTAGGCAACATAATTCAAATATTATGTCATTTTCTGTCTTGCAATAAGTTCTGAGGAGTAGGGATGGGCATGATTAGTCAATTAATCGATAATTGTTCGTTAAGAATTTTGTCGACCATGAATGTAGGTTGCTGTGCGTAATGTAGCGTAAGGAGTCAAGGCTGCGTCTCACAGTGCAAACAATGGAGTTGAGGCACCACAGTCCCACGTCTAGGCTCTGGCTCCTTGGAGATCACTATATCCCTCAGAGTGTGTTTACCTGCATCTGTATCCCGGGTATGATGGGGGTTTTTGAGTATCCTGGTTTCGCATGTATACGCAGTATCTCCAACGCGACATACGCACAGAACAGACTCACCAGCCTCATCACATCCTCTGTCACAGAGAGAACACTCATATTCCACTGAGTCGTGTTCTTTAGTCCAACCAAAGCTGACCACATCAGCGCACAGGGAAAGAGCTGCTTTCGTTTTGTTTCTGTAAGACGTAAACAAATGTGCCAAAGCTGCATTAAAAACATTCTAATCTCACACTGATGTGGCTCTATAGTGATTATCGTTTATATGTTGTAAAGTTGAGTTTATTTATGCAGATTAGTAATAGCAATAATAGTGATGATAATTGTAATATAAAATGTTAATGATTAATCAAAAATCGATTGTTAATTTCCCCGACTATCGATTAAGAAAATTTAATCTAATGCCCATCCCTACTGAGGAGACAAATTAACAGAAAATGTCTTAGATTAAAGGGCCCCTGTTACGCTATTTTCTGATCTATGTTACAAACCCTGCATATTTAGGATGAGTTCTTCTCTCAAAAAGAAAACACTCTGTTCCACCTTGTGATGTCATGTGGTTAGTGCTCCTCTGTGTTGTTTTTTTTTTAAAATTCCATACAGTTTCAGAAAAATCAGTTGGATGATTTCAGCCCTGGAATTACCCATCTCTACACCGTGTCCCAAAAGTTCATGCACCCCAATGGGCAATATTTCTGTCCATTTGTCTCCAAAATGGGGTGCACCAGGTCAACCAAGTATTGTGAGGTTGTTTACTTAGATCATCTGTTTTTGATAGGCCTATACATTTCTTGATTGACCATGAATCATGTCACTGACAGAACCTTTTTGGTAGTGCTGCCACGATGGCCAAACAAAAATCTGAAAAAGCTGCACTTTCACAGCCTCAAGTCCGTGCTCAAGTCATTGCCTTGCACAGGGCAGGGAAAACTTGCAGGGAGGTAGCTCAGGACCTTAGCAGAAGCTTACAATGGATGAAGAAGTGGTGGCAGAGATACCAAAGCTGTGACTCCCTTTAAGACGGGCCCTGTGCAGGTCACCCATCAGTTTTGAGGTTGAGGGCCAGGGACTTCCTCAAGGCCAAAGGAAAGAGAAACTAATCCTGCCACAGACTTAGTCAAAGACTTAGTCAAAGAATCTTGGGGAAGCAGTCTCTAAGAGGACCAGCCATCATTTTCTGACTGAGAAACTGGGTCTGAGAGCATACAGAAGACAGCAGATTCCTCACCTTGCCAAACTGCAAAAGGAGAAGTGGAATGCTTTTGCAAAGAAGTATGCTAAAATTACCCCCATTACTGCTTTGTCTCTAATGAGTGCCCTCTTATTTCCAACTCCCAACAGCCGAAACAACCACATTTATACTGACAATTGAATGGAAGTGCCACCTTCTGAACAGGTAAAGTTCAGCACCCATTTCAACAGTCTGTGAGGTGATGTCATCTTCAGGACTGTCTGAGTTGCATGTTGTACCCCAGGGCACCACCATCAACGCTGAGTATTATGTTAAGAACATTCTCCAGCCAGTGCTACTTCCCATACTCACCAGAAAGAAGAAATCAGGCCCTGACACAGCGAGGAAGATGTTCAACAGACGTGTGGAAATGGTCTTTATGCAAGATGGTGCCCCCGCAAATACTGCTCGTACAACTCAGCAGTGGTGTTCTGAGCAGCTTTCTGGCTTTCTGCACAAAGCGGAATGGCCCGGACCTCACCCCAATTGAGAAGTGCTGAGGTATCCTGTACAGTCGGGTCTTCTACAGCCCACACCCTACCCCCATGAAGCAGCTCAATGCGAGGGCTGTGTGGGAGTGAGGCAACATTGAGCCTTCTGTTCTAAAGAACTTAGTGCATTCTATGCTCGACAGGTTGAGGGCAGTAATTCAGATGCAGGGGGATACACTGGCTTTTTAAAAAATGTATTTTGTTGAATATTCACAATCTGAGTTGACTTTTTCTGTGGTGCATGAACTTTTGGGACACGGCGTACTGAACTAAAGGTTCATGACATCACAAGTTGGAACAGTTTGTCTTGCCTGTGTTCATGCCAGTTTTGTTTTTGAAAGGAAAACTAAATCAAATCAAAAATCAAGCATGAACAATATGAATACCTGAAAATAACTTCACAGAATATGTCAAAAATGATGTATTAAAATTTCTAGCTGTCTAAAATGGTCCATAGAGTTTGAAACACCAATTTAAAAGTGGCAGACGGTGTCCCAATATGTTTGTAATATCCATACACCTTCACTAGAATCATTTGGATGATTTCATTCCTGGAATTTCCAGTCTCTATTGAACTAAAGGTAAAAGGTAGCTGTCAAATTCACAAAGTGGAACAGAGCATTTTGAGCTTAGAGGATGTAGACAGACCAAAAGGCTCTATTCACGCTTACCAGAAGATGTTGGAAACACGCGGATGACGACTTCCGGTGTAGTTACCGACCCTGGCAGTGTGATAAAACTGTGGATTCAGCAGCAGCGGTCTTCACAACCTGCCAAAGCTTTCCATGGGGGACGGGACTCTAATTGTATCTTTGAAGTCACTTATAGGTCTTTCCCACCAGCACTGTTTAGCATGGCACAGCACAACACGCTTAGTTTGCTTTTCGACTGGGGGTTGGATCTGGGAGCTGTTATGATTTTCCGTACCTGCTTCGGAGTGCTGAGCTGATACCACAATGTGACGTGGACCGATGTTCATTGATTGGTCAGAGGAAATGTCGTCATATGTGTGACAAAGCTTGAGGATCTTTAAATAATCACCCACCATGTGTAAAAAACACACCAACAACATGAGGACAGCGAACACGGCAACGGAGCAGATTGCCTCCATTGCTGTTTACTGTACTGACTGCGGTGTGACCATAGAACTACAGTATAATAAAATCTGGAAATTGAATCCAAGATGGCACCCTATCGTTTTCAATGGCCTGTGCTCATTGGCGCATGACCACAAAAAAAGTTCACTTCCGCATTTACTTCCTTGTTTGCAGCCCAGTGTGTCATGTCAGAAACACTGTTCTGACCAATCAGAGCACGAGCTGCTAGAGTGGAGCTAGCGCGGGCTCAGAGTGGGGCTAGGCTAACTCTTATAAAGCTGATTTTTAGGCGCTTTGACGATTAAAAAATTTTTTTTTAAGTTCATATTTTAAAAATACAGAAGAATCCCTACAAAATCCGACCTTTATGAAAGCTGTGGGTGCCCTGTCAGCCAAACACGGGCAGTTTGATTTCTCAAAAAATGCATTGTGCTTCTTTGGGAAATTTTTTTCTTGGGCTGCAGCTGCAATATCTCGCTCAGCCACAACTCAATCTGCAGTCACGGATAGAGGGGGCGTACCTTATCCTGCTCTTATTATACATCCATGAGTGTGACACTAATAATGTCACCTTAAAATGACGTCACAACACTGTCGACCCCGCTACTCCACCCACTTCCACACTGCATGGAAAAGTTTCACAGTGTAGTGGCCGTGCTGTGCTGTGCCGTGCTGCTAGTGTAGGCAAAAAGCCCTATTACAGGCAGCTTTTGTAACTGCTGATCTGCTGAACATAACAGAACACTGTAATGACATCTTTTGTCTTTTTTTTATTACGTTAGACAAATTATAATATACAAATGAATAGGCAATTTATAAAAGGAAAAAAGAAAGAATGCAAACACATCCAGATGAAGAAAATCTGTCCATTTTCTCAGTTTTCCAAGATTAGAGATAAGAGTTACTATCGCCAACAGAGCCCAATTCATCATCGTCATTCACATGTTTCCAAACGTCTTCCGGTTTTGTGACGTAAACCTGAATTGCTGGGTTTCAGATGACATCAGCAGTCTATAGGACAATAGTAATTAATACAGATGGGGGCAGCTAAAATTTAAATGGTTAAAATCCAAAATTAAGTTGTAATACAGTGAGTTCGAAAGTTTAGTCAATAAGTGAAAAATACTAGGTTCAACATTTGTGAATTTGCCTTTTAGATATTGCATGACAAAGTAAAGTACAATGTGATCAAAAGGGAAATTTGGCCCTTGCCATCACATTCTAGAATCTGAAACCACCAATAGAGCCCATAATAAACAAAATGAACAAAACACAACTCCAGTTATGTTTTTGAAGAGGTAACAATATTATAACATGACTTAAAGCTCACAAGAATCTGCTTTGTGTAATGTGTAATGTGTAAAACAGTTTGATTGGTGTATTTTGCGTTCCACAGCTCATCTGCTCCTATATCTTCATGCCTATCGCTTTCATGATGGGGATTCCATACAAAGAAAGCTTCACGGTGGCACAGCTGCTCGGCACAAAGCTCTTTCTCAATGAGTTTGTGGCCTACGAGAAATTATCTGGTCTGAAAACCAACCGGCTGAATGGACTTGATCAAGTTATCAACGATGAGTTACAGTGGATTTCGGTAAATATATGTTTGTGTCGTCTTACTTGCATTGACCTTGTGTTAATGGTGCATTGTGTAACTTTTCTGCTGGAGGGTCCGTCCGTTGCTTTAACGCCTTGTCTGGAATGTTTCACAGTATGGTATTAAAGCTTTCTACTTTCATGGAGACCAAACCAGACCAAGTTACAGATCAGAACTGTGGAGAGGCGACCCCGCTCACAGTCAGAATGCCTGTTTTTCTAGTTATTTTTGAGCTATAAAACCACCGCTAATTGAATAAATGTAAGGTAGAGCTGTTTAATGTCATACTATAGATACTACATATCCATAGAAACAAGCAGGTGATGGACCCCCAACCAAAAAGTTACACAGTGCACCTTTACTAATATGATTTTAATGTATTATTTTATAGGTTCGATCGGAAACAATTACAACTTATGCTCTTTGTGGATTCGCAAACTTCTCTTCGTTGGGAATCATCATTGGAAGCCTCTGTGCGTAAATCTGCTCTGCACTATTGATACTTTCAGCTGATGTCATCAATGTTCACTGGGGGTGTGAAGCTAACTATAGGCACTACTCTGTCTGTTAGAAACTGTTACTTAGGTTAAACTGCAAAAACTAAAATCTAGCCAAGTTAAGACTTCTTGAATTAAGAACATTTTATCATGATCTGAGTACATTTCACTTGACAAGTATAACTATCTACTAAAGGAACAAGACTTTCTGTATCTAAAATATGAAAATACATCTTGCCACACTTGCTTTTTGTGGTGTATACTTAATATGAGCTTTAATGTAACACAATGTGACCAGAAGGCTGGTTTAGTTGCAACTACAACAGGTCAGATGAGCTGTGCACGTAATTAAACACGTCTCTTATGCTTAAAATTATAGTCACAAACCATCTAGAATAAGCCAACAGTTTTTCAGTTAGTCACTCATCTTTTTGTTGAAAATCAAACTCCTAAAAAGGACCATGAACTCTCGGACTGATCACAGGATCCTAAAAATGTGTTGTTTATATCCATTTTGTGTTTTTTCAGACAATCTTAGTTTTGAAGTTTTTTGTCAGTGTTTGCCGAAATATCGTGATATCATATAGTCAAAAGTCTCACAAAAATATCGTGGACCATCACAATATATCGAATTACAAGTTTCTTTGCTTAAATTCATTGTTATGGCACAGCAATAGATAAAAAAAAACAGAGGGAACTACATAGACCATGATCCTTTGCTCCGTTTCAGTGCAGACTACATGAAGAAATAACTGTTCTAAGCACTTTTAAATCTTAATTGTTTGGGTTAAGTCTTGCCAAGCTATTTTAAGAGGAAAAGTAGTGTATTCACGGTTTCCACAAAATATCGTACCGAGAGATTTGGACATCCATAGTGTGCATTGTGTCACCATGGTAACCGGTAAACATTCCACCAATAGAAAACCCCCGGTGTGATATCGCTGCAAAGTATCAATGTTAGGATTGTAACATTATTTGACATGTCTAACGATAGCCTATGTTTTATTTGATTAAAGCGTCCATGAGCCCGAACAGAAGAGGTGACATCTCCGCCGTCGTGTTCAGAGCTATGATCACTGGGACATTCGTGTCGATTATCAATTCATGTATAGCAGGTAAAAAGAGGAGTGTCCTACAAATTTTCTTATTTGTGATTTTTGTGGTTTTAAAATCTGATTCAGTTTATGGTGCACGCAAGATGGGTGGTTTTCAGATTCTTGAATGTGAGGATGTCATACTCTCAGATGAGGGGAAAGAGACAGAGACAGAGTTTCTCCTATTGATTACATTGTACTTTACTGGAAATATCAGAAATATAAATTGACAAATATGGAATCGTAATCATTTCTATTAGTGACGAGACCCAAGAACAAAAATCTGTAGTTGAGCAATATTCATTTTAACTGCCCCCATCTGTATTAAATAATATTGCCCTATAGAATGTTGTGATGTCATCTGAAACACAGCAATTCAATATGTTCAGATTGAACATGGTTCCTTCACGCCTTTAGTCTTCACCCCCTATGGAGGGAATGGAAGGGAAGCGGAACGTTTCATTAGCGAATTATCAATTAAAGTTTCAAGGAAAAAGGACCAAGATTAAAGTACTGTCCTACACTGGCTAAGAGTCAAACTGTCACTCAATCTTACCAAATCAGCAGTATTAAGTCTTAGAGGATCGAGAACCATCAAGAAACTGAACAATGACTTTGAAAATGCGGACATAGTCAAAAACTATCGAATCGAATAATTTATTTCAACTTTGTAAATAGTAAATATTTTAACCCCTGGACAGGGTTTTAGAGGTTTTTTGTTTTTTTTTGTTTGTTTTTGTTTTTGTTTTTTGTTTTTACATTTATTTGTATATTATAGTTTTATCTATTGAGAGATATTGTTAATAAAGTATATTTTTATTTATGTGAGAATGCAGCATGGCCGGGTTTACAAGTCTAATTACGTATGGTACCTTTAAGACTCAACAGGGCCCTGTATAACAATTCAATATGTTTAATCTTCTTGTAATAATACAAGAATCCCATACATTTCAGAACGTTTTTGTCAGATCTAAACCACAGAATA
The DNA here is from genome assembly GCA_034769755.1 of Odontamblyopus lacepedii. Taxonomy (NCBI): domain Eukaryota; kingdom Metazoa; phylum Chordata; class Actinopteri; order Gobiiformes; family Gobiidae; genus Odontamblyopus; species Odontamblyopus lacepedii. The sequence continues at coordinate 19,693,417 of CM068348.1, forward strand.
AATACATTTTTCACAAAAAGACAGATATTTGCAGAGGACATTAGATTAACACAATAAGTAGCAAATGTGATTAAATGTGATATGACATGAATATGATCATTTCGTCAATTGAAATTTCAGTTTGGTTGAGATTATTTGTGCAGCTTGATTAACCTAACTCCAAAAATGTGGGCAGCTCTATAACACTGTTCTTCTATTCAGGAATCCTGTTTGTGCCTCCTACGGACTGTGTCGCTATTTTTCTAAATAACCCGTTTAACGTGAGCAACAGTGATGTTAACAACTGCTGTAAAGACCTCTTTAAAAAGTAAGTCCAATTGATTTGAATGAACGTTTTGTTATAATGTTGATTCACACTCACTTACCCACAACCACCCTGATTTCTTTTGTTTTTTTACTTTAAAGCACCGATATTACACTACTTTCTTGATCTGTTATAATGTTGTTTCTTCATCAAAAACAGACTTGGAGTTGTGTTTTGTTTCATTCACACATGTTTAACACACAAACCCTGAATATTTAGGCTGAGTTCTTCTCTCAAACAGGAAAAACACTCTGTTCCACTTTGTGACGTCATATGGTAATACAACAAGTGCCCCACCGTGTTTATAAACTCCATACACTAGAATTATTTAGATAATTTTAGCCCTGGAATTTGGAATTTGTGCTAAAAAAAATGAAAGTACCTGTTAACTTAAACTACAGCTTCATAACATCCCAAGGTGGAACAGAGCATTTGTGTGTTGAAAATGTATGATCCTCAAAGTCCTGTATAAATCAAAGTGCAATGTATTACCTGTACATATTCACAGACTGTTTGAGATGAGAACAAGCCACTACAATTTAAAAGGAACCTACATGTTTAAAAACCAGATTCAGAACCAAGGTTATGGAGCCAAGCGTCGCTGTGAAAGGAGTTCAGTTATGGAATAGTCTTGACAAAGAAATCAAAGGATCAAGTGCAATAATGGCATTTAAAAAATTTTTTAAAAAAAATCCAGTGCAGTGTGTTATGTATGAAAAAGAAAACTAAGTTGTTAAGCATAAAAGTGAAGATTTCTGTTTGCAATTGATTAATATTTGTGATTGAAATGAAATGTGTTGATTTGAAATGTTTTAAAGTGTTGTCTGGAAAAGGGAAGAGGGGGCAGATAACATAAGATTACTCTTCTTTCTGCTCCTTTTCATTCATTTCTTGCATGTTTAATATTAATGTCTTTTTATACTTTATGAATAAAATACACAAATAAATCAGTCAATTCAATTTTGAGCTTGCGAGGTGCAGACTAATAATCCAGCGTACCTCAAACGTGTGAATGAAACAAAACATAACACTTCTTAAAGCTCACAAGAGTCAATTTTGTGTAATATAGGACCTTTAATTAATACTAAATACTTGAAAATGCATAATACTGTTTGTTACTGTGTTATACTGATAAATGTCTTTCTCTTCCACAGCACTGTTAATAATGGCAGCCTCATATTCAGCGACATCTGGCAAAACATCCAAAACTCCACTATCTATTTCTCAGAATGCTGCAAGTGCTGTAGCCTTTCATTTGAGGATCTTTGTAAGTAGAAATGTTGTGATAAAATACAGTATCTTTATGAGACAAGCTAATATATGTACATTTTAAGCACACCTATCTGCATTATTACAAATGTTCTATGTGTTTGTATGTTTTATTTTTGTTTTTGTCAATTACGCAGTGTACAGAAAGAGTATTTTGTAATGAATTAACACTCCTGCTTTAAATAAATGTAATTTTATTACAAAAACATGTTCTTGTCACTCATTCCCATTCATGTACAATACGGGTGTGTTCACATTTGCACACACACAAGAGCAAAAATGACTAAATAGAGACTAGAAGAGGACCAAAACCAAGTCTACACCAGGATCATAGGCTGTATAAAGTAGTGGACTAAATGAGTTCAGCTCTAGTCAAATGAAGCTCATCGAGGCTGCAGTTATAGAGGTGAATTTAGAGCAAAAGATCCGTATTTGGAATTCCGACTGCGAGCGTCATCACAACCAAAGCGCCAATCTGCAGCAAGGCTGTTGAAGGTAACGTTCCCATTCTCACCACTGGTTTAGCAGGCAGCGAGCGCTTAACAAAACTGTCAATCAAACCTGTTGCTAACGCTCGGGCAAGCACCTGATTGGTCTGTTATTAAAGTTCATATCTTGACTTATGGACTAAATAGCAAAATTAAAACACCACCGCAGTTATAGAGAGAGGGGCAATGTTTTTTCAGTACAAATTGAATTAGAACCAGAACCCCTCCTGTGGGCTCACTACCTGCAGAGGGGTTCATGGGGGGGTCAGGTGCTATGAGGATTGGGCAGCAAGCTGCCCCCGCGACCCAGCTGGATTAAGCGGGAGAAGATGGATGGATGGATGGAACCAGAGTCGATGGAACTGGAAGTATGCCCATGCTCACTTCCTATTTGGAACACAGCAGCTAGTGGATTAGCTCTGTCCATTTATATATACAGTCTATGATCAGGACTAAACTGGGCTGAAACTAGGACACGTGTAAACGCACCCTCTGTCTCCAGCACTTCTCTCCTTTGGCTACACATTTCACAATACTGGCATCATCAGCTCTTAACACCAAATACAATGTAGTTCTGATCAGTCTAATGATTCATGCAAAGTGAAGAGCGAGATAAAGCAAGCTGCAGGGTATCAGAATGGCTTACGTATTATCTTTGTCATTTTATTTGAGCAGGGCACTTCAGTTAGGAGCTTTGATTGCAGTCACTGCTTTGATGCTCCCTCTTAAATAAATAATCCAGATCTTGAGTTTGTCACAGTCCAATGAACAAGCTGCTCCACACATGTGCTGATCCGCTCTGAGGTGTTACACATAAGAGACGCTTCTGTCTTCTCGTCCATGAGATAATACTGTGAGGCTTTTCACAGAAAAAAACACGCTACAGTCTGGCATCAGTCAAGACAATGGCTGACTGCCAAAATGCATAAGACGAATCTTACATTCACAGTTTGGTTTTTAACAAAAGGTTCAGTGTCTTCTCATCCTTGTGCTCAACATGATCATAATTACTAGATCTATACAATAAATAATTAGAATCTAAAAACATGTTATTAGCACCTTGGCTCCTACCTGCTCTCTACAGCCTTGCTTTTACTGTCCTCTGCCTCCTGACTCTTTCTGGGTGCCTTGGGACTGGTTCCAGCTTTTCTCTGTGAATGTGGGCTTAGTGAGGCCTTCTTCGGCATGTGTGGACTTCCAGATCCTGCGCTCATTTTACGGTTCAGCAGCGGGCTCCTGGATCCCTTCATCTTAGTAGGGGGCTGGAGACTGTCCATGGATTTGAGGGGCCTCAGACCCAGGAGTCCACAGTAGTAGTTGCACTGATGGTGAGTGATGAACTGGTCAAACACTTCAGGAGAGCCATGCTCGGACAGGCCCTGGTATCTGAAGGGCACAAGTCAAAGGGTTATGATCCTGAGAGCAGACAGGCATGTGCTTTAGGCTGTAAATACTGACCCTTTGGACTTGGTCGCAACTCTGACATTGGTAAGTTTAAAATCAACACCTGTCGAGAACACAGAGGAGAGGGTAAATATAATTCTACAGCAGAAGGGGGGGGGGGGTCAGTAGCCTACAGTACACAGCTATAACACAGGATGGGTCTTTAAGGAAAAACAGCATGATTTGTGGAAGGCACCATGACATCTAGCATAATTATTTAAAATTATTTAAAATGTGAAGTTAAAGTTTACAATTTAACCTCACTGTGTCTAATGTTCTTCAATCAGCTTGCAGATATATTCTCCATTCTGAGGGTTTTATTTTTCCCCATTCAAAACATATAATATTTTGTTTTAAATTGTTAATCACTATGGCAACTGTCTGATTTCTCATCATTCTGAAAAGCATGGTTAGCCACTAGAAAGCCAGACACCCATTCCACCCATCTGATGCTTGTTGTAGAACCACAGGGACGTACCTTCCAGTCGCGTGGGCAGGAGGTTGCTGTGGGTCCACTCATAGAGCCAGTGTTGGAAAGTGCAGCACTTCTGCTCGACCTCAGAACCTCCCTTTGAGTTCAGTTTGCCAGAGTCCATCCAGCAGTTTGCCTGGAAGGGTCCCTGTAGCTCCGCCTCCACTGTAGCATATGGCACAGAGTTTGCAGGTCTGTACATCAGATACTGAGGGACCACTCTGTCAAAGTCACACACAATATTATACATAGGCAATATTTCAACTAAACTCAGTATCTGTTATTATTCATCCTTCTTACTCTAGAGGAGAACCAAAGTTCTCATTGACTCGGGTTTCTGCTGTGAAGATTTTACAGTATTCACGAATCATGTTCTGAACTTTACACTCCTGTGAACACAACACATGAAAAAGGTCAATGATCACTGATCACATTATTATTAGGCATGCACAGATATGATTTAGGTATCAGATATTGGTGCCAATATAGAAAATATGGATGGGTCAGATATCGGTTCAGTTGCTATTCCATTTTGATCTATAAATTGGTGTAATAAGATGATTTAATGACCAATGTTGGCCCTAAACACCTCACAATATCGAGCTTGTAAACTTGTTCCATCTCCAAGGCACTCTAGAGAGCTTTACATCAAGAAACCATTCACACACATTCATGCACCAATGTGTGCAGGCACATGAATGTGTGGAAGGGGCCCCACAGATGAATGACAGCATTCCCCTTACCCCCACTGGAATAACACCAGCAAACTGTGAGTGAGTGGATCTGACCGCTCCACCAATGATGTTTATGTCGAGAGGAGTATTTGAACTGCCAACCTTCAGGTCGATGGACAAACACTCTACCAACTGAACTACTGAAATGATTACTGCAGAGCAGGTAAAAAGTTGGATGAGTCTGACCCATCCTTCAACCAGGGATCTATATCCATTCCATCCTATCTCCATCTTTTTATTAGTGGTGATTTTCAGTCAAGTATACCTGACTGAAGGATTCACATGTATTCTCTGTTCACTCCCTCTTACTTGTTTGGTGATCTCCTGGTTCTTCTCAGCCAGGTTGCTCTCCAGTTTGGTCCCATAGGGGATGGGGTTTTGGATCTTCATGATGCAGGAGGTCCCAGACTCAAAGATGGGCTCCAGGCCATAGATGACCTTCACTCTGCTGGTCTTATGAGTCCAGCCCTCTCCCAGGTGCACCGTCTCAGTCATGATCCGACCAAAGAACTTCCCTCCCCAGGTCCCAGAGTCTGCCAGGCCTTTGTTAAACAGCAGCGGAGTCATCTCGATCTCCTCTCCCACTGAGGAACACAAGAACAGCTTTAAAAGCCCCATATTACACTATTGTCTGTTATAATGTTGTTTCCTCAGCAAAAACACACTTGGAGTTATGTTTTGTTTCTTTCACACGTTTAACACAATAATCCTACATATTTAGGCTGAGTTCTTCGCTCAAACAGAAAACACACTGTTCTACCTTGTGTCATGTGGTAATACAGGAAGTGAAACTCCATTGTGATTTTAAACTTTATACATCTTCACTAGAATCATCTGGAAAATTTCAGCCCTGGAATTGACGATCTCAAGTGAACTAAAAGTAGCTGTTATCTTGAAAACCTCCACCATATGGTAGCTTATTGATACATTTAAAAAAAAATTAACTAATAAGATTTGGTATTATATTAAAGCCAAACTAGGGAAAACATCTGTAGGTAAGCCTTTTGTTAACTGTTAATCATAAATCATGTTTAGTAAGTAGGTTTTTTTTATACCATTGTTGCACCAACTGAAAATAGTTATACTTTTATTCTTAACTCTGACAAGCTTTAGTCTGTCTATGGATGTTCAAAGCATTAGTTATTTCTGTTTTCGTCGAAGCTAATCTCTTCTAACTGATTTGTTTACTTGTTGTTGTATTGCTCACAGCTGTTACTGAGTAACAACTGTTGCCAGAACTACCTGTGCGGTTATACAAACATAATGGGCACCAGTTAGCATTAATATAATAAAGACACATGGCCTCCTTCCTTTTCATGACCCCAAACTAATGTGGATAGATTTGAATAATAAAATAATACTTGTACCTTCCAAGTCATCTTTGAGCAGAATCTCCGCCATGACTGAGAAGAAGAAGGTTTAAAATGTTAAATCACCACAAATGTGTTTTTATTTAGAGTTTTTTTTCTCATGGCCACAAACCATCTTCACTGAGCAGGAAGTCAGTGGTGTCGCTCCCATATTCATTCTTTATGGAGCAGCCGTACACTCCACAGTCCAGGACGGAGGCGAGAACGATCGCCAGAGCCACCTGAGTCTCATCTCCTCCACTGCACAGAGGAACACCACAGGTTTCAGCCACAAGGGGGCACTGTCACACATGCCAAGCTATTTCCAGCCATCAAAGTCAAAAAGTGTTTCATAACTTACAGCAGTAGTATTCCTGGCTTTCATATCACATACCAAAAATATCTTATGCCCAATACTGATTTATAGAGAATCATAGATACATCTCTACTGTAAATCTGAAAATCTGATGGTCCTTTTCACTTAATAAATGAAATAATATAATACATTTAAAACTACACACACACACACACACACACACACACACACGCACGCACACACATATACAGTATCCACTATCCAGTATAGTAAACATACTATATGTTTAACTATATGCATAGTTACTGTATTTACTATGAAAGTAGCATTTTATTCATACAGAAACTGGCCCACATTTGTCATCTGAAAAAAGACCTTCCTCCACAGTGTCAGTGTTGAGGTGTAATGGTGGCTAAAAAAGGAAATGTCTTATTTCACGTTTTGCTCAAGTAACTTCCCTTAACACACAGACGTATTTCTGGACAGCGGTGCCTAACTGTGTGACTGAAATAAACCACATAACAGAACTGAAAATGTACAGTAATATATTAAATGAATCATATGATGTATCAGCTTAGTTTATGTCACAGAACACCGTTCTGTCACTGTTTGATCAGAGTGTATTAATTCCACCTATAATAACATATAGCAGTGGTTATATAGAAGCTAAAGTCTGAACACACCTCCTCTGCACCTCCAGAATCTCCTGCTCCTCCTTGTACCACTTAATCGTGGAGTCGCTCAGAACATTGAAGAACTGACACCAGAGCTTGAGGTGTCCAGAGGCGTCAGGGAATGGCTCACCCCGAATCTTACGGATCACCTGAGGAGCTGCACACAGACACACAGACACACACACACAGACGCACACAGACACACAGACGCACACAAGCACGCACACAGATGCACACACACAAACGCACACAGACACACAGATGCACACAGACATAGACGCACACAAGCACGCACACAAGCACGCACACAGATGCACACACACAAACGCACACAGACACACAGACGCGCACACACAAACGCACAGACACACAGATGCACACAAACACACACAAGCACGCACACAGACGCACACACACAAACACACACAGACGCACACAGACATAGACGCACACACACAGACGCACACAGACGCACACAAGCACGCACACAGACACACAGACGCACACACACAAATGCACACAGACACACAGACGCACACAAATGCACACAGACACACAGATGCACATAGACACACAGACGCACACAAGCACGCACACAGATGCACACACACAAACGCACACAGACACACAGACGCACAGAAGCACACACACAGACGCACACACACAGACGCATACAGACGCACACCGACAAACACACACAAGGATTTGTCAGTTCGTTCTCAGTTTTGGCAGAAAAAAGTATTTACAAAAACATACCTTTCAGTGGATCTGGTTTCTTGTCTCCTGATTTCTCCTCTCGTTTGGTGCTCACTTCTTCAGGTACAGGTATTTCTTCCACCACTTTGGGCACCTCCAGAGTTGCCTTCCTTCGGTTGAGCAGAGGGGAGCGTCTCTCCACTGGGGGGGTATTGGGGCTACTGGGCGGCTGTAGATAGGCTGTACGTCGAGCTTGTCCAGGGGACATGTAGGGACTGTCCTTCTTACTGCTGCTGTCCTCACTCTCCTCTTTGGTTTTGGGGATGTAGATCTTGCGGCGGGCCCCTGAGGCGAGCTCCTCGGGGGTGGCGGAGCGGATGAGTGAGAGGCTGTCTCTGCGTTTGAGCCGGGGGCTGCTCTCACAGGACAGAGAAGAGGTGGGAGTGGAGCCTCCGCTCAGAGAGTCCTCAGCTTTGTCACTCTGTCTGTCTCCTGCAGCGTCTGCTTCACCTGAGGCCTTCATGAACTTCCTCAGACTGGCCGGGCTCAGGGAGGGGTACAGAGGGGGCTTAAAGCTCAGCCTCTCCACAGACATGAAGCTCTCTATGCGCGCCTCTTTCAGAGACTGGGTGATTTCACTCTCTATGCTGGCCTCCACTGTTTTACTCAGAGACAGCACGTTCACATCAGTCTTTGGTGTTTCATAGGCCACTGTCAGCCTGTTCTCTGCTCCGCTCTGTTCTTGCAGCTCACCCTGAGTCTGAACATCACTTAGTTTAGGCTCCTCTTGTGAGGCAGCTCCAGGCTCCCTCTCCTCACTCACAGCAGAGGCGGCTGGCTCTGTCTCTCTGTGCTCAGGAGTCTCTCTTTGTATCTCTAATGTGTCTTTGTCTTTTATTAATTCTCCAAACTCAGACCGTTCAGACATTTGTTCAAACATTTGTTCAGACACTGGCACTTCTTTGAGCTCTGCTGTTTCTATGTGAGCCAGTGTATCTCTGTCTCCAGCTCTGGTGCTCTCTGTGGGCTCTATCTTCTCTATGGTTTTAGCCGCCTCGCTGGGTTCAGTCTTCTCCTTCTGCTCTATGAGTTCTTCCTGTTCTGTTGTATCTCTGCTCTCTGCTGTTTGGACGATGGGCACGGGGACACACACTGGCAGCTCCATGATCTCAGGAGGTGGTCTTATCTCAGAGACCTGCTCGGCCCCCTCCTCTGTACATGACACGTTTATGATAGGAATAACAGGATGATGAACCTGGGGAACCTCCTCTGTTTGGGACATGCCCTCTGCTTTTTCTGGATTGATCTGCATACAAAAATCTGACACATAATCGTTTTGGATGATGATATTTGGCCAATTGTCAAACTCTTTATGTGAAATGTCAGGCTCATTTTCTTGTGGTAGATCAAGGATTGGTATAGGACCCTCTATAACATCTGGCTGTGTTACTTCTATGGCTGGAGTCAGAATTTCGTCTTCCACACAAATCACTGGAACAACCACATGGACTTTGGGAATTTCTTCTGTGGAACATATGTGAATTTCTGGAACTGTTTGAACATCATGCTCAAAACCTGTCAACATAGGTTTAGTTACTGATAAAGATTCACTATTGTCTTGAATGTCTTCAGTGCACATGGCGGCCATTTGCGGGACCGCCTCCACTTCCTGCGTGTCTTCTATACTATATATTTGAATAAGAGGAATATTTTCTATGGGAATTTGACTCTCTTTAGTTTCTTCCTGATCCTCATTATTCGGTTTTTCTTGGGGTTTATTTGCAGTTTCAGATTCTTTGTTAATTTCTGGAAAATGTGTTTGCGTGTTTAGTTCACTGTCACTGACCGGAGTTGGAAATTCTACACTCATTTCCTCAGCAACAGAGCAACACATGGTCTTTTGTTCTCCACTTTCTTCTGGGTTTGCTTCTCTATCGGAAACCAGAAGCACCTGATGTTGTGTTGTTGTATCTTCGTCCAACGCAGAGGTAAAAACAGTGGTTGCCAGGGCGAAATCGCGTGTAGAAGGTGTGTCCGTGTCATTCTGAATTTGCTGTGGTTGAATTTCAGAGACAGGATTCTGGTCTGTTCTCCGTTGGGGCTGGAGTGGACTGTCAGGGCTGTCTTCACATGGGCTTTGGGTGTGATGGTGTTGAAAAGGGGGAGGGGTGGGGGTCTCAAGCTGCAATGGGGGCTGTTCCGGAGGAGGGAGAGAGTCTTTTGATGGTAGCTCTGGAACATTGAACCTGTCTTCTGATTTAATGTCCGAAATGTTGAGTATCCGGTCTTCTTTCTCCACCGTCTAAGAGAGGGAATATAGAGAAGAGGTTTTTGACAATAAACAGTGGTGGAACTCAACAAAGTAAAAGTATTTAAGTACTGTACACTGCGAAAACTAAAGCCAGCCAAGTTAAAATGACTTGAATTAAGAAAATGTCATCTTGATTTGAGTAAATTTTACATGACAAGTCAAATGATCTACTAATGTAACAAAACTTTTCATACTTAGAATAGGAAAATACATATTGCTACACAAAAGATAAGAAAAATAAGAACTCTTTGTACTTAAAATAAGAAACAAGGTCTTAGGATCTTCTTTACACTGTGAAATTTAAGTAGACCTTACTCGAAAAAATCTAGGAAAGCTTGAAAAAAACTGAGTAAAGTGAACTGTGAATCTAAAGCTGAGCTTACAAGTAATTCCTGTGTAGTGTACAGTAAATTCCTCTTTCATCTAACCAGGCAGAGCAAGTTAAGTGGACTTTAGTTTCATTCATAGAACTCGTGTTGTGAAGCTGTGACAACAAATCAGTCACTTCCTCAAATCTGAAATATGTAATAACCTTTACTTCAAGAGTAAGTGCATCTTACTTGGTAAAACCATGGAAACTGTTTACTTTGAACTGAGCAAGTAAATGTGACTTATATACACAAGTTACAGTAAAAACAGGTTCAATTCTACAATAATTCCATTTAGATCTGCAGCAGGTACATAAGGATTTGAATATTTATTAGTCTTTGAAAATAATGTAGCAAAACTTTTGTTCAGCTTCAGTTCAAAACACATTGTAACATATGTAACAATAAAATAATAAAGCTTGGTTATTTCATATCAATTCAACCAAGGCTTCCACACTTAGGGCTCAAAAATACTGGAAGAGACAAAACAGGTGTAATCGAGCCCAGACTGGAGCTGGAGCTGGACTCTTGGCCATAATATGTCACTGTTGAAGTTACTTTTCTCATTCAAGTTGACCTTAGTCGAATTGACAAGTAATGTGCTTTTATCGCCCTGAAAGTAACTGTTACTTTACCGCAATCAGTAAGATCCACAAATTCGAGTGAATACAAGTCAAACCTAGTATTAGATTTTACAGTGAAGTTTGAATTGAGAAAAAATACTAAATAGACAAATAATTTTACTTGTCAAGTCAAATCTACTAAAGTCAAACTAAATGTAATTTGAGTGATGTAGCTATTACTTTTCACTGCGTACTCAAAGGTCCACTATGTAACTTCTAAGGTGGAGGGTTCAATACTTGCTTGTCTCCAAGGATATGTTATTTCTTTGCCTGGAATGTTCCACAGTATGGCATTACACATATCTGCCTTGCATTTGTGCAATTACAGGTGTTTATAGGTCAAAAATACCTCAAAAACATGAATTCTTACCATGCAGAGGCTTGCTTCTCCATAGATCTAACCATTAACCTGTCTCTATTGTGACTATCAAGTTTATTTCCATACTGTGGAATAATCAAGGCAAAATAGTAATATCTCCATGGAGAGAAGCAGGCGGCAGACCCTCCACCAGAAAAGTTACACAGAGCACTGAGTAAACATTTTAGGTACCTGTACTTTACTTAAGTAGATTTTAAAGTGGGTAGTTTTTAGTTTTACTTCACTACATTTGAGAGCAGGTATCTGTACTTTCTATTCTACTGCATTTACATCAAAGTCATAATTTGAGCAAACAAAAATATATAAATAAAAACAGCTAAGAAAACAATAAACTGAACGAAATTCAGCACAAATCACTACATTTGATGTCTTATAAAACATTTTACAGTTTAAGTACATTTCAAACAGGTACTTTAATACTTCTGCACCACTGACAATAACAAATGAGGAAATTTTCCCGGTAAGTCCAGAATGGAGAAATGTGTATTCTGGATCCTAGGCAATGACAAAATATACAGTACACATATGTAACTAAAGAAAACAAACAACCAAGAAAAACAGCATCGGCCAAAAAGTTAGGTAAAAAAATAGAAGAAGAAAAAAAGAAGGAAATGTCAAAAAAAAAGTCAAATCTTTGGACTCACCCTCTCATTCATGTTTTTTTTTTCTTCTGTTTACTACTACATACAGAGAAAACTGAATAAACAGGGTGTCCCAGAAAATATGCCATCATTTCGCAGGTCAACAATTTTGGCATTTTTTGTTGAAATAACCTCAAATGTTCACAGAATGCATAAAAACAGAAGATTTTATATTTAATGTTTTATGTTTGTTTTCACTATTGTGTGATCCCGGCCTGAATGTGATGAAATATGAAATAAGTGAACTCTGTAGCGCCACCTAGTGTATACGTGAAACGTCAACATTATCGGATTTGGACCAAATTTGGGGATTAAATTCTATGCATGATTTCAAGCAAAATCTTATATTATGGACATGGTGCAATTTTCATTGTTCGCCACCAGGGGCACAAAGACTCAATAAAAAAATAGTTTAAAAATGCCTACACACACAGGCTTTGTCTGATCGTGCTGAAATTTGAATCACTAATGCCTGATTAGGGCTTGATTATAATAAACTATAAAGCATATGAAAAGTTACTCTATAGCGCCACCTAGCCTATACAAGAAACGTCAACATTATCGGATTTGTACCAAATTTGGGTATTCAATTCTCTGTATCAAAGCAAGCAAATAAATATATTATGGATATGGGGTGTTTCCCACGGTTGGCCACAAAGGGCGCAAATACTCCCCCCCAAAATATGTTTAAAGGCGCACTATGTAACTTTTCTGTTGGAGGGTCTGTTTTTATGCACAGTCTTAGTCTGACAATGCTCTTGATTATAAAAGTCATGTGACCTGTGGCCTAGTTTCTATAATTTGGCTCTAGATCGTTCCCATTTTCAAATATTAAAGGTGCCCTATGTAATTTTTCTGGGGGACAAGCTGTCGGGAGGAGAGAGTCATGCCAGGGCGGTCACGAGACCTCAGCGGTTGCCTGGGAGGGGCGTGCGCGCCGGGGCGAGGGCCATCATTGCCGCCAGCGGCTTTAATTATTATTTTTATTTTGTTATTATTTTATCATTTATAACCGAATCTTCAAAAATGCCACCCTTTGTTTTGTCGAAAAATAGTACATGTATTTTACTTTGTTTGTTTACTAAATCATGCCTTATATCTTGCTTTATATATTGGATGTCTTCTGTATGTATATAAAATGTAGAAAGTGGTAAGAAAAAAGACGAAAAATAATAAATAAAATGAGAGAGTGAGTCCAAACCTTTGACTGGAAGTGTATGTTTAAACAGCACCAGCCCTATCTGATGTAATCTGTATGTATATAAAATGTAGAATGCGGTAAGAAAAAAGAAGAAAAACACATAGAATGAGAGGGTGAGTCCAAACTTTTGACTTGTACCGCATATAGTCACTTTCCATTCCAATAACACCCCTGAAAAAACATAGGTGTGCCTTTCTTTTGCCTTTGAAATATTAGCTCTGCCAGTTCTGGTTGGTGTTATATGTCACAGATGGAAAGTAATGGCCTTATTAATCTTTATTCTGTCTCCAGCAGCCAAAAAAACAAACAGGGAAACTACCAGATTTGCACTAAAGTTGTTTTGAGCTCTGAAAAGAATGTGAGTTTGTTTCCCGGTTTACGAAATCTACATAAACTGCTGAAACAGAGTATTTTCATCCGGCCACATGATGACCGCAAACACACACATACAAAAAAAAACTAAAAAAAGTGTTATTATGGGATAACAATGAAGCAAAAAGTGCCTCATGTGTATTTATTGGTAGTTCTTTGGGAAGCTGTAACATAATATAAGACATGTAAAAGGTGAAATAAATCTAAGAAGGACGTTCATTCTATTCTAGTCCAAACAGTGGGGAAGCAAGAACTGTAAGCAAGAACTAAAGAAGTGTGACGTCACCTACAGTGTTCAGCTCCAGTCAAATGAAGCTCACTGAGGCTTGCTTTTATGGGGCACAGGTTAATACGGACATTTTAAGACCAAAATGAGGGGCCTGACAGCAGCAGTTACAGAGAGGGGCAACGGTTTTTCAATACAAAGTGAACTGGAGCTGGAGTCGATGGAGCCAGAAGCGTGCCCATTCTCACTTCCTCTTAGGAACGTGGTGGCTCGCAGGTTAACTATGTCCATAAAATATATATAGTACTGTATGCAGTACCTAAAGCTTTTGCACAGTACTGTATATATTTTATGGACATAGTTAACCTGAGAGCCACCATGTTCCAAAGAGGAAGTGAGAATGGGGGCGCTTCTGGCTCCATCCACTCCGGCTCCAGTTCACTTTTGTTCACTTTCACTAACTGCTGCTTTCAGGCCCCTCATTTTGGTCTTAAAATGTTCATATTAACCTGCGCTACATGTTTTTATTTTGGTGTTTTGTCCATGATTCAGTTCCTCTTCCTAAAATGGCTTCAAATTTGCCCCATAACAGAAAACCTCGGTGAGCTTCATTTGAAAAGTTATAGGCAGGTGTGGAAAAAATGCTGTAAACTAGAAATGTCTTCAAAAACGGAAGTGTTAATCATTTATTTTCATCAATCAATAAATGCTGCGAATGAATTTTTGCTGTGACCACCCTTTGCCTTTAAAAGAGTCAATTCTTCTAGGTTTACTTACATACAGTTCTTAATGACTTTGGCTTTTTCTTTTGTTCACTCACTTTGCATTTTGTAAATTGATAAAAACAAACAATCATTTATATTCTGAAAGCATTCTTTGTTTACAGCATTTTTTCCCACCTGCCTAAAACTTTTGCACAGTATAAGTAAACAATTTTGTGTATTTTGCGACCTCTGGGACCTACATCTGAGACCCCAAAACACCTGTGTGGAAAAGATTTATTTCAGTAACCACAACGGTCTGTCCCGGTGATTTGGGTCAAATTTCAGCATGCTAGAACGGAGCTACAAAAATTGTGCAACAGATCCAGAGTCTAAGGGAGAAGGTAGTTTTATATTAGACCTGATTGAAGAAGTTGCTAAGGACTGTGCCCCTGACCCTGCAAAAGAAACACACCACCGGTATTAACTTTGTCCTTCACTTCCTCGGAGGATGGACGATTACTGCTACAACAACTTTCCAATCTATAGCAAAGGGAACAGGACAGTTTAAGCTTAAAATATGGCAATAATGCGGGGGGTCAAGATAATTCAGAGGTGGGAGATATAAGATGGACAAGACTGTAGGTGTTTTCTTTTTTAGAGCATAATTTGAAGTTCATAGACTGATGAATGTATTTTGAAAAGCTGATTTAGGGCCAATATTGCGCTATTTTCTCCTGTTATAATGTTGTTTCCTCATCAAAAACATAGCCGGAGTTGTGTTTTGTTTCATTTACACATATTTAAACATGCAAACCCTGCATATTTCAAATCTCAAACGTTTTCCTCCAGTGTGCTACATTTACAAAAAAATGCCAAAGAGCTATTCATTTTAGCAGGCGCAAAATATTGAGATGATTATAAGAAAGAGGGCGAGCCTGTAGGTACAGTTAGATGCATATAAAACATAAACCACTGTCCATTTATTAGTGCACAACATTGGGCTTCAGAATTATTTCCCTCTTTTCCCTATATTTATTTACATATGACTTTATTATTATTATTATTATTATTATTATTATTATTATTATTATTATTATTATCGTTGTTATTATTATTATTTTATTTGTTTATTTATTTTTTTCCTCTTGAGGCAATCGGGGAGGGTAATAGGACGGGGGTATGGGGAATAAAAAATGGTCACATTATATTAATACTAATTGTTTTTCTCAGTGACATCTGCTTTTTTTTTTCTAGGCTTGTGTATTTTTTTATTTATAGTTTGAAGCATTTCTGAGTACATTACACATGCAAATATAATACAGTTTTGGGCTGTTACAATAACAAGATTTCACACTAGATTCTAGATTACTACTACTACTTTATTTGTGGGCCACTGCCCTTATTTGCGTTCTATTATTTTGCATGGGGCTGCTGCTCTTTTCTGCAAATGCATTCTATACAGACTACAAAGCCGCTTTAAAAGTGTGACTTGTTGATCACACGAACATTTTACAAACAATCAAATTTACTTTATATCAGATTTTAGCAGCAAAACCTTTCTTTTTTCTGTGTTTCCTTTTTTTTCAGTGACATCTGCTTTATGTGCACAAAAAAAAGTTATTCAGCACAATGGTTTAATTTTGCAATCCCTTGACGAACTTCGTGGGAGGGGATGGAGAGCTATTGGTAGCTCCCGAGCTACAGGTTGGTGACCCCTGCGCACCTTAACTAAAGCTAAAAGGCAACGCTTAACTTGAAAACTACAACTTCATGACATCACAAGGCGGAACGGCGCATTTTGAGGTTTGCAGATGTAGACAGACTAATAATAAAGCGTTACCCAAATGTGCAAATGAAACAAAACACAACTCCAGGTTTGTTTTTGATGAGGTAACAACATTATAACATGACTTAAAGCTCACAAGAATCCATTTTGTGTAATGTAGGACAGACCCCAATGCAGCTGTTTAATCTTTCAAATAAGACCAAAGTGGCTTCACATTTGTAGATTTTTGCTGTTCTGTTTTATTCCATTTAAAAATAGATACAGAATTATTGCATCATTGAGGAAACTCCTGTCTCCTTCCCCATATATTCTACTGGGACGTCAGCCAGTTCTAGACTGTCAAAACAGCCACTTTGGGCACTTGTTTAAAATGTAGAAATGGAAATATTCTTGTTTTATGGGAAGTCTATTTATGGAGACCCTGCTTGTGTCATGCGCTGGTGTCTCAATGTTTACGGGTTTCCATTAAACCGTAAATCAGGCCAAGACGTGCTGTTAGTTAGAGGTGTTGTGGTATGCTGACCCTTCTGTCGTACTTAAGCGAAGAGTTATGAAGGTTAAAGGTCGTATATTATGCAAAATGAGCTTCAATCTGTATTATAATGTCGTTACCTCCTCAAAAACATAGCCAGAGTTGTGTTTTGCTTCATTCACATATGTTTAGCACACAAATACTGAATATTTATTAGGCACAAACAGAAAACACTATGTTCTACCCTGCAATATCATGTGGTAAGACAGGAACTGCTCCAGTATGCACCTTCACTAGAAACATTTTGGATGATTTAAGGCTTGGATCTCCACTGAACTAAAGGTAAAAGGGAGCTGTTAACTTGAAAATGACCAGTAATCCTTTATTATTAGTCTGTCTACATCTCCAAAACTCGAAATGCTCCGTTCCACCTTGTGAGGTCATGAAGTGGTAGTTTTTAACCCTATAACGCCAAACGTATCATATTTGATACATGCCCTCCACATGAGCAGTGTGACATTTTTTTCCCTGAAAAACCTGATGTATACAATCAGATACATGCAGTGCACAAATAATCCAACAGTGGGTGTGATTCACTGATTAGAGGGTGCTCCAGTGACAATACAAGATTGCCATAAATAATAATATATGGAAAATGATATTTGAATTTTTTTGTTTGTTTGTTTAGAGGGACCAATAAAGGCTCCAAGTTCAAAGAATTTCAATTTTCTGCCAATTATTTAATGGTGTGGGCTTTACAGGGTTAAGTTAACAGCTGCCTTTTACGTTTTGATTTGTAGAGGCAAAAGGCAATTCCAGGGCTAAAATGACCCACATGATTCTAGTAAAGATGTACGCAGTTTTAAAACACAGAATCTTATCTTATTGGCCTCCTCCAGTTAGGATGGTCTTGGCCGAGGCCGGCTGGTATCAACGCGCCCGGGAGTGACTGGAGTGGGGAGGGGGCTCTCATCTCCTAGTTCCTCTATGCCTTCGCAGCTTTGCCCTAACTAGCAAGGTGGGTCTGTTGTATTCAGTGCCACGTGGCTGCAGCATCCGGATGACTCTTTCTACGTTGGGTCTACGTTGGGTCTACGTTGGGTCTACGTTGGGTCTACGTTGGGTCAACTCAACTTCCCTCCCCTGCCCGGTTGCAAGTCTAGTCATTATGTCTGTACTGTGTTTTGACTATGTGCTGATGTCACAGAGGTGTTTTTTTTTGTGTGTGCCGGTTCCAAACTATGCACCAGTTAAGGGGCCCGGTCTGGGGGCTGTTCTCTCTTCTTTTTCTCCTCCCCCTATCCTCATATTATGCTGCATTGTCTTCCAGCCCATGTCCAGCACCCCCATGTCATGTATTGTCATGTGTTTGTAAATGTACAGATATGGTGACGGGTCCCATTTCGATTCCTTTGTATGTCTTGTACATCTGAAAAAATGGACAAATAAAGACATTCGTTCATTCTCAGTGGAGCACTTCTTGTATTACGACATGACAGCACAAGGTGGAATGAAGTGTTTTCTGATTGCGAGAAGCCTAAACATGCAGGTTTTGTGTGTTAAACATGTGTGAATGAAATAAAACACAACTCCAGATACGTTCTTAATGTGGAAACAACATTATAACACCAACCAGAAAAAAGTGTAAGACCCTTTAAAAAGCAAAGAACAGTCATTATAAAATTCTTTAGAGGTTGTAATTTGAAAGTGGTAGTACAATAATTCAGAAATAATGTAACCAAAAATGATTGTGAATGTAAAATGACTTCCCAGATTGTTAATTCATGTAACTACATAAATATTCAGTGTATTTTAATGGTTTCTTTTTGACTGACCTCTGTAATGTTAAACCTGAAGTGAACAGTTCCGGCTTCAGTGGAAGGGAACTAGGGTCACGTTACATATATGAAGAAGTTGTGGTCAACAGGCCACTACATACAAAACAAAGCGCAACATCATTCACTTTCAATTCATTTTTCACACACACGGGTCCTTTGTCATACTAGATCGTCGATATTCAACCATACTTCTGATCAAACGGACTAAATGCAGTGGCGGGAGAAGTACTCAGATTTGATACTTAAGTAAAAGTACAAATATCGGAGCATAAAAAGCAAAATCGCATGAAAAGTCTACTCAAGTAAAAGTATTAACGTAGCTATTTGTTTCAAAATGTACTTAAACTGTAAAAAGGAAAAGAATTTTGCACTGATTTTGAGATGTTCAAATACAGTGAGTGATCTTTTTTCGTGTTAAAAATAAACCCTCAAACTTTTAAGCAGGTTTCAAACAATAGTAAAAACTACTTTTACTTTTCAGTCCAGTTAAAAAATTTAGTGGAAAGTACAGATACCTGCTCTCAAATGTAGTGGAGTTAAAGTAAAATGTATACACTTTAAAATGTACTTGTACAGATACCTAAAATGTATACTTAAGTACAGCACTTTACTTTTTTTTATTTGGTTATTTTTCACCACGAAATGTCAGAATACTATGCCCTGAAACACATCTCTACAACTCTTTTTAATGGAACACAAAATTCTATATGTTAAATAAATACATAAAAGAGACAGAATTGGATTATTTTAGACAGCAATATTGTTCTTCTTCTGATCTAGTTTTTTTAATAACACATACAGTCACGATTATTACTACATTGACTTATAATTCAATATATGCAACAAAGGGGAGAGTTTTTGCCCGTTGTATGTAATAACATAAGATTTAAGATGTAGAGTGTAGAATAAATAATAAATGCTTAGTTAATTATGGGTTAATTTTGACATATTAGCTCAGGCATTACTGTATATTTAATTACAGAACATTTATTGCAATATTTCTCTGTAATGATATATTTTGAATCAGCGTTACTATTGTGACAGACAAAATCACATACAATACACAATACTAATATAATCTAATCTTTTTAATCTTTCTTAACTCTTGATTCTTTTTTATGTTTGTTATATATGAATGTAAATAGCAGAATGCACTGCAATTTCAGTTGGGATTAATACAGTATCCATCTATCAATCTATCTATATCAGTTAATATGCTAACTAAGGGTGCATACTAGGGTGGTCCAAAAACATTTTTTTTAATTCTCTAAATTAGAACCCTGCATTTCGTTCCATATCTTGCCAAAATATTTGGGTCCAAATTTTATGCAAATAAATTAATAATTGCTCAAGACACTTGCCCTATATTATAACGTAGTGAACCAAATAGATAAGGTGTATTTAAATAATTTGTCATTTACTCCACAAACACAAACTGAAACTTGCATAAAAATCACTTATAAAGTTCATAAGGTCCATAAAAAGTTACTTGAAAAATGCAAAATTAGTCAAATTAGTGATTTCTAGGAAACTTCATGCAGCTTGAGCAACCTCTAAAACATCTCCTTTTTCTTCCAAATGTCTTCCTAAATCATCTTTTAGATGAAAACTTAATGCAGGTTCTAATCGCGGTCATCTGAAACTTTAATTTTTACCATGCTTTGATGGACCACCCTAGTGCGTACCTATGTTCCCCGGTACCGCTGTTCCTCAGTTTGTATGAGCGGGGCAACAGCCGTCCTTATTTTTTACGCATCCTCAGCGGGCGCACAGTTCACGTAAAGAAAGACCAAACTTCCTCACATGGGCAGCCCTGTGATATGAGATCATATTTTTGCCTCTTAAATGCCAGAAAATGTGTGATACTGCTGAACAACTATCTTAACTTCAAACAATCAACATTTGCTATTTTAGCCTATTAATTAACCTAATAATTTTATGGCAGTAAACATTAGCCTATTCAGTTGATTCAACTTAACTGTATTTAGCCTAGTGTGAGAAATGCTCCAGTCGGACTAGATCCAATAATATAATATAATAAATATAATATAATATAATATAATATAATATAATGTAATATAATATAATATAATATAATATAATATAATATAATATAATATAATATAATATAATATAATATAATATAATATAATATAATATAATATAATATAATATAATATAATATAATATAATATAATATAATATAATATAATATAATATAATATAATATAATATAATATAATATAATATATCCATCCATCCATCCATCTTCTCCCGCTTAATCCGGCTGGGTCGCGGGGGCAGCGTGCTGCCCAATACTCATAGCACCTGACCCCCCCTATGAACCCCTCTGCAGGTGGTGAGCCCACAGGAGGGTGGACAACATGGTCCTTGATGTTAGTTCATAGGGGTGTAATAATAATATAATATAATATAATATAATCTTGACTATAAAAGCAAAAGTACAATACTTAAGTAAAATGGTAGGTGTCTGTACTTTACTTAAGTACATTTTACAGTGGATACTCTTTACATTTACTTGATTACAATTGAAAATGTGTATGTGTACTTTCTACTCCACTACATTCTTTTTACATGTTTGTGATGTGTGAATGTGAGAAACAGACTGCAATATCTATCTATCTATCTATCTATCTTTCTATTTATATATGTATATATCGATCAATCTTTCTATCTATTTATCAATCAATCAATCAATCAATCAAACTTTGCTTATAGAGCGCTTTTTATACAAAAAAATGCAACACAAAGTGCTTTATGTATGTATGTATGTATCTATCTCTCTGTCTATTTATGTATGTATCTTTCTGTCTATCTTTCTATATACCAAAATTAGCCACAATTAATACTTAAATACTAATACTTAATACTAAAGCAATATGGCCATTATCTCACAGTGTTATTGTAAACTTTTGTAGATTTGGGTTCTACAGAATTGACTTGAAATCAAAAAACTTCCTGTATTGGCTGAGCTGTATTTACAAACATACCAAGGAACTTCCCCTATTTCTCTGCTGCTCGTGTATTTCGATTTATTATCCCAATAAAATCTGAGCAAAAAACCCATTACACACTTGTTGTTTTTCAGCTATTGCGCCATGTTGCTGGCTTTCATCTTTGACATTCTTCTTCTGCTATCTTGTCAAAAACGCACCCTAAAAATAACTCTCAAGTGTGGGGCAGCTGGCCATACCTCCGTGAGTATCTGTGGACTGGACAATGCTGTTTCCTCTTCAGTCACCTCCATGGCTTGGTCAGCACCACCCCCCACTGTGCTCTCCGCTGCCGTCGCTCCCTCGCACAAATCCTCCTGCTCTTCTACAACCGCTGACCTTTCGGACGTTGCTTCTTGCAGGTGCGGGACCTCCATGGACATTCTGTAATCGTCTTTAGCCCTGGTTTCAGACCGGCTTTCGGGGTTGAGATAGTAAGACGGTGGCGTGGCTGGTGCGGGTACGCCGGGGGAGTCTGAGGTGTCTTTTGGTTTGTTCTCGTGGGGTTCCTTCTTGTTCTTCCCAAAGAAAAAGTCCTTGACAGAGTGGAGCATGGAGGAGATAGACGCTGGGATGTGATGGTCCTTATGCTCCTTATGATCCTTATGTTCCTTATGTTCCTTATGTTCCTTATGTTCTTTATGCTCCTTATGATCTTTATGTTCCTTATGTTCCTTATGTTCTTTATGCTCCTTCTTGTGTCGAATTGGAGGTGTGGGGTGAGCTTTCTCTTTGCTTTCCTCTTTCATCTCTTGCTCTACTCTTTCTTGTACCTACGAATGTAAAAAAGTCACATTTTAGTGCTGCCGTTATAATGACAAAAACACAGGTCTGATGTGATGTTGCTTGAAATAAAAGTTTATGCACTGAATAAGTTGTATTTTTGTTCTAAACATCATAAAAAAGAATGAAAATGGAGTTTTAAGTCAACTTTATGTAAGATATTTGCTTTTTATTAGTATTAAGCCCAGCGAAATGTATTGTTTTAACATATAATTATCATCTAAAACATTATGTATTATGTTATATGTCGTGTAAATTATTATTATTAGAAAGGGTCTGAATTATCTTTACATTGATAATGGAACATTGGAATTGCAGACTTTGGGAATGGCTGTTCTAGAGTTTTGAACGTGATTTTGTTGTTTGTGATTTGTTTTACTGCTGTCATTATCAGTGGATTTCAGAGTGACAAAATTTTGCAGTTAACAACGTAAAGTACATATTACCTATTTTGAAAAATGAAAAGCTCTCAAATGGCGTCTAGAAACTCATGAATATAGCAAAAGTATGACATAAGCGGTCCCAGAGCTCCACAGGCACAAAGCAGAAGTAAATAGTGGCAAATGATTCATTAATACAAACAAATGTTTAAAGGCCTGTCAGGGGTCAGAGATTAGGTCATGGTGATTAATAGTATCTGTGGGTGTTCCTATCTCGCAAACAGAACTGACTGGTAATGCATATCTGTATATCTGGAAAACTGTATACTGTATTTATATTACAATATTTGTATTTTATTACTTACTGTACATACATTTAAATAATTTATGCCTTATCTAACACCAGTCTTTTGCTATTGTTTTATTGCTACTTATTTCAAAGTTTATTACCATTTTTCTTTGTTATTATAATATATTGTGATGTGTGAGCTACTGTGTCCAAGTTATTCCCCTTGTGGATCAATAAAGTTCATCTAAGTCTAAAAGCAGAGTTTGTGTGCAGTGTATTTTAAAACAGCCATATATATTTCCATATTTTTTATTTTTTAATTACACACTTACAAGTGCGTAATTACGACTTATCTGACACCACCACCTTATTATTTTTGCTGCTTATTCTGAATGTATTAATATTTTTGCTCTTTGTTATTATAGTTACTGTGAGGTGTGAGCTACTGTGTCCAAATAATTTCCCACTGAAACTGTAAAGTGTAAGTCTAAGTCTATATATAAAATCTTGAACCATAGAGTGTATATATAAATAGACATAGCTAACCCGCCAGCCACAGGAAGTGATCACGGGCACGCTTCCAGCTCCATCGACTATGGCTCCAGTTGACCTCTCTTTCTCTAACTGCAGATGTGAAACTCCTCATTTTGGTCTTAAATTGTTCGTATTAACCGCTCTACATGATCCTGTTGTTTTTATGGTCTCACACTATTTTCTTTGTAAATAAATTTCTAACACAAAGCTCCAAATTCGCCCCTGTAACTTCCAGCCTCGTGAGCTTCATTTGACTGCAGCAGTATGCTATGGGTGACGTCACACTCCCTTAGTCCACTTCTTTATACAGTCTATGCCTTGGACCAGGGTCAAATTTTCAAAACTCCAAAATAGTTAATGAGTCTGGAATTCCATTGAACCCGGAAGTCGACTAATGACTTCATCAGTTAAGAGCCCCAGTGTATCGGTGTGTGTGAAGGCGCGTTTGAATGTGGAAATGTTTGGAATGTGAAACTGTACTGCTGTAAAAATGTGTTTCAGGATCGTGCTTTTAAATGGTTTTCAACTGTTTAATGTAAAAAAATTAATAAAAATGGAGCTGAACTGTCACATCAGCTGCATGTTCTGCCTGTGTATATAAATAAGTAAAAAAAAATAAATGTAAAAAATAATAATAATAAAAATTTAACAGAATAAAAAATAGAAACTAAAATAAAAAAATGTAAAAAAAAAAATTAAAAAGTAAAAAGTAAAGTGCATTAACTTTATGAAAAAAAAAAGCATATTGTATTTTCCTCCAGCTTTTCTAGTTTCAAACTAAAGATTTACATTAAAATAGACCCTATATTTGGTTATTAAAAATTCTCAGTGTGTATGACAAGTTTTGACAATTCTCTAATTTCTACTTAAACTTACCTGCACCTGCACCTGCACCGTCTCGACTTCCATCTCCTCTTCCACCTTCTGTTTGACGTCCTCCTCATGCGTAGTCTCTTTCGCGTTTTCCACACCTCCTTTAGCAGCATCTTCATTATTCTGGACCTGTTTCTCCTCTGCAGCCTGAGATTGGAGCGTTTCGGCCAAAAACTGTGCCAGCCCTATACCTCCGTCATAATGGTTATCCCCCCCGTTACCCAACACGTTGCTTCGGACAGTGGTACCCATCGGCGCGCTTGGCTGGTCTGTCTGCGCATCCACGCCGTTGGTGATTTTGAATTTCTTTTTGCTCAGTGCATGCTCGCTGTCCTTCACCTCGTTGGCTACGGTTGAAGTCGGGACAGGTTCTTGGATTTGGCTGTTCATAGCTGAAGCGCCAACTAGTGCTTCCTCAGAGCTCTGCGTTGGTTCTGAAATCGCCCGTTTCCGTGGAATCCGTTCTGGGATTTCCTGCGGCATCTCTTTTTCAGTTGGTTCTTTGTCTGATGTGGCTTTCTTGCTTGATTCCTCCAGGTCCTGTCTCTTCTTCTCGGCTTTTGCCTTCAGTTTGGCAAAGAATCTCTGGTGGATCTGGAACTCGCTCATGGTGCCCACCTCCAGGACCCCAGAGCAGGAGACAATCCCTTTACTGTTGCTAGCAGAGACCTGGTATATGGCAGCATCGTCCAGTGTGCAGCTAAAATACACAACACAAAATTAGGTTCCCAGTGTGTTTTTGTTTCACCATATCTTAAAATAAGTTGCATTTTCTTGTCATTGAAGCCAACATTAAAGAGCAGAGAATATTGCGCTATTTTCTCATCTTTGTTCGAATGTCGTTTCGTCATCACAAACATACCCGGAGTTGTGTTTTGTTTCATTCACATGTTTAACACACAAACCCTGCATATTCAGTTTAATTGTGTTCTTCTCTCATACAAAAACACTCTTGTGATGTCATGTGTTAATGCAAGAAGTGCTCCAATGTGTTTTTAAACTCCATAAACCTTCACTAGAATCACCTAGATCGGGGCCTGCAACCTGTAGATCTCTACCCTCTTCCAAGTAGCTTGCCAAGAGTATCCTGAATTATACATATTGCGCTGAATAACTCAAATTTGACTGATTAAATGCCTATTTCCATTGTAAATGTGTCATTTTGTGGCCTAATTTTGTGCACTGATTACTGGATAATAGGTTATGTTTCATAGGCATCTAACTGTACCTCATTTACGGCTTGCCAAGGGTCTTATATTTACTAAATTTCTGGCGACCGCTAGCAGCTCTCTGGCATTTTCATTTTACAAAAACAGCCCAGAGGAAGAAAAAGCTTAGAGACCTCTGATCTAGATGATTTCAGCCCTGAAATTGACAATCTAACAAAAGGTAAAAGGAGCTGTTAACTTGAAAACTAACACTACATGACATCACAAGGTGGAAAAGAGCATTTTGAGCTTTGGAGATGTAGACAGACTAATAATAAAGAGTTCCTCAAACATGTGTAATTCCCATGTAACTCCAGGTCTATTTTTGAGGAGGTAACAACATTATAACATAGCTTAAAGCTCACAAGAGTCAATTTTGAGCAATATAAGACCTTTAAGAATTTGCATTTATGAAACTAACAATGAAATTGTGATAATAATACCATAACATAACATAAACCATACTGTAAAGGCCTAATTTATTCAGACCAAATTTGTGCCATTTGCTCTTGATTCCAGTATATAGAGATTTAAATACACTGAGGTGAACACTGTAGAGACTCACTTGTAAATGTGGAGGGTGTGAGTTTTCCCATTTCGCCGAATCTCGTATTTTGGAAGGCCGCAGTAACGATCCAACTCCAAGTCGTCTTTGTACCATTTGAGTTCAGGAGCCGGGAGTCCTGAAGACACACAAACATCAAAGCTATAATACAGGAGGATTAGAAAACCACAAGACACATGTAATCATTAAGATCACAATGGATAAAATGGCTAAAACCTTTTCAATTTAATATCTTCCTTCATGCAGTGTTAACATTGTGTGTTCTGATAATGCTATACAATAATGTTGGGATTAGAGAAGCATCAATCAAGCTTTGTCATCCGATACCGATTCTGATGCTTTAGCCTTAGTATCTGCTAATACCCGATAATAACCAATACCGGTGCAGAGACTGAAAACAGGATTTATTTCTTTTAAACAAAAATAAAATAAGACATAACTGACCCAAACATGTGATGTAACTGTGTATTTATCACTTGAAACTACAGAACAGCTTTGTGCAAATCAAACTTCAAACACTGAGACTTTCTGAGCTGACTCTGACCTGTAAATAGACTTATTATTACATCTATTTATTTGTTCTACCAGGATATCGAATGAACCGATATTTGGAAGCCAATTTTAACACCAAATTCTGATACCAGTATTGGATCGGTGCGTCTCTAGTGGGGATGTACTGAAATCCTACATGCCCAGTGCATCTAGAGGCCCTACGCAGGCTGCATCAGTTGGACATGATACTACCTGACACCACACAGGTGAACTTCACGTTACAGTTCTCGGACACGGCCTTGGACTTGAGCGTGGTTTCAAACGAGGGCTGGACGTCTTCAGTGAGCTGAGCCATGACACTACACAAGGTGCTCCTGGAAAAACACAGTCTGTCAGAAAGTCCCTCCACTCCCTCTGCGCACAACTATCCCTGAGTCAACATTTAAACATGGGCCCCATTAGGAGGAAGGCTGTTAATGGAATTCTGTGGTAGTAAACTTAAAAAGGAGTAAACGGAGAGAAGAGGAAAACTCAGAGACATCAGGCAAAACAGAGCAAAGACAATCCAAGGCGTGACTCTGTGAACACCACTGTTACACTGTGTGAGCTGCTTTCATAGTTAACAGGTTAGTGGAGGAAGGTCTGAAATGTCGTTTACCTCGTGGGTCTGTAGTGAGAAAACCTTCAGAGAGGAGGTAAATAAAAGGAACTCATCAGTCACTCATACAGTATATGTATTTATATATTTTCTACATACAGTATCTGTGCTGTACCTCCTCTGGAAATATTTCATGCTTAAAGAAACATAAACTGGCCATATGGAGCTACAGTTTTGTTTCATACCTGTTTTCAGGCCTGACATTAGACAGATAAGTGTTGCGTCCATTGGAAGAGGGGCTCTCTTCTTCACTGAAGCTGCTCGTTCTTCCATTGCCGGAATAAGAGCGAGTCATGGGTCTTCTGGACGTCATTGTCAGGCAAATAAATAAACCAAATTATATCCAAAGAAATGAAAGGGCCCTCGCCTCTTCTTCTTCTTCTGTTCTGCTTTATTCCCACAGAGGCCCTGTAAGAGACAAAGAGAACAGGATCAGGGTCTCACACAAGAGTCAAAAACAGCCCCCAGGCCTGTCCTTACTGGAG
Source organism: Odontamblyopus lacepedii (assembly GCA_034769755.1). Taxonomy (NCBI): domain Eukaryota; kingdom Metazoa; phylum Chordata; class Actinopteri; order Gobiiformes; family Gobiidae; genus Odontamblyopus; species Odontamblyopus lacepedii. The sequence continues at coordinate 19,721,364 of CM068348.1, forward strand.
CAGAGGCTTTCTTGGAGGCAGGTTATAAATAGGGTGAGTTAGGAGTGTCCATGCTGTTAGTGACCAAACACAAACTTAACATTGACAAAATAGAAAGGGTTTAGCATGAATTTCTGGAGTTTGTGGGTCATTTTTAAACTCACCATGAAGCGGCCCCTGAGTGTTGCACAGGTCTGAGCTTGTGAGAAGAACCTCTCCAGCTCGTATCAGACACAAGCATGTGTTGCCAGGCTGGGCCTATTTTTAGCAGGGCCACAAATAGGTCCCAGACCACGTCAGACAGTGAAACTTGATTTTAGAGTTGTGAACACATCTAAATTCAAATCATTCAAATCTTTGGACAATCTTCATTCAAATACAGAAAGTACCGACACGTAGTATTTGACAAAAGTATGAGAGAAAGAGTAAAAAGTTTGTTTAGTCAAATGCAATTAGAATTTCCCAAATGTGACATTATAAGACTAAGCTATAGTCTGTGGGTAGTAAAACTGATAAAATCCTGAGTAGGCTTAGGAAATCTTTAGCCTCTAGTGTCAACTTTATTAGAGGGCGAGCGCGTTACCGTAATGCCGCTAAAAGCCTCGCCGCCAAAGCCCAGCCTGTATTTCCTGGCGCGCGGTCTGCCTGCTCCATGACGAGTGTCGGTAAAGCCGTGTCATGGGTTCAGTGAAAGGGAAGTGCTAAACGCATTAAATGAAAAACAGAAACCAGAGCAGGCAGTTGTTACCGCGCAGCTGCACGGGCAGGACGCAACTCACATGGAAGCTCCAAGTCCCGGTTTATGATGCTCCTATAACAAAAATTACACCACAAAGTTAACACCCACTGAAAACTGGATTTAGCAGAATGATAGGAGGTAAGCGAGTCTCGTGCCTTGTCGTGGAATAACTTTCTAATATCTAACTAATAGCTTTTTAGTGTTGTAAGTTGTCATTGTGGATTGTTCCAGAAATTGATATCGTGCGCCACCCCTTCCATGCGTGTGTCCCTGTGCGCCATGAAGTGGTCCTGAGCGTCTGGGCTAATGGCACCGGCTTACAATACCAATGGTTCAATTATGTTCTAAAGGACGGCAAAAGAGAAGTGTGTGAGGTAGGAGCACTTCACACAGAAACACACAGCTCTACATTTGATTTCTGAATCTTCTTAAAATCTGTTATCTTCTTTTATAGGTTCCGGGTGCCACACAACCCAATCTCACCATCAGAGTGACCAAAAACCAGAACTATTCATGTCGAGTCAATGACATTTATTTAAATTGTAAATTTACCATTTGGGCTAATGTTACGGTGTTGAACATTGATAAATCAGGTACGTTACACTTTTATGCGGCCCGTGTGCACCAGTGACCACATCATTAGCCTGAGCCATATGCATTTGTGTCTGTGTGTGCGTGTGAGTGTGTATGTGCGTGTAAGTGTGTATGTGCGTGTGAGTGAGTGCAAGTGCGTGTGAGCCTGTGTGTGCGTGTGAGTGAGTGTTCATGTGCGTGTGAGTGAGTGTTTATGTGCGTGTGAGTGAGTGTATGTGCGTGTGAGTGTTTATGTGCGTGTGAGTGAGTGCAAGTGCGTGTGAGCCTGTGTGCGTGTGAGTGAGTGTTTATGTGCGTGTGAGTGTTTATGTGCGTGTGAGCCTGTGTGCGTGTGAGCCTGTGTGTGCGTGTGAGTGAGTGTTTATGTGCGTGTGAGCCTGTGTGCGTGTGAGCCTGTGTGTGCGTGTGAGTGAGTGTTTATGTGGGTGTGAGCCTGTGTGTGCGTGTGAGTGAGTGTATGTGCGTGTGAGTGTGTATGTGTGTGTGTGAGCCTGTGTGCGTGTGAGTGTGTATGTGTGTGTGAGCCTGTGTGTGAGCCTGTGTGTGTGAGTGAGTGTGTATGTGTGTGTGTGAGCTTGTGTGCGTGTGAGTGTGTATGTGTGTGTGAGCCTGTATGTGTGAGCCTGTGTGTGTGTGAGCCTGTGTGGGTGTGAGTGTGTATGTGTGTGTGAGCCTGTGTGTGTGAGCCTGTGTGTGTGAGTGAGTGTGTATGTGTGTGTGTGAGCCTGTGTGCGTGTGAGTGTGTATGTGTGAGCCTGTGTGTGTGAGCCTGTATGTGCGTGTGAGTGAGTGTGTGGGTGAGACTCGTATGTGACTGAGCTGTTTGACTGTGTGGAGCAGGCAGTTGTGTGGGTGGGGGATGCAATGGAATAAGGGACTGTTTTTTAGTTATTGTAATGTACTTTGTGTTACCTTTTTGTTTGAAAAGTACTTTATAAATAAAGTTTGCTTTGATTTGATTTGCTCTATAGAGCTTGTTTCCCTTGGGGATTGAATATCCTTATTTGTCTTCCTAACAGGTTTACCTCCTCAGTGGCGAGGGGAGCCTCACATCGTGGTTAACCCTAAACCCCAGACACTTCGGCCCGGTGCCAAACTCACTCTGCGCTGCACGGCCCTTGGGGCCCCTCAGCCCAGTTACCAGTGGTACAGAAACGGCTTCCCTCTGAGACACGAGACCAGGGAGCTCCTGCAGGTGAAAACAGTCCTCACCATAGACTGCATAGGGCTATATAAGCATATACATGGACTGTATATATAAAGTACCTCACACTGACTGTATATATAAAGTACCTCACACTGACTGTATATATAAAGTACCTGACGCTGACTGTATATATAAAGTACCTTACGCTGACTGTATATATAAAGTACCTCACCTGGCTGTATATATAAAGTACCTCACCTGGCTGTATATATAAAGTACCTGACGCTGACTGTATATATAAAGTACCTTACGCTGACTGTATATATAAAGTACCTCACACTGACTGTATATATAAAGTACCTGACGCTGACTGTATATATAAAGTACCTCACGCTGACTGTATATATAAAGTACCTCACACTGACTGTATATATAAAGTACCTGACGCTGACTGTATATATAAAGTACCTTACGCTGACTGTATATATAAAGTACCTTACGCTGACTGTATATATAAAGTACCTCACACTGGCTGTATATATAAAGTACCTTACGCTGACTGTATATATAAAGTACCTCACCTGGCTGTATATATAAAGTACCTGACGCTGACTGTATATATAAAGTACCTCACACTGACTGTATATATAAAGTACCTGACGCTGACTGTATATATAAAGTACCTGACGCTGACTGTATATATAAAGTACCTCACACTGACTGTATATATAAAGTACCTGACGCTGACTGTATATATAAAGTACCTCACACTGACTGTATATATAAAGTACCTCACACTGACTGTATATATAAAGTACCTGACGCTGACTGTATATATAAAGTACCTTACGCTGACTGTATATATAAAGTACCTCACACTGACTGTATATATAAAGTACCTGACGCTGACTGTATATATAAAGTACCTCACGCTGACTGTATATATAAAGTACCTCACCTGGCTGTATATATAAAGTACCTCACCTGGCTGTATATATAAAGTACCTCACCTGGCTGTATATATAAAGTACCTTACGCTGACTGTATATATAAAGTACCTTACGCTGACTGTATATATAAAGTACCTCACACTGACTGTATATATAAAGTACCTAACGCTGCGTGTATATATAAAGTACCTCACACTGACTGTATATATAAAGTACCTAACGCTGCGTGTATATATAAAGTACCTCACACTGACTGTATATATAAAGTACCTAACGCTGCGTGTATATATATAGTACCTCACACTGCCTGATGGAAACAGTCCACAGATTTCAGAGTGAATATTGTGTTTGTGCAGGTGAAGCAGGCCGGGGCCCAGGATGCCGGCACTTACCTCTGCGCAGTCACAAGTGTTCTGGGGGAGACCTGGAGCCTTCCCGCTGACGTGGACATCGGTGAGTGACATGTGCTGATTGCAAATATCATTTATTGTATTTGATAGACCATTAACATCAATATAAAGTTTAAATCCGGCTGCTCACTTCACAAAGATGCCTAAATAAAACGTGGTCAGTAAACTTTGAAAAGGACTGTGCAATCATACCGGCTGAAGCTCTTAAAGATTACGCTGCACGTTCTTCTTACTTTAAGTTTCAGTAGTTATTATAATAGACATTATGCACGTTATTCTAATTTGGCTGACTTTCTAGCCTGTATAGTGATAGGAAGAACACTTTGAAATGTCTTTAGTTACAGTATACTGAATTCTGCATTAAAATGTCTTCCGTAACTTCAATCAGAGCACTGCGTTTAGAATACTTAGAATACCGAGAGTTGCATTGAAACTATAGTGTAAATCACAACACAGGATTTGAAAAAAACTTTATTTGTTGTGCATTTCCTATCACCAGTTGAAGAACGGGAAAACGGCCTCACCACAAGAGCTGTGGTTTCCATTCTTCACTGTTACCTGCTAAGCCTAAATTACATGATCAAACACAACAATGATTTCCTTTTAATTTAGAAAAGTGACAGTATTCTTAACATCACCACATGAAAGAGTAACTGCGCCAGAAAACAGTACTCAGAATGTGTTTATTGTGAATATTGTCGGTGCGTGTATTCAGTTCCCAGAGAGACACAGATTTCCCTATTAATAACCTTGTACTTTCTCACGAAGTATCCAGCACATTTATTCACAAATCTTTAAAGGTGCACGGTGTAACTTTATGGTTGGGGCTCTGTCACCTGCTTGTTTCTATGGATCTATTGCTCTGCCTGGAATGTCCCACAGTGTGACATTAAACAGCTCTACTTTACATTTACTCAATTACAGGTGATTTAAGAGCTCAAAAATACCTTGAAAAACAGGCATTCTGACTGTAAGCGGGGTCGCCTCTCCACAGATCTGACTTGTAACTTGATCTGGTTTGGTCTCCATGAAGATAGAAAGGTTTACAACCGTAATGTTAAGATTCCAGATTTCAGATTAAGGAAAAACATCTGCAAAATCTTACACAATTTTGACTGTTGCATTTGAGGGCCAGCTGTGCTGAATATTTAAAAGCTGAAATTTTCATTTTGAATATGAAACATATTGAAAATGTACACTTAAAATTTCAGCAGCTAAAATTCAGAATAAAAACAATTCAAACATGTTTTTTCAGAGTTAAAAAATTCAATGTGAGAAATTCAAAACAATATTTAAAATTCAAAATCTACTGAAACAAATTCTCTTCCATAACCTATACGCTAATGCTCTCATGTCATCTGAAACACAGCTATATAGGCAATAGAAAAGTTCAGGTCAAGTTTTGTTTTAGGCAAACATGTATTTTCACTTGACTTGAGATTTCTGGGTACTTTCCGTTTTACAGAGAAGACAAAGAATGCTGTTCACCTAAGCTCAGCAAAGCAGGAAGAGGTTTTAAATGAAACTGAAACCCCCAGACTATCCTAGAGCGACAGCATTTTTTAACTTGAAGTAAAAAAAGGAAGAAAACATAGAAAGTGCACTGTGTACCTTTTTGGTTGGGGGTCCATCACCTGCTCGTTTCTGTGGATATGTCATTGCCATAGACCGTATATGGTCATTGCTCTGTCAGGAATGTTTCACAGTATGACATTAAACAGCTCTACTTAACATTTATTCAATTGCAAGTGGTTTTATAGCTCAAAAACAGACATTCTGACTGTGAACAAGGTCGCCTCTCCACATATCTGACCTATAACTTCTGGTTCTGGTCTAGTTTGGTCTCTATGAAGATAGAAAGATTTAATGCCATACTGTGAAACATTTCAGACAAAGCAATAATAGCTTAATGCACAATGTAATGCTCAATTTAAAACAAATGTGTGACGCTTTGTTGCAGTTTTACCAAAGCCAAGTGTGGAGGAGACGCCGGCAGCACTCACAGGTAAAACATGATGAGATTCTGGTCTGTCTATTGATACTTTGAGGTGGCGTCATGGTGGGGGTGTTCTGCATGTACATCTATGGTGGAACGTTCAGCAGTTACCATGGCGAGGCAATACACACATTAGCAGGCACTGTTTAAAAACGCTTTAAGACGATCTGAAAACTGAAGACACAAAATGGATTTAAACAACACATTTTCATCTGTTGTAGATCCAAATAAAGGCAGCTACACTACAGGATTTTGCTTTGTTAAAGATTTGAAATCTCCGATCGCAAAAACTGCTGCAGGATATGTATGAGCACCAAGGGATATAAAGTTGTGAGCGTGATCGTGGTTTCTGTTTCTTGTCGAGTATGGGTGTAAGAAAAAATCGATTCAGTAATATATTGTGATACTTCATTGCACAATTCTCGAATCGATTCAAAATGCATCTGAATCGATTTGTTAAACAACATTTTTCACTAAAATGCATTAGTTGCATCCACTGTTCTCATGATTTAAAAAAGCTAAAAGTCAAAACTGTGTTGTATGTGGTGCAATACTTCAAATACATGATTTTTAAAGCAGAAAAGATTGGAGATAAAGTCCACAGGAAGTAGCGTCACTATCTCTAATCTGCATCTTCACCTCAATCCATGCGCTGTGTGGATGGAAACAGACACACATGGGGAACTATCTTGACTTTTTACTTTCAGAGAACGCCTCAAAATGGATTAATAGCATGGTTTTGTGGACTGGGTGTCATTATTTACAGAGGACAGATTCTTTAGATAACACGTTTGAAAAGCTGCAGTTTAAATTTACAACTTTACGAGAGTCGAGTAATAATTATTTTTGCTATTTCCTGATGTTATGACCTGGGTGGATCAAACATACTAAAAGAGGACACAGGAGTCAAACGGGTTGCAAAAGTTAAGAGTTGGTTTATTTTAAGTTAATTTGAATTTAATTTAAAAAAACGCGAAAACCAAAAACAAAGTACAATAGAAAGGTGGACCAAACAGAGCAAAAGGGATACGGCATCGGACCAACACCGTACAGGGCCGTAGAAACCAGTGCCGACATCACTAAAAGGAAAAAAAACGTCCCCAAACTGAGGCGAAAACAGTTAGCATCATGCCCCCAGAGAACATTGATGACACCAGTTGTAAAGTATCTTTGAATCCACACATAATCATAGCTGCGTGTACTTTATTTTGTATTGTAGCCACAGATAAAGTTGCCTTGCTCATTGGGAACCTGAACTACTACCACATCTTCAGCCTCACGGCTCCGGTCATGGACGTGTACGAGCTGGGCCTCCTCCTGCAGCAGATGGGCTTCAGGGTCCTGTCTCTGCTGGACCTCACCGCAGACCAGATGAAAGCCGCCGTGGAGAACTTCACCCAGCTTTTGGACTCAGGGGTGTACGGTGTGTATGACAGACCAAAGACTTGTGTTAAATTACGAGACTTGGACGGTGAGTTGTTGCACAGTTGTAGGGAGCATTATCTGTTACATAACTGCGAGTTCTTGTACAGTTGCAGGTAGTATTTTGTGTGATGTAAGGCCTTTAAAATGCTACAAAGAGTATCTAAAATCTCCTTTATTTTGAATCTCTCCATACTGACCAGTTTCTTCTTCCGCACTTGTGCTCTTCAGGCCTCTTCTACTACGCAGGCCACGGGTTTGAACGAGCTGGGAGAAACTACCTTGTTCCCATTGATTCTCCGCAACAATACACCACATCAACAAGTGTCTGTGTGCAAAGGATCATGGGAAAAATGCAGGAAAAGAAGACTGCGCTGAGTGTGGTCCTTTTAGATGCCTGCAGAAAATGGTGAGTCAAAGATTCTACTTTTGATAAGGCAAAAGGTAAAAGGTATTTGAAACCAGCGGTGGAATTTAACAGTAAAAGTAGTAAAGCGCTGAATTTAAGTGAGAATCTTAGGTATCTATACTTTACTTAAAGGTGCATTGCGCAACTTTTCTGGCGGAGAGTCCGTCACCTGCCTGGAATGTTCCATGGTATGACTTTAAACATTTCCATCTAGCATTTATTCATTACTGGTGTTTCTGTTGCTCAAAAATACAATATTTCTCTCTGTGAATTGGGACGCCTCTCCATAGAGCTGACCTGTAATGTAGCCTATAGTTGTCTCCCTTTAGATAGATAGATATTTAATCTCTACAGTGGAACATTCTAGACAAAGCAATAACATCTCCATGGAGACAAGCAGGTGACTTACCTTTTACCAGAAAAGTTGTGCAATGTCACCTTTAAGTGTATCTTACAGTGGATATTTCTTTTACTTTTATTAGTACATTTGAGAACAGGTATTTACTTTCTACTCTACAGTTTTGAACAAGACTGAAAAGTAAAAGTATTTTTTATTATTGTGTGAGATCTGCTGAAAATGCTGAAGGTTTATTTTAAACACGTTTCTAATTTGAGCAAAATAAAATAATAACAGAAAAAACAGAAGAAAAAAAATTATTCAGTAATTTCTGTCATTTCCGCACAAATCTGCATCAAAATCACTACATTTGAAGCCTTGGTAAATCTCAAAACCTGTGCAAAATACTTTTACTTTTTACTATTTAAGTACATTTCTAAACAGGTACTTTAATACTTTCACATAAGTAGTTGTTTTCATGTGATTCTTTTACTTATACTTGAGGTTTTTTTGTGTGTTTTTTTTGCTCCGGTATCTGTACTTTTTCTTACGTCACAAAGCTGAATACTTTTTCCACCACTGTCTAAACCAGACCTGGGCCTAGTACGGCTCCCGGGCCACATTCGGCCCTTTGGTTGACTCTGACCGGCCTCTATAAGCTCATTTGGAATTACAAAATAAACATATTTTATCATTTATCTCATGCATGTACTAAAGCTGCATTGCTTTTACTATTATTTTATTTTAGAGGTATTTTTTGTTATATTTTTTGTAAGGCGACCTCACTACACCAGAACTAAACCTGGACTAAACCAGGGCTAAACCAGAACTAAGCCAGGTATGAACCAGAACTATGTCAGGTCTAAACCACGTCTAAACCAGGACTAAATCTGGACTAAACCAGGTCTAAACCAGAAGTAAGCCAGGTCTAAACCAGAACTAAACCAGGACTAAACCAGGTCTAAACCAGGACTAAATCTGGACTAAACCAGGTCTAAACCAGAACTATGCCAGGTCTAAACCAGAACTAAACCAGGACTAAACCAGGTCTGAACCAGGTCTAAACCTAGGCTAAACCAGGTCTAAACCAGGTGTGAAGCAGGACTAAATCTGGACTAAACCAGGTCTAAACCAGAAGTAAGCCAGGTCTAAACCAGAACTAAACCAGGAATAAACCAGGTCTAAACCAGGTCTAAACCAGGTCTAAACCTAGCCTAAACCAGGTCTAAACCAGGTGTGAAGCAGGACTAAATCTGGACTAAACCAGGTCTAAACCAGAAGTAAGCCAGGTCTAAACCAGAACTAAACCAGGACTAAACCAGGTCTAAACCAGGACTAAACCAGAACTAAACCAGGTCTAAACCAGAACTAAACCAGGTCTAAACCAGAACTAAACCAGGACTAAACCAGGTCTAAACCAGGTCTAAACCAGAACTAAACCAGGACTAAACCAGGTCTAAACCAGGTCTAAACCTAGGCTAAACCAGATCTAAACTAAGACTGAACAGGTTTAGTGGTTTACTGCTTTTTATTATGAAATACAGTTGGAGATGGAGAATTGAGTTAAGTATTTTGACGTCCACAATCTTTTCTGTTTCTCATGTGGCCCCATGGAAAAAAACATTGCCCACCCCCGGTCTAAACCAATGTGTGTTTTTGAAGGAGTAAAGAGGGGAGCGCCCCGTCAGTGATCCAGCCTCTGAGACCTGGCAACACCGTCTACGGATATGGCACGTATGTAAAGACGATTTAATCACCCTTAAAGCTGCACTGTGTCACATTTCGGTTGGTCCGTCACCTGCTTGTTTTGTTAGTTATGTCACTGCACTGCCTGGAATGTTCCACAGTATGACATTAAAGAGCTCTACCTTACATTTATTCAATTACAGGTGGTTTTATAGCTCAAAAATACCTAGAAAAACAGGCATTCTGACTGTGAGCGGGGTCCCCTCTCCACAGATCTGACCTGTAAGTGGGTCTGGTTGGTTTCCATGATGATAGAAAGGTTTAATGCCAAACTGAAACATTCCAGACAAAGCAATAACATCTCCATGCAGAAAAGCACAGACCCTCCACCAGAAAAGTTACACCGTAAATTCAAACATTAGATTTTGTTTCTTATTTTAAGTGCAAAGAGTTGTTGTTTTTCTTAAGTGTAGCATTAGTATTAGTAGTAGTTTTGGTAGATATTTTTACTTGTTAATTGAAATCTACTCAAATCATGACAAAATCTTTATCTTTTTAATTCAAGTCATCTTAACTTGGCTAGATTTGAGTTTTTGCTAAAGAAAAAATTGAGCTGCTGTCACTGGACAAAGGCTGTTGAGTGAGATTATAACGTCCATCTCAGCAGCTTCTTTGATTTCATTCTTAAATAAAGAAATAATAGTCATAATAATAATATCTCAACAGCTTCTTCAGTTCTGGTCCGATTGCACTCACAGTATGACTCACACTTTGAGAAACTGAGCTAACAAAGAGAAACTGTAAACAAGTAGGTGTGTTAGTTTCAGTGTTCAGTGTCTCCAACAAATCTGACCAGAACAATGGGCTCAGACTAAATTTAGATTAGATTAGATTAGATTAGAAATAGTTTATTATCCCATAGGAAATTCATTGGGATAATAAAACAACACTGATAAACAACACTGTCTGGTGGGGGGTTCTTCAAATGCTTTTCTCCATGGAGATGTAATAGCTTTGTCTGGAATGTTGGAATGTTTCACAGTATGGCATTAAACCTTTCTATCTTCGTGGAGAACAAACCAGACAAAGTTCCAGGCCAGGTCTGTGGAGAAGCGACCCCGCTCACCATCCGAATGCATTTCTGAACTATAAAAACACCTGTATTTGAATAAATGTAAAGTAGAGCTGTTTAATGTCAAACTGTATCTGTAAAAACAAGCAGGTGACGGACCCCCAACCAAAAAAGTCACATAGTACAGCTTTAGTATTTAAGGGGAAACTGAAATATAAACAGATAAACTAATATGAAAGTCCATTCAGAACATCACATTTCAGAACATGTAAATGGTTAAACTAGAGCTACAGTGTGAGATTTCTATAAAAACACATTTTGTTCTTTGTGACTTGATAACTTCTAACTCATGTTATTAGGTTTTCTTTTCAGACCAAGAGTTTGTTGTTTTAATTTCCAGATTTATTATCTACTAACTAGTTCTGAAACTACTTAATTCTCATCTAGAGGTAGTTTATTTTAAGATAACTTGTAAAATTTTGCTGCATGGACGAATAATTTTGCCACTTTTAAGTCATTTTCTGATAGATTTAAGTGTTTATATCTTAAATTTTACCCAAGCTTTTTGCAATGAAGGAAAAGCGCTGTATAAAAATGTAGCTATAACCACATGATTTACATTTATAACGGCTCATTTTTGTGAAACACCTAAAAGAAAGAGCTCTCTGCCATTTTCGCTTTGTAAAAGTTTCTCAAAGCGGGGAAAATACTGGTGTAAACTCTGTACCGTCTCCTCTGCTGCAGATGTGAAGATGCTGAGGCGTTTGAGGTCCAGGATCGGGGCAAAAGCACCGGGATCTTCACCAAGTATCTCAACAAGTACATCTCACTGCCAGAAAAAGTCACGCACGTTTTAGAGCGGGTGTCTGAGGGTAAGCTAACCAGAGGCACTGCTCTGTCTGAGGCTCTGTTAAACTTTAATTTCAGCTTTATTTTAACTGATTTGTGCTGTTAAACAAGTCTCTCTCCCATAAATTACAGTCACAAACTAAATCAAAACCGTGCACCAGTCCAGGTTTCTGTGTTTGAATGCCGATTTTGATACTATGGCTTTAGGTATCTGCTGATAACCGATACCAACCGATACCGATCCAGTGCGGAGCCTGAAAACAGCCTTTTTTTTTTCCTTTTGAAGCTAACATATGTGTCATGCAGCTGTTATTTAAAAGTGCACTATGTAACTTTGTGATTGGGGGCCTGATTGTTTCTATGGAGATGCCATTGCTCTGCCTGGAATGTTCCGCAGTATGACATTAAATAGCTCTACCTTACATTAATTACAGGTGGTTTTATACTACTATACTACTGAACAAAAGGTGAAAGGAGCTGTGAACTTGAAAACTACCAATGCATGACATCACAAGGTGGAACAGAGCATTTTGAGCTTTGGAGATGTAGAAAGACTAATAATAGGGTTACTCAAACATGTGTGAATGAAACAAAATACTGTTAATAATGTTTTAGAGTCTGTTAATTGTGATTGTCAAAATAATATTACAAATATTTTAATGGCCCCTAGAAATTACAATTTTATTATTATTTATTTTATTATTTAAAGGTGCATTGCGCAACTTTTCTGGTGGAAGATCCATCACCTCCTTGTCTCTATGGAGATGTTATTGCTTTGCCTGGAATGTTCCATGGTATAACATTAAACTATCTATCTATCTATCTATCTATCTATCTATCTATCTAACATTTATTCATTATGGGGGTTTCTGTTGCTCAAAAATACAATCATTCTCTCTGTGAAAAGGGTCGCCTCTCCATAGAGCTGACCTATAATGTAGCCTCTAGTTGCCTTCCTTGAGATAAATAGGTTTAATGTCTACTCTGGAACATTCTAGACAAAGCAATAACATTTCCATGAAGAAATTATTACATCAATGTATATGTCCAACCAGAATATCGGTGGCTCCAATTCTTGAAACCCGATATCCGATCCTGCAGATATTCCAGTATCGGATCGGTACATCCCTCGTATTGGTCACAGGCTCCAGAAAATGTGTTGTAGAAATCCATTTTGTATTATTTCATGCGTTTTAAGACTTGGATTTTAAAACTTTTTCGACACGGTTTGCTAATCTGTGCATTGTGTCGTCATGGTAACGGCTGAACATTCCACCATAGAGATGCATGTAGAACAAAACAGTATGATTCACTGCAAGATAGAAAACTGTTAGTTTCATCACGTTTGAATTTTAAATGCTGCTAAATTTCTCACTTTTAATTTTTTAACTTTGAAAAAACATAATTAAGCTGTTTTCATTCTGAATTTCAGTTGAAGTTCACATTTTCAGTGTTTAAAATTCAGAATGAGTGGTTCCCTTGTACCATAAAAGCGAACTATTTTGTTCCTTAACAGCTCCACTACTACAGCGTTTCCTGGTTGTTACTAAGTTAGATCGACTCACTAAGGATCGATTGCTCCTGCCTTGCCATCTTGGATCTTTGCGCCTCATTTTTTTCACAGTGAATTTTACTTTTTACTTTTACTTTGTCTGACTGTTGAATTCGAGGCCTTGAAAATATTTGTGAGATGAAATTTGTATGATTATTATTCTTTTTTTTAAGCACATGCTAAAAAGTGTATACTTCAAAATTGAATCAACTGAAACTTAGAATAAAAATAACTCAAAGAGGTTTTTTCAGAGTAAAAGGATTCATTGTGAGAAATTCAGCACAGTTTAAAATTCAAAATCTGACGAAACAAACGATTCTCCATAGACGGATAAATAGATAAATAACGGGTGACCTACATGAGTATTGGTGATAGAGAGGTGATGGCAGATTTTGTTCCCCGTCCCCATTAAGTGTCTGATGACCTCATTCTTAGGAGATTGCGACTGTTGGCAGGAGAACAAGCAGAAACCTGAGAAGAGGGTCCAAAACAGCTGCTGCTCCGACAGCTCTGCTCCCGGGGTCACGCACCGAGCTGCAGCTCCGCATTCACAAGTCCACACTGCAATTCCAAGAAACCAACCTTAGAAAACACTTTAGTGAAGGAGCATTCGAAATCTGTTTGTTTTTATTTTTTTGCAGGGTAGAAATAGGCCTACACGTGTTGACCGTTACCATGGAGACACAATGTACGGGTTAGTGCAGATGTTAAAAAAGATTTAAGTCTACAAACTGTGAAATGAAATGGATTTTAAGGTGCTCTGTGTAACTTTTCGGTTGGGGGTCACTTGGGGTTGGGGGTTTGTTTCTATGGATATATCATTTCACTGCTTAGAATGTTCCACAGTATGACATTAAACAGATCTATGTTACATTTATTACATCACAGGTGGTTTTATAGCTCACAAAAAACTCTCCACAGACCTGACCTGTAACTTGGTCTGGTTTGCTCTCCGTAAAGATACATAGGTTTAATGCCACACTGAAACATTCCAGACAAAGCAATAACATCTCCATGAAGTAAAACCAAAAGCAAAAGTAAATTTTGCATTCATTTTTTCCCCATAGACTTTCCAAATAATATATGATTCAAATTTTATAGCTCAAAAATACATAGAAAAACACATTCTGTTGCCTGTTTTTGAGTGAGCGAGGTCGCCTCTCCACAGATCTGACCTGTAAAAGTTAAAGCAAAGTTACATAATGCACCTTTAAGATACAAGTCTGAAAACTCAATGAAAATATAAACTCAATTTAAAGAGCATGTTCGCGGTGCTGTTTAGGGATTTGATTTGGAGTGACTAACTGAACTGTTGGCTAATGCCGGCTAAAAAATGTTTTAACACGTTATATGAGGCTCATGTTGATCTTGATGATTTGTGTAATGAAATCTGCTGGCACCAGATCGAGTCACGTCTTTTGGTCAAAGTTGCAGTGCTACCAGGACTGCAACTAAGGATTCATTTAGCAGCTAAAGGGTAATAGCTGCTAGGTAGATAGAGAATATTTACTAATGATGTGTACTTTTGATGAAAAAGTTGTATTTTTTCGTCATATTACGCCATTTTCCGGTCTTTTTTTGTGTTTCCTCATCACAAACATACCCAAAATTGTCTTTTGCTTCATTCTCATGTATTTAACACACAAACCCTGCAGATTTAGCTTGTGTGTTGAGTTCTTCGCTCAAACAGAAAATACTCTGTTCCACCTTGTGATGTCATGTGGTAATACTGGAAGTGCTCCACTTTTTAAACTCCATACACCTTCACTAGAATCATTTGGATAATTTCAGCCCTGGAATTGCCCATCTCTGCTGAACTAAAGGTAAAAACTAGCTGTTAACCTGAAAACTACCTCTGCATGACATCACAAGGTGGAACAGAGCATTTTGAGCTTTGGAGATGTAGACAAACTAATAATAAATGTTTACTAATGTGTGAATGAAACAAAATGCTGTTAATTATGTTTTAGAGTCTGTTTATTATGATAAAAAATTATGACAAAAATTATTTTAAAAATATGATAAAAAAATATGTCAAAATAATATTACAAATATTTTTAATAGGCTCTAGAAATTACAATGTGTTATTTAAAGGTGCATTGCGCAACTTTTCTGGTTAGAGAGTCTGTCACCTGCTTGTCTCCATGGAGATGCTTTGCCTTTGTTCCATGGTATGAAATTAAACACATCTATCGAACATTGACCACATTTACATGATGTTTTTTAATTCCAGATTAATTGTTCTGGAATAAATAGTTCTAATAATTCTCCTTTGAGTTTACATGGAAATATAAATTTGAATTGAGGTTTACATGGAAAATACATTAAATCTCCTTAATTCTCCTTAATTCCGCTCAATGTCTGGTGGAGCTGGATCGTCCGGATCGTGTCAGAAGGGCGACCCAATGAACGTGCGCTGAACAACCGGAATTATTTTTAAGAAGAATAAACGTTTACATGATTGAGGAATAAATGGATTTGGCTTTAAAATCGGAATAAACCACCCACTTACTTCAGAATTATAATTTTCATTAGGAATTAAGTGGTCTTTTTAAAGCGTAATACTTTTTTTTTTCATAATAAAAAATAAAAAAATCGGAATTAAAGCTCGTTTGCTCAAAAATACAATAATTCTCTTTGTGAATAGGGATAAATCTGACCTGTAATGTAGCCTGTAGCTGTCTCCCTTGATAGACTTAATTTCTACTGTGGAATATTCTAGACAACATTCTAGATAACATCTCCATGAAGACAGGCGACCAGAAGAGTTATGTAATGTACTTTTAATTTTTTTTTTTCTTTCTTTTTTTACAGAACTTTACAGGGAGATTTAAATCTAAGGATTGATTTGAACCATTTTTCTGC
Organism: Odontamblyopus lacepedii; assembly: GCA_034769755.1. Classification (NCBI taxonomy): domain Eukaryota; kingdom Metazoa; phylum Chordata; class Actinopteri; order Gobiiformes; family Gobiidae; genus Odontamblyopus; species Odontamblyopus lacepedii. The sequence goes on from CM068348.1 coordinate 19,737,371, forward strand.
ATTCTCTGTCACAGATGTGGATAAAGATTGTCTGGTGAGGGGGAAACAGGCGGTGGAGATCAGGCACACGCTGAAGGAGGCGCGCTCACTCACAGACCCGGTGCGCCCCTCTGGCCACACCAGGGAACTGCACCTGCGGGACATCTGCTGGAGGCAAGCTAACGGTAAGTGTACATGACCGATTTTTATGATTCGCTATCATTTTGACTTAATTTGGTGCGATTATACTTGTTTTTATACCTGATTATAAATGCTGTAAATATAAATGATAGTTTTACACCAATCAATAAGCAATTTGTGAAGAAAAGTTAAAAAGTACATTAAAAATCGCGAGAAATAGAGAGTTCTAAAATATAATGACGACATCACACTAGGGAGAATTCTAACCAAAAATTAGGCACAATTTACAACACATTTTTTTCTGATATTTTAAACACAATTTCAACAAAAATAAAGGTGTTTTCTTATATTCTTACTTGTCAAATAATAATCTCTGTGTGCATTAGACGAGTTTGGACCCAGTGTACTACATGGTTGCTAGGTAACAGTTATGGAATTTCCTAGTGTGAAGTCTCGATTTCCAACCAGGAAGTCTTTTTTTTTTTTTTAAAGGCTAAACTGGGAAAATGAGAGTGACTGTTTTTGCAAAAATCTTAAATATAACTGTGTTTTAGTAAATTGAGTAGTCTAACCATCTTAGGCATTTTAAAGGTGCATTGTGTAACTTTTCTGTCACCTGATTGTTTCTGTGGGTATGTCATTACTTGAAATTGCATGAAATGTTCCACAGTATGATATTAAACAGCTCTACTTTACATTTATTCAATTCCAGATGGTTTTAAAGCTCAAAAATACCTACTAAAACAGGCATTCTGAGTGTGGCAGGGTCGCCTCTCCACAGATCTGACCTGTAACTTGATCTGGGTCTGGTCTCTGTGAAGATAGAAAGGATTAATGCCATACCGTGAAACATTCCAGACAGGGCAATAACATCTCAATGGAGAAAGGCATTTAACAGACCCTCTACTAGAAAAGTTACACAATGTACCTTTAAACGTCTGCGTTCTAAACCTGATTTTCACTTCCTCTTTGTCCTGTGGGCCGAGCGTCATGGGACCAAGTTCACAGAAATCTCTGACACCACAAAAACCTACAATAAAATGAATCATTCAGTTTCTATATTTCTGATATCAGATAATGCCATTTCACCTTTTAGTTCCCTATGTGTGGGTTTGAGTTTCCTGTTTAGAGCTCACATTTCGAACATTCATTAGACGGAATAATTTGTTTTGAATAGTAGAATGAATCTGACAACTTTTTCGCTGTTCGTGAATGTTCAAAGCTTTAGTTAGTTTTGTTTTAGTCAAAGCTCATCCCTCCTAACAGTAGGTCATTTGTTTACTCGTCGCTTTGGTGATGCTCACAGCGAAGTGCAGCCAGATATCAACCATAGACTGTGTAAAGAAGTGGACTAAGGGGGTGTGATCAGATTTAGTGATTTAGTGATTTGGAGTGAGATGGAGAGTTCGGTAAACTTGTTCTGTTCTGTTGTTTCTGCTCTAGTTTTCTGAATAACTGTTCATATGTGACGTGAACACACCAGACACACGTTCAGCCTGTTGTTCTCTGTGTCTGTTGGTATTATACTATAACTTGCCTTTCAAGATGAAATGTCAGTTCTTGGTCTCTGATTTTATAAAATAATAATAACATAGTCTGGAGCGACTTATATATGTTTTTTTTCTTCTTCATCGTGCATTTTTTGGTTATAGTCCAAAAAATTTACTTTTAGTTTACGGCTGGATTCGGGATTAGGGACAACATCTTAGATTTCGGGACTGTCTCAAATTTTTCAGGACGTCTGATAGCTCCAGTCAAATGAAGCTCACAGAGGCTGGCGGTTAGGTGAATTTTGAGTTCCACATTAGGATTAGGAATTGATTTACCAATGAAGTAGTGATATAAGAACACCAGGATCATGTAACGCACGTTAATATGGACATTTTAAGACCAAAATGAGGAGTCTGACAACAGCAGTTAGAGAGAGAGAAGCAACTGACATAATACCAGACACTGACATGATAACAGACAGGACAGCGGCTCTTTCTGCAGGAGCCATGTGCAATGGAAACGAGAAGTGACATAGTCTGATAATCCCTTTATAGAACAGCGATTAACTATTGCCAGAACTTCCTGTGCGGTTATACAAACATAATACATGGCAGTAGCATTAGAATTCTCACTATAGTGCAATCCTTTTTTCATTTCATGTTTTTTGCGTGTGTTTTTATAGTGTACTAAATTTAAATCCGATATTGTTGCTGTTAAAATATCAAATTTGAAAAACAAAAACATTTGAAATTCTTTAATGGAGGCAGCTGGAGGCAAAAGCTAAATGGAACATAATGGGATTTCAATGGGAAAACCACAAAATATGAAAAAAACAAGGGAAATTTAGCAAACGAAAACCACTCAGATACATGTGAGTGATACCAGAGCCCAGGTTAGAAACATTTGTTCATTTCAAAAGAGAATATGATGGACACTAAGCATTTTTGACGAAGAAAAAATACAGATTTACTGGACAAATACTCAAAGAAAAGCTGAGTTTGTTACTGTTTTTCACTTCATCTACAGATATATTAAACTTTTTCTTCAGAAATTCCACTTTTTCTGAACCTCAAATCCAAGTTTTTACTTTGGAAATTCTAAATTGTTGTTTATGTTTTGTTATAGTGCTGTAAAGCCGTTCACATTTACATCCGTTATTCATTTAGTCATTGAAAATATATTACTGCTTCACTTTACCTCCAGGTGCCGCTGTTGTAGAACTTTGAGCGTTCTTATGACATTGTTTATTAAAAATGGGACAAAACCAAAAAAAAAAAGAAAAAGAAAAGGTCAAAATATAAATATACGGTGGCCTAGCAGTATGGTTATGCTGCACTACTGCATTATTTTCTTGTATTTTAATTGTATGTGTGTGTGTGTGTGTGTGTGTGTTTGTGTGTTGTGTGTGTTTGAGGGAAAGTTGTGGGTTAGGGGTGGGGAACTTTGTTGTTTTCTGTTTGTTTTAGGTATTGTTTTATGTTTTTTATGTGTGCGTATTTTTAACATGTATTATTGTATTTTGTTTAATATTATATTCATTGTGTTAAAAATATAAATTTGAGCTTCGTTTTAACACTGGCAATATTAAAACTAAGACTTTTTTTTTGGTCAATAGAGATACAATATTGGTCAATAGAGATGCAACGTTTCACTTAAACTTCAGCTGCGTTTGCTAATGTGTGCATTGTGTCACCATGGTAACAGAAACATTCCACCATAGAAATACATGTAGAGTATTAATATAAAAGTTATTAGAGTATTTGCAGCTCACTCACTCTTGTTTGTTTATGTGTTTCAGAGCTGCCTCAGAAGAAGTGTCTGAAGTTTCCGTGTGGAGCAGAGGTGGAGGTTGGATTCTCGGCTTTGTTCTCCAATGTTCTGGGAGCCTTCGCCACTGTCAGACGCTCAGAGCCTCATATGGTGGACTGCAAGGTGTCCCTGAGCTCCACTCCTGTAAGACACCAGACTACAGCTTTATATCATGTTATTATTATTATCATCTCATCTTTGTTATACTGTAGTGTTGTCTTCTCATCACAAACAGACCTGGAGTTGTGTTTTGTTTCATTCACACATGTTTAACACACAAACCCTGCATGTTTATGATGAGTTCTTCTCTTCAACGGAAAACGCTCTGTTCCATTGTTACAACCAGCTCAGCCAGGGAGGAGGAAAAAAAAAACAAAAAAAAACAAAAAAAACAGATGTATAAGGTTAACTAAAAATTGTAATTTATTAAGTGACAGAAAAACATGGTGAAAAATATACCAAATAAAATTAAGGTTTTATAACAAAAATAATTAACATAATGGTCATGAGCTTTAAGTAATGACCGAAAGAACAATTTTGCGGATACAAGTGGTCGAAATAAGATTCCTCTGCAGAGAGGCCGGGCGCTACCTTAGAGATAGGGTGAGGAGCTCAGTCACATGGAAGGGGCTCAGAATAGAGCCGCTGCTCCTCCATGTCGAGAGAAGCCAGCTCAGGTGGCTTAGGCATCTGTTCCAAATGTCTCCTGGACACCTCCCTGGGGAGGTGTTCCAGGTATGTCCCACCGGGAGGAGGCTGGAGGAAGTGTCTGGGGTGAAGGAAGTCTGGGAGTCCCTGCTTAAACTGCTGCCCCCGCAACTTGGCCCCGGATGAGCGGAAGAAAATGGATGGATAGAAGGAAACCTAATAAAATATTTCTTTAACCAAACCGAACCCTAATTATAAAACAAACGGTAAGATAACTAAAGTTTGTAATCCTAACAATTAACATAGTGTCTCAACGAGCTGACACAGAAAGATCCAGCAGCCCTGACCTGGCGGCACACAGGCACTTTTAATGGCCGCGCCCCATCAGGTGGCCTTCCGGGTTTGGCGGAGCAGGAAGGTCAATTCACCTCTGGGACAGTCACAGCTCACCCACAGCCCAGAGACCCTGCGCAACAAATCCAGGTCCAGGGCTCGCCAACAGGATTTACATACCAAAAAAAGGAGCAAAAACAAAAGAGAACATGGGAGTGAATGGTTTCAACACAAATTGGCCAAGGAATGCTCCACTGTGTTTTTAAACTCCATACACCTTCACTAGAAACATTCAGATGAGTTCAGTCCTGGAATTGACAATCTCTAAAGAACTAAAGGTAAAAAAGTAGCTGCTTGAAACATGAAAACTATTGCTTCATGACATCACAAGGTGGAACAGAGCATTTTGAGTTTTGGAGATGTAGACAGACTAATAATAAAGGATTATTCAGACATGTGTGAATGAAACCAAACACAACTCTGGATTTGATTTTGAGGAGGTAACACATTTGCAAGTTCACAAGACACAATTTTACATAATATAGGATCTTTAAATGCCAAAGAAAAGTCAGTCTTAGGTATGTGGCTAAGCTTTTATTAAACATTGCAACATTTTAAACAAACTAATACTCTTAAAAACACACACACTCAGCACTAACATTTGACAAGACGCTGGTGACATCTAGTGGTGAAAACATAGAATTGTTAAAAAGGTTGATTTTCTCTCATGCTGCTTTTCTGTGCAGATCTCTGTGACCTCTGTGAAGTTTAACATTTGTTTGATTCCTTAGGTAATGGAAGATATATTTTCTGGACAGGACCGATCACAGGAATTCGACACCCTCCTCTTCAACCAGTCTAATGATCCAGACGGCTCCATTTGGCTCTGTGGGCTACAGACACTTCAGGTATAACGACGATAGACTTCACTGCAAGAATCTCTGTAAATTTGCTGTTTTCCATTGTAAAATATGAACCCAAGCTATAAATATTGGGATAATTTTAGGAGGAAATCAAGCATGTTTTTAGAAGCAGCCAGAACTTCCATAAAAGTGAACAAAAAAGTAAACAAGAGTCATTTCTGTATTACTGCTGGTAAATGACATACAATGAAGTAACCATAAACTGAAATGCATACAATTAGGTAATTTATTTTGTTTTAATTAAGAAATTTGCATCTTCATTGGTTATGATATTGAGACTTTTTTCATGACATCAAGCTGGGGGTGGTCTACATGTATGCATATGGCAGAATCTTCAGCAATTACCAAAAAGTTTAAAGATAGTCTGAAAAAAATGAATTTTAACAACATATTTTCATGAGGCTGTGATACGAGCGTTCATGGTTCTGTTTAGGTGTTTAAGTTTCAACAAAAAAAAAAAAAACGAAACGAAACCAGTACTACATCAGGTCTAAACTAGGACTAAACCAGGACTAAACCAGGACTAAACTAGGACTAAACTAAGACTAAACCAGCACTACATCAGGTCTAAACCAGGACTAAAGCAGGACTAAAGCAGGACTTAACTAAGACTGAACCACGTCTAAATCAGATCTAAACCAGGTCTAAACCAGGACTAAACTAAAACCAAACAAGGACTACATCAGATCTAAAACAGGACTAAAACGGGACTAAATTAAAACTAAACCAGGACTACATTAGGTCTACATCAAGTCTAAACCAGGACTAAAACAGGACTAAAGCAGGACTTAACTAAGACTGAACCACGTCTAAATCAGATCTAAACCAGGTCTAAACCAGGACTAAACTAAAACCAAACAAGGACTACATCAGATCTAAAACAGGACTAAAACGGGACTAAATTAAAACTAAACCAGGACTACATTAGGTCTACATCAAGTCTAAACCAGGACTAAAACAGGAGTAATTTTTGACTAATCTGATCCCTTCCAACAGTAAAGAAGAGCATAAATTGTCATTTGTTTTGCCAAAACCGTGTTTGAAAATGACAATAAAGCAAAAAAAATGCAGCAACAGAAGTCCCTCAGATTATGACTGACACAAGAAGGCACAATTTTACATGCACTTTTCACAATTTTATTTAAACCAAACATCCAAACCTGGGTGTGTCCCAGTTTATAATTTGGAAAATCTGGTCACCCTTCGCTATAATCCACTTCTTTACACAGTCTATGCTCACTTGCAAACTGTTAACTTGAATAGATCAGCTAATAACAACAAAAAAAACTGTTCCCTTTGTTCATAGGAGTCCCTGGTCATCAAAGTAGATCTACACTACACTCTTCTGGAGAGCGACAGTGCCAGGAGGTGCACCCAGAGCCTTCAGCTGAACGTGGGCAAGCCTCTGGTGGCCTCGTGCGGGCTCGGACACGGGGCAGAAGCTCCGAGGCCCTCCAGCGCACGAGATCACAGTCCCAACATCTCCCAACATCTCAACATCTCACAGCAGAAGAGCCACAGCATCAGAGGGTTTGAACCTTTTAGCAGAAATGCTGAGGGTCGCGAGTGACCGTGGGGAAGAACAAACCAGTAGAACATGATGAAGATTGCATATATAACTTCTTTAATCTGAAATAACTGATCCTGTAGCTGCTGTTAAGAGACTGAAAGCTGTTAGGTGCTAAGAAGCTTTAAAGTGCTCATATTCCACTATTTTTTACCTATGTTATAATGTTGTTTCCTGTCTAAAACATACCACGGGTTGTGTATTGTTTCATTTACACGTGTTTAACTCACAAACCCTGCATATTCAGGCTGAGTTCTTCTCTCTGGTCCACCTTGTGATGTTATGTGCTAGTACAGGAAGTGCTCCACTGTGTTTTTAAGCACCATACACCTTCACTAGAATCATCTGGATGATTTCAGCCCTGGAATTGCCAATTCTTTACTGAACAAAAAGTAAAATGATGCTGTTGTCTTGAAAACTACATCACAAGGTCGAACAGAACATTTTGAGCTTTGGAGGTGTAGACAGACTGATGATAAAGGGTTACTCAAACATGCACTGCAGAAAAGCTTGTAGGATATTAACACTTAAATCTGTCAGAAAATGACTTAAAAGTAGTGAAATGATCTGTCCATGCAGCAACATCATTTTACTTGACAAGTTATCTTAAAATAAACTACCTCTAGACTAGAATTAATCCAATTCAGAACTAGTAAGTAGATAATACATCTGAAAAGCAGTTTAAGAGAAATTTGCAGTGTGTGTGAATGAAACAAAACTCCAGGTACGTTACGAGGCCGCAACATTTTAACATGTCTTAAAGGTGTATTGTGTAACTTTTCTGGTGGAGGGTCCGTCACTTGCTTGTTTCTGTGGATACGGCATTGCATTGCTCTGCCTGGAATGTTCCACAATATAACATTAAACTGCGCTGCTTAACGGCGGCACGGTGGCTGAGTGGCAACACAGCAAGAAGGTCGCAGGTTCGATCCCCGGGTCGCCTGGGGCCTTTCTGTGTGGAGTTTGCATGTTCTCCCCGTGTCTGGATGGTTTCCTCTGGGTACTCCGGTTTCCCCCATCAACCCAAAACATGCCCGCACCCCTATGAGCCCCTGTGGGCTCACCACCTGCAGAGGGGTTCATAGGGGGGGGTCAGGTGCTATGAAGATTGGGCAGCAAGCTGCCCCTGTGACCCAGCCGGATTAAGCTGCTTAACATTTATTCCATTATAGGCAGTTTTATAGCTAAAAAATACCTACAAAACTGGCATTCTGACTGTGAGCGGGGTCGCCTTTCCACAGATCTGACCTGTAACTTTGTCTGTCTCCGTGAAGATAGAAAGGTTTAATGCCGCACTGTGGAACATTCCAGACAAAGCAATCTCCATGGAGAAAAGCATCTGACGGACCCGCAGCGGCCCTTTTGAAGCCCATAAGAGTCCGTTTAGTGTAATACAGGACCTTTAATGATGAATGGATCAGTTTTAAGTCTTTCTTTTTGATTCTCCAGAAATTTCCACTGCTGCAGGATGAGTGTGGCCCATAGCGGGACTATAGGCAGGCTGCTCTGTACACAGCCCCAGATATAAGCTCCTCCAATGTAAATACATCTCCAAACACTAGAATACACCCCGTTTGAATCAGTTTCACCAGCAGATTGCAAACCATATACATACTAGAGTAATCTTTGTGCTTTAACTTTGTGACATCTTTGATTGTGAAAGGTGCTATAGAAATTAACTTTGCTTGCATGCTATGTTGTAAATTAAAATTATTTTGCTTGTCTAATGAGCTTTTGAGGAATTGTTGTCTATAATTTGTTGGATTTCTTACCAAAAAGTTTCAGCTGTTTCTCAACTACTGACTCCTAACAACCTTGAAACTTAAAAATGCACATTTGAAGCTGTAGCCTACTACTGCAATATAAAACTTACCTTTTCAAATAGCTTCCTGTTTTCATTTATTTGTAACAGTGAAAAAATGCATAGCACACTCCAAAAATGTTTCAGCAAAAAGCCTTCATCAGATCATTTTTCTTGCTTTGGACCACAATACATAGGCCTACAGCATTTTTTTTTTCACTTTTATATTGTGCATGGTTCCCACGGTCATCCTGGAAAAGTCATAGAAATTGAAAATGTCATTTTCCAGGCCTGGTAAAGTCATGGGATTTTGTAAATTCAATGAAAGATTTGGAAAAGTCATGGAATTTTCGTATCTCTTTGATGCAACTACAGTGTTCTGTTAAGTTCTCATTAGGCGATTATGATTATTTCCAAACGTATGCACCAGTCGCTCCATACACAATAAGGTATTTTGTTTAAAAGGGACACAATAAATTAACTGACAGTATTTTGAATGGTAAAAAACTATAATACCAAACCATAAGGCAAGTGGAAAGGGTTAACATTTCATATTTAGCCCTAAAAATATGCTCATGTAGGTGCTGTAAAGTCATGAAATATTTACTTAAAGTTGTGAAAGCCACTGAAAAATTTGAAATTTTGTCAGTGAAAAAAAGTGGTAACCCTGAATGCTGTGTACTGTGGTCCAAGCAAGAAAAATGATCTGATGAAGGCTTTTTGACAAAACTTTATTTAAAAATAAAAATAAAATATAGCCGCAAGCGGCAATGATCAGCCCTCCTGTGTGCCTACGCCTCACCCCGCAAACGACATTCCCTACAAAACGATATGCCCCACAAATGCTGCACCCAGCAAACACCATGCCCCACACTAACCCTAATAACTGAAAGCCCCAACCACACTTTTCATATGCTTTACAATGTATTATATTCAGGTCGAGATCAGGCATTAGTGATTCAAATTTCCCAGGCCAACACATCCTCCATCAGAAAAATTACATAGTGCACCTTTAAATGATTTTTGAGGAGACTTTGCGCCCCTGGTGGCCAACCGTGAAAAATTCCCCATGTCCGTAATATATATTTTTGCTCGTAGTCATGCGTAGAATTTAATTCCCAAATTTGGTACAAATCCGATAATGTTGACATTTCATGTCTAGGGGGCGCTATAGTGTAATTTTTCATATGCTTTATAGTGTATTATATTCAGGCTGAGATCAGCATCAGTGATTCAAATTTCAGCATGATCGGACTAAGTCTGTGCCAACGGGAGCAAATCTTCACATTGAATATTGTCTAAATTTTGATCGAACTTTGCGGACGTAAACCATGACAGTTTAAAAAAAAAAATGGAGCAAAAAATGGAGCAAATTTTCAGCCCTGTGGGTGAAGCACCTTCAGAGGAGTGCGTTCAAACGCAACATGAGCGAAAATGTGGACTCTGCATTTTGAAGATTTCAATCCAAGTTGGCTGCCTTCTGCTTTGTCAGGGGGCGTGGCCATAATACGAGTTTGGTGAGTTTTTGGGTCAGGTTTATTTCAATCTGTAGGGGGCGCTAATGCACCAAATTAATTGTTTTCACATTCAGTCGCTTTAGGGCAGAGAGTTTAAGAACTGTGTCACATTTCATTGAAATCAGAGTTTGTTAGGAAATAAATAGGAGCAATTTGTAAATATCCAAAACTTGTGTTCATTATTTGTTGCTTCACTGCTCAGAGACGTCAGACGGATTTGGGATCTGTGGATATTTTTTGACGTTTCGCCCCTGGAGATAATGTGGACCAAATTTGAGGCCGTTCGGGTGAGCGCCCGCGGAGGAGTGCGTTTCAGCTTCGCAAACTTTAATCCAAGATGGCCGCCTTCTGGTGTGTCAGGGGGCATGGCCATAATAATATTTTTTACTCGTCTTGTCATGATCGACTTCTGTGTTAAATTTCATGATTCTACGTGCAAATTTTTTTGGGTGTCTTTCGTATTCCCTAATGTATTTTTTCATTTTATTTTATCTATGTTTTTGAAAATGGAAAAAGTTAGAGAGTTGGAGTCTTTAACATGTGGCCCAATTTCGTGAAGAAGAAGAAGAAGAAGAAGAAGAAGAAGAAGAAGAAGAAGAAGAAGAAGAAGAAGAAGAAGAAGAAGAAGAAGAAGAAGAAGAAGAAGAAGAAGAAGAAGAAGAAGAAGAAGAAGAAGAAGAAGAAGAAGAATATTCTGATACAAGAACAATGTTCCGCTTTTTTTTTTGGTCAACAAACTATACATTTTCGGAAACCTCTGGCGCATTGCTACATCATGGTGAGGGTCCCTGGTCACTACAGGCGAGTCACGTCGTGTCATTTTAGTTCCCGCCCCTATGAGCATCGCTATGCGATACTAATAGGCCCTTCGCCAGCCTCTGGCGCTCGGGCCTAAAAAGCTTTTGGACATTGGCCATCTGAGTGTCCTATGCATTTTTCACTTTTATATTACTGTTCCTTTTGCATCTACAAGAACTTTGGTGTGTGTTTTCTATTTCATTTGATGCATTAATTTATAAGCCATAACTCTGGTTCTTGTACACTTAAATCCAGTCGGTTTAACAAATAGAAAAGGCCTGTTGTTTGTTTACTCATGCAAGAAAGAAACATCACATCATACAGTTCTTCTGCAACCCACTGTGAAAACACATCCAGCTCTGGAACAACGCGGAGCATCCTCTTGTGCCTCTGTGTGCTTCCAACAACACCCGGAGATAGTCGGTGGGGCTGTAGTACAAAGCCAAGCAAAATATGGGCCCAGCAGTGTCAGGCAGCAGATAAAGTTGGAAAGGTTTAACAAAAACATGAGCCTATTTTATCAGACTCACGATAATTATGAAAAAACAACAAGGTAATACAGTGTAGGTTCAGTAAGTTATTTTATCCCATATCCCAGTTAAAATAAACAAATAGTTAAATATGTGCATTAAAAATTATATGGTGTGTGATGCCTCCCCCTAGTGGACGAGTTTAACATTATAAAAGCTATCAAATGGAGCTGCACCCTCAGAAAAAACAAACATGTTACACAAAAAGACCTAAATTAAACAAATTGTGTCATTAAAGTGATTAAAGGAGGTTACATATGCCAACTTTTTGTCTCCATAGAGATATTATTATATTATTAATGTATTAAGGTCAGATCTGTGGAGAGGTGACCCTGCTTACAGCAAGAATCCACTTTCTAATGGTCTTTTGAGCAATAAAAAGGCTCATAACTGAATGCAATAAGATAGGCTAGTAATGCCATAGTTTGTGGAAAGGATGTCATCGATCTACGTTTTAAAGTTTCCTCATCAAAAACATACCTGGAGTTGTGTTTTGTTTCATTCACACATGTTTAGGTTGTGTTATTCTCTCAAACCGAAAACATGCTTACACCTTGTGATGTCATGTGATAATACAGGAAGTGCTCCAGTGTGTTTTTAAAGCCCATACACCTTCACTAGGATTATTTGGATGATTTCTGACCTGGAATTGTCAAACCCTACCACAAAATTACCACAACATGACATCAGAACGTGGAAAAAAGCATTTCAACTCTTAAAACTCTTTTGTTAATTCCTTAATGTACAGTACATGATGTTTTGATCTGTGGTCCAGTGCTGTGTGATTGTATAATTGTAGTTTTATTCATGCATATGTGATGGACACACCTATCTCCAACATAGCTTCTTTTTCCTTTTTTGTCAACTGGACAAAGGTTTATTTTGGTCAGTCAGCCAAATTTCGACCAAAATAAACCTTTGTTCAGTTGACAAATTGTATTTCTCATTTGTTATTTTGAAAATATGTAATTCATTTAGCAAATAAATAAACCTTTTTCACTTTTTATTGTTAAGCACCTTCAGAATACAACTGTGAACAAAAATGCAGTCATGACAAAGAAAAAGCTGAGATGAAACTTTATGCAGATGAGAATTTTGCATAATCTAGGCTCTTTAAAGACCTTTGTTGGGTTAATATTGAGTTGGGTCATATCTGCACTGTGGAGCTTTATGGAGTAATAGACCTGACTCATGTGCGTGCGCGTGCCTGTGCGCGTGTACTTCCTGGTCAGTGCCATGGAAACCAAACCACGACTGTCGGTCCCTGGCCCCGCCCTCTGCAAAGTTTGCTCTTGACAAATTCCTGCACAGAGTTTGACTCGCGTAAACAGAATCACCAAGAGGAGAGGACAGATCAGCTCCGTTTCGCACAGACCGAGGGAATAACGCTACATTCTCGCGTTTCTGCTCCGGTAAGTAACCACTTTTACGCAGCAGGTCTTTTACGCAGCGTATTAGTTCATAATTTGGCGCACGTGAGGAGGAGGAGGAGGAGGTGTAGGGTCATGGCATACCATTTGTAGTTTCTTATTTTAAATAGACAGATTATTTGACGTATATTAAAAACCGCTGGATAAGTTTGTCTTTAAGTTTTTATTTTTTAATTTAATTTTTTTTTTTAATCTCAAGATCATCTAACACGTGTAATTATGTCAAACCTGTTCTGCGCTTCCTTGTTTCTTCACTCTTATTGCGTATAAAGTGTAAGTCTGCCGTTTTTGCGTTATTTTCTGTGTTCTAGATACCATCTGGGAAATGTCGAATAACAGAGGCATATTCTTTGCATTTATTAAACGATTTATGTATTCATTTTTTTAAATATCTGTTTAAAAAGAGAAAAGAACGTGAAGAAAAGACACTGTTGAGGCAGGATTTAGCAACTTGCAGATTGATTTATATTACGAAATGGATTCTTGTGAGCTTTAAGTCATGTTACATCATCAGAAACATACCTGGAGTTGTGTTTTGTTTTATTCACATGTTTGAGTAATACTTTTATGAGTCTGTCCACATCTCCAAAGCTGAAAATGCTCTGTTCCACCTTGTGATGCCGTGTAATGATCTACCTTTTATTTTTTGTTTAGTCTGGATTAGAAACTCCAGGGTTGAAATTATCCAAATGATTCTGAAGGTGAAGGTGTGTGGAGTTTAAAAACACAGTGGGCTGCTTTCTGTATTACCACAATGACATCACGAGGTGGAACAGAGTGTTTTCAGTTTGAGACAAGAACCGGATTTGTGGGTTAAACGTTTATGAATGAAAAAAAACACAACTCCAGATATGTTTGTGACAAGGAAACAAGATTAGAACATAGATCAGAAAATGTTGTAATTCTATGAGCTCTTTGAAGGACATTAGCTCGACTCCCTAGAGATGTTATTGCCTTGTCTAGAATGTTCCACAGTATAGCATTAAAAGTATCTGTTTTACATGCCTTACAGTTATTTGAATCGCTAAGTAATACCTTGATAAACTTCTAACCACTTGGCCTGGTGGTGCCTGCGTTTGTCTCTGTGAAGAATTTAATGCCAAATGGTGGGACATTCCAGGCAAAACAATTACATCTCCATGGAAACGACAAACTTCAACAGAAAGCTAATATCGTTAGTATGTCTTTTAAAGGTTGTTTTGTCGAGAATATTCCACAGTATTGGTTTGATTTGTTTAACTCACCGGGCAAAGTTACAGGTCGGATCTGTGGAGAGGCAACCCCCCACTTGGAAATAATATGTATTTTTAAGTTATATTTGAGCAATAAGAATACCTGTTATGAAATAAATGTAAGATAGACATACTGTGGAACATTTCAGGCCTCTCCATGAAGACTAAGCACTAGAAAGGTTACGTAATGCATCTTTAAAGGGTCCATATTACGCCATTTTCTGATCTATGTTGTAATATTGTTTCCTCATCACAAACGTGGCTGGAGTTGTGTTTTGTTTCATTCACACATGTTTAACACACAAACCCTGCATATTCAGAGTTCTCTCACACAGAAAACACTCCGTTCCACCTGGTGATGTCATGTGGTAATACAGGAAGTGCTCTTCTGTGTTTTTAAACTCCACACACCTTCACTAGAATCATTTGGATAATTTCAGCCCTGGAATTTCCCTTCTCTACTGAACGAAAGGTAAAAGAAAGCTGCTGATTTGAAAACTACCACAACATGATGTCACAAGGTGGAACCGAGCAGTTTGAGGTTCGGAAATGTAGACAGACTAATTGTAGAAGACACGATAGGCTCTATTCACGCTTATGTCACAAACCAGGAAGACATTTGGAAACATGCGACGACAACTTCCGGCGGGTTCTGTTTGCGGTAATAAGTCTGACAAAATGTAGGAAAAATTAGAAAATGTCCCAGTTTTCTTCTTCTAAAAGTCATTGTAGCGTTCTGTTATGTTCAGCTAATCAACAATACCAACCATACCTCAGTTTTCATCATTTCCCCCCTGACGCACAACTCTGAGCGCACTGGGTACATGTGATTAGAAGAGATAAATGCGCCAAACTCAAAATGATTCCAAACAGCACATACGTATGTAGTCTTCGTTTTACCAACGATCATATTTACTTCAGTGGGTTTGATCACAGTCCAGCGTCGGGAGCTACACCGGAAGTTGTCATTGCATGTTTCCAAACGTCTTCCTGGTTTGTGACGTAACATGAATAGAGCCTATTGGTGCGCTGTGTCCGGTAGAGGGTGTGGCTGTGTTGACACGGTGCAGAGCGGGCGGAGCTCGCGTGGGCATATGTGTGTGTGTGGAAGAGTGTAAAAGCACAAACTTACCTGTGACGCTGTTTGGTTGATGGTCAGGGCGGCACTGCAAAACAGCTTAAGATATAAACACTTAAATCGATCAGAAAAATGACTTAAAGGTAGTGAAATGATCTGTCCATGCAGCAAGATCTCTTAAAATAAACTCCCTCTAGACTAGAATGAAGCCGTCTCAGAACTAGTAAGTAGATAATAAATCTGAAAACAAGATAAATAACCTGATATAAGTTTTAAAATCTTGGCGAGATCAGAGAAATTTGCAGTGTGGGTAGCTATAATTTTTGTTGACCGCCACTACTTATCCATACTCATCTTTCACGCTTCCAACTGGTCCCATCCATCAAGAGGATGTGCTGCGCTGTAATAGCTGCTTGTCTGTTAATAAATATCCAAAATGCATTATGGATCTTAGTGTATCTGGGCACTGCAAAAATGTTTGGCAAAAATTTAAGATATAAACACTTAAAAATCACTTAAAAGTCGTGAAATGATCTGTCCATGCAGCAAGATAATTATACTTGACAAGTTATCTTAAAATAAACCACCTCTAGACTAGAATGAAGCCGTCTCTGGAAATAAGTTTGTGGATGTTAAGTGTGAGATAAACATACTCAAGCAAATCTGTATCACTGAATCCAAAAACAAGTGGTGTTGCAGGGGGAAACTCTGGTAAATGGATTGTAGCTTTTTAAAAAAAAAACATGTATTGCCTAAATTTAAGATTTTCTGACTAGTTGAATCACCGAAGAAATATATGTGACAATTTTTAAGATTAGGCAACCAATTCAGAACTAGTAAGTAGATAATAAATCTGAAAACAAGATGAATCACCTGATATAAGTTTTAAAATCTTGGCCAGAGCAGAGAAATTTGCAGTTTGTCCAACAGCCTCCAAGGCCGTCACAAAGCTTCGACCCCAGGACCCACTCTGATCTTCCCGAGCTGCTTTAAGGTTGGTTTAGGAAGCCGCTACACCAAACCTGGACATTGTGTGACTCTGGGGCCACATATGGCCCTTTGGTTGTCTCTGACTGGCCCCTTTAAGCTCATGCATGGACTAAAGCTGCATTGCTTTTATTATTATTTTATTTTAGAGGTGTTTTTATTAAATTACATTTTTTTGTAAGGCAACCTCACTAAACCAGAGCTAAACCTGGACTAAACCTGGACTAAACCTTATGATGCAGAATTGAGTTCAGCATTTTGACTCTGTCCTCCACAATATTTTCTTTTTCTCATGTGGCCCCATGGAAAAAATAATGACCCACCCCTGTGCTATACAAATAATAAAGGATTATTCAAGCATGTGTGAATGAAACAAACACAACTGTTTTTGAGGAGGTAACAGCATTATAACTTAAAGCTCACAAGAGTAAATTTTGCGTAATGTGGGACAGCAGCAGATTTAGTTCTTCTTTTCTTGTTTGTTTTTTTTGTGTGTGACTTCTTTTGAACCCAGTCATGCCTCTTGCGCAGTATCTCTGTAAAATCCTGTGTACTTAGCCTTTCTGTGCAGAAGTGAAAAAAGCTACCAAAAAGTACAGCTCCCGTTAGGGGTCCGTCACCTGCTTGTTTCTATATGTCACTGCTCTGCCTGGAATGTTCCACAGTATGACATTAAACAGCCTTTACCTTATCAAACATCCCTAGAAAAACAGGCATTCTGACTGAGCGGGGGCGCCAATCCACAGATCTGACCTGTAACTTGGTCTGGTTTGGTTTTCATGATCATAAAAAAAATACCATACTGTGAACACCGCAGAAAAACAACTTATATAAACACTTAAATCTATCAGAAAATGAGTTAAAAGTAGTGAAATTATCATGCTGCATGGACAGAAAAAGTTTGAGAAAAGTGACACAGTGCATCTTTAAGGTCGTGTAACATTCTATCTTATTTTTATTACTTGATGTAATAGGCAGTGATCCAGACCGATGCGCACAGGCTCTGCTCCTCTTGTCTGTCGATATTTAGTGACGACCTGAAGTCATAGTCAGAGTTATGTTTGAGTTTGGCTTCAGATATGAGTCACTGTTTCAACCGGGCACCCAAAGAGCAGCTTGGAAATAAGTCATCGGAGCATCATTTTGTACAAGGAACTTAAGACGGCTTCTTTATACCATTTATAGCCTTAGTTTTTCTTACCGCACAGCATCAGGGGACAGTGAGGTATGAATTTATGATAGCTGAAGAAAGAGTCACTTGTATTACCTTGATCACACAAACAACTTGTTTTTCAAATCAAAATTCAAATCAACAGGAAACAAAAAAATATACTGCCATTCCACATCCAAAAACTGTTCAGTAGAGAAGTACACTATGAATTAAGGGGAAGGGGCACATTTAACAAAGACAGAACCACTAGGAAATGCATTTGTGTATCTGTGTGTGTGTGTGTGTGTGTGTGTGTGTGTTTGTGGGGTGTGTATGTGCATGTGTGTATCTGTGTGTGGGGTCAGTCTGTATTATTATAAAATTGAATGCATAATTTATTCCAGAGCTCTGTATCTTTCAAAACATGATGCTTTATACCCTTTTTAAAGGCTTTTAAAGGGTAACTCCAGCACGTTTGAAGCTAAAGTCCATTGCTAGAGGTGGTTGAATACTGTCAGAAGCCAAAAAACAGCACAGATCAGGGGCAAGTTATTAACTTCCACGTAAAACGCCACTTTGCACAATGAAGAAGCTTAACACCACTTTCTAACCCATCTTACACCAGCCACGAGTCTAACAAACAAACACTCTGCCTGGCTCACTCATTAGTGTCTGGAAACGTTATAAAACAACTTTATAAGGAGCTTTAGCATTACCTTGTTGATTTCCCACTGTGCATTGCGAAAGCCCCAAAGACTCGACTGCCGACTCCAGCCAGAAGCAACAAGTGAGGATCGACTACTAACGGTGATGAAGAAGAGAAACTGAAAGTTCAAAAGAAGAGAAGGTAGAGCGCTTCTAGTATCCCTCAAAACCCACTGGTGCTCTTGGAGGGCGTAATATTCAAGAAAAAAACTAGAGGAAACAGAACCTTAGTCCAGGCACTTCAGTGGATTGAAAAGGTAAAAACACTAACTTTTATTTAATGGGCAAATGCATTAAAAATCACCAAGCCACATGGCCTTCATCAGGGTGTATGATACTATATGATACTTTTTTCTAGAAACTGAAAGTTGTTGAAAGAAAATGGTTCGGGAATGTAATTTTTTAGCATTTTACAAAAAATATAATTGACTCGTAAATAAATGGGATTAGTAGAAACGACATCGGCGATCGAGTCTTTTGGGCTTTCACATGCGCAGTGGGAAATCAACAAGGTAAGTCTAAAGCTTCTTATAAAGTTGTTTTATAACTTTTTCAGACACTAATGAGTTGTTGAGTAATGTTTGTTAGACTTGTGGCTGTTGTAAGATGGGTTAAAGTGGTGTTACGCCTCTTCAGTGCAAATTGGTGTTGTACGTGTAAGCTAAGAACTTGCCCCCATCACTACACTAGTTTGTTGCCTTGACAGACTCACTACCACAGTGAGATCTCCGCCGAGGCAACACTGATCTGTGCTGTTTTTTTGCCTTCTGACAGTATTCAACCTCCTCTAGCAACGGACTTTAGCTTCAAACGTGCAGGAGTTCCCCTTTTAAAGACTTTTTTTTAAACCATAACTCAGATTTTTCAATACACTAACCCCTCTAACAGAAATACAATTACTTTTTTTTAGTTCTGATCTTCAGTTTTTAAAAGAAGCCTGTGTTTTTGTTTGTTTGTTTATGGTCGTACAAACTAATAATAATGATAAAGAAGTCACAGAAGTTTATCATATCAAAAATTCACATTCATTCTTATGTTTTGGGCTGGACTTCTAACCGTAGTCTCCTCCTCCTGTCTCTCTCTCTCGTAGGTGGCATCTCCTAATTAAAGAAATGCGCGGTTGCTAAGCGATGACGAAACGCTGTGATGTACGACGGCTCTTGCTCCTCTGTCCTCTCCTCCCTCTGCTCGTCCGTCCCGCTCAGACCATGTGAAGGACCACTCGGAACTTGATTCGTTTTCCGTCTCCAAACTCCAAACTTTTGCGCACACCATGGCCTCCTGTGACTCCAGCAGAAGGAGCAGCGCCGTCATGTCGAAGGTGAGGACGGCGTGGAGGAGCCAGACGAGCAGAGACGAAGGGGACGGAAGGAAAAACAGGGACGTTACGGGACAGAGCATCATCCTTGAGTTCTTCCAGGTCTGTGACAGTGAAAACAAAGGGTTCATCACGAGGAGGGACATGCAGGTGAGTGGAACCATTCAGCGATAAATACCACAAACTTGTAGTATTTAGTCTTTATGTATGTGTATGGTGGAATGTTCAGAAGTTACCATGGCGACACAATCAAACATTGGCGAAAACTAGGGATGGGATGAGACATGTTACGAGATTTGGTCCTCAAGAACGAGATTTTGATCTAATTCTTCATGAATAGTGTTTGTATCATTTAGTTCATAAGTTTGCGTTCACAATTTTTTATTTATTTTTATTTTATTTTATTTTATTTTATTTTATTTTATTTTATTTTATTTTATTTTATTTTATTTTATTTTATTTTATTTTATTTTATTTTATTTTTGATTTTGTAGCACTGTTTTTTGAAGCAACTTCTCATCAAGACAAGTAACTCAGCAAAGTTAACCCACTTTTTTCTAAGGCAGATGTAAAAATATGAGGAAAAACATCTCACAAGATCATTTTTCCTTATTGTGGACAGTCTCGCAAGATCTTGTAACATGAGATCTTGTCCGATCCCGAGCAAATACTATCAAAAAAGTTTTAAAATAGTATGAAAACTGGAGAAAAAAACACAAAATGAGTTTAAACTAAATATTTTCAGGCTGTGATCAGTTCGAGTGTTTGTGGTCCTGTTTAGGTGTTTGATTTTTTTCACGTAAACTCGAAGGAGAATATTTTAATTCCGAACTGTTTAACTCAGAACAATGCATTTGAATTAAAAAACCTCATGGCCAATCAGAATTTGTCATTTCAATGCAACAAATACACAGAAACCAAACACTATACTTCAGTAGAGATCGGCAATTCCAGGTCTGAAAGGATCCAAGAGATTCTTCTGAAGTCGTATGGATTTTAAAACATATAGAAGCATTTCCAAATATGTGTTTGGTGAGAAAACAACTTTATAACATAGATTAGATTGTGTCAAATGGACAGTGTCATATGGATCCTTCAGTACTGAGCCATTTTCCAGTGCGTCTCGTATTAAAGTGCATGTGTCTGGCACCTTTGCTAAAACACCAGGCCTGCGTCTGCCACCAATCCACCGTCTATTAATAATCAGTCTATTGGGTAACAGGTGATGTTAGGGTATTATACAAAGTGCCCTCAAACAGTGCGTACCCTTTGTTATGCGTGCACTTTACCTGCATTATTGTGCAGATTTCAGTGCCTCTGAGATCTAGGGCGTCCTTTGATACGGCTCTCGTTGGCCCCGTCACTGAAAAGCACCGATACGTAAGGCTTTGATCTCGGGATATGCTAATTTTTGGAGAAATTAGAATGGTACGAGGGCACTGTGTCAAACCTCTCGCCGCTATTCAGGAGGCACAATACTATTATTTACTATTACGTCAATGTCTGTTGTGTAATCTGTTGGAGAGATGGATTTTGTGTTTGCGTGTGTAGACCATAGACTGTATAAAACCTCCAGACGCACACCTACACAAAAACTATGTCAATCTTTTGTGCTCTGTTTGTGCTGCTAAAGTTTTGTTTGTCCTGCTTTAGGTTTGGAGATATTAACGATTCTTTTATAGGTCAAATTAGGGTCAGCCAGCCCCCAGGAAGCTTCAAAATGCACTAAAACGGAGCGGCTTTAGCAAAACTCCACAAAACTAGTGAAGATAAACGATCTCAGGTTGTGGAAAACCCTATCAGTCTTGCTTTTAATTCATATTTTATATAATAATACAATCAATCAAACATTATTTGTATAGCACTTTTTATACATTGGGAAAGCAACAGAAAATGACAGTAATTAAAAACAACAGCAACCCCACCCATATATACAACAGTTTAGACAGAAACATAAAGCTCCTAAAACAGATAGTAAAAATAGATAGAAAGGTAGTAAAAACATAAAATGGAGAGCTAAAATTACATAGAGGCTAAGTAAAAAAAAAAAAAAAAGTAATTTAAAACAAATATGCTAATAATACAAATTTAATTTAATTTAAAACAAGTAACAGTTTCAATTAAAAGCTAAATCAAAAAGATACGTTTTGAGTTTACTTGTAAAAATATGAACACTCGCAGTGAACCTCAGATCCTCAGGTCGACTGTTCCACAAACGGGGGCCATAAAAGCTGAATGACACCTCACCGTAAGTTTTACTTTGGACTCTTGGGACAGTTAAAAGAAGAGACCTGAGGACCTGAGAGTCCGAGAGGCTCATATTAGAGCAGATCAGATAAATAAACTTTAAAATCTACTCTGAAGCTCACAGGAAGCCATAATACAGACTTTTCTGCAGCCTGAGATAAGGTGCATTGTGTAACTTTTCTGTACAGGGTTTGCCACCTGCTTGTCCATATAGAGGTTATTGTTTTTTTTTCTTGGAATGTTCCACAATATCCTTCTGTGGGCTCACCACCCGCAGAGGGGTTCATAGGGGGGGGTCAGGTGCTATGAGGATTGGGCAGCAAGCTGCCCTCACGACCCAGCTGGATTAAGCGGGAGAAGATGGATGGATGGATGTTCCACAATATGGCATTTAAATGAACTGTCTCTTGTAGACAAGCAGCCAGTAAGAATGTGTGTTTTTGTGGTAGTTTTGAGAGACAAAAACTCCTAATTGAGTAAATGCAAGATATACAGTATGTGTTTAAAGCCATGCTGTGGAACATCCCAGGCAAAAATGGTAACATCACCATGGAGACGAGATACCGGACCCTCCACCAGAAAAGCTGCACAGTGCACCTTTAAGGCCACGAGATTAGATCCACGAGAATGAGACAAGATGAGATTTGGCAATATTTATTATAAATACATTGTGCAATTTAGTTCCTAATTTTAGCCTCACTATTTTTGATTTATTGTATTTGACATTCCTGCTGTAATGTAGCTGTGCTTTTGGGGACTACAGCTTCTCAACAAATGTACTTAACTCCATTTTTATCCAATCCAAACATAAAAACATGGGGTAAAAATTCTCATAAGATCATTTCCAGCATGTTGTGGCACAAGATCTTGTCCCATCCGTAGGAAACACTGTTGAACCTTCTGGTGACACCGGATTTTAAAAGTGCACTGTGTAACTTTTCTGGTGGAGGGTCTGTCAAATGCTTTTCTCCATGGAGATGTTATTCCTTTGTCTGGAAGGTTTCACAGTATAAACCTTTCTATCTTGTTTTTCTATGTAAAACAAGACAGTAATGTTCACTGCAAATTTCTCTGATCTGGACAAGATTTTAAAACTTCTCAGGTTATTCATCTTGTTTTCAGATTTATTAACCACTTACTAGTTCTGAAATGGTTGTATAATCTTAAAAATTGCCACATATATTTCTTCCATGACTCAGCTACACAGAAAAACTTAAATTTAGCCAATAAATGTTTAAAAGAAGCTTCAATCCATTTACCAGAATTTTCCCCTGCAACACTTCACTTGTTTTTAGATTAGTATGAATGGACAAACTACTATCATGTAAGACTGATTTCAGGTACTTATATCTATAATTTGGCATCTGAGAACTTATTGTCAGGCCATGAACACTGATCATAAACTGGTTTTAAGTATGTTTATCTCAAATTTAGCGTCCATTAACTCATTTCCAGCCCATAAACACTTACCAGAGGCGGCTTCATTCTAGTCTAGAGGTAATTTATTTTAAGATAACATCGAATAAAATTATTTTGTTGCATGGACAGATAATTTCACTACTTATATCTTAAATTTTGGCTAAGCTTTTTTATAGAGCGGTTTTTGTAGAGTAGTTTAATGTCATACTGTGGAACATTCCAGGCAGAGCAATGATGTATCCATAGAAACAAGCAGGTGACGGACCCCCAACGAAAACGTTACACAGTGCCCCTTCTCTCTTCTTCTTATCTTCTAGTAAAGGGAAACACTGTTGAGCGTTCTGATGACACAGGGTTTTAAAGGGTCTATCATTTGTTCCTTTTCACAGTTTTAGTTGCCGTTTAACACCATGGTTACCCAATGGGAGGTACTGCTGTGTGTGTGTTTGCTGACACAAGGGGTATGTTCAGGCCAGATAACACTTCACAAGAACAGCTGATACTCCCAAACACATTCTCTTTCCACTGTCCCGGTTATGAGGCGTCTGTAAATACTTAGAGCAGTGTACACATGGCATGACATCCCGACAGCCAACAGAGGTGTGACTATTTAAACAAGTGGAGAGAAGTTGTTTAAATAAAGGTTCGGGAGGTGTTTTTTTACGTGTTCGATAAAGTAACAGCCCTTAACAGCCTGTGTCACGCAAAATTGAGTCTCGTGAGGTTTAGGTCATGTTCGAAAGCATCAAAAACGTACCTGGAGTTGTGTTTTGTTTTGTTTCATGCATACATATTTGAATCATCCTGCAATATTAGTCCATCTACGTCTCCAAAGCTTAAAACGCTCCATTCCACCTTGTGATGTCATGAAGCGATAGTTTTCAAGTTAACAGCTACCTTTTATCATTTAGTTCAGTAGAGATTGGAAATTTCAGGGCTGAACTTATCCAAATGATTCTAGTGAAGGTGTGTAGAGTTTAGAACCACAGTAGACCACTTCCTGTATCACCACGTGACGTCACAAGTTGGAACGTTGGAGTATTTAGTGTTTGAGAGAAGAAGTCGGCCTAAATACCGTAAAATACCAAATAAGAGCTGGGTTCCGATCAGGGCTCTACGCTAACTTTTTTTTTCAGGAGCACATGTGCCCCTAAGTTAAAAATTTTAGGAGCACAGAAAAAAAAATGGGGGCACAAATAGGTTTTCATTTCCAACGATTATTACAGTGCAGAACTTATGACACCAACTTATTTGAATTAATTTAATACAAAAAACAAAAGAATTATTATGACTGTACTTTTCCTGCATGATCGCAGTGTTTTATAAATATATCTTCATTTTATCTGATTAATATTTAGACTTAAAATAAGCCAAACAAACTGTACTGCACTGAAACACTCTGTGGCCCTTTTTGGACCTTCACCCACAGTTTAAGAACCTCTTCTTTAAGAGAACTTCCACTGGCACTTTACACAAAACTGCTTCAAAGTGAAAAACATAGGTAAGATTTTTAAACCTGTATTTTCAAATTCCTAGGTGAAGTTACTTTCTCTTACTGGTTTTACAGTGGTTTTTAGCCTCTGCACATTTACCAAACTAAACGCACATTAGGCAAACTTCAGCCCACATATCACCTGCTCTGTGCTGTGGGTCTGCTCTGTGCGGACACTGACAGAAAATTAGTATTGGCGCATTTGACGTGAGGCGGAAGGACAGGTAGGGATATCTGCCCTGTGACGCACGTTGGTACACAAGGGTGCGCGCTGTGGACAAGCCGCGCGCTGCGGAGTCTGTGCTGACGGGCCGCACAGTGTCTGCGGGCTCCAGTGCACAGGCCGCAGAGAGACGTCCCGCGTGGTCACGCACACCGGTACAAGTTTATTGCAGCGGCCGTAATGAAATATGATCACACTCAGTATTCAGACCTTGAGTCCGTGATAAGACCGAGTCCAAATGCGCTCGAGACAAGACCAAGACAAAGCTCTCGCTTTAGCTGAGAAGGAAGTCCAGCGGCGTGGGGGTGTTTACTGAGTGGTGGGACAGGTGGGGGTCCTGCTGCGGGGTGCTCCTCGTTGAAGGGGGCGTGGATGTGTTTTGAAGCGGAGTTTGTTCGTATGAGTGATATCGGCCACATGCGGAGCTCGTACGCTGGGGTCAGCGCTCGCGCTGGGAAAGCGTGCGGCGCTTTAGGGGCGATCCAGGCTTGGGCACGATTCTGAAGTCCTAGTGTGAGTTTGCCCCTAATGTTTGATACATTTAGAACATTTAACTTGTCACGTTACGTCTGTGCGCAGTTCTCCTTACTGTGGCTGCAGAAGCACTCGCACTGGTGCGACTGTTTTATTTTCCTCGTTCGCACGACGAAATATTTACTCGCAAATGCGAGTGAAATGGGCGCACTGTAGAGCCCTGGTTCCGATTAACTGTCGGGTCCCATTTAAACGCCGGGTGCAGGTGTATATTTTGATAAATAACCTCAACAACAGGACTCAGGACTGATGCTCGCCTCGTCTTTACGGAAACCAAACGTAAAACCACATGGCTCATTTGCATAAACTATAAGTGCTGAAAAAAACAGCTCGCTCCTTGTGGCCTGATGCGGTGGGTGAACGTTCTCACTCTGCTGCTCCACATTCGCTGTGTCTGTCATTTGTTTTAACTCGCTAAAGAAATAACTGCGTGTTGCGGGAGGGTTTTAATGACTTTCTGTAATCCAGGAGTCGCTTTCAAAATGGGAAACTCTCCGCTCTTTAGATATTTTGTTGTGATGTTTCAAATGAACTCGCCTACGTCTGTATAGAAAGTTGCCTAAATTATAGTCCTACTGGTTAAAAGAAACTGAGTACCAGATTTTCCCAGTTTTGTTGAGCAAGATTTTTGTGAAGAAGGAATGAATAGCCTGCCCCAAATTGCCGCTTGGTCTCAAATAAATGGCTGATCTTAAGTGACTGAAACAAATAAATGCCCCAGCTCTTATTTGGTATTTTACGGTTATGTTATAATGTTGTTTCCTCTTCACAAACAGACCTGGAGTTATGTTTTGACAGCTACAGTTTACTGTTTCGTTAGTAGAGAGGGGAAATTCCAAGGCTGAAGTTATCCAAGTGACTCTAATGAAGTTTAAAAACACAGTGGAACAGCCTAAATACACAGGGTTTGTGGGTTAAACATGTGTGAATGAAACATAATGCAACTCCAGGTCTGTTTTTGATGAGCAAACATAACATAGATCAGAAAATAAAGTAATATGGGACCTTTAATGCTGAGTTAAAGCGTTGGAGATCTGGCTGTGGACCATCTGCGGTGGGTGAGTGGGGGGCTGCTAAGTGGTCAATGATTAGAGACTATGGGAAGATGCCAGGTGCTTCAGTGCCCAGCGGTGCCAACACAAACACCATGGCTCTGAAAACTGAATAAACATTTAACAAGAATTAAGAGGTGACTGAAGCTAACCCTCCTAATTATGAAGCCTATTATAAAGTAGACTTGAACTTAGAAGATTTAATTAATGGCAAATACAACAAATACATCGTCACAAACTATACATAATAACTCTAAAAATAGCAGCACAATTGATAGTTTGCAGCTGATGTCTTCAACATTCCCTGGGGGTGTGATGCTAACTATAGGCTCTGCTCTCTCTGAAGCTCTGTTAGACTTTAATTTGAGTTTTATTCTAACATCTGACCTGAAGGAACGGACTTGGTTGGGACTGGTGAGTTAATTTTGCACTGTTAAACAACTTTCTCTTAAGTAACTCTACAGTCGCTCATCTTTTTGTTGAATATCAAACTGCTAAACAGAACCATGAATGCTCATATTCATCACAGGCTCCTGAAAATGTGCGGTTTAAATCCATTTTGTATTTGAGTTTCCAGACCACTTTACAACTTGTCTGCTGCAGGCGTTCCAATCACTGAGAACAGGTAGAGGGCGCTCTGGGAAAAAGGATCAAAACTTTAGATGCAACGAAATCCAAGCACGCCAAAGAAGTAAAAGTCACATGAGGAAAAGTAGAGTTAAAAGACCTTTATTTAAATGGCCAAAGGGAACATGTTTCGACCATGACTGATCTTCAGGGCTTAGTTAAAAGTGTAAAACATGGGCATGGCCTTTAAGAAAAACACACCAACCAAGTAGCAGGGAAAGATATAGGTGTTGAACATCACTGAATAATTTTATTACATGATTTTGTTTGTCAATTGGTGAAGCTTTTCCAGATTTTGCATTGAAGGCATGCTGCAGTCTTAGGTGACTGTGTGCGAGCAGATTCCAAGACACAAAATATCTTCTCTTTTGGATTGAGTGGCATGGCTCAACCTGAAAACAAAACCTCAAAAATAAAACATTACCATAAATATAAACATATTGATCTGTTTCTATACATTCTGTGAAAATTTGAGGTTATTTCAACAAGAATTGACAAAATTATTGGCCTACAAAATGACACCCTGTATACATATATATATATACCTCACACTGTACCACACACTCTTGTAACTCTGTGCTCTGCATAGTTAAGTACTTGGTAAAGCTACACTATAGTTAGCATCCTTGAGTCTTGCCAATAGCAGCTGTGTTTTGCTCTCCAGAGGCTGAACACTGAGCTCCCTCTCACCGCTGATGAACTGGAGAACGTCTTTGACACTCTGGACTTGGATGGAAATGGGTACCTCACGCTGGACGAGTTCTCTTCAGGCTTCAGTATGTATGGATGAAAAATAAATCTATCGGGCCTCTCTGTTTTATGTTGATGATTTTCTTTGTCCAGGTGAATTTTTGTTTGGACAAAATGGCACTTTAGAGGAAAATATGGAAGAGAAAAACCCGGGTAACGGCAAAGTGGAGACGGTGTACCAGGGCCAGTGGGAGAAGAGTCTGGTCAGTCCTGATGATGAAGAGGAGCAGCACTTCACGATGCTCATGGACAGTCTGGGAGCCAATCATATCTTTGAAAAGTGAGTTAAAAGATCCTATATTACACAAAATGGATTCTCCTCAGCTTTTAGTTGTGTTTAGTCAGGTTTAGTCAAGTTACGTTTCAGATTTAATCTCAGTTAAGACTCTGTTCTTTGCTGTGTGAATGTACTCTTGATGCATGTACAGTATGTTACAGTTGCAATAACCCACCTCTCTAATATTTTAGTTTTTGTGGTTTTTATAAGACCCCTTTCATGCACTTACTGGAAAAAACAATAAACTCTTGGCCAGATCAGAGAAATTTACAGTGCCTACAGTTAGCATTACACCCCCAGGAAATATTGACATCAGCTGTAAAGTATTGATTGCATGATGAAATATTGAGCAAATTTATTTTGGAATAGATCTGACCAGATTTTTATACAAATGGACCATTTTTGACACCGATAAACTGTGTGTTCCAGTCCTGCAGAGATCCGCAGTCTGTGGGCTCAGCTCCGGAGGGACGAGCCTCATCTCCTCTCGAACTTCGAGGACTTCCTGTCTCGAGTGACCTCACAGCTCAACGAGGCCATCCAGGAGAAGAGCGAGATGGAGAGCGCCCTCAAGAGGTCGGAAAACATCAGTGTGTGTTTAAAATAGATTCTTGCAAGCTTTAAAAACATGTTATAATGTTACCTCCTCAAAAAGAGACATGAAGTTGTGTTTTGTTTCATTCACACATGTTTGAGTAATCCTGGATTATTAGTCTCCAAAACTCAGATCTTGGACCCAAAAGCAGAACCAAACTCAGGTGAAGTTAAGAGGTTTTATTTTACAGGTGGGTATGGAGGGGGGGGGCAGGTGGAGCAGGTTGGTACATGGCCGGACTGGGACCAAAAACACCCCTGGACTTTTCCCCAACAAATCGGCCAGTGTGCACCCATGGGCAGGTATTTGGCAGGGGGGGTCCAGTGGAGCACAAGATGACCAGTTGAGCTGAGACAGGAGATCCAGGGAGCACTGAGCACAGAAAAAAATACAAAAGGTCCAGGAAAAAAGCACCTGAATGTAAAAAAAAAAATACAAGCTCTTCAGAATGTGAGCCACAAGCTAGTTACTGATATCTGCAATATGATTAATTTAAGTTCAGGAGCAGGACCATGCCTCAACCGCCGTCCCCTCCTCACCAGCAAACCACAGCTCACTTCAACCACACCTCAATTTCCCAGAAACCTATTTTAAGCAGCCTATCCCTTCATCTCTGTTTTGTCTCAGCTAACTCGACTCCACCCTCCCAACCCATATCTTGTTCGTCTTCCAGATATAAGACGCCTACAAGGAAAGTCCGTTCCGTTTGGGCTTAGTGAAGCTTGAGACGGAACCCCCACCCAGTAGTCTCAACCCAGCCATATCCACCCTGCCTCGTCACCCAATAATAAACTCCTCTTTTTTGCACAATGTTGTTGTTGGCGTAGTCTTTGCTAGTGAATGTTATACTGACAAATTGGCAGGGAGTGCAGGTCGTGATGTAGGCAGGAGTAGATGGCAGATGGATCTCTGGTGAGTGACTTTGACTTTAGACTTCATTGTCCCCAAGGGGAAATACTTTTCCACAACAGTGATGATTAAGTGACTGGTGTTAAGCGTCTCCTCCCAGGCAGGTGAAGGGGAAAGGGAGAAACTGGAGGATCATGACAGAAGTTTCAAGTTAGGAGCTCCATTTACCTTTTGTTTAGTAGAGATGGGCAATTCCAGGACTAAAATGATCCAGATGATTTTAGTAAAGGTACGTGACACAGTGGAGCACATCCATGACATCACAAGTATTTTCAGTTTGAGATAACTCAGCCTAAATCTGCAGGGTTTGTGTGTTAAATGTGTGAATGAAACAAAACACAACTCCAGGTCTGTTTGTATGAGGAAACATTATAACATAGATCAGAAAATGGCGTAATATTTGCCCTATAAGGGAACTAATGTTAAGGTAACGATTGGACATCAATAAAAAATCTTCATTGAATTTAAATCGTGCATAACCAAGTTTAATTATTAACAAATATCACTGTAAACAAATGTGCAGGATCGATAAACAGGATCATTTCAGCCAGTTCCATCAGCCATCCATCATTTCAGGGAGTGAGTTCATCCCGGCCTAGATTTGATTTGCCTTATCAGACACTCTAGTTAAAGTGTGTGTTTTGGCTGGGCAGGTGAGGACTGAGATTACTTTTAAGTACTTGTACAAAGCTACAGTTTGATTCCTCCATTAGTAAAACCTTAGGCTGAATGAACCTCCTCTTACTAAAACTTTCTTCATCACGAGTAGTGCGTTATTTCTCCAACCTCCTTCATGTACCCAAACAATTCCATATGAAAGCTAAATTGTATCTTTAATTATTACCATTTGTTATAGAAATTTTACTGTTTATCCCACTGTTTAGTAAATCAATATATTGCTCTTGAAAATGAGTCTGTTGTTACAGGTCATTTATATTGAGCCTTGTATCTTATGACTCAAAAATAATACGTACATTTTTATTATTTACAGAAAAGCAGCCACGCACGATGATGAGATCCGACGCTTGTACGAGGAGATGGAGCAGCAAATCAAAAATGAGAAAGATAAGATTGTGTTACAGGTAAAATATATGTATTACCCTGCAAATTTTTTTTAAAACTTAGCCAAAATATAAGATCTAAACAATTAAATCTATCAGAAAATGACTTAAAAGTAGTGAAATGATCTGTCCATGCAACAAGATCATTTTTACTCGACATGTTATCTGGAAATAAACGACCTCTAGACTAGAATGAAGCCATCTCTGGTAAGTGCTTATTGGCTGGAAATAAGTTTATGGACACTCGGTTTTAGATAAACATACTTAAAACCAGTTTATGATTAGTGTTCATGGCCTAATAATAAGTTCCAGATGCCAAATTCCAGATAAAATGCTTTAAATTCTGATAAATTCTAGATAAACATACTTTAAACAAGTTTATGATTAGTATGAATGGCCTGATAATAAATTCAAAGATGCTAAATTCTAGATATAAGTACTTGAAAGTACTTACATGAGTAGTTTTTCCATTCATACTAATCTAAGTGTTTCGTGGGAAAACTATGGTAAATGGATTGTAGGTTCTTTTAAACATTTATTGCCTAAATTTAAGATTTTCTAACTAGTTGAGGCATGGAAGAAATATATGCAACATTTTTTAAGATGATACAACCAATTCCGAACTAGTAAACAGACAATAAGTCTGAAAACAAGATGAATAACCTGATATAAGCTTTAAAATCTTGGCGAGATCAGAGAATTTTACAGTGTATAAAGTGGAGTTATCTGAAGGTTAAAGCTGCATTGTGCAACTTTTCTGGTGGGGGATCCCTCACTTGCTTGTCTCCATGGAGATGTTATTGCTTTGGCTTGTTCGAATGTTCCGTGGTATGACATTGAACATATTTATCGAGCATTTATTCATTGCATTTGTTTCTATTGCTCAAAAATACAGCAATTCCTCCTGCGAATATGGACGACTCTCCACAGATCTGACCTGTAATGTTGCCTATAGTTGTCTCCCTTGTGTTAGATACAGTAGAACATTCAAGACAAAGCAGTGACATTTCCATGGAGACAAGCCGGTATCTTTCAGACTCTTGACTAGAAAAGTTCCGCAGTGCAGCCCACTCATCTAACTGTGCTTTCTCTTTTGTTTCAGGACTACAAGCAGTTTCTGTCTCGGAGTCAGGACTTGGAGCTGCAGTTGTCCTCCAAGGAAAAAGAGCTGGAGCAACTCTTTCAGAAGCAGAAGAGGGTGAGTGAACGTAAAAACACAACTCCCCGGAAACTCTGGACTGGACCTGAGGCTAGTTTAGGATGGAAAAACTGAGGAAACTACATTAGAACATCAGAAAATAGAGTAATAATCTGTACTGGGGTGAGTCCTGGTTTAGTTCTGGTTTAGTCCAGGTTTAGTTTTAGTTTTTTAGATAGAGCAGTCTGAAAGTGGCTTCTTAGAAAACTGCTCAAAACAGGACAGGGGTTAGTTAACAAAATATATTTTTATGACAAAACTATAAGGAGTTGGAAGCTAAAATTTGGGACTTTTCCTATTGGAAAGTGTGTGAACCTCCTAGAATTTTTTCAGTCAAATCTGTGATGGTCGTGCGGGGACATTCGGAGATTTGGCGTGGAATGACCCTCTAGTTTTGTCTTGGTTTATTGCTTGTTTTTTGTCTTTTTTTTTTGTTATAACAGCAGCAATGAGCAGTCTAACCTGTCATAAGGACTTTAAATGAAACCAACTTTGATCATAGATGCCTACACCAGGGATTTGCCGTTTAAATAAAGGCCTTTTAGCTCTACTTTTCCTTGTGCGACCTTTACTTTTCTGGAATTCCTGGATTTTGTTTTTGTTCTAATGCTTTATAATTGTTGATTGCTGCATGCACTGCCATACAAGTTACAGCTATATCTTTATTAATGTTTGTACACATTTAAACATTACACTTTTATTGAAGCGTTTGCTGATTTGCTCTTTTTTCCTTTTTCATCAAGTATTTTTTTTCTTTCTAAACTCTAGCCTATTTACTCTTTTGTTTTTCTTTTCATAACAACATTTTATTGTATGTCCAGCTCTTATTTAATTATTGATACGCCTTTTGTCATCCTGTATTCATGAGTTGTTCTGTTCGTAGCTGGAGCACCAGTGCCAGAACCTCCACAGTGAACAGCACGAGACCAAAGAGGAGAATGTGAAGTTAAAACAGACGAACGAGGAGCTTCTGCGGGAGCTGGAGCACACGTCACAGGAGCTGAGTGTGGCCCAGGAGCAGCTGCTGATGCTGCAGAAGCTGTCGTCACAGTTACACGAGGACAAGGAGATGTGAGTCTGATCCAGCAGGTCCCACACATAGAACTATGATCAAGTCTGGAGGGTGAACCCAAGATGGCGTTGTATTGTTTTCAGTGGTCTGTGTTCACTGACGTACGGGCCCAAAAATAATTTCCTCTTCCGCATTACTTAACGCTAGGGCTGTCAACATAAACGTGTTAATTGTGACGAGATAAATGCAATCCATAATGCGTTTTTTTTTTAAAATTGCGATTAGAGTTCGCCAGCCTTTTGTCCCTTCTAAAAACGCAAGGATATTTTTTTTTCGTTAGAGTTCGCCGACTTTTTCTCTCTTCTAAACATCCGTAGGCAGCTCCTCTGGCTGTTTCGCTTTCGAACGGGCTTCTGGACTTTTAAACTGTTTATTTGACTTTAAAAAACTTCCAGACGCTAGAATTTATAAGTCAAGAGTTAAATGCAGTCTGTGTCAAGCAGAGTTTCAATACCACAGAGGTACGTCTAGTCTAAGTTAGCACCTCCAAGCTAAACCCCCGGGTGCAGCAACTGGAGCGTCCCAGCTAAGAGCCTCAGATCAGACAAACTACCATTTGGCAGAGTCGCCACAGACCTGTGGATAATCACACAGCAAAGAAAATAACTACAGTGATTGCTAAATGGGTAAGAATTGCTTTACATTATGTCTTTAAAACTGTCTTGAAATGCAAAATAACGCAATTTTAAACATGCAATTTTAAACATGCAATTTACAATGTCATTAATCGCGATTAACTATGGAATTTCTGCTCTTAGATTAAATTGAAATTAAAAAAATGAATTGTTTGACAGCCCTACTTAAAACCCCAACAAAAACAACAAACTGAGAAATAGGCACTACAACACAGTATATTATGCAATTTATTTTCTGATCTGTTATAATGTTTCCTCACCACATACATGCCTGGAGTTGTGTTTTGTTTCATTCACCCTTGTTTAACACACACACACACTGCATATTTAGGAGTTCTTCTCTAAAACAGAAAACACTCTGTTCCACCTTGTGAGGTCATGTGGCAAATCAAGTGCTTCACTGTGTTTACTCCATCCATCTTCACTAGTGTCATTTGGAGTGTCATGATTTCAGCACTAGAATCAATCTACTGAACTAAAAGAAAAATGTAGCTGCTAATTCGAAAACTACCGCTTCATGACATCACAAGGTGGAACAGAGCTTTTTGAGCTTTGGAGATGTGGACAGAGTAATAATAGTTACTCAAACCTGTGAAACAAAAAACAACTCCGAGTATGTTTTTGAGGAGGAAACCGCATTCTAACACGATTTAAAGCTCACAAGAGTCAATTTTGTGTAATATTAGGACCTTTAAAATGTTCAAGTTTATGCCTCCACTTAATCCCAAAGTTCACGACTCACAATAACCTGAAAATAAGAAGGTCTAAGTCTGTTGTTTTTTATCATAACAGGGAAATGTACAGACTAACTGAAGGACTTCAACGGGAGCGAGCCAGTTTACTGAAACAGCTGGACCTTATGAGGTGAGACCAACAAAATGGACGTTTTATTCAGTGAAGCAAAATACACAAAATACAGCACATATTCTTTGAAAATGGCCCATATTACGCTATATTTTGATCTATGTTATAATGTTTCCTCATCACAAACGTACCCGGAGTTGTGTTTTGTTTTATTCACACATGTTTAACTCACAAATCCTCAAGGAGATAAGGTGGAACAGAGTGTCTTGAGCTTTGGAAATGTAAACAGACTAATAATGATAAAGGTAATAAAACATGTGAATGAAACAAAACACAACTCCAAGTATGTTTTTGGGGAGGTGGCATTATTCTAACTTGACTTGGAGCTCACAAGAGTCAATTTTCCATAATATAGGCCCTGAATAATCCACGTCAACCTCATAACTCATATTTTTCATATCCAGAATGACTGTCTTTCATTTGTTTTACATTTTATGTTTTAACAGAGAAATGAACAAATATTTGCAAGACGAAAGAGACATCAGTTTTCAGGTTTGTGCAGAAAATACAGAAATATAATATAAAGGCAGTATGTGAAGTCAGTGTTATTTCTTTAACAGAAACCAAAGAAAAGCTCTGGTTCATTACGGACGTCTTCTTGCTCTCCGT
This sequence comes from Odontamblyopus lacepedii, assembly GCA_034769755.1. Lineage (NCBI taxonomy): Eukaryota > Metazoa > Chordata > Actinopteri > Gobiiformes > Gobiidae > Odontamblyopus > Odontamblyopus lacepedii. Next base: position 19,772,372 of record CM068348.1, read on the forward strand.
CTCCGAAAGGCTCCCCTTCAGATGTCTTCAGAAGGTAAACCGACCATCTCATATGCGTTTTATTAAATGTTCATGGAAGTGAACATGGGTGCACTCTCGTCTCCATCGGCTCCAATTCACTTTGTAATGAAAAACGGTCACCCCTCTCTCTGAAACTGCAGCGAGCCTTGTCATTTTGGTCTTAAAATCCATGATCCTGGTGTTTTTATTTCACTTTTTCCTTTAACTGTAGGCCTCAATGAGCTTCATTTGACTGGAGCCGAACGCTATGGGTGACGTCACACTCACCGTCCATATAGTTGTTGTTTTTTTCCATTATGTTTTGTTGATTTTTAAAAGTGTTAAGACACCACATAGTGACAAATACAAAACAAACAAAAAAGAAACAAAACAAACTGAAAACGGTCAAATTTCAATTAAGAACGTAAAACAATAAAATGAAAACAGTTTATTTCATTATTCCGTTTTAGTGTCAATTAGGAAATTTTCTATTTAACTTAAAGTTTATTTCAAATAGCAACAATCAAAAAACAGTCCTATTTTAATTTTGATATTTTATTCTCTCTGGTTTATTTGCCTCAGAAGTTCTGCTGCTTGAAAGACCTGAAAAATCATTGCAATTTTGTGGACAAACTCGTCCTCTTCTTTTATAGAGACGTGTTTTCTTTTGCTTCTTAGAAAGTAATTGTTGAACTACATGACAGGAAACAGGAAGCATAAATATAAACTTTCCTTTGTTCAGTTGTCTTCATAAAACTATAATAAAAATAGTTTTTTATTATAGATCAGTGGTTGACACTGAATTCACACACGGTGCTCTAAGCAGCAGAACTTCATATAAACCAGAGAGAATAAAATATCAGATTTAAAACCGAGACAGAGTTTTTTTAATTGATGTTATTTGAAATTAACTTTAAATTAAATATTGGAAATAGAGGTTGAAATCTGTTTTTCGTTGGACACTAAAATGGAATAATGAAAGAACAAACTGTTTTCCCATTTTATTGTTTTTCATTCTCAGTTGAAATAAAAAAACAAAACAAAAACTAATGGTACACTGACCAAAAACAAATGAGTACAGACACATGCGATAATAAATAGTTTGACAAAAAATATGCATATAATAATTTAACTATCTCACATTTGAACAGTTACTTTGCTATTTACATTATTTAACTCCATTTTTCTGTTTCTGTCTTTATGTCAGTGACGATGAGACGGACCCCGGCACGAGGCTGACCAGTATAGACGTACCTCGGGGACATTTACAAAGAATCATCTCCATAGAGGAAGATCACCTGCCGCACCTGCTGCAGAACTGCCAGGTGCAGAGCCCTCTGATGGAGCACAGTGAGGGAGAGGAGGAGAGTATGGACCTGACCATGAGTGAGATAATGCCACAGCCGAGAGACACTGAGACGCCGATGTCTCCAAGAGGACAACCTGTGGGCAAGGAGACCAACGTAAATGTAAATGTAAGTGTGAACAGAGATACTGAAATGATGAGGGCGGTTTATATTAGTATAACTTATTAGTATTATTTTATCAGTCAGCTAAGAATTTGATTAGAAATACACTCATTTATTTGAGCAACAGCAACAGAAGTGAGAAGCACTGTGGTATTTTAGGCCAGTTTGGCAAGTTGAACCTGCCTATTTAAGTACCGTATTTTCCGGACTATAAGTCGCACCAGCCAAAAAAATGCACAGTGAAGACGAAAAAAACATATATAAGTCGCACTGGACTATAAGCACTTTTTGAGGGAAATTTATTCTACAAAATCAGAGACCAAGAACCAACATTTCATCTTGAAAGTTATAAAAGTTATAGTAATAAAAACAATAGAGAACAATCCATGTAGCATTCGTTTGTTCGTTTTTCAATATAGAACCAAAAATAAGAAAACAAAAAAACAACTCTTTTATTTATTATTTGTGTCTAAAAACAAAATGAAAAAACGGATAACGATTTATTTTATTTTTTTTCATTTTTGATTCATATAAATGATTAATGTCTATGGGCTGTCAGTGTGAAAAATGTAATATATAAGTCCAGGACCAACCAAACCCTGAAAAAAGTGCAACTTATAGTCTTATAGTAGTTTTTGGTTTGTATATGAGGCGGTGGTGCAGTGTTTGTCTGCTGATCTGAAGGTTGGTGGTTCAAATCCCACTCTCTACGTAAACATCATTTGTTGAGGTGTCAGATCCATTGACCCACAGGTTGGTGGTGTTCTTGGGCACTAAACCCACCTCACCCACAGTATCACTGGTGTGTGAATGTGTGTGTGGGTGAGCGGTTCTTTGATGTAAAGCTCTTTGTGTAACTTGAAGGTGGGAAAGCGCTGTATAAAAATGTGATTATTTACCATTTATTTCTGTGTAAAGTTGTCATTATATAAAACTTAACATGAAAAGTCACATAGTCTTTGTATATTTTTGAACATGCACACGCTTTAGGCAGAGTTTGAACAATTTTTGTGTGTTTTTCAGGAGGAAGTCAGCTCCTCTCCCCCAGATCGTCTGTTTAAAATCATAATCGTGGGAAACTCGAGTGTAGGAAAGACCTCACTGCTTAAGAGGTTTTGTGACGACTGCTTCCACTCGGGGTCCTCCGCCACAGTGGGTACGTCTCACATAATGCACGGTGTGTTCTGTTATATTGTAATACCCGTTTTATAACTATTCCCATTCATAACTCCAGGTATAGACTACAGTGTAAAGACCATTACGGTGGACAACAGCCAAATTGCTCTGCAGATGTGGGACACAGCAGGACAGGAAAGGTACGGGAGTGTAAACATGTCTGCGGCCATTTTAACTTTGCAATGACACCATGCTGGGGGTGTTCTACATGTATCTCTATGGGAGGAATGTTAGTTACCCTGGTGGCACAATGCACACATTAGTAAAGGCAGACAAAAAGTTTTAAAGTAGCTTGTGACTGTAAGTTTATGTGTGAGAGACTTGTTTCATCAGTATCATCTTTTAAATCACTTCTTAAAACACATTTTTATCGTTGGCCTGATTTTATTCCTTATTTATTTATATTCTATATTTATTTATTACAATTAATTGAATAGTTTGAAGAATAGTTTGTTTTTGTATGCAATTTTTATGCGTTTTGCATAAAAATTAGCTTTTTGTTCTTTGTGACTTGTACAGCACCTTGTAAACCTTGTTTTTAAAAGTGCTTCTGAAATAACAGATTATTATTATTATTAGTAGTAGTAGCAGTAGGTAGTAGCAGTGGTAGCAGTAGTAGTAGTAGTAGCAGTAGCAGTAGCAGCAGTAGTAGTAGTAGCAGTAGTAGTATTTATTAACAGCACAAATAGCTCATCTGTTGTAGTTCAGCTAAATCAGTTCTTTCTGGTCAGATTGTGTTAAAACAAAGCTCAGATTAAAGTCTAACTTGAATAAAAGAGTTTCAGACAGAGAGATGCCTACAGTTAGCATCACACCCCCAGAATGTTGATAACATCAGCTACAAAGTATCACTTGCGGTTTCACAATTAGAGGAAACGAAGGGTTTTAATTGAGGTTTTTGTTGCAGGTATCGCAGCATCACCACACAGTTCTTCCGTAAGGCCGATGGAGTGATCGTGATGTTTGATATCACAGACATGTCCAGCTTCACCTCCGTCAGACAGTGGCTCACGAGTATCAATGTAAGTCTCAAAATACTGCATCTGCCCTCCTCAAGTCAGCTGTGGTTGTGCTTTTTTCTATTGGGGATGCATTAAAATTAAGATGGTAAAATTCTGAGTTACCCAGATAATTGCCATCAAAACTACATCATTTGAACAAAATGTATACTGAAAAAATTAGACCTTTCCTGAAGATTTTTTGTGTTTTAATTCTGAAGTCCTTGGAACTGTTATTGAGTATCAAGCCTTATCCTTAAAGCCCTCATGTGTTCTAAAGTTGTTTCCTCATCAAAAACATACCTGGAGTTGTGTTTTGTTTCATTCACATGTATTTACATGTGAATGAAACATGTACATACATAAATAAATACATTCACATGTATTTAATGCTCATACCCTGCATATTTGCATATGAGAGAGTTCTTCTCTCTAAAACACAAAACACTCTATTCCAATTTGTGATGTCATGTGGTAATACAGGAAGTGCTCCCTTATGTTTTTAAATGTCACACACCTTCACTACAATCATTTGGATCATTTCAGACCCGGAATTGCAGATCTCTACTGAACTACATAAAGGTAAAAGGAGCTGTTCACTTGAAAACCACCACTACATGACATCACAAGGTGGAACAGAGCCTTTTTGGGCTTTGGAGATGTAGACAGACTAATTACAAAGGATTACTCAAACAACTGAAGGTTTTTTTCCAGGTCTGTTTTTGAGGAGGTAACAGCTTTATAACATGGCTTAAACCTCACAAGAGTAATATCGATGTTTTAAACGTTAATACCGTGCAGCCCTTCTATCCTTATTATTAATACAAATAGTTTCACACACTATAGCTTAACGGTGTAGTTCTATTTTGCTGTTTCCAGGAGGCTGCAGGGGACGACATCGCCATTATGCTTTTGGGAAACAAAACGGACAAAGAAGAAGAGAGACAGGTGCAGAAGAGCGCGGGCGAACGGCTCGCAAAGGTTTCTACATTTCTTTGTTTGTGTCAGTGATAAAAATAATGAATAAGGATCTGTAATCGTTATACCAATAATAATATTTGCTGATTTGCCTCGTTTAGGAATGCCAGATGAAGTTTTTCGAGTGCAGCGCCTGCTCTGGACACAATGTGATGGATTCTATGGTCCATATGGCCAGGTGAGAAGATACTATGCAGTGACAGCATGCTGGGGGTGTTCTGTGTGTTTGTGTATGGAGGAATGTTTGTCAGTTACCATTAGGGATGTAACAATAACCAAAATATGGTGATATCGTATCGTTAAAAGTCTCACAATAATATCGTGGACCATCACAATATATCGAATGACACGTCTCTTTGCTTAAATAAATAGTTATGATACAGAAATAGCTAAAAAAAACAGGGAACTACATAGACCATGATCCTTTGCTCCGTTTCAGTGCAGACGGCATGAAGAAATAACTGTTCTGAGCACTTTGAAATCTTCATTATTTGGATTAAGTCATGAAGGCATTTTTAGAGGAAAAAGGAGCATATTCACAGTTTTGTGCCTCCACAAAATATTGCAATAAATATCGTATCGTAAGATGTACATGGTGAAAATATCGTACAGAGAGATTTGGAGATCGTTCCATCCCTAATGACAATAAATGTTGTACCAAATGACTGGTCAAAGCATTTTATAATCAGTCTTGTTATTATGTAGAATATCATAATATTGTGAGCCTCCCCATCATATCGCAATAAATATTGTACCGTGAGGCTCATACCGTGACTATATCGTATTGTGAGACTTTGATATCGTTACACCCCTAGTTACCATGGTGAAACACCGCACACATTACCAAACACAGATAACTTTTAAAATAGTAAAACTCACTCTGAAAACTCATGAAAATGAACAAGAAAAATGAACCTAAACAACACATTTTTAGGTGATTTCAGTTTGTTGTGGCTGGTAATGATAACATTTTTAAAATGATTGTGTAATTAAGGAAAACTGTTATGCAGAGACCACTCACGACTAACATATGTCAGTATAGTCACATTTTCTTTGTTTTGGTCATTTTTAAGCAGCTTTTCTGTATTTTACTTAAACAAATGACAGTTTATGCCTCTCTTTACTCTTTACTGGGTGTCAGATTGTTCCAAAATATTGACACCAGGGACATTTCTTGTATACAACTGGGACAAATAGCTGTTTTTGGATAAATCTGCTGGGACAGGGGACACAGGGCTCAAAATTGGGACTGTCCCGGGTAAATAGGGACATCTGGTCAGCCTAAACTGTGATGTTATTTGAGAAAGACTTGCTTAACAGCACAGATCATCTCACATGTTGTAGTTCCAGCCAAGTCAGTTCTTTCTGGTCAGATTGCGTTAAAACAAAAGCTTAGATTAAAGTCTAATTTGACTAACACCTTCAGACAGAGCAGTGTCTCCAAATAGCACCACACCCACAAGGAATAATGATGACATCTGCTGTATAGTGACCTCCTTGTTTCCATGGGGGCGTTCTTTTGGTTTGACCGTAATGTTCCACACTACGGTACTGAACCTCTCTGATGTCATCGTCGTTCTCTGGGGGTGTGATGCTAACTGTAGGCTCTGCTCTGTCGGAGGGTTTGTTAGACTTTGATTTGACTTTGATGTTAAAACAACCAAACCAGATAGAACTGTCTTAGCCGAAACTACAACGGGTGAAGTGGTTTCGTGCTGTTAAACAAGTCTCTCTCAAATAACAAGCGATATTTTCATGATATGCATCTCTCAGTTTGATATTTATTGCAATATTTTGTGGAGGCTTACAAAAAAGTGAAAATGCTACTTATTCCATTCTTTTAAAGCCTTGGAAATGCATTGAAAAGCCATTGGTACTATTTAATATGAAGAATTAAGATTCAAAAGTGCTTAATAACATTATTTCTTTGTGTAGTCTACGCTGACAACACCAAAGGATCATGGTCTATGTAGTTCTGTCTGTTTTTTTAGCTACGACTACTCCCATGGCGAAACAAAGTACACACAAAGTAATTCAAAGTGCTTTACACAGTAGGAAATACATTAAAATCACAAAGAAAGTCGTTAGAATCACCATAACTATTCATTTAAGCAAAGAGACTTGTAATTCAATATATTGTGATGGCCTCCGATATTATTGTGAGACTTTTGGAGACACGGTATCAGAATATTTTGGTTATTTTTACATCCCTAGCCAGCATTAGCAAACAGTTTTTCAGTTAATCAAACACACAAACATAACCATAAGCCCTCGTATTGATCACGGGCTCCTGAAGATGTTTAAATCCATTTTATGTTTTTTTCAGACAATAATTTTTCGTCTTTTTTGGCTGTTTTTGCTCATGCATTGTGGCTCCATGGTAACTGGTAAACATTCCTGCAGTATACATACATGTAGAGCCCCCTTCCCACCCTGATATTACTGCAAAGTATTAATATTCAAGTCCAGGTTAGGTGTTTTTATTTCACCATTTTATTTGGCTTAATGCCATTCCCTGCTTGTCTCCATGGATGTAGTTAAGTTTATTTATATAGTGCTGTACAAAGAGTACAATTAGAAAGAGTACATATTTACATGTCTGGCGCAACCCTAAAAGTTCCACAGAGCATCCTTAATTCAAATTAAAAAATAAAAACTTACCTTACACAGCGGATCACAGTTTATCATACTGCATTTTTCATTTATTCTGTTTTGTTGTGAAGAATTTTAAAGGAGCAGGAGGACAGAGCTAAAGAGAAGACGGTGATGCTGGTTAATTCTCCCTCAGAGAAGAAGAAATCGTGTTGCTGACCTGTGAGAGCCTCCAGTCTGAACTCTGTGGGACTGTTAATAACACTGTGAACACTGGGGCCACATCCAAATGCACCTTTCTCCTTTTTCAAACCTTAAAGCGTCCATATTACACTATTTTCTATATGTTAGAATGTTGTTTCCTCATCACAAACACACCTGGATTTGTGTTTTGTTTCATTCCCACATGTTGAACACAAACGCTGCATATTTAGACGGAGGTCTTCTCTCACATGGAAAACACTCCACCTTGTGTTGACATGTGGTAATACAGGAAGTGCTGGACTGTTTAAACTCCATAGTTTCACTAGAGTCACTTGGATAATTTCAGATCTGGAATTGCCCATCTCTACTGAACTAAAGGTAAAAGCAGCTGATGACTTGAAAACTACCATTTCATGACATCACAAGGTGGAACAGAGCGTTTTGAGGGTTGGTGATGTAGACAGGTTAATATTAAACGGTTACTGTACTGTAGGTATGTGTGAATGAAACAAAATGCAATGAGGAAACCACATTCTAACATGGCCTAAAGCTCAGAAAAGTCAGTTTTGTGTTACATAGAACCTTTAAGGTGGCTTTTCCCAAGACACTGTTGACACAAATAGAAGGATGCACACTATTTTCATTATTAACTACACATGGAGGTCATTTATAATTGTAACACGTGTGTTTTTGTATCACATAAGTTTTTCATTTGAAACAAACTATGTTTAAATGTATATATTTAGCTATAGATCAAGAGGTTTCCATTATGTTGTATACAAATATTTATTAAAGTTCATATCAATGTCATTGATGTAGGAGCACAGATTTCCAATGTAAAAAGCACCAGGGGTGAAGTTAATTTGTATTTATAGTTTCATATTTAGGTTGTATCTAAATATTGTAAATATTCTATTTTTAGGTCAGAAAATATATTCTGGTGAACAATATAATATCTGAAAATAATGTGAACAATGTTGTGCTGTTTTTGAATCCTGTTTGTGTCTTCCTCACTTAAATACACTGTAGAGTCAGGTCTGTTACTGTGACACACACACTAACGGTCAAAAGTTTGGACACACCTTTTCGATTTATTTAAGTAAGTTTACACTGTGAACAGCAGGTGGCCACTGAATGTGGTGTGGTGATGGTCGTTGTCTTTTACTGTGTGGTTGGCAGTCAGAATGACATAGACCACATCTGCAGCCTCCAGAAACAGAGACACGGCATTCCCCGCTGTGGTGCTCCCACCCTGACTGCTCTCATGGGCCATAAAGATGCCTCGCCCATTCTTCATCAAGTAAGTTTCGGCTGGTAAACCAAGACCGCAGTGTGCAAAAATCTCAAAGTGGTACACTCCTCTGACTGGGGCCGTGAAGATACCTGAAGAAGAGTTTGAGCAGCGTTACAAAGAGGTGACTTTGATGTTTAGGTTCATTTACCTGTGGTTGAGTTGTAGGCTCTTCCATTGTTTGTGGTAACGTGTTTAAACACAAGAGTCTTGTCAACATTATATGGTCCAAAAAACTCTTCACCTGAATTCAGCAATGCAGCAGAGAAAGCCACTTGGCTAACTGCAACAGAGAAACAGACACTGGGGTAAAAAGAAAAGTATTTCATTTAAAAAATGACACCATGAGGAGGCGGGTGCTTAGCAACACTGTCAAACAACCTGTCGCTAACCGGAGCATCCTCAGGGAAAGAAGGCGCAGAATTATCTGTTATTAATGTTCACATCTCAACAAAGCATCTGGTTCAGGAAGTAAATTTCTCATATCATTGTCCTCAAAGACATTCTGAAAAAATATTCGCAAGGCTAATCAGTATGTGGGGTCTAATCATTAGTAATAATTTCACTTAATATCTCATCCTGAAATATTATAAACCGCTACATTATTAAAACATTTCACCAAATCTTGTGTTTTAATGGACTGAAAACAACCGTGCTATGGATATTAGTTAGCATGGAGCTAAAATAGTGAAATAAAAAACACCACCACCAATCATTCACAGCACTTTCATACTAGGGCAATGTACAGTCCCTGACAAAAGTCTTGTCGCTTATCCATTTTGTAGAAACAAAAGCTTATAACCGGACTTTAAATTAATCGATTGGTTTTAGAAATGTCTCATATGAAAGCTAAAACCCTCCCAAATTATGCTCAATATACGAAAATAAATTTGCTTCACTGAAGAAAGATTGATCATTTAATGAACACAGAAAGGTCAGATTTTGGCAAGACAAAAGTTTTGTCGCCTACAGAAAGTTGAACAAATAATTTACTTCAAATACAAAAATATGTTGCATAACGTCAGTGAAGTAGTGGTGCTGTGAGATCCATATTTAATATCTTGTATGACTTCCATGAGCTTGAAGGACTGCATCCATGTGGTTCGACAATGATTCATACAATTTGTTGATGAAGTCATCAGGAATAGCAAAGAAGGCGTCTTACATGCCTCCAGAGTTCATCAAGATTCTTTGCTTTTGCCTTCCATGCTTCCTCTTTCATTCTACCCCAGACATGCTCAATGATGTTCATGTCTGGTGACTGGGCTGGCCAGTCCTGGAGCACCTTGATCTTCTTCGCCTTGAGGAACTTTGATGTAGAGATAGAAGTATGCGATGGAGCACCATTCTGCTGCAAAATTTGACCCCTTTTATGGTTGGGAATGTAAGAGGTGCTAATACTTCTTGATATTTTAGGCTATTGATATTGCCTTCCACCCTGCAAATGTCTTGCACACCCCCATACTGGATGTAACCCCAGACCATGATTTTTCTGCTACCAAACTTAACTGTTTTCTGGCTGAATCTTGGATCCATGCGGGCTCCAGTAGGTCTCCTGCAATATTTGCGGCGACTGTGATGTAATTCAACCGAGGATTCATCTGAGAAATCCACCTTCTGCCTTTTCCAGTGTCCGTCCTTTTAGCAGGCTGTGGACCTTGGCAAATGCCACACGTTTTTTTAATTGCCTTTTGTTTAGTGCTGGTTTCTGTGCACTGATTCGACCATGGAGGCCATTTCGAGACAGAATTCTACAAACTGTTCTGGTTGACACAGGGACTTGAGGTGACCAGGCCTGGTGGAGCTCTGCTGCAGTGGAAAAGGGGCCTTGGATTTTCAAATTAACAAACAGTCCTCCCGAGCAGTTGTCTTGCGGGGTCTGCTGGACCTGGGCTTGTCAAAAACATCTCCAGTCTATTCAGATCTTTTTCTTATTCTTTGTACTTGACGCTGAGACACATTGAAGGTGTCAGCCACCTCAGCAGTGGATCTGGTCTTCAGCCTCTTGATAATTAATGCTTTGGTCTCAGGGTGGATCTTAGGCATGTTGTCAGAGGTCAAGTTGCAGTTGACGTGAAGGTCTGGTGTGCTGGGGTTCTTTTTATACACACCCACTAATTGATCGATCAGTAACTGATCACAGGTGAGGCTGTAATCTAGGACTGGGTGCATCATATGACAAGGCGACACGACTTTTGTCTTGCCAAAATCTGACCTGTCTGTGTTCATTAAATGATCAATCTTTCTCCAGTGAAGCAAATTTATTTTAGTATATTGAGCATAATTTGGGAGGGTTTTAGCTTTCATATGAGACATTTCTAAAACCAATCGATTAATTTAAAGTCTGGTTATAAGCTTTTGTTTCTACAAAATGGATAAGCGACAAGACTTTTGTCAGGGTCTGTAGGTGAAGTGTCTTACCTAAGGACACAACAACAGAACTTGGTTTGAGTAGGACTTGATCCTCCAACCTTCACATTGGTGGTCTGCTGCTATAACCACTGAAATGTGCACAAAAACAGCCATACCGGCTCATCAAAGCCTGATCCCGTCAGATCTCAGAAGCTCAGCAGGTCGGGGCCTGGTTAGTACTTGGATGGGAGACCACTGGAAATTCCAGGTGCCACAGGGGGGCGCAGTCACAAAAACTGGCATTGTGTCCTTAGGCAAGACACTTCACCCACATTGCCTAGCAATGTTCCCTTTTTTCATATGTCTGGGCATACAGACAACCTCCCTGAGCATCACTGTGAGCAACATCAGATGTGCACGCTGTGTCCACACACCAGAATCACACCTGGGATCATAGCAAGTTTCATGGCGTATTAAAAGAATCAAATTACAACAGAAATGCCCATTAGTTTTCAATTTACATTAATTAACATTAATAATTAACATTAATTTCCATTAGCAGTTTCCATTAGTCACCCAGTTTCACCGCTTGTTCTTCTATTTGCACATATTCTGACAGCCTTTCCATCTTAAAAGAACCGTATTTCTTTTTTAGGGCCCTGTCACACCTTGATGATTGAGTCAGCGTATGCCAGTGTACCAGAATTTTCCTAAACATACGCTTTCGCTTTCCTAAACATACAACTTTCTATGTTTTTTTATTTATTTTTTTACATTTTGGGCGTATACATATCGTATTCACAACCCGTTGGGCGTATACATACCGTATTAGTAACTTATATAGAACGTTTTGATAACTTATAGCTAACTTATACCAACTAACGCTAGTATATTGAGCATAATTTGGGAGGGTTTTAGCTTTCATATGAGACATTTCTAAAACCAATCGATTCATTTAAATTCAGGTTATAAGCTTTTGTTTCTACAAAATGGATAAGCGGCAAGACTTTTGTCAGGGACTGTATATGCAATAATTAATTAATTACAAAATGGACTGTACCTGTTCTGTCTCGAGTCAGAAATTCCACCTCAGTCTTCAGGCTCTTCAGTTCAGCATCTTGAGCTGATTTAATGTCATGTTAGAAGAGAAAACACATCTAAACTACGTACTTATGATTATTCTGATTATTATGATTCAGAGGTTTACCTTGGATTACGTTCTGAAGGTGCTCAATCGTCTGTTTTTGCTCAGCGAGTCTCTCATGTATCCTCCCGAGCACAGTGATGGGATCAGAAGAAGCAAAAACATAAGTTTTGTCCATGGCTGATTAAGCAGCTCTGAGCTTCACCCAGAGTCTCTACTATCTGCCCTTTTATTTCAGGACTTTGGACCAATCCATCCAATCAAAAAGCCCTGCCTCACTGGAGGGGGAGTGGTGATTATGTTCCCTGTTGTGCCCTGACTTCCGAGAAATGCATCACTCCCATGATGAGGCAAAGACTGAGCCAAACTTGCAGGAAGGTTTTATAGTGCGCATCAGAGAGTGTTTGTATTCTGTGTGTGGAACTTGTATTCACCAGTATTAATGTTAGTTTTAGCACATCGAGATAAAAGGTATAATCCCCCTTTTCACACCATGCCATCACATTGTTGTAACTGTTTGGTAAATTGCCTTCATTTTAAATTATAAAGTTCAAAGTTAGTTTTATTGTCAATTTCTTCACATGTTCTAGACATACAAAGGAATCGAAATGACGCTGCTCTGGACACACATTAAAGTACAAGACAGAACAACATTACATACACAGACACAACAAATGACATCATCTCTAACCACTACAGTCACCACAGATAAATAAATAAAGCTAAAACACTGGTGTACAGGACAGTGCAGTTGAGTCGGAGCAGATATTAGCAGCAGTAATAAAATGCACAAATGTTAGAAATAATTGGCCTAAGATTCTTCTATTTTTCATATGAAGACAAAATGTTAATCTGCCCCTTTTACGGTATATTACGTTAAATAAATTGACATGTTGAAGGGCAAAGAGAAAGGACAGAGAGGGCTGAAAAGCAGAGAATAGACAGAACAGAGTGGTAACAAGGCTCTGGTTTCATTTCCTGGCCATCCTCAAAGAATGTTTTCTTTCATTTTCGCTTCTGGGTCATTACTCGGTTGCAACTTATAAATATCCAAAAACCTTAGGTGGGGTCTCAAACATGTCTCAAAAGCTATCGAAAATAGTGTAGTATGAATCAATAACAGTTCAGTTCAGTTTGAATTCATTTACAAATTACAAAGTAAATGTGCAGCGGGTGATTCATCCTTTCATAATGACGGGATTGCATGATTCGAAATCACACAAATTCATGATTTCATCTCAGTTCTAAATAAACATGTGTAGAGAGAGACAGAAAGACAGAGAGAGAGGGAGAGCGCAAGAATAGATAGAAAGATAAAGAGATAGACAGGGAGACAGGGAGAGAGTAGATAGAAAGATCTACAGATAATGAGAGAGTAGACAGAAAGATAAAGAGATTAACAGATAGGCAAAGAGAGAGAAAGAGTAGATAGAAAGATAAAGAGATAAATAGAGAAATAGATTGAAGGAGAGGGTGAGAGAGGGAGAGAACTAGATAGAGAGACAGGGAGAAAGACAGAAAGAGAGAATGAGGGAGATAGCAAGAATAGATTGAAAGATAAAGAGATAAACAGACAGGGAGAGAGAGAGAGCGGGAGAGAGTAGGTATAAAGATAAAGAGAGAGGGAGAGAGGGAGGGAGGGAGGGAGAGTAGATAGAAAGATAAAGAGATAAATAGAGAGATAGATCGAAGGAGAGGGCAAGAGAGGGAGAGAACTAGATAGAGAGACAGGGGGAGAAAGACAGAAAGAGAGAGCGGGAGATAGCAAGAATAGATAGAAAGATAAAGAGATAAACAGACAGGGAGAGAGAGTGAGGGAGGGAGAGAGTAAATATAACGATAGAGAGGGAGAGAGAGAGTAGATAGAAAGATAAATAGATAGAGAGCAAAATATAGAGAGAGAGAACAAAAGAGAAAGACAGAAAGATTAAGAGATCAACAGAGAGATAGATAGGGAAAGAGATAAGTTGATAGAGAGAGAGAGAGAGAGAGAGAGAGAGAGAGAGAGAGAGAGAGAGAGAGAGAGAGAGAGGGCCCATATTTTACAATGCAGTTGTACAGTTCTATCAGTATAGTGAGATACAGCAGCTCTCCTCCTCCTCCTCCTCCCTCCTTCCTCCCTTCCTCACAGCCCAGTGCGACGTCAAACTGCTCAGACTGGACCCCGGCTCTTAAAGGCGTATTATGCAATTTTCTCACCTCTGTTATAATGTTTCCTCATCACAAACAGACCTGGAGTGTGTTTTGTTTCATTCCCACATGTTTAACGCACAAACCCTGCATCTTTAGGCGGTTCCTCTCTCAAACAGAAAACACTCATGATATCCACCTTGTGATGTCACGTGGTAATACAGGAAGTGCTCCATTGTGTTTCTAAACTTCATACGCCTTTACTAGAATCATTTGGATAATTTTGGCCCTGGAATTGCCGATCTCTATTGCACTAAAAGTTAAAAGTAGCTGTTGTAAACTACCCCTTGATGACAAGGTGGAACAGAGCATTTGAGCTTTGGAGAAGTAGACAGACTAATAATAAAGGATTACTCAAACATGTGTGAATGAAACAAAACACAACTCATCACATGGTTTAAAGCTCACAAGAGTCAGTTTTGCATAATACAGAACATAAAAAGGCAGAAAAACCTCTCCAAAAGCTTCTCCAATCCCCATGAGGAAGCTGTGGTCAGTCAGGCCAACAAGACTGTGAGTGATCATCTCATGTTCTTTTTTTAGAATAGGAACTGTTACCCTCTGGAAGGCACTATAGAGCCAGCAGGTGTGACTGGCTTTTCCCTGCAGGACTTTCGATTTTGATTTTACACAAAATTCTTCATTTGAGCTTTAAGTCATGTTATAATGTTACTGCGTTTGTGTAACCCTTTATTATGAATCTGTCTACATTTCCAAAACTCAAAATGCTCTGTTCCACCTTGTGATGTCATGAAGAGGTAGTATTCAGGTTTTTCAGGGAAACAACATTATAACATAGATCAGAAAATAGTGTAATATGGGCTTTTTAATGAGAGGGATGCACACTGTTTTCTTTATTAATTACACATTGAGGTCATTTATAATTGTAACGTGTGCTTTTGTATCCCAGTTTTACATTTGAAACAAACTATGTTTAAATGTATTAAAATATTTGGCTATAGTTCAAGAAGTTTCCATTATGTTATATAAAAATACTTATTAAAGTTCATATAAATGTCACTGATGTAGGAGCACAGTGTAAAAAGCAATGTAAAAAGCACCAGGGGTGAAGTTGAAGTATCTAAATATTGTAAATATTCAATTTTTAGGTCAGAAAATATGTGTTCTGTGGAATTATAGCTGCAGATATATTGGACAAAATGTGGACAATGTTGTGCTGGTTTTTTTTTTTTTCCCTTTTGTATCTTTCTCACCTACATAGATTTTAGAGTCAGGTCTGTTATTGTGACACAGTAATGTTATACCACCATCTAGTGGTAAAGTTTGGACATCTTTTCAATGTATTTCAATGCAAGTTTACCACTTTCTTCATTCTGTACACACAGAGAAGAGCTCATATATTGGTGTTTTTTAGATTCTAGCACGAGATGGTATCATCCTCCCAGATGAGTGAAAAGGACAGTTTGTCCTATTGTTTACACTGTACTCTTACAAGAAATATCTAAATGTAAAAAAAAAAAAAAAAAGTTTGACTTGATTTTTTTAAATTAATCAACACATCACATAACTCTGAATATTACAACACAAATCAGCATTTTAACAATATTCATTTTAACTGCCCCCGTCTGTATTAAATACTCTTGACCTGTAGAATGTTGTGATGCCATCTGAAACCCAGCCATATGAAGCAAGATCTATGGAATTATGTAGTAAAGAAAAATATGAATAAGACATTTTTCACATTGTTTAAACATATATTTTACAGTATTACCCTTTGCTTGGTGCTCCAAACTCTTGGCCTTCTCTCAGTGAGCATCATGGTGAAGTCCCCGAAACGGTTTTCACTTCACAGCTGTTCCATGTCCAAGTCAAGACATGCCAAAGTGGAAATAGTGATCGAGATGAAGGATAAAGGCTATTTGTTTTAATTTAAAACATGTTTTGAGTTATTTTCTGTTTATTTTTTGTTTGCTACATTCCATAGATTTGTCCATTCATAGTTTGGCTGCCTTCAGTGAGAATCTACATTGTAAATAACCATTAAAATAAAGAAACTTCAAAATTTGACTGGTCATATAGGTTGGGTAACCAGATTTTCAAAACTAAAACCTGGGACATCCCTGTTTTTTTGGTGGTTGGTATTAATAAAACTGTGAAACAAGTGCGTAATTAAGGTAAATTGTTATGCAGAGACCATTCATGATGAACATGAGTCAGTATAGCTACATTTTCTTTCTCTTTTGGTCTTTTTTAAGCTTTTTCTTTCTTTTTGTATTTTAATGAAACAAATGATTTATGCCTCTTTACTGGAGCTATCAGATTGGTCAAAAATAGGGACACCTGGGACATTTCTTGTACAAAACTAGAATAAATCAGTGGTTTTGGATAAATCTGCTGGGACAGGGGACACAGCACTCAAAACTGGGACTGTCCTGAGTAAATAGAGACGTCTGGTTACCCTGTATGTAGGTAGTCCAGATTCTTCAACAGCGCCATTATATAGAACCATTCCTCCAAACAGTCATTATCTGCCATGGGTTCCATGTTCAAGTCCCTGTTCATCCTGGAAATCACTCTAGCCACAACAAAAAGACCGTTTTCATCATTGCTGTTTATTGAGTTTTAAGATGTAAGATAATCCATTCAAACAAAGTGAAGAATGAACAGATCCGACGACTCTCACGTCTGTGGTGAAGCTGCAAACTGAACATGAAGAGACCAGCCTGAAAATACACGGACATAAACCATTAGGGAAACACATGCTGCTCCTGGTGCACATTTAAAGCTGTTTGGAAACAATTTTGTCTTGTGTTTTGTATCTGTCTTTCTTCCTTTTGGTTTGGCAGGTTCCTCTTATCACGTCACAAGTCTATTCACAAAACAGAAGCAGGAAAACATTTCATCTTCTCTTCAAAAAAATGTTGTACGACACATTTGACTCTGGTCTCATTGCAAGCTCTTAATAAAGTAATAACAGATGTAAAGCGATGCGAAAAGTGATCCATTCTAATCACATGCCCTCAGACTCTTGATAACATGCTCATATATCATGTATATATTATAGGTATAAGTTTATATATTAATTCACTAGAATTGTAGCTCACAGGTCAATATATTTTAAGCAGCAATAAGATAAGTAAGGATTAAACAAGAAGGAGCAGTCTTTAAGAGAATCAACAGTGTCGACATTGATTTTGTATTTGCACTGCAATGATATGGTCATTGATGTATTTGAGTCATTTTAAATGTAGAAATTAGGGATGTAACAATATCCAATATTTATGCATTTTTCAGTACGGTATTTTCACAATAACAAAAGGCTAAACAAAACTGAATATACTATTAAATACTTGAAAATGTCTTGACAAGCCCTTGGTTTTGTCATAAACCAAAGATTCATCCATCCATTTTCTTCTGCTTATCTGGGGCTGGGTTGCGAGGGCAGCAGTCTAAGCAGGGACTCCCACACTTCCTTCACCCACTTCCTCTTCCTCCAAGGTGTTCCCAGGCCAGCCGAGAGACATTATCCCTCCAGTGTACTGGGTCTTTCCTGGGGTCTTTCCTGGGGCCTTCAGGACATGCCCGGAACACCTCCTGAGGGAGGCGTTCAGGAGGCATCAGAACAGATGCCCTCCCCTCAGCTGGCTCCTCTCGACGTGGAGGAGCAGTGGCTCTTCTCCAAGCTCCTCCTGTGTGACTGAGCTCCTCACCCTATCTCTAAAGGAGCGCCCAGCCACCCTGTGGAGGAAACTCATTTCAGCCGCTTGTATCTGCGATCTCGTCCTTTCGGTCATTACCCAGCGCTCATGACCACAGGTGAGGGGAGGAACATAGATTGAGCCGTAAATCGAGAGCTTTGCCTTTCGGCTCAGCTCCCTCTTCACCACAACGGTCTGATACACGGATCCTGTTGACTCCATCAAACCAGGACTTGCAACGTGCACAGGGGCAGTTTGCAGCTGAGTGTGAAGCAGCTGGGATGAAGATCAGCTCCGACAAATCCAAGGCCATGGAAAAAGTTGGCTTGACTGGGTGGAGGGTCCCTGCCTCAAGTGGAGGAGCTCAAGTATAAACCAAAGAGCTAAGATTTAAAAGTGCTTAGTACGTTATTTCACCGTTTAAATTGGACTGAAACAGAGCAAAGAATTATTGTATATGTACTTCCTTCTTTTTCTTTTAGTTGTTGCTGCACCATAACAAAGACTTTAAGCTGAGAGACTGAAGATTCAATATATAGCAATGGCTCACGGTATTACTGAGACTTTTGATGATACAATATCACAATATTTTGGTTATTGTTACATCCCTAGTAGAAATGTGGAGTGTGATGCTTTTAAATGAAGAATACTTGGTTTGATTGTAAATGGACAGACACTTGAATGTATTTGGATTTTTTCTTAACTTGCCTGGAGACTGCTTCAGCTAAATCTGGTGTAAAGCGTTTCTTCCTTTGCGAGATGAATGTGTTTGCAGATGGTCTCTGGTCAAATAAACCAATAAGCTGAACTACAACAGATAAAACACTGTAACATACTGCTCCCAGGTGTTGAATCCACTTATACCATTGTCCCACCAACTGAAAACGATTCATTAAATCTGATGACCTTCTGGCTGTCCACGGATATTCAAAGCATTAGATAGTTTTGCTTTAGCTGAACAGTCTTTAATTTGTTTACCCGTTGCTATGGTGATGCACTCAGCGTAAAATGGGACCTTTAAAACAAGCCTCTTCCCAGTTTGATACAAAAATAAGTCATGAGACTGACATGTGGGGGTTCTGAGTTTGGTTCACTTGGGCACTTGGTCGAGGCGTTCACAGACAAAGCACGACATCACCCACACCTACGATCACATGACCTCACGTCTACCACCACCGCATCACCACACGGACAGCACCTGACGTCACGATGGGGAAATCCTTGGCTGTGTTCAATTGCTGTCAGTTTACAACTAAATCCTAACTGCTAATAAACTCATTTACAAAAGCACACTATGAAACCTTTAGGTGGGGGTCCGACACCTGCTTGTCTCCATATAGATGTTATTGCTTTTAAAGAAGACCTATTGTGCTTGTGTCTTCTCTATAGCTTTAATTTATTAACTGCGGTCATACCAACTTGTCAAAACCTGATCTCATCAGATCTCAGAAGCTCAGCAAGGCCGGGCCTGGTTAGTACTTGGATGGGAGACCACTGTGAAAATCAGGTGCCACAGGGGGTCGCCAGTCACAAAAAACTGTTGTCATTGTGTCCTGTGCAAGACACTTCACCCACATGGCCTAGTATGAAAGTAGTGTGTGTGTGTGAGTGATGGTGGTGGTTGGAGGGGCTGATGGCACTGATTGACAGCCACACTTCTGCTGTGGCTACAACAGTAGTTTACCACCACTGAGTGTGGAGTGAATTAATAATAATAATAATAATAATAATAATAATAATAATAATAATAATAATAATAATAATAATAATGCATCAGTTTTATGTAGCGCTTTTCAGGACACTCAAAGACGCTTTACAGAGCATTATTCATTCACTCCAGACCCAGTGGTGGTAAACTACTATTGTAGCCACAGACTGACGAAAGCGAAGCTGCACCATCAACCCCTCCGACCACCACCATCACTCACTCACACACACCACTTTCATACGAGGCAATGTGGGTGATGTGCCTTGCCTAAGGACACAACAACAGTTTTTGCCACCGGCGCCCCCATGTGGCACCTGGAATTCCCAGTGGTCTCCCATCCAAGTACTAACCAGGCCCAGCCCTGCTTAAGCTTCTGAGATCTGATGGGATCAGGCTTTGACAATCCATTGGCCAATCATTTACAGAATGCTCTGTAAAGTGTCTTTGTGACATATGTCTGTGAAAAGTGCTATATAAATAAACACTTACTTACTTATAACCTGGACATTTAAGTTAATCTAAACCAGGTGTCTCCAACCTTTTTCCTCCGGTGAGCTACTTTTACAAAACGAAAATGCCATAGAGCTTCTAGTTCTAGTCTGGGTCACAAAAACTGAGTAAATATAAGAGCCATGGCGAGCTTTAGATAAGGTACAGTTAGATGTCTAGAAAACATAAACCATTATCCATTTAGTAGTGTACAACGTGAGGCATCAAGATTATACATTTACAGTGGTAATAGGCATTTAATCAGTCTAATTTTACTTATTCAGTACAATACGTATAATCCAGAAATCCTTTAGTGAGCTACTTGGAAGGGGGTGGAGAGCTACCGGTAGCTCCTGAGCTACAGTTCGGAGACCACCGATCTAAACCGACTTAATAAAAGAAACACGTCCGCTGACTTCCACGTTAGAAAACTCCAGTGCCCAATGAGAGCTGACGTCACTGCAAACCTCATCAGAAAAAAAGACTTTCCACCTTCTATTGAGACCTTCAGCTGGTTTTTCATTTGTACCAAAGTATCTATGCAACGATGCTGAATCCTTTGTGTATCACTCAGATTAAGAAAAGAAAATTAGAGTGTTCAAACACGCACGAATCACTCTAAACTTTGGATGAGTAAATGAGAAGGAAACAACTGTAACATGGTTCAAAGATAATAATTTTTTTTTTTTTAGCAGAATAGGTCTGCTTTAAACTGATCTACCTCAATACAAACACGTCATGTAACCAAGTTTTCCCAGATGAGTTTAATACCATACTGTGGAACCTTTCAGACAAAGCAATAACATCTCCATGGAGACAAGCAGACCCTCTACCAGACAAGTTCCAGAGTATGCCTTTAAACCATGTGCACAAGAAATCAACATTACATTACTAAGAAACTACGTCATTTCACATACACCAAGAACATTCAATAAAAATATTCCTGACTATGTTTTGTCAGTTTTACATTCAAATAATTTTAACAGTCAGCATCAGTAACCTCCAGATGTTTTAACCAGGGCCCTGTGATGTGTGTCTCAGCTCTTTGGCCTAAAATGGCGCCCCCTTGTGTTCCACATGGTGAACCTGGAGGTATTTCCAGAGGTGTTCATCGTCGTGGTAACAGTGCCCGCCCTCCGGTCAGTCTAACGCATCTTGTAGTCGTGCGAAATGGCCGCTTCACACAGCTGCCCTTTGAAATCCAGCTCGAAGGTGAAGTCCAGGTCACGCTGAAAAACAACATTATTAGTTGCACTTTCAAACTTAAAGGGGCACTGTGTAGCTTTTCTGGTCACAAACTCATGAGAATCCATCTTGGCGCCTGCTGCACGGTTAATCAGCCGGGCGGACCAATCACGTGTCATAAAAATGTAACTTGTAACAGACTAAAAACACAGTAAAATCTAATTAATGTTCTGAATTTAAATTATTTTAATCACACTTTCTTTTTGCTGTTCATTCACAAATCAGATTCTATATTTCAGCCCCAGGTCCAGTGTTTGTTCCTATGACGACTGAAAGTACACAACATGAGGAGCAAGGACACTGTGATGTCAAGATGTGATCTGTTCTCAAGTGCTTTCAGAGTCT
Organism: Odontamblyopus lacepedii; assembly: GCA_034769755.1. Lineage (NCBI taxonomy): Eukaryota > Metazoa > Chordata > Actinopteri > Gobiiformes > Gobiidae > Odontamblyopus > Odontamblyopus lacepedii. Next base: position 19,794,212 of record CM068348.1, read on the forward strand.
GGTACAAGCCCTTTTCATTTCCATGCAAACAAAGGACATTGCAAAAAATACAGAAGTGTGACAATAGTATAGGCCACACCAGTGCATATCTGAAATGGCAATAGACCTTTACATTTCAGTGTAATTTAAGAAAAACACATATTGTGCTTGACATGACACCATGGATCATTATATTATAGTCAGCTGATTTCTGCGTTAGAAAAGCGCAGTGGCAAAGCAATAACATCTCTGTGGACATGAGCATGAAGCACAGTCTCCACCTGAAACAAATATTATAGTATAATAATGGAATACTCACAATATTCTTCTCATTGGGCTTCATGGAGATGCTTCCTGTGATCTCCTCTCCTCTCCTCACGGTCAGATAATCCTCCAGGTAGAACACGGTCTGTTTCCAGTGAGTGTACGAAGCGTCTGGAGCTGAAAATAGAATAATGTATGAACTAGGACAGGCTCCAGGGCCGTGTGCATGGAAATATGGAGATTTAGATTTAAAAGTCAGATTTAACATTCAAGTTTTTCTCTTACGTCAGTTGCAGGTGAATCTAAATTTTCAGTGCTTATGTGTTTGGAAAGTATATTGGGATTATTTTGTTATGAAGTGTGAAATTAGAAATGAGATTAATGTTATTTATTTGACTTATATGAAGGTATAATCTGTGGAAAAATCTGTGGAAAAGAAGTAAAATACTGTACTGAAGTTTTACTTCACTACATGTGAGTGTAAGTACTGTACTTATTACTCCACTACATTTTTAACTGAACTGAAAAGTAAAAGTATTGAAGTTTGGCCAAATTATACAAATAAAAACAGCTACAAAAATGATTTATTCAATTGTTTCTGTTAAATAAAATTACTTAATACATTTTTTTATTAGACCTCAACATCTATGAAAATACTTTTGCTTTTTACTCTTAACGTACATTTTTAAATGGGTATTTTAGTGCACTGTGTAACTTTTTGGTTGGGGGTCTGTCACCTGCTTGTTTCTATGGATATGTCATTGCTCTGGAATGTTTCGCAGTATGACATTAAACAGCTCTTCCTTACATTAATTCCATTACAGGTTGTTTTATTGCTCAAAAATACTGAGTAAAACAGGCATTCTGACTATGAGCGGGGTCGCCGCTCCACAGATCTGACCTGTAACTTGGTCTGGTTTGGTCTCCATGAAGGTAGAAAGGTTTAATGTCATACTGTGAAACATTCCAAACAAAGCAATAACATCTCCATGGAGAAAAGTTACACAATGTGCCTTTAAATAACAAAATGATTTACTTCTTCCACAACTGGGTCAAATGAATGTATGAATATATACGGCCTATTTGAGGCTTAATTTAAACTTAGTTTCAATAATATATCAAGTCTAATGGGCTCATAAATCTGTTCTGATGTTTTTAAAGAGCTGCTTTTTATTTACCTTTCTAAGCCTAGAACAGGGTTAGGACACCTCTTAGAAAACATGTTCACAGCTTTAATATTTACAGAAAAATAACATTTCAATCACATTGTATTGATTATTTATTAGTAGCATTATTGCTGCTGTGCTACTAAACTTGCATGTCACCTCTTTTCCACCAGAGGTCAGTCTAACACTATTTTTGCGCAGGAAGCAGCCGGGCCTGTCCTAAACGATCTCTGGTGATGTGTGTGATCAAAGTCATCAGACAGATCTCTCTATTTCTCTAATGTTCAGAGACAACTCCATTACCTTCAGTCATCAGCAGCTCTGAGTCCATCAGGATACACATTCTAAAAACTCTCATCTCTGCACCTCAGGGACTACACCATGTGATCTGGGCCTCTTCACAAACACTATTCTAGTGTCATTACTGTAACAGACCGAGGGTTCAAAACTGGGACACACCTGGGCTAGTTTGGTTGGTAGAAATAAAATAGTGAAAAGAGCGTGGAAGATTGTGCATTCTCGTGTCAGTCATGATCTGAGGGGCTTCTGTCGCTGCATTTCTTTACTTTATGGTCATTTGCAAACACGGTTTTCTGTATTTTGGAAAAACAAACATCAATTTGTGCTCCTCTTTGCTGTTGGCAGGGATCAGATTAGTCAAAAATTGTCTGTCCTGTTTTAGTCCTGGTTTAGACCTGATGACTTAAAGCTCATATAGGATCTTTAAGATCCAGCGTAATGATGCTGCTACGGCACTTCCACAACATAAAGTTAAGTATACAGAACATTAGCCTTATATGGGGCCTTTCTTTCTTTCTTCTTTCTTTCTTTCTCTCTCTCTTTCACTCTCCCTCTTTCTCCCTTTCACTCATTCACTCGCTCCCTCTCTCTCTTTCACAACTCTTTCACTCACTCTTTCACTCACTCATTCACTCTCTCCCTCTCTCTTTCACTTTCTCCCTCTCTCTCTTTGACTCTCTTTCACTCTCTATCTCTCTCGCTCTCTTTCACTCACTCATTCACTCTCTCTCTCTCTGTCACTCTCCCTTTCTATTTCACTCAGTCATTCACTCTCTCTTTCACTCTCTCCCTCTCTCTTTCACTCAGTCATTCACTCTCTATTTCACTCTCTCCTTCTCTCTTTCACTTAGTCATTCACTATTACTCTCCCTTTCTCTTTCACTCACTCATTCACTCTCTCTTTCACACTCTCTTTCTCTTTCACTCACTCTCTCCCTCTCTCTTTCACTCAGTCATTCACTATTACTCTCCCTTTCTCTTTCACTCACTCATTCACTCTCTGTCACTCTCTCTTTCTCTTTCACTCAGTCATTTACTCTCTCTCTTTCACTCTCTCCCTCTCTCTTTCACTCACTCATTCACTCTCTCTTTCACTCTCTCCCTCTCTCACTCACTCATTCACTCTCTCTCTTTCACTCTCTCCCTCTCTCTTTCACTCACTCATTCACTCTCTCTCTCTCTGTTACTCTCCCTTTCTCTTTCACTGTCATGCACTGTCTCTTTTTCACTCTCCCTCTCTCTTTCACTCACTCATTCACTCTCTCTCTTTCACTCTCTCCCTCTCTCTTTCACTCACTCATTCACTCTCTCCCTCTCTCTTTCACTCACTCATTCACTCTCTCTCTCTGTCACTCTCTCTTTCACTCAGTCATTCACACTCTGTCTCTTTCACTCTCTCCCTCTCTCTTTCCCTCACTCATTCACTCTCTTTCTCTTTCACTCACTCATTCACTCTCTCTTGCTGTCACTCTCCCTCTCTCTTTCACTCACTCATTCACTCTCTCTCTTTCACTCTCTCCCCCTCTCTTTTATTCACTCATTCACTCTCTCTCTTTCACTCTCGCCCTCTCTCTTTTATTCACTCTCTCTCTTTCACTCTCTCCCCCTCTCTTTTATTCACTTAATCACTCTCTCTCTTTCACTCTCTCCCTCTCTCTTTTATTCACTAATTCACTCTCTCTCTTTCACTCTCTCCCCCTCTCTTTTATTCACTTATTCACTCTCTCTCTTTCACTCTCTCCCTCTCTCTTTTATTCTCTCATTCACTCTCTCTTTCACTCTCTCCCTCTCTTTTTCACTCACTCATTCACTCTCTTTCTCTTTCACTCACTCATTCACTCTCTCTTGCTGCCACTCTCCCTTTCTCTTTCACTCACTCATTCACTCTCTCTCTTTCCCTCTCTCCCCCTCTCTTTTATTCACTCATTCACTCTCTCTTTCACTCTAGCCCTCTCTTTTATTCACTCATTCACTCTCTCTTTCACTCTCTCCCTCTCTTTTATTCACTCATTCACTCTTTCTTTCACTCTCTCCCCTCTCTTTTATTCACTCATTCACTCTCTCTTTCACTCTCTCCCTCTCTCTTTCACTCACTCATTCACTCTCTCTTTCACTCACTCATTCACTCTCTTTCTTTCACTCTCTCCCTCTCTCTTTCACTCACTCACTCATTCAGTCTCTCTTTCACACTCTCTTTCTCTTTCACTCACTCATTCACTCTCTCTCTTTCACTCTCTCCCTCTCTCTTTCACTCACTCATTCACTCTCTCTTTCACTCACTCATTCACTCTCTCTCTTTCACTCTCTCCCTCTCTCTTTCACTCACTCACTCATTCACTCTCTCTTTCACACTCTCTTTCTCTTTCACTCACTCATTCACTCTCTCTCTTTCACTCTCTCCCTCTCTCTTTCACTCACTCATTCACTCTCTCTCTTTCACTCTCTCCCTCTCTCTTTCACTCACTCATTCACTCTCTCTTTCACTCTCTCCCTCTTTCTTTCACTCACTCATTCACTCTCTCTTTCACTCTCTCCCTCTCTCTTTCACTCACTCATTCACTCTCTCTTTCACTCTCTCCCTCTCTCTTTCACTCACTCATTCACTCTCTCTTTCACTCACTCATTCACTCTCTCTCTTTCACTCTCTCCCTCTCTCTTTCACTCACTCACTCATTCACTCTCTCTTTCACACTCTCTTTCTCTTTCACTCACTCATTCACTCTCTCTCTTTCACTCTCTCCCTCTCTCTTTCACTCATTCATTCACTATCTCCCTCTCTCTTTTTCTCTTCCTTTCTCTCTCTCTTTCACCCTCTTTCTTCACTCACCAGTGGAAAATCCCGTCTTCTTGTGACACTTGGTGAACTCGATGTTGAAGTAGGTGACCAGGGCGTGGATGTAGTCGTTCCTCTGGATTTGGAGACAAAAGGCTGAAGTGAAGCTCAGGTCCTCAGGCTTCACTGTGTAGATGTCCACCTCCTGCAAGAGATGCACATACTGACAGTGACATCACGCTGGGGGTGTTCTGCCTGTATGTCTACGGCATAGAACTATAAGCAAATCTGAAGGTGAACCCAAGATGGTGTCATATTGTTTTCAATGGCTTGTGCACATTGGCGCATGGGCCCAAAAAATATTTCCTTTTACTTCCTCAGTCTGGCCTCCCACCCGTGTGCCGTCTGTAACATACACAGTGTGGAGCGTTTGGACCAATCAGAGCGAGAGCTGCTTGAGCGGAGCTAGCGTGGGCTCAGAGCGGGGTGAGGCTAAGTCTTACGAAACTAAACTTTAGGCGCTTTGAGGATTTAAAAATGTTAAAACGTTTATATTCTGAAAATAGAAAAGAATCCTACAAAATCTGACCTTTGTGAAATATCTTTTTCCAAAAAATACTTTACGCTCTGTGGGAGAATTCTTTCTGAGCCCAAGGTCCCAGGAGCTGCAGTACCTGGAGCAGCCACTAGTCGCTTTCGAGTCGGTGTCCTGTTAATTTGAGCTGCTAATATTACTGCGCACGACCCCCAAGCGCTGTTACAGTTTACAATAAATGCCTGTCGATTTGAGCTCCCGAGGCAGAAGTGGAGTAACAAGTAACATTTTAAAAGTGTTGTGGTTTTATTTTATGTTTTAACCAGCTAAGCCTGCAAACAATGCAGAAGCAAGGCAGAAAAAAACTATGCTAGATTATTGATTGTTTGAATTTAATCATTGTTTTAATCGCTATCATTTTCATTACATCGTATTTTATTTTGTTTCCATGTGTAGAAAACATTCTAACTTTGTTTAGAAAGGCGTTGTATGAATAAAATACCACTATATTATAATATAAATTCACACTGTAGCCTATGATATAAAGATTTCAGTGTTTCCAGTCATTTCATTCTCTTATATAGTGGGAGCGTTATTTGGTAGAAGATATGGGCCTGTCACTATGTGCTACCTTTAGTTAGAGCCATATTTGAGCAGAATACGACTGTCCAAATGAACTATATTGATATAAATGAGTTGAAATTTGACATAACTAAGTGCAAACAGCATCAAACGTGTCTCTAATCCAAAGAAATATTTTGTAATATTGGGGAGGTTCTCTTTATTGGATCTGTACAACTGTAAATGGAAAAACGTAAGGCTGCTTATTTCGATGGGGTAATGTGACTCGATAGACGTCACTGTCTATTTAGGCTGTTGGTAGCGGAACAGAAGGGGATTTTTTATAGATCCATGGTGGAATGATCACAACTGACCATTGTGAGACAATGCACTCATTAGCAATAATTCCCAAAAAGCTTTAAGATACTCTGAAAACACAAGAAAATACAAAACCAGCCCATTTTCAGAAGCCTGTGTCTTGGTTCGATTTTCAACAAGTTCTTTCAGGTCAAACTGAGATAAAACAAAACTCAGGTTGAAGTCTATTTTAGGATAACACAGAGCAGTGCCTTCAATTAGTGTCACACCCTCAGAGAAGTGGAGCGTTGAGGACATGAGCTGCAAAGTATCAATGAGACAAATAACCTTGAGCTTGCATTGTCATTCCACCCTCACCTCTCCTATTTATTTGAGCGAATCCATTCTTCAGCTGGACTTTTCTTTGAGCTGTCAGGACCGATCTGGAGCGTCTCACTGCTCTGATGTTCTTAAAGGGCGGAGCTGCTTTTCATTACCTTTCTAACCCACCTCTGAGACTGCACAATTCCAGCCTTAAATGCATTTTCAGACCAGAGAAGTGCCACATCACCTTTAGAAAGTCTTGCAACACAAACTTTGCTCTGTATCACAATGAAATTAAACGTTATTGAGGATGTAGTGATTAAAAAACTATGTGAGTTTTCTGGTCGAGGGTCTGCCAAATGCTTTTCTCCATGAAGATGTTATTGCTTTGTCTGGAATGTTGCACAGTATGGCATTAAAACCTTTCTATCTTCATGGAGACCAAACCAGACCAAGTTACAGGTCAGATCTGTGGAGAGGCGAGCCCGCTCACAGTCAGAATGCCTGTTATTTTAGGTATTTTTGAGCTCTAAAACCACCTGTAATTGAATAAATATGTAAGGTAGAGCTGTGTTAAAGTCACACTGTGGAACATTCCAGGCAGAGCAATGACATATCCATAGAAACAAACAAGTGACGGACCCCCAACCAAAAAGTTACACATCTTTAAGTAAAAGAACAGATACTAGAGCAAAAGTATCATATGGGGAATCTACTTAAGTAAAAGTATTAAAGTACTCATTTAAACATGTACTTAAAAGTAATGTAATGTAAAGTAATGTTGTTGGGGTGTACAAAATCCCACAAGAACAAAAATGTAACGCCATCTATGAAATCCAATGCAAATCACGCACTAAATCATACATAGGGGAAATGGGCCGAGCATTTCACATCTAAAAAAAGGAACACCAAAGGAACGCGAAAAGGAAACATCAGAACAGAAAAAGAAAAAGCAGAAAAGGAAAGCCTCAACACTCATGCCTCACAGCAAGAAGGTTGTGGGTTCGATCCCAGGGCCTTTCTGTGTGGAGTTTGCATGTTCTCCCCGTATCTGGATGGGATTCCTCCGGGCTCCGGTTTCCCCCATCAACTCAAAACATGCAGCACCTGAACTAACATCAAGGACCATGACGTCCACCCTCCTGTGGCCTCACCACCCGCAGAGGGGTTCATGGGGGGGTCAGGTGCTATGAGGACCCAGCTGGATTAAGCGGATGGATGGATGGAAAGCCTCAAATGTGCCATATCAGACCACTGTGGAAGAAATAACCACATTATGGCCTGGGACGGTCCAAGGATCATTGGATCGGAGAACAACAAGTTCAAACGCTGGATCAGGGAGGACAGTGAAATCAGGAAATGAGGCACAGACACCATCAACCGACATAATGTAGCGTTCCTCCTGGGCGACGGGAGGCGGGTCAGTCTGAGCGACCCGCCGGCCACGCCTACAGGAAGTAACAACAGCTGAGAACAACAGCTGCACATCACCACCAACACCAGGGACAGTTCTGAAGACGGCAGCAGCAGCCGAAACATGTCAACAAGGTAAATACACTTTACTGTATTGTCTTTAAAAAGAACCCAAAAAGAGTTCATAAGAAGACAAAATGAACATCTTTGGCGTAACGCAAACAGTGTCAAAGGCCAAAGTGAACAAGTGCGAAGTAAGAAGAGATTTAAAAACAGGTATAGAAGAGGTTTGTCTAATGTGCAGAGGCAGCTCATTCCACAGTTTTGATAAGTGTTTATTTATATAGCGCTATTCTCAGAGGCAGGTGTGGAACAAATGCTCTAAACTAGGAAAACCTTCAAAATGGAACCGTTAATCATTTCATCAATCAACAAAATGCAGTGAATGAACAAAAGAGAAATCTAAATCAAATCAATATTTGGTGTGAGCTTTGCCTTCAGAAGAGCATCAGTTCTTCTAGGTTTACTTGCAGACAGTTTGTGAAGGAACTGGGCTGGTCGCTGTTCCAAACATGTTGAAGAACTAAGCTCAGATCTTGTGTGGATGGAGCTTCCTCACATCCTTCTGTCTCTTCATGTTAATCCCAGACACACTCCATGATGCTGAGTTCAGGGCTCTGTGGGGCCAGACCATCACCAACACAACTTCTGGTTCTTCTTTACGCTTAATAACGTTTTCTTTTGTTCGCTCACTATGCATTTTATAAACTAATAAAAACAATCATTTATATTTTTGAAAACATTCTCTGTTTACTACATTTTTTCACACTTGCCTAAAACTTTTGCACAGTCCTGTATGTCACAAAGACGCTTTCCAGAGCATTAGTTTAGTTAGTTTTGCTGCGGCCACCGTAAAGTCTCCGCCCCCTCTTCTTCTTCTTCCGGCAGGTCTTTGGCACGCTCACGAGGCCCTGGTCAGCCCACTTGAAAGAATACGCAGGAGTGTAAGGATGGAGGAGCTCAGACCTCTAAATGCCCCAGGTTTAACAGGGCATCTGATACACCTGCCCCTCACTAATCTGTATTCACAAAAGAACAGGTTGTACCCGGGGCTTTACCTGAGGGTCAGAGGCAGCGAGCCAACATCCCACACAGAACAGACTGGTGAGAAACAGAGAGACAGCTACTTCAAATGAATATACAACACATACTCTGGAGACAAGCTTATTTGGGTCATAATAAAAAGATTCTACCAAATTTATTTACTGTAATTAGCTGGATGGGATCAGATATTCACAGTTATTCCTCTAGACTTTGCGTACGTACACCATATATTTCAGTTACGCAAGTGGCTGAAACTAAACAGGATTTACCCCCTGAGCAAAAGAAAATGATTTGCAAACAACAATAACTGCCACTGCCACAGGGCCACACCGTCCTCCTTCACTTACAGGTTATTTATTGCACAAAATTGAGAACTTTAAGCCATGTCATTGTTATAGTCTTAACTCCATGAACATAAACAAGGCAGAGTTTTAATCCGTATTATTTTCTCCAAACTAAATGCGTTTACTTGCAGGGAAATGGCTGTTATAGAAGCCCCAGGCATTTAAAGGTCATTCATTTGAACTTTAAGCCATGTTATAATATTGTTCCTCCTCGAAAACACATTTAGAGTTGTGTTTTGTTTCATTCACACATTTTTGATTAACCTGCATTCTTAGTCTGTCCACATCTCCAAAGCTCAAAACGCTCTGCTCCACCTTGAGATGTCACGACGCTGTATTTTTCAAGAGAATAGCTCTTTTTACCTTCAGATTCTAGTAAAGGTGGAACACTTCCTGTATTACCACATGACATGACATCCAGTTCTCTGATTTGTTTTGTGTGTTTTAATTTCTTTCGCTGGTCCCTGATTGGTGGAGCACTTGTACATCGAGCCAGTCCTGCCTCACCTACAGCCGCCTCACACCATTTAAGAAGATTGCCGGCACTTCTTCGTGGCTGCAGGCGTTTGTGGCCAGTCTAGAGTTTTGCGTCAGTCACTTTGGCTATGTTGAGACTGTGGGGCTTAATGCTCAATTTGGATTTTTTGGTGAAGTCGTTGACATTTCCAATTAAATGCGACTTGCAGGTGAACGGCCCACAAGTGTCCCACAGAAGTCGCCTAAACATGGACGCTGTATTGAGCGTCTGGTGAGTTTAAAGTTGCTGTCGTACCGGAGCCAGAACATGCAGAGCTTATTTGAGGAGATTGAGAAGGAGAAGGACAAGGTTTTTGGTCATGGTGTTTTGTGGGGCAGTAGCAGTGATGACATGTAGGCTGGATAAATGTGACCTGGTTGTTCAGACTAGGGTGACCAGACGCCTCTATTTACCCGAGACAGTCCCATTTTTGTCCCAACAGATTTATCCAAAACCAGTGATTTCTCCCAGTTTTATACAAGAAATGTCCCAGGTGTCCCTGTTTTTTGTCATGCCCCTGGTGGTGGCAGGAGTCTTCACTGTTGGTGTGGACATGGGTGGTGCTGGGAGCACCTGCTCTTCATCCACAATCATCCGACTACAAAGGCACAGCTCTCCTGCCAGACTCTGCCAGATTGTTGTCGTCTAATAGACGGTGATTTTGCAGTCGGCTTTGTTTTTTTGATTCTCGCCTTATGCCATTTTTACTTTACTTTACTTTACCTTCATCTCTTCTGTTCCTAGCTCCTGTTTTTGAAGACTCTTGTGTCCAGCTGCTGGCTCCTCTCAACAATCACCATTCCTCCAGAATGAATAAATCCTTGTTACTTTTGCATTTTTTCTTTGCCTCACGTCTGTTCTTTGGGTCCACTACTGTGTAGCCCTAACATTTTTGACCAATTTAATCTACACCAGGACTAAACTAAGATTAAACCAGGATTACATCAGGTCTAAACCAGGACTAAAACAGGACTACTACAATTTTTAGTGAATCTGAGCCCTGCCAACACTAAAGAGGAGCATAAATTGTTATTTGTTTCAGAAAAAATGTGTTTGCAAATGATCATAAAGCAAAAAAAAATGCAGTGACAGAAGCCCCTCAGATTATGACGGACACACTCTTTTCACAATTTTATTTATATCAACCATCCCAACCCGGGTGTGTCCTGGTTTAGAATTTTGAAAATCTGGCCACCCTGGTTCAGACTGAAGTTGCTTGTCAAAAGATTGGATATGTATCGATTTTAGGAGCACATATCCAAGTGTCCTGGGTCACTTTTGAAAAAAATCAGATCTGTGTTGATCACACACAGGTCGCATAGGGATGAAAAATCAGATATGGGTCACTTCAGGATGCAGTCTGAACATAGCCTTTGTTTGTCCTAGTACGTGTCTGACTTTGTGTGTTAATTCACTCGGTTTCTGTTAGTTTAGTTCTGTTTTGTGTCTTTTTTGTCACTTGATTCTGTTTGTGGGTTTATGTGACTTTATTTACAGACACTTGTGATTTAGTTTTGTTTTACATGTCTCTTAGTTTCGTCATTCTTTCTTTATAAATAGACCTACATGACCTGTTTTTGGCATAAAACTTGTTATATGCTGATCCTGTTAAATTTTTTTGCTTGAAAATCAGAAAATGGACAAATATGGGCCATTTAAAGACTGCACTTGATCCTGTGAAAAACAAAAGAGGAGAGTCAAAGGAGCCGGACTGAGAGAAGAGGAGGAGGAGGATAGAAGTGAGCTGCTGACAGTTGATTTGTTGATTCGAGCTTTTAAAGGGAACAAAATGCAGAGGAGAAATAACTGATGTTCTCTTATAAACTAAACGATTCCAGAAAAAGCACTGATCACGTTAAAGAGACTCTCACTCAGCAGATGTGGTGGTAATGAGCTGTCAGAGAAGTCCTGAGTGAAAAGATTCAACCAGGAAATGTCATGAACCACCCGACATTAAAAGTGAACCATAGAAAAACTGGGACTAAACCAGGACTAAACCAGGATTAAACCAGGATTAAACCAGGACTAAACCAGGACTAAACCAGGATTAAACCAGGATTGAACCAGGAAATGTCATGAATTTGAAATGTAACACTAAACACCACAACAAAACTGGGACTAAACCAGGACTCAACCAGGACTGGACCTGGACTGGACCAGGACTGGACCAGGACTAAACCGATACTCAACCAGGACTGGACCTGGACTGGACCAGGACTGGACCAGGACTAATCCAAGACTCAACCAGGACTAAGCAAGGACTAAACAGGGCTCAACCAGACTGGACCAGGACTAAACTAGGACTCAACCAGGACTCGACAAGGACTAAGCAAGGACTAAACCAGGACTAGACCAGGACTGGACCAGGACACAAGGACTGGATCAGGACTAAACCAGGACTAAACCAGGACTGGACCAGGACTAATCCAAGACTCAACCAGGACTAAGCAAGGACTAAACCAGGACTAGACCAGGACTGGACCAGGACTAAATGAGGACTAAACCAGGACTAGACCAGGACTGGACCAGGACACAAGGACTGGATCAGGACTAAATGAGGACTAAACCAGGACTCAACCAGGACTGGACCAGGACTGGACCAGGACTAAAACAGGACTAGACGACGACTGGACCAGGACTCAACCAGGACGAGACCACAACTGGACCAGGACTCAACCAGGACTGGACCATGGCTAAACTAGGACTAAATCGGGACTTGACCAGGACTCAACCAGGGTTAAACCAGGACTCGACCAGGTCTTAACTAGGACTGAACCAGGACTCAACCAGGACTAAATCTTGACTGGACCAGGAGTCAACCAGGATTAAACCAGGACTGGACCATGGCTAAACTAGGACTAAACCAGGGCTCAACTAGGACTAGAACAGGTCTGTGTCTACATGCATCAGGACTATACTGAACCAGGACCAAAGCAGAAAAAAGAATCAAAAAGAAATCGTATTAAAGCTCTGTATTACGCTGTTTCTAATGTATGTTTTAATATAGTTTCCTCCTCACATACCTGGAGTTGTTTTGTTTCATTCCCACGTTTCACACACAAAAAACAACAAAACAACAAAAAAACTCCAGTTCTGTTTGTGATGTGGAAACAACATTATAACATAGATCAGAAAATAGCGTCATATGGGCCCTTTAAAACAAGCTTGCATTATTTTCAAAGCTAGAGTTCGACACCGTTCTGTTTTTCCTCTGGATTTGGAAGATAAGATTTGTAAACACACCATACACCGGTCTCTCCACATCAGCCTGGATCCTACTTCAATCAGTGTTGTTATCTCACAAACATCCAACCGAATCAAAGACTGCGAAACGTTTGACAATGAGAATTCCAGGAGGCATGGTCACATCTGTGTAAATCCACCGAGATTTACAGCGCCAGGATCGAGGTGAGTTAAGGTGAACGCAACATCCAATCATCCGGGAGAGATAAGAGGGTCAATATGACAAGACGCACAATGAGAAAGAGGAGAGGGGGGCGATTGGCATGCACAGCGCCACGTCTAATCTGCGGTGCGAGGGACAGAAGGGGCCAGCGTCAAGGTCAGACTCCCACCGACGTGTCATGCCATATGTCCATTCTTTGGTCACAGCCACTGGTGGAATATAACAAAGTAAAAGTAGTAAAGTACTGTAGTTAAGGAGAATTTTAGGTATCTATACTTTTACTTCACTATATTTGAGAGCAGGTATCTGTACGTTCTACTCCACTACATTTTTGAACAGGACTTAAAAATAAAAGTGCTTTTTATTATAGTTTGAGACCTGCTGAAAACAAAATAAACAAATAAAAACAGCTAGGAAACAACCTATGTACACAGTAAAGGTAAAAAAGTATAATCACTCACCTTCACTAAACAGGAAGTGGTCACGACTTGTTTTGGGTCGACTACATCCACCAGAGGCTCCTTTATGGCCACATTCCGGATACAGGTCATGTCAAATCCATAGACGTTCTCCCACCCTGAAATACACAACTCTCTTATTATACGCATGGACATTTTACTCTCTCACTTGTGACTCTTTTAACAAATGCACCAACATTCTCTCTGACTTCCGTCCCTCTCACTGCACTTTGATAATAAATAAGAAGTAGGCTAATGTATCTGCTGGATTGCTTCATCATGAGGGCATTTTGTATGCATTAGATACAACAGTCATCAGTCTTTGCATTGGCTTTCAGACACTGATTGTGCAAAGAACAGAACATCAGAATTAAATTCCAATTCCATTATTATGTTTCTCTGAGCAGTGCTTTATTATCAGCATACACTGCCAATACTGATCACATTGTGAAGGTGACACTGATATTGGATTTGCTAGTTTGAATTCTTCATCCTCATTACCCTTATTACCAGGCCTTTATGTTTTTGAAGGTGGTGAAAGAAACCAAAGGTGTAGAGAGAGTTTCTGTAAAGACATTTAATAATTAATCACAGTAATATTATTTATGGTAAATGGTGGATGGGTGGGTTAAGTGTTTTGCCCAAGGACACAACAACAACATTCATCTGTGGGAGATGGAATCAGTAGGTTTGACTGGTGAACCATGATATGTATGTCGACAACAGGATTCAACCTTCGGATCAGTGGACAAACTGACAAGACTCCCAACTGAGCTACTGCCGCCCCATGATGATAAGTGAGGCGTGGAATACACAAACACAACACAAAAAATCATGTTTATACAAGTACAGATAATTATGGTTGAAAATGCTCCATTTTTCCTCTGCGTTTAAACCTCGTGGCTCACAGATGTGTCTGCAATAAGGCCGACTTTGACCCTGGACTTCTATTAAATAACATAATAAAATATTTTGACAGGAGAAAGTCACATTGTGTTAAGAGCTGTAAACATGAGCCTCCTTGAAGAGAGTGAGTTCCAGAGTGGCTCAGTGCTTAGTCTAAAGTACACTGAGCTCATCCATTATTCAGGCGGCTGTTTAAGACAGAGAGAAGGAGAGAGAGGGAGAGAGTTAGAGAAAGAGAGTTAGAGACACAGAGAGTGACAGACATAGAGAGAGAGAGTGAGAGTTGCATGTACGGTATTTGCATGTGTTCCTCTCCACTCGAGTCCAGTGTGCGGCATTAACAGCCACATGACTGTTGAAGAGCAGAGGATTATGGGTCATTGTTAAGTGTCGGCCTGTGGGGATGTAAGTTTGAGAGGGCACTTCATTGTAATAATAAAACCTATTTTTAATACACTCTGCTATGAGAGATACATAAGTGCACATGCCAGCAGCCACTGACTGAACCTTCTGTGACTCTTATCTTACACTCTCCACATTCACATTTACAGCAGCTCTTCACTCGCTTTTCACTTTGGAACTTCATGGAATGAACAACTCAAAATCACCAACTGGACCACTGCTGATTCTGTAATAACAAATGATTGATCGCTAATAAACATGGGAAAGACAGAGAGAGAGTGAGAGAAATACACTAAATTGCCAAAAGTATTCACTCACCCATCCAAATAAACAAACTCAGATGTTCCACTCACGTTCATGGCCACAGGTATAAACTCCAGCCCCTCGGCCTGCACACTGTTTCTACATGTGTGGAAGAAGCTCTCAGGAGCTTAGTGAATTCCAGCAACAAGTCCAGTCGTGACATTTCCTCATTCCTAAATATTCCACAGTCAGCTGTGAGTGGTGTTATAACAAAGTAAAAGCAATTGGGAACGACAGAAACTCAGTGATGAAGTGGTAGGCCACGTAAACTGAGAGGGCGGGGTCAGCAGATGCTGAGGCGCCAACTTTCTGCTGTCAATCACTACAGACCTCCAAACTTCATGTGGCCTTCAGATTAGTTCAAGAACAGTGTGGATAGAGCTTCATGGAATGGGTTTCCATGGCCGAGCAGCTGCATCCAAGCCAGACATCACCAAGTGCAATTCAAAGCGTCGGATGCAGTGGTGTGAAGCACACTGCCTCTGGACTGGACTAGAGCAGTGGAGACATGTTCTCTGGAGTGACCAATCGTGCTTTTCCATCTGGCAATCTGATGGACGAGTCTGGGTTTGGTGGTTTCCAGGAGAATGGTACTTGTCTGACTGCACTGTACCAAATGTAAAGTTTGGTGGAGGGGGGACTATGGTGTGGGCTTGTTTTTCAGGAGCTTTGCTTAGCCCCTTAGTTCCAGTAAAAGGAACTCTGAATGCGTCAGCAGACAAGAGATTTTGGACAATTCCATGTCCCAACAGTTTGGAGTTGGCCCTTTCCTCTTTCACATGATTGTGCACCAGGGCACAAAGCAAGGCCCATAAAGACATGGAGGAGAGAGTTTGGTGTGGATGAACTTGACTGGCCTGCACAGATTCCTTACCTCAACCCGACAGAACACCTTTGGGATGAATTAGAGTGGAGACTGAGAGCCAGGCCTTCTCATCCAACATCAGTGTGTGACCTCACAAATGCGCTTGTGGAAGAGTGGTCATAAATTCCCATAAACACACTCCTGAACCTTGCGACAGCCTTCCCAGAAGAGTTGAACCTGTTATAGCTGATTAAGAATGGGATGTCACTTAAGTTTATATACGAGTCAAGGCAGGTGAGCAAATACTTTTGGCAATATAGTGAATACATGGAAAAAAGTTGAATGAGGGGGTGTGTCCAAACTTTTGACTGCTAATGTATTTCAGGGCTATTTACTCTGAATAAAGTTTGTTTTTATGTGGGGACAGCATGTTGTCTCTGTGTCCTTAGGCAAGACAAAAAAAACTACAAAACAAAAGAACAATTCAATGTCATCTTCCAAAAAAGAAGTGATATACAATTACAAGAAGAGACATTTTTATTACAACTCATTTTCTTCCATTCTTATCATCCTTGTTGCCATCCGGCGTATGTTCATCACTTTTCTCTCCTCTTATCTCCATAACAGCTCATAATAATTCCCATACAGGCCTCAGACTCTGCTCGCTTTTGTTTGTTGTAGCTGTAAAATAAGACTGTCAGAGTTTAGAGCACTTTAGGGCAGGTTTGTGTCCAATGCACCTCTGCAGACATCACTCCTGCCCATTTTAGAGCAGGCCGGGAGGGGAGTGCGCACTATTGTTGACATATAAAAATAATTTATGACCCCCTGTTGTGCTCCACTGAGGGAGAAAATTCAATGAAGCTCGAGGCTGACCGGCCTGAACACATCTTTGTAAGACTGTGTGTTTGGGCTGCTGTGTCTCTATTTAGCTCCTGTATTTATTGATACTTATTTATGGTTTATTTGTTTGACATATGCAGTGTCTGATTGACTCATTCAACACCGTCACTGAAAAGGGCATTTGTCATTTCAGATCTCACTAAATGAAATATAAACAGGTTGAAAAATTAATCATAAATACGGTGAATATGTCAAAAGACCAAATTAAAAAAAAGTTAAGCAAATTTTATGTGCAGAAATATCCAACATTTATTATCTGCTACATAAGGGTGAGTTATACAGTTGTAGGGAGTATTATCTGTTACATAAGGGTGAGTTGTACAGTCGTAGGGAGTATTATCTGTTACATAAGGGTGAGTTGTTGTACAGTTGTAGGGAGTATTATCTTTATGTTAAGTCCAAAACAACACAGCAAAAAGCAGATGATCATAAACTCACCAAACGCTGACTTGATCTTGACACAAACCGCTGTGTTTTCAATTATGGCGACTTAAATGTTGAGGCAACATGCTCCACAAAACAAAGCATGAAGTCTGAAGCGTGGCAACACAACTGGGCAGTGTCCATAGACCCACTCCAAGGCCCCAAGCAAAACATGCCAGTGGAAAAGAGGCTTATATTTCAGTCACAAACAATTTCATTCATTCTTGGTTGGTTGGCATGCTAGATACAGATGATTTTGGATATCTTATTTGGTATTTGTGTAAACTAGATAAAAGATACTTGAAATAAATATGTTGTAATTGAATGACAGATGATGAAACAATGTGGTGCCTTCATAATATGTGAAACAGTATTGGAAATAACAGTTCGGTGTAAAAAAAGTGTATTGAAAAGTGTATTGTACTGTTTAGACTGAACAGTTTCTGAAGCTCGAGAGTTAAAGGTGCATTGTGCATTGTTCTGTGTTCAAACTGGACAAGCACATTAGCTCTGTCAGAAAGCTTCTTTCAGTTGAGGCTCCTTGCTAAACTAAAGCCGTACCTCCCACAAGCGGATTTCGAAAAAGCGATTCATGCTTTTCTAACATCGTGCCTGAACTACTGCAGTTGTTTGTATGTTGGGCTGGATCAGGGCTCTTGCTGTGCTTATAACATGTCCAGAACACTGCATCTCATCTGCTGACAAAAACTAAGAGACGTGAACACATCAGACCTGTGCTGTGTGACCTGCACTGACTCCCCGTCTTATATCAGATGCAATTTAAAATGTTATTGATTGTGTTCAAATGTTTACGCTCTATGGATCCAGTCTATTTGAGGGAATTACTGCAGCTCTACACTCCGCCCAGAGCCCTGAGATCAGCTGACCAGCTCCTGTTGGTTGTGCCCAAAATTAGGCTGAAGACGAAAGGTGAGAGAATCTTTTCTGTGGCAGCGCCGAGCCTGTGGACCAGCCTTCCTCTTCCTAGACTGAAAAACTCACCTCTTCTCCCTGGCCTTTAAAACTAGAGAGTCAGGTTATCTTGGTGTTTTATTGTAGTTTTCACACTGTTGAGTTATCTGTATGTGTTTCTTCTGCTTTTGTTGTCTTTTATGTGACACACTTTGGTCAATTGAAGTTGTTTTAAATGTGCTATATAAATAAACTTGAATTGAAATGAATTGTGTAATTTTCCTGGTGAAGGGTGCATCAAATGGTTTTCTTCAAGAAGATGTTATCGCTTCGTCTGGAATGTTTCATGGTATGGTATGAAACTTTTCTGTCTTCCTAGAGACCAAACCAGACCAAGTTACAGATCAGATCTATGGAGATACGACCCAGCTCACAGTCAGAATACCTGTTTTTCTAGATATTTTTGAGCTATAATACCACATGTAATTGAATACATGTAAGGTAGAGCTGTTTAATGTCATACACTGGAACATTCCAGTCAGAGGAATGATATCCATAGAAACAAGCCAAGCATATAATGGACTCAAAACTGAAAAGTTCCATAGTGCACTTTTAGTCCAAATATTTAGGTGTCTTTGGGTCAGTGTGCTGTCTAATGGCCTCTTCAGACTGGAGTGTAAAGGCGTCCAGTTTACATGCAAAGTCTAATCAGGGATGACTGTCCAGTGACGTAGCAACGTTATTATCCAGAAGAAGAAGAAGAAAGAGAAAGACCTGAGAACTGGAGCTCGGACTTCTGTGGCCCGAACCTCAGAGCTCGGCGGCCTGGAGCCTGGAGCTCTGCGACTCAGACCTCAGAGCTCGGACGTCAGAGCACTAAAGCTACTCTCTCGACCGGGAAAACAAGGCACTCACAGACCACATCTAACGCCCTGGACACACATCAAGTATTTTCTCCTGTTTGTCCACAAAATGCAAACGTGTCCAAATAGAGGTGTCCAGGGCATTTTTTGATGCTGTGGTGTGAACGCAGAATTAAAGTGTCTCGCCTAAGTACGAAATACTATAATGTCAAACTTACAGTGTATTTTGAAGTCTTTATATTGCCTGTCTTCTATGGCCACCACATACAGAGAGGCACGGTCAGGGAACATCAATCCACCAGGTTTCTGTTTGACAAATGAAGCAAAGAGACGAGAAACAGCTCAGCAATTAATCCCCACAACATTAAAAGGTCTACAGTACAGCCCTGGTGACATTTCATTCCTCAGTTTGAATTATTGGCCTGTTATTTGCTGCCTCTGGGTACACAGCTCACCGAATGGGCCCTGGTCACCGTCTGCTGCTTTTTGACTATAAATAAGATTTCAAAATGTTTCTCTGGATAAATCGTCAATGCTCAGATACAGAAATGCCACGGAAAATCTGCTTTCGCATATGGCCTTGTCTCGCACTGAAGTTTGTGGCATCCTGTCTTACAATATTTTTCATGATTAAGATAAGATTATAACCATAGACTTTGTAAAGAAGTGGACTAAGGGAGTGTGACGTGACCCACAGCGTTCGGCCCCAGGCAAGTGAAGCTCAGCTTAGCTAGCAGTTATAGGACTAGGAATTTAGGAATAGGAATTTGGAGTCGAGTTCCATATTTGGAATTTCGACCCACCACATGGGTTTAGTAAGGAGCGGGCGCTTAGCTACGCTGTCAATCAAACCTGTTTCCACTTGCGAGAATGATCTTGGGGAAAATGGCGCATAATTTGTCTGATATTAATATTCATATCTTGATTTACTGACAAAATAGCTAAATTAAAACACCAGGATCATGTAGAGAAGGTTAATACAAACACAGAGACCAAAATGACGGGGCACAGAGTCGATGAAGCAGGGAAGACACCCATGCCCACTTCCTATTTTCCATTTATATATACATTTATATGCTTATAACATGCTGTTTAGGTTAATACTCTCACTGGGTAGTCATTGTCATTCCCCAATACGAGTCACTTGCTGAATTTGCGTCAATCATGCTAGTCGTTACTGTTGTAGAAGTTTTCAGCTTGTCCAAGAAAGGGTGGAAGTAAAAGGCTGGAGAAGTTTATGTACCATCAATAATACAGGCGGAGGAGGTTTATAGACCCTTTTAGGGCGGAAGTGATAAAAAAAGCTACATGAGCATTTTGGCAATGGAAGTGGCATTGTTCCCCATTCATTCCGATTCATTACGACTGAACACGAACAGAAGACAAAGGAGATAAAAACATTTCCAGCACCAAAAGGTCTGGTTGTTGTTGTGTGTGGTTGTCAGAATAAATATTCTACTGCTGGACTAAAGTTTTACTCACTGGTTGCACAAGGATCTGGCAGCCGGACATTTACGATCTTTTGACAATAATCCTTTCGTAGAGCTCGACAAGCTGCTGAGTTCTGCCGTACTTCTGTTGCCAAAATGTGGGTGCAACCATCATGACTTTTTAATAACACTAAAAGGGTCTATAAAGCAAGTGTGGGGAAACTATGAAGGCCAGTAGGCACCGAATAGTCAGCATTTAGTGATACTATGAAGGCCAGTACACCGCAAAAAAGGATTTTCTAGCATAGTTAAACTGACTTGAATTAAGCAGATTCATCTTAAAAGATAAATTTTGAGATTTTTTTTACTTAATAAGATGAGTTTTTTTTTTACTTGTTTCAAGATATTCCATCCTGATAAATCTTATCTAGATATTACAACTTATTCTAAGCACTTTTTATATTAAGCCAGGTTAAACCTCTTTAACTTCCTTCTCAAACCAATAAGGTGAAAAATCTTGCCATAAATACTTGAAACTAGTGTTTTCTGCTTAGAACAAGATTCATATTTCGTCTTGTTTTAAGAAAACTTGGTAAGTGAAAATTTCTTACTGCACTGGCAGATAATTTCACTTAAAATAGGGCATTTTTACCTCAAAATTGGTATTTTTTTAAATTTTTGATAGGCTTTTTTAGCAGTGTAGGCACCGATTACACAGTAATATGCCACAATTTAGATAATGGTATGCCCATGATATGCCAAGGGAAGATGATCGTGTTACTATAAGGTACCTCCTGTGAGTCAATGTTAAAATGAGAGATGTACATGGAGGATAAATTACTTAAATTCTCTTACATTTGGCTTTGGGATATTTTCATTATTATTTTACTCCAAAACTCGTTACCAATTTTATCTTTCAGTTAACACCTTAGTTTGCCTTCATTTAAGTTTTAGAGTTTGAAAAAGAAAGTTTCATAATGTTTTATTTTGATAAAAACACCGCATTTCTGTATTAACACATTTAATCTCACACTCAAATCAGTTGGCCTCTGTGCACTCATTTATTTGCTGGAGCGTTTTAGTAGTTAAATGTGCAGTTAACACAAACACTGGGCTTATAGTTGAATTAATATAAACTTATTTAAAGAGAAATAAAGATAGCTGATTGCATATATGTTGTTTGTCCGTGTATGTGTTGCCGTAGTAAGCTCCACATGTTTGTGCAGAAGGAATTTCACCACAAATTCAGCTCTGACTCAAATAGGGGAATGACGGTTCTCACCAAACCAAGCACAAACTCTTGGCATGCTACCCACCTGCTGCCCCAGTGGCATCGGAGTATGGGTCAAATGCAGTAGACATTTTCAAGGACAATAAATGGTACTGCACCTTACACATCATGATTTTTCCAGACATTTCCATATGGTTTATTTCATTGTTGTGCTATTTTTATAAGGACACGGAAAAGGCAGAATGGTGCAGTAAAAATAAGCAAGATTTTTCTGGGATTTAGTGCACAGTTCTACAAGCTTATGTGTTATAAAGGGTCATAAAAGTTGCAGGCCTGAATTTTCAATATCCGTGAACCAAAACATCTTCTGCATTTTAATGTTTCAAGAGGATATTAAACCATATAACTTTATTCGACAGTTCCTCTCAGTTGAATTTTCACCTACCAGCCACTTGTCCCGTGCAAAGATGACAGTGTTGAGCATAGACTCATAGAAGAGACAGTAGCCCATCCACTCGGAGATGATGATGTCCACCTTCTCCACAGGCAGCTCCACCTCCTCCACCTTTCCTCTGAAGATGGTTATAACTGAAACACAGAAAAGATTACAGAATTTTACTAAAGTCATCTGCTAAAAAGGGATGCATCATAGACTGTATATATAGATGGACAAGGCAAAAATAGGAAATGAGCATGGGGACAAAGTAGTTCCTTGTAGCTCTTGTTGTAATTACCTTTCTACTGAAAAATGTTCACCCCTTTCTCCGTAACTGCTGCTGTCAGACTCGTGATTTTGATCTTAATATGTTTGTATTAACCCGCTCTGTATGATCCTCATGTTCTTTAATCTGCTATTTTGTGTATATTGTTTCCTAAATTAAGGTATGAATATTAATAATAGACCTTTCCCTGTGGTCCTGCCAGCGTTATCAACAGGTTGACTGACAGCCTTGTTACTAAGCATCCGCTTCCTGCTAAACCAGTGACGTGAGCAGGAGGGGGCGTGTAGTATAGATCTATTGAAATAACTGGATAGGGCATTGCTAGCTTGTAGCGACCTCCAGTTGATGTAGTAGCCACTCACTGGTAATACAGTGAAAAAATTCTCCTGGACTGAGAAAGGATTTTTCTCATAGAGCGCAACGTAATCACAAACTGCTTGTGTTTGGCTGACAGGGCACCTACAACTTTCAAAAATGTCGAATTTTGTGGAGATTTTTACTTATTTTTAGATCATAAACTTGTTCTCAGCTCATTATCCTTCAGTTAGCTATCCTTAGCTCAGGCTCCACTCTAGCTTCTCTCGCTCTGATTGGTCAAAACGATCACATGATAGCATAGCATTCGCATGTGCCCTTGGTAGAAAAGAGCACTACTGCGCAGTACCTCATCGGGCTAGGCTAATCTGGAATCATGCACCATTGAGCTTGGCCCATTGACTTGAATGGGCAGCCATTTTGAGATCCCGGGGCTGGGCGTGTACCTTCAACAGCCTGGCTCCTGATTGGCTCTTTGGTTTTGTGCTCGGATGTCCAAATATGGTCCTTAAATGAGGCAGTATGCCATGAATAAACGCGCTTTAATGTTCTACTTCTATTGTACTTGGCATGTTCTGTTAGGGTTTGGGTTTTTGTCTGTTCCCCCTCCCTTCTGTGTGTCTGTACCTCACCAGGGCGTAGCTTTAGCTGCAGTGTGGTTCACCTGTAGCTCAGTTGCTATTCAGCCCCATTACAAAGCCCTGTGTGCTCTTGTTTGTCGGTTCATTTCCTGTCTATGTCCGCATCATTCCTTGTCTGTTACTGATTGTTTCCTGTCGCTCCTTGACGTCTCCTTGTCATGTCCACGTTTCCCTGCCTGTTTACAATGCCAAGCCTCTCCATGTTGTCCTGCCTACCCGTGAGTCTGCCCCTGTATCTACCTACCCGTCCATGTCTCCAGCCAGCTCCCCTCGTCATATCCTGCAATCCCTACAATAAACTTGGTAATCACTTACAGGTCTCTGCTTTTGGGGTCCTCTCATACGCCAGAACATGACATATTGTCTGTACTCGACTTCTTCGCTTGGGCTTAAAGACTTTAAACAATTTAACAGTTCACTCATAAAACATAAAATAGTGAACAAACCTGTTGGGAAGATTTTTTAAGTTCACGGCCCAAACAAGAGTTGATCAGTTAACCATTTCTTGGGTCAGATAATAATAATGACTTCACCAAACAGTAAATAAAACACTTGCTGGACTTTAAATATGTTTTTGTGTCAACTGCAGTAATATTCACATGTTAAAATCTCCATGTTCCAAGGAATTATTAACTTGTCAAGTCTTGTTGGCACTGTGAACTCAAAAAAGCCTTGCAGCAGGTTTGCTCACTATTTTAAGTAGAGTCAGCTTTTTTTAAATCAGTATTGGTTGTGCAGATTTGTTGCTATAACTGTGGGCCTCGCTCTATCTTTTGGAGCCACTGTATGTACGTATTCATTTATGTATTTACTTGTGTATTTATTGATGTATTCATTTATGTATTTACTTGTGTATTTATTTATTATGGGGCACCAGTAGCTCACAGGTTGCACAGCAAAAAAGGCCTATCAAAAATAAGACAAAAATACCAATTTTGAGGTAAAAATGCCCAATTTTAAGTGAAATTATCTGCCAGTGCAATAAGAAATTTTCACTTACCAAATTTTCTTAAAGCGAATATGAATCTAAGCAGAAAACACTAGTTTAAAGTGTTTATGGCAAGATTTTTCACCTTATTGGTTTGAGAAGGAAGTTTAAGAGGCTTAACCTGGCTTGATTTAACATAAAAAATGCTTAGAATAAGTTGTAATATCTAGATAAGATATATCAGGATGGAATATCTTGAAACAAGTAAAAAAAAATCTCATCTTATTAAGTAAAACAATCTTAAAATGTATCTTTTAAGATCAATCTGCTTAATTCAAGTTTAACTATGCTAGAAAATCCTTTTTTGCATTGTGACTGGTGTGATTCCAGCTCCCACAGATGAATACTGTTGTTGTGTCCTCGGGCAAAACACTTAACCCACCTCGTACCAGCACCTCGTACGTAATGAGTGAGTGAGTGAATGGATGAATGGTTCCTTGTGGTAAAGGGCTTTAAGTGCCTTGAAGGTGGAAAAATGTAAAAATGTAACCATATATATATATTTATTAGTTTCTGGCTCTCTCCAACTCACAGTTATTGTATTGTGTTCATGGATTTCCGGGAGCAAGAACAATCCGTACTCAGCCCAAAGCTCCTTACAATGCTTTTTTGTACTGTGTTTGGAATATTTAAAATGTTTTAGATGCAGGCAGCGTAGAGCAATGTACTCCATCAGTCTGATAGCCCAGCTTTAATAATTCCAGTGAAAGATTCTAATACTAAATTTAGAATATTAAAATTCATTCAGTCCCATCCATGGTCAAAATAATGAAATTTGCCAGTCATCTCTCGGCTCCATGACATCCATCTTGTCTCCGCATACTGACTGCAGTGTCATTTGTCAGAGGGGACGGCCAGTTTATCTAGTTCAGTATGTGTTGCCATGGCAGCCCTCGCTTTCTTATGGAAATCGCTCCATCTGTGGTCTACAATACGGAGCAGATCTTTGCCCTGGCCGCCTGGCATTAAATCACTCCTCTTGAATCGAGTTTGTAAAGTCGTTATGAAACTTTCCCAAACCGCTGACTGTCAGAGTGACTTGTGACTCCATATTCCCACTTGGCACCGCAAATACAAGTTAGTGAAATGTTACCACTACTTCCAATTATAAATGCTTACTTTATATTCATAGGTCCATATGGCGGGGACATTGGCTGACAGTGCAGTCTGTGGACCTATTATTTTTTGTGAATACGCAGCAAGTGGCTTGGCAGCAAAGATGTTTATAATGTTGCACTGAGCAGAAATAAAACATGCGCAGAAAGAAGTGACATATCTACTCTAAATATCCAGCCATGGATTAACTATTCACCGAGGACCTAAACTGACCTTGGCCATCCTTCGGTTCAGATTGTATAGATAAATGGAGATAGCTAACCCGCTAGCTGTCGCATTCCAAATAAGTAGTGTGCATGGATGCGCTTCCGGTATTCTGTCAAAAGAAGCCGCCCTGTTGAAATGAGTTACCAGCAGCCTCAATCGACAGTGACATCTATCAATTCACACTACCCCGTCGAAATAAGTGACCTTACGTTTTTCCCTTTACAATTGTACAATAAAGCGAACCTCCCCAGTTTTACAACATATTTCTTTGGATTAGAGGCAGCAGGTTTGATGCTGTTTGCACACGGTAATCACACTTTATACCTTAGTTATGTCAAATTTCAACTCATTTATATGAATAGTTCATTTCAACAGTCGTATTCTGCTCAAATACGGCTCTGACTAAAGGTAGCACATAATGCTCCCACAATATTCACTCATTTATATGAATTTGAGCAGAGGTAGCTCAATTCGACAGGCCTATATCTTCTATCAAATAAGGCTCTCACTATATAAGAGAAAGAAATGACTGGAAACACTGAAATCTTTATATTATATCTTTATATTAAAGATATAATATTTAATGTTAATATCATAGGTGTGAATTTACTATTGTAATATAGTGATACGTTATTCATACAAACACCTTTCTAAACAAAGTTGCAACGTTTTCTACACATGGAAACAAAATAAAATACAATGTAATGAAAATGATAACAATAAAATCAAATTAAATCTAAACTATTAAATCATCTATCCTAGTTATTCTGCCGCAGATCCAACATGCACATCTTGTTGCTTGTTACTCCACTTCTGTCTCGGGGAGCTCAAATTGACGGGTATTTACACTGTAACAGCACTTGGGGGTTGTGTGCATGCACAGTAGCAGTAGGGAGCTCAAATTGACAGGACACTGCCTCCATCTACTTGGGCTCTAATTCGCTTAAAAGACCATCACCCCTCACTGTAAAAGCTGTGGGACTCTTCATTTTGGTCTTAAAATGTTTGTGTTAACTCACTCTACGTGATCCAGGGATTTTTATTTCACTGTTGTGTCTATAAATCATGGTATAAACATTAATAACAGACAAATTGGGCACCTTCTTTCACTGATGTCACTCCCTAGCAACAGGTTTGATTTACACCGTTGCTAGGGCCCCTCCTTGCAGGCATGAAGGCGCATTACCTTCAACAGCCTTACAGATTGGCTCTTCGGTTCCTTTGATACTCGAGTCGCGGGTATAATTCCAAATATAGAACTCGGCTGCGTACTCACTCCTATAATTGCCGCGCTCGATGAGCTTCATTTGACTGGTGACGTCACACACACTTAAGGCTCATTTATGCTCTACTTTTGTACGTAAACAGATCTGTGCGTTCCAAGCGTAGTAACCATCACTCCGTTTATACTTCCAAACATTTTCAAATGTCAAGGCTGTGTTCTCGTAGACAACCACCAGAAGGATTAAAAAGTGGAAATAGAACAACAAATAACCCACGTTTTTAGGTTTTTAGATCGCATCTGTCGGAAAAGAGCCAAAATATAGTCAAGTTTAGCTTCCACTTCACTACTGTCCCCAGCGGTCGGCTCAAGATTCCACATGTTCTGAGGAGACGGAGCAGAAGCCTCTACGGCCGCGTCTCATTTACTTTTCCTCGCTTCCTTCTCCTTGATTTCTCTCCTCAATTCTGCGGAAAATGGGTGAGGAAGTCCCGCCCAAAGAGGAGACGAAGCGAGGAGAGAGGAAATCAACTCCTCACTGAGACCGATAAAGCTTGATTCTTTTCCCTGTTGTCTGCTCCTGAAGCCTCCCTCATGTTTTTCACCTTCCTTCCTTGGTTTGCTTTGGGACACCACTTAACTCGACACATTTGACAGCTGAAAAATGAGAAGAGGAATCAAGGAGAACAGCTAGGAAGCGAGGAAAGGGAATTATCAGTATGTGTATAGCATGCAGAGTGTAAATTTGCCTTTGGTCCACCTCTTTATACAGTCTATGTTCCATGCCCATTAGTGCAGAGTCATCACATCACTGGACCTCTCACCGCTGTTGAGCTGGTTGGACTTGATGATCCTCTCCGAGTATTCCGAGATACTGGAACATTCAATCTGGCAAAAGAGAAAAGAGGAGTGACTGAGCCAAGTTAATGGACTGGGATCCTTACGGGAATATTATCTGTGATGGGAAGTGTGCTGTACTTTTGCGTCAAAGCGCAGCACTACCCGGAATCACTTTCATTTGTGTGAACCTGTATAAGGAGGGCACAGAGGAAAATGAAATGACTGTGAGAGTTTGAATTTGCAGGAACATCACGAACTTGACGGGTATACTCTGGAGGAACATGAAATGGAAAGTACAGTGTAAGTGGTAAAATGATAAAATGGTGTTATATAAGAGCGACATTATCTAAGATGTAATTAAAACTTGATTTAAATTAAAATATGCGGTGTAGTATTGAAATGGAAATGTGGAGCTCTGGGTATTATAAAAAATAAAAGGACCATATTACGCTATTTTCTGTTGTATGCTATAAGGTTTAGGCTGAGTTCTTCTCTCACACAAAAACACTCCACCTTGTGATGTCATGCGGTGATACAACATAATCCACCGCTTTGCATACACCTTCACTAGGATCATATAGGTGATTTCAGCTCTGGAATTGCCAATCTGTAATGAATTCAAGTTAAAACGTAGCTGTTAATCACCGCTTCATGACATCACAAGGGGGAACAGACATTTTGAGCTTTGGAAATGTAGACATAATGAAATGAAATGAATGAATGAAACAAAACACAAAACACTACAGATATGTTTTTGATGAGGTAACAACATTATAACATGGCCTGAAGCTCACTAGAGTCAATTTTATGTAATGTTCATAATGTGCCTTATAGCCTTGTCGAAGCATCTCAAAGTATTATAGAGCAGTGTAACATTTTTGGCATTCACAAAACTTTCTTAACTGAAAATGTTCTTCTGGAAGAACAAATCCTACGAACAGTCAGGAGCACTCGTAAGAATAAAAAATCTACTGTTTAGATGAGAATATTATGACTCTGATAATGCAGCAAGTAATTCTAATTCCTCCATGATATTTTCTTAAATTATTTCCTATAAACATATTACTGTGTGACCCAATACCATTTATGAGGAGTTTATAGATCTTGTGTCTACTGGGTCAGACTTTATAAAAGCTGCAGTGAGCCTCAGTCTGTCCAGCTCCAGCGCTCTCCATATGGACCTCTGACACAGCCCTGCGCCTGATCACTGCCCTGGACTCAACACCCCCATCACC
This sequence comes from Odontamblyopus lacepedii, assembly GCA_034769755.1. Taxonomy (NCBI): domain Eukaryota; kingdom Metazoa; phylum Chordata; class Actinopteri; order Gobiiformes; family Gobiidae; genus Odontamblyopus; species Odontamblyopus lacepedii. The sequence continues at coordinate 19,823,117 of CM068348.1, forward strand.
CCCCTGACCCCCATGGCCATAGCACCACCACCCCAGCCCTCCTCTCTCGCTATTTACCACAGGGCCGTATTTATCACAAAAGGCGTGATAAATACACCAAAAGCTCCCGCTTATTTCAGTAAGTTTATGAGTGAATTTATGAGGTGTTTGTATCTGGATGTTGGTGAACTAGGTGCAATTTTCACTTAAGGAACCGTGGAAGAAGGAATGGAAGGAATTTGCAAGCTTATGAATGCTTTGTGAATCTGGCGCAGAGTTCTCTCAGCATCTTTTTAACGTGAAGGCAAGGCAAGTTTATTTGTATTGCACAATTCGTACACAAAGTAATTCAAAGTGCGTTACAGAATAAGAAATACATTAAAACCACAATGCAAACAAATCCAAACATAAATAAACATAAATAATCATCATGAAATTTTAAAATAGAGATGGGACATTAAATTAGAGAGACATAGAGAGAAGAGAAGAGTGTGGAATGGAAAATGAAAACCTTTCAGTCATATGCACAGCTAAACAGAACCGTCTTTAGTCTGGATTTAAACAGAGTCAGAGTAGAGTCTGTCTCACATGTTCAGGGAGACTGTTCCAGGTTTTAGCTGCATGAGTCTTCAACACTGACTCCACATGTTTATTCCTGGCTCTGGCACCAGGAGGTCGGCCCCTGAGCTCCTCAGAGTGCAGATGGTTCATACGGCACCAACATGTCACAGATGAACTTTGGTGCTCGGCCATGGAAAGTTACAAACATTTTTAAAGAAAAGATTCATGATTGAGGCCCATTATTCATTCACTCCATACTGTCACTTTACTGGGGTAAAGTGACAGAAGTGAGGCTCCCACTCCACCATCGGTCCCTTTAACCACCACCAACACTCACACATACGACCACATTCATACTAGACAAAGTGGTAAAAGTGTCTAACATGAAATATGAAATAATGCCATGGGTATGAAATGAAGAAGCAGTGTGGAGTGAATGATGATGAAGAGTTTTAAGTTATTGTTTCATTCATGTAGAAAATTTCCTGCAATTTCTAAATGGGACAATGCAGTAATGCCCTCGTTCCCCTTGTCACACTTTTTAAGATAGGTCAACTCTGTACATTTTCCAAAGTGCTCTATTTTCTTTCATAATGCCCCATTGTGGAGCCGCATTGTCCTCATTTTATCTGAGCACATCGTTTTATCTCAGTCCGAGCCTCTGCGTTTGACACTTTTCACTCTTTCACCCCTGCTCACCTTCATCTCCTGCAGATTCATCATCATATTTGGGCAAAAAGAGTTACATAAAATAAAGCGGGTCCATCGTTCAGCCCAGTCAACCAAACATGACATCATTCAGGTGTATTTTACTCCTTACTGATTTCTCCAATAGAAAACTGCAGCGCCCAAAGGGAGCCGAGGTCGCCGTAAACGTCATGACAACAAAGAGCTGTGAAGTTGTTGGTACCTCCTATGGATAACTGCATGTCACGCTAGCCAACAGCAGGTTTTTTTATTCATTTATACCTAAATGACTACATGACACTGCAGAATCCTACGTGCATCACTGATTAAGAAACAAAAATTTGAACTAGCAAAGTAAGTTACTAAGCTATAAACCGTACAATTACTCATTGTCCTCACATGTAAATGGTTCATATGGTCATTATGTTTCATTCAAAGAGGGGATGGGTATAACTACGTTTTTCTTCCCTCTCCTTTCTGGATAATTTTTGTTGTTCTGGCTTGAGTTGGTACGATTGCACTGATGTCATGGATATGTTCCATTATAAAAGAACGTAAAATGTAATGCTGTTCCGATACCATGTTTTTGGGATCTGATCTGATATCGATACTTGACCGTGGTGTACTCGTCAATGTCAATACCAGTCTGATGCCATAGTGTGATGAAGCACACTTCAGTATACTTAATTTTATAACACATAAGAGCAAAAAATAAATCTTCTAAAAGGCTCATTTAAAGAAATGTAAGAATAAATAAGTATAAATAATTTTGAGAACTAAAACTTTAGTGATATGTATAATGATCTTAACTATATGTAATGCTATTAAGCTGTTCTGTGTGTTAGCGGCAGTGTTGAGGAAGTTACTTGAAAAAAGTCATGTTTTCTTGTTATTCGTTACTTCTTTAAAAAGTAATTCCTTACTTTACTTAGTTATCTTCTATGGAAAGTAACTTTTTATGTTACTCATTACTTTGGTAACTTTTGGTGGTAAACTCCATCTAAGGCTAAATACCGGCACGTGAGTTCAAGAGGACGTGAAACCCTTAAAGAGGTAAATGGGTCCGTGCAGTCTACCCAGGGGATTCAACTCGACGCAAGGAACAGCCACTGGGTACAGGAGGATCCATCTACCCACGTGTTACTGGCCCCGCCTCCTCCAAGGCCGTGCACCGCGACAGCACCTCTCGCCTGAACGTCGCTGCTTCCCAGGGCCGTGGGTGCCCGTTGCGCCCTCTCCACCCGGGCCCCCACTGCTCCTGCCGTGATTGTAGGGACTGTCCTCCCCCAACTGCATCGCGCCACCGGGGCCCACGTACACCGAAAAGTAACGTTGTGCCACATTGAAAAAAGAACTACTTTCATTACCAAATTTTCAGTAGTAGTGTGTTACACTATTAAGATCTGAAAAAGTAGTTGTGTTACTGTAATGCTTTACTTTGTACGTTGTAATGCGTTACACCCAACACTGGTTAGCGGTAACATTAGCCACTGAGGTAAACAGCAGTGGCTCACATCTACGGGTCCTCATTCAGGAAAACACACAGTGGTCTCGGATCTGTGATTATGGTCTGAGATAATGATACCTGAAAAATATGCAGTATCGGAGCGTTTGCCAATACCAGTATCTGTATCGGAATAACGTTAAGATGTCCCAAAATAAATAAATAAAACATAAAGTACAAAGTGGAGGGCATAGGTGGTGGTGAAAACATAGCTTGATCTGCAATTTGGTGTCTTGAAAATGAGTGATCAAAGATTACTCAAACATGCACAAATCCCTCCAAATACAACTTGAGGTGAGTAAATGGTGAGAGGAAACAACTATCACAGAGGAAAAGACCTGCTTTAAGTACGTACGCAGTGTTCTGGCTCCCAAAGAGGAGTCTGGTCAAAGGTGTAACGCCATGTGGGATCCAGCTGCTTCTAATAAACTCCTCTGAGGTTGTAAAAATCCAGTCAGGCTCCTCTGTTCAGACACTATTGGCTGATGGTGGAGTGGCCTATCTCATTAATGAACGGGCATAGGTCTACACTGCACAAGAGCTTTTATTGATTGTGGTAATAGATGTTCAATTACTCCGCTGTGTTTATTATACAACTCAATACCAACATGACTCCGATGCACCCATTAAGCTCACTTATAAATCTACAGTCACCGGGTTCCATTGCCAATAGGACTTTTGGCTGCTGTTTGACTGCACGGCGAGCAGAAATGGACTATACTGTAAGTGATCTTTTGTTGCTTAACTTAAAGGGCCCATATTACACTATTTTCTGATCTATGTTATAATGTCTCATCACAAACAGGCCTGGAGTTGTGTTTGTTTGTTTCATTCACACATTAACACGTCACACACAAAGTATGTGTTCTTTTCTCAAACTGAAAACTGTACCACCCTGTGATGTCATTGTGATGTGGTAATACAGGAAGTGCTCCGCTGTTTTTGGGGAAGGCAAGTTTATTTGTATAGAAAATGTTGTGCACAAAGTAATTCAAAGTGTTTTACAGAATAAGAAATTCATTAAAATCACAATACAAACAAATCAAAACATAAATAATCATCATAAAATTAAAAAGAGAGAAACATGCAGCTAAACCGAACTGCTTTGAGCCTGGATTTAAACAGTGTCAAAGTAGAGTCCTGTCTCACATGTTCAGACTGTTCCAGGTTTTAGCTGCATGAATCTGAAACTCTGATGCCCCGAGTTTAGTCCTGACTCTGGGACCAGCAGGATACCGGTCCCTGAGCTCCTCAGAGAGCAGATGGTTCATGTGGCATTAACACGTCACAGATGGACATTGGTGCTTCGCCATGGAGAGACTTGTGCACAAGCAGAGCCGCTTTAAAATCTATTCTCTGAGCCACAGGAGCCAGTGCAGAGACCTGAGACCAGGACTTATGTGCTCGTACTTCCTGGTTGGAGTCAGGACCCAAGCTGCAGCGTCTGGATGTTCTGCAGCTCTCACAGCTCGTTTGGAGAGGCCAGTGAGAGGCCGTTACAGTATCTAACCTACTGCAAATGGACAGATGGATAAGTCTTTCCAAGTCTGCTTTAGACAGTAGAACTTTGAATTTTGCTATGTTTTTAGATGATAAAAGGCTGCAGATGTTATTGATTTGATGTGGCTGTTAAAAATCAAGTCTGAGTTTAAATTCTACGCACTGACACTGTACATTAAATCCATTTGGATAATTTCAGCCCTGGAATTGCCCATCTCTACTGAACAAAAAGGTAAAAAAGTAGCTCTTAACTTGAAAACTACGACTACATGACATCACAAGGTGCAACAGAGCATTTTGAGCTTCTGAGATGTAGATTGCCTAATAAAACAGAAATATTCAAACATGTCTGAATGAAGCAAAACACAACTCCAGGTATGTTTTGGAGGAGGTAAAGCTCACAATAATCCATTTTGTGTAATACAGGAGCTTTAAAAGAAGAAACATTTAATTCATTAAGAAAGTAAAACAAACATATAACTCAAAACAAGACACCTTTGCCATTAGGTGTTTCATAAAAGTCCACATAAAAACCATTACAGGCTGTTTCTGCTCAGTACCACGGCTATAGAGAATTACGACAGTACAAACCTCGTATAAAGGTTCAGCGTGTCTCTTCCATGTTCCACCGTCAGCGCACTCTATCAAATGGGTGGGTATGGTCATCAAAATGTCACCACTCACCAAGATATCTGACCTATCTTTTATGGCGACTAAAGACCAAGTTTAGACCCCGGAAATGAGCAAATCGCAAAGGTTTAAGGTCCTGTATGACACAAAATTGACTCTTGTGAGCTTTAGGCCATGTCAGAATGTTATTTCAGCAAAAACATACCTGGAGTTGTGTGTTTTTTTCATTCTTAAATGTTTGCGTAATCCTGGATTATTTGGTTGTCTGCATCGCCAAAATTTTAAATGCTCTGTTCCACCTTGTGATGTCATGAAGTGGTAGTTTTCAAATTAAAGGGGAACTCCGGCAAGTTTGAAGCTAAAGTCCATTGCTAGAGGTGGTTGAAATACTGTCAGAAGCCAAAAACAGCACAGATCTCACTGTGGTTGTGAGTCTGTCAAGACAACAAACTATCGTAGTGAACAGAAGAAGCTTAACACCACTTTCTAATTCATTTTACAACAGCCACGAGTCTTAACAAAGAAAATGCTCTGCCTGGCTCACTCATTAGTGTCTGGAAATGTTAGAAAACAACTTTATAAGCAGCCTTAGCCTTACCTTTGTTGATTTTCCACTGCACATGTGAAAACCCAAATGACTCAATCGCCACGAGTGAATTATATTTTTTGAAAAACGTTAAAAAATACATTCCCGAACCATTTTCATTCAACAGCTTTCAGTTTGTACTGTATTCTTCTTCACAGTCATTAGTCGATCCTCACTTGTTGCTTTTGGAGGCTCAAGCCGCTCACCTCCGCTGGAGTCGACAGTCGTGTTTTTTGGGCTTTCACATGCGCAGTGGGAAATCAACAAAGATAATGATAAGGCTGCTTATAAAGTTGTTTTATAACAAGACCACTAATGAGTGAGCCAGGCAGAGCTTTTGTTTGTTAGACTCGTGGCTGTTGTAAGATGGGTTAGAAAGTGGTGTTAAGCTTCTTCAGTGTGAAACTAATTTGCGTTTTATGTGGAAGTTAAGAACTTACCCAATTCACTACGCTAGCTTGTTACCTTGACAGACTCACTGCCACAGTGAGATCTCCGCCTAGAAAACACTGGTCTGTGCCGTTTTTTGGCTTCTGACAGTATCTGACCACCTCTAGAAATGACTTTAGCTTCAAACGTGCTGGAGTTCCCCTTTAACAGTTATGTTTTCTCTTTTATCCTGTAGAGATTGAGCATTCCAGGGTTGAAATGATCCAAATGATTCTCGCAAAGCTGGATGGAGTTTAGAAACACAGTAGAGCACTTCCTGTATTACCACATGACATCACAAGGTGGAACAGAGTGTTTTCTGTGCTAGAGAACTCAGGCTAAATCTGCAGGGTTTGTGTGTTAAACATATGTGCATGAAGCAAAACACAACACACAAATCTGTTCATAATGAAGAAACAGCATTATAACAGCTCAGAAAATACCATAAAATGGGCCCTTTGAATTATTTAGATAAAATTTGTACAATTTTCTGGGCATAACAATAAATCCTATCTCCATAGTGTCTAATTATTGTTTATGCAAAGTCTGCCAAACTTCCACTTTACATCTCTGCAAAAATGTTCTGAAATGCAAATAGCTTCTGGTGTTAGATCAGTCTCTTCTGAAATAAAGTTAATGCTACAGCATGTGTTTACTTGTTGAACCGTCAAATGAATCTCAATTTTCATTAACTCTCTAATTGGAAATGCTATATGAGTTAGAAAAATCGCAATTGGAATTTTCACTAAGACATCAATAATATGGGCCGGGGGGAACTTGAAAGTCAACATAGTATTATTTCAAAAGTGAACACAGTCTTATCTTTGAGTTTTCAAGCCCCTTGACTCTTCTTCTAAAAGAGGAGGTTTATAAAGCAAGTGTGGGGAGACTCTGAAGGCCAGACAGCAATATGCCACAATTTAGACAGTGGTTTGCCAGTGGTACGCCAAGAGAAGTTCATGGTGTAAATATAGATTTTCTGAGCCAGTGTTAAACTGAGAGATGTACGTGGAGGATAAATTACTAAAATTCACAGTTTCCTCATCACAATAATACCTGGAGTTGTGTTTTGTTTCATTCACTCACGTTTAACACACAAATCCTGCATATTTAGGCTGGAGTTGTGTGCTCCTCTGTGTATACTTCATACATCTTCACTAGAATCATTTGGATTATTTCAGCCATGGAATTGCCAATCTACTGAACAAAAGCTAAAACATAACATCATAAGGTGGAACAGAGCATTATGAGCCTAGGAGAGACCGACTAATAATAAAGGGTTACTCAAACATGTGTGAATGAAACATTATAATGTGGCTTAAATCTCACAAGAGTCACTTTTGTGTAATATAGGATCTTTAATGAGCAGTGTACGCTCAAACTTCACACTTGATGTAGATAGAATGAACATGGATGCAGTTGGAGCCCACTTCCAGAGCAGACCCTGGAGCAGCCTGGTCATCTCTGCCCCATTAGAGCACTCCTCACTGGTGTAATGGAGGCACCGCAGCCTTCTGGACATCAGCTGCTGTTCACTGACACAAAACACAAGTAGCCCGGGTAAACAAACTTATAACTACCCATGTGTATCCATACTACACTAATATGCAGACGCTAAGGGCTGTGTGTTTCTCATTCTCAGCATTATAAAAATGTATCTCAGATGGAAGGAATGGGTTTAAATGAGTCTTTTGGGAATTCAATGTTTGCCATAGTGTTTTTTCAGGCATAAAATAGACATGTGGAGCCTTGGGCTGTGCAATTAATCACTTTTTAACTGAGATTCAGTCGAGAGGTCTAGATCAAATCCTTGTTCAGTAAAATTGTATAGCTTGGAGCTGAGATCAGACTTTGTACATTTTAATATGAAATTTAATTGCAAATTTGAGATTGATCAAAATGTCACATCATCCTGTCCTATTGGAAACTGACCATTTTGTGTTGTGTGCAGAAATTTACCCTATAAATGGAACTGTAAGCTACAACTACAATCACGCCTGACCCTGAGTTTCCAGAGCTGCACACAGAAGACACATACATGTTCATCTCAATCTCAGCATATGGACAATAAACTGCAATAGCAGTGGCACTGATTCATGATTGGCTGCAGGTACTGAGGTTTAGTAGTGGTGATTCAAATCAGTGTCACTTTGGGTTTAAACCGCCTGAATTTCAGCATTGAACTTGGCAACCTAAATGAGAGACTCATGAGAGGCTCAACCATGCTTCCTGATTTAATACTGTACTAAAATAAACACAAAATTACAACACTAACAAATGGGACATCAAGTCCAATGTTTTTGTATTTAAGGAATTTTGGTAAAACTGTTGTTGTCATAAAAGCTTTTTGATTTTGACATGTTCACCACAGACGTGCTCGTCTACAAGTGACAGATGTAGTTTTGTTTTTCTCATGTTTGTAGAATGTGGTTTGAAAACACCAGGGTTTGTGCATTATTCACTGTGTTGTCATCATAATATTATTTTGAAGCAGTTATTCTTGGGGTTTTTTACCCACCTCTGGCATATGCACTGCAGCTCACACCGGCGCCAAAACAAACTTTCCTGCTTCTTTTTGCACCCATAAACTTATGCATGCAGATGTTTTCCCACCTCACATGATGAAGGAAGATCAACATTACTCAAGGAAATGTACCAAACGTCAAGGTGAGCCAGAATCTACATAAAACTTTGTAGAGGATTTATCAAATTAATACCATCTTGAGTGTTTGTTAGGATGTCTGGAGGGCACGAAGTAAATTATAAAACATTTTGCTGCAACAACGAAATAAAAGACAAGTAAACAGTCTGTTCTTTCATTAGGAAATTAGGTTTAAACTGAAGCCATCAATTGCTACTGGATAATGGAATCTCTGTGGATTAGTGGAATGTAAGTAGATTTGTTCCTGTATAACGTTATATGGGTCGTGCATACAGTATAGGCCCATTTGAGGTAATACTAATTATAGAAGAGTGTCAAAGAATTCACATGAAACAAGGGAGTCTGAAAATAGTACAGGGAAGTGGAGTTACAGTGGCACTGCTGCTGATAACAATGGACCATCCACACACTGGCATTTATATCTAGTCTGTTATTATACTGAAATGTCACTCACGTTTATACTAGTTCGGTGTACTTTTTATGCAACAATGATGGATGAATAAAAGAAAAGGCCATCTATTCAATATTACCACTGCTCTTTCACTAGTTTTGATAGATTAAAGAGGGGTTATTGGAGTGTTCTACCATGTTATAACAAAACGTGCCTGAACAGGTTTAATATTTTACTCATGTATGTTTCAGTAATCTCTCCCGGGACCTATTCTAACCCTAAATGGTGATGTTTTTATAGAAGTTTTCCACCTTTTACACATTCATACACCAGTGTACGCAGACACCAGTGATGTCGAGAGCGGGATTTGAACCATCAACCTTCGGATCAGTGGACAAACAGTCTACCAACTGAGCTACTGTCACCCACAATCAGCCATCTACCATTTTATAACAAAGAGGTTTAATATGAAGAGGTTTATGTCATTCATGCATGTTTTTTATTTTTTTGTTTTATTATTTTTGTTTTATTATATACAACTCGCTGGTAATGCCCAACATAACCTGATGTAGTGAGATTTGGGGCATTACATATGAGACTAATACAAAATCAACTTGACCTTGGAAAAAAAGGCAATAAGAGCAATCGCATTATCAACTTATAATGAACCAACCGGTGTTATTTCTAAACCTTCAAACTCTGAAATTTTTACAATTTAGTCGAGCTTTACACTGTGAAAATCATGTTCAAACAGCAATCTCTTGTCAAAATCATTACAGAATATGTTCAAAATCCAAGACAGACGTACAGCCATGTTTATCAAAAAGAAAATCAGAACAAACATTATGAAATGTTGTGTATTTATTTTGTGTTAAAGGGGTGGAGCTCTGGAACAATTGTACACAACACCTAAAACTGTGCACCACTCTCTAATTTAAAAGGAAGTTTAAATGTTTAACTCTGGGCAGATATATGAATTATGATATTTAGTTTGTGCTCTAGTGCTTTGCTGTACTGTTACTGATTTGTTTGTTTCCTCTTGGTGTATTTATGAATTTGAACTGGTGTCAAAATGATGCTATGACAAAAGAATAAAGAGTAAAAGCATAATAAGGTCAAACTTCAGTCTACACCTTTTCAGTCTGTGTATGTTAATTATGAATGTCTGCGGAATAATGTCAGAATATACCCGTGACCCAAATAAATGAATGAAAACTGAGTAATCTGTTGATCTCTCCCAGGATCTATTCGACCCAAAACCACAAGCCTGTATCACCCACGCTCCCACACGGACATTTTTGAACAAAAATACAAGACCAGGATACAAACAAATACACTACAACTTCACAAACTTGATGCGATGTGCAGTGATTTCATTAGTGCAATACATGCTGATTGTGTGGAGACAGCGCTCGGAAGGGGGAGTGAGTTAGCATGGAGAGCAAATGGAGAGGGGACTCAGAATGAAATAGAAACATTGATTTATTTTCAGTGAATATCGCATTTTCCAAACAATAAAATGTAACATTGTGATCTAAATGTTATGTGTTAGAAATTAATAGATAAAGTGTCACTTCCTGTTTTACCACACATCATAAGAGCAGAGTTTTTTCAGTTTGAGAGAAGAACCTAAGGATTTGTGTGTGAAACGTGTGAATGAAACAAAACACAACTCCAGGCATGTTTGTGATGAGGAAACATTATAACATAGATCAGAAAATGGCGTAATGTGAGCCCTTTTGGTCTGTGTACCATTCGTTCTTTTGAATTTCAATTAAAAATGAAAAACAATAAGATGGGAAAACTGTTATTTCGTTATTCCGTTTTAGTGTCATACAAATAAAACTACAGATTTTAAATATTTCCAATATTTAATTTAAAGTTTATTTCGAATAACACCAATCAAAAACAGCCTCTGTCCCTATTTCAGTTCTGATATTTAAATCTCTCTGGAAGTTCTGCTACAAGAAGGACTTACCTGAAAAATCATTGCAGTTTTGGACAAACACATCTTCTTCTTTTATAGCGACTTTTGCATCTTAGAAAGTAATTCACTAGCCAGGATCACGTCAACAACATATGTGTGGAACAAAAAGCGTTTGCTATATGGAGACGAAGCGGGTCGGCTGGGTTGAGACTCAGGGTGGGGGTTCAGTCTCATTCTTCACATGGCCCAGCAGGACAGGACCCCCCTCGTAGATGCCTTATGTCTGGAAGCGAACAGGTATGGGTTGGGAGGGTGGGGTCGAGTTATTCAGGACAAACTGGGTTTCCGGGATAAGCAGCTACAAATAGGCTTCTGGGAAATTGAGGCATGGCAGAAGTGAGCTGTGATTTGCTGGAGAGGAGGCGAGGGCGGTTGAGGCGTGGTCCTGATCCTGAACCTAAGTTAATCATATTAACTACATTTATTAGTTAATTAATTAATTATTGCATTTATATAGCACCTTATAAGTTATCCAAAGCGCTTTACAGTTCATTATTCATTCACTCGACACTCAGTAAACTACTATTGTAGCCAACGCTGCTCTAGGGCAGATTGATGGAAGCAAGGCTGCCAATCTGCGCCATTGGCCCCTTTGACCACCATCATCACTCATGCACACACCACTTTCATACTAGGCAATGTGGCTGAAGTGTCTTGCCTAAGGACATAATGACAGTTTTTGTGCCTGGTGCCCCGGTTAAAGTTTATTTCAAATAACACCAATCAAAAAACATTTTTCTCTATTTTAATTTTGATATTTTATTCTCTCTGGTTTATTTGCCCCAGAAGTTCTGCTGCTAGAAGGACTTACATGAAAAATTGTTGCAATTTTTGTGGACAAACATGTCGTCTTCTTTTACAGCAACGCTTTTACTTTCATGTCTTAGAAAGTAATTGTTGAACTCCATGATGAGAAAAAGGAAGCAGTGATGAACTCCTTTGTTCAGTTGACTCCATAGAACTATAATAAAAATTGTTTTTATTATAGATCCATGGTTGACTCTGAATTCACATATAAACCAGAGAGAATAATATATCAGAATTAAAATAGGCACCAAGCCTGTTTTTTGACTGGTGTCATTTGAAATAAACTTTAAATTAAATATTGGAAATAGAGGTTGAAATCTGTTTTTTGTTTGACACTAAAATGGAATAATGAAATACCAAACTGTTTTCCCATTTTATTGTTTTTCGTTCTTAACTGAAATTCAAAAGAACGAATGTTACACGGATCCTTTTAAGTGTTTGTCCATTATACTCCCTCACTCCAGCTGAAAGCAGACAGCAGCAGCCCACACCACAGTGAAGCTGAACCAACACTGACAGGGGGCCACACACGTATAAACACATAACGTCAACGACTCTCCAGAGGCAGGTCCGGGCTAATCACAACCAGACTGCAGCAGGTTCAGTCTGACGGGAGCAGCGCTACAATAAGATCCATGTGGTGATCATGTGTGTTTCCGGCATGCTAACCGCGCTGACATGAGACCAATTACATTCAATAGAACAGACAGAGCTTTCCAGTGCTCACTACACTGTCGAGCTTAAGGTGGCTAGTACTTCAAAATAAAATTGGTAATAATAGAACTGTGAAACGATGCATAATCAGGGAAAATTGTTATGACCTTTCATGACTAACATGTGAGTCAGTATATTGTTGTAGTTTTTAAGCAGCTTTTTAAAACATTTACCTAAACAAATGACAATTTATGCCTCTTTTTACTGTTGGCAGGGATCAGATTAGTCAAAAATAGGGACTTCTGGGACATTTCTTGTATAAAACTGGGACAAATCACTGGTTTTGGATAAATCTGCAGGGACAGCGGACACAGGGCTGAAAGCTGTAACTGTCCCGGCTAAAGAGACATTAAAATGCTATTTCCTCATCATAAACATCCCCAGAGTTGTGTTTTGTTTCATTCATACATGTTTAACACACAAATCCTGCATATTTAGGATGAGTTCTTCTCGGAAAACACTCTGTTCCACCTTGTGATGTCGTGTGCTAATACAGGAAGTGTTCTGCTGTGTTTTTAAATTCCACACACGTTCACTAGAACCATTTGAATTATTTCAGACTTGGAACTGCCAATCTCTGCTGAACTAAAGGTAAAAGGAGCTGTTAACAAAGCGTGACCAGATTTTCAAAATTCTAAACTGGGACACACCCAGGTTAGGATGTTTGGTATAAATAAAATTGTGAAAAAAGCGTGTAACATTGTGCATTTTCATGTCAGTCATAATCTGAGGGACTTCTGTCACTGCATTTTTTTTGCTTTATGGTCATTCGGCAAACATGGTTTTCTGTACTTTGGCAAAACAAATGACAATTTATGCTCTTCTTTACTGTTGGCGAGGATCAGATTAGTGAAAAATTGTGATGATCCTGTTTTAGTCCTGGTTTAGACCTGATGTAGCCCTGGTTTACACCTGATGTAGCCCTGGTTTACACCTGATGTAACCCTGGTTTACACCTGATGAAGCCCTGGTTTAGTCCTGGTTTAGACCTGATGTAGTCCTGGTTTAGTCCTGATGTAGTCCTGGTTTAGACCTGATGTAGTCCTGGTTTAGTCCTGATGTAGCCCTGATTTAGTCCTGATGTAGTCCTGGTTTAGACCTGATGTAGCCCTGGCTTACACCTGATGTAGCCCTGGTTTAGTCCTGGTTTAGACCTGATGTAGTCCTGGTTTAGTCCTGATGTAGTCCTGGTTTAGACCTGATGTAGCCAGGGTTTAGTCCTGATGTAGCCCTGGTTTAGTCCTGATGTAGTCCTGGTTTAGACCTGATGTAGTCCTGGTTTAGTCCTGATGTAGCCCTGGTTTAGTCCTGATGTAGCCCTGGTTTAGAACTGATGTAGTCCTGGTTTAGACCTGATGTAGCTTTGGTTTAGACCTGATGTAGTCCTGGTTTAGACCTGATGTAGCCCTGGTTTAGACCTGATGTAGCTTTGGTTTAGTCCTGGTTTAGACCTGATGTAGTCCTGGTTTAGACCTGATGTAGTCCTGGTTTAGTCCTGGTTTAGACCTGATGTAGCCCTGGTTTAGTACTGGTTTACACCTGATGTAGTCCTGGTTTAGATCAAATTGGTCAAAAATAGGGACATCTGGGACATTTTGTTGTATAAAACTGGGTCAAATCAGTGGTTTTGGATAAATCTGCTGGGACAGGGGACACAGGGCTCAAAACTGGGCCTGTCCTGGGTAAATAGGGACATCTAGTTACCCCATGTTAACATGAAATCTACCACTTCATGACATCACAAGGTGGAACAAAGCATTTTGAGCTTTGGAGATGCAGACAGCCTAATAATAAAGGATTACTCAGACATGTGCAAATGAAACAAAACACAACTCCAGGGATGTTTTTGAGAAGGTAACAACATTATAACGCACATTATTTCACATAATATAGCACCTTAAATGCACATGTGTTGTATATCTGCCAGTAGCAGCTTGTCACACTGCAGAGATTAGCCCTGATGCCCTGGTGGTGGCAGATGATAAAAGCAGGACTCACCCCGTACACGTGTTTGGCTCCAGCTTTGGCTGCAAACATGGACAGGATCCCGGTGCCACTGCCAACGTCCAACACGATTTTGTCCTTGAAGATGTGCTTGTTGTGGTACATGGAGTTACGGTAGGTAAGCGTCCGCACCTCGTCTTTCAGCATTTCCTGGATATTGAAAAAAGAAGGTGAAATTAGAATAAAAATGCTATAAGGAAGCTGTCCATGGTGCTTATGATGAACCAGGATTCTAATTTGTTTGAGCATTTTTACCTTTGGAGATGTAGACAGACTAAGAATAAAGGGTTACTCAAGCATGAATGAAACAAAACACTACTTCAGGTCTGTATTTGAGGACATAACAACATTATAACATGTGTCTTGCCAAAAGACACGATGGCTATATTCAAGGATTCTAACAGCTGCAGTCATCACATCGCCAAATCACTTCTTGCTCACTTTTTACTGGTGATTTCGTACTTAAACATTGTACTACATTGTTTAATTCTCTCATTTTCCAGTGATTAAAAGGTTTTTTGTGCAATTTTCTTACTGGTTGTAGAGTTATGTAGTTTGCTATAATAGGGTTTTAGTAATACAATGGCACTCGCTCTTTCTCCAAGCTTATTTTGACCACTTAGGGGCGACTGTAGCTCAGTTAGTAGAGTGTCTTTAGAGTCCTCTGATCCAAAGGTTGCTCCACATATAAAAAGCAGGTTGGCAGTCTGACTGCAACTTCCACGGTTGAATAATGTTGTCGTGTCCCTGGGCAAGAAACTTAGCTCCCCTTGCCTTCAGCGTCTGTGTCATAGACTGTATATATAAATGGCCATAGCTCACTATGGCTACAATTCACTTTATATTAAAAAACGTCATGGCTATCTCTGCAACTGACAACAACAGATAAATCAGGAGCCTTCTTTCCCCACCGTCACTCCCGCTAGCATTAGCTACAGGTTTGACTTGCTTGCTAAGTGACCACTCACTGCTCCGTCCTGACTGGCTGTTTGGTGGCTGCAGTCGGAATTCCTAATATGGAACAATAGGCACTATTCACAGTTACCAGAAGACGTTTGGAAACATGCGGATGACAACTTCCGGTGTAGTTACCGACAATGGAGTTTTGGAGTTTGCATGTTCTCCCTGTCTCTGTATGGGTTTCCTCTGGGCACTCTGGTTTGCCCCATCAACACAAAACATGCGCCATAGGTCTCCAGGGAGAATAGCTGATAACTAATTGTAAGTCAATTAATTCAAATACTGTTCATACACTATTAAATACTAAATATTAATAAAATACTCACTAAATAGAATGCTAAATACAATCAATCATTTAAATACTGTCCCCCTTTAACTGTAAGCTTTTACCTGTATGTTTTAATTCGCACTTAACTTGTTAATTTGTTGTAAGGCGACCTTGGGTGTCCAGAAAGGTGCCTAATAAATAAAAAGTATTATTATTATTATTATTATTATTATTATTATTATTATTATTATTATTATTATTATTATTATTAATGGGCATGTACATAGAACTATAATAAAATCTCTGGAATCTGGAATTCCCAGTGGTCTCCCATCCAAGTACTAACCAGGCCTGGCCCTGCTGAGCTTCTGAGATCTGATGAGATCTGGATTTTTATTCTTATACCTTATATTCTTATTATAGTTCCATGGGCATGTGATAAAACCATGGATTCAGCAGCAGCGTCTTCACAACCTGCCAAAACTTTCCATGGGGAAGTTGCTCTACGTAATTGCGTCTTCAATGTCACTTACAGACAGCTGGTTGTAACTGCTGATCTGCCAAACATAATGGAAGGCTACACATGACATCTCTTTTTCATTTTTTAACTTAGACAAATTATAATACAGAAATTAATAGGCAATTTATAAAATGAAAAGAGAAAGAATACAACGACATCTAGATGAAGAAAAACGGGCGATCTCTCAGTTTTCCCAGATTTGTCACCAACAGAGCCCAAAAGAAGTCATCAACCCCAAATTTCCACGTCTTCCTGTTTTGTGACGTAAGTGTGAATAAAACCCATAAGTGCTAGCCTCGGTGAGCTTCATTTGACTATGGGTGACGTCACACTTCTTACTTACTTAGTCCACTTCTTTATTCAGTCTATGTGTGTGTGAGTGTGTGTGTGTGAACGGGTGAGTGGTTCCTTGAAGGTAGAAAAACCATTTACCATTTTGGTTTCTCAAAGCCCTGACCCTCATATCAAAGTTATTAAAAAACTTATTTGGAGAATACATTTGAAGCGCTCAGTGGGGGCTTAATGTTATATTTATTGATGTCCTTTTCTCGTATTTTCCCCCTGACTTGGTGGAGTCGTGCAGGTTCAGTGCTCTTTCTGGATGAGCACTGGAGATGATTGGCCTTTAATGGGACCTGCCTGATCCTAACCTTTAAATAAAAGTGGTGCCGTTTCTGTCATAACACTGTGAGTCGAATGAGGTGAGCGAGGTCAGTGGGAGGAAGAGCCACCTTTCAGAAGATGTTCACTACACTGTCAGTCATGTGTGGAAATTACATTTTTTAATATGTTTTTTTCTGATCTATGTTATGGTGTTTCTTCATCACAAACATATCTGGAGTTGTGTTTTTGTTTCACTCCCACATGTTTAACACACAAACCCTGCATATTTAGGCTGAGTTCTTCTTTCAACTGGAAAATATGTCCTGTTCTGTACCACCTTGTGATGTCATTTGGTAATACAGGAAATGCTCCACTCCTTACACCTTCACAAGCATAGATTTTAACCCTGGAATTGCCACGTTCTACTAAATAAAAGGTAAAAGGAGCTGTTAACTTGAAAGCTGCCGCTAAAAGACATCACAAGGTGGAACATTTGAGCTTTGGAGATGTAGACAGACTAATAATAATAAAGGGTTACTCAAATGTGCAAATGAACCAAAACACAACTCCAAGTCTGTTTTTGAGGAGGTAAGAACATTCAAACCGACTAAAAGCTCTCAAGAATCCATTTTGTGCAGTATGTAACCTTTTAAAAATGCAACATTATGGGCCATATCAGAGTTTCACACTTTGTAAACAGTGATTAGAGGAAGTGGTGTTGAGCTGTTGGTCTGGTCTTAAAAGCTTATCGGGATTACAACCAAGAAATTATTCGCTCCAAATCAATACAGCCGCCAAATTAGGCTTTTTCTTTGGGGAAAGGGGGGTTAGGGAGATAGTACACCTTTTCTTGCCTTCATGTATTAGACTTAGAGACTTAGGGACCGATCTTGGCCCCAGTCTTAGCAGTAGCTCAAGTGCAAAGGAGGGGGCGTGTCCAGGTCAGGCTGTACTTCGCTGCTGGAGGCTGGAGTGGGACGGTACATGTACATACACGGTGATGGCGTCTGAACCAATCTGTGACCGCTGTGGCATTTAAAAGCACTGCCTGTGTGGTAATGTTGGTAATGTATAAATGCTGAATGAATAATGCTCTTTTAATAATGGTCTGTAAAGCGTCTTTGTGTCTGTGAAAAGCGCTATATAAATAGAGTTACCTTACCTAATGTCTTTGCCTTATTATAGGCAGCTGCTAAAAGAGCAGGATGTATAAGATGTGCTCCGCTCCACCACAGCCCCGAGCTGCAGTGAATGTGTGTGATGATCTCTGAGTCCGGTGTCGGCTCCATGCAGTTTTCTACGGTTCTGATGGTCGCCTACCTGCTGGTGACTAACTTTATAAACTAACCAAAGTGGCACAATGGGAATAATTTGAAATGAAATAAAGCTGATGACAGAAAGGGCACAAGGATGTGAGGAAATCTGCAGCATTAGGACCACAGACAGAGTAAGAAAACACACTTTAGGACAGAGCTGTGAACAGCCTCGTGTGAATGAGCAGCTTTTGTACAGTTCCAGATCAAACCAAACTATAGAACAGTGCTGAGCTGATACGAGAGGCGGGTGAGGGGCTGTGCTCTGCAGCGGGAGGGCATCCGGACGCATATGAGGTGTGCGCGTGCAAGAGAGGAGCACATGTACACATGTCGGCAAATCCAAAATTCTGTACTTTGTTTGTACTCATATATACTTTTTCCCACATCCCTCTTTGCTGTATGTAATGAGGCAAAGACATTACAAACATTCCCCACACGGGCAGTGCTTTTAAATGCCACAGCGGGCACAGATTGGTTCAGACGCCATCACCGTATATGTACTTGTACTGTCCCACTCCAGCCTCCAGCAGCGAAGTACAGCCTGACCTGGACACGCCTCCTCCTTTGCACTTGAGCTACTGCTAAGACTGGAGGCAAGATCGTGTGCTTAGGCTTAGACAAACTTTATTGATCCACAAGGGAAAATATTTGGACACAGTAGCTCACACATCATATAATATAATAACAAAGAGTAAAAAATGTAATGGGTAGTAATCGTCTCTAAATGTTTAGTAAAAAAAAGAGCAAGAGTCCGGTGTCAAAATAGACAAAATAATTATCTAAATGTATATGTCAAAATAAGTAAAGTAAATTAATACCTGTGGATATGACCTTCACTACTACACTGCTTAATGTCAGGAGTGGGGTTTGAACCTCAGACCCTTGGATCAGTAATAAGTAAGAACTACTGTCACTCTATTGTTGTAAATATACTGTGAGGTTATATAATTCTGCTGAAATACAATTAAAGGACATGCAAACATGTGATCATGTGTGAGGGGAAATGTTTAAAAGCTGGACATGTGCCTGTTTCTCTGTTCCCCTCTTGTCTCTTGTCTCTGTGAACAGTGTGTTTATGCTTTATTGTTTTGTAACACCGACCTGCAGGGGCTCTGCAGCAGGAAATTAGCTCAAGGCTATAATCTGTTTACTCTTATCTGTGTGTTCACTGCTCCCTCTTTTCTTAAATAAATACATTCAGAAACACTGCATTCAAAATTACTTTCATTATTTTAATATTAAACTATTCTCACTCCAATAGTGGAGCACGTTCTGTCGCAGAGCGCTGGGTGTTCGAGCTGCATGTACCTCGTGGATTCCAAAGTGGGCGTAGGAGTCAAAGTAGTAGTCCCGTGAGGTCATCTCCTCTGGGGTGAGGAATTTGGCCATCTTCCCTCGGCCGGGGCAGGTGGGCAGGCTGGCAGCGTGGGGGGTGTGAGGGGGCAGAGGGGGGCGAGGGGCAGAGCGAGGGGCGGGCACGACTGAAGGCACAGGTTTAGGCAGAGACGTGGGCTGAGACGGGATGATGCGAATGGGCTGAGGCTGAGTTTGCTGCACAGACAAGATAAAGACAGAGGTTAGTGGGAAGCACAGACTGTGTAAAGGAGTGAACTAAGGGAGTGTGATGTGTTGCCCACAGTGTTCGACTCGAACATCATGGAAAACACGTATATATATATATATATATATATATATATATATACACACGTATATATATATATACACGTATATATATAGAGATATATAGATATATATATATATATATATATATATATATATATATGTATATATATATATATATATATATATATATATATATATATATATAATATGAACATTTTAAGAACAAAATGAGGAGCCTGACAGCAGCAGATACAAAGAGAGTTGCAACCGTTTTTCAAATCAACTGGAGCCAGAGTCGATGGAGCCCGAAGCACACCCATGCCCACTTCCTGTTTGAAACGTAGTGGTTAACTATGTCCAATTACATATACAGTCTATGATTTGCCTGTGGGCTCACCACTCATACAGGGGGTCACGGGGGGGTCAGGTGTGAGGATTGGGCAGCAAGCTGCCCCCGCGACCCAGTGGAAGAAGATGGATGGAGCTATGATTTGAACAGAAAGTTTAGGAGTAGATTTCCATGCCACATGTGTTCTTTGCTGTTCTTTGTCCTGGTCTCACTCATTGTAAAAAATACCTTCCTCCATAAGTCCCATAACAGCAGCAGGTTACATTCACACACTTGATTTTTGGAAACCCTGTCATGATAATTACTATGTCAACTTCTCATTCACTATATGATAAATGGAACAATATAATTTTGGGTCGATATTTATCATGCATATATATTTTTTGCACTACTGGGACATTTAATAAGCTTGTGTGTGTGTGTTTTTTTTTTTAAATACTGTAGATTTTTAAAATTTTTTGTGTGATTTATATCTCTTTTTGGGTTAGCTCCATTCACGCTAACCGGAAGACGCTTGGAAACATGCACGTGAAGACCTTTTAGGTTTAGGTCGGTTTAGGCACTGACACTGGGGATGTCAGGGACAGAAATCCAATCATTCAGTGTCACTTACAGGCAACTGGTTGGAGCTGTTGGTCTGGCGAACATAAAGGAACATTAAAATGACATCTTTTTATTTTTTAATTAAGTTAGAAAAATTATAATATACAAATGAATAGGCAATTTATAAAAGAAAAAAAAAGAAAGAATATAATTGCCACGTTTACATGAGAACTTCAGTTCTAAATAAAAATGAATTCCTCTTTAAAAAAGACTATCTAACCACTTAATTCCTAATGAACATGGATTAAAACTTAATTCTGAAGTAAGTGGGTAGTTTATTCTGATTTTAAAGCTGAAGTAATTTAATTCTCGATCATTCTTAAAAAATAATTCCAGTTGTTCAGCACATGCTCATCGGGTCGCCCTTCTGACGCAATCCGGATGATCCACCAGTCGTCTCTTTGGACTTTCATCCACTGGATTTGTGAGCGGGATGCAGGAGTGGGCTGAGGTGTCGCAGCCTCAGACTCAGTTTGTCTTCTTCCTCCTCCGACACTCTTCCCTTCTCCTCCTCAGCTCACAGACGTAAAGCGTGAGGAGAGAATTCTCCAGCTGCTGCTTCAGTATCATCGGAACTGAGAAAAAAGTTTGGATAGTATTTGTGTCCGTGGCGTAACGACAAACCGAGATGACAGAAAAGACGGTAGCAGCTGAAGTGTGTCCAATCAGAACCCTTCACGACCCCCAGACATTAAAAAGGCGATTTAACGTGTTTTCCAAGTAAACCGGAACTATTTTTTCCATGTAGACTCAAAGGAGAATATTTTAATTCCAAACTATTTAATTCCGAACAATTAAGTTGGAATTAAAAAACATCATGTAAACGTGGCCATAGACATCTCAATGAAGAAAACCAGAGTTATTATCACCAACAGAGCCCAAAGGAAGTCAACATCCACATGTCTCCAAACATCTTCTGGTTTTGAGTCCATAGTGGCAGTGACAGCTTTTTGCACATGCTTTTCCAGTGTGTTTTGTAACTACAAATAAACAAACCTAACCTAAATAAGTTTCAGTATCATCATTTATCATCTGTATTTACTTCGGTGGTATATTGCACTTCAAAATTTTGCTATCGCCACAGGTCTAGTGGCTGGTGCCTGAAAACTGCAGAACGGAGAAGTGTTTTGCATATGGGCGCCATCTTAACCACTGAGCCATATTTAAACACTTTTATATGGACATCTTGTTTCTATGGCTGTCTGTTCATCTGCTCCTCTCTGTCCAGTGACAAAGAGGAAGTGGGCACACACAATTACAAAACCTCCACGCATAATGCCCTGATTATCACCTCTGCTACCCGCTGTGCCGCCTCTATGCCCACACTGTGCCATGTGTGAAGAAAAACACTCCCGCCAGCTCCTCCTTTGCCAAAGACCAGTCTGTTATTTAATACCATTCCAACATTTAAGCGTCTAAAAATAAAACAGATCACAAAATCCCCCAGTTCCAACAATTAACTTCACTTCTTCTCTTTCTGTATTAATGCGCTCATATTTCACTCTTTTCTGATCTATGTTATAATGTTTCCTCATCAAAAACATACCTGGAGTTGTGTTTTGCTTCATTTACACATGTTTAACGCACAAACCCTGCATATTTAGACTGAGTTCTTCTGTCACAATTCTTCTCAAAACACTCTGTTCCACTTTATGATGTCATATGGTAATACAGTAAGTGCTCCACTGTGTTTTTATACTGCATACACCTTCACTAGAATAATTTGTTAACTGTTAACTTGAAAACTACCACTTCATGACATCACAAGGAGGGACAGAGTATCCTGAGCTTTGGAAATGTAGACAGACTAATACAGTCCTTCTCAAATAGTGGGGATACAATTTCCGTACTACTGTAGAATAAAGTGTAATTGCACATCCACGCCAGTAGTTGGCAGTAACACTCTCATTGTCAGGGTGTGCACAGTACAGTCCCTGACAAAAGTGTTGTCGCTTATCCATTTTGTAGAAACAAAAGCTTATAACCTGACTTCAAATTAATCGATTGGTTTTAGAAATGTCTCATATGAAAGCTAAAACCCTCCCAAATTATGCTCAATACACTAAAATAACTTTGCTTCACTGAAGAAAGATTGATCATTTAATGAACACAGAAAGGTCAGATTTTGGCAAGACAAAAGTTTTGTCACCTACAGAAAATTGAACAAATAATTTACTTCAAATACAAAAATATGTTGCATAACGTCAGTGAATTAAGTAGTGGTGCTGTGAGATCCATATTTAATATCTTGTATGACTTCCATGAGCTTGAAGGACTGCATCCATGCGGTTCGACAATGATTCATACAATTTGTTGATGAAGTCATGAGGAATAGCAAAGAAAGCGTCTTACATGCCTCCAGAGTTCATCAGGATTCTTTGCTTTTGGTTTTTAAAGTCAGGTTATAAGCTTTTGTTTCTACAAAATGGATAAGCGACAAGACTTTTGTCAGGGACTGTATTAGCGCTGTAGTGTGGGGTTTTTGCACCGAGCAAATGCACACACAGCACAGAGCAGGAGGTATGAAGTGCAGAGAACAAACTGTATGTAAAGTGTCTGCAGGGCTCGACTTCACTATGGTAGGAAACGAGGAAAGACCGCTGTGTTTACTGTGTCTAAAAATGTTGCCGGCAGACAGCATGAAGCCAAAATAAATGACGGTGTCTCTTAAAGACTTTACACCCCAATCACGGTGATAAGCCGCTTGAGTTTTCCGGTGAAAATGTGTCGAATATCACCAACAATCCTCCCACTTTGTGAAAGCTACCTCAGTAAACCAGTGAGCCCTGTGAGTGTTTGGTACAGGAGGAGTACCAAACAGCAGAGCAGATACTGCTGTAGCATTAGACATGGATTAAATGGATTCTGTCGTGAATGACGCAAATGCCCCGAATTATAACACAGACATCATCTTTAAAAACGAGGAGGACACAGGAGTGGACCGCCTCATGACACAGGTGAGCATAGCGCGGGATACAGGCGGGAGTGACCTGGGAGTCGCTTTGGAGACATGACTAAAACATTTGCTCTCATATGTCAGCAACTGAAGGCGAGGGTGTGATTTGTTGATGTTTGGTAGTTTTTCTGTGGTTCTTCAGATCATCCCTAGTCCCTGGTTTAGAGGTCTGTGCGGGACAGAATTGTCAGTCTCGCTCTCGCCCACACCCGGAGCTTTCAAAATGTATCCCAGGCTGCATTGTTTTTGCATCAGGTCCCGCGGGAGTGCAGCGCTCTACCCTGGTTTAGTTCGGGTTTAGTCCTGGATTTAGTCCCTGGTTCAGTCCTGGATCATTCCTGGTTTAGTTCCTGGTTTAAACCTGGTTTAGGCCAGGGTTTAGTCCTGGTTTAGTCCTTGGTTTAGTCCTAGTTTGAGAAGCACTGGACTAATAATAAATGTGTGTTAATAGGTTCTTGTTTGAGACCAAGAGTTTGTTCACACCTGACAGTTTGGACTGCTCCCTGTGGACTTCCTCAGAGTCGTCACATGACGTTGCTGATGTGATTTTATACAGGTTTGGCGGTTTTCCTTTCCTCTTTAATCCAGTGACAATGTTTGGTTTATGATTCTCTCTTTTACTCTCTCTGGGATACTGTCCTGAGGAAGTTGGACTGCAGATGGTGCTGTCATCTTGCCTCCATCGGTAGGAGGACAGCGCCAAAACCAGTTTAAATCAGATGACCGGACACGTCACAACATCACGTGACCACTCTGAGGAAGACCACAGGGAGCCGCCCAAACTGTCAGGTATGAAAACAAACTCTTGGTATAAAAAAGAGCCTAATAACATAAATGATCAGAAAATCAATTGAACCTCATTGGACAGTTACTCAAATGTGTGTGAATTAAACAAAACACAACTCTGGGTATGTTTTTGATGATCCTACGACATTATAACAGGGATTAAAGATCACAAGAGTCAGTTTTATGGGAAGCTTACTGCGCTCTGACACTTTATGATGAGATTTCAAAGGTTCATTATTTGGAGCCAGGCCAGAGCTCATCCTCCTGATTATTCATGTTGAAGGAAATACCTCTTTTGTGTGAATGCAGAGAGGCCAGATTACACCACTTTATCCAGTCCGACTGAAGCTTTACAGAAGTAACAGCTGCAGGTACAAGAATGTATTTAATCCAACAATGAACCAGACTAAAGGTGAGACTAGTAGTGTCATGTTAACACGTTTTACAACCTACTTTTCAAGATAAATGATAGAGTTACACTGCCACGTTTAAACAATTAGATAGAAGTCATAGGCAGGAGAGATCAGTATATCAGTTGGCTGATATAACAGGCAGATATTAGAACTTTTTAGCGTATTAGCCTTCAATCTCCAGCAGAGATTTGCAGAGATTTGCATAACG
Organism: Odontamblyopus lacepedii; assembly: GCA_034769755.1. Lineage (NCBI taxonomy): Eukaryota > Metazoa > Chordata > Actinopteri > Gobiiformes > Gobiidae > Odontamblyopus > Odontamblyopus lacepedii. The sequence continues at coordinate 19,848,163 of CM068348.1, forward strand.
AGTACATCCATAAGCTTTATTTGAACACTAAATCCAGAGAGGGCACTGCGAAAATGTGACTACACTGATCTCTTATCCATTTTGCAGTAAATTATGGTCATGGATGAGTTTAAATGAGATAATTTGGATAAAATGACCAAAATCAGCCCTGCAATGAAAAAAATAAAAAATAAAAATCTTGGTAAGTTAAAAGTACTTAGATTAAGAACATTTTACTTTGAGTAGATTCAACTTGACAAGTAAAATTATCTTCCAGTGTAATAAGTGGCTTTTTCTTAATTCAAGCCACATTTGATTTGGTTTCTTTTAAGTGTAGCAAGATGCATTTTCATATTTTAAGTACAAAAAGTCTTGTTCCACTGCCAGATCATTTTACTTGTCAAATTAAATTAACTCAAATCAATGTAAAACGTTCTTAAATCAAGTCATCTTAACTTGACTACATTTTGTTTTTTGCAGTGTGCATATTGGGTGAAAAATATTGTCAGAGTTTATAGCCTTTGGTTTCTCTGGATCCTAAACAATCAGCATCGACCATAAAAAAACGGACAATCGATCTCTAAGTACCAATTTGTCTATTTGTGTCTCTACTTTGAGTGAGGAAGTTGAAAGGTAATCAAGGTATTTGTTTGGGTCTTTCATTCTACACTACATCATGGCAAAATCTCTGTCAGAGCTCAGAAGCTAAGCAGAGGTAAGCCTGGGTAATACTTGGATAGGAGAACCAGGGGCACAGTGGAGCACCAGGGGCAAAAACTGTAACTGTGTCCATAGGCAAGACATTTCCCCACATTGCCTAACATAAAAGTGATGTGAGCGTGAGTGTTGGTTGTGGTCGGGGGGACAGATGGGCAGATTGGCAGCTTCCGGCAGCAGCTGTAGCTACAATAGTACTGTAGTGTGTGGAGTGAATGAGGAATGCGTCAAATTGTAAAGCGACTTAGATCGTCTGGAAAAGCGCTGCATAAGACTTTTAAGACTGTGTGGCGTTTGCATGTTCTTCCCGTGTCTGCATGGGTTTTCTCTGGGCACTCTGGTTTTCCCCATCAACTCAAAACATGCGACATAGGTCTCCAGGGAGAATAGCTGATAAGTAATTGCAAGACAATTCATTCAAATACTGTTCAATACACTATTAAATACACACTAAATACAATGCTAAATACAATCAATCAATGAAATACTGTCCCACTTTAACTGTAGGCGTTTAACTGTATGTTTTAAATCTCACTTAACTTGTTTATGTTGTTGTACAGCGACCTTGGGTGTCCAGAAAGGTGCCTACTAAATAAAATGTATTATTATATTATTTTAGGTTTTTTCCACTGGCACTGTTTGGCACAGCATGACGCGCTTTGTTTGCTTTGCGACCGGGGCTTGGACCAGGGAGCGTTACGATTTTCCCTACCTACTTCGGAGCGATTCTAACCGTGCTGAGCCAATACGACAACGTGACGTGGACAAACTGTTGCCCACTGATTGGTCAGAGGAAATGTCGTCATACCCGCAACGAAGCTCGAGGATCTTTAAACAATCACCCACCAGCGCACAGCGGGTGATTATTTAAAGCGAACACGTCAACAGAAGATAAACAACGGAGCAGATTGTGAAGACCGTGGTGTTACACTAATAATGTCGCCTAAAAATGACGCAGTGTCGACCCCGCTACTCCACCCACTTCCAGGTGGTAACGACTGCATGGGAAAGTTTCACTGTGTACTGGCGTGCTGTGCTGTGCTAGTGCAGTCAAAAAGCCCTATAATGCAAACAATTATAGTCAAGCTAAAATGACTTGGGTTAAGAAAGTTTTACTATGATTTGAGTAAATTTCACAAGTAAAATGATCTGGCAGTGGAACGTGCGTTTTTCTTAATTCAAGCAACATTTGATTTTATTTCTTATTTTTTCTTACTTTAAGTATAGCAACATGTATTTTCATATTTTAAGTACAAAAATTTACTCAAATAAAGTCAAATGTTCTTAATTTAAGTCATTCTAACTTACCTTATTATTTTTTTCCAGTGTATAATGCAATATTATTATTACTACTATTATTATTATTACTAAAACTAGTTATAAAATGAAATACTGATTTGAACAAGTGCCGATTCTGCATAATATAAACACTATTTGGACATTTGGACTTTCCTGAACAGTTGTAAATGTTCTTTTGTTGTCAGCTTTTACCCAGGAACACTTAGCCCTATTCCCCGTTCGCACATATCTGCAGCACTCCCCTGTGCTATAAAGGGAACTGCAAACAGCCGAGTCAATAAGGCCGCTCCATTCTGTGGCGTGAGAGGCCCGGCGAGTTCAGCAAATTGTGGCGATGGGACGAAGAGGTTTGTGATGGATCTTTCTCAGTGAGTCCATCTTTCTTATGGAGCTATAAAATCTGCTGCACCAATTTCCGAAGCTAAAATTGGACGAGAATAAGCAGATATTAAAATGAGTCAGGGCAGGGATGGATTAAAGGTCCTATTACACATAACGGATTATTTTGAGCTTTAAGCCATGTTCTAATGCTGTTACCTCATCACAAACATATCTGGAGTTGTGTTTTGTTTCATTAACACATGTTTGAGTAATTTATTATCAGTTCGTTTACATCGCCAAAGTCAAAAGGCTCAAAAGTTCCACCTTGCGATGTCATGTAGTGGTAGTTTTCAGGTTAACAGTTACCTTTTACCTTGAGTTCAGTAGACATTGGCAATTCCAGAGCTGAAACCGTGGTTCTGTCCCTCATCTCATTCTGTTCATCAAGACAGAGTGAAAATAAGGTTTAATTGGTTTTTAGCTTTGGTTTATTATAGAACATAACATTGACTGATGATTTTATAAGGATAAATAAATGGAAAAGGCACATTGACACAGAGATGTTGGACTTTTTGTAACTAACTTTTCAAGTTAGCAGCTGCTTTTTTGCTTTTGTTCAGAAGAGGTTGGGCTAGAATTATCCAAATGCTTCTAGTGAAGGTGTGTGGCGTTTAAAACCACAGTGGAGCACTTCCTGTATTACCACATGACATCATAAGGTGGACCAGAGTGTTCAGTTTAAGAGACAAATTCAGATTTTCTGATCTATGCTAAAACATTGTCTCCTCATCACAAACCTAGAGTTGTGTTTTGTTTCATTCACATGTTTAAACACAAACCCTGTATATGAAGCCTGGTTCTTTTCTCAGACAGCAAACACTCTGTTCTACCTTGTGATGTTATGTGCTCCACTGTGTTTTTAAACTCCACACACCTTCACTAGAAGCATTTCGATAATTCTAGTCCAATCTCTTCTGAACAAAAGCAAAACAATTAGCTGCTAACTTGAAAAATGTGTTACAAAAAGTCTAACATCTCTGTCTCAACGTGCCTTTCCCGTTTATTTGCCTTAGAAAATCATCAGTCAATGTTATGTTCTATAATAAACCAAAGCTAAAAAGCAATTAAACCTTATTTTCACTCTGTCTTGATGAACAGAATGAGATGAGGGACAGAACAACGGGATCATACAAAGACCTGGGTCCGGGCCAAGCTCCGAGTCAATAATTACGAGAGAGGCCAAGGGAAGATGTGATTAAGAGCGCCAAGTTTAATACAAAATCCAATGAGGGCTCTGTAAAAGATGCCGACCTGTGCGGAAAACTCTGCAGACCACAGTGGGATAAAGAGGGCTTTTATACTGCAGTGAAGGCTTCTGTTTAGGAGTAACAGGAGAAGGGAGAGCTGCTCTGATCCTGTTATTAAAGGGCCCACACTACGCTATTTACTGAGCTGCTGTAATGTTTCCTCATCAAAAACATACCTGGAGTTGGGTTTTGTTGTATTCACACAGATTCTGCATATTTAGGCTGAGTTCTTCACTTTGTTCCACCTTGTGAAGTCATGTGGTAATACAGGAAGTGCTTCACTGTGTTTTTTTTTAACTCCACACACCTTCACTACACTGGAAAAAACAATAGCCAGGTAAGTAAAAAATAACTTAAAATTAAGAACATTTAACTTTATTTGAGTAGATTTAACTTGACAAGAGAAATGATTTACCAATGGAATAAGTGTGCTTTTCTTAATTCAAGCAACATTCGATTTTGTTTCTTATTTAAAGTGCAAAAAGTTGTTTTTTCTTATTTTAACTGTAGCAAGATGTATTTTCAAATTTTAAGTACCAAAAGTCTTATTCCACTGGCAGATCATTTTACTTGTCAAGTAAAATGTACTAAAATCATCAAATAAAACTTTCTTAATTCAAGTCATCTTAACTTGACTAGATTTAGTTTTTTTTACAATGAGAATTCTTTGGATAATTTCAGCCCTGGAATTGCAAATCTCTGCTTAGCTAAAGGTAGAGTTTGGTAGAGCGTTTGTCCACTGATCCGAAGGTTGCCAGTTCAAATCCCGCTCTTGACATGAAACATTGGTTGAGAGCTTAGAGCCACTGTATTTACTTGTGTATTTATTTATTATGAGGCACCAGTAGCTCAGTTGGTAGATCGTTTGTCCACTGACCCACGGTGTGATTCCAGCTCCCACAAATGAATGCTGTTGTTGTGTCCTTGGGCAAGACACTTAACCCACCTCACCCCCAGTGTCTGCGCACCCTGATGTGTGAATGAGTGAGTGGTTCCTTGTTGTAAAGGGCTTTGAGTGCCTTGAAGATGGAAAAGCGCTGTATAAAAACATAACCATTTACCATTGTACCAAACCTACTGCTTCATGACATCACAAGGTGGAACAGAGTATTTTGCGCTTTGGAGACATAGGCAGACAAGATAAAGGATTATTCAAACATGTGTGAATGAAACAAAACACAACTCCAGGTCTGTTTTTGAGGAAATAACAGCATAATAACATGGCTTCAAGCTCTCAAGAGGCAATTTGGCGTAATATAGGACCTTTAACCCAGTGTGAAAGAACGCTGTGTCCAGTCTGTATCTGCACTTCACTGTCAGTGGAGCTGGAGAGCTGTCAGTCAGGCAGTAACGGGGTGTGTGGGGTCAAATGGGGAAAATGAATTATGATAATAGCACAATGGCATAATATTGTTCTTGTTCTATGAGACTGTGGGTAGGTCTGTAGGTTCCTGTGTGTCCTTATTAAACTTAACAGATTTCACTTCACCATGTAACTTTTCTTGTGGTCTATCACCTGCTTGTATCTGTGGAGATGCCTTGTCTTTACCTTTAGCCCCTTAATGCCAAGTGTCACAAATTCACAAATACGCAGCAAACCATTTGGATCAAGATGTAAGCTGATAAATAGCGGCTGCATTCCCCCAGTGCCGTTAGTGCAGATGCAGCACCTTCCTAAGAACCGTTGGCAAGCACTTGTTTCTTGTTGTCACAAATTGGCAACATACCCAAATTTCTGTTTATTTTTCTTGCTATAGTCAAATGAATAATTTAATTTAACACACACAAGACATTTTTATATACATCTATATAAATTCAGGTGTTAAGGGGTTATGTTTTTCTGTTTATGGTTGTACAAACTAATAATACTGTAAACTTTTGTGCTGTTGTTAACATTATTATTAGTCTGCACATTCTTCATTCTCATTTTGTTTATTTTGATATGATCATAAATTCAATTTTCAATTTATTTTGTAGCACCCAAAATCGCAACAACAGTAGCCTCTAAGGGTGAAAGGTAAATGATAAACTTCTGTGCCTTCTTTATCATTATTATTAGTTTGTACAACCATAATACAGCACAATACAAAACAAAAGAAAGAAATTGGGTTAAAATTATATTTAGTATGCATAGTATGTGTTGTGTTGGACTATGGTGATGTGGTCTACATGAACACTTCAGCTCAGAGCCTGCGAGCTCTGGACACAGTTTATCACGGAGCTCTGAGGTTCATCACTGGCCTCAAAGTGCTCACGCACCACTGTGTGCTGTACACTCGTGTGGGCTGGACGTCTCACAGGATCTGTTTTTATTGTCTGTTCCCAGGGTTAGGTCTGAGTTTGGGAAAAAGGCTTTTCAGTTTTCTGCTCCTTGGACCTGGAACCTGTTACAAAATGACTTGAAATTAAAGGAGCTGGTCTCCTTAGACTCTTTTAAACATATCTTAAATAACAGGGATGTAGAATCATTAGTGTGTAACTGTTTTAATTGAACCTGTTGAAGCATTTTGACTGATCTGTGTTCTTAAATTGTCTGTATATGTTGATGTTTTTGTACCTATAACTGTGGCCTCTTGGCCAGGACGCTCTTGGAAAATAGATTTTTAATCTCAATGAGTCTTTTCCTGGTTAAATAAAGGTTAAATTAAAAAAAAGTCATTTAGATTGCTATATGTAAATATTTGTAAAGTTTCATCATCAATGTACAGAAGCAACCGCAGCATTTTTGAAACTAGGTAATGAATAGGAAAGTAAATTTCGCAAAGAATATATGAGTGGGTTAATATTATATTAACCCACTCATATATTCTTCTTCCCACTCCTTTTCGAGAAATGTGCTTTCCTGTTTATGTAATATGAGTATGATTATTGTTTCTCGCTTGGCACAAACGGAAAATAAAAACGAATCAAATCAAAATGATCAAGCGACTCCCATAGACTGTATAAAGAAGTGAGGTCACTTTTAATGTTTAGCTCCAGTCAAATGAAGCTCATCGCTATCAGTTATAGGGGCGAATTTAGACCACGAATATCATAGCAACCAAGAGTCAATGCGGAGTGAGGCTGTTGATGTAACCTTCCTATCCACACTGCTGGTTTAGTAGGGAGCACTTTGCAAAAACACAAGCGGGAGTGACCTTAGGGAAAGAAGACGCCTGGTTTGTCCGTTATTAAAGTTCATGTCTTGATTTACGGGCAAAATAGAGTAAAAATTTAAGTTAAAACAAACATGTTAAGACCAAAATGAACAGCCTGGCAGAAGCCGTTACAGAGAGAGAGGCAATGTGTTTTTCAATGCAGAGTGAATTGAACAAACCCCCCCAAACAAAACAAAAAAGCAGACCACAATAAAACTGAATAATTGTCAGAGCATCTCCAGAGTAAAATAATAATGATCTATCTTTACAGTATTAGCATGTCAAAGCTAAGATATAAGCACACAGTCAAGTACTTAGTGTTTTGGTATAATCAGCCCATTGCCTCAAATATCTGTTCTATTTAGCATTAGAATAACTCAAATTTGATGAATTAAATGCCTATTATTACTGTAAATCTATCATTTTGATGCCTGACTTTGCGCACTCATAAAAAAATAATGGTTTATGTTGTTTTATCTAACTGTAGCTACCACATCTAAGTTTTGCTACGGCTCTTATGCATACTTTATTCCTTGTGACCGCTAAAATGAATAGCTCGATGGAATTTTGGTTTTTTAAAGGTTGCCTGATCTGTGAGGGTGGTGAGGTGAGATTTTTCTTTTTTTTTCAAGAAGCAAAACACAGAGAAAACCAAATATGAAGTCTTATCTAGTTTGCAACTGTTATGTAATTGGCCCACGCACCCCCACCAAGAACATTTTTTTGATCCCTGAAAAAAAGAACAATAAAGGAATCGTCCATACTGGCGTCTCTCTTTATCCTCCTCCACTGAACGGCATGGCTCCTGATCAGACCGAGGCTACGGAGGGAAATGAGAGGCTGGCTCTGTAATTGGATGTGTAGATATGAAGTCTGGACAGTCCGTAATAACTCTCTATACACTCGGACTTAGTATTGATCAACTCCACGCTGTATCAATGTCATTCACACGAGACAAGGTCAAAGGAAGACCATTATTTCATGGAGAAGCGGTGAAGAAGAAGAACCAATTTGGTGTGGTGCCATTACTGCACTTAGAGCTTCGGCGATAAGAGCAGCAGATAGAGGAGCGGGAGAGTGTGATCTTTCCTCTCATTATAATGTAGTGCATGGTTGCCGCGGTGTCTGCTGATACTGCACTGAGCTCACTACGAGGGAACTTTTTCGGATGAATAATTTAAGAAGCGTACAACTCTGCCTTCAAATGCACGCTTTGAAATTTTCAAGCAAAACCTTTTACAGTTAAAGGTCCAATAACAGTCATAAAATCATCTTATAATGCTGTTACCTCATCAAAAACATACCTAGAGTTGGGTTTTGTTTCATTCACACATGTTTGAGTGATCTCCAAAGCTCTATTCTTTTGATGTCATGATGCAAGTTAACAGCTACATTTTACCTTTTCTTCTGTAGAAATGGGCAATTCCAGGGCTGAAATCATCTAAATGTTTTGGTGCATGGAGTTTAAAAATACAGTGGAGCACTTCCAGTATTCGCACATGACATCACAAGGTGGAACAGCGTGTTTTCCTTTTGAGAGAAAAACACAACCTAAATATGCAGGGTCTATGTGTTAATCCTGTGAATCAAACACAACTCCAGGTCTGTTTGCGACGAGGAAACAGAATAATAGAGTAATATAGGACCTTTATGCAAAACTTTCATGTTAGTCAAGAGGGCTCTTTTACAGTCAGAGAGATGGCAGATGCGCTAATAGTTGTCAAGGTAATTGTGCTTACACTTAGTCCCGTGAGGAAAAGAAGCAGCACCTTGGACAGCGCCTCTCCACAGAGCTGTTCCCTGGAGAGCTCTGTTGTGTGGTATCATAACATTGGGTTAGTGCCTAAAACTATATGCCAGATACGAATTCTGACACTTACTTTAATAGTTGTATCATGTCCCAACCACACGTGACTCTGCTGCGACTGTTCCTAGAAACTTACTGGTCTAAATACAGCTTTTCTTATAATGTAAAGAACATTTCATCCCGAATTAGACATCACGTTTGTTGAAAACAAGCACTGAAATAAGTTCTCTTTGCGCATACGTGCATGTGCCAATGTATGAATTAGCACGTAATTACTCGTATTGTTCGCATTAGTAACGAAATTGTCCTGTAAGTTCACGTTGAGCACATTATGAGACCCGTGTTGTCATTAAGCCTATTAGCGTGTGTTGTTTATCGTGATTCCTGTATCTGCAGTTTGGTGCATGAGTCCAGAGAACAGGAAACTTCTCATCTCCAGAATCACACTCCGCATCTTCAACAGTTACATCTTAAACCCGAGGTGTCACTTACCTCACCGCTTTCAGACTCCGCCATTTTTCTCCTGAGGAGCATGCAGCGGGACGAGTGCTTAATTCCCATAAGAGCTAGCAAAATGTGCTTAAAAGTTCAAATGTGAAAATCCTGCACGGCGCGTGGCCTTTGGATACGAATCATTTCCAAACTACAATGTCAAAGAACAAAACCAGAGGAGGTCCTCAGAGAAGACACATACAGAGTCATGGATTCCATGGTGCAAAAGTTTGCCTTCCACCGGTGCGCTTCCCCCCCGAGCGTAAAGACACACATCCTGTGGCATCAGAGGAGATAAAAGAGTGTGCGTGCGTCTGTGCGTCCCATGCGCCGACAGACACCTGCAGCTGCAGCGATCTGCGGAGCCGCGGCTCTAGCGCGGCGGAAGATCCACACACACACTTAGTTTATCCGCGGTGATTGATTCTTCACCGCAACATTGTTTCTAAAAATAGCCCGAGCCGCCTGACACGCACACGCACACGCGCGCCTCGCGAGTGCTTTCTTTAGACATGAATACTGAATGAGCACGTGCCAGCCGGTCTCTGTACGGGTGGGGGTGGGTTGGGGGGTGGGGGTAGGTTGGTGGGGGCTGCGGTGGCGCATGTGTCCGGCGGCGGTGCTCAACAGACACACGGTCACAAAGTTGGTGAAGAGGAGAGACGTATGGATCTGAAGTGACCGCTGTTTCACTGAGACAGAAACGTTCCGGTAAAACATGAGCCGATTCAGAGCAGGGTCACGCGAGGACAGAGCACATAATGCACGCACAACAGGATGTTTTCACTGCACCACAATCATTCATAATATAGACACCTCTCTCAGGGTGAATCTGCCTTTAAGTAAAACCTCTGTGCCTCACACTGCCCCTGCACATATCAGGATCTAACCCATTAGTTTGAATGGTGAATGTTTAGTGCAGCTGGAGCAGGCACCAGAAGGTAAAAATGACACATCTGAAGCACAGCTGTTGTAGTGAACTTTTCTCGGAAAACTAAAGTGTAACGATGTACGCTAACTTAAATGTTTGGGAAGCTAAAACATTAAGGCTGAGTTATACAATGGGATGCATGTGACTGACAGAAAATACCAGATTCGTTATGGGAGCTTGGGGAGAATGAAAACACACAAGAGACAGAAATAAGTTTAACTGAATATATTAAATAAATTGAGAAGGTACAGGGAAAACTAACAAAATAAATAATTGGAATGAATAGTGTGGCAAAAGACCACAAAAAAACTTTAGCTCAAGTCTCTTTTTCAAGTTTTACATCAAAGTTTTTTTTACTTTGATCAGTTCCAAGTCCATTTGTTGAGGTTTGTAACCCTCGGTTGAGTTTAAAATGGAAACGAAAATGTAAAGCTTCAACACAAGTAATCCATTTCAGGCAAAAAATTGTTCATCGCAGAATGATCCAAAAACCAAAATAATCCGAGTCCGGATTACAAGGGAGGGAAACAGAAAGACCCTACCAGTTCGTAGTTTGTTCTGTCATAAGCTCGCCACCTCAGAACGAGGAATCAGAGTTCATGGTGTGGTAACACAAAAAACCTGACCTGTGACAAAGGTAAAAAAACAATAAATATCACAAGTCAGTTACTCAGTTACTTAGTCGGTTACATTTCATAGTATTATTATTCCTTTTATAAAGTAATCATTGCATTGTATTTGAATTAATTAATTCATCCAAATTCAAAACAAAAACAATAAAGTTCAGTTGCGCAACACTATATATATTTATAATCTCCATTACCAGCTAAACCACAAGACATGTAATGAATCAATTTCAATGGGTTTGTACCATTAGCATCAGTAAAAGGAAAAAAACAGAAATGTCGTTATAGACATAATTAAACAATGTCCGATACAGACCATGCATATTGTAAACTGCTCTCGAGTTTCTAATCTCAAAACAAAACTCAAGAGAGCCTAAAACGCTCAGAGAAGTTGATTGCGGCAACCCGGAAGTTATTATTTTACTTAATTTAGCCGTTTTGGCGCTAGTTAGCAAGCTTTTAACAATTGAATAATATAAATAAACTCTTGGGTCACTCACCATTGAGTTTGAGAATTTTTGAGGAGAATTCAGAATACCAAGGGCGGTTCTGTGCAGCCTCTGCCACGCGCTACAGTCCACAGCCGGGAGCAGGAAGTGGAGACAGGAAGTGGCTCAGGGGCTCTGTCATTTTTATCACACAGGCGCCACTTGTATGGCGGGTCCAATGGTATTGCAGTGGAGGAGGAGATATTTGCATGGGATTTGGAGACGGGGTTACAGGGTCCCCTGACCTCATGCACGCCCTCGTGCATGGACTGGACTGACAGCTTCTAGATGGCTGGCCAGGGTGCAAGGAAGATCTGCAACGTCCCTATCCAAAATGGCAGTGACAGGACTTTGCCTAGTCCGTCAAAGAGAGTTCTGACGCTCTTGAGTATGGGTTGGCCCAGTCGACTATATTGGAGACGGTCAGGTGGACGCCTTGTTCTTGTGGAGCTGCTTCTGGCTGATCCACTTCAGAGGCAAATGAGTGATGTTCAGAATCAAATGAATTGAATTCAGTGACTATTTCAGGTGAATCAGGAGCTGAGGTAGATATTTCAGGTAAGTTCAGGTCAGCAGGTGAAACAGGTAAGTTGGTCTCAACACTGGGAACAGGTTCAACAGGTAGGTAGACAGGGTCGGCAGGTGAAGCAGTTTCAGCAGGTAAGTCAGGAGGTAAGTGCATTTCAGGACTTGAAGGCAATTCAGGTAGGATCTCGATCTCCGGTTCAGGTGAGTTTTGCGAAGGAACAGGTTCTGATTGAGGCTCTGGCACATTCACGGTGGTGGAAGAACGGGTTGACTCACAGGTGAGTGGAGTGTACCAGTGTGTAGGCAGGTTCTCCTCATCAGACTGTTCTTCTTCAGGTTCTGTTGGAGAAGATGCAGATTCGGCAGGTCTTTTCACAGGAACTGGCTGGACTTGCGACGTGGAAGGTAAGAAACCACATGGTAAAAGTAGGTCTCTGTGGAGAGTTCTTAATGGCTTCTCTGCTTGTTCTGGTCTCACCGTGTACACAGGTAAGTTTTCTGCTTTCTTGACCACCAGGTAGATGTCGGATTCCCATTTGTCGGCAATTTTATGCTTTCCCCTTAGTTTGACATTACGCACAAGAACACGATCTCCCACTTGAAGTTGTGATTCAATGATTTTGCGATCAAAACGTATCTTGTTCTTGAGCATGATCTTTTCTGCATTTTCAGCTGCCAACTTGTAACTTTTCTCAAGTTGAGTCTTGAGCTTTTGAACATATTCGGAATGGTTGAGGCCGGGTTTCCCCATGGGCAAGCCGAAAACGAGATCGATGGGGAGTCGTGGTTGGCGTCCAAACATGAGTTCATATGGGGTGAATCCGGTGGTGTCATTTTTGGTGCAATTGTAAGCATGTGCCAGTGGCTTAACAAAGTCCTTCCAGTGTGATTTTTCCTGTTCTGCCAGTGTTCCGAGCATGTCCAGCAATGTCCTATTGAATCTTTCAACGGGATTCCCTCTTGGATGATATGGAGTGGTTCTGATTTTGTAGATGCCTGCCAGTGCACACAGTTCCTTTATTGTTCGTGATTCGAAATCTGTACCTTGGTCACTGTGGATCTTCTGTGGAATGCCGTAGTGTACAAAGAAGTTTTCCCAAAGACTTTTTGCAACAGTTTTGGCCTTTTGGTTCGGGGTAGGTATGGCAGATGTTTGTGAAGTGATCTGTGATAACCAGGATATCTTTTGTTTTGCTTCTGTCAGGTTCCAATGTCAGAAAATCAATACAGACAAGTTCGAGTGGATGTGAAGTTTTAATATTGACCAAAGGTGCGGCTTTGTCAGGTAGTGCTTTCCTCTTAATGCATCTCTCACATGTTTTAATCTTTGTCTGGACATCATTGGCCATGTGTGGCCAGTAGAATCTGTTCCGGACAAGATCCAAGGTGCGCTCTATGCCCATGTGACCCAGCTGATCATGTAAGCTGAAGAGTACATCTGAGCGACATTCTAAGGGTAACACAAGCTGATATTGGAGCTGGTCGCCAAGTTGCCTTCTCCGTACGAGGACATTATCATGGAGCTCCAACCGATGTAGGTCTCGTAGAAGGAGTGGCAGCTCTGGCAGCTGTTCTCTGAGAGAGGGTGGTGGTGAAATTCCAGTCTCCAGCTGTGCGATGACATGGCTCAGAATAGGATCAGCTCGTTGCTTGTTGCCAATGTCAGCAGGGCTCAGTTGTGAAGCCAGAGGGGACGCAAACTGCTCGTCAGCAGTGAAGCTGTCCGGTAGGCTGGTGGTTGACATGGATAATGAATGGACAAGAGCATGTTCAGGAGGTGAGTTGGGTGCACTACCGATCAGATGCCCGATCAGAAAGAGCTTGTACAGTATGTTGGTCAATAGTTATGACATTTGGTGATTCGAGATGTTGTTCCGCAAACTTGATGATGCGTTCTTGTTCTTTTTCTGACAATAGATCAGTTGGGAGTTTTTCGTGGGGTTTACATGAAAGACTGTCTGCATCAGTGTTTTGCTTGCCAGGCCGATAGATGATCTTGAATGAAAATGTTGAGAGAGCAGATAACCAGCGGTAACTTGTTGCATCGAGCTTGGCAGACGTGAGGAGGTAAGTCAACGGGTTACTGTCGGTCACAACGGTGAAGAAAGTGCCATACAGATAGTCGCTAAATTTCTCAGTCACTGCCCATTTTAGGGCTAGAAACTCCAGCTTGTGTGCTGGGTATCTCGACTCACTCCGAGACAGGCCCCTACTGGCATAGGCTATAACTCTCTTCTGCCCTTCTTGCTCTTGATATAAAACAGCACCGAGCCCGGTGGAACTGGCATCGGTGTGCAACACGTAGGGCTTCTTTGGATCAGCGAAGGCAAGTATTGGAGCAGACGTGAGTTTGTCTTTTATGGTTTTGAATGCTTCTTGATGAGCAGCTGTCCAACGACCCCCAAATGGTTCTTTTGGATTGAGATATTGTGCCGAGTTGACTAAGGGTTTGAATTTCTTTTGCGATGGCGGATATCCAGCAGTGAGTTCATGAAGTGGCTTTACGATGTTTGAGTAGCCTTTGACAAATCTCCTGTAATATCCAGAGAAACCAAGAAATGAGCGGAGTTCTTTGAGGTTTTTCGGAACAGGCCAGGATCTTAATGCTTCAACCTTGTCAGGATCAGTTTCAACGCCGTACTTTGACACGATGTGCCCGAGATAGCGAACAGAGGTCTGGAAAAAGGTGCATTTTTCAACAGAGAGCTTAAGTCCAAACTCCTTAAGACGGTTTAAGACTCTCATTAGTCTTTCCTCATGTTGCTCCAGCGTAGGTGCAAACACAATGAGATCATCAATAAATACGAGCACCTCTTTCAGGTTCATTTCTCCGACGCATTTTTCCATTAAACGTTGAAACGTAGATGGCGCATTTGTGACCCCTTGGGGCATTCGATTAAACTCCCAAAACCCAAGCGGGCACACAAAAGCAGTTTTTGATTTGTCCTGTTCGTCCATTTCGATTTGATAATAGCCAGATTTCAAGTCCAATACTGAAAACCATTGAGATCCTGTGAGCGCTGTGAATGTATCTTCAAGCTTAGGTAAAGCGTAAGCATCCTTTATTGTTTGCAAATTAAGCTTCCTGTAATCAATACAGAGTCTGACACTCCCGTTTTTCTTCCTTACAACCACAATTGGTGAGGCGAAAGGAGAGTCGGATTCTCTGATGACACCAGAATCAAATAACTCTTGCAGATGTTTCCTGACGGCGTCAAGGTCTTGAGGATGAATTGGTCGAGGTCTCTGCTTGAATGGTGTTGGGTCGTGGAGCTTAATTTGATGCTTTACATGACTGGTTCTGCCAAAATCAAGATCATGTTTAGCAAACACTTCTGGAATGCTGTTGAGTTTTTGTATTATCCGGGTTTTCCACTCAGGAGAAAGAGGTGAGTTTCCAAAGTTGTACTCAAACAGTGGTTTTGGCAAAGTATCGGATGTGGATTCTGGACTGGGTCGTGAAACACAGGACACGGACTGAAAGGCGCTGATTTCTGCAAGCAGTGCATGAGCAGGTAAGATGATGTCGTGGTCTGTTTCATTTGTCACTGGCACTGGCAAGAGGACCGGATGCTGACTGGAATAGTTGACAAGGCAGGACTGGATCATTAACCCACCAGGTAAGTGAAATGACTTAGGATGTTCAACCATGATTGATTTTTCTGATTGCAGATGACGTGCGAATGTGGTTCCTTCGAGAATAACTGTTTGTCCAGCTGGAATGGTGTATGGAGTGACAGTGTTGAGCTTCACAACTCCTTGATGTTCTTCTTTGTGCAGATTGTGTCTTTGTTCAAGGATCTTCAGGACAGTGCGATAACCATAGGGAACAGGACTGAAATTTGGATTGCATTCATTATAAACAGTGTCCAGCGTGTTGGTACCAATGAGGACAAGAGGCTGATGAGTTTTGATGTCAGGCACCACCAGAGCTAATGTTGCGACGTCAACTGGAGTTCCGAGGAAGTCTGGAGGGAAAGTGAGGTCCAGGTCAATGTATCCAAGGTAAGGGACCATTTGACCGTTGGCTCCTTCAACTTCAAGAAGGTCATCCAGAGGTAGAAGTGGATGATCTGACAGATGTGAGTTGTAAAATGATTCTGGAATAGTGGTGACTTGTGAGCCAGTGTCCAAGAGACAGTTTGTTGGAGTGTTCTTAATGATAATTTGTGCTGTGCATTTAGTACCAATAAGTCCCCTCGGTAATGACTTGAAGTGTTGTCGTGGTTCATATTTGGGACAGTGATTGGACACAGCCTCTGCTTGTCCCGCAGGAGAGACTGGCCCTAGTTTGACTGTGTCTTTCGGTTGTTTTGTTCCCACTGGGCTTGGTTTTGTTGTAGTCGGTGTTTCTTTTGCTGAACAAGTAATGGATTGGCTGGGTGGCTGCATGTCGTGACGATGTGACCATCTTCGCCGCATCTGAAGCAAAACCCCGGTCGTGGACGGGTCTTCTGGGGTTTGCTGCCACCTTGTGCCTGGAAAAGTGGTTTGCTGGTCTTGGGGGTCTTGGTGCCCTGGTTGGTTTTAGCGAGAAGTGCCGACATTTGTTGCTGCAGTTGTTCCATTTGTTTTTTCAGTTCATTGATTGTAGTGTCATGTTGATGAGTGCAAGGACAGGTAGGACAGGTGCTTTGAGTGTGAAGAGTCGCACGGTGCTTAGTTGTACTAATGTGTCTCTTCATTAAGCTCTCCTTAACTTGTTTTCTGTCCTCTTCAGTTCTCACAAGGAGAAGCAGTTCAGAGAATGCTGGGGGATGGTCTCGCTTATGTTCCAGTTGCAGTTTGCTTATGATGTCATTATCCCAGCACCCTCTGCAGAACTGTCTCAACAAGTGCTTGTCAATGTCCATAGCTGCAGCTCCACCTCGCTTCACCACAGTGTTCAATGTTAACAGTAGTCTTTGTAAATAGCTGGAAGGTTTTTCGCCATGATCTTGCAGAGTATTTAGGAATTGTGCGAACAATTCTTCTCCATCCTGCACTGTGGAGTAGGCTGAGTCCAGTACATTTAAGTAAACAGATGGATGTGTATCAGGTCTCAGGCCTTTCACGACGTCAGCAGCAGGTGAGTTTAGACTTCCAATTATTTTCCCGGTCACATGCAGCGGTGGTAAGTTTACATCAGTCAATAAAAGGTCAATATGAGATCGCCAGCTTTCATAATCAGATTCGTTGGGTGGTCTGGGCACTTTGCCGGAAAATGGACGGAGTCTGAATGTAGATAATGGATGTGATGCAAGTTCTTCTGTTCTCACAATATGTTCTACCACCATCTTCTGTACTTGAGGTGGATTAAGATTTTCCTGTGAGAAGCTTTGTGGTTGTTCAGGTGAGTAACGACTCTGAGATTGTGCTTGTTGTTGTGGGTAAGTGACTGCTCCCATCGGCACTCCCTGCTGGCCAGGCAAGGGAGGTGCCGGTTCCACTATTTGCACAGAGTCATCTCCTCCACCAGATGGCTCCACATTCTCCAAGTGTTGACTGATCTGTGACATCACATCTTGTAATATATTTTCAAATGGTTTTCCACTCCGTCTTGCAAAGTGTCTCAGTTCATTCATGTAGTCAGGGGGAGCCTCACTCCCGGCTGGGACTGTACTTTCAGTGCGAGTTAATGTAACGTAAAATATGAGGGCAGGATCGTCCTCAGAAACATGCGTGTACGGTAATATTTTCTTAATTTCGCGAACTGCAGAGTCACATTTATACTCAATGATCAGGTTTTTATAAAATTTAGATTCTTTATCCTCAACATAAAGTATTTTGAATTTACCATACTGTTTCAAAACATCAAGTATTTCATCATCTTTAGTTGTATGAGTCACCCCAGAAACAGTTACACAATTCATGATATTGAACCCTGATTTTTCAAAGAAATCCATAATGTAGTACCCAAAATACAAAAAGTGCCCACACAATCTTATTCACCAGTAATAACAGTTTCATTCACCAACAAGCTCCTGGGTAGCTCGCCACGTGTAACGATGTACGCTAACTTAAATGTTTGGGAAGCTAAAACATTAAGGCTGAGTTATACAATGGGATGCATGTGACTGACAGAAAATACCAGATTCGTTATGGGAGCTTGGGGAGAATGAAAACACACAAGAGACAGAAATAAGTTTAACTGAATATATTAAATAAATTGAGAAGGTACAGGGAAAACTAACAAAATAAATAATTGGAATGAATAGTGTGGCAAAAGACCACAAAAAAACTTTAGCTCAAGTCTCTTTTTCAAGTTTTACATCAAAGTTTTTTTTACTTTGATCAGTTCCAAGTCCATTTGTTGAGGTTTGTAACCCTCGGTTGAGTTTAAAATGGAAACGAAAATGTAAAGCTTCAACACAAGTAATCCATTTCAGGCAAAAAATTGTTCATCGCAGAATGATCCAAAACTAAAATAATCCGAGTCCGGATTACAAGGGAGGGAAACAGAAAGACCCTACCAGTTCGTAGTTTGTTCTGTCATAAGCTCGCCACCTCAGAACGAGGAATCAGAGTTCATGGTGTGGTAACACAAAAAACCTGACCTGTGACAAAGGTAAAAAAACAATAAATATCACAAGTCAGTTACTCAGTTACTTAGTCGGTTACATTTCATAGTATTATTATTCCTTTTATAAAGTAATCATTGCATTGTATTTGAATTAATTAATTCATCCAAATTCAAAACAAAAACAATAAAGTTCAGTTGCGCAACACTATATATATTTATAATCTCCATTACCAGCTAAACCACAAGACATGTAATGAATCAATTTCAATGGGTTTGTACCATTAGCATCAGTAAAAGGAAAAAAGAAAAGAAATGTCGTTATAGACATAATTAAACAATGTCCGATACAGACCATGCATAATTTTAAACTGCTCTCTTGAGTTTCTAATCTCAAAACAAAACTCAAGAGAGCCGAAAACGTTCAGAGAAGTTGATTGCGGCAACCCGGAAGTTATTATTTTACTTAATTTAGCCGTTTTTGCGCTAGTTAGCAAGCTTTTAACAATTGAATAATATAAAATAAACTCTTGGGTCACTCACCATTGAGTTTGAGAATTTTTTGAGGAGAATTCAGAATACCGCGGGCGGTTCTGTGCAGCCTCTGCCACGCGCTACAGTCCACAGCCGGGAGCAGGAAGTGGAGACAGGAAGTGGCTCGGGGCTCTGTCATTTTTATCACACAGCGCCACTTGTGGCGGGTCCAATGGTATTGCAGTGGAGGAGGAGATATTTGCATGGGATTTGGAGACGGGGGTTACACATGCTACAAATGGAAAAAAGTCTTCAAAAGAAAACTGAACTTTATGTGTCTCACCTGGTCTAATGATCCATATATTTATATATTGAGGAAACATTCCTGATACAGCCGAGCAGCTGTGAGGGTTTGTGCAGTAAAAATGTTGTTTTGGGACATTATGCAGTAGCACAAGATCACTCCAGAAGAATTACAGCCGACAGGAATCAGTTCTTGCCTCAGATCCACATTTCACAGTCACTCTGCTGTTCTGCTATGACTCTGGCTCTTGTGAGTGAGCACAACTCTCTCCTCTTTTTTACCTGCTCTATTTTAAGTGCAGGCCATTCCTCTTTACCACACACCCACACACACTCACTCACTCACTCACTCACTATGTTTTACATTATTCAGCAGAGGAACCAGGCAGCCAACACGTGGCTCCTCCTGTGTTCTCATCTGAGAGATTCTAAACCAAATGTTAAGTCCCCACACTCTCTCTGTGTTGTGTTGTAACGGCAGAGACTGGACAGGTGCACAGAGGAGCACAATTGTAGCAGTTTATAAGAACAGTATGCAATGTTGCCAAATATTCTTTTACACAGGCAGGCGCCGGCTTAAATTTGGTGAGTGGTCTGCTATATTAACAAGAAAGTTTTCGAATTTCAAATTTATTCAGTTTGTTTTTATTTCTCAGAAATTATATTATGCATTTTTACCGTGAGGGGGGTTGCCTCTCCATAGGTGTTAGAATAAAATGCTTATAATGATGAGGTTATTAAAAAAATGTACATCTAAGTTAAAAGGTCTCAATTGCAGAGGATGAAAGAGCCTTTGTTAACCTATCTCTGCTAAAACCAGATGTGTGACCTCTTATGACCTTTTCCCTCCTTGCAGGACTGTTCACATCGTAAATTTGTTCAAATGTAAAACAAAGTCATGATATACTTCACTATGTTATCTGTGGTAAACTTAACGAGATTATGTATACGTTGTCTTTGTACTGACATGATAAATTGTTTGAACCAAATAAAGGTGTGCTGGAATCGGAGGGGCTTTGGAAGAGCAGCGTGGACGAGCCTAGTAAGCGCACGCACGGCCATGCTCTTCTCCGTGCAAAAAGGCACGTAAAAGAGATCTGACTCAGTGGTTTGGTTTTAATCCCAATTGGTAGGAGACTGGCGTTTAAATGTCACAAATACATTCACTGGATTGTGATTGTATAAAAATTATGACAAAAATGGTCCTTGCGAACCGGATTCGGTGTACTTCTGCTTGGAGGATGAACGACAGAGATTGGAAAGCGCGCACCCAGCTGGAGCTGGAAAATCCGTCTTTTCTCGACGGCAACCCCTGTGGGGCATCCTCTTCGTGGAAGGACCCGGTCAACCAGATCCAGTTATATCACCCGAGGTCAGAAATTTAACTTCTAGAGAGTGAAGTTATATAGAACTACATAGAGATTTGTAGTTATTGTAGTGTGTGAATGAATTGTTGAATGTATGGAAATTCAAATTGATCATTGTTAAGATGTATCAAGGTTGAATCTCATTCAGGACACAGGTCGATGTTTTGTTGAAAATTGATCTAGCGTCCTTCTCGGTGTGTGAATTGACACCCAGTTTATGACCGCCCATCGTGGTAGAAGCTTGTCATAAAACACAGAGAAGTTTCGTTGATCAACAGTAGGCAAAACTTAGACACAAAGTATCATGGCAGAGAGAAGAGAAAAGGAAAAAAAAACAGTAAAAATAGAAACAGACTCAGAGTATGAGGTGAATTTATCCAGAGAGTTGCAAATTCCTATGAAAATGAAAAGTAAAATATAATTTTGGTGAAAAATTTGATGAAATAAAGTTAAGCGAGCTAATGATGAACCTATCAATTCATGATAAGTAAAAAGCGTAAAAGCGTTAAAACATTTAAAGTGTCTCGTCCGAAGGGCGATGATAGCACAGTGGTGTAAAAAAAAAAAAAAAGCCCTCTACAGGCAGGACAGGTAGAGGGTGGTGAGGAACAAGGCGAAAATGACAAATTGGGTGAAAAAGAAAAGAACAGGAGGAGTTTAGGACTATGGGGCTTTATCCAAAACTTCCAAAATTAGAAGTATGAAAAACATAAGCCAACCAAAATCTAGTTTGGGCATTTCCCACTAATCCAGAGGCCCAGCAGAGCCCCCCACCCGCATATGATAAGAAAACTCCACCCCCCTGCGTTTCCCATCTCCTAGGTCAAAAGGTGACAGTAAGACAGAGGTGCGAGGCCTAGTCAACTGTGCCAAGAGAAGAGAGGGAGAGGGGGGGGGGGGAAATAGAAAGAGAGGAAAAAGTAAGAGACAGAAAGACAGAAAGAAATCGAAAGTGAGAAAGAAGGGGAAATAGTGACAGTGAGAAAGACAGAAACACAAATTCCATAAGCATGACTAAATAAGAAATACAAATATAAGTGTCAGGAAAATAAAAGAATATTGACACAATAGGCTTTGCCAAATGTGTCAAACAGGGGGAAATAAGGTTAATACAATAGGTTTTAATAAATACTAAAAAAAATTTTTGAAACAATGCCTAATCTGTATTAAAAATAATGCACAAAGACAACAGAGACCTAGAGGAGCTTTCCTACTCCAGAGCATCCTTTTCACATGCTACACATGGACTCATGAAGACAAAAGAACAACCAGACTCTGATCAAGATCTTATTGACTATATGAGAAAAACCCTGTTAACAAGAAACGTTGTAAACAACAATAAACTGCCAGAAAGAACTATTTCTCCACAGGGCAACACGGCAAAATCAGGAGACCACGTGTTCATAAAGACTCTAAAGCAGAGGAACAGGACCAGTCCAAGGTGGGACCCATCAAGTCGTCCTGGCTACATCTACTGCAGTAAAGGTCAAGGAAAGGTCAACCTGGAGCCACATCAGTCGCACTGTAAGTGAAGGAACCAGTTGGACCTGACAGATCCAGACCCAGCCTCCGAGAACTCGCAAACGCAGAACGTCTAGACTACTCCTAGACCAGGACTCCACTTCAAGAGTGAGCAGTAGGTAAACAACTGTTCACTCCAACGGTGTTCTTACGAGGAAGTTAACCTCGGGCACTGAAAATGACAGCTCCATCCATCCCAAGGGAAAAACAACTGTCTGAGAGAAGAAGACGTCAGACAGCCACATGACACCCAGTTAAGATGGTTAAATAAGGTGTTATTTGTAATGATTCTATTCATGGTGCACATAACAATATTGTTTGTGATACATATCAAACATACACACCCTGACTTGGTAGTGAGTGCACAATTCACACAACACAAATGTAACAACTGTCTTTGAGACTGTGACACAGCCTACAACTGCACTGACAAAAGAGGACAAGACAGAACTGACCCTGACGAAGACAACCAGGACTTTGAACACAAATAAGCAAATGTAAACACAAGTTAAAATGACTAAGAGCCAACATTATCCTCAGTGTATGATTTTACACATTTTTGTGATGACATGTGCTAATATAAAGTGAAATGACATGTTCTGATCTTATATGATGTAATTTTTATAAACAGGGGGAAAATGTTAGAATAAAATGCTTATAATGATGAGGTTATTAAAAAAATGTACATCTAAGTTAAAAGGTCTCAATTGCAGAGGATGAAAGAGCCTTTGTTAACCTATCTCTGCTAAAACCAGATGTGTGACCTCTTATGACCTTTTCCCTCCTTGCAGGACTGTTCACATCGTAAATTTGTTCAAATGTAAAACAAAGTCATGATATACTTCACTATGTTATCTGTGGTAAACTTAACGAGATTATGTATACGTTGTCTTTGTACTGACATGATAAATTGTTTGAACCAAATAAAGGTGTGCTGGAATCGGAGGGGCTTTGGAAGAGCAGCGTGGACGAGCCTAGTAAGCGCACGCACGGCCATGCTCTTCTCCGTGCAAAAAGGCACGTAAAAGAGATCTGACTCAGCGTTTTAATCCCAATTGGTAGGAGACTGGCGTTTAAATGTCACAAATACATTCACTGGATTGTGATTGTATAAAAATTATGACAATAGGTCTGACTTTTATGCCTGGTGACGGTCACCTGTGTGACTTCTTTGAGACTGATGTTTTTCTAGAAAACTCCACCAAGTACAAATATTCTAAATATGCCATATGCGATGCACATAAAAATGTCCCATAAACAAAAGTGTGGGTCTGTCCTGAGCTGTTTGTGAATAAACAACATATGTTTATGCCTCCAAATGACTGAATCTGACAGTTATGGAGCAGATCTATGGAATCAGGGAAGAAGAAGTCCAGCCAC
Organism: Odontamblyopus lacepedii; assembly: GCA_034769755.1. Lineage (NCBI taxonomy): Eukaryota > Metazoa > Chordata > Actinopteri > Gobiiformes > Gobiidae > Odontamblyopus > Odontamblyopus lacepedii. The sequence continues at coordinate 19,871,339 of CM068348.1, forward strand.
TGTAGAACAAGCATACTCCCAGAAGCCTCTAACTTAAACAAATATGGATCAAATCATCTTAAAATAAAAATATGTTTATTTATTTATTTATTTATATACACATATATATACACACACACACACACATATATATATATATATATATATATATATATATATATATATATATATATATATATATATATATATATACATTTTTGCTGTTCCCAGTACTGTGCTTTTCTGGACTGAGATGTCTGTTGTCCTTCCTGGGATCTGCTGCAACCACTCAGTTTGGGGGTCACGGCCCCGAGTGCTCTGATCACCACAGGCACCACTGATGCTTTCACCTTCCAGGCTTCTCCAGCTCTTCTTTGAGCCCCTGGTATTTCTCTAGTTTCTCATGTTCCTTTTTCCTGACATTGCCATCGCTCAGTATTGCAATGTCCACCACCACGGCTTTGTTCTCTCGCTTATCCAGAACCACGATGTCTGCTTGGTTCGCCATCACCATTCTGTCAGTCTGTATTTGGAAGTCCCACAGGATCTTGGCTCATTCTCCACAACCTTTGGAGGCGTTGCCCACCTTGATCCTGGGGTTTCCAGCCCGTACTCTGCACAGATGTTTCTGTACACTATGCCCGCTACATGGTTATGTCGCTCCATGTACGCTTTCCCTGCCAGCATCTTACACCCTGCAGTGCATATATGTATATGTGTATATGTGTATATATATATATATATATATATATATACACACACACATATATATATATGTACACACACACACACACATATATATATATATATATATATATATATATATATATATATATAGTCAAGTGTTTCTCACTTGACTAGACACAACTATTTTATCAGCATTCATTTTAGCCGCCTCCATCTCCAAATACTACTGGCCTGTATAATGTTATGATGTCCCCTGAAACGTTTTAAACAGGTCAGCATATCTCAGTGGCTGCATGACAACTGCCTTACATTAAATTATACCAAAACTTTCTGTATGATTCAGCCCTGTATATCGACCCAATCTGCTCTCGTATATTTCTGCATGATTTTATCTCATGTGTCCTGCTGTTCTGTCGTTTGGGGCCAGGCCACAAAATCAGTCCTAAAGATGTCTGTGTATAAACAAACACTAAAGTGGCATCACTGCACGATCATTGAAAAATATAAATTGATGACATTTTATAATTTTATCTTCTCTTTTATAAAAAAAAAAACATATTCAAGTGTCTTCATGGTCTTGCTCCCACTGTAAAGTGTCAGTTAATACAAAAATATACAAATGAAGGAGTGAGGAGCAGAGCTGGAGTCAGTGGAACTGCAGAGTGAAGAGATGTAGAGCTGCTCTGGGTTCTCGGTGTTCTCAGCCACAGGAACACAACTGTGGAGTTCTTTACCTTTGGAGCTAAAGTCTCAGTCAAACCTGAGACTTTACTCATTAAAGATGAAGCTCTGGATCAAGAACAATCAACAGTGCAGCACTAAACTGCAAATGGACTCATGGTGTAAAGTGACCTGATATGTCTCAAATGCTGTACCATGGAACATTCCAGACAAAGCAATAACATCTCCACAGAGACAAGCAGGCGACAGACCCTCCACCAGAAAAGTTACACAATGCACCTTTAAAGCTGCTATAACAAGCTTTTAATCACTGTATAGACAAAAAAAGTTGAATAATGCATCTTTAAACATTTACAAATCCACCAAACGCAGTATTGTCCTTTCAGCTCATTAGAAAAGTGCCACAGACTGTCGAAGAGGAAAGTTCTCCATCGTGGATTCTCACCATTCCAATCCATCTGGTGTAATTGTGTTTGAGAGTCAGACGCTGATGCAGAGCGCTCAGACTGAGTGGTTCTGCTTCCCTTTCACCTGAGGATACAGCTCTATGTGTGTAACCTGATTAAAGGTCGGGAAATGCTTTGAAACCACATCTTTATAATGGAAAGAGGAAGCGCCTGGTAATGTGGAGCAGGTTTAGCAGCAGAGACTCATTAGAGATTGGAAAAGCTGGGTCCACATGACATCATCAAAACATACAGGGTTTGGTCGAGTTTCCAGTGTCAGTTGACTTAACCTAACGCTAACAGATCTGTGACATTTGCAATGTGTATTTCCTTGTTATTATTATTGTTATTATTTCCCCAGTGTGAAAAAATGTAATCTTGTGTTTCTCAAACTGTGGTGTGGTGATTCTTCTGTTGGTATAGTATTTAATCACTTTTTATGTGAACTTGGGGGAGTTACACCTTGTTAATGTAACAGATAAGTCTATGTTTCTATCATTATATCATATTTGCACTGTTTTCCTTACAGTCTCTTGTATATAACTGTGATATACTGTATTTATATTTCTGCTTTTTTATTTACTTGTACATTATGTAATTATGCCTTATTTGACACCAGCCTCTTGCTATTTGTATGTTATTGCTATACAGCAAAAACTGGAGGGTTAAAATTCCAGGGTAAAATATTTCAGAGTTGTTTTTATCACAAAAAAGTGTTCTTTTAACTATGAAAATTTAAATGGGGGTTTGAGTTTGGGTTATTTGCCAAAATTGATATGGTTGAAGTTAATTCAGCTTCCCCTAGTGTTCATTCAACTTCCCTTAGTGTTAATTTGGCACCTCCGCCCACCATCACACCATCCCATCAAACTCCCATGATGAGAAGACCATTTTGAACCATTTTGTACATAATTTCATCTTTTATAATGTTTTAAAGAAAAATAAAGGCTTTACATGCACTGAATGTGTTTTACAGTGTATCTTAATTTACACTTTACAGTGTGCAGCTGCTACTTCCCAAAATGTTAAACAAATGAAAATAAAGTGTAAAAATAAAACATCTCTGTGTGTATTTGGCTAAATCAGGATAACCCTCCAAAGTGTTACCCATTTACTCTCAAAACATTAATATAACTCTTAATTTCAGGGTTAAACAGGAACTTTGGTCCAGTGTGACTTAATTAACATTTCCAAAAATGTCAGCTTAAGTCTAGAATAGACTGGACTCATATAAACCCTGAGAAAATGGTGAAATGGATTCTGTGGGAGTCAATTTTAACACTCCACTTTTTGCTGTGTACTTATTTAGATGTTTTATTACCATTTTTATAGTTTTCACATTCATCGTCTCTCTTATTGTAATATAACATCATGTAATGTGAGTCCAATTCATTTCCCTTATGGATCAATAAAGTAAGTCTAAGTCTAAGACTGATTATGCTTGTGTCTGCTATATAGTTATAATCTATGACATCCGTGGATCATTATGTTATAATTTTGACATTTTCAATCACAATATAAATCTTAAATTACTTAATAAAAGAAACAAGTGTGTTTACTTCCACGTTAGAAAACTGCAGAGCCCAAGCAGAGCTGATCACTATACGTCATCTCTCCAGTCTGTAGCTGCAGATGACAGGTGAGCAATGTTTTTTTGTTTTTTTTTGTACCAAAATGACTATGCAACTGTGCTGAATCCAGCATGTCTACATGATTAAGAAAATAAATTTGAAGAATAAAGTAACTACAGAGAGCAGCAGCCGTGTACTGGTGGCTGTGAAAACAGAAGTTGATCGGCAAAATGGCATCTTAGAAATAAGTGATTAAAGGTTACTTAAACATGCACAAACCACTCCAAATACATCTTTTGGGTGAGGAAATTGTGAATGGGAACAACAATAGCATGGCTAAAAGTTCTGAAGAGTCAATTTTGCAGAACAGATCTGGTTTAACACTGAGCTTAGTAATTATATGGGTTTTAATTGTATTTTTAGCGTATGCATTTTAACTCTTTATACATTGTTTTTATTCATGCTTTACTGTCTTTTATTGTCTTAATTCGTCTGTGCAGCACTTTGAAAACTCTTATGGTTATCCATCCATCCATCCATTTTCTTCTGCTTTATCCGGGGCCGGGTCACAGAGGCAGCAGCCTGAGCAGGGAGGCCCAGACTTCCCTCTCCACACACACTTCCTCCAGCTCTCCTGGGGGAACCAAAAGACATAGTCCCTCCAGCGTGTTCTGGGTCTTCCTCCTTCTGGTGGGACATGCCTGGAACATCTCCCCAGGGAGGCGTACAGGAGGCATCCAGAACAGATGCCCGAGCCGCCTCAGCTGGCTCCTCTCCACATGGAGGAGCAGCGACTCTACTCTGAGCTTCTCCCGTGTGACTGAGCTCACTACCCTATCTCTAAAGGAGCGCCCAGCCACTCTGAGGAAACTCATTTCGACCGCTTCTATCCATGATCTTCGTTCTTTCGGTCATTACCCAGAGCTCATGACCATAGGTGAGGGGAGGAACATAGACTGAGGTAAATCGAGAGCTCCTTCTTCACCACAACGGTCCGATACAGCGACCGCATCTGTGCCGACGCTGCACCGATCTGCCTGTCAACCTCACACTGTGTTATGGTTATAAAATGTGCTATATACTAAATAATGTGGATTGGATTGGATATTTATTTGAAGTTTCCTTGTATTCTGGTGGTGCCGTTATAATGGTACTTGGTGTGAAACCTGGTTAGCTGTGATAAATAGACCTGCTGCTTGGAGATGCAACTCAGTCTCTAAACAAGACAACTCACCCATATGTTTGTTTGCTTTGTGAGTCTGTTTCTTGTTCTGCTGATTCATGAGAGCAAATATAGCAGAGCCAGATGTTCGTGCACAGCCGCAGTTATCACTCCAGTCTCACAGTAAAAAGGTCCCGAGATTCTGCGTGGAGTTTGCATGTTCTGTCTGTGTCTGTGTGGAATTACTCTGCGGTCTGATCTTCTCAAATTTCTCTGATCTGTCCAAGATTTTAAAACTTTTATCAGGTTATTCATCTTGTTTTCAGACTTATTATCTACTTACTAGTTTGAAATTGTCACAAATATTTCTTTCATGACTCAACTAGTCAGAAAATCTTAAATTTAGGCAATACATGTTTAAAAGAAGCTACAATCCATTTAGTATAGTTTTCCCCTGCAACACTTCACTTGTTTTTAGATTAGTATGAATGGACAAACTACTATCATGTAAGACTGATTTCAAGTACTTATATCTAGAATTTAGCATCTTGGGGTTTATTATCAGGCCATTCATACTAATCATAAACTTGTTTTAAGTTTGTTTATTTAGAATTTGGCATCTGAAAACTTATTATCAGCCCATGAACACTAATCATAAACTGGTTTTCACTAGCAAGGACCATGCAACACATGTGAAAAGCGCAAAGAGTTCATTATAGGAATACGAGGCGGGTCGGCTGGGTTGAGACTCAGGGTGGGGGTTCAGTCTCAGTCTTCACATGGCCGGATAGGCTGCTATAAATAGGCTTGTGGGAAATTGAGGTGTGGTAGAAGTGAGCTGTGATTCGCTGGAGAGGAGGCGAGGGCGGTTGAGGTGTGGTCCTGCTAATCATATTAACTACATTTAAGTATGTTTATCTCAAACTTAGCGTCCATAAACTTATTTCCAGCCCGTGAACACTCACCAGAGACGGCTTCATTCTAGTCTAGAGGGAGTTTATTTGAAGATAATTTGTCAAGTAAAATAATCTTGCTGCATGGACAGATCATTTCACTACTTTTAAGTTATTTTCTGATAGATTTAGTGTTTATATCTTATATTTTGGCCAAGCTGTTTAGCAGTTTGCTTGTTTCTATGGGTATGTCACTGCATTGCCTGGAATATTCCACAGTATGACATTAAACTGTTCTGCTTTTCATTTGATCAATTACAAGTGGTTTCATAGCTCAAAAATACCTAGAAAAACAAACATTCTGACTGTAGGTGGGGTCACCTCTCCACAGATCTGACCAGTGACTTGTACTGGTTTGGTCTCCACAAATATAGAAAGGTTTAATGCCATACTGTGAAACATTCCAGATAAAGCAAAGACATCTTCATGGAGAAAAGCATCTGACGGAGCTTCCACCAGAAAAGTTACACTTGCGCCTATTTTACTAACACACACTTAAAATCAGTATATTTAAGATTTTGCTCATTTTTGTAAATATATTTTCCCAGTTTGGCAATATTTAAGGTTTCAGATTTGAGTTCCTGGTTGAAAATTTCATTAGGGAAATTTGTCACTATTACTGAGCAACCATGTAGTACACTGAGCCAAAACTCCTCTAATGTACACAGAAATTATGATATGACAAACAAAAATATAAGAAAACACCTTTATTTTGTTAAAATAATGTAAGTACGTATCAGAAAAATGTGTTTCTTGTGTGTAAATTGTGCAGAACATTTGGCCAGAATTCTCCCAGTTTGATGTCTCTAAATATAGATAATAATACAACACTCTACTCCCTGTAATTTTCCCCACATTTTTGAACTTTTATTCACAAAATGCTTATTGATTGGTGTAAAACTATCATTTATCTTTACAACAGGTATTGTCCCACCATTTTAAGTAGACATTAGAGAATCATCAAAACCATACACACTTTAAAACATCAGATTTACGTGGGCAGACCAAACCCAGACATATGTGGCTCTGTGCCCATGACCGCTCCTGATCACAGAGCTGAGATGAACAGATCCATCAGACACAAGCTCAGTGGGAAACAGCAGCTGCTCATTTGATAGTGTGTGTGTGTGTGTGTTCTGAGTCTCCTCTGTCTCACAGCGTGGACAGAGTGTGTTCTGAGTCTCTGTTTTAGAGCGTGGACAGAAGGCAAGTCTCAGATGCTGTATTCATTGAAAACAAAGCAAATGGAAGCGGCACACGAGCGTAACAGCGACTGATCTCTCGACTGATGCGTTTTCAACTGAACAATCTTTACAAATGTCTCTTGTTGAGACACTGTTTTTGTCTGCTGTCTTTGTGTCTGTATCTGTATCTGTATCTGTATCTGTGTGCCGTGTGTGCTTTAAGCATGTTCTCATTTGACCTAAAATTATGACATTTTGTACCTGATCTTTAGTGTTTTTGGTCATGTGGGTGGACTGAGTGTTTTGTGTCTATGTTCTGGTTTCTGTCTTGTACTAAACCTTCCATTAGGACGATGGAAGAACATGAGTCTGCTGCAGACTCTGTCACATTTACATTGTGTACTAATGCAAAATTCATGTGCAGTGTCCTGTATTTAAAAAACAAACAGCTGACAGTCTAATGGGTCCGTGTATCATTCGTTCTTCTGGTGGCACGGTGAGTGGTTATCACTCATGCCTCACAGCAAGAAGGTTCTGGGTACCTGTGTGGAATTTGCATGTTCTCTGTACGTGTGAAAGTTGTGTGTGTGAGTGATGGTCGGAGGGACCAATGGCACCGACTGGTTTGGCAGCCTCGCTTCCGTCAGTCTGCCCCAGGGCAGCTGTGGCTACAGCAGTAGGTTATCACCACCAGGTCTGGAGTGAATGAAGTATGCGGCATAAACCAATGCGTCTTTGTCTGTGAAAAGTGCTATTTAAATAGTTACCTTACCTTTTGAATTTCAATTAAGAACGAAAAACAATAAAATGGGACAACAGTTTGTGATTTCATTATCCCATTTTAGTGTCAAAAAAAAAATATTTCGACTTCTATTTCAAATATTTAACACCAATCAGTCTCAGCATTTTATTCTGATATTTTATTCTATCTGGTTTATTTGAAGTTCTGCTGCTTAGTGCAGCACGTGGTAATTCAGAGGAGAGTTTACCACCAGTTCCTGTTTCTCATCATGAAGTTCAACAATTACTTTAAGATGCGAAAGGAAACATGTCACTATAAAAGAAGAGGACATGTTTGTCCACGAAATTGCAACGGTTTTTCAATAAAATATCCAAATTGAAATAGGCAGCGAGACTGTTTTTTGGTATTACTTGAAATAAACTTTCAATTAAATATTGGAAATAGAGGTTGAAATCTGTTTTTCTGTTAAACAAAAATGGAATAATGAAATAACAAACTGTTTTCCCATTTTATTGTGTTTTGTTCTTAATTGAAATTCAAAAGAACAAATGGTACACGGACCACAAACCAATCTGCAGCCGTCCATTTGTTCATTTGGTTCATTTTGGCAAATCATTTCATTCAGTATTCCACTTTTTTACACACTGCTAATATTTGATTTTTTATTTTTAGTCAGGGTTTGTTGAACTTGTTTAAAGCCGCAGAAACTTTCTGGCAGCTCTTTCTGGAGGCATGTCACCTACAGAAAAGTTAAAACCACATTTTCACAGTCAGTGGTAAAAACAATGCAAATATCCCTTACCTGGAAATCCAGACTGAGCTTTCTCTCTACATTTATATTTTTCATATAGATGCATTCGAGCCTGGTCCACTTCAGGTCATTCATTTCAATGATGCATGTGAAATCAAAGAGCTCATTGGTCACATATGATTTACCACTACCATACCATACAATACCAACTTTAACAACTTTACAGCTGGCCAAAGTGTGTTACAGAAACACAGAAAAGACAAGGACAATCGCAGTACAACATGATACACAATACAAACACAATACAATTAGTAAAAAATATAGAAACAATAAAATACTCAACAACAAAATCTCACTTGTTAAAAGCCAGTGAAAAAAGGTGCGTTTTTAGGAGTGATTTAAAAACAGGAATAGATTCAGCCTGTCTAATGTCTGAAGGCGACTGGTTCCACAGTCTTGGGGCAGCAAAAGTAAATTCTGAGCCAGAGTCAGAGTCACACCCACGAAGCTCAAGTTTCGTCTTTGAGGCGGCGAGCTGGAGCTGGTCCCTGACCTGAGAGTATGAGAGGTCAGTGAGGTAGGAGGGCACTAGGCTGTACAAAACTTTAAACGTAAATAAAATCATTTTAAAATCAACTCTAAAACACACTGGAAGCCAGTGGAGAGAGGCTAAAATAGGTGAGATGCTCTTGTGTTTCCAGGTTCCAGTTAAAAGTCGAGCAGCTGAGTTTTGGACCCGCTGCAAATGGCAAAGTGCATTTTTGCCGACACCAACATAAAGTGCATTACAATAATCCAGTCTGGTGTCACAAATGCATGTATGACCTTTTTGAAATGTTCTGCTGACAGAATGGCCTTAATTTTGGCCAGTTGCAGAAAAAAATATGCTAAAGTGTTAATAAACTTTAGTGCTTCGCTCACTGATTCAGCAGAAATATGCCATGCTTTTCAGTCTCCTGTGAGATTTCTTTTCCTTTATTTTTTCCAATAAGGATGGACCATACCTGTCCCTAACTGGTTAATCCACCTGTCAATCACACCCATCTGAAAACAGGGAGATTCATCCATGACCAGACTCACATCTTGTCTCAAGTGTGTTTTCTGGAGCCAGGCAAATCCACCCCCTCACTGGAGAAGACAAGGCAATGAACAAGGACATAAGCCTAAAAACAGTAAGATAAAAAACTGATAAGTGACATAACCGAGATGGAACAATATGGTGCCACAGCAGCAGTGGCAGCAGCTATGAACTCCAGCACTTTCCTCGATTTGTGAAGCAGAAATGCACTTTAAATCGCTTTCTTATATTAAACATATTCATCTTCTGTGACTTCTATGTGAAACTCTCTCCTCAAACTGCTCCCTTATGGCGTGTGCGTTCTGGTCTGGTTTGGTAGTATATCTGTATGCTTGTTGTGTATTTGTTGTACAGTTGTGTTTGGGGCCGGTGTGTTTGGGGAATAGGGGAGACTTGCAGCATCATTACCCCCAGAAGACAGTTGTAATGAGTCAGCCATCACTCTGCAATTAACTTCATTAACCTCTCTCGCTGCTGGGGCTTCTGAGGGAATACCACATTTGTACGTAGAATTTTGGCCATGCTTGTACTCAACTACACTCTAGGTTTACATTCTGAGTGTATGCATCAAACCATCAACAAACAACAAACGCACAATGGAAATAAATTGGAAACAACACATTGAATCTATCTTTAATTTTCTGTGTTTGTAAATGGAAAGATGAGGAATAGTTTCTTGAAATGAAGCTTGAAAAGCGCTAAAAGGATCATTAAAAAGGGTAGAACTTGAACTTTAGTGTTTTGTGTAGCTGATTTGAGAGCATCTTTTCTCTTAAATTGGTTTATAAATCACAGTTTAATTTGTGAGTTTGAGTGCAAATGCAGCAATCGAAGCCCAGACTTCCCTTCGTGCAGATGCTTGCCCAGCAGTTTGAGTCCTGTGCTTTCGACTCTACTTTTCTGTATTTCCGGGTGTACACTGTGCAATACTGGGTCCTTTTTAAACACAAACTTAAAGACTTATTGAGAGGTCAGATATGTGAACATTAATGTTCTACCTGACCTGATGTTGCTGTATTTGAGATGTTTGAGATGTAGTGTGTGACATGATTCATGAAACATACTTGTCTCTATCAAATAAAGAAAGAAAGAAAGAAATATTTTTTATTGTTTTTCAAACAGGTTTGATATTCTTGCAACCTATTATTGCCGATCGAAAGCTGGTCATGTGATATTAAACGGTTCTCATTACCCCATGTTTATTACACAAAAAAACGACACATAATTAAGCCAAAACTCTGACAGTAGCATGAGTGAAAAATTGTCTAAAAAAGGGCCAACAATCGCAGTGTACACCTGACTTAAGAAAAAGACATTTAAGTGTTATTTCGTAATACTGATTCCTCCTGTGAGCTTTATTATAATGTTGTTACCTCATCAAAACTGTACCTGATTTTGTTTTTGTTCTGAAAAACATGGCGGATTTCAATGAGCTCCTTTTGTTTCCCACACATCACTGAAACAAATTAACAGGTTTGAGATGCAACGAAAGCAACGGTGACAAAACTGATATCAATCTGTCAGTTTAATCTGTTTAAATTTGTTGAAAATCTAAATTTGAATTTTATGTATTTGGTTTTTTTTTTCTCATCCATTATGTGCTCTTAATACATGAGCACATTTCACCACCTCAGCCTTTCACATATTAATCCCTGAGTTTTACACAGAGCTGATCAAACAGAGTAATGTCCCTGTACAGTCTGCCTCCTGCCCTGGTGCAGATTTAACAGCTCAGACCCTCACCCATTCTCTGCCCGCTCCATCCTCTGCTCACTCTCTCCATCCTCTGCCCACTCTCACCATCCTTTGCCAGTTCTCACCATCTTCTGACCACTCTCTCCATCCTCTGCCCACTTACTCCATCCTCTGCCCGCTCCATCCTCTGCCCACTCATCTCGGCGGTCACTGGCCGAGCAGCACCAGGTGAGCTCTCCCTCTGCCTCAGCGTGATGCCAACAAATCTGCCACCTGATAAATGAGCTGATGGGCCCTCACACCGCTGCTCATTTCCGTCCTGAGGGAGGCAGAAAAAATAGAACTGGAGAAAGACAGACGCACGAGAAAATGAATTGACTCTGCGTCCGGGGCTATTTTTAGTCCCGAGCCTGTAACGTGCACCATTAGTTTGAGGACGATGAGGGGTTAAGGAGGGGGGCAGGTGGAGGAGGCACTGAACCAAGAAAAATGTATGAAAAACGAAGAAGAAGCAGATGGAAGACAGACTGTGGAGCAGTAAAGAAGGACCCTGCAGAGGCTATAGAGAGGGCAACATAAATCATGTATTACGCCAGAGCCAAAATCTTAGTTAACAAAATGTTTAGAGCAAACAGCTACTATCTGTTGTGCATGATAAAAAAGCAGACAATTATTTGCATATTTCATTGTACCAGTTTGTTGTCTGCATTTGACCCATCCTTGAATGATGTTAGGACAATTTTTCAGGAGCAATGGGAGACTAAATGTGCGTCATCTACAAACTTACATCCAGACCTGGAGTCACATAACTTCACACAGCAAGGTGGATTCTTCTGATATTGAATTATTATATAAGAATCTGTCTTGCCGCCCGCTGGTGCGATAGGGCCCCGCAGGTGGTAGGTGGACCAAACACGTTGCAGCGCTGAGGCTTGTGCAGAAGCACCCGAACGAAGCAAAACAAACATGGTGACGCTGACAGAAGTCTGTATGTGTAGAAGGTTTCTGGAATTTAGGATATAGGGCCTCATTTACTAGTGAGACGTGTGGAGACACTTTTTACTCTTCCATCCAGTCCTTGTAATTGCAGAGGTTGCTGGTGCTAAGCTAGTGCATTTCAATGGCCACAGTTGTCCTGCTACTAAAAACAATCTTACCCACGCCGCAAAGAACCCAAAGCAAAACTATTATAACTCCAAACTGTCGATGTGAATGTCTGTGTCCATACAATAATATTTGAAATAAAACTAACCTTGCATCACTTGAATCGTCGCATGTTGGGGGACTATTTTCTCATATATCAGTCTGCCGCTGCCGAGCTTTCTATCAGGAAGTACAACTCGCTGCTGCTGCTCAGACATAAATCCTTCAAATGCAACGGTTGGTTTGATTTCTAAAATTATTCTGTGGACACAGACATTCACATGGACAGTCTGGAGTTATAACTGATTTGCCTCAGGTGGACTGTGGAGTGGGTAAGACTGTTTTTAAGACTGTCACACTAGCCTAGCACCAACAACCTCTCCCAATTCAAGGTGTCAGGGACCAAACAGAAAAAACAAGAGACAAATTATAAAAAGAAGTTAGTCCAAAGTAATTTAACACAAGCAAACTATCAACAAACTGAGGGAACTTAAAGTCAACTGAACACAACCAAAAAAAAACCCCCACCAGACGCAGGAGACAGGTCTTCTTAAATAGCTCAGGAACCATCTAACTGAACACAAAAAAACTACTTAACTAAACTACTAACTTAGCAACACAAAAACAAATCATTATACTACAGAGAATAAACGCTAATAAAGTAACTAAACTAAACTAACTTAACAAACTAAATAGTGCTCACCCCTTGGCTCAGCGATGGTCTGATCCGGGTGATTCAAATCGAAAAAAAGAAAAAAACAAGGGTAAGTAAATTAAACTATGGGGTATAAATGAAAATGTAAATATAACTTTAATAAAATTCTGACACTGGAGTGGTGGCAAAGGTATCCACCACACAAGGACTGGATGGATGTTTTAAAAAGTGTCTCCACACGTCTCCAACACTCTGGCTCACTAGGAAAAGAGGCCCTATGTCCAAAATTCCAGAATGTCCTTTTAAGCTTTTTGTTTATTTGTGGACAGGGAGGATGTCTGTGCTTTAATTTTGGTCGTAAATGGTCGTATTAACCCATTCTACATGATTCCAGGTTTTTTTTTTTATCCATTAATTCCTATTCTTAATATAGAGACTGGCTCCGTATTCACCCCTGTAACCACTAGCACCATGAGCTTTCAGATCCATAATGTGCAGAACTGAGGGTAAGATTCACAGGAAGAGCATGCAAACTTCTGACAAAAAGGCTCAGCTCAGGAGTCGTTCTTACTTAAAAAACACATTTATAAAAGATTGAAATGTGCCCAAAACAAGACTTAACACCAGGGGGGACAGGGAGGAGTGTTTATAGTCTCTTCTTAAGACACATTTTTATTCTCTTCTGGCTTTTAGCACCTCCTGAGCTGTGTGGCCCTTGGTGTTGTTTATGCTTTACTTAGTTTATTGCTTTTATCTATTCGTTGCTACTCTGAGGTTTGATGGTTATTGTTTTAGGACTACTATGATTTGGTCTGAGCGTGTGGTTCTTGCTCGTGTTTTATTTGGCTGGTTTTACTGTGTTAAGACTGGCGAGATCAAATCTGAGTGCTTATTTTTATTTCATTATTGTTGTTCTTGCTTCGTATTTGTGCAGCACTTTGGAAATGTGCTGTATAAATAACGTGGATTGGATTGGAAATGATCTCAAAGACAAACAAACAGATTTGTTCCTCGTTCGTGTGTGTGGCCCCGAGACATTCATATTCCTGACAGTTCACACCATAATTAAGATGCATTTGACGTCTGAGAACAATGAGGCCTCATCATTCAAATGACGATTAGCTCAGCACCCTCCATGTGATTGTGAAATATTAGAACATTATCTCATGTCACACTGTGAGCCTCCGATCAGGAGCCACCCCCACCACACGTAGATGGATCTTAGAACAATGTTTAGGTAAGTGTTAAAAGGTGCAATGTGCAGCTTTTCTGGAGAGAGTAACCGGTTTGTCTCCATGGAGATGTTAACGCTTTGGTTTAAATTGTTCACAGTATGGCATTAAACTAATTTGTCTTGCATTTATTGAACTCTTTATTGCTCAAAAATATCTGAAAAAAACATGAATTCTTACTGTGAGTGGAGTGGCCTCTTCTCAAATCTAACTTGTTATTTGGCTTACAAGTCTCCATGGAGATTTAAGGCCGCCACACACTACAGGAGAATTTGCCCGATTTTGGCTGCGATTTCTTCTTCCCGAGTTCGAGGAGGCTTGACCTGACTTTTTGTCTCCGTGTGCGATTTTGAAGCCGCTGTGCTCCTCGTCTGTGGAGTCAGTGTCAGATCGTAACCACCAAACATCAACAACGCTATGGTAACAGCCGATAAAACAGAGCATCAGGGGCAGAGGAGTGACGGACACAGAGACGCAACATACAAACTCGGGATATAGCGAAAATAATGTAAAGTGGTACATTTAAAGTGCAGCATCTGGTCCACATTATCCATAGAAATTGTCCTCCACAAATAATGACATCCAGCCCACAAAACCGCACTATTAATCCAGTTTGCTGTGTTCTTTGAAAGTGCAAATACAGTGTTTCCTCGTGTGTTTGTTTACACAGACAGCATGTGGTGTAGCTGCAGATTAGCGATACTGACTCTACTTCCTGTGGACTTTATCGCTAATCTTTAATGCTTTTAAAAATCTTGCATCTGAAGTATTGCACCACATTTCACAAATAATAACACGGTTTTGACTAGTATCTAAACTAGACATGCAGAGCTCTGATCTTTGAACACTTCAGAGTCTCAGAGCGAGTGGTTTTACTGTAGACAGGAAACAGATAACACCATTGTGCTCACAACTTTATATCCTGACAGATCCTGCTGCAGTCTGTTCGATCAGAGATTTTAAGTCTCATAAAATTCTCGTTGTGTCTGTGGTGTGCGCTTTTTGTCGCACATTTAAAAATAGTTTAAGACCGAAAAATCCTGTAGTGTGTAGCCTTTCGTTAATGGCCCTACTGTGGAGCATTCTAGACACATCTTCATGGAGAGAAGATGCATTGTGCAGCTTAAGTTCTTAAGTTAAGTTCTGCTGTGATGCACCTTTTTCAGATACTAAAATCAATAATGCTGGCTGTGGATTATTTAAATGGTAAATGATCACAATTTTATACAGCGCTTTTCCACTTTCAAAGCGCTTTACGACAAGGAAACACTCACCCATTCATACATCAGCGTACACAGACACTGGGGGCAAGGTGGGTTAAGTGGATACACTGACAGTATTCATCTGCGGGATCTGACCTTTCTACCGCTGATGTTTCTGTCAAAAGCGGGACTCAAACCGCCAACTTTCACATCAGTGGACAAACACTTTACCAACTGAGCTACTGTCGCCTACTATTTACATTAAAGGTGCACTGTGTAACTTTTCTGGTAAAGGGTCCATTAAAAGCTTTTCCTCATGGAGATGTTATTCAGGGTTCTTAAAGGTTTCTTCAAGTTAAATTCAAGACTTTTTAAGACCTTTTTAAGACCATTTATATAAAAACTTAATACCTATTTCACAGCCTATTTCGTAGACCTACTGGCAAAGAAAAACTAAATTCTTCTAAATTTGTGTTCCTTTATTTCTCAATCAAAGGAATATGGAGGAGTAGAGACTCTTCCCCATAACTCCAGCATAAAATACGTAGCCGGGTAACGTAAAACCAACGTTAAAAACAACATTAGTCAAACATTAATCAAACCTTGTGTTCTGCTGAGATTTTCTTTCTGATTTTACGCACTTCTGTTTAGTTTGTTTCTCGTGTTGCTGTAGCGCGTGATCTTCAGTGACGTTTTCGGAGGATTTGGACCCGGGGCTCCATTACGTTCTCAGTTACTGCCACTCTGCATTTAGACATAGCCTATTTAAACAAATAACGGTGGTTGACAAATTAAACTTTTGAGGAGAAATGTGATATGGAGAAGTTACATACTGCACAAATTTAAAGACCCAGATATGAACATTCAAGCCTTTTTCATGTCTTTTTAAGGCATTATTTCCAAATTCATAAATTCAATACTTTTAAGACTTTTTAAGACACTGTAGGAACCCTGGTGTGATGGGAATTTTTTACTTTGTTGAGCTAAAGAGTGTATTCTATGGGTTTAGATAACTGGTAACTCACAACTGCTAAAGTATCTCTGTATTCCTGGTCACATGCAGTGGTGTCATCTGTTGTTTCTGGGCTATTTCAAGGCAGGTCACTCTGCTCTGTCTTTATCCATCATTGTTAAAGCAACAAGTTATTGTTCTATTCATTCTCATCATATAGAATTCTTGGTACCCTTGGGTTCAATCGAATCGGTGCCCCAGCTGACCCAGACAAGAGGTCTCCTTTTGAGAATTGTTTAGATCAATCCTATCGTATGTTTTACCTCATGTTGATTTCATGTCGTTTGTCAACTGTATAAGAAGTCTGTTTTTGTTTTGCCATTCAGATTAGGGAGAGACGGGCCTTTCTATCTTCATGGAGACCAAACCAGACCGAGTGACAGGTCAGATCTGTGGAGAGGCGACCCCGCTCACAGTCAGAATGCCTGTTTTTCCTTGGTATTTTTGAGCTATAAAACCACCTGTAATGGAATAAATGTAAGTAAGTAAAGTTTTTTATATGGTGCTTTTCACAGACATACAGTAGGTCACATGCAAAAGATAAAAGCATGAGATACATAATAAAAATCAGTCATAGCAGCTCTAAACCTACGAGATGGGAAAACTTGTTCAAAGAGAAACGTTTTCATTGTTTCTTAAATGCATCTACACTATCTAGAGAGCGTAGCAAAGGAGGCAGTTCATTCCAAAGGGAGACAGCTTGAAAGGATCTGGCGCCTGTTTTAAAACCATTAGCAAGTTTTGGCTGGTAGACCTCAGGCTACAGGCAGAGGAGTACAGCGTTATCAGATCTGAGATATAGACAGGAACCTGGACATGTCCTGGTCTTGACCTAAAGGTCAGGACCAGGATCTTACAGTGGACACGAAAAAGAACAGGGAGCCAGTGTATGGATTTTAAGATCAGAGTGATATGCGGCAGAGTTTTGGACCATCTGCAGTCGGGTAAGTTCCTTCTTGCTCAGGCAGGTAAACAGACTCACTGCAAAAAAAACAACAACAAAACCTAGCCAAGAATGAACAAAGTTTTACCATGATTTGAGTAAATTTCACTTGACAAGTAAAATGATCTGCCAGTGGAAAGCGACTTTTGGTACTTTTTACAAAATGAAAGTACATCTTGCTACACTTAAAATAAGAAAAAAAATACTTTTTGCACTGAAATCAAATGTTGCTTGAAGATCATTTTACTTGTCAAGTTGAAGTCAAATGTTCTTATTTAAGTCATTAAATAAGAACTTACCTAAATATTGTTTACTGTTACAATAGTCTAGTTTCAAGTACACAAATGCACCTCTAACTCAGCTTTAGAATATTTTTTTAGCAAGTGTAGATATGTTTCGCAGCTGGAAAAAGCAGTTTTTAGTGAGTTGCTTTGAGTGGTGTTCTAAAGACATCGCATCATCAAAAAATACTCCTAGATTTCTTAAGTTCTTTTAGTTGAATTTAATGTTATAAGAGTCTGTTATAAAGGCTGTTATCACTCCTTACGGGTCTTAAAGGAGCTGTAAAGTTAAGTGTCATCTGCAAAAAGGTGGTAGGCGACATCTATAAACTGCTGTATAATTGTAATGTAAGGTAGAGCTGTTTAGTGCACCTTTAAAACGGCAACCATAACAGCATTTTGTTTTCTTACAGATCTACAGTATATCAAGCTGTTGCTGAGATGCATTTTTTATTCTAAAAGACAAAACACACAAAAATAATCCAGAACCTTCACTTTGGTAAGTTGTTGGCTACAAATGTCCATAGAGACTCTCAAAACAATATTACTAAACTAATGCATTCGCTAAAACAACATAAGAAAGTAAACAAAAGAACTATGGAATAATAATAAGGAGCTGAGTCACTACGGGTATACACATTTATCACCGTAGTGTCAGGATACTTTTGAATCAATGCAGAGTTTATTATTAAGCATTTTCAGATCCACTGGTTTAACATTAGGGAAACTGAAAATTGACTGAAAGTTTTGTGAGCTGGTGAATTGTTGCTGGATTTGAAAAACTTTAGCATATCTGAGGCTACCGGACTCTCTGTGTAAGTGCAATCAATTTATTTATTCATGTTTTTATTTATTTTATTGGAATGCCCCGTGAGATGTGCCGTCTTGTTTTCGAAATATAATAAGAGCTGGAGACATTTGTCACAGTGAGGGACTAGACTAGAGGGACAGAGGAGCTCATTCTCCAACAGACTCCTACAGCTCCACTCAAACAGTGAAAGATGCAGGACTACATTCACACTATAATACTCCCTACAACTGTACAACAACTCACCTTTATGTAACACATAATACTCCCTACAACTGTACAACAACTCACCTTTATGTAACACATAATACTCCCTACAACTGTACAACAACTCACCTTTATGTAACACATAATACTCCCTACAACTGTACAACAACTCACCTTTATGTAACAGATAATACTCCCTACAACTGTACAACAACTCACCCTTATGTAACAGATGCAGACAAATCATGACACAGTACATGATTTATATAAAAAAATATAATAATAATAATAATAATAATAATAATAATAATAATAATAATAACAGAACTGAAAATTAAAAAAGACAAACATAAACAAGGAGTTTTGAGCTATGAAAACAAATATAATTTAAACAAATTGAAAGATGTTAAAGTTCTTAAGGATGTGGGTCGTATTTTCCAATCTGAGGGGGCTTGTACTGAAATGATCTGCGTCCATCTTCTTCAAACTCTTCAAATCAAAGAGAACTTCATGGATGCAGTCTGATCTTACAGGGGCACTAAGTAACTTCTAAAGGTGAAGGATCTGCTTTTGGCTTGTCCCCATGGAGATGTTATTTCTTTGCCTTGAATGTTCCACAGCAGGGCATTAAACATACAGCATCTCCCTTGCATTTGTTCAATTACAGGGTTTTTATAGCTCATAAATACTGTGGACAATAATTATTATACTTATTGTACTCATTTCATACCAAATGCTTGCTACATTTAAAGTCCAAAACGTTCTGCTCAGTAACCTTGAAGATGAAGACTGCTCGTTTTTATGATACAAACTACAGAAGCTCCAGAATAATCTCAGGATGAAGTATCAGTTAAAAGACACATCTATAATTAGACTATACAAAGCCTTTGTTGGACGCCCAGAATCTGTCAGACTTTTAAAAACCTCAGCTAGATGCATATAGACTGATATTTTTTGCCTTTGTGTCACCCTGATGCTTTGAATCCTGTTGTAACATCATTAAAGACACTGTTGAATGATCCCTGTGCCTCTGTGCCGGGTTTTCACTTTGCAAAGATACAACAGAAGTCAACAATACCTTACAAAACATGAATTCTGATCATGCGCAGGCTTTCTTCTCCACAGATCTGACCATAAACCTGTTTTTATAGTGATTATTTTTATAAGTTTATTTCCATTCTGTGGGATAATCGAGGCAAAACAGTAATATCTCCATGTAGCGGCACCTCCACCAGAAAAGTTAGGATTATTGTACTAAGAATGCACCATCAAAACAGAGCAGGAATCCCCAAACTTGTTGTTGATATTTTTGAGCTCTAAAAACACCTGTAATTAAGTTTCTTGTAACCCGAACTAGAGAGATTGCGCACAATCTGAGAGGTTCGATAACGTGAGGACGAGTCTGAAAAGTCGATGCGTCTCCATCAGAGGTGTAAATCTGTGGGACAGTCTGGATGAAGCGTTAAAAGGCTCGAAAACAATTTATACATTTAAAAAAGACCAAAATTATAGGGGAATACAGAGAAATACAATAAATCATGTACCTTGGAGTTTACAGATTAACTATAACCATCAATTCACTAGCAAGGACCACGCCAACAACACATGTGTGAAGCGAAAAACATTTATTATATGGAGACGAGGCTGGCCGGCTGGGTTGAGACTCAGGGTGGGGGTACAGTCTCAATCTTCACATGGCCCAGCAGGACGTGACCCCCCTCGTAGGCGTCTTTTGTCTGGAAGAGAACAGATATGCGTCGCCGGGTTAGGCTGCTATAAATAGGCTTCTGGGATATTGAGGTGTGGCAGACGTGAGCTGTGATTTGCTGGAGAAGAGGCGAGGGCGGTTGAAGCGTGGTCCTGCTCCTGAACCTAAATTAATCATATTAACTACATTTATACAAAGTGCCTGTGTATTTACCAAAAAATACCAAATAAGAGCCGGGTTTCAATTGACTGCGGGGTCCCTTTAAATGCTGGGTGCAGGTGTATAGTTTGATAAATAACTGCCGGGTCCAATTAAACTCAGAGTCTAATGTATTAAAATAACAAATCAAGGATGAAGACTTGACCACTGATGCTGCAGGTTCTTTTTTTTTTTTGCCTCTTTTGTTTTGTTTTTACGTCTCCTGTCGTGCTTTCTTTCAGTCAGTCTTTAACCACATTGTTGATCGCCATGGATTCGGTGCAGCGAAAAAATTAAAAATACAACTTAAAATTTAAACTTTCTCAATCAATCAATCAATCAAACTTTATTTATAGAGCACATACAAAAATGCAACACAAAGCGCTTTACAGTGATAAAAAAAGAACAGTTCCACATTTCCCCTCCACAAAGCTAAGCTAAACAGATGAGTCTAGATCACTATCTATAACAATCCCACATAAACCTAAATGAAGTGAGTCTAACTGTGACATAACTATTTTTATTTACTACTAACTGAAACAGGAAACTATGAGATTACTACTGTGACATACTATCTTTCATACCTCTTTCTATCTATCGCTATACTATCTTTCATAACTCTTTCTGTGGCAAAATATGCAGAGAAAATCTCAGGAGACGCAGCCGAGAGATGTTTTTCTGTCGAATATTTCTTCAGATTGGCAATTCAGAAGAAGCAGCAATGTCATCGTAGCTACTGCGGCGTAAGAAGAAAGTTGTGGCAAAGGGGCGAGAAAAGGCAGGGGACGAGGAGGCAAGAATGGTGCAGAAAAGGCAGGCAAAGTAGTCTCCAAGCCATCGTATAATGGTCGTAAAAAATGTAAATTATAGTCATACTGGTTAAGAATTTGAGTACCATATTTTCCCAGTTTTGGTGAGCAAGACTTTTGTGAGGAAGGAATAATTCGCCTCTATTTGTCTCAAATAAAAAGCCTCTTCTGTTAAGTGATTGAAACAAATAAATGCCCCGGCTCTTATTTGGTATTTCATGGTTTATTACCAAAAGATATGAGTACTAACATGTGCATGGATCAGTGTGTGTGTATATGAACATCGATGTGTATTGGATTGTGTGTCTGTAGTGTGTAAGTGTGTATACCAAAAGAACCAAGTACCAACTATTTACAGAAAAAAACAAAACAAAACAAGAAACTCATCTTTTATGACAGACACACAATCAGCAAAATAAGTGTTAAAACCAGCCTAAACCCTTTTGGTCTGTAAAAATCTTTGTGTTATGCATAATTTCTGTGTTAAATCACTGTAATATGATTAATGATTATGTAAATTGACCAAAGAAAAATAAACTAACCAACTAACTAACTCTGGACGAGAGAAAGCTGTTTTGGCCGCCTCACTCTCACATGCATTAGAGTAAATAATGTTGGACACACAGCAGGTCTTAAAACATGACTCCTCTCAGCGAGCTTTAAAAAAAAAATGCTTTAAGAGACTTTGTTATTTAATGAGGAGGTCAGGTCATATTTCCTCTGTATCGAGTGAACCCTAATGCTCCCGCAACGTTCATTCAACTAATTTTTACAATAGAATTTACAGAGAAAGACCGGATTTTGTGCCAAAGTGGAACGAGAGGGCTTCGCTCTGTTGACACAAGCAGGTGCCCGGTGAAATGTGGAGCCAACCATCTCCGATCGGATCAGGCTCTGACAGAAGTTTGGAGCTCAGATGGTTTTGAGGTTGTGTACCTGTGTATTTCAGGGTAAAATGTTTTCAACGGTGCAGACTGCAGAAGCCTTTCGAGCCTGTGCAATGGAGCGGTTTGAAAATACTGGTTAATTTTGTGGACGTATCGATAGAAAACTGGGAGCTTGGACATAATCTCCAGTACGGATCGAGAGTAATGTTGTTTTGTCATCACAAACATACCTAGAGTTGTGTTTTGTTTCTTTCATACATGTTTAATTATCCTAGTATATAAATCTCTACATAGTCAAGCACCATCGTATCTCTCTGACCCGATCATCCCCTACACTCCTCGCCGCTCCCTCCGTTCACAAGATGCTGGTCTCCTCACTGTCCCCAAAATCCTTAAACAAACAGCCATAGTAGAGCCTTTTCTTATCGTGCTCCCGACATCTGGAACCATCTGCCACCCAACGTGAGAAATGCCACATCCATTCATATGTTCAAATCCTGACTCAAAACCCACCTTTTTTCTAAATATTACACATCCAATCGATAAACCATTTGGCAGGTAAGGCTTCCAGGTATGTATGCATGTATGTATGCATGTATGCAGGCATGTATGTAAGCATGTATGTATGTAGGTCTATGTGTATGATGTGTAGGTGAGTGAATGCACATGTATACGTTTGTCGAATGGTGTAATTTTGCACACTGTACACTGTTTTTTGTCATTTTTACCACTGTATATTGCTGTCAGTCACTGTATATTGTTGTAATTTTGTGGTAATTATTTGTATATTTTAATTTCACTGCTAAGTGCACTGAGACACTTTGGTGTGATTTTGCACTTTAAACATCAATAAACTGAACTAAACTCCACCTTCACTAGAGTCATTCGAATGGCTTCAAACGTGGAACTGCCCATTTCTAAATACGAAAAGGTAAAAGGTACTGGGTAAAGGCCACTAACACCTTCTCCTCATTTATTTATCAAACTGAACATTCTTATAAAAATTATGATCCAGTATTAATATTTGTCAAATTTGTATTTTATGTATGAAATTCTATAATACAGCTACGATCCCTGAAAATTTCAAATTTTACTTTAAAACCAATGCAGAGATTTGTAGATACAAAACTTCAAAATCATAATTTTCATGTTCCAAAATGTGTCACATCACCAGCTCAGTTTTGCCCACGATACAGAGGAAATTGAGGAAAGAAATTGTGGGGCCACTTTTAACATCTGGCTCGTGATGACATCAGACACTTTGTTTAAAAAGAGTTTGATTAAATGTTTGATATTTCATGATAATGTTTGATAATCATTCAACTGTGTTCAAATGTTTCATTGTGTTTTAATCAAATGTTTTTAATTTAAGGTGTGGAAATGTCATTTTTTTCTTAATGCACAGCTATAACATTCAATTTGAATGTATTCATAAGGTGGAAGCTTTAGCCCCTTAATGTGGAGTGTCACAAATATGCAACAAATGGTTTGGATGAAGATATAAGCTGAGACAGTGGCTGCATTCCCCCAGTGCCAGTTGGTGCAGATGCAGAACCTTACAAAGAACCTTTGGCAAGCACTTGTTTAAAGGTGTTGCAAATTCGCAACATACTTCTATTTATTAATTTTTTCTATAGTCAATATGAATGAATAATCTCAACTTAATTTACCATCTACTTAAAGGCAAAAACACACACAAGACTTTTTAAAAAATATAAATCTGTATAAATTCAGGTGTTAAGGGCCCTTTTGGTGCTTTTGCCTCTTATATTTGTGCAAAATAGATACATACAAAATAAATAAATAAAACTAAATAAAGAAAGATGTTAAAATGAAAACTTCCACTAAATGCTAATGTGCATAATTAATAGGCAAGTTGTATTTATGAGGATTCATTTTAGTGCTCTTGGTCAGTCCAAAATGTTAATAAATCTCAAACCTGAATGTTTAAGGAAGTTAAAGTGGGAGAAAATTTATGTGTGCACAATTATTGGACAACTATTAATGTGCAAAACTATGATGCAAATAAATGAAAAATTTAATGAGATTTTCCATTCTCACTTGTTTATTTTCATCTCTCAGAATAAGTACACTGCAAAAAAGCCTGGCCAAGACATAAACATTTAAATCTATCAGAAAATGACTTGACTTAAAAGCAGTGAAATGATCTGTCCATGCAGCAAGATCATTTTACTCGACAAGTCATCTTAAAATAAACGACCTCTAGACTAGAATGAAGTGTCCCAGAATTAGTAAGTAGATAATAAACCTGAAAACAAGATGAATAACCAAATATAAGTTTTAAAATCTTGGCCAGATCAGAGAAATTTGCAGTGTAGAAACTCAAAATTTACAGATAAACATTACTGACATCAAAAAAATAAATAAATCAGTGTACTGTATTTACCTCATATCAGATTTTTCTTTTTCATTTGTACCAGAATGTCTACACAGCGCTGCCAAATCCTACGCACCAATCACCAATTAAGAATTTTTTTTTTTAACAAAGTAAGTAGAGGGCAGTGGGTGTATGCCGGTGGCAGTAAAAACAGGAGTTGACAATATAGCGTCATGAAAATAAGTGATTAATGTTTGCAAAAGAAAAAAATGCACAAATCACTCTTCATCACATCACAACTTTTTTGCTGAATAGGCCTGGCTTAATTAAAAAAGCTAAAACTGCAAATTAGACAGCATTAAAATGTTCAGTAAAAAAAACCTTCCAAAATATGTGGTGTTGTTGTAGGTGTAAAATGTGATCTCCGAGTGTGAAGACAAATGATTTGGAGATGGCAGCTTTTTTGTTAATGAATACAAGTAGAGAAATAATAATTACATTGCCACATTTGATTTTGTGTGCGATCAGAGCATAACACAATACACAATACAATATAATCCAAAACATATTATAGAAAAACAGTATAAGACCAACTTGGCCATCATTAAAGGTGACTCTTGTGAGCTTTTAGTCATGTTATAATGTTGTTTCTTCATCAAAAACATACCTGGAGTTGTGTTTTGCTTCATTCACACGAGTTTGAGTAAAACATTATTATTAGTCTGTCTACAGCTCCAAACCTCAAAATGCTCTGTTTCATCTAGTTTTCAAGAAATCCCAGGGCCGAAATCATTCAAATGATTCTAGTGAAGGTGTATGGAGTTTAAAAACACAACAGAGCACTTCCTGTATTACCACATGACATCACAAGGTGGAAGAACTCAGCTGGAGGGTTTGTGTGTTAAACATGTGTGAATGAAACAAAACACAACTCCAGGTCTGTCTGTGATGAGGAAACAACATTATAAGATACCGTATTTTTCTGAATATAAGGCTCACCGGATTATAACGTGCAATATCAATGAATGGGTCTATTTTCATACATAAAGCGCACCGGATTATAAAACTCATTAAGACTGATACCTTAGCCCAGGCATCCACGATTCATTGGCAGATCGTGGGGTAACTCGCTCAGTGTTGCCTCACTGTGTTGGTGAGCTTGCAATTTAACTTTGAACAACCTGTTGACACCAATATCTAACGGCTGGACTTCTTTCGTTAATGATGGCAGCACCAAACTAATTTGCTTCACTTGGGCGTGTAAGTCAGCATGTCTCTGAACGGGTGCCATTTTTGGCTCCTTATACACACACCATAATATGATGTTGAAGCACAGTACGTATTATGCGAGGCTGTAATGCCGTAATGCTCTGACAATCCATCAAGCGGTGCAGCTTTGTATCTTAACAAAGTCATACTAAAACATTTTGACAGATTTTCGAGCGCCGTGTGCCACATAAAATCGGTTAGAACAACAACAGTAAGAACAAGGAGAATTAATACATAAGGTGCATTGTCTAGTACATGTGAAGAAATTGACAAATAAAGGCTACTACAAAAATACAAAAAGAAAATTATAAGGCGCACTGTTGATTTTTGAGAAAATTAAAGGATGTTAAGGGTGCTGTATAGTCCGAAAAATCCAAAATGGTCCAGTAGATCAGAAAACAGAGTGATATGAGCCTACAGGTTTCTATAGAGGGATTCTCAGACTACGTCACTTCTCACTCTATTGCGCATGTCTCCTGCAGAAAGAGCCGCTGCCCTGTCTGGTATCATGTCTCCTGCAGAAAGAGCCGCTGTCCTGTCTGGTATCATGTCTCCTGCAGAAATAGCCACTGTCCTGTCTGGCATCATGTCCCCTGCAGAAAGAGCCACTGTCCTGTCTGGTATCATGTCTCCTGTAGAAAGAGCCGCTGTCCTGTCTGGTATCATGTCTCCTGCAGAAAGAGCCGCTGTCCTGTCTGGCATCATGTCTCCTGTAGAAAAAGCCGCTGTCCTGTCTGGTATCATGTCTCCTGTAGAAAGAGCCGCTGTCCTGTCTGGCATCATGTCTCCTGCAGAAAGAGCCGCTGTCCTGTCTGGTATCATGTCTCCTGCAGAAAGAACCGCTGTCCTGTCTGGTATCATGTCTCCTGCAGAAAGAGCCGCTGTCCTGTCTGGCATCATGTCTCCTGTAGAAAGAGCCGCTGTCCTGTCTGGTATCATGTCTCCTGTAGAAAGAGCCGCTGTCCTGTCTGGCATCATGTCTCCTGCAGAAAGAGCCGCTGTCCTGTCTGGTATCATGTCTCCTGCAGAAAGAGCCGCTGTCCTGTCTGGTATCATGTCTCCTGCAGAAAGAGCCGCTGTCCTGTCTGGTATCATGTCTCCTGCAGAAAGAGCCGCTGTCATGTCTGGTATTATGACTTCTGACGAAAGAGCCGCTGTCCTGTCTGGTATCATGTCGGCGTCTTGTAGGATTTGAGCAGATTTTAGGCTATGCCGGGGAGCGGTACTAGTTCTGTCAGGTATATCATATATAGGGTGACCAGAATTTTGAAATAAAAAAAACTAGGTCATTTTGGTGATTGGTAATAATAAAATTGTGAAACGAGAAAATTTTTAGCATTCATGACTAACTTGAGTCAGTATAGTCACATTTTCTTGGTGTTTTGGTCATTTTTAATGAGCTTTTCTGTATTTTACCTAAACAAATGACCATTTATGCCTCTCTTTACTGTTGGCAGCTATCAAATTCATCAAAAATAGGGACACCTAGGGCATTTCTTGTATAAAACTGGGACAAATCAATGGTTTTGTATAAATCTGCAGGGACAGGGGATACAGGGCTCAAAATTGGGACTGTCCCAGATAAACAGGGACACCCTAATCAAGTATGAATGGAAGTTTGAGACATTTCTTCTTGCCATTTACACACTCACCTGGATTTAACACACACAGGTTATTAAGTCATATCCCTCTCATTAATGTTCATTTAGCGCCATAACTTATTTAATCACACAGGGATAAACTGTACAAAATATGAAATATAGTTTACCATCGTTGTAAAAATAGCTGAAAGAAAATTTGTTTTATTTCAGTAATCCTGTAGGCTGCACTTGGCTGCATAAACTTGCAGTACTTCCAGTCTTCTTCTACACAACATATTTTAGTTACATAAGTTTTTACTAACACAATGGAATTCTCACTTCCCACAGGTTTCGAATTCATCCATGTGAGTGTTCTATTTATATAAACTGTGTACCATTTCATCTGAAGCACAACTTCCTCCGTTTCTCGCATAAACCATTCACGGTCTCCCCATGAGCTCATTTGCACCTCGAGTGTTTTCAGATGGATCGACTCGTTGTCAGTGCATTGCAAATTTTGATGAATGCGACATCAACAATTAGATCTACGCTGATGCTGTCGACAACAAATACAGATATGACTGTGGAGAGCGTACAGATTGTGAAGCGTTTTCATCACCTCGTGGAAGCTGTTGATGGCATATTGATGTTTTTGTGAATCAGAATCAGTTTGATTTCTATATTTGGCTGTATATGGACATAGCTAACCTGCAAGTGGTAACGATCCAAATAGGAATCGAGCATGGGTGCACTCCCGGCTCCATCGACTCCGGCTACAATTCACTTTCTATTGAAAAAGTCTGGCCCCTCTCTGTAACTGCTGCTGTCAGGCTCCTCATTTTTGTCTCGTATTCCTATTAACCCGCTCTACATGAACCTGGTGTTTTTATTTAACTGTTTTGTCCGTAAATCAAGATAAGAACATTAATAACAGACAAATCAGGCACCTTTTTCCATGAGGTGACTCCTGCTTGTGTTAGTAAGCAAGGGGGGTTACAGTCAAAAGCATTGCTCCCAGTTGGCTCTTGGATTGCTATGATACTCGTGGTCTGAATACCAAATATGGAAACTGGCTCCAAATCTGCCCGTCTTACTGCCAGCCTCGATGGGCTTCATTTGACTGGAGCCGTACTCAATGGGTGATGTCACGCTCACTTCTTTATACAGTCTAGACTTAGACAAACTTTATCGATCCACAAGGGAAATAACTTGGACACAGCAGCTCACATATCACAATATAATATAATGAGAAAGAGTAAAAAATATAAATGGTAATAAATTCTAAATAAGTAGCAAAAAAGATAGCAAGATACACGTGTCAAATAAGACATAGTTATATAAATGTAAATGTACAAGTCAAAATAAAATAGGAAAATAAGACATAAAAGTTGTAGGGAGTATTATCTGTTACATAAGGGTGAGTTGTTATACAGTTGTAGGGAGTATTATCTGCTACATAAGGGTGAGTTGTTGTACAGTTGTAGGGAGTATTATCTGTTACATAAGGGTGAGTAGTACAGTTGTAGGGAGTATTATCTGTTACATAAGGGTGCTCAGTTGTAGGGAGTATTATCTGCTATATAAGGGTGTGTAGTACAGTTGTAGGGAGTATTATCTGTTACATAAGGGTGCTCAGTTGTAGGGAGTATTATCTGCTATATAAGGGTGAGTAGTACAGTTGTAGGGAGTATTATCTGTTACATAAGGGTGCTCAGTTGTCGGGAACATTATCTGTTACATAAGGGTGAGTTGTCGTACAGTTGTAGGGAGTATTATCTGTTACATAAGGGTGCTCAGTTGTAGGGAGTATTATCTGCTATATAAGGGTGAGTAGTACAGTTGTAGGGAGCATTATCTGATGCATAAGGGTCTATAGACCGAAGGTGCAGAGCAGTGATTCTAAAGCACAGCTGGTAAACTGTCTGCAGTGTTGTGTTCTGGGATCTTTGTCAAAAACAAAAGAAAACTCTGGAGCTTCTGCAGGCTGCACTGACACATCCCACTGCCAGATGTCACATTCAACTTAAACGTTTAAAGAAAGAGAATGTGAAAATGTGCCTCTCCCCACAGCCCCCGGAAGAGTCTTTTACATAAACACACTGCGTCAGTACGAGGCATCTGTGAGTGTGCAGTCCCCAGTGTTATCAAGCCTTCTATTTTGGGACCATCCAAACCATGACTCTGCTGTCACAATACACAATGAAATGAAAACGTTCAGTACTCAATAGCTCTATTTGAATTCCACAAATATTATACAAATATTCCTTTTATATTGTTGACACAAACTAATCGTCATTTTAATATTACCATGTGGTCTGATATATAGACCACAAACTCTTCAGTATTTTTTTTTTATTTGCAGCTGATGTCATGTCATGGGGTTGTAGTTTTGTTTTGTTTTGTAGTGCTGCAAAATGACCAAAAAACTACTACTACTACTACTACTTCTGAGCGTTTTAGAGTATTTTCTCAGAATATGTTTTACTTTTGTCTAAGTAATTGTCTTGATCATTAGTTTGAGTGCAATTTTACTTCAGTAATATGATACTGAAGTAACGCTTAAAGCTCCCAGCGATCAACTTTGGCGTAATATAGGACCTTTAATTATTCTGTTACACATTTGTAATTAGAGGTAGTCTTTGATACGGTTTAATAAAGGCGACATTTCCTCGAGCCTTTTTCCCCCGGTGGTCTCCTCAGATGTTATCTCCAGTCTGGTCTAATTGGAGCGGTGAGGAAATGTAACAACAATATCCACGGCGGCGTATGAGCCGTGTAAACAGGAGGGCGTAAAGAGAGCACAGCCTTTTACCGAAGCAGTGTGCTGTAGTAAACACTCATTACCAGGAGACACGGCTGACTTATAATCTACTGTAAATAATGTATTGGTCCTATAGTGGACACAGTGATGACTATTGTTAGCTTTAAGATACATTATAATGCTAAAAACATACCTGGAGTTATGTTTTGTTTCATTCACGCTTGTTTTACTCCTGCGTTATTAGTTTGTCTACATTTCCAAAGCTCAAAATGCTGTACGTTTGTTTTTTATTTATCAAACAAAACACGACTCCAGATCTGTTTGTGATGAGGAAATGATGTTAGAAAATAGATCAGGAGATAGTGTGATATGGGCCCTCGGAACATTGTTGTGGTTCAGATCCGGCTTTTCTGTCCAGGATTACTCTGCTGTTTTGTTTCTGTGCTCTTCTGCTTGTTGCATTCTGTGGTTTGATAAATATAGCACCGGGCTGTCCTCCGGGTCACTGCAAGGCCAACTGGTGCACCAGGCTCTCCACACGCACCCGCTCCCCCTCCTCCTCCGTCTGTCTCCCTCGCTTTCTCTCTTTCCCTCTCTATGTCTCTCCCTCTCTGTCTCCTTCACTCTCTCTCGCTCTCTGTTTTCCTCACTGTCTTTCTTTCTCTCTCTCTCTCTCTCTGTCTCCCTCACTCTCTCTTTCCCTCTGTCTCCCTCACTCTCTCGCTTTCTGTCTGTCTCTATCTCACCCTCTCTCTCTGTCTCCCTCTCTCTCTTTCCCATCTCTCTCTCCCTGTCTGTTTCTATCTCTCTCCCTCATTTTCTCTTATTCCCTCTCTCTCTGTCTTTTTTACTCTCTCTGTCTCCCTCACTCTCTCTCTTTCCCTCTCTCTCTCTGTCTGTCTCTCTCTATCTTACTGTTTCTCTCTATCTCTCCTTTTCTCTCTATCTCCCTCGCTCTCTCTTTCTCAGTCTTCCTTGCTCTGTCTTTTTCCAACTCTCTCTCTGTCTGTCTTTATCTCTCCCTTTCTCTCTGTCTGTCCCTCACTCTCTCTCTCCCTCTCTCTCTGTCTGTCTCTCTCTATCTCACTGTCTCTCTGTCTCTCTCTTTCTCTCTCTCTCCCTCGCTCTCTCTCTCTCTCTCAATCTTCCTTGCTCTGTCTTTTTCCCTCTCTCTCTGTCTGTCTCTCTTTAGCTCTCCCTTTCTCTCTGTCTCCCTCGATCTCTCTCTCTTTCCCTCTCTCTCTCTTTCCCCCTCTTGCTGTCTGCCTCTCTCTTTCTGTCTTACTCTCTCTGTCTGTCTCCCTCGCTCTCTCTCTTAACCCCATCTTTCTCTGTCAGTCTGTTTGTCTCTCTCTATGTCTCTCTTTCTGTCACCCTCTCTGTCTCTCTTTCTGTCTCCCTCACTCTCTCTCTATCTCTCTCTCTATCTCACAGTCTCTCTTTATCTCTCCCTTTCTATCTGTCTTCCTTGATCTCTCTTTCCCCCTCTCCCTGTCTGCCTCTCTCTTTCTGTCCTACTCTCTTTGTCTGTCTCCCTCGCTCTCTCTCTTAACCCCATCTTTCTCTGTCAGTCTGTTTGTCTCTCTCTCTCTCTCTGTCTCTCTTTCTGTCACCCTCTCTGTCTCTGTCTCTCCTTCTGTCTCCCTATCTGTCTCTCTTTCTGTCTCCCTCTCTGTCTCTCTTTCTGTCTCCCTCTCTTTCTTTATCTCTCTTTGTCTCCCTCTCTGTCTCTCTTTCTGTCACCCTCTCTGTCTCTCTTTCTGTCTCCCTCTCTGTTTCTCTTTCTGTCTCCCTCTCTGTCTCTCTTTCTGTCTCCCTATCTGTCTCTCTTTCTGTCTCCCTCTCTGTCTCTCTTTCTGTCTCCCTCTCTGTCTCTCTTTCTGTCTCCCTCTCTGTCTCTCTTTCTGTCTCCCTCTCTGTCTCTCTTTCTGTCTCCCTCTCTGTCTCTCTTTCTGTCTCTCTTTCTGTCTCTCTTTCTGTCTCACTCTCTGTCTCTCTTTCTGTCTCCCTCTCTGTCTCTCTTTCTGTCTCCCTCTCTGTCTCTCTTTCTGTCTCCCTCTCTGTCTCTCTTTCTGTCTCCCTCTCTGTCTCTCTTTCTGTCTCCCTCTCTGTCTCTCTTTCTGTCTCCCTCTCTGTCTCTCTCTCTTTCTGTCTCCCTCTCTGTCTCTCTCTCTTTCTGTCTCCCTCTCTGTCTCTCTTTCTGTCTCCCTCTCTGTCTCTCTTTCTGTCTCCCTCTCTGTCTCTCTTTCTGTCTCCCTCTCTGTCTCTCTTTCTGTCTCCCTCTCTGTCTCTCTTTCTGTCTCCCTCTCTGTCTCTCTTTCTGTCTCCCTCTCTGTCTCTCTTTCTGTCTCCCTCTCTGTCTCTCTTTCTGTCTCCCTCTCTGTCTCTCTTTCTGTCTCCATCTCTTTCTCTCTTTCTGTCTCCCTCTCTGTCTCTCTTTCTGTCTCCCTCTCTGTCTCTCTTTCTGTCTCCCTCTTTGTCTCTCTTTCTGTCTCTCTTTCTGTCTCCCTCTCTGTCTCTCTTTCTGTCTCCCTCTCTGTCTCTCTTTCTGTCTCCCTCTCTGTCTCTCTTTCTGTCTCCCTCTCTGTCTCTCTTTCTGTCTCCATCTCTGTCTCTCTTTCTGTCTCCATCTCTTTCTCTCTTTCTGTCTCCCTCTCTGTCTCTCTTTCTGTCTCCCTCTCTGTCTCTCTTTCTGTCTCCCTCTCTGTCTCTCTTTCTGTCTCCCTCTCTGTCTCTCTCTCTTTCTGTCTCCCTCTCTGTCTCTCTTTCTGTCTCCCTCTCTGTCTCTCTTTCTGTCTCCCTCTCTGTCTCTCTTTCTGTCTCCATCTCTGTCTTGCTCTCTCTCTCTTTCTCTCCCCCTCTCTCAGTCTGTCTCTCTAATCCCCTCTTCCTCTGCTCTATTCTTGTGCATCAGCTGGAGTGTGCCATGCCCCTCTGCATTCCTTCACACATATTTCATCGGCCTTTTATAACTTTTATTGTTTCTGTGTCCTACGGGGCGGACTGGAACTGTGGATTTGTTTTATGATGAATAGGTTTTGATTTGGCGAGGTCATAAATATACATGACATCGTTTCGCAGGCCAATCATTTCTTTTCAATTCTTGCTGAAAAAACCTCAAATTTTCACAGAATGTATAGAAACAGATCAACATTTTATGTGAAATGTTTTTGGGTTAAAGAGAAGTCGTTCTGTGTTTTGGAACCAAGACTGTGCAGCCTTCAGTACAAAATTTGGGAAAAATTGACCAACTGGCAAACAAACTTGGTCTAAAATTGGTTCAAAAAATGTAAAAAGTAAGAAAGGATCTGGTAAACCAACATCTACATCATCATTGAGCTATTCTTAGTAGTTTTCAAGATAATTGCTTCTAAAATTATGTCAATTTTTGGGACACTGTGTATATACAGATAGTTCTTATATGTTCTATATTACCTAAAATTGACTCTCGTGAACTTTAAGACATATTCAAATGCTGTTTCCTCATCAAAAACAGACCTGGAGTTGTGTTTTGTATTATTAGTCTGTCTACACCAAAGCTCAAAATGCTCCGTTCGACCTTGTGATGTCATGAAGCAGTAGTTTTCAATTCAGCAGTTACCTTTGACATTTTGCTGAGCAGAGATTATAGAAGATCTTCAAATCTCACTCTCAAACGAAACTGAAAATGCGCCTCAAAGTTCTTGTAAAGTTGCGTACTATATATTAGAACAGGCCAGTCTCCAGCCACAGTTTTCTTTGTCTGGCTTAGTTGGTAGTTGGAGCATTTGTCTACTGATCTCAAGGTTGGTGGTTCAAATCCCGCTCTCAAATGAAACAGAAATATTGCACATTGAAGTTGTTGGACAGGTGCAAATCTGAGGGTGTTTTTCACTGGGTGAGTGGGCAGATCCACTGACTCACAGGTTGGAGGTGTGATTCTAGCTGAATACTGATGTTGTTGTTGTGTCCTCGGGAAAGACACTTAACCCACGTGGCCAATTTATTCCATCAGATTTAGAATTTTAAATGCTGCTGAATTTCTCACTTTGTATTTTTAAATTCTGAAAAACACGTATGAATAATTTTTATTCTGAATTTAAGTATGCTTTTCAGTAGGTTTCAAATTCAGAATAAAAAATTCACCTTTTACATATTTTCAAGACAAGTTCAGAGTGTAAAATTCAGAGTGTAAAATTTGCCGTGTAAAATTTTACAGCAAAGATCCAAGATGCCAAGGCAGAAGCAATCGATCCTGAGTGAGGAGGACAGAGGCTGTTTCCTATTGGCTGTTCTCATCTGTAGGCGGGGTTTACACTTAAGAAATAAAAGAGATGACCTTTGGATGAGGCTAATTCTGACCAATCAGGTCACGTCACTGCACCATTTCCTGCTTGTTACTAAGTTAGATCGGATCACCTTGGATCGATTTCTTAGACCTTAGCATCTTTCTTGCGAATTTTTCTCTGCAAATTTTACAATCTGAATTTTGACTGTTGAATTTGAGGGCTTGAAAATATTTAAAAGGTGCTTCTGATATTTAATTTGGAACACTTGAAAATGTACACTTCAAATTTCATCAACTGCCATTCAGAATAAAAATAAATCAAATGTGTTAAAAAGTTAAAAATTCAAAGGCAAAGGAGAGAATTCAATTTGTCAGCTGGACAACGTTTATTTAGTTGAATACGTTTCTTCAGTTTTCAGAAATGAAGAAGCAGTTTCAACTAAATAAACTTTGTCCAGTTGACAAATTAAATTTTCTCCTTTGCCTTGGATTCTACCTGGACGACTGAGGAATTTTACTATGATCTCGAAGTTTTCTTTTAATCAGTATTAAAGTGTTTTTGTCTTGTATTTGGTTTTTTGCTTGTACAGCACTTTGGGGCAGTGTATCTGTTTGTAAATGTGCTTTATAAATACATTTGACCTTGACCTTGACCTTTTACACACAATATAAAAAATCAAAGTGAGAAATTCCGCATTGTATTGTATTTAAAATTCAAAATCTGATGAAACAAATTATCTTCCATAAGAGACTGACACTTCTAGATCTGAAATAATCCAGATGATTCTAGTGAAGGTGTATGGAGGTTAAAAACACAGTGGAGCACTTCCTGTATTACCACATGACATCACAAGGTGGAACAGAGTGTTTTCTGTGCGAGAGAAGAACTTAGACTAAACATGCAGGATTTGTGTGTTAAACATGTGTGAATGAAACAAATCTCCAGGTCTGTTTGTGATGAGGAAACATTCTAACATAGATCAGAACATAGTGAAGATAATGTGAACTCTTTAACGTGTTTAAGAATCAAATCAAAAGTTCAAAAAGACACTCTCTACTCTGCCACTGACCACACAGGGAGCACTTTAAAGCACATTACTGAATAATGTATGACAGAAACTATGACGGCCTCTGCTTTCCTTTTGCAGACCTGCCCTGATCTCACTACAGCCTGTACAACTAGATTAAAGAGACGCAAAACAGGCCCATAATCTCCGCTTTCTTTTAGTTTTAGTTTCTATTCTCGGTCCTATTATTGGTTTGAATTATTTAAAAGGTGTGTATTTGAGGCAGTGTGTGTGGCAGTGTTTGGGAAGCGTCTCTAAGCAACCGTTTTAACGTTCTGACATGAAAGGGCCCATGTTACGCAAAATGGACTCTTGTGAGCTGTAAGTCATGTTTTAATGCTGTTACCTCTTCAGAAAACGTACCTGGAGTTGTGTTTTGTTTCATTCGCACATGATTGAGTAAACTTTTATTATTAGTCTGTCTACATTCAATCCACTTTATTTCTATAGCACATTTTATAAATAAACAGATGCATAAATACACAGTAAGAACAACAATAATACACTGCCTGGCTAAAAAAAAGTTTATTAAAAGATTTAACTCAAATAGGTACAATGTTGCTGCAGTTGGTCAGGTCCAGGTTCAGCAGCAGTGTGTGCTCAAAGAATACTGAATACTGAAGGACCAGGTTATTCCATCAGTGGGTTTTTTCTTCCCTGATGGCACAGGCATATTCCAAGATGACAATTCCAGGATTCACCGGGCTCAAATAGTGAAAGAGTGGTTCAGGGAGCATCATTTTCACACATGGATTGGCCACCACAGAGTCCAAACCTTAACCCCATTGAGAATCTTTGGGATGTGCTGGAGAAGACTTCGACCATCATCACGGCAAGATCTTGGTGAAAAATGAATGCATTCGCTGTGGCATTGTCTCGATAAGCTTCTGCAGTGTCACAAGATTTATTTCCATCCAGTGTTGCATTCATTTTTCACCAAGATCTTGCAGTGACGATTCAAAGATGGTAAATGGTCGACATTTAATCTGTGAACATCTGTAGCATTTAAACTGCTCAAACCTCGCAGTCTATGCTAATATCAACATAACAAAATCATTTTTTTATTTTAATTTTAGAATCAGTCTGAGTGAACAAGTTATTTATGCTTTATTCATGATCATAATGTTAGTTTTGCTCAGTAGTTCACTAATGTTCGTTGTTGTTTCCTTTAACTTTTCGTCTTTCTTACCTTCATAGTTGTGGATAAATTCTTCATGGACAGAATATGTTCTTTGTCGACCTTGTTGGATGATCGATGGAAGATTTGGTGATGGGGCAGATTTATGAAACTGGTCAAAAATATGGGACTCTTTTCGACAGGTATTTTGCCATAGAAAAACTGACCGGAAGTTGAGCGACTCAACATGGTGGCCACTTCCTGCTGTTGAGATAATAGTTTATTGGGGTAATGTACTCTCTTCTTTTGGTTCCTGTTAAAAGAGTTTTGGAATAACTGTAGTCGGTAAAGTACTTTTTTTGAGATGCCGGAATAAAGTGGGTTACAGCAGTTGGACAAATGATAAAAACTTGACTTTAAAACATCATTGATCTGTTTGTCAAATTGAAAATCATTGTCTAATTGGCAATTCCAGAGCTGAAAAGATCTAAATGATTCTACTGAAGGTGTATGGAATTTAATAACACAATGGAACACTTCCTGTGTTACCACATGACATCACAAGGTGGAACTGAATGTTGAACTCATCCTAAATATGCAGGGTTGTGTGTTAAACATGTGTGAATGAAACAAAATACAACTCCAGGTCTGTTTGTGATGAGGAAACGACATTGGAACATAAAAAATAGAACAATAAATGACCTTTAAGCTGCCACTAAAAGTTAAAAAGAGAAATTAACCTCGGTTTCTGAAAATAAAAGTGAAACATTGAGGTTGCTGCGGTAATATATCAGACGGGTGTTTATAGTCAAAGTGACCTCTAATAAAAATGATATCGCCGCACTTTTGTTGTTAAAGGAGAACTTTTCTACAAAATGGACTTTTCACGGCTTTTACCCAGCTGAAGTTGTATTTGGAGTGATCCGTGCGTGTTTGAGCAATCTTTAATCGCTTATTTTCATGCCATTTTTCCATTTTGCAGATCAATCATCGGCCGCGTCTCAATTAGAGTGCAGATCGGGTTGATTTTTTCTGTCCGAAGCCGGCCCTCTTCCAACACAGCCCGACAGGCATTAAAATAATTTGTGTCCGAGTCCGACCAAACCTGACACAATAAAAGACACTAAAAACACTATTAAAAGACACAAAAAAGACACTAAAAAACACTATTTTCATAGGCCTACTAATGACACACGTAGGATATTGTTCACGTCACCTCTAACAGGCACAAAGACGCAAAATACAAACTCGAAATATAACGAAAATAATGAGAAGACTTTATTCCTCACCTCTCGTAAAGTGGTAAATTTAAAATTGCCATACCGGCTTGTCGAAGCCTGATCCCGTCAGATCTCAGAAGCTAAGCAGGGCCGGGCCTGGTTAGTACTTGGATGGGAGACACTGGGAATTCCAGGTGCCACACCCAGGTCGTCCTTGAAAATGAGAATTGGTTCTCAACCGACCTACCTGGTAAAATAAAGGTAAAATAAAAAAAATGCAGCATCTCATCCACATTATCCATAGAAACTGTCCTCCTCAAATAATGACATCCAGTCCACAAAACATCGCTGTTAATCCAGTTTGAGGTGTTCTTTGAAAGTAAAAATTCAAGATAGTTCCTCATGTGTGTCCGTTTACATCCACAGCGCACGGATTGAGGTGAAGCTGCAGATTAACGATAGTAACTCTACTTCCTGTGCATTTTATCGCCTTCTGTGCATTAAAAACCATCTAATATTGCTTATTTATTATCGTTTTAACTTCGAGGAACACACTTCGTTTTGTCACGTGTTTTTTTCGCATGCTTAAATGACAAATAAAGAACCTTGATGTATCTGAAGTATTGCACCATATTTCACAAATAATAAATAGCACTTTATTTTCAGTACACAACAACACAACACATACAATAAAAAATGAATATAAGTTAAATTAACAATAAATAAATATCAATTAATCAATAAATTTAAATTCTATAAGATTTACATAACACAAACATGTGTTAATATAGTTCAATAATAATAAAAAACATAGATGCAAAATAAAAATGTAAAAAATAGAGAGAAAAGAAAACATAAACACACCATGGGGTATACATATACAAAAAAGTACAGACTTTAAATGTCCTCAGTTATATCAAGACTCACAGGCTACGTTCAAACAGCAGCCTGAAGTGACCCAAATCTTTTAATGATCCGATTTTTTCAAATGTGACCCAGGCCACTTGGATATGTGCTCCTAAAACTGGTACATATCTGATCTTTTGACATGCGACTTCAGTCTGAACAGCCAAGTCACATTCATCCGACCTACATCCGACCTACCGTTCCTTTCTACGGACGTTGCTGCCACAAAAAACACCATGGGCAAAAACCTCATCCTTCTCCTTCTCGATCTCCTCCTTTAAACAAATGAGCTGTACATGTACATGCTCCAGTACAACAGCTTTCAACTGTACAACTTTCTCCAGGTGCTAAATGCAGCGTCCATGTTTAGGCGACTTTTGTAAATACACGGGACACTTTTGGGGCATTTTGGAGATCACATACAAGTCACATTTAATTGGAAATGTGAAGAACCTCGCAAAAAAAAATCTGATTTAAAAAAATATGAATTGAGCCTTAAGCCCTGCAGTCTGAACATAGCCAAAGTGAGTGGAAGACAGGAAACAGCTGATACGAACGCACTCACAACCTTATATCCTGTGGTCTGCAGACATAACCTGCTGTAATCTTTGCAATTGGAGATTTTAAGTCTCATAAGATTCTCCTCGTGTCTGTGTTGTGCTCTTTTTGTTGCACGTTTAAAAATCATTAAAGACCGAAAAATCCTGTAGTGTGTGGCAGCCTTAAGCTCTTTTTAATATTACATTTCAAACGTCTTATCGTGCTGATGTGTCCAAGTCCGACCTGAGCCCAAACATAAGTTCTAAATATTTGTCTGGTCGGGTTTCCCTGCTCTAGTCTCAGTTCTCTTTCCTTGCTCCTTTCTCCTTGATTCCTCTCCTCGATCCTCCATTTTTCAGCTGTCAGTCAAATGTGTCGTATTAAGTGGTGTCCCAAAGAAAACCACTGAATGGATTAAATCTGAGGGAGGCTTCAGGAGCAGACATCAGATAAAGAATCAAACTTTATCGGTTTCAGTGAAGAGTTTTTATCCCCTTTCCTCGCTTTGTCTCCTCTGTGGGCAGGAGTCCTCACCCATTTTCTGCAGAATTGAGGAGAGGAATCAAGGAGAAGGAAGCGAGGAGAGAGAAATGAGACCTGGTCGACGTTTTACCGCCACTGATACACGCCCTCTCCTCTGTACTTTTGTTAAGTATTCCAAGCCACAGGTTGTTTAAAGGGCCCATTTTACACTATTTTCTGATCTGTTATAATCTTTCCTCACCAAAAATATTACCCATCATGCCTTCCTTAGGGGGCAAAACCTGAAGACCAAAGCAAACACAGGCTTTAAAAACAGTTTGTACAGTTGCATGGTCAGTCAAAATCAAAGTACAATGAATTTTTAAATCACAATATTTAACATTTTCTATTTCTTTATCTTTTTTTGTCTTTGTCACATTATATTAGTTTAATCAGAGAAAAATCAGACTACTCACATCAGATAAAACTATTGACATGACATTTCAGTAATCCAATAACTCCAGAAATCAGATAATGATCAGATGTGTGCTGTGCCTGCCAACATAGCCACCTTCACACTGCAGGAAACACTATCTGTACAGGGTGAAATGATTTAAATGAAGAACATTTTACTTAATTTATTTGAGTAGCTTCAGCTTGACAAGTTGGTCAGGAAAGTATATAAAATAACTAAATTATAACCAAGCAACGCCACTGGGCACAGCTCTGAAAATGACTAAAGATGTCACACAGGTTCGTTTTTGAGAACACAGAGGCAAGGTTCCATTTTTAAGTAAGTTGTACATTTATTTTACACATAATTTGAGAGACCACCCGCATGAATAGTTCTGTGTATTTCATTAGTTCAGCTCAAAGTCCCTGAAATAATAGGAAGGGGAGTAGGTAACACTGGGATTCACAGGTCAGGCCCTTCTGAATGGAGCAAGATGGACAACTCAGTCCAGTCAATTACACATGTACAAAAAGGAAAGGGCAAGGGGACGGCTCCAGCACCCACACCGCAGCTCCAGGAGTCACATCTAGAAATAAAAATAGTTATTTCTATTCCTACAGCTAATCTGGCAATGAAGATCCGTAGCTCCAACATACCACTTTGGCTTCGCAGGAACGTGCATTGCGGGGCTTCGACAGCGATACCCCAACTATCCTGGACCAGCGATCACATATACGGAGCACAACATGCTGCGCCAGATAACAGGTCACGGCACTAAATGGAGCAACCGTGTTAGGATCAAACTAAGTTACTGAAGTCCACTAAAGAGCTAGAATGCTACCTGAAGAGTGAAAGTACACTGGGGAGATTCAGGAAGTGCATAGGCCAGAGGGCGAGTGACAAAGTAAGCATTATTTATTGACTGACAGATATTGTGACCAGTGAGAACAGTCTCTTAATGTGGCAAGGCCCGCCCGCAGATCACACCGCCACAATTTCAAGGAATATTAGATTTTTTTTTATTTTAAAGGGAAACGGCATGTTTGAAGCTAAAGTCCATTGCTAGAGGTGGTTGAATACTGTCAGAACACAAAAAATGGTAGTCAACATCAGTGTTGCCTCGGCGGAGATCTCGCTGTGGTACTGAGCCTGTCAAGAAAACACACTAGCGTAGTGAACTAGGCAAGTTCTTAACTTCCACATAAAATTATTTGCACACTGAAGAAGCTTAACACCACTTTCTAACTCATCTTACAACAGCCACGAGTCTAACAAACAAAACGCTCTGCCTGGCTCACTCATTAGTGGTCTCGAAATGTTGTAAAACAATTTATTTTTTAAGTAGCTTTAGCTTTACCTTGTTGATTTCCCACTGTGCAGGCGAAAACCCAAAAGACTTGACTGCCGACTCCAGCTGTGGCGAGCGGCTAGTAGCCACCAGAAGCAACAAGTGAAGATCGACTACTGACGGTGAAGAATAGAAACTGAAAGTTATTGAAAGAAAATGGTTTGGGAATATATTTTTTACCGTTTTTCAAAATATATAACTCACTTGTAAATAAATGGGATCAGAAACAACATCAGCGATCGAGTCTTACATGGAAGTTAAGAACTCGCTTAGTTCACTACACTTGTTTGTTGCCTTGACAGACTCACTGCCACAGCAAGATCTTCACTGAGGCAACATTGATCTGTGCCGTTTTTTGGCTTCTGATAGTATTCGACCATCTCTAGCAATGGACTTTAGCTTCAAACGTGCTGGAGTGTTTCACAGTATGAAAGTAAACCTTTCCATCAACATGGAGACTAAACCAGAAAAAGTTATAGGTCAGATCTGTGGAGAGGCAGTCAGAATGCCTGTTTTTCTAGATATTTTACGCTATAAAACCACCTGTAATTGAATAAATGTAGAGCTGTTTAATGTCATACTGTGGAACATTCCAGGTAGAGCAATGACATCTCCACAGAAACAAGAAGGTGATGGACCCCCACATCTATGGAAGTGAGTCCTTCAGATCTTTACTCTGTCAGACCTTCTCACACCAAACCCAAACAGAGACTATAAGCAGCCCACATTAAGGAAGCACCTCCTTAACCTCCGTCTGAGAGGTTTTTAAAGGCACCTCTGCTCTTTGATCACGCTCAAGTCATTTGTGAGGTAATACCAGGTCCACAGCTCCTGCCACTTCACTGCAGATTAACAGAGTGGACAGAAGAGTCAGAACAGCACCAGAGCATGATGGGTAATAGGTGAGGTCATTGAACGTGCCTGCTGAGTGTGTGCCGGAATATTGGATAAAGATCTGATTTCATGTTTCCACTGAGAAGCAGACTTTCAGTTCAATCAAAAATAGGTTTATCTCTCTTTTTATAGCAATAAACAGCAGATGGAGCAGTCTTCCATCTCCCCAGACGCTTCAGCTTGCCATGGTGAAGAGTAAATAAATTGCACGTCCAGGGGCATTAACATTTAGCGGTTCTGTATTGCGCTGTGTTTCATTCACACATGTTCAAGTCACTTTATTATTAGTCTGTCTACATCTCCAAAGCTCAAAATGCTCTGTTCCACCTTGTGATGTCATGAAGTGGTAGTTTTCATGATTACATGCCGCTATTTAGACACTGACGTCTAATTGTCCGAGTAGCGGCACAAACAATATTTTTCAAACGTCCCACTACTTCAACATTTTTTTTCATTTTCGGCGTAGCAGCACTTTACTATTTTTTAAACATTCCACTTTTCTGACATGAATAATATGAATGTGATAGCCTGTTATACTTTGCGCTCGCATATATACTTGATCAGAGAATACTTCAGCTACAGAGGATATCAGACAGTGGGAAAATGACGTAACTGAGAGCCGTGGGGAACAGTCATGCATTTTTAAAAAAGAGCATAGGCCAGCCTTCGGGAAAATATCAAATCTAAAATGGAGGCTGCATGAACCCTTTGTGGTTTATTCATTTTGTCGTGTGGGAAATCTGCAGAGAACACCGTATCGCCTAAATAAATAACCAATCAAGTTCATTGTGCCAGCTCAATGAGAGGACACTGTCACAGACCCAACACACATTTGACTGCCTACATACTGTATGACGATGACATATATGATTGTATACGCATTAGGCCCCTGTTTATTTTGGCCAAATCAATTCCATCTACACTGCAAAAAGCAAAATCTAGTCAAGATAAAAAGACTTAGATTAAGAAATTTTACCATGATTTGAGTAAATTTGACTTGATGAATAAAATGATCTGCCAGTGCAGTAAGATTTTTGTACTTAAAATATGAAAATACATCTTATTACACTTAAAATAAGAAAAACAACAACCTTTTG
The DNA here is from genome assembly GCA_034769755.1 of Odontamblyopus lacepedii. NCBI lineage: Eukaryota > Metazoa > Chordata > Actinopteri > Gobiiformes > Gobiidae > Odontamblyopus > Odontamblyopus lacepedii. The sequence continues at coordinate 19,914,673 of CM068348.1, forward strand.
CACTTAAAATAAGAAATAAAATCAAATGTTGCTTGAATTAATGAAAAAACACATATTCCACTGGCAGATAATTTCACTTGTCAAGATGAATCTACTCAAATAAAGTAAAATTTTCTTAATTTAAGTCATTTTAACTTACCTAGATATTGTTTGTTTTTTTTCCAGTGTAGGTGTCTGCTGACCAAGCTTAGAGGAGCAAGCATGAAGAGAGAGCCTGGACTATAAATATTTGTCATTATGAAGTTGGCAACTGTGTGTGTCGGTTTTGTGTGCCACTTGATAGCTGTTGAGATTAAGAAGATCGAAGAACAACAGATATGCGCCTGGATAGACTATTGCAAATCTCACAAAAAAAAAAAAAAGATGTGTCGGAATAGAAAAGAGGCATGTCGTAATGAAGGGATGTCGGAATAGGCGTCAGATGTACTATTCTACGTTTGTTTAGTAGAAATAGGCAATTCCAGGGCTGAAATTCTCCAAATGATTTTAGTGAAGGTGACATCACAAGGTGGAACACAGTGTTTTCTGTTTGAGTCCAAAAGGGATATGTTTTTGATGGGGAAAGTACAGTACATCATGACATAGATCAAAAAAGAGTGTAAAATGGACCCTTTGAGAGAATATGGACGGCTAAACTACAAGAATCCCATGCATTTCTGAACGTCTCAAGACAAGCTAAGAGCTAAGTTTATTTTGTGTATAATGGGGAAATTCTAGAGTTGCAAATAAGTACATGCAGGTAACATCCAGATGCATAAATAATAAAGGACTGTTGAGGAATTTATAGACTGCAAATATCAAAAAATAAAAAGAACTGAAAAGTTGTCTTGAATCAGGGAGTCTGATTGCTTGAACGACTGTGCACACAATCACAAAACTCCCTCTCCCTGTCCCTAAACTGTGACATAACAATGCATTCAGACTCTTTATACCCACAGGGGGTTGGGGTTAGGGTTGGGCATAAGGCACATTGGTGATACAAACACAAGATAAGAGCTAATCTCATCCGATAACAGGTCAACATGAGGCTTGGTCAACAATCAGGAGAATAACAAGCTCGAATTGATATAAACATAAGACTCGTATGAGGAGCACAAGGCCAGTGTTACTTCACATTGGATAACAGCAAGAATTACAGCAAGCTACCAAGAAACTAGATATAAAAACCAAGATCAAGAGGTTGTGATAACCTCATGTAACAGTAAATATCTGATGTACCATTTATGATCAGTCTAAACCCAGTAAAAGATCACTGATGCAAGGATTTGCATAACAGAACTTAGATCTAACTCATCACTGTGCCAGCAGAATAAAACCACAAATCTCCATAATGGTCTTAACAGGTTAACTTAGCACATTTCAAACATAATGAGACCTCCATGGAGACAGAGGATGTTGTTTACAGAGGAAATTATAGAACAGAATCAATCGCAGCCTGTACAAAGGTGCTGTTTTCATCCTTTCAAATCATCTGTAATTTGATCCTGATTAATCTCCATAAATATGAGCAGCAGAACAACACCTCTGCCTCTGGGTTTCCAGTCTTCATACTCTGGCACTATGGAACTTTTTGATTGCTTGTTTCTATGTATACGTCATTGCCATGCTTGGAATGTTCCACAGTGTGACATTAAACAGCTCTACTTTACATTTATTCAGTTACAGATGGGTTTATAGCTCAAATATACCTCGAAAAACAGACATTCTGACTGTGATTGGTGTCGCCTCTCCACAGATCTGACCTGTAACTTGGCCTGGTTTGGTCTCCATGAAGATAGAAAGGTTTAATGCCATACTGTGAAACTTTCCAGACAAAGAAATAACATCTAAATGGAGAAAAGCATTTGACGGACCCTCCAGCAGAAAAGTACACAATGCACTTTTAAAAATCCTATATTACACACAACTTTTTTGAGTTTAGCCAAGTTACAATGTTACTGAAAGCTCAAAATGCTCCATTCCACCTTGTGATGTCATGAAACAGTAGTTTTCAAGTTTATTTAGTAGAGATTTCAGGGCTGAAATTAACCAATAATTCTAGTGAAGGTGTACAAGTTTAAAAACACAGTGGAGCACTTCCTGTATGACCACATGACGTCACAAGGTGGTGTTTTCTGTTTGAGAGAACTCAGCCTAAATATGCAGGGTTTGTGTGTTAAACATGTGTGAATCAAACTAAACACATTACATAGATCTGAAAATAGTGTAATATGGGCCTTTTAATGTCAGCTTCAATATTCCAAATCTGTATAAATAATATTTTCACTGAGATCATTTTTATAGCAGCAGTGACACACACACACACACACAGCCAGAAGACATCATATTTAGTGTGTATTGGTTTAATTCTTGAAGCACAACAGATGTTTGGCTCACTCTGAACCCTTAAAACTTACATTTGGATCATGAGCTGAACCCATTTCTACAAATCACCTCCAATCCCATCAGAGTCCTCAGTCTGGGCCTTTACGGCTCGGTCCTGGACTGGGGGAGGTTATGGTGTGGTCCTGTGTGTGTGAGGGAGAGTGTGTATGTGGGTGTGTGCGTGCGTGTGTATGAGAGAGAGTGTGTTTATGTGTGTGTATGTGTATATGTCTGTCTGTGTCTGTGTGAGTGTTGATATGTGTCTGTGTGGGCGTTTTTGCGTGTGTGTCTGCGTGTGTGTGTGTTTGTGTGTGCATATCATAGACCGTATATATATGAGTGGACATAGCTAACCCATTAGCCACCACGTGCCAAACAGGAAGTGCTCCAGGAGGCTCTTCCAGCTCCTCTCCCTTTTTCCCATTGACTTACACTGGGATCTTATCGTCCCTCTCTCTGTAACTCCTGCTGTGGCCTCGTCATTTTGGTCTTAAAATGTTCGTATGAACCCGCGACACATGATCCTGAATTATTTTTTCGCTATTCTGTCCATCAAAAAAATGCTCTTCATAACATAGAGTCTGGCTCCAGATTCGCTCCTGTAACTGTGGTATCGGGAGCCTCATTTGAGCGGACCTAAGCACTATGGGTGACGTCACAATCACTTAGTCCATTCATACATACGGTCTATGGTGCAAATGTGTTTGTGTGTGTTTATGCCTATCTGTGTGTGTGAATTATTGCATGTGTGTCTGTGTGTTTGTGTTACTGTGTTTGTGCCTGTGTGTGTTTATATATGTATCTGTCCGTGTGTTTATGTCTGTGTTTGTGTGTGTTTACGACACAAAATCGACTCTTGTGAGCTTTACGCCACGCTAGAATGATGTTACCTCCTCAAAAACATTCTGGAGTTGTGAGTTTTTTCATTCACACATGTTTGAGTAACTATTATTAGGCTGTACTTTTTATCTTCAGTTCAGTAGAGATTGCAGGGGTTCCAAATGAGTCTAGTGAAGTTGTATGGAGTTTAAAAACACATTGGAGCACTTCCTGTATTGCCATCACAAGGTGGAACCAAGTGTTTTTTGTTTGAAATATGCTGGGTTTGTGTGTTAAACATGTCCGAATGAAGCAAAACACAACTCCAGGTCTGTTTGTGACAAGGACATCAGCTTCAAACTATAAAAAAATAAATAAAAATCCAGACTGTAAATTATTTGAGTTTTATTAGAGGATATACTCTTACTTGAGTATTTTACCTAAACTGATACTCGGTAGCTGATGTCATCAACATTCCCTGGGGGTGCTAACCATAGACGCTGCTCTATCTGAGGCCTGTTAGATTTTATTTTAACACAATCTGACTAGAAAGAGCTGGTTTAGTTGGAACTACATGTGAGATGATTTGTGCTCACACATAAAATTACTGTCACAACCTGGCATTAGTCAACAGTTTTTCAGATGGTCACTCTCACATTTTTGTTAAAAATCAGGGCTCCTCACAAGCTCCTAAAATGTGCTGTTTAAATTTAGTATTTTTAATTGAGTTTATCTTAAAACATTTTCACAGTATTTGCTAATGTGTGTATTGGGTCACCATGGTAACTGTTGAACATTCCACCATAGAGATCCACATAGAACACCCCCATAGATATAGAACGGTAGATCTCATATTGACGACCGCTGTCTATTGGAACGAATGCGACAAATAAAGCCGCCATCTTGGAACAGGGTAACGCTGCTTTAAATGAATAAACATCAATCGGGGACAGAGCGATAGTCCTGGTTCAGTCCTGGTTCAGCCCTGGTTTAGTCCTGGTTCAGTCCTGGTTTGATCCTGTTTTAGTCCTGGTTCAGTCCTGGTTTAGTTCTGTTTTAGTACTGGTTCAGTCCTGTTTTAGTCCTGGTTCAGTCCTGTTTAGTCCTGTTTTAGTCCTGGTTTACTCCTGGTTCAGTCCTGATTCACCTCTGGTTCAGTCCTGTTTTAGTCTGGATTTAGTCCTGGTTTAGTCCTGGTTTGGTCCTGGTTTGATCCTGTTTTAGTCCTGGTTCAGTCCTGATTTAGTCCTGTTTTAGTCCTGGTTCAGTCCTGTTTTAGTCTGGATTTAGTCCTGGTTTAGTCCTGGTTCAGTCCTGTTTTAGTCTGGATTTAGTCTTGGTTCAGTCCTGTTTTAGTCTGGATTTAGTCCTGGTTTAGTCCTGGTTTGGTCCTGGTTTGATCCTGTTTTAGTCCTGGTTCAGTCCTGGTTTAGTCCTGTTTTAGTCCTGGTTCAGTCCTGTTTTAGTCTGGATTTAGTCCTGGTTTAGTCCTGGTTCAGTCCTGTTTTAGTCTGGATTTAGTCCTGGTTCAGTCCTGTTTTAGTCTGAATTTAGTCCTGGTTTAGTCCTGGTTTGGTCCTGGTTTGATCCTGTTTTAGTCCTGGTTCAGTCCTGGTTCAGTCCTGGTTCAGTCCTGGTTCAGTCCTGTTTTAGTCCTGTTTTAGTCCTGGTTCAGTCCTGGTTTAGTCCTGTTTTAGTCCTGGTTCAGTCCTGTTTTAGTCTGGATTTAGTCCTGGTTTAATCCTGGTTCAGTCCTGTTTTAGTCCTGTTTTAGTCCTGGTTTAGCCCTGGTTTAGTCCTGGTTTAGTCCCGGTTTAGTCCTGGCTTTAGTCAGTCTGGGTTCAGAACACAAAATTTTGTATTGTAGGCCTACAAATTGAAATCTTACCTATGAAATTTTACACTTTGCTCTTTCATGTTCTTATTTTGCTCATTTACACGTTTGTATTCGACACAAAAGTCCGGCATCTCTCGCTGAAAAACTTTACCTTAGACCATGGAACCCCTGTACCAAGATGGCAGTATTAACGCATGTCAAGAGGCTGAATCCAAGATCTACCATTCTATATCTAAGGATCACCCAAGTATCAATACGTATTACTTGAATCGCCAAATTTAGACCACCACTTTTTACTTAAACTTGTGTAAAATGATTGGAAAGTCAGTCAGTTCTCTTGAGCAGGCCTACGATTTCTGACCACCCACTTCTTTTCAGTTCCATAAAACTCCAAATTTATGCAACAAGCGTTTTTATTTTTATATCCACGCCGCCTCCAGCTAACAAATGATTTTCACAATGGTCCAAATGCTGTAGCTCTCTTCCGTGGGCGGCGATGTGGCCTTATTCCGAGTTTGGAGAGGAATTTTCATTGGGTTGGGTCAAATTCCTGCCTCTCCGTCCGAACCCACACAGTGAAATCTATTACGCACTGTCCCATTTTGTTCAACGCACACAGACTTTGATGGAAGATACAATAGAGGAGTCTGGTATCTCTGTCCCCGATTTTTGCAGTGCCTTTTTAAGATGGATCGGAGCAGTTTACCCAAGAGGAGAGGCTGTACCATCATTTACGATAACGCAAACAGACATTGCTCATAATGTCAAGACAAAGATGCTACACGGGCTACAGAATGTTCCACTGTATGACATTAAAGGGCCCATAATACTCTGTTATGTTGTTTCCTTGTTAAAAATATACCTGGAGTTTTGTTTTGTTTCATTTGCACATGTTTAACACACAAATCCTGCATATTTAGTTCTTCTCTCAAACACTCTGTTCCACCTTGTGATGTCATAAGGTGGTAATACAGAAAGTGCTCCGTTGTGCTTTTAAACACCATACACCTTCACAAGAATCATTTGGATCGTTTCAGCCCTAGAATGGCTCATCTCTACTGAACTAAAGGTAAAAGGTAGCTGCTAACTACGACTGCTAACTCACTACCACTTCATGACTCAAACATGTGTGCATGAAACAAAACACAACTCCAGGTATGTTTTCGATGAATTAACATAGCATTATAACATGACTTAAAGCTCAAAAGCTCCATCTTTTGACAGCAGAGGGAATTACAATTGGCAGGAACAAAATCTAGCTAATAATAAACATGCCCCAACAGGTTAAGGTAAGCACACAGTTGTAATGAAAATGACACGCTTCTCATTACAGTATCTCCGGAACTACATGCGCTATTGAAAAAATTCCAACACATCCTGAAAGCAGAGAAGTTGCACTTTTGAGCCATATAGGGTTATTATGGTAATTTTTTGCAACACCCGGCACGGAGCCTGTAGTATCGAGTGCAGAGTGGCGGAGATTTGGAGAGAGCAGTAGTTTTTAAGTGGTTTTTCGGTGCTTTTTAAATTTTTTTGGTGTGATTTTGTGTTAGTCTTCTCTTTCAACTGTTATTACACATTAATACACATACAGTAATGTCAGATATTGAAAGCTGAACTCATCCTGGTAAAACGGGGCAAAAGCACTTACTCCTGGGACATTTTCTGACATTTTTAAAGTAAAAAAAAAAAATCCAGGCAGGATTTTGATGCATGGAAATAATCAGGCTAAAGGGGTTTTACTTATGTTTCCAACTTCATTCACTTCTCCATTCCTTTACTTTTCACATTCTTCCTCTTCTTCAACTTCTCCCATTCACTTCCCACTTGATCCCGCTCACTTCGTCCGTTGGAAAATAGAGTCCCGCGGCCACTTCTCTTGTGGCTTTTTTTTTGGTGTGTTGTGGCTTTTTGTTTTGTTGTGGCGTTCGTATTTGTTGCGGCGTTTGCATTTGTTGTGAGTCCGCCCCCAGCATCCGTAAAAGCCCTGTCCCAATCCAGAATGTGGTTATTTCTTTCACAGTGGTCCGATATGGCAGATTTGAGGTCTTTCTGTGTTCTGGTGAGTCTCACTGATGTTGACTTTTCGCATTCACATTTCGTGTTCCTTTTTTCGGATGTGAAATGCCCGGCCCGTTTCCCTTAGTTTGCTTTCTGGCTCGGCGTTCACGTTGACTCTCGGATTACAGGCAGAGCACTGGTTTCATTATGAGACTTTGAAGAGCTCATTTATAGATCTGCACTGAGGTGAGCGGGCCGACCTTTGGCTGGAGGTGCTCAGGATCAGAATCACTCCCACATGTTCCATCCAGCATCGATTCATCCATTTTATGCTTCTCTCAAACAGAAAACACACCGTTCCACCTTGTGATGTCATGTGGTGATACAGGAAGAGCTCCACTGTGTTTCAAAGGTGCATTGTGTACATTTTTATAGTGGAGGGTCCATCAGGTGCTTTTCTTCATAGAGATGTTATTGGTTTGACTGTGATGTTTCACAGTAAGGCATTAAACCTTTCGATATTCATGGAGACCAAACCAGGCCAAGTTACAGGTTAGATCTGTGGAGAGGGGACCCCACATTACAGTAAGAATACCTGTTTTTCTAGGTATTTTTAGGCTATAAAACCATCTGTAATTGAATAAATGTAAGGCAGAGTTTTAATGTCATACTGTGGAACATTCTAGACAGAGGAATTACAGATCCATAGAAACAAGCAGGTAATGGACCCCCAACCAAAAAGTTACATAGTGCATTTTTAAGTAATCACATTTTCTGAGACACCGAATTTCAGTTTTTATTTTCTGTAAGATATTATAATCCAAATTTAAGAAATAAAGGCTTGAAAGCTTCACTGTAAGTATGTGTCATGCATCTTTATAATAGACGAATTGACTTACTGAAATGACAGACAAAAATATTGAATTTTTTCATCATATTCAATTATTTGTGAAGGACTATTACTTACTTTGAGTCTTCAGTTGGACCCAAAATTCTCCTGGTGCCTCCTAATGCTTTTATAGAGCCATTAAACACCCTCCCAACGCTTTACTCCACCCCTAAGCAAAATCTGAAAAATTCTCCAGAATGGACAATGCCTGGTGGATTGGGGGAGCTGGAGCGACAGCCGACCGACAGCCACATCAATCCAACGCAGTGTCGACCGATGCACTTTGGACTTTGAAACAGAGCGAACATTTGTGCTTGGATCACGCCGTTTCCCTTTTCTCCAGACACGGCGGGACGTCGCGGTGCCAGTAGGGGGCGGGGCTGAGAGGGGCCTCTCACGTATCGCCCGTAGACGCCAATGGCTATGCTTGTCACGTAATAACCGGCATCTGACTCATCGGTGGCTTTTAGTCCAACCTTCTGAACATTTGAAAATTCTAATATTCTGGCCGTAGTTGATCCTAAAGAGGCCGTTACAGACCACATTTTGAACATATATGCACTAAAACTTCTATTTTAGTCCCATTTACACAGCTAATCAGTAGGAAAAAAGTGATATTGGTCAATGGACATACACTTACAGGTCCTATATTACGCAAAAATGTACCCTTGAACGCTACTGTAAGTATGAGTCCTGAGCCTATGTAAGATACGATTATTTGACTTTGTGAAATGACTGACAAATGACTGACAAAAATTATACATTTTCCATGATATTCTAATAATTGGAGATAACACCTTGAGAAACATACATCGTTTATTTATTTTGGTGAGCGGACCGACCCTTTGGAAGAGCATGAAGCAGAGTCCCAGTATCAGAATGGCTCCCACATGTTCCTCCAAACCTGATTTGTCCATTTTCTGCCGTACGCTCTCCCTGTTTGTGTGTTATCAAAAGTCAGATGGATGCGTTTAAAGACAGCTCTCCAGTGAAGACACGGTCCATCACATCCCAGTATTTACTCCAAATCACTGAGGCTCCGCTGGTGAGGAGGGGGTAGTGTATTGTGTCTACCTGATCAGTAACAGCATGGCCCAAACACTGGTCCATGGAGATGACTTTTTGAGAGCTCAGACTGAGTCAAACCCAATATTAAATTTAAGTTCCAAATAAAAAGTGAGCATGGGTGCGCTTCTGGCTCCATTGACTCCAAACATCGGCCTTTTGCCTCTTTGTAACTGCTGCTGTCAGGCTCCTCATTTTGGTCTTATAAGATCCTGTTAACCCACTCTATATGATCCTCCTGTTTTTATTTTGCTATTTTGTCCGTAAATCAAGATATGAACATTAATAACAGACCAATGAGGCGCAAGTTTGATTGACAATGTTGCTAGGACTCTCCTGCTAAACCAGCGGTGTGGGCAGGAAGGGGCATTACCTTCAACACCCTCGTTCTAGATTGACTCTTTGGTTTCCTGATACTTCTGTTCAGAATTTCAAATATGGAAATCGACTCCTATAACTGCCAAACTAACCTTGATGCACTTCATTTGGCCGGTGCTGAATGCAAATGGAGGCGTCACACTCTCTTAGACCACTTCTTTATACAGTCCCTGGTTGTGTGACACGTTAATGAATTAAGAAAATATTTTTTACTCCATTGTTTTATTGTTTCCACAGCTTTCAAAACAGACACGATTTCCAAGAGTGCTTTTTATAAACTCCAGCAGCTCTTTGTTTTCTGACTTGGCTTTTGTGTATGAGGAAAACTAATTAGCCTGACTAATGACTGACTTTCAAATGGAAAAACGGGTAGAAGTTTGTCCCACCATTACAGAAGCAAGCACAGAAAAACACCATACAACACAATTTATGTATATAGTATATACATCAGATTGGGCCTTATTCGTGAATCTTTTTTTAAAAATGTTCGCAAATTCCACTTTAAGGAGATGATGAGAAATTTGTTTGTAACGTTTCATAAATGAGGCCCATTGTTACTACTGTATGTTACGATATCCTCCTGGGACCCAAATAAAAAAGTGTATTGCAATAAATATATTTTTTGTGATTTTCTATCTGTTTGGAGGTAAATGAACCCCTTAGCATTTAGATTTTGTTAATTTTATTTTTATTTATAATTTGTAACATGTCCTCTGTCATCTATTTTGATAACCAACATCTCAACATCTGACAAGTATCTAATGTCGCCTCAAAAAGTTTTTAGACTCCTTTGTAATTTCTTCTTTTTAAATCATAGTGCAGCCACAAACTAACTCCTATTGAGTACATTTTTTATCCTGGACACGATAGTACCCTATAATCCCCCAGCCCTATTTAGGCAGAGGAACCTAGTCCCCCCCCATTAAGAGTCTCAAAACACTTAAAAGATAGACTAGTGAACCCAATATCCACTATAAAGAACACAAATGAATGTGCGGGTCTCAGGAGAATATGGTTACAAGGACAGACAATGGCATTTTCATCCAATCTGTCTTAAAATAAGCAATATTTACTATTAAAAATCACCATTTCCCCACACTTTTTAAGTTAGTTCATATGTCATCGCGTTCCAAATAGGAAGTGAGCGTGGGCACTCTTCCGGCTCCATCAAATCTAGCTCCAATTCACTTTATATTGAAAAAAACCATCCCTCTCTTCGTAACTGCTGCTCTCACACTCCTCATTTTGGTCTTAAAATGTCCGCTCTACATGATCTTTGTGTTTTTATTTTGCTATTTTGTCTCTAAATAAATTCCTACACCGGAAAAAACAATATCTAGGTATGTTAAAATGACTTAAATTAAGAACAATTGACTTTATTTGTGTAGATTCAACTTGACAAGTAAAATTATCTGCCAATGGAATGAGTGTTTTTTCTTAATTCAAGAAAAAAATCGATTTTGTTTCTTATTTTAAGTGCAAAAAGTTGTTGTTTTTCTTATATTAAGTGTAGCAAGATGTATTTTCATATTTTAAGCACATAAAGTCTTATTCCACTGGCAGATAAATTTACTTGTCAAGTGAAATGCACTCAAATCATGGTAAAACTTTCTTAATTCAAGTCATTTTCACTAGCAAGGACCACACCTACAACACGTGCGAAGCGAAAAGCTTTTATTCTATTGAGACGAGGCGGGTCGGCTGGGTTGAGATACAGGGTGGGGATACAGTCTCAATCTTCACATGGCCCAGCAGGACAGGACCCCCCTCGTAGGTGTCTTATGTCTGGAAGAGAACAGATATGGGATGGGGTCAAGTTATTCAGAACGAATTGGGTTGCCGGGTTAGGCTGCTATAAATAGGCTTCTGGGAAATTGAGGCATGACAGAAGTGAGCTGTGATTTACTGGAGAGGAGTTGAGGGCGGTTGAGGTGTGGTCCTGCTCCTGAACTTAAGTTAATCATATTAACTACATTTAACTTGATTCGATTTTGCTTTTTGCAATGTATCCCTAATATGGAACTCAGCTCCAAATTCACCCCATAACTGCCTCACTGAGCTTCATTTGACTAGAGCCGAACGCACTCCCTTAGTTTACTTCTTTATACAGTCTATGGGAAACACAGACAGAGCTCAATACGAAAAAAAATGGTAAGAATTGAGAAAATGAAGCACAAATGTCCAAAAACACATCTGTGAGATAAGAAAGCTGTGGAGTCTCATGGAGCTAATGACACTGTGGAGTTGGCGAAGACTGCCTGGATTACAAAGAACACTAATTAGGAAAGGATAGAAGAAATACACAGGCAATCGTGCTGAGAAGATACTCTTGGCCGTCTCATCATTTCCTATTTGTGAACTTAGATTGTGTTGTGTTACCTTCATGTGCTGTTGGAACACTTCCGGATGGAATATAAAGTTAATTAGTTGTGTATTTGTGCTGTCTTTGCTGGTGTAAGGAGATCTCTGTTTAAAATGGAAAACTGCACATCCACAAATGCTTATATACAAAAGACTATAAATGAATAATCACTCAGGACACACAAGAAACGTCTGTGTACCTTTGTATCTGTAACCGTTGCCCTTTAGTATTGATGTAAAAAACCACGCCAGCCACAACTGTTCCCCATTAAATATAATGAATGGGGTTTTCTATTGCTTCCCTTTGTTTTAAGATAGTTTGTTTTATTTAATTGAGATGCAGTTTCACAAATTATGGCTTACCGTACAAACTATAAGACGCAATTTCAATGAACAGGTCTATTTTCATACATAAAGCATACCGGATTATAAAGTGCATTAAGTGAGACTGATACCTTAGCCCTGGCATCTACGATCCATTGACAGATCGTGGCATAACTCGTCCAAGGTCACCTCCCTGTCTTGGTGAATGTGTGTTCACCTTCTGTCGTTCAATGCTCCCACACAGTTCACGATTTAACTTTGAACAACCTGTTGACACCAATATCTAGAGGTTGAAGTTCTTAGGTTAATGATGGCAGCACCAAACTAATTTGCTTCACTTGGGCGTGCAAGTCAGCATGTCTCTTAACAGATGCCATTTTGGGCTCCTTATACACACACCATAATATGTTGAAGCACAGTCCATATTACAGAGCAAGACTCCTGAATACGGTCCAATAATGCTCCAATAATCCATCAAGTGGTGCGGCTTCGTACTAAAACATTTTGACAGATTTTTGAGCGCCATGTACCACATAAAATCGGTTTGAGGTCAGTAAGCACAACCAGAAGTAATACATAAGTGAGTGCTAGTCACTCAGCCACCATGCCGCAAAATAAGAAACAAAGTCTTATGTTGCTTCCATTGCAGATAGTCATTTTAACTTACATAGATATTGCTTTTTGTAGTGTCTAGACTAGAATGAAGCAGTCTCTGGTGAGTGTTCATGAGCTGGAAATAAGCTTATAGACACTAAGTTTGGAATAAACATACTTAAAACCAGTTTAGGATTAGTGTTCATGGCCTGATAATATGTAAAATGCTTTAAATTCTGCAACATTCTAGATAAACATACTTAAAACCAGTTTACAATGGATATGAATGGTCCGATAATAAATTCAAAGATGCTAAATTCTAGATAAAAGTACTTGAAATCAGTTTTACACGATAGTAGTTAGTCAGTTCACACTAATCATAAACTTATTTTAAGTATGTTTCTGTAGATGTTCTGACTAGTTGAGCCATAGAAGAAACATATATGACAATTTTTAAGATTATACAACCAATTCAGAACTAGTAAGTAAATCATAAATCTGAAAACAAGATGAATAACCTGATATAAGTTTTAAAATCTTGGCCAGATCAGAGAAATTTGCAGCGAGCAGAGCATTTTGACCTTTGGAAACATAGACAAACTAATAATAAAGAGTTTGTTAAATGTGTGAATGGAACAAAATGCAACTCTAGGTGTTTTTTAACGAAGTAACATTATTCTAACACAACTTAAAGCTGACAAGAGTCCATTTTGTGGAATATAATGACTATATATGAAAAGAAAGAATTTTAAAATAGCAATAAATGGTAATGTGATCCTTTACTGCTCCCCTGTGGCTGGACTTCACACACACATTTCTACTTTACTGGCACGAAAATCCTCCAAAGTAGCAGGTCTTGTTGAGAATAAAATGGTGCTAAAACAACATAAACAGAAATCGCATGCATGTAAACGTATGCTCTGGCGGACTTGTGTATTTGCATGTTCCGTTCGGTTTGACGAATGAGCTCCATTTGTTCGTCCCGGTGACTGATGCTGCTGTCACTTAAGATGAAATAAAAGCAGGACCTTCTCAGACAGTGAAGAATAGTCCGATTCACCGGCTCTCGTGTCTTTTACAGACTCTGCGCTGTGCCTTAGAAGGAAGCACTTGGTTTGAGCTCCGTATTCTCTCGACGTTATTTGACTTTCAGATAAACATTTTTGAGATTGTAGAATGTGTTGATGTCGTACTCGCGGATAGGGACAAGAGCCAGTTTTTCCCTTTCGGTACTTTACAGTGACAGACGAATGTTTAGGAGTTACCGTGGTGACACAATGCACATATTAGCAAACATAGACAAAAATTTGATGATGGTCTGATTTGAAACAGCACATTTTCAAGACCCTGTGATCAATGCGAGTGTTCACGGTCCTGTTTAGGCATTCAATTTTCAGTTCTTTATGTTGTATTGTGTTAAGATTCAAGTCTAAAAAAGCCTCAGACAGAGCAGAGCCTACAGTTAGCATCACTTTGCCATCAAATGTTAAACTTGATCATTTCTATCAGTGACTAGACTGAAGAACTCACTGTAGAATCTGCATTTTAACATTTTCCATTGCCGCTGCCCCCATTTGATTGTATTTGTATTTGCATTGTGTAACTTTTTGGTTGAGGGTCTGTCAACTGTTTTTTTCTATGGATATGTCATTGCTCTGCCTGGAATGTTCCACAGTATGATTTTAAAACAGATCTACCTTACATTTATTCAATTACAAGTGGTTTTATATTTCAAAAATACCTAGAAAAACAGGCGTTCTGACTGTGAGCGGGGTTGCCTCTCCACAGATCTGACCTGTAACTTGGTCTGATTTGGTCTCCGTGAAGATAGAAAGGTTTAGGCTGAATCCCCTTATACCCCTTTCCCCTAACCCTCCGTTTTGTGTGTTCACATGTAGGGGTAGGTGTGTCCCATTTACCATTTTGACAGAGGGGTAGGGGAAAGTATTAAGGCTGTATACCCCTCCAAACAAAGATTTTTCAGAGACACACTCCAAACGGAGGGGTATGAGCAATTTCTCAGAATGCGAATCACCGGCAAGATCACTGCTGCCACAACCAAAGAGCCCAAAAGACCAAAGAGACCAAAGAAGTTCACAAATTTTCTCCATTATTTATGGTTTAGAATTTGTGATAACCGCTGTATTGTCTTGAGTTTAACGTTGTTCCAATATGTAATGGTTAATCATAAATTTAATCATAAAATGTGCATTAAAAAATTGCTAGTACTATGTTAAATCATCATCATGTGGTGTCTTGTCTGGAACAGGCATTGACGGCCATGGCTCTCCATCTGTCTCTTTCATTCGAGGCATTCATGAATTGGTTGTTGTTTAGTGTCTTTGCTGTTGCCCAGTTGTTTAACTTGTCTATATAGGTTTCTCGCTGTCGACCTCTGCTTCTACTCCCCTCGATCTTTCCTGTCATGCTGAGATGTTCCAGTCCACCTTTTCTGTAGACATGGCCCATGAATTTCATCTGTCTTTTTCTTATCGTTTTAATTAAAGATTTTTCTTTCTTTGCCATTTCCAGCACCTCTCGATTAGATTTCTTTTCTGTCCATGATATCTTTAATAATCTCCTTAAAAACCACATTTCGGTTGCCTCCAGTTTCTTCCTTAACTTGTTGATTGTCCAGCCTTCACAGCCATATAAAAGAACTCACCATACGTATGTTTTCAATATTCTGTATTTGGTGTCTATCTTGATGTTTCTGTTGGTCATGATTGATGATAATTTTTGAAAGGTGACCTTGGCTGTTGCTATGTTTTTGTATATTTCTTTAGTGCATTTCCCATCAGATGTTAACAAGTAACCCAAGTATTATGTTAAATAGTGTCACGTTATTTGTGGCTTGAATGATCGGTTGATGCGTGGAAATAAAGTTGGGAACAATTTGAGAGCATTCATGCTACACAGTTGTTATTTGGATATTTAAACCCAAGTAACTGAAAGCGATATCACTGGTTTAACCCTTAGAGAAGCTCAGGTTGTGTTGTTTCGAATGGTCTGCGTGTCATTCCACTGGGGCAGGAAGCTTATGTAAAAGCTGGTGGAGACTTTTGATGACGTATGTGATTGTTGAAGGGGTGTCCCAGTTCGTAGGTGTTGATGTTCAACCATTACCCGTTGTTGCTCAGTTTCAAGGGGCAAAGGGTAGAGGAAGGGTAAGGGTAGAAATTAGAAATGGGATTGGCCCTTAATACCATACTGTGAAACATTCCAGACAAAGCAATAACATCTCCATGGGGAAAAGCATTTGAAAGATCCTCCAAAAAAAAAACAAAAAAAAAAACGTGTGATCATGGGTTAATTTGAGAAGAAGAATAACATACTCTTCTAATTATCCCTCCCACTCTTCCTTCTAAGAGTGCTTCAGTGGTGATTCTGAGCCCGTTCCATGGAATAGCAGAAATTCTCTGCATGAATGACACATCTTTTTGAATAAATGCTGCTGATTCACGTGTCTGTGTTTGTGTGGCTTCTTTCTGTTCAGTGGGCACCTTCAATCTCCTCAGATCAACACCAGTGCACTAGAAAACTCTATTCTTTCTTTATATTTTGAAGAAAACTTTGTGCTTGTGTCTGCTCTCTAGTTATAATCTATGACACCCAAGGATCATTATGTTATAATTTGGTTACAGGAGTGAATTTGGAGGCAGGGTTTAGATTATGGATAGGAGAAAATAGTGGAAAATATTAATACCAGGATCATGTAGAGTGGGTTAATGAACATTTTAAGACCAACATAACAAGGCTCAGAGCAGCAGGTACAGAGACAGGGGCCACAATAAAGCCTGGCGTATGCTGTGTGATATTTTCAATGGTTTCACTCAGCCCCAGCTCAAACTGTACGACCAAAGTGCAGGGTGTAAAAGTTCACAGCTCACGATTCATGTTCTCACACTACACGAACTACTTCAATAGAGCGAAACCTTCATGAGATTTGATATTCTCAATGTTCTTGCAACCTATGACCAGGAGCTGGTCGTGAGGTATTCATCAGTTCTTGTTACTTCATGTATACTACATGAAGCACGACACACGATTAAGCCAAAACTCGATCCCAAAAACAATGAAAAATCAGCTCAAAAAGAGCCAAAAATCACACGGTATCCACCCGGCTTAATGCTGCATGTGAGACGATACTGAAGAGTGTAAAATTAAGTGGTTAATTATTTTTTTATGTAAATGTTTGTTTTTATGTAAATGTTTGTTTTTTATATTTGTTGTTGTATTTTATGTTATGTTGTTATTTGTATGTATTTTACTCTAGTAATGTTAATAGTTTGTTTAAGGAAAATTAAATAGATGAGTATGACCAGCAAAATATCACCTATATCATGCCATATTTACATATTTACATTTAATTAGGTCCAATAAAGCAACTCAGATAAGATACTGTATAGGAACTTTCCATTATTCCTTCAAATATAAGCCCCACAGTCTACATTGTCATCACCTCTCTACCCCAAGGAATCATGGGTAAACCAACGCATGAGCCTCCATCTGATTTGAAAACCGCAGGGCCCAATGGGAGCTGACGTCACCGGAAACGCCGTGAAGTTCATACCAAAATGAGCTCACAACACTGCCGAATCCTATGCAAGTCACTTATTAAGAAAATAAAATTGGAGAATGACATAAATCACGTAATTGTCAATACTGAACAGCAACTTCTATCATGAGGGGAATAGGCAGAAAACACATCCATCAGTTCATCACAGTTTGGTTAGGCTTGATTTCTTTTTTGTATCAGCATCAGTTCTTGAGGTAACTTATTCCAGTGAGAAATGGCAATGTATATAATTTTTTTTTTGACTGCATTAGTTCCTGATTTAGGCAAAGTAAAAGTAGCGTAGGAGTCTCGTCTCGTGTTAAGCCCATGTGTGTTACAGTTGGGCTGTAGCTGTGAGGCTTCGAGATCTGTGTGTCGTCCAGGCTTTGTGCAAGGACAGAACCAAATTAGATGTCAGTCTCTGTTTGAATATCATCCATGACAGCCTCTTATGCATAACATTAACACTAGTTCTGAAAGGGCATCTGAGAGCTCAACCTGCAGCTTGATTCAGAACTACAGTACTGTGCAAAAGTTTTAGGCAGGTGTGAAAAAAATGCTGTAAACTAGGAATGCCTTAAAAAATGGAAGTGTTAATCATTTATTTTTATAAATCAACAAAATGCAGTGAATGAACAAAAGAGAAATCTAAATCAAATCTATATTTGGTGTGAGCTTTGCCTTCAAAAGAGCATCAGTTCTTCTAGGTTTACTTCATACAGTTTGTGAAGGACCTGGGCTGGTCGGTGTCCAAACATGTTGAAGAACTAAGCACAGATCTTGTGTGGATGGAGCTTCCTCACATCCTTCTGTCTCTTCATGAATCCCAGACACACTCCATGATGCTGAGGTCAGGGCTCTGTGGGGCCAGACCATCACCAACACAACTTCTGCTTCTTCTTTACGCTGAAGATAGTTCTTAATGACTTTAGTTTTTTCTTTTTATTCGCTCTCTTTGCATTTTATAAATTGATAAAAACAAACAATCATTATTTATATTTTTGAAAATATTATTTGTTTATAGCATTTCTTTACACCTGCCTAAAACTTTTGCACAGTACTGTATCTGCAGTTGATTTTCAAAATGCACAAATCACTCCAAATACAAACTCTAGAGCAGGCATGTCCAGACTATGGCCCGGGGGCCAAATGTGGCCCTCAAACCAATTGTTTTGGTCCTCAGTCTTCAAGGTGAATTGGCCCATACTACCGCAAGTAGTACTTTTTACTGCATGTTTTTGAAAACTACCCTGATCAAGCAAATGTAGTGTGTCCTTTTGAGGGTCTAAACCTGAACAAAGGTCTGGAGAGTCATTCAGACCTGTTATAAATGCAGATTTGAATTACTTCCTGTTTATGACCCTCAGCCCTCATGCTGGTCTATGTTTTAATATGTGGCCCTTGATGAAAAAAGTTTGGACACCCCTGATCTAGAGGGTAAATGAGAAGGAAACATAGTTAAAAGTTCTGAAAAGTTGATTTTGCAAAATAAGTCTGCTTTAAGTATATAAATTGGTTTAGTTCTGGTTTAGTTCTGTGTGTTCTATGCAAATGTGAAGTGGACACAATATTTAAAATAAAATAAAAAAATACCATAGTCCGATAATAATACCATTCACAGCCCTGTTTTGAACCCCAGTCTGGTGAGGGACCTCTGACAAACACATGCATTCATATCAGGGAGTGAGCCTGTTTAAGTGTGTTCATTTTCAACCAAAAATGATTCATATTCCATGGAAATATTCTTTATCAGATATGACACCGTTACACCCACAGAACAAACACCTCAGTGGCACTGGCTCTTTACAGAATCTGATGGTGTTTAGCAAATGGAGCTAATTGTTGATGATGTGTGTAATCTGAATGTCAGGCTGTTGGCTTTGCTGATGAAAGCGAGATGAGAAATTTACAGCAGGATTAATGCTCGATGTCACGCTCATATCACTGCGGTAACAACGCTGTGAGAGGAGCCTTCAATACAACAGACATTTACTCTGTATGCCTGCTCAGGAAAGACACCACCGGCCCCTATTACGTTATTTTCTGATCTACTAGTGTGTTATAATGTTGTTTCCTCATCACAAACAGACCTGGAGTTGTGTTTTGTTTCATTCACACACAAACCCTGCATAATTTGTTCAACCAATTTAACGCTAAATACAAAGAAATAGTCTTACAGTGCTATAGGATGAAGTTAAATATTACAGTTATTGTTATTGTGTGTATTATTAGCTTTAGTAGTATACATATTTGATTTATCAGTACTTAAGTATAAGTAAAAAAGTTGTATTTCTTCCCACTCCCTTTCGAGCTTTTTCTTATGTTGTCATTCTTGTGTACAAATGGTACAAGAATTTTTTGTTGTAAGTATTGTAATTTTAAGTTCACTGCCATGACAGTAATGGGTGAAAAGGAATTGAAGAGCCAAACTTGAAATAAATGATTGACTGATTGATATTTAGGCTAAGTTCTTTGCTCAAAACGTGTTGTTCAGCAGTTATAGCGGCTAATCTGCAACCAGTGACCATATTTGGAAATCTGCCTGTGAAACCAAAGAGCCAATCAGGAGTGAAGCTGTTGAAGGTACATTTCCCCCCGCTTCTAATGAATATATAAAGGCTGAATGAATCTGTTTTATAGGGATATTAAATGCACCACTTTTCTTGTATGGTATTGGCTTATGTCACAAACCAAGAAAACGTTTGGAAACATATAATGCCAGTTTCCGGTGGGCTCTGTTTGTGATAATCAGTCTGACAAAATCGAGAAAAAAATTAGAAAATGGCCCAGGTTTCTTCATCTCCGTGTCATTGTAGCGTTCCGTTATGTTCAACTCATCGACAATTCCAACCATACCTCAGTTTTCATCATTTTCCCACTGACGCACAACTCGCACTGGGTACATGCAATTAGAAGAGACGAGGGCGCCAAATTCCAGATGATTCCAAACAGCACATACGTATGCAGTCTTCATTTTACAGCAGATCACATTTACTTCAGTGGGATCACAGTAGGTCGGCGAGCCCAATGTCGGGAACTACACCGGACTTTTCCATTACATGTTTCCAAACGTCTTCCTGGTTTGTGGCGTAAGTGTGAATAGAGCCTCTTGGATGTAACAACGAACCATTTGATCCATCAATAGGCTCTATTCACTCTGACCAGAAGACATTTGGAAACATGCGGATGACGACTTCGGGTGTAGTTACCGAGGCTGGGCATGTGATAAAACCATGGATTCAGCATCTTCACAACCTGCCAAAGCTTTATGTGGGGGGTGGGACTCTAATCGCGTCTTCAGTGTCATTCAGAGGCTGCAGGATGTAACCGAGGATATGCTGAACATAATGGGATTTTTTTTTTTATTAAATTGATTTGGTAGATGAAGAAAAACGGGCCATTTTCTCAGTTTACCCAGATTTTTCAGAGTTACTATTGCCAACAGAGCCCAAGTCGTCATCCTAATGTTTTGAAGGTACATGCCCCCTCCTGCTCACACCTCTGGTTTGGGCACTTGGCAACGAATCTGTCAGTCAACCTGTTGCGAATGCTAGTGTACGTGACCTCCAGGAAAGCAAGTGCTGGATTGGTCAGTTATTAATGTTCATATCTTGATTTAGGAACAAAATAGCACAATAAAAACACCAGGAACATGTAAGCGGGTCAATACAAACATTTTAAGACCAAGATGATTAGCCTGACACGGGTCCACGGTTTTTCAATCGAAGTGAATTGCAACCCGCTTAAACGACCCAACATCCTCTAGCGGCAATGGAAAAAATCCCTCACCCTCTCCATCTTCTTTATCTCTAAATTTCAGGTTATTTCCGCCAGACTAAACAATCAATACTGTATATATCTACTTATGTGCAATTATAAACAAAAGCATAATTATACCTGCAATCACCATTAAACTCAATACTGTAGATGGACTCCAATGTACACAGATCTCAGCGTCTGTCTGTTTGGTATTTTGTGCTAAAGCCAATTTGTCCAGGGTCGCAGAGGGACTTCGTGGAGCAGATGTTGCCGTCAGATGTAACCTCTCATCCTCCTTTAATGTGCGCTGAAATGCTCTGATAGATGAATGAAAACATAATCAAGGCTGTCGCTACCATGTTTAGAAATTAGTTCGCTTACTGTAATAGACTGTAATTGAGTTCCACATTAGTAAAGCAGACATGGGGCTGACTATGGCTGTGGCGTCTTATCAAAGGAGGTTTAGCTAGATGTCCAGAGGTTTATATTTTGCAGCTGACATTCCCTGGGGGTGTGATGCTAACTGAAAGCACTGCTCTGTTAGAAGCTCAAGCTAGACTATATTATGCAGAATTGACTCTTGCGGCTTTAAAGGCCGCCGCACACTACAGGAGAATTTGGCTGATTTAAGCTGCAATTTGCCTACTTTTTGACTTTGTGATTTTGAAGCTGCTGCGCTCCTCCTGTGGTGTCAGTGTGACTGAGCTGCTCTGTCAGATCATAACCGTCAAACATCAGCAACGATAACAGCCAATAAACCAAGAAGGAAGACCGAGTACAAACTCAGGAAATAGCGAAAATAATTATCTCACCTCTCGTAAAGTTGTACATTTAAACCGCAGCATCTCATCCACATTAACCATAGATTTTGTCCTCCCCAAATAAAAACACCCAGTCCACAAAACAGTGTTATTATTCCATTTTTAAGCATCGGTGCCTCCAACCAGCACACATCACTTTCATACTAGGCAACGTGGGTGAAGTGCCTTGCCTAAGGACACAATGACTCTACCACTTCTTTTTACCACTCGTGCCCCACTGTGGCACCTGATTTTCCCAGTGGTCTCCCATCCAAGTACTAACCAGGCCCAGTCCTGCTGAGCTCCTGAGTTCTGACAGGATCAGGCTTTGACAAGCCGGTATGGCCACGATTGTAACTGCTGAACATTCTGTCAGTAGAGATACATGTAGAGCACCCCTAGTGTGATGACAACGCAAAGTATCCTTAGTAGCAAATAAAGTAAAATGTTCTTAATTTAAATCATTTTAACTTACCTAGATATTGTTTTTTCCAGTGTGGGAAGAGCTAAAAATATCAAAAGTACCTTTGCATAACGTAAATAAAAGCTTTTTTAAATTATTTATATCTTTATTGCACTGAAAAACTGAAGACGTGTGCAGCTTGCATCTCAACAAACCTGACTCCCTCTTACTTTTTTCCCTTTAGCTATTATATTCTAGAGAATTGTGACTTATCTCCATGGAATCCCACCTCCAGAAAGCTATGTGAGTTTAAAAAACAAACAAACAAACAAACAAATTGACTTTTCTTGGTATTTCTCCAATTGGTTTTTCGGCTGTCAGTGGAAATCTTGACTGGACAAACTCTCTGGTTAGAAAATAAAACTCTTAAAGGTGCATTGCGCAACTTTTCTGACGCACAGCAAATTCAAGAGTGTCAATTCAACTCATATATTGTTCATTTTAACACTTTTACCATGTCAGATGGAGTCCACAGTAGAATGAGGTAACACTACACTTTCCAAAGTGTAAAAGGCTCAACACTGGTAAAGTGATGTAACCACACTCCTCATAGTTGAATGTGACACTGAACAGTGTACAGTGAAAAACTAATAACACTATATTGATACGTTCTTCATGTTACACTATTCAATAGTAACTCTTTCTTCATTAACAGTCTCAGTGCTGCAGTCAAGCAACACAATTAATTTAAAGAAGTCATATGACACAATACTGTTTTTCCATTTATATTAAATTAGCATGTGAAAAGGTCTGGATCATCTACCTGCTTGTCTCTATGGAGATGTTGTTTTCCCTGGAATGTTCCAACTTTCCACAGATCTGAACTGGAATATAATGCACTGCAGTAACCTGCTTGTCTCTACTTGGTAAATAGGTTTAATCTATACTATGGAATTCTAGACAAATCAATAACATTTCCATAGAGATAAGCAGAAGAGATGACAGCCTTTTCTGCTCATGCTCTCAGTCTTGCGGTGATCAGTGCCTATTCCCACTCACAGTATAAGACCTGGAAAAACCGCTCTTGGATACACGTGGTTACTAAAAATCTACAGCAAAATCAATGCTCCCATAGAAATAAAGTCCCCCGACCTCATATAAATGTGTTTTTACAACCCTGCAGTGACTAAGACTCTCACATTACACTGCCAGCACCTCTATGACCATCATCGATTTATAATAAAGAAAAAACACGCTGTATAACGTCCAGGCTGTTGCTGTAGCTCTGGTCTGATGTGAGGTCTGGTGTGATTATAATTACTGTGATGTTTTTAGTGTTGCAACAATAACAGCCAGCCATTTGGGTTGACGTTTGTGGTTTCTGAAACACTTCAGACAGTATTTTTACAGCCGCCGTGCCAGAATTATTGTTTCGTATTGGTCTTAAATTGGCAGTACACAAATGTTACATGGGATTTAAAGGTCGTATATTACACACAATTGACTTATGAGCTTTAAAACATGTTATAATGTTGTTTCCTCATCTAAAACATACCTGGAGTATGTCTGGAGTTTTTTATTCACACTTTATTATTTGTCTGGCTACATCTTCAGACCTCTAAATGCTCTTTTCCACCTTGTGATGTCATGTAGTGGTAGTTTTCAAGTTAACAGCTCCTTGTTGACTTTAGTTCAGTAGAGATGGGCAATTCCAGGGCTGAAATTATCCAAATGATTCTAGTGAAGTGAATGGAGTTTAAAGGCGCACTGTGTAACTTCTAAGGTGGAGGTTTGCCTGGAATGTTCCACAGTACTGCATTAAGCATATCTTCTCTGAATTTGTTCTATTACAGGTGTTTTATAGCCAAAAATACCTTCTCCATAGAGCTGACTATTAACCTGTCTCCATTGTGAGTACCAAGTTTATTTCCATACTGTGGATCATCAAAAGTAAAGCATCAAAACAGTGATATCTCTATGGAGACAAGCAGGTGGCAGACCTTTCACTGGAAAAGTTACATAATGCATCCTTAAAAACACAGTGGAGTGTAGAAAAGCTCTTTTGATAGGATGTCAGATGATAACTCAAGAATTGAAAGCTACTAATCAATCATCTTTTGATAAATGGCTGGAATAGATGCTTAAAACTGCAAATGGTGAAAGGGTGACTTATAGATTATAGCAGCGGCAAGACTTGTTCTTCAATTCCTTGATTTATGGAAAATAACTAAGGACATTACAAAATTAAAACAAACATTTATTATTTATTATATGTATGTATGTCTAAGTATGTATACATATGTACGTGTCTACGTATGTAATGCATGGATATATGAGTGTATATATACAGTACTGTGCAAAAGTTTTAGGCAGGTGTAAGAAAATGGAGTAAACAGAATGCTTTCAAAAATATAAATAATGTTTGTTTTTATCAATTTACAAAATGCAAAGTGAGTGAACAAAAGAAAAATCCAACACCATTCAGAACTATCTTCAGCATAAAGAAGAAGTTGTGCTGGTGATGGTCTGGCCCCACAGAGCCCTGACCTCAACATCATGGAGTGAGTCTGGGATTAACATGAAGAGACAGAAGGATGTGAGGAAGCTCCATCCACACAAGATCTGGGCTTAGACAGCATTAAAGCAAAACCCCAGTTTATGTTTGTATCAAAGACAAAATGTGCAGTTTTTCAGGTTTGGTCCTATTTTACACATGTTACATGGGGTATATATATTATATTTATTTTATTGTTTACAGTAATATAGAATAAGGTCCTATTCCAGAATCTGAGTAACACATGTGCTGTGAGTGTGTGTTTAGACACAGCTGTACACCTCATCACATCATTGAAAACACACTCACCTTGTCAATAATCGTCTGCTATGGTCATTTTTACTCACACTTGCACAAAAAAATAAAATAAAATATATATATATACATTTGTGATAGTTTCGGACAGCAGAGTTACTCATGGTTTTGTTAAATTCACTTTACACCTTTATTGAATCCAGTAGTTTGGTCAAATGCCTGTGCATGGTGGTGATCCTGAAGCAGATTATCTCAGTTTGGCGCACAGGCGGTAGGGCTTTGGAGCGTATATAAAGCTCATGTTCCCCTCCAGAGTGAGGGGCTCCTCCTTCAGTGCAGAGAAGGTGAAGCGCTGCAGGAGCCCCGAGAAGAACAGGAACAACTCCATCCGAGCCAACTGTTCGCCCAGACACACACGCTTACCTGACGACAGACAGTTCAGCGTAAACACTCTACACACTTTTCCAGGAGTCTCAAAAAGATAAGGGTGAGGAAAATAGAGGCAGGTGTGACATTTTAAATATCTCATTCACAAATCATTTTAAAACTAACCAACAGAAAAGGGGAGGAAAGCCTCTCTCTTCCTAAATTTCCCATCTTCATCCAGGAAGTGTCCAGGGTTGAAGGTGTGGGGTGTTTCCCACATCGTCGGGTCATTCAGCACAGAGTCTAAGCTACCAAAAACCATCACACCCTGAGAAGAAAGAGTTATGTAAGATTTAACCACAACTGTGTGTAGATTTGGACAAATTCTTATTGTGGAAAAAAGTAAAATGACACATGAAAATAAGAAATTGATTAGATAAATACACTTCCTGACCAAAAAAAAAAAAAAGGCGCCACCTGGATTTAACTAGGCAAACAAACAGGTCCGATGTTGCTGCAGTTGGTCAGGTCCAGGTTCAGCAGCAGTGTGTGCTCAAAGAATGAGGTCAGTGAACCTGAATATACTGAAGGACCAGGTTATTCCATCAGTGGATATTTTCTTCCCTGACGGCACGGGCATATTCCAAGACGACAATGCCACCACAGAACACCACAGAGTCCAGACCTTCACCCCAGTGAGAATCTTTGGGATGTGGTGGAGAAGCTCAGACTCGACCATCATTAGTGCAAGATCTTGGTGAGAAATGAATGCATTTGCTGTGGCATTGTTTTGATAAGCTTCTGCAATGTCACAAGATTTATTTCCTTCCAGTGTTGCATTCATTTTTCACCAAGATCTTGCACTGATGATGGTCGAGTCTGAGCACTGCATGTTTAAACTGGACAAGCACATAAGCTCTGTGGTAAAGTCCAGCTTCTTTCATTCGAGGCTCCTTGCTAAAATAAAGCCCTACCTCTCTCAGGCAGATTTGAAAAAGCTATTCATGCATTTGTAACATTGTGTCTGGACTATTGCAATTCTCTGTATGTAGGGCTGGACCTGAGCTCCTGCAGCGCCTACAACACGTCCAGAACTCTGCAGCTCATCTGTTCACTAATACTAAAAGACGTGAACACATCACACCTGAGCTGTGTGACCTGCACTGGCTCCTGTCTTCTATCGGTGCAATTTAAAATGTTATTGTATTTAAATGTTTCCACTGTTTGGGTCCAGTCTATTTGAGGGAATTACTGGAGCCCGACAGAAGACGAGAGGAGACAGAGGCTTTT
Source organism: Odontamblyopus lacepedii (assembly GCA_034769755.1). Taxonomy (NCBI): domain Eukaryota; kingdom Metazoa; phylum Chordata; class Actinopteri; order Gobiiformes; family Gobiidae; genus Odontamblyopus; species Odontamblyopus lacepedii. Next base: position 19,941,290 of record CM068348.1, read on the forward strand.
CTGTGGCAGTGCCCGGACTGTGGAATAACCTTCCTCTTCCTGTCAGATCCTCTCAGTCTGTAGTGCAGTTCAAGACTAGACTGAAAACTCATCTCTTTTCCCTGGACTTTAATACTAACTAGTCAGTTTATCTTGGTTTTTATTATAGTCCTCACGCTATGTTATATATTATATGTATATGTTTCTTCTGTCTTTGTTATATTTTATGTGAAGCACTTTGGTCAACTGAAGTTGTTTTAAATGTGCTATAGAAATAAACTTGAATTGAACAAAACCTTCTGCAGCAAAACCCAAAGATTCTCACTGGGGTGAAGGTCTGGACTCTGTGGTGTTCAGTCCATGTGTGAAAATGACATCTCCTGCTCCCTGAATCACTCTGTTACAGTTTGAGCCCGATGAATCCTGGCATTGTCGTCTTGGAATATGCTCGTGCCGTCAGGGAAGAACAGATCCGCTGATGGAATAACCTGGTCCTTCAGTATATTCAGGTTCAGCTGACCTCATTCTTTGAGCACACACTGCTGCTGAACCTGGACCGGACCAACTGCAGGAACCTTGTACCTATTTGCTTAGTTAAATCCAGGTGCCACTTTTTTTTGGCCAGGTAGTGTATTAATTCAGTAAAAACTAAACGGTATGAAAGTGTAAAGATGCTGCAAACCAAACCAGAAAGTTAAGTCTAAAATGTGCGTCTAAAGTGTAAATCTGGGGACCTTTTCTGAGCTTCCCGAGTATGTATAAATATTTCTTCCAACAGCATTAGGCATTGAAGTATCGCAGAGCGCACCTTGGGTATGATGTAATTCTCCAGAGTGGTGTCTTTGGTGGTCATGTGCACCAGATTGAGAGGAATTATGTTCCCCATCCTCTGCACCTCGTGGATCACTGCATTGGTATAGTGCAGATCGTCTCTGTCCTGCAGCGAGGGCAGGCGAGACGAGCCCACCACAGCATCAATCTCAGCCTGGACCTTCTCTGAAACAGAGAGAAAAGAATCATTATTTTGGTTTCACATTTTTTTTAAAGATGGCTTATTATGCTCACTGTTTTTTGAGCTTTCTACATGCCTGAAGAGGTGTTAGAAGGGGAGCAAAGAAAGGGAGGGCAAAAATGAACCTCATTAACATGTTTTTGGTGTTCTAAACATGTTATCTGCGAGCGATTAAGAAGTGTAATACAAAACAAAACACAATTGAGTTTCTATATTTGATCTCATAATATGCAGCTCTGAGTAACAAGCTTAAGATGTCAACCCCACCTTGGATGTGGGGGTGGTAGGCCATAAACAGCAAGGCCCAGGTCAGTGTTGTTGTGGTGGTCTCTGTGCCAGCGGTAAACAAATCCGCTGCAGAAATGCATAAATTCTTCAGATGAAACCCAGCCTCTTTATCTTCTGTCTGCAAACGAAATGCACACATGTGGTTCATTACAGGCAATGGCATTTTAAGGACTGTAAATACATCTGGACACACTTGGAAACACTTGGACTTTCCATTTCTTTTATGATTATTTATTTAAAAATATGTGGCAATTGACAAACTTTTAGAATTTTGAAAGTTCTTTGAAGATTAAATCATTTTGATGTGCATTGAAATTTAAAGATACGATAGCAATTTGTTGACAATGATCCAAATTTAGTCACTGAATAAAAAAATAGCCAAAATCTGGACTCACATCTTAGGCACTTCACCTTCCAAACCTACTTCACACGTGGGTGGAGCCGACAACTCGCCTACCTCAGCGATTTCGGAGAGGAAGCAGTCGATGTAGTCTCGTGGGTTGGATGGGTCGTGGGTTTCTTTGTGTTTGTCAATCTTAGTTTGAACATAGTCGATTATGATTTCAGTCAGAGTGAAGATTCTTTGGTGAGGTCCAGGGAGCCTCTTCATCAGCCAGGGGACCAGATTGTAGATCTATAACAAGTACTAGTGTCACTGTGTACCGGGGTATTAGTCGCACCAGCCAAAAAATGTACCATGAAGAAGAAAACATATATAAGTCGCACTTGGATTATAAGTCACTTTTTTTTCTCCTTTTTTTTTTAAAGACCAAGAACAGACACTTGAACACTTCAAACTGTCGACCTCGGGGTGGAAGTCTGCAGCAGTTTTTGGGATATCGTCCGTGCTCAAGTTTCTCGCTCACTCCAAACGTTCTTTGTGCAGCTCGATTACGGTTTTCAGCTGCACATTTCACCACTTGCAGCTCGTAATCTGCAGAATATGATTTGCTTTTTGGGTGGATTTGTGTTCAGTCTTTCTCAGTTGTCTTTATAAGCTGGTGTTTAAACTTTACATTTTCTGTGGTACAGGAGTAATGCGAGTAGCAGGTACTGGCACAAAGGCCTAGAGCGCCCCCTTATGTCCATCAGTGTGAAAATTACGAACATGTGAAACTATATTTTAATATAAGTCGCACCTGAGTATAAGTCGCCGAACCACCCAAACCAAGAAACATTTTACACTTAACACACCATTCAAATATATAATAAACATATTTACGGAAAACAAAGTAACATTTCTTTGTTTAAAAGGGGGTATTATGCACCATGCTCCCACATGACAATTCTTCATAAATACAGAAAGATATGAACCAAAACTGTACGCAGCATCTTTACAAACTTGTTGCGATGTGCAGTAGTTTCATTTGTGGGACACATTCTGATTTCTAAGAAGGAAGAGTGACGTATTAAAGGGACTAAAGGAACGGGGAGACTCAGAATGTCAAAAATAAACGTGAAACTTATGTTAATACATTATTTTTGGCAAATATTGCATTTTTAAAACAATAAAAGGTAACATGGTGCTCTGTGATGCTATGTGTTAGCACAACCCCAGAGATGTAAAATACCGCCTCTTTAAACTGGAGCGTCACATGAAAAAGTAATGGGATTGAAAACTGACCAGGAACCACACACTGCCATCTAGTTCAAGAAGCTCTTTGAAATGAGCCAAAATCTTCTGATGCTCCTTGTTGTTGTACTCCAGACGTTCCCCAAACACCAAACAGCAGATGATATTCGACATAGACTTGTTTAAAAATGGGCGAGGGTTAAAAGGTTCATCTGTAACAAACAAAGAAAAATTTACATTCAACAAAGCAATGGATATTTTAAGTTTAAGTTTTGGGTGAGAGTCAGAAAAGATGATTTTCTATGTGTGTTTTCTCTGTATGATTCTTATAAAGGCCCATAGCTGCAAGGAGAAGCTCTAAGCGTAAATTCTGTTTGATCATTATTGCCATAACATAGATTATTATAGCTATACTATTGCCACTTTGGCTCACCCTCCACCAGAGAAAGTTATATAGTGCCTCTTTATGGAGTATAAATGTTTATGCATAATTGTACCTCCAAGTGATGGATCAAATAACACAATATAGTGAACAGTTTATTTATTATTATCCTCAAATCTTTTGCATTTTCCAAATGAATTAAAATATAACAGTTGTACCTTTCAGTTGCTCTAAAGCCTCTGCCAGATACTGGCACTCCTGTTTAATGGCAGGTTCCAGGGATTTCTTGCCCAGACCAAAGTTTCTGAGAGTGTGAAGAGCAAAACGCCTCTGCTGCTTCCATATGTAGCCATTGGACAGCACAAGACCTGCACGAATATGCAAACACATTATAAGAGAGAGTAAAGTAATACAATATTTAAACCTTAAAACACACCTAAATTCCCAATCACGTCTTCAAAAATAGGGAAGGAGGCCCGGTCGATATAGTCGTCTCCTCTGACCGCCAGAGCCTTTTTCACAAGTTTGTATCCGTTTATGACAACCATGCGCCCCCCAAACAAGCGAAGGCTGAAGATGCTTCCATACTTCTTTGCAAACTGGGCAGACGACACAGCATTTTGCACTGATTCTGTTGACTTTTTAGCTTTTTTACCATCAACATGACTATTAGATCAAACTAAATGTCTAAACTGTGCTTAAATTAATTAAAGTCCATCCATCCATCCATCTTCTCCCACTTAATCCTGCTGGGTCGCTCATAGCAATCCTCATAGCACCTGACCCTATAAATCCCTCTGCAGGTGGTGAGCCCACAGGAGGGTGGACAACATGGTCCTTGATGTTAGTTCATAGGGGTGCGGGCATGTTTTGGGTTGATGGGGGAAACTGGAGTACCCGGAGGAAACCCATCCAGACACGGGGAGGAACATGCAAACTCCACACAGAAAGGCCCGGGCGACCCGGGGATCCAACCCGCAACCTTCTTGGTGTGAGGCCTGAGTGTTGCCACTCAGCCACCGTGCCACCACATAATAATTTAATAATTAATAATTAAAAAGTCTCTATTACTTTTTTAATTAATTTAGTTTATACAGATTAGTAGATTAATTTAGTTTATATAGACAATATTTTGTTTATTGTGACAAGGAAAGAGTCAGATTTTCTTATTAATTATGTTGTACTTGAAATGAAACTATGAAATAAAAGATAAATGCACAAATGTTTGAATCTAATAAGGTGCGGTATGCAGTGTTTTGTAACCTGCTTGTCTCCATAGAGAGTCTTTTGCCTGAAATGTTCCACAATAGGCTGTGCTACTAAATTCTATATCCATGAAAACAATTAAGCAGAATATACCCTTTTGAGATTTGGCAAAACATGTGCGTCTCTCCGGGCAAATGCACCTTTAATGCTTTATAAGGCAGTAGGACAAGGCTAAAAGTAGACATCTGAGCTTTTATTTGAAGTTAATGAAATTTAGATGCAGCCTACAAAATAATGAATAAAATCTGAGTCAATCCACAGAAAACGAAGTGCAAGAAACACGTGATAACATGGCATCATTTACGCCGTTTGACTCCCTACCTGTGCGAAGTCCAGGTGGATCCTTGAAGAACTAACGCGGAGTATGTCGCCCACAAACGGAATGGGCCACGGTCCAGGAGGGTAGTTTTCAGGCCGCCAGTATTTGACAACATCGGCAAAAAGGGCAAAAAGAAACAGAAATATCAGAATGCTCCTATAATCTAACCACTCCAGCCCAAGCACCTGGTACAACGCCTCCATCTCGGATCTGGAAGAGTCGTATTAGCTCCGTGGCCGAGCGCCTCCACATGGATTACGCAACTGTATTTAGCTGCACCCGTCCACTCCCTCACGGAAGGAGGACTTTGGCATCAGCTTTTGTTGTGGACAGAATAAAGAACGCCTTCTTCAACCCAAACACATTTTGCAAAGTCATCACACGCTACTACAACACAAACCTAATCTTATCTGTGGTCTGATTGTTTTAGTGTTGTGCCTCACGCAAGATAAATCAAATAAAACTCCATGAATATGTTACGGGTCCGGTCTAGGGGGCAGACCCGCACAGAAGAAAAGCCTGAATAAACAGGAAAAATAAACGAACAGGAAGTGAGTTTTGGTTCAGTGCAGCCTCGCTTCATTGTATGAAGGGGAGCGGCACCAGACTCTTCAAGAAGGGCCCTGGCTGAGAAACCCGCGATTGACTCACTATACTGCCACCTTCTGGCGCACCCCGGGAATGAAAGAGTACCTCAAAGTCAAACAAAACCTAAATAAATCCTGATGATTTAATGCATTTTTTCAGTAAGGGAGCTAATATCAATACAAATGGAAATTCCCAAATTACCAAATAACATAAAATGTGACTGCACATTTTGTGTGCGTCACACGCTCCCTGACAACAGAAAATGGCTCCGGACATTTACAACTATATCACCACTATGGCTATAACTGCTTTTGTATATCAGTGTCTTTTTGTTTCTCCTTTTTTTTCAATATACAGATAATGGCATTTGGTGTACTGGAGCTGTAAACGGATATACTATTGGATATGCATAATGCTGTGGGATAAGTCCGTATGGTGCATGATATACCACTGGGGTAGAGTCCATCCCCCAGACAGGGACAGCTGGTGGCAGGAAGGCTTCTACCGTGTGGACAGCTGGTGGTGGCTGGTGGGGAGACTGAAAGATAGGTTGACCCAAAGTGTCATAGGTGAACATCTGCGGTGGCTTGCGGGTCTGAGCAGACCTCCGGACCTGTGGCTCCTCCTCTTCTCCCTCACTGGCAGGTGCAGACTGGTGTGGGACTGCTGGCTCACCATTGTCCTCCTGGTCCGCTTCGTCCTGTACGTCCTCCACAGGTATTTCAGGAGCACCCTCCTCGTTCCCAAGATGTTCTACATCTGGCTCCGGCTGACCTGTATTCACAAGAGGCCTGTCTTGGATAGTCCTGTTTTGTTCTCTTAGTGTTTGTTGTCTTAGATCTCTCACAGGAGCTGGCATTCTGGGCACTGTTTGTACAGTGGTGTTTTCTCTCTGATGCCCAACAGGTGGAGCTCTTGTGACATGCTGGAGACCCCTAAACCAATACTGAACTGGTTCATCTTCTGAATCTGAGGATGCATTACTTTTTGTGTCACTGAGTGTCTGGTCCTGTTTTGTATGTCTCTGAGTCCTTGTGTGATTAGATTGTCTATTTTTCACAGGTAAAACTCTGGGAGGTAAGTCTACTGGCAAGTCATTGACTAAGAGGAGGAGGTTACGGTGAAGTGTCCTGACCTTGTTACTCCCATTTTCAGGTGTCACTTTGTACACAGGTCCATCTGCAATTCTCTCTTTCACAACATAAATGGTGTTCTCCCAGTATGATCTCAATTTACCAGGACCTCCTCTCTCTCCCAGATTGCGAATTAACACTCGGTCACCTGGTTCAAGAACAGTACCCTTGCTGTGTTTGTCATATGATTTCTTTCCCTTGGCACTCGACTGTTGGCTATTCTCAGTGGCGATCTTGTACGCCTCCCTCATCCTTGCAGCCCACTTTTCTGCATAGCCTCGAGGAGTGCTGGGGTGTGGTTCAGGGTGAAGGTTAAAGATGAGGTCCACAGGCAGTCTCGGGTGTCTTCCGAACATTAAGTAGAATGGAGACATTCCTGTGGCCTCATGCCTGGTACAGTTATAGGCATGGACTGCGTGTGCCAGATGATCTCTCCAGCTCTCCTTTTCTTTCTCGCCCAAGGTCCTCAGCATCTGGAGAAGAGTACGGTTAAATCTCTCTGCTGGGTTACTTTGGGGATGATAGGGAGTTGTGCGTGAATGTCCCACTTTGCTTAACTGCTGCAGAGTTTTGAAGAGGTCGTTTTCAAATTCCCTCCCCTGATCATGGTGCAGCTTGTGTGGATAGCCAAATTTTGGGATGAAATCTTCGAAAAGTTTCTCAGCAGCTGTCTTTCCTGACTTGTTTCTTGTGGCATATGCCTGGGCATATCTGGTAAAATGGTCCACTGCAACCAGGACATACTGATAGCCGCCTTTACTAGGCTCTAAATGTAAATAATCAATAGATACAAGTTCAAGGGGTTGATTAGTAGTGATACTCCCCATAGGTGCTCTGATGTGGGAGACAGGCTTTTTGCTTTTGATGCAGGGGCACTTTCTTGTCACATAAGTCTCTATGTCTCTTTTCATGTAGGGCCAATAAAAACGTTCCCTCACTAGTGTCAGTGTCTTTTCAGTGCCTACATGGCTCATGTCATTGTGCAGCAACTTTAAGGCTGTTTCATGATACAGCTTGGGAAGGACAAGTTGGTTCCTCTGATTAGTCTTTCTAAACAACAAACAGTCCTGGAGATGTAATCTGTCCCACTCATAAAGCAGTTTTCGGGCTGGACCACTAAATTGGCTCTTGATGTCATTTGTTAGTGTTTTAACTGTCTCTTTGAGTTTTACAACTTGGCCTATGACAGGGTCATTGTGTTGCGCTTTTATCAACTCTGCACGGCTAATAGCTGGTAGTAGGTCAGGTGTCGGGTTTGTCTGAGCTAGGTCCAGGGCTGCTACATAAGCAACGTCCTTAGCCTCTGCAGCACGACTACCGTCCCAAATGGTCTGAATAGTGTCTCTAGAAAGTTCTTTTGTACAGGCGTCTACATAGCTGTCTATATCTAGTGGCAGTCTGGACAGTGTGTCTGCATCTACATTGGCTTTGCCTGGCCTATATTTAATCTCAAATCGGAAATCAGCAAGCTCACCAACCCAGCGATGGCCAACGGCATTAAGCTTAGCTGTACTCATCATATAGGTTAACGGATTATTATCCGTGTAAACAGTAAAGTGTGGCGCATAGTAGAGATAGTCTCTGAACTTTTCACAAATGGCCCACTTTAAAGCCAGGAATTCTAATTTACCCGAATGGAGGTGATAATTTCGTTCTGCAGGTGTCAGTGTTCTCGACCCGTAGGCTATAACACGCAGCTTCCCACCTTGGCGTTGGTACAGGACGGCGCCGAGACCCCGCTCTGAGGCGTCAGTGTGCAGCACGAAGGGAAGGCTAAAGTCTGGGTAGGCGAGTACAGGCGGGTTTGACAGGGTTGCAATGAGCTGGTGCAGCGCCCTCTGGTGTTCTTCTCTCCAGTGTATGGGTGTTTTTGATGGCGTCTGCATGCGTTTTGACTTAGCTGTTTTCTTTAACTGGTTAGTCATACTGGGGCAACAGGTATCTTTCGCTACTAGCAGTTCATACATTGGCCGGGCAATCTTTGAGAAATCTTGCATATATGTGCGGTAGTAGCTGAGAAAACCGAGCAGTTTGCGTACATCTCAAACAGTGCTTGGGACTTTGTCTTGGAGGGTCTGGATAGCCTCCAGATCTTTGGGATCAATGCGAACTCCATCAGCCGAGACCAAGCGTCCAACATAGCGGACTTCTTTTTTAAAGAGCTCACATTTGGTTGGCCTGAGCTTCACACCATGTAGTTGGAGTGCTCACAGAACACGTCTTAGTCCTTTAACATGTTCTTCAAATGTCTTGGCATAACAGAGGATGTCATCCAGATATGGGATGCAGCACTCATCCCTCAGCAAGCTCAGCATCTCCTCCATGCTTCTCTGGAAAGTGGCTGGCGCATTGGACAGCCCAAAGGGGATGCGCACCCACTCATACAAGCCCCACGGAGTGATAAAAGCTGTCATGTGCCATGATCCCTCAGCCACATAACCCTGATGATAGGCTTTCCCCTGATCTAAAATGGAGAACCAGTTGTATCCCCCCAGTGTGTCAATGAGATCTTGAATGCGGGGCAGGGGATGTCTGTCTGGGATTGTCTTTTGATTCAGGAGCCTATAGTCTATGCAGAGACGGAGGGTGCCGTCTCTCTTACGTACACAGACCACTGGAGCTGCATAAGGGGACTTGGATTTGACAATCCACTGTTTGGCCAGAAGATCTTGGATGTATTCTTTCACTTCCCTGTAGAGTGGTTTAGGGATAGCAGAATACGTTCTTTGGACAGGAATGTCATCCTTTAGTGTTATGTTCATTTGGAGACTAGGGATGCATCCAATGTCATTGTCATCACGGGAGAATGCATTTGACTCTTCATACAGCATTTGTTTCACTAAAGCTTGTTGTTCATCACTTAAATGACTCACATCAACTGGTGGGTGCCACAGCTGGGATGTGGGCTCACTGACTGTCTGTTCTTTTTCAATACAGTCAGGTGTGCTAGAGTCACTGGTGGCATTGGCTGTCTCTATAATCTTGTCAATAGACTGAATGCTCCCTATTAATGTCAGCTGGTTTAAAATAATATCATTCTGTGTGTGATTACCAACCGGGATCTCAACATAAGGTCGCTTGCCTTTGTGCACTTTAACTAGTCCATCACCAATGTCGAGTTGTTCCAGCGTAGTGCTGGGGTCAGTAACTTCAAACAAAGCGACAGGGGCATTGAAATCAGTTGACAGCTGACACCTTAGGTGAGTGACTTGACCGGGACGTATGACAGCACCATGTCGTCCCACTCTGACCCGCGCATGTTCAAATCTGGATTCTTGAGTCTGAATGAAGTTAACAATGGTGTCAGCCTGATCAGCTTGAATCTGCATAGCGTCCTTGAGCAGTCTGGAAATGACTGTGACCACTTCCTTTTCCTCCGTTTGCCCCAGAATGAGCTCTTGAATGACATTGAAGCCTAAAATGGGACGAGGGAGGCTGACCCTGCTGACCAGAAATGGGACTCTGATAGTGAGATCTGGATTGTCATTGTCAGGTAGGTTAAACAACAGTTCGATCCAGCCATAAGGGACAGACTCGCCGTTAACTGCAGTCACATGGAGGGGCTTGTCTCCTAGCAACTCATTGAGAGGGCGGACCTTTTGTTGTGGGGTAAAAGTCTTTCTCCAAACACGATCAACAATACTGACTTGAGCACCTGTGTCTAAGAGCACAGTCACTGCATAGCCATTTAAGTTGCACTTGAGGAGACATTTCTGCCCTAGGATTTTTGCTACTCTCTGTGATGCAGACATAACATCAGCAGAATGGCGAGCAGTGCCGGTAGCTGAGTGAGAGTCAATTTAATTTAGTTCTGGTGATGGGTAGTGCTCTGATCTTGGTTTGTAGCCTTTGATTCTTTTCAAACATCCTACTGCACAGTGTCCTTCCTCGCCACAAGTAAAACAATGATTGCAATTAGTCCTGCGATGTGCAACACCGTCTGGGCAACCAAATTTACTCCTTTTCAGCTGTTTGTGGGGCCTATCAGGACAGTGACATGCACAGGGTGAACTGGAGTCATTTGATTTTGGCTTATCTGGCTCTTTAGATTTTTGGAGAGAGCTTACTGCATCGGTCAAGGTTTGGACTTGGGCACTGAGCTGTCGGATGAGGTCATCTTTGGCTTTTGAATCTGGACTGAGCTTTACTTTGTTACCAGCACCGGGTTCAGCCTCATTACTGTGAGCAAAAGCAGTTTTAGGATGGGTGACACGGCCTAAACGCCTTTTACGTTCACTCTCTTCATTTGTGGTTTTTGTCATCTGCTTTAAGAGCAAGTCATCAGTCACTGTAGGATCAGACAGGAAATGTTTTAGCTCTCGCCTAATGTCCTCATGTTTCGCACTTAAACCTTGGTATACCGTGTGCAGGAACACATTTTGGACTGTTTGAGCTTCATACCTGATATCACAGTCTGATTGTTTTGATGTGAACAATAACTTTTGCTTGAGCCCCATCATCCGGTAGAGGAATTGTTGTGGGGTTTCATGTTCATTTTGCTTTGCTGTTATGAGTCCTTGGAACAGTTCGGTTGTGCTTTTCTCTCCCAGATATGACTGTAGAAAGCTTTTCAACTCAGTGACAGACATCTCATCCTTACTTGTGAGCATTTCTTTGAAGATGCTGGGTTTGATGATGCGTAGGACAGCCTGAATCACTTCACTCTCAGTGTGGTTTTCTTTCAGTCCTCTGTCTATTTGCTTGCTTATGCTGCTATAGCTTATGTCAGAAGTATTATCACCAATCTGTCCACCCTGGATCTTAAATTCCTTCCTCTGAAGCAATGGCAGATCTTTCAGAGCAATCATGCTTTCAGTGGGATTAGATGGGTATTTGCGCTGAGACTGGCTATCTTCATCTGCAACGGAGTTTGAAGATATATCACTCATTTTTAGCTTTTGAGTCAAAGATTCGTAGCCAGAGAGAAGCTTGGCCAACTGTGTCTCAATGGTATCATTTTGGTCTGATTGCTATTATCTTGGACATTGTCCGTCGGCTGAGCATCAGCAACTGCAGGGGCCAGGTTAAGGGATTCACTAACAGTCTCTAAGATGTTGCAGGGGCCCTCTGTAATCACCTCAATCTTGTCATTAAGGTATAATAGCAATGACACACCCTGATCTTCTAACTCCAACATGCTTGCTAACAAGTCATCGTCAACATTGAGTGAATGGGCGAAGCCCATTCACTCAATGTTGACAAAAGTAGCGCGAAGCGCCTCCTGTCCCCCAAAGACACTCCTGACAACAAGCTGTATCCAAGCCCCCATGCCGAAGGCATGGGCCATATTTATAGCTGCTAAAATGAATGGAAATCAATGGGGGGTCAATGGCGGACCCCGACGAGATGGTGAATGACAGGCGATGGTGAATGACAGGCCCACGGTGACGTGGGGAATCTCGAGAGCTTTCAAAAAATGTGTAATATGTCTTTCCTATGTAAAAGGATATATTGTTTTTGCTAAAATTATTATTATTATTATTTTATTTATTTATTTATTTATTCTTTTTTCTTCTGCTCTTTGAGCTGTAATTTGACCCCCTGAACACGCTCAAAAACTCACCAAATTTTGCCCAAAATTCAGAAGTGGCGAAAAATTTGATAAAATATATGTTGCATATGTGGGCATAAAAAAGTGGTGCGACAGCGCCACCTGCAAAAGTCAAAATACATTGCGCCTATGGGAGATGTCCTGACGTAAAGTTTGTCGTACAGTCACAAAATTTGGTACAGACATTCCTCATGTCAAGACAGAAAAAAATATTATTATGGCCACGCCCTCTGACAAACCAGAAGGCGGCCATCTTGGATTGAAATAAAAAAGTTGCTGAGTCAGCATTTTCGCTCAAGTCGCATTTGAACAAACTCCTCTGAAGGCGCTTCACCCACAGGGGTCAAAATCGGCGTACATCAACTAGAGAAGGGCATCAAACGATAGCTGAATTTTTAAAATAACTGTCACGGTTTACGCGCGGCGAAGCTGCAAAATTTGTTCAGAGTTTTTGCAATTTTCTAATGTCAAAATTTGCTCCCGTTCGGCCATACACAGTCCGATTGGGCTCAAATTTGAATCACTTGTAAAACTTTCGTGCCAAAGCCGACTAATTGTGACACGAGCAAAAATGGTGTGATAGCGCCCCCTACAGGACAGAATTAAATTTTGCATGGATGGTCAAAATTTTAGTTTTTAGAAAATGTACCAAATTATGTACAAAATTACTTTGGGCCATCTCAATCAAAAAAGCCTATGTAAACCATATGGTATTTTTAACCGTGTTGCCATGGTGATGCACGAAAGCTCCAATGTTATCCTAATGGAAAAGATCAGATAAATTCCCATTCATGAAAAATATTTTACTTTCACAGAATATTCTCATATTTGGCTCAATGACTCTTCATGTCATCCCGATCAAAAAAGTCAATGACAACCATATGGTATATTTCACAGGGTTGCCATGGCGATGCGCCAAAGCCTCCATGTTATCCTTATGGGAAAATTTCAACAATTTCTTACTTTTCAAAGTGATATAGCGTCTTATTAGTTTCATTCAAGAATGTGAAATTTGGCACAGTGATTCTTCAGGTCAGTCCAAACAAAAAAGTCCAGGGGCCAAAGTTGTATTTTGCACGGTGTTGCCATGGCGATGTCCCAAAGTTCCCATGTTCGTCAATGTTAACACATCAGTATCTCCAGTGTGTGTGGACTTTATGTGTTTGGTGGCAAGTTCAGCCCAAAGCCACAAACACACAGAGACAAGAGTCTCATCAGCGCCACCCGGGGGAGCGTCAGCGCCACCCGGGGGAGCGTCGGGTCAGCCGAGTGCGATGCGCGGCCCGCGAGGGCCGTTCGATGCCGCTTGCGGCTTTAATTTACTATTATTTTTGTAATATTATTCATCTTTCTTTTCTCTGGAGACATGAGGGAGGGTAATTGAAGGGGAAATTGTCACATTACATTACCTCAAATTGTTTTTTTTTCTTTCTGTGACATCTGCTTTATGTGCAACAAAAAGTAATTTTAAAAAAACCCACACGCTGCAGCACTTCCTGTATTACCACATCACCATTTTCTATTTGATTCTATGTGATTGATTCTCTTTTCTATTATTTAACTCTGCCTAAATCTGAATGGTTTGTGTGTTAAACATGTGTGAATGAAACCAAACAAAACACGACTCCAGATACGTTTGTGAGGAGGAAACATGGCATAGAACAGAAAAACCTATAAGTCAGTTGCTAACCCTCTATTGCATCAATCAATATTATCATGTTTTAAGGGTATTTTACTCATAATTGGCCAGTTCTGTGTTAGAAAATCCTTCGCCCAAACAAACATGACCGTAGCTCTTAATTGTTCTCCCATTGGACTCTTACCTATGTACAGTGTCATGACTTCTGCTTCACTTTCTATTCCTTAACAGCCTAATTACTGTTTCTAGAATAACCACACACCCCCAGTTCCCATAGTAACGATAATGTGAGGCATGCGCTACATAAAAAGTCTCTGCGGTCCCCCACCCACCTCATTTCATGGAAAGCACGTACATGGAGCCGGGATCGGGTTGCACACAGGACTTGAGCAGGTCATTCAAAGTGGTTTTATAGAAAAGTAGTTTTAAAAGGAAACCTGCTGGGAGTTTGCTTTGCTTTAGAGCCGGTGTTTGTAATGTTATTCTTGGGCAAATGGTCGCGAGGAGTTCACGTCAATCACTTTTTCAATTTAAAGATTTTTTCTTTTTTTTTTTTTCTTTTTTTTTTTTTTAAATCAGGCTATATCAATGTTTAATGCATCTACAATCTACAGATATTTCCCTTGTGGGTCAATAGAAAGACTCACACTCTGTCTTAACTTGCAGAAAATGACCTTTATTTACAGTGGTAGCAACGTTTCGGTAGCTAAATCTTCATCTGGTAAATGGTTTGTGTGAAGCTATGTACGTATTATGTGATCCTTCTTCATTAGATCTTGTACAGCTCTATGGGCCATTTATTTATTGTATGTATATTTATTTAGTGTTTATTTTTTCACTATCCATTCTCGGTGTGCCCATCGGTAGTCACTTCGGCTACAGCTATTTAAAACGGCTCCACAGCCTCACACAAACCTGATGAATCGTTGCTCCACTGTAAATAAAGCTCACTTTCTGCAAGTTCGACAGAGTGCGTGAGTCTTTCTAGTTTTTATTTTTGACGAATATTGCACACTCTTTCTCCGACGCACCTGGCTTCAGAAATCCGATGTGCAAAGCAACCTCTTAACCTTGTGGATCGATGAAGTTTGTCTAAAGGTCATCACACACTAAAGCAGAATTTGCCCAATTTAGACTGCGATTTATTTCTCCATGACCTGACTTGTCTGTGTCTTCGTGTGCGAGTTATTCACGCTCTGGTCGGGAGTTCACGCAGTAGATTAACATGTACAAGAAGCTTTGTTTGGAGACAACAGCGACTTTTCACACTAATGACCACTTTTTTGTGCCTTTGGATATCACTTTCTTGTGTCTTTAGATGCTGTGGCTACAATGGGTAAGTAAGTACATTTGTTAAGCACTAGGAGTGTGCAGAGATATTTTATTCTGAAATCTTTACTCTGGATCTGATTTTTTGTTTTGCTCATGTGATTTTGTCAGCTTGCGGTATCCAGTAAAAATAGAATTCTTGCAGATTCTTTCCACAGGCCTGCGCCCCACCTGCACCACACCGAGGTCAGTTTGGCAGGGAGCAACTGATTTTAATGATTTTCTAAGTCTTGCGAGACCTGCGCATTTCCCAAACCACATCTGCAGTCAGTGTACACCGGGTGTAAGACAGAAAAATCCTGTAGTGCGTGGTGGCCTTAAGTCTGTGTAATCCTTCAGTCATCTAGGGAGAGTCCATAGCAAAAACTAGACAAAGTTTTAACAGTGAGTCATGATATTGATACTTTGCAGCCGATGTCATCAACATTCCTGACGGGTGTGACGCTAACTGAAAGCACTGCTGTGTTAGAAGCTGTGTTAGCTTTGTTTTAACACAGTGTGATCAGAAACGGCTTACTTAGCTGGAACTACAATAGGTGAGCTGATTTGTGCTGTTAAACAAGTCCCTCACACATAAAAATGCAGTCACAATCTAGGTAGAATTATCCAACAGTTTTTCAGGTTAGTCACTCTCACCTTTTGTTAAAAGTCAAACTCCTAAACAGGACCATGAACGCTCCTGATCACTCCTGGAAATGTGCTGTTTAAATCCATTTTGTACATTTTCTCTAGTTGCAAATGTGTTCACTGTCATCATGGTACCTGCTGAACAATTCACAAAAGACATACATGTAGAACACCCCAAGCATGACGTCACTGCAAAGTATCAAGACTAGGGATATAACAATAACTGAAATATTGTGATTTTGTATCGAATCACAAGTCTCTTTGCTTAAATGATGAATAGTTATGATGGAGAAATAGCTAAAAAAACAGAGGGAACTACATAGACCATGATCCTTTGCTCCGTTTCAGTGCAGACTACATGAAGAAATAACTGTTCTAAGCACTTTGAAATCTTCATTCTTTGGATCGAGTCTTGTGAAGGCATTTTTAGAGGAAAAAGTAGCAGATTCACAGTTTTGTGAACCTCCACAAAATATTGCAATAAATATCGTACCGTGAGATGTATATGGTGAAAATATCGTACAGAGAGATTTGGATATCGTTCCATCCCTAATGACAATAAATGTACCAAATGAAAGCATTTTAGAATGTCAGTCTTGTTATTATGTAGAATATCGTAATATCGTGAGCCTCCCCATCTTATCGTGAGCTTTCCCACGATAACACAATAAATATCGTGAGATTCATACCATGACGATATGGTATTGTGAGACTTGGATATCGTTACACCCCTAATTAATAAAGTACAATAAGTAAGTAAAACGAAAACTAACAAAACTACTCAGACTCAATTTAGACAAAACCAGGGCTTGAGCAGGAATGCAGGTCCAAACCATGACCATGTGCCCTTTAGCCAATGTCATCTGTCCTCGTTTTGTTTTAGTTTTGCCTTGGGCCTGTTCATTATATTTTAGTTCAGTGAGAGATTTTATGAATTTCAATTTTCACAGATGCTCAAGGTGCCTGTGCTCTGTTCTTTTATAGGTGCATTGTGTAACTTTTTGGGTGGAAGGTCCTTCAAATTCTTTTCTCTGTGGAGATGTTATTGCTTTGTCTGGAATGTTTCACAGTATGGCATTAAAACTTTCTATCTTCATGGAGATCACACCAGACTAAGTTACAGTTACAGGTCAGATCTGTGGAGAGGCGACCCCGCTCATAGTCTGTTTTTTTTTAGATATTTTTGAGCTATAAAACCACCTGTAATCGAATACATGTAAGTTGTTTAATGTCATACTGTGGAACATTCCAGGCAAAGCAGATACATATCCATAGAAACAAACAGGTGACAGCCCCCAACCAAAATGTTACATAGTGGATCTTTAAATGTAAATTTAATGGTCTGAATCTAAAAAGTTTTCTAGCTTATCTCTGGTTAATTTGAAAGACAACAGCCTACTAAAAAATATTCTTATTTATCTGAGCTGAGAGAGGTTAAAAAGAGCTAGAAGACATAAGAGGTTAAAAAGAAACCAGAAGACATAAGAGACCCTGACAGAATCTGTATCCAGAAATAATGATGACCAGCAAGGAAATCACTCCCCCACACAGAAATATGAGGTTCATTCTGTAGAGTTATGAGCGGCTGTCATTTCGTGTTATATGTGAGGCTCTCCTCTGGGTTTATGCGTCTTTATCTCAGTTTAGATAACAGTCTAAACAGAGTTACATCCTCTGCAAAACACACAAGGTTTGGTAAAGTCTGCAAAACTTTAGGGCAGGAGTGCTACTTGGATGTGTAGAGGCTGTGGAAATTGTCCTTTGGGTGCCCTTAGGGATCAGTCTCAAATACAAAGTTGAAAAAGCTGAGGCACTCACAAAGTAAACAAACAGCTGTTTGCCCTGATGAAGGCTGAAGGGCTGAAACACATTGGCGTGATTTTAACTTCAGGTGCCATTTGGCTTTTCATTGTTTTATACTTTTTGAGTGCCTCAGCTTTTTCAGCTTTGAAGTTTGGTAAAGTATGTCCATTGCTAAAGGCGCATGATATAAAGGGTCTGTCATCTGCTTGTATCCATGGAGATGCTATCACTTTGCCTGAAATGTTCCACAGTTTTGCATTAAACTTGCACTTATTGAAATACATGTGTTTATTGATTCATCTTTCATGTTTTTATGTTTTTGCCTTTCCACAGATCTGACTTGGAAATTTGCATGGCGGCATCACGTGCTTCTCGTCACAGACAAGTGTAATCGCAAAAGATGCACAACATGCTAAGCAATGCAATCTCAATGGAAAAGCAGGTGGTGGACCCTCAAACAGAAAAGTGATCACCTTTAAATCACCTTGGTAACATCAAGCTACATCAGGGGTGCCAAAACCTTAGCAAAAAGATTTGTAAAGAGTAGTTCGGCTGGTAGAGTGTCCACTGATCCGTAGGCTGCCAGTTTGAATACCACTTTTGACAAAAAAGCTCACTGGTTGAGCAGTCAGGCGGTGTGATTCCAGCTCCCACAGATGAAAGCTGTCATTGTGTCCTTGGGCAAGACCATAGACTTAAAAAAAAGAAAAAAGTGGACTGAGTGTGAAGTCTCCCATAGCGTTCAGTGCCACTCAAATGAAGCTCACGATGCTAACGGTTACAGGGGCAAATTTGGAGGCAGACTCTATATTATGAATAGGGTTTTTTGACGTAAAAAATAGCAAAGAAAAAAAACAGGATCATGTAAAGCGGGTTAATATGAACATTTTGGGATCTGCCATCCCTTCATTATGACATGTCTCTATTTAGACACCCCAGTTTCCCGACACTTTTTAGTATCGCTGTTCCGACCCCCATGGCATGGAATTGATTTGGCCAAAAGAAACAGGAGCCTAATGCGTATACAATCAAATTTCATCGTCATACAGTATGTAGGTAGTCAAATGTGTGTTTTTGTGCTGCGACAGTGTCTTCTCATTGAGCTGATACAATGAACTTGATCGGTTATTTATTTAGGCTATTTGGAGTTCTCACCTACATGATGAACTGAATGAAGCACAGAGGGCCCATGCAGCCTCCGTTTTAGATTAGATATTTTCCGGAAGGCCTATGCTCTTTTTTAAAATGCATGACCGTTTCCCACGGTGTCAGGACATTTTCCCACTGTCAGATCTTATGATATGTGGGAGCGCGAAGTATAATAGGCTATGACATTAATATTATTCATGTCGGAAAAGAGGAATGTTTGAAAAATAGTGAAGTGCTGCTACTCCGAGAATGAAAAAAAAAAAAAACGTTGTAAGAGTGGGATGCTTGGAAAATATATTTTTATGCCGCTACTGTGTCAATTAGACATCAGTACCTAAATCGCAGCATGTAACCGAACATTTTAAGACCAAAATGACGAGGCTCACAGCAGCAGTTACAGAGAGACCCTGGCTCCATGCACAAGCAGATGGTGGACTTCACACAGAAAAGCAACATAAAGCACCTTTAAATCACCATGGTAACACCAAGCCATGTCATTGTTGCTTATGATGCGCTCTCCTTTAGATTATTGCATTGTGGATTTGCCAGGAACACGTCTTATGCATCCTCAAACACCACGCCCAGTCTTTCTAATTGCATAAATATTTTAAAAGTGAATGTTTACGAATGGGAGAATATTGTAATGCGTTTATTTAGATTTAATCAACTTATTTATGTTAGTGCAGCGCGCCAGAGCCGGGACCGTGCCGCCCATAAAGCACGGATCTCTCGCACTGAAAGAAACTCAGAGACATGGGTTTAGGAAAATCACAGCAGTAAATAATTAGAACACCGGGTTATCCAGAGTCTCGAGTTATTGTCTGAAATTGTTTTGCGTGGAGACGTCTCGAGACCTCTGTCCCCAGTTTAATGGTTAGAGGAGCCGTCAGCTTCACTCTCATCTCGCCCCAGGACCATTAAGAGGCACCTCAAATTGCTCACATTGGTAATAAACAAAATAAACAAGGGAATCTGTTTGTGTCTCTGGTCTAGGGTCAAAATTGCACAGTCAGGTACGGCAGTCTATGTGATAATGTTGTTTCTGCATCACAAACAGACCCAGAGTTGTGTTTTGTTTCATTCACACATGTTTAACGCACAAATCCTGCATATTTTTAGGTTGTGTTGTTCTCTCAAACTCTAAAACACTATTTTCAACCTTGGGAAATCAGGTGGTAATACAGGACACGACTCTAGTTACGTTTTTGATGAGGTAAGAACATTATAACATGTTTCACAAGAGTCAGGATCATTTTCAAATAATGAATAAACCACTGAGTAAACTGGAAGAACAGTGTGATGACTGTAAGTTACCAGAAGCATGAGTAGTCATTATTTAAAATGGAAACATGTCTGCAAAGTACATCTGTCCCTCATCATCCCAGTTCCAGTGCAGTTGCATACTACCATTACTGTGAATATGTTTACAGTCAAAGTGTCATCATGAGCTGCTTTTCTTTTCAGATAGAAAAGCAAAAGAGGCTCTATTCACATTACGTCACAAACCAGGAACACTGGGCTCACCGACCGACTGTGATCAAACCCGCTGAAGTAAATGTGATCATTGGTAAAATGAAGACTGCATACGTATGTGCTGTTTGGAATCATCTGGAATTTGGCGCCTTCATCTCTTTTAATCGCATGTACCCAGTGCACTCGGAGTTGTGCGTCAGTGGGGAAATGATAAAAACTGAGGTATGGTTGGAATTGTTGATGAGCCGAACATAACGGAACACTACAATGACATGGGGATGAAGAAAACTGGGACATTTTCTCATTTTTCCTAGATTTTGTCACTCACTATCGCGAACAGAGCCTGTCGCATGTTTCCAAACGCATGAATAGAGCCTTTTGATTCTTGTTTATTATTATTACTGAAAGCAGACCTATT
Source organism: Odontamblyopus lacepedii (assembly GCA_034769755.1). Classification (NCBI taxonomy): domain Eukaryota; kingdom Metazoa; phylum Chordata; class Actinopteri; order Gobiiformes; family Gobiidae; genus Odontamblyopus; species Odontamblyopus lacepedii. The sequence continues at coordinate 19,961,819 of CM068348.1, forward strand.
CTAGCCTGCTTCATGAGCCGGTTTTGCTTCGTGGAAACTGTCTGACCTCGCAGCATTAGGATTTGTTCGCCCGACAGTTTTTTGATCTAACTAATTGCTGCTATTTGGTCATGACGTATGCAATGCACCGGAACACCCAGTGATGTCCAAGTAATCGCACCACAACAGCAAATAAAGCAGAGAGTGAACATGTCTGTCAACGAGCATTGTTGTTTCTGCAAGGTGAACTTGCGAATTGAAGGTATGATTAAAAAAATGCAAAGTTAATATTTGACAAAGGAAGTCCAAAGGAGGATAGTGTATTCAGTCTGCTATCGCAACTCGGGTCGGTTCTGGCCAACACACCAGTTTGTTGATTGGCCTGTGCACTGATTACAAATTCCAGGGTTCTTGCAAATCGCAGAGTGTGCTCCGATTCCTTACTAGTCGCTGGAGAGAAATAAAATTGAGCGGAGGCACTAGGCGGCACCAGCTTGGCTAGACCTATTCTACAAAATCGACAATTCAGAGCTTTTCAATCTTGCTACACAAGGTTAGTGTTCACCATGTTGTAGTTGTTTCCTCTCACCATTTACTCAGTTGGAAAATTATATTTGGAGTGATTTGTACGTTTTAGGAATCTTTAATCACTTATTTTCAAGACGCCATTTTGCCGATCACCACCGTCAAACACTCCCTGCTCTGTACTTGCTTTCCTCTCAGCAGTAGCAGGATGTCCTCTGCAGCAGGGGTCAGTCTGATGATGACAGCAGGTATCAGAGCGCCGCAGGGTCACAGGTCACTCACCAGCATCTGCGCAGAGTTTCGTTTGCCTAATTGCCAGCTCCTGACCCCCATGCACCAGCACAGCCTCTGTCAGCTCTGTGTTCTCCGCTGGGCTCTGTCTGACGCAAAACTCTCGTCAGGAGTTTGCGAAGGTTTGGAGAGAAAGCAGCAGTTTGTTTCTTTGATTAAAAGCCCAAAATGCCAACGTTTCAAAAGGCCAGAAAGTTAAAGCAACAATTTTCACTTACCTCAGAGGGCATTTGTGGATTTGAAACTTGTATTTTTGTAATAGCTTTTCAAGTCTCTTCACTGTGAGAAACTCGACTGTGACATTACGCACAGAGCCTCCTTGTTCACAAACTATTGGATGTTTGGAGCAGGCAAATCCAGCATGTAATCCAATATGAGCTAAACCATTTAAGGATATTATACGAGCCGCCATGGTGAGGTCCCTGGTGAGATTTGGGGTCATAAAACTGTGGCCCTTTTCCACCACAGATGCAAAAGGGAGCGACGGTTTAAGTACTGAGTGAGCCCCAGTGCCCCCGGCTGCTGCTCACTCCAGTCTGACAGGAGAATGGATTGCAGTCTCCCTCTGTCCCAAAGCAGGCGCTATCACTTTAGTCAATGGGGCGTATCATTCGGGAGTGATGCAATGGGCCCTGCAGGTGTCCAGATCTGACACATGGGTTTTTAATGTTGGCTGAGATTGCATTCACTGACGGAAAACCCACAGAGATGGAAGCTTCAACTGAAAGGACATTATGACCTGTGGAAAGAAAGATTTGATCAAACGTTAGTGCTTTAAAGAACATATAGGCTGCGTTCAGACTGCAGGACTTAATGCTCAATTTGGATTTTTTGCAAGGTTGTTCACATTTCCAATTAAATGCGACTTATATGTGATCTCCGGTGTGAACTTTAAATGTCCCAAAAGTGTACTTGGCTCGCAGGCTCTTTATTTTTCATTGACATTGAAGCCAGGACCGCCTGTAGCTGCGCTCGGCCCTTTCCTTGGCAATCATTTTTAAAAATTGCCCATTCCTCCAATTTGGCCTGAATACAGCTATCCTTCCAAATATGAATTAAGTCACTAACCTTGCTTTTCCTCCATCGACTAGACTGCGAGCCTTCAGAGTCTGAAAATTCTCTGACATTGTCGTCCACCGTGGTTGTAGCTTTCTTCTAGTTTCCACCTTCTTCTGCACAGAATAGTGAGGTTTGTCTCTTGTTGATGATGTGTAGGTCAGATGAATGCGACCTGGCCGAAGTCTGAAGACGCACGTCAAAAGATCGGTTATGTTTTTCTTTTCTTTTTTTTTTTTACCTTTATTTAACTAGGTAAAGACCCATTGAGATCCAGATCTCATTTACAAGGGTGACTTGGTCAAGTGGTCAGCAGCACACGCCAAGAGCAACAATCAGTTAAGATAAAAACAACAAGAAAATAACAATCGATTAGGATAAACATCAATTATGGTAAAGTGCAATGAATGTGGAAAATATTTACAAAAGTGCAGTAGCTGTAACAGTCTAAAAACAGTCTAAAAAGATAAAGTAAACAGTCTAAATATGTATTGTAAACAGTCTAAATATGTATTGGTTTTAGGACCACATATCCAAGTGGTGTGGGTCGCATTTGAAAAAAAAAAAAAAATCAGATCTGTGTCATTCAGACTGTCATTAAAAGATCAGGAAAACCTTGGATTTGGGTCACTTCAGGATGCAGTCTGAACATAGCCATATAGTGCTTGTGCCTGCTATAGTTATAATCTATGACACCCCTGAGTCATTTTGTTATATTTTAGACATTTTAAATCACAAAGTTCATCTGAAATGACTTAATAAAAGAAACAAATCTGCTGATTTAGGAGTTAGAAAAACAGGGTGTCCGTTGGGAGCTGACGTCGCCATAAACGTCTATGGATAGCTGCAAATCATGCTGCACTGCAAGAAAGCTTAGCCACATTTTAAGATATAAACACTTAAATCTATCAGAAAATGACTTAAAAGTAGTGAAATTATCTGTCCATGCAGCAAGATCATTTTACTTGGCAAGTTATCTTAAAATAGACAACCTCTAGACTAGAATAAAGCAGTTTCAGAACTAGTAAGTAGATAATAAATCTAAAAACAAGATGGATAACCTGATATAAGTTTTAAAATCTTGGCCAGATCAGAGAAATTTGCAGTGTGGCGAGTAGTAGATTTGTTTTAATTTGTACCAAAATGACTATGTGATGCTGCCGAATCCTACATGTAAGAACCTAAGAAAATAAAATTGAAGAACAAAGTAAGTACAGGGCAATGTGCGGTGAAAACGGGAGTTAATCTGCAATATGACATCTTGAAAATAAGTGATTAAAGATTAAGTAAATGAGAAGGACACCAGGACTCCAGGAACAACTGGAACATGGTTAAAAGTTTTGAAAAGTGGATTTTGCAAAGTAGGTCTACTTAAAAATAGGATCTGAGAGAATGTATGTGGAAAAAAACCTCATAAACTGTGATCCCTGACAGCAGAATAAGAAAAAATAATGAATTGGGCCAGCATGACTTAGTGGTATGATCCAAACTCTGACTAGTATCTTGGGCAAGACACTTAACCCACATTGCCAGTACCAGTATATGAGTGAATAATGCAATGAATTACATTATTTTTGAGTATTATATAAAATCCATATAATCTATAGGCATTAACATATGCTCAGACTGCATTATTATCATCTAGAACTGTAGAAGAAAACTATTTAGCATTTTGTAAGGATGGTTTAAAGGTGCACTGTGTAACTTTTCTGGTTGAGGGTCACTCGTCTGCTTCTCTCTACGAAGATATTGCCTAAAATGTTCCACAGTGCACTGCAAATTTCTCTGATCTGGCCACAATTTTGAAACTTATATCAGGTTATTCATCTTGTTTTTAGATTTATTATTGACTAGTTCTGAGACTGTCATAGGTTCTAGAGGTAGTTTATTTTAAGAGAACTTCTAACTAACTACTATCTGTCCCTGCAGCAAGATAATTTCACTACTTTTAAGTCATTTTCTGATAGATTTAAGTGTTTATATCTTAAAATTTGGCCAAGCATTATTGCAGTGTATTATACTTATGTACTCTGCAAAAAACAAATCTAGTCAAGTTAAGATGACTTGAAAGTTTTACCATGATTTGAGTAAATTTCACTTGACAAGTAAAATGGTCAGTCAGTGGAATGAGACGTTTTGCACTTCAAATATGAAAATACATCTGGCTACACTTAAAATAAGAAAAACAACAACTTTTTGCACTTAAAATAAGAAACAAAATCAAATGTTGCTTATAATTTGACTTGTCAAGTTGAATCGTAAAAAGTAATTTTAACTTACCTAGATATTGTTTTTTTCCAGTGCATGTCTATGGACACAATAGGTGAAACCACCCAGTTACTGTACATGTCAGTTCTGTGGAGAGGCGAGCCCACTCACAATAAGAATGCATGTTTTTAGATCAATAAAAACCAACTGTGTGTTATTGAGTAAATGCAAGATGGAAACGTTTAATGCCACACCGGGACATTCTAGACAAAGCAATAACATCTCCATGGAGACAAGCAAGTGGCGGTTTCTCCAGCAGAAACGTTACACAGTGCACCTTTAAACTGAACGGGTTAATGCTTCAAACTAAACACTACCTTATCTTTTAAACTTAATACAATTGCTGCCATTTTCTCAACTCAAATCACCCGAAAAATAATAGATCAGATTCTTTTTCTCTTCTGTGAGCACAAGCCTTTTCACAATAATCGCAGTCATGTCCTAAATATCTGGTTTAATCCACAATAACACAGTGAGACTGCAAGCTTTAAGCATGTGACTCAGACTCACCAGGAGACTAAATACATACTGGGATTCTAGCTCAGCAACACCGTCACAAGTCGATCACGTCAGTTATAATTAACGCTGACCTGTATTTAAACTCTATAATTTAACATGCAGTTGGTGAGCAAACAGGACTTCATCTAGCTTTGTGGGTGCTACTTGTTTGGTGTAAGAATCTTAAAGGTCCTACATGACGCAGAATTGACTCTTGTGAGCTGTGAGCCACGTTAGAATGCTGTTTCCTCCTCAAAAACATACCGGAGTTGTGTTTTGCTTCATTCACACATGTTTGAGTGACCCTTTTTTATTATATTATTAGTCTGTCTACATGTCCAAAGCTCAAAATGCTCTGTTCAACCTTGTGATGTCATGAAGTGTTAGTTTTCAAGTTGATAGCTACTTTTTACTTGTAGTTCAGTAGATATTGGCAATTCCACGGCTGAAATCATCCAAATGATTCTAGTGAAGGTGTATGGAGTTTAAAAACACAGTGGAGCACTTCCTGTATTACATGACATCACAAGGTGGAACAGAGTGTTTTCTGTTTGGAAGAAGAACTCATTGTGCTTAAATACGCGTTAATACGGGTTTGTGTGTGAAACATGTGGGAATGAAACAAAACACAACTCCAGCTATGTTGTAACATAAATCGAAAAAAGCGCAATGTGGGCTCTTTAAAAGTGCACTGTGCAATTTTTCTTATGCTTGTCTCCATGGTGATGTGATTGCTTTGCCTGGGATGTTCCATAACAGTATGGCATTAGACAAATATATCTTGTATTTCTTACATGACTGGTGTTTTTATTTCTCCAAACTACCACAAAATGTTTATTGTCGCAGTGAGTCAGAGGGTCCACTTCTCTGCAGATCTGACTTGTAACTTGCCTGAAGGTGTTGTCAGCTTGTCTCTATGGAGATAGTTAAATGAAATGCCATACTGTAGGACATTGTTTCCTAAAGACTGGGTCGCGACCCTTACGTGGGTTGCAGAAGATTTTTTTTGGGTCGCTTGGCATGGTTCACGCTCATCCGCATGTCTGTATCTAGGCCCTAAATAAAAAACAACTGCCACATTAAAACTACACCACCTATTTCTGCAAAGTAAAAAAAAACGTTAATTACAACCAGGGGATATTGAATGTCGCCATGACCGAAAATGCGTGCTTGAATTGATTTAACAACAACGAGCTTACGTGTCTTCGCCTTCTCCGTGTTGTTTGAGCTACGAAGGCCTCCGTAACAGCTGCAGCTCAGCTGTGATGGCACGCTGAAAAAGCGGCATGAATCTGCAAAGACTTTGTCGTCATTTTGGATTGGGGTTTCGGCGGAATACCCTGTCCTCAGTGGGGCCAGCATTTCAATCCTCATCCCATTCACCACAACCTACATGTGTGAACTGGGATTTTCGGTGCTCACAAAAACAAAGACAAAGCACAGGAACCGACTGAACGCATCTGCTGATATGCGTGTTGCGCTCTCCTCCTGCACCCCGGACTGGAACGCGCTACAGAAGCGCAGACAGGCCCACCCATCTCACTAGCTGAGTAATCAGGCCATTCAATCTCATTAGGCCTAGTTATGTTGATATAATTATTACTGTTATTTTTTAAATCTTACTGCTGATTCATTCGAAAAGATGAATAGAGTTTATATCCCAAGAGGTCTGCTATTTGATTATTGTTCTTTTGGATTATTGCTGGTTTGGATTATTTTACTGAACAACTTTTATTATTATTATTTTTTTAAACTTTATTGCTGGTTCAATTGAATGTTTAAAAGGAAAAAAGAATAAATTTCATGCTGCAAAGGGAGCATGTGTAATTTGTTACTTAAATGAAAATATAATAGTGTATAATATAAATAGGCCTGCTTGAAAAGAAATTCAGAAATAATTTTGTTTAGTTGATAGATAATTAAACAATAAAATATCCACTTTACTGTTCAATACGTCTATTTTTTTTATTAACATATAAGAACTACTGATTTGGGTCACAAAAGTTTGTGACTTTTAAAATGTGGGTCACCAGAAAAAAAGTTTGGGAAACACTGCTGTAGGACATTTCAGGAAAAAATAAATGCAGGTGATGGACCCTTGTAGTAGACCAACAGAAAGGCAAGGAAAAAGTAAATTCATGACAAAAGGAGAAATTCAATTTGTCAGTTGGACAAAAGATGACTGAGGGATTTAACATACATGTTTAAATTTAATAAAGTAAAGAAAAAAAAAAGTCATTTATCAAAGGCTCAAATCAGGTAAATAATTAACAAAAAGCCAGGCCCAAATGAGGTAACTTAAATTAAACTGAACGGAACAAAACTAACCCAACCAAACAAATAACAGGTGCATTTAAAAACAGGAGGACTAACTGAACACAAGAGGGGGGAATTACACTAAATAATTAACTGAAACTACTAACTTAATCTAAGTAACAAGAAGGCAAACAATTATAATACAGAAAATAATAAGTGATAATAAAGTAACCTTAAAGGGATAGTTGTTGTTTTTTTTAACATGAATATGAGCGGAGAGAAAATAGTACCAAGTGATTCGGAGGTCTGACTTTTTGGTTCACGCTTTGTGACACAAACCTATCACTCTTTTGAACACATATTGTTTTGTGAAGAAAAACTTTATTTTCATGACCCCAGCCAACTTGCCGGACACTTTCATCAGCACCGAAACCGGGGAAGAACTCGGCTCACTGGACGGAAGGTATCGGGAGGTAAGTCAGTGTTGAGGCATGACACTGCTGACGGGGATGCTATACAGATTCATTTCAAAAATCCCAAATGATCTCTTTAAAGAAACTAGACAAACACAAACTAAATAATGCTCCCTCCTTATTTGGATGGTCTCTGCCAGGGCTCGACTCCTGTTGGTCCTCCCTCTGGCCACACAAACAAAAAAAAGAACAAGTGTAAGTAAATAATTCAGACTTATTAATATTAACAAAAATATAAATCCAAATCAGACAAATTAAGTCTAAATAAAAGAATTCAAATAAACGATGTGTTCTGTAATGAACTTGCTAACACTGTGGACTGGTGGCAGAGGCATCCACCACAACCCTCTACCAGAAAAGTTACACAGTGCACCTTTAAACTTCTCTGTAAAATCTTTTTTTTTTTTTAAGTGTACTGAAAAGTCTACGCTGTAAAAATGTGAGTAGACTTGTCTGGGTGAGTATAATATGTGAGCTAAACACTGATAATTTGTTCATAAAGGAGACAGAACAACTTTAGGGACTGACGTCTGCTGAGCACTGCCATCCATCTTAATGTGGCTCTATCAACCCATAATTACATCTACACTGCGGCTGAGATTGGGCTTTTGTCACTGGAGACTGCATTTTCTCTAAAACCATCAGACATTTTTCAACAAACTATCGTGAGTTACAATAAAACAGCTGTGATGAGTGATGGATGCTGCTTAGCTGATGTTAATGGCTCATAAAGTGAACACACGGTTGGTATAGTGTAGTAATGAACCCACACGACTGGCTCTGCTCTGTCAGTGTGTGAAATCAGTGAGTGAGTAGTTTGTGTTGAAGGGTCAGATGCCACTTCTCGTCCAGTATACCCAGGGGCAACAGTCTGGCGGTTTACCCAGAGCCCAGTGCAAGGAGGAGTCCTTAACAAAGACTGTACGGTGCAATCTTCATGAGACATGGAGTGCAGCTCCACCAACATGATGGTTTAGTCCTGGTTTAGAACTGTTTAGTCCTGGTTTAGAACTGGTTTAGTCCTGGTTTGGTCCTGGTTTAGTTTGTGGTAGTCCTGGTTTAGACCTGGTTTAGTTTGTGGTAGTCCTGATTTAGACCTGGTCCAGTCCTGGTTTAGATCTGGTTTAGTCATGTTGTAGTCCTGGTTTAGTCCTGATTTAGACCTGGTTTAGTCCTGGCTTAGAATTGGTTTAGTCTTGTGGTCAGCGTGGTTTAGACCTAGTTTAGTCCTGGTTTCATTTGTGGTAGTCCTGGTTTAGACCTGATTTAGTCCAAAAAAAAAAAAAAGATTACTATGTCACTACTGTTATAATTAGAGCATTTACAAATATTCCTTCAAACCAATGCCGGGAGTTTTGCAGTGAGTTGGATTTCAGAGCGCATTGTGTAATTTCTCCATGGAGGTGTTATAACTTTGTCTAGAACAGGTGTATCCAAACTTTTTTCGCCAAGGGTTATTCATTGAGTTTATTGTATTTAGTTACATTACATTTTCTCACATTTTCACACATTTAATAATTTCTGAGTAATCCCACGAATGTAATAAATTGAAACAGAAATATTGATTCCTTATTGCTACCCCGATGAAAAAAATAAAAAAGTTATTATTATTATTATTATTATTATTATTAATAATAATAATAATAATAATAATAATAATAATAATAATAATATACTGCTACTAATAATAATATAGTATAATATGTAGAATAATATCACTAAATCTAAATACATCAACATTGAACCGACATTGAAGTGAGACCTGGGAGGACCTCGTGCGTTTCAATCCAACTGGTGAGTGGAAACCAACCGCTGACTTTGGAGCTAACATGCTAATGCTAAGGTCCAAGCGGAAGATAAATTCAGAGTTTTAGATCTGAACTTTAAAGCTGAACTCTGAAATACCAGCGGAAAGGTCTCAGTGAGTGGTTTTGTTCTGTGTACAGTGTGTGCTATTTTGCGGCTAACTTAGCGGCTAACTTAGAGGCTAATTTATTGGCTAACTTAGCGGCTAACTTAGTGGTTAACATAGTGGCTAACTTAGCGGCTAATTTAGCGGCTAACTTAGCGGCTAATTTATCGGCTAACTTAGCTGCTAATTTAGTGGCTAACTTGGCTAAAGCTAAGTTACCTCATTTTTGGTCATGGGAAAAATACTTATGGACAATTTAGCACTAATATGGGGGAAATTAAACCACCAGAACAATAAAATGCACCATTAAAGTTAAACTATTTCAAGAATATAAAAGAGGTTATTTCATTTTGTATTTGTGCTGTATGTGAGATCACCGCTGTCCTCATTTGCCCTGCGCTAATACTTCACTGTAAAAACAAAGATATGGGTTATGGACATTTATTTATTTTTGTTATATTACTAATCTTGCCAGTTGTGACTTGGACTCCAATCACACTTGAGTCACTATTTTTAGGACTCAAAACTTGACTTAATAAAATGGACTAAGACTTGGGTCTCGATTTGGACTTGAAGCTCAGTGACTTGGGACTTGACTCACATTTGAACCCTGTGACTTGAGAAGACTTGATGCCTTGGCTAAAAAAGTATGTTTTTTTTATATACTTTAACAGGAACAAACTGGACCATGTCCCTCCCACTTCTCTGTTACTTTGAATGTAACTGAAGTACTGTGAAGTGCTGTGATATGGTATCCCAAATGTCTTACAGTAATATACAGTACAATACCGTAAAACAGAGGAAACTACATAGAACATGGCCCTTTCATTTCAGTGCAGACCACATGACAAAATAACTGCATTTTTAAATCGTAATTCTTTCTATTTTGACCATAATGATTTGCACTAAAATCTTGTCAGAACATTTAAATAGGAAACATTTGTATTTCTACAAGTTTAATATAAATACTCATGTATAAATATACCATGACTTTTTAAGTACAGTTTAATTTAAAATTCAAATAAATTGCACAAATTTAAGCTAAAGACTTGAAATGACTTGAAGCTCAAAAGAAACTCGAGACTCGACTTGGACTTGCCAGTATTTGACTTAGGACTTGACTCGCACCTGGTCCCACATCTGCTAATCCCTATTTCAGACAAATATTATATTACACAAACAGACGTCATGTTATTTTACATAATCAAGTGTAATGATTTATTACAATGGTATTCGTTTACAGCACAGGTGCTTTACTGAAAAAGTTTATGGTTTATTCATGGCTTTTTAAATATGCTTTTATGGGATATTTTGTTTACAGTCCATGATCATAAGCTGCACTGTGAAACTGTATTTGGTATTGTATGAATGCATTGATTGAAATGATCATTGTTAATGTGTAATATTATGGCCATAATAAGATAGAAATATGAACTCTATAGTAATAGTGCTGTTCTCCACTGACTAGGTTTTTTTTGAGTGGATCATGGAGCTGGATTTCTCCCTGATGATGGGGACGGCGAGGCTTCCTGTCTGAACTGAACTGAAGAAGTTGGTTTTCTGAGAGGACAGGCTCCTCTTCCAGCACCATGGATGATGGGAGTGCGGTAGGACAGTACCACACTGCAAGAGCGGGTTTTTGACTTGACTTAAAAACGGACTAAACCTTTTGAAAATGGTATAAATGCATCTCAATATTATTTCTGTTTATCCCGATTCAGAATAAAAATATCACACTTCAGAATTTCTTATTGTGACATGTCAATAGGACCGCCTGGTTAAATAAAAGTAAAATAAATAAAAACAACTCACAAACTTGTCATGTACATAACACTTTTGTACGTTCACAAGTTTTATAAATAAAATGTTGTGTGGAGAGGCTTTCCCACTCACAGTAATACAAAGTTATTGAGCAACAAACACAACTGTCCTTGAATAATGAAAGACAGGCCTTATTATACAGTGAAATGAAACAGACAAGCAGTCAATGGACCACTCTACAGAAAAGTTACATAGTGCCTAAAAAACGACAAATACAAATACACATGATACCTTTCCTTCATTATCAATAAAGTATATTATCTGCGTATCTATTTTCATATTGTTTTTTTTACATTTTGGCTGTTTTTGCACATAAAATACCTTATATTTATCTGAAAAACTTGCAATCCATTTTTTTCTTACGTGTATGTGAGCAAAGTGTATGTGAGCAAACTACAGAAGAAGTTTCAAATTAAAATCTCCAAATTTCATAATTTTTCCTATTTACCTGCAGTGTCTCGCCTATTACATAAACACAGTAACAGTAACGACATCACAAACTGTATTTATTTATTTGCCTGCCTTTTATATAACACAACATATATAATACATGTTTATAAAAAACGTAAAAAATAAAATAAAATACACAAAAATACACATTATACTTTTCCTTCATTATCAATAAAGTATTTTATCTATTGTATCTATTTTCATATTGTTTTTTTTGTTTTTTTTTACATTTTGATACAGTTTTGTATCCTGTTTTTCTAACGAGGGTTCGAATAGGGCATGGAGAAGATCACTAAATTGGTTGGTAGGCACAGCAGCTTTGGCTAGCCCACTTTATTTCGAAGCTAATTCTAACTTAAAAAAAAAAAAGTTAAATATAAAACAAACAAACATTTACAAGTTACCATAAAGATTACTATTTTAATATTAATTATGCCTCAAAATTAGCATTATAAACTTTGGAGGAGAATTAAAACTAGACTTTCATGTGTTGTGCTTGACTTGAACCTCAACTAAGACACTGACAGCACATTTTAACCCATTCCTGATGCATTTCTAAAATATTGTTTGAATGTCAAGAATGATCAAAATAATCCATATGTTATAGAGATACCTGAGACAACGCTGAATGCCATTGTGTTGTTTTCTTTGTAAATCTCTACCCAAAGAGGCACAGGAGGTGGTGAGCCAGTGCTCTTTATCTGTCAGATCATTAATGTCTCTCTCCTCTCCAGACCCCCTGAAATCATCCTGGGTTTGCCTTGGAACGAGGCCGTGGACGTGTGGTGCCTGGGAATCATGTTTGCATCCCTGTATCTCTACTTTTATCTATTCCCCAACACCACTTCATATGAGGCGGTAAGTCATCGGCCAAGCGTAGATCATGAAAAACCTGGTCCTTTTTGACTACTTTTTAAGTATTCACATTAGGGTTGGGCGGTAATACGATATCCCGCGGTATCAAAAGCAGTTTCATTACCATCATTTTTTTAAAATCTGCATAAGGACCTAAAACCACAGCGCAGACTTTCTTCCCTCCGCTCTCTCTCCTCTTCAAACGTCATTACGATATTCATCCACACGCAGCGAGGAAGAAGAAAAAAACCTGACAGATGCTTCGTGTGTGATGTTGAGCCGAAAAGTTTGTGATGGAGACGTTTTATTGAGCCATTTCCGGTGCTCCGCTCATTATAGACTTTGAGTAATAATGTGTTTAATGCAGCTTTGGCATATTTGTTTACGTTTTACAGAAATTAAACTTAAAACCGCATGGCTCATTTACATACAGTATAAGCGCTGCAAAGTTTGGTTTGATCAGAACTTGTCTCATCTTCAAATATAATGCCACTCTTCTGTTTCTGAATGCTACAAAATACAATACAATTCACTATGCTAGTTTTTAGCTTCTGACAGTATTCGACCGCCTCTAGAAATTGACTTAAGCTTCAAATGTGCCGGAGTTCCCCTTTGTCTAACAATTGTGTGCTTCTTTTGATACAGCTGAAAGTTATGGTCCACCTCTTCGGCGCACCTCCTGATGATGCTCAGTCTGGGGATACTGACTAAGAAATACTTCATAAGGACCAACGACACGTGGATCTTCAAAGTAAACATTTCTTCGAGTTAGATTCATTCTTTTATGTGTCACAAGTGTAAAAATGATAAACTTACCAAATATTTTTCAGACGTCCGAGTGTGAGCCCTACTACAGAGTCGTTTGCCTCCCTCCACAGCTTGGTAGAGGTAAACACTGTCTTTGTCCCATTTCTTAGGGGAGCATTCGTACTCTGAGCCCTCTCAGCTTGGCATCGAGGGGCAAGACAGCGACGTAGATAAAGGGGAAGGGGTAAGACAAGAGTAATGGGATGCAGCCCAGATAGCACAGTTTCTCGGCTAAAAAAAACAAGCTGCCAAATTTGTACGTCAATGAAAGTTTGAGGTAAAAATGCTACTCAAAGTAGTAGTTACGAGTTTACACTTTTATCAGCATTTTAAACATTTGGGTATTACACTTTACGCATTTAATTTGTTTTTATTTTCATTTTTGACTCTGAATCCCTGCTAAGTCACTCCCCTTTCAGAGCGCAATTACAACACAATGAAACTATTGAAGAGAATGTGTGTAGAATCCCTCATTTGTCCAGGTAGACCTGTTGCTATTGAAGAGAAAGAAAAGAGAAAAAAGAAAATCTGTGGCAAAAGTACGGGAGTGTAACTATTTGTGTGGTTGTTTACAGACACGTGGCAGAAGCAGTGCCACGAGAGCAGCCGGACCTGATCCAGCAGACGTCTGTGAGGGAACGTGTGGTCATCGCAGTGACACCGGACAAACTGGAAAGCATCAGCATATACACTGTTCCTTGTGATGTCATGTGGTAATACAGGAAATGTTCCACTGTGTTTTTTAGAATGATTTGGATTATTTCAGCCTTGCAAAAAGCTGTTAAAGGGGAACTCCAGCACATTTGAGGCTAAAGTCCGTTGCTAGAGGTTGTGGAATTCTGTCAGAAGCCTAAAAACGGCACAGATCAATGTTGCCTCGGTGGGGATCTCACTGTGGTAGTGAGTCTGTCAAGGCAACAAACTAGTGTAGTGATGAGGGCAAGTTCTTAACTTCCATGTAAAACACCAATTTGCTTCACAATGAAGAAGCTTAACACCACTTTAACCAATCTTACAACAGCCACGAGCCTAACAAACAAAACGCTCTGCCTGGCTCACTCATTAGTGTCTGGAAACGTTATAAAACAACTTTATAAGCAGCCTTAGCCTTACCTTTGTTCATTTCCCACAAAAGCCCAAAAGACTCGATCATCGGTGTCGTTTCTAATCCCATTTATTTATGAGTCAGACTCGTGGCTGTTTTTTGGCTTCTGACAGTATTCCACCACCTCTAGCAACGGACTTTAGCTTCAAACCTGCCAGAGTTCCACTTTATCTTGAAAACCACCACTTAACATATCTTGACAACACAAGGTGAAACAGAAACAGAGCATTTTGAGCTTTGGAGAAACAGATGAATACTAAAGGGTTACTCATATGTGTGTGAATGAAACAAAACACAACTCCAGGTCTGTTTTTGATGAGGGAACATTCTACCTTGGCTTAAAGCACTCAAGAGTCAGTTTTGCATAATACAGGCCCTTTAAAATAGAGCGCAAGGCAAAAGTAAGAGAATGTAATTGTACATTTGTGTGGTTGTTTACAGTCACGTGGCAGAACCAGTGCCACAAGAGCAGCTGGACCTGGTCCAGCAGATGTCTGTGAGGGTCATCGCAGTCAACCCGGCCACTCCAGAAAACACCAGTCCCTTAAAAGAGGAGGGCTCCAAACATTTAAAGGATAGACCACTTCCTGTTCCTCAGCAGACAGTTAGACCACTTCCTGTTCCTCAGCAGACAGTTAGAGCACTTCCTGTTCCTCAGCAGACAGTTAGAGCACTTCCTGTTCCTCCAGAGATGGTTAGACCACTTCCTGTTCCTCAACAAACAGTTAGACCACTTCCTGGTCCTCAACAAACAGTTAGACCACTTCCTGGTCCTGAACAGACAGTTAGACCACTTCCTGGTCCTGAACAGACAGTTAGACCACTTCCTGTTCTGAAACAGACGGCTAGTCCACTTCCTGTTCTGAAACAGACAGTTAGACCACTTCCTGTTCCTCAACAAACAGTTAGACCACTTCCTGGTCCTGAACAGACAGTTAGACCACTTCCTGGTCCTGAACAGACAGTTAGACCACTTCCTGTTCTGAAACAGACGGCTAGACCACTTCCTGGTCGAAAATGGAAACAAATACGTAAACGGAAGGTCCATCCTCTTCCACTTTCTCCTTCTCCGAGTGCTGAGGCCACAGTGCTGCCGGAGACGGTAATTCCAGGGAATCCATGTAGCGCGATCAGCCCCGTCCAGGTAAGACTCACTCAGATTAGCCTCACTGACAACATGAAAGATACATTCACTAATAAACGTTTGTCTCTTTAGGTGACACTGCTCCACAGGGGAAGAAATCCAGCCTCCAGCGGGTCCTTTCCTGGCTGACCCGGGCCTTTGTGCATGGTCCTGAAATCTGCTGAAATCCTAAAGACACTAGCGTGATACCAGACAGGACAGCGGTTCTGTAGGAGACATACCAGACAGGACAGCGACTCTTTCTCCAGAAGACAAGATACCAGACAGGACAGCGGCTCTTTCTCCAGGAGACATGTACAGTAGAGCACCAAGTGACTGATAATCCTGTCGTAATCCTGTCGTTTTACTACCGTGTTACAGGCACTGTTTGCATATACCAGTATTTAATAAAAAATCTGAAAAATCTTTCTGTGTACCATCTTTCTGTGCAAATATCTCAAATTACAACATGGATACCTGCAGCTTGTAGACATGTATGGCCTATATATGTACTTTTTATCATTTAAACTTTAGTTGATGTGTCTTATATTCAGATGCACTCAATAGTCCGGAAATGATGATTAAACATTTTAATAAATCAAGAACATAACATAAAATCAAAGGCTTAAAATGGCCTTTACAACCCCCTGTACTTAATTATAAGATGGTCTTTTAATTATATGACTTCTAGTGTATTCATCACATACTATTGATTAACTTTGAAATTATAAACCTTTTTCAAAGTTTATAGACTTTTCTGGTCCTAAAATACTTTTGTCTCTTAGATCCAATAAACCACAATCAGCCAGCAGGGGTCAAAAGATTTCATATTGTGACATTACATATCGGTACATTAATTCCAAACACATTTAAAGATTTTTTTCTATTCCCATGTGGCCTTATATCTGTGTAATCTGTGAGTTGTATCAGAACCATATAGACTAGTATATGCCCAAGAAGGAACGATTCATTTCTGTCCTGTGAATGTGACTTTTTAGTATCAATACCTGCTCAAATGAGTATCTAGTTTTAATAGTAGGTTTGGTATCGATTAAGATCTGATTTTTGATACTTTTGACAACCGTTACTAATATTTTTACCTAATTAAATGTCTCTCTGATGGTTCCATAAGACATTCTGGGGTGTTTGAAGGGTTCATGCACTGGTGCCCAGGGACGTGCACAGGAATATTGAGGGGCAGTTGATCTGACACGAAGAAGGGGCACGCCGCACCGCCCGCCAAACTTGAACGAACTATATTAAAACTTGTTTTATTTTCCCGGCAATTCTGGCATTTCCCAATAGATGGTGCAGTCTAGGTACATTGATACATAAAACCTAATGATCCAGATAGACCTGAGATTCAGAGCCCAGGGGTAGAACTATATGTTGAATACGTCTTCCTCACTCATGGTCCGAAAACCTTCCCTTAACCTCCTGAGACCCGAGCTTTTGTCTGGTGTGCATTTTTCATTTCTTCTTGCTATTTGGGATAAGTAGGACCTACTAAGTAAGTCTTCTGTATGACACCATTGGTTAAAAAATGTAAAAACATTAAAATGTATCAATAAATTACAAAAAACAAACAAACAGCAATTAGCTGTTTATTTCAAGCCCTAAACCTGCCAAATGTGACGTAGGTCGACCGTGAGCGGGTTGGGGTTCAGTGAGTGAGGTTAAAAACACACAAAAAGGCCTGAAAATGTGGTCCACAGTTTTAATTTTTTCTGGTTTTCAATTGTTACAAAAAAAGTAGAGGTGCAAAAAGTGGAGACAGGCAGCAGTTTTCCTATAGCAGCAGAAACGTCCAGCAATTTATAACTGTAAACTCATCTAAATATTCCCAAGTTTACCAAACAACATGTACAATCAATAATATAACAGTCCCAATGTCTTCAAACGAGGACATGACATTTACTGATGCTCTCGTCTGCTGTGGTCAAGAAAATGTGTCAAATTTTAATGCCAAATGAAGATACATTAAGATACATGAAGAGATATTATTGTACATAAATACATTGGTTTTATTCATAAATTTTGCATCTAAACTTTACCATGCAGTTTTTTTTACTTTCGGGAGCTGCTGTAGAGGTTTTTAGTTGATTACAGGTGAAAGTTTAAAATAATTGAAAATCATGGTGCTAAGAGGCAAAAATGTAATGTCCTCGTATGGGGCCACAGGGTCTCAAGAGGATAAAGCACTGGGCCAAGTATATATCTAGTGTGCCTCGCACTCCTCTTGTATGGCGCTCGGTGCATCTCCTCTCGTACAGTGTGGACACAGCGCGTGGATCGTGTCTTGTCGCTTACGCTGCGTGGACCGCGCTTCCTCCTGTGCACCTCTTAACCAGAACTAACACCAGGACTAAGCCAGGTCTAAAGCAGGTCTAAACCAGGTCTAAACCGGATCTAAAACCAGGACTAAACAAGCATTAAATCAGGACTAAAATCAAGTCTAAACCAGGACTACAACCAGGTCTAAACCAGGACTAAACCCAGATCTGAACCAGGTCTAAACCAGGTCTAAACCAGGTCTAAAACCAAACAAGAATTTGCAGGAGAAGGTTGCTACATTAATTTAGCCCCGGGCTTGCTCCATGGGGCCGTGGCTCTCCGCGGGGCCGGGGCTCTCCGCGGGGCTTGTGGGTAATCTCTTTTTACTTTGCGCGGGCAGGCTCAGGTGCTGGTCGCGTGCAGCTCTGTGGCTCTGTAAACAGAACTGAGCCCCTCCCTCCAGACTCGCACGGTGCCCTAATGTAAGTGAATGAGGACTATTTTATATACATATACATTTTCCCTGAAAGGGCAACTTCAGTAGAGGAGGCTAGACGGGCAGTTGCCAGGGCAACCAAAGCAACCCCCCTCTGCACATCCCTGCTGGTGCCCCCCTCTGCCTCTGGGTGGAAAAACTGCACATGCAATTTGGCTCCTACTGACCCGGATCTCAGCTCTCAGGGTCTGTTCTCGTTCTCACGAGAGCCAAACTGCTCTATGACACTTCAGCTACACACAACTAACCGAGCTACACACCCTGTACTGACGCTGTTCGCAGTTCACTGCAGGAATAAATCTGGTGTTTACGTGTGAAGTGTCAGCCATGGCCAAGGACGCAAGAAAAAGAAAGTGTGAATAGGACAGGAGCTCACACACAGTAAATCTGGGGAAGGCGTTTGACGAGAGCTCAAGGAAAGAGAAGAGTCCAAGAGCGATGCAGATCTGACGATACTATTATTGACACTAAGTTTCATAAGCACTGCTCTTATCATTGTTATACTTATGCAGTTTAAACTCCTGGAGCTCCGGGCGCTATGGGCCCCGCGCGGTTCTCCGGGCACTCTGGGCACTGGTACATATATTTTTACAAGGTCGCTTCTGTATAAGATTAAAATCAATCACCATTAAACAGAGTAAAAAAAAACAACACATTACCCACCTGAGACATTGTGTTGTGGACACTGTTCACGGGCTTTGTGGAAACAAACATGAGTGCAGCTGAGCGGTGGGGAAGGGGGTGAGGAGAGTATTTACGGCAGTTCATTCTCACAAGAGACCTGTAGGGGTAGCACTACTGCTGAAGTTACTTATGTCTGCTTTAAGGGCCTATATTACCCTTATTTTCTTTTTATGGTCATAAACATACCCGGAGTAGTGTTTTGTTTCATTCACACGTGTTTAACACACAATTCTTGCATATTTAAGTGTTCTTCTCTCAAACACAAAACACAACACAACCTTGTTC
Source organism: Odontamblyopus lacepedii (assembly GCA_034769755.1). Classification (NCBI taxonomy): domain Eukaryota; kingdom Metazoa; phylum Chordata; class Actinopteri; order Gobiiformes; family Gobiidae; genus Odontamblyopus; species Odontamblyopus lacepedii. Next base: position 19,980,977 of record CM068348.1, read on the forward strand.
AACCTTGTGATGTCAGGTGGTAATACAGGAAAAGCATCACTGTTCTTTTTATACTATTCACCATAGACCATATGTAAAAGTGGACTAAGCAAGTGTGACGTCACCCATAGTGTTCAGCGCTGCTCAAATGAGGCTAGCGATGTTCACAGTTACAGGAGCGAATCTGGAACCAGACTTTATGTTATGAACAAGAGAGAAAATAGCACAAAAAATAAAAAAATCAGGATAATGCAGAGCAGGTTTTACGAACATTTTAAGATCAAAATGACAAGATCCGAATGTAAGTCAATGGAAGCAAGAGTCAGAAGGAGCCGGAAGAGCTCAGCACCTGCGTGAAGTCTGCCCCCCATCAAACGCAAACCTACACAAAAACTATGTCAATCATTTGTGCTGCAAAAAGTTTCGCTTGTGCAATTATGGTTCTTAAGATATTTGCAGTTTTATTTTTAACTTATGACGTCATCCAGTCTCTCAAAATGTGAAACAGCCTCAAAACAGCAGAAAATTATAGAAAACGTTTGTATTTCCTTTGTGCTGTGACCATTTTAATTTGTGCAAGTTTATTTCTAAAATTCCATCCATCCATCTTCTTCCGCTTATCCGGGCCCGGGTCGCGGGGGCAGCAGTCTAAGCAGGGGCTCCCAAGCTTCCTTTTCCCCAGCCACTTCCTCCAGCTCCTCCGGACGGACCCCCAGGCGTTGCCAGGCCAGCCGAGAGACATAGTCTCTCCAGTGTGTCCTGGGTCTTCCCAGGGGCCTCCTACCGGTGGGACATGCCCGGAACACCTCCCGAGGGAGGCGTCCAGGAGGCATCCGGACCAGATGCCCGAGCCACCTCAACTGGCTCCTCTCGACATGGAGGAGCAGCGACTCTACTCCCAGCTCCTCCCGTGTGACCGAGCTCCTCACCCTATCTCTAAGGTAGCGCCCGGCCACTCTGTGGAGGAAACTCATTTCGGCCGCTTGTATCCGCGATCTCGTTCTTTCGGTCATTACCCAGAGCTCATGACCATAGGTGAGGGTAGGAACGTAAATTGACCGGTAAATCTTCACCACAACAGTCCGATACAGCGACTGCATCACTGCCGACGCTGCACCGATCCGCCTGTCAATCTCACGCTCCATCCTCCCCTCACTCGTGAACAAGACCCCGAGATGCTTGAACTCCTCCACTTGAGGCAGAGACTCCCCACCCACCCGGAGAGGGCAATCCACCTTTTTTCGGTCGAGAACCATGGCCTCGGATTTGGAACAGCTGATTCTCATCCCGGCCGCTTCACACTGGCCTGCAAACCGCCCCAGTGCACGCTGCAGGTCCTGGCTCGATGGAGCCAACAGGACAACATCATCCGCGAAAAGCAGAGATGAGATCCTGTGGTCCCCGAACTGGACCCCCTCCGGCCCCCTGGCTGCGCCTAGAAATTCTGTCCATAAATACAATGAACAGAACCGGTGACAAAGGGCAGCCCTGGCGGAGTCCAACATGCACCGGGAACAGGTCTGACTTACTGCCGGCAATGCGAACACAACTCCTGCTCCGGTCATACAGGGACCGGACAGCCCTTAGCAAAGGGCCCCGGACCCCATACTCCTGGAGCACCCCCCACAGGGCACCACGAGGGACACGGTCGAATGCCTTCTCCAGGTCCACAAAGCACATGTGGACTGGTTGGGCAAACTCCCATGAACCCTCGAGCACCTGATGGAGGGTGTAGAGCTGGTCCAGTGTTCCATGACCAGGTCGAAAACCACACTGCTCCTCTTGAATCCGAGGTTCGACTATCGCCCGAACTCTCCTCTCCAGTACCCTGGCATAGACTTTACCGAGGAGGCTGAGGAGTGTGATTCCCCTATAGTTGGAACACACCCTCCGGTCCCCCTTTTTATACAGAGGGACCACCACCCCGGTCTGCCAGTCCAGAGGTACTGTTCCCGACTGTCATGCGATGTTGCAGAGGCGTGTCAGCCAAGACAGCCCCACAACACCCAGAGACTTAAGGTACTCAGGACGGATCTCATCCACCCCCGGAGCCTTGCCACCATTTCTATTTCTAAAATTATTCATTATTATTTCTATAGTAATTATAGGACGTCATTTCCGCTCAGCTGACGGCAGCGACTAGCAAAACTCTGTAAAACTAGTGAAGAGAAACGATCTCAGGCTGTGGAAAAGTCTGGAACAGTCTTTAGTAATTTGCTTTTGATTCATATTTTATAGAATATTATTCTATAAAATATGAATCAAAAGCAGACGTTTCCACAGCCTTTGTACACACTTTGCAGCACAAACGAAGCACAAATGACTGACACCATTTTGGGCGTTTTAGAGCTTTTTTTTTATGTCTTACATTGCTATGCAACTGTTTTGTTTATAAAATGTGTTATACAATTAAAGTTGGACTGGACAATGAGAGTATTTGTCACTGCTGGCACACAGGGAAACCTGGAATTCTGAGCAGTCTCCCAGTCTCCCATCCAAGTACTAACCTGGCCCAGCCCTACTGAGATCTGACGAGATCAGGCTTTGACAAGGAGCTTCGGCCACATCACACATTTTTCACCAAACCATCATGAATTTCAGTAAAACAGCAGTGATGAGTGATTTCTGCTGCTTGGCTGATGTTAAAAGCTCATAAAGTGAACACATGGCGGCTGTAAGGTGACCAGACCCCATTCAAACTCTCTCTGGACGCTAATCTGCAGCGTTCATCAAGGTTTCTGAACTCAGGACAGGTTTAGTAATGAGCACAACTGGCTCTGCTCCAATAATGTCCCATGCTGGTGATCAAGCCATTACCCAGCATGCAACAGCTGGACTTCCCTCTCATTTTGCGCAGTGGTGAGGTGTGAAACAGGCCACAGTGGAGTCGGGTAATGACCAGCAGAGATGAAAATGAGGGTCAAATCATAATGTGGAGCTGCCCACTGTGGGAGACTGCAGAGGCGAGTGGGAAAATAAACACGGTCACTTAAAAATTCACCTGATGACTTCAAGCAGAACTGAGTGTGATTTTAATTTCACAAACTAGAGCCTGTACTTCTTATCCACTACACAAAAGCTTGGCCAAAATTTAAGATATAAAAATAAATCTATCAGAAAATTACTTAAAAGTTGTGAAATTATCTCTCTATGCTGCAAGATCATTTTACTGGACAAGTTATCTTAAAATAAACGACCTCTAGACTAGAATGAAGCCGTCTCTGCTGAGTGTTCATGGGCGGGAAATAAGTTTATGGATGCTCAGTTTGAGATAAACATACTTAAAACAGTCTAGGATAAGTGTTCATGGCCTGATAAGTTCTCAGATGCCAAATTCTAGATAAAATGCTTTAAATTCTGCTAAATTGTAGATAAACATTAAAACAAGTTTATGATGAGTATGAATGGGCTGATAATACATTCAAAGATGCTAAATTCAAATCAAATTAAATCAAAGTTTATTTATAAAGCGCTTTTCATACAGAAAATGTAACACAAAGTTCTGTTTAAAAATAATCCCACATTTCCTTCCACCCACCCACCCGTTGCAACTGCCCGACCCCACACAATGAAACAACCCAGACACACACACACACACACACACACACACACACACACACTGGAAATCCTAAACATATATCTAAAATAAATAAATATAACACAAACTAGCAAAAGTATAACGTTTCAATCAAAAGCTAAGCTAAAAAGGCAAGTTTTGAGCCTACTCTTAAAAACATGAACGTTCTCTTTGGCCCTGAGGTCCTCCGGCTGTTCCATAGATGAGGGCCGTAGTGCTGAAAAGACGCGTCTCTGTGAGTGTGTGTTGTGACTTTGGGAATGACTAGGAGCTGCTGAAGGAGCACAGGGTCCGCGAGGGTTCATTGGGTAAAACTAATTCTGAAAGATAAGAAGGGCCAAGATCATTAAGACACTTAAAAACTAGTAAAAAAGAACGTTAAAATCCATCCTGAAACTCACAGGGAGCCAATGCAGTGATTTTAAAACCAGCGTAATGTGGCCCTGCCTCTGGTCTTGGTCAGGACACGAGCTGCTGAATTTTGTAATAATTGCAAACCTGAAATACTCTTTGTGGGAAGACCAGAGAGCAGCACATTACAGTAGCCTATTCGACTGGTAATAAAAGCATCAGTGTGTCCGTGTTGGCCAGAGAGAGAATTCTGGATTTAGGAAGAAGTCTGAGATTATTGATATTAACAATAGATTTATGAAAGGTTTTATGCTGGTTTTTATGCTGGCCTTTGTTCACCTTTGCTGGCCTTTGTTCACTCTTACCATGGAGGAGCCGAGGATCAGCATGGAGGCTCTGGCCTGGACACCGGGGCAGAGGGCAGAGCCGGGCTTCAGGAGGCGGCTCGGTCAGGAGCGACACCGACTCTCGGGCTCAACATGTGCGAGGAGGGACCAGAGGGCCCTCTCGGCTCACACGAAGCAGCCGGGATACGCATACGTGGAGAGGGAGCAGCGGGTCCTCCCCCCATCTCTGGGCGGCACTGGGGGCTACAGTCAGGGGGACCCGGACAGCAGCGGAGGGTCACTCTCATACAGGTTACCTAAGGCTGGTGGTGAGGTGTAATGCCCCGCACTCCGGGACAGTCTGACTGTGGGGCCACGCAGCCTGCCGGTGCTGTTGTTGGTTCGATTCAGGTTAACGTCCGTGCTTCCTGAGGTTAAAAAGTAGATTCAGGTAATGACCAAAGTAAAAAAAAAACTGCCTCGATGTTTATTTCCTTCCTCTAAAAGCTGTCTTGGTTATTAGTTAAAACGATTTGTTTGGGAGTCGATCGAACATGGCAAATCAGACAATTTCTTGATATACACTTATACATAAGTGTTGCAGGGGAAAAGTGGATGGAAGCTAAATGGATTGTAGCTTTTTTAAACATTTATTCCCTAAATTTGAGATTTTCTGACTAGTTGAATCATGGAAGAAATATATGTGACAGTTTTAAGATTATACAACCAATTCAGAACTAGTAAGTAGATAATAAATCTGAAGATGAATAACCTGAGAAGTTTTAAAATCTTGGCCAGAACAGGGAAATTGGCCGTGTAAACAACATCAAGATAATGTGTTGTGATTAAAGGTCCCATATGACATTATTTTGTCTGTTATAATGTTTCCTCATCACAAACAGACCTGGAGTTGTGTTTTGTTTCATTCACATGTTTAACACACACATCTTGCACATTTAGCCTGAGTTCTTCTCTCAAACTGAAAACTCTGTTCCACCTTGTGATGCCATGTTGTAATACAGGAAGTGTTTCATACACCTTCACTAGAATCACTTGGATAATTTCAGACCTGGAAATGCTGATCTCTACAAAACTAGAGACAAAATCAAAATCCACTTTATTTCCACAGCACATTTTACGAACAAAGCACTGGAAAAAATATCTAGGTAAGTTAAAATGACTTAAATTAATAACATTTTACTTTATTTGAGCAGATTCAACTTGACAAGTCAAATTATCTACGAGTGAAATCAGTGTTTTTTCTTAATTCAAGCAACATTTGATTTTGTTTCTTATTTTAAGTGCAAAAAGTGGTTGTTTTTCTTATTTTAAACGTAGCAAGGTCTATGTTCATATTTTAAGTGCAAAGTCTTTTTCCACTGGCCGATCATTTTACTTGTTAAGCGAAATTCACTCAAATCATGATAAAACTTTCTTAATTCAAGTCATCTTAACTTGACTAGATTTTGTTTGATGCAGTGCAGTTTCCAAAGTGCTGCAAATGGATCGGAACATACCAATCCTAAAACAATAAAACCAGTAAAATCAAACAAAAGGAAGACCATAAAAATCATAAAATAGCAGTAAATAAGTAAAATAAGAGACACAGAGGACCACACAACTCATGCAGTGTTAAAAGCCACAGAATAAAAGTGTGTTCTAACTCCAAGTATATTTTTGAGGACATAATAGCTCACAAGAGTCAATTTTGCCTAATATAAGACCTTTAACTGTTCTCAAATAACAGTAAAAGGGAATAAAGGTAGCACTAGCTAATAATACGACTAGTAGCAGACACATAGTTTGTAAGATTTTAGGAATATTTATTATGACAATCACACTTCAGAACAGGTTTGGCCCCTTCATCTCTTTGAAATGGCCATAAGAAAGTGGTCAGTGGTTGTGTAGTTGAAACACATAAGGTCTGTTTGAGCTCCAATCAGGCGTCCGTCAGGGGCCGGAGCAGCTTTGATCATAACGACTTTTAAATGTGTCCCACTAACTCACAGTTAATGGGGCTGTGATTATGACAGGAGCACAGACAGGGCCAGGGCCAAGTGAGCACCTGCCAGGCTCTGCTGTAGGACGACGATGGGCCCGGTGAGAAAAGAACGCTGCCATCGGAACTTTCGACTGGAAAATACAACGGTGCAGAGAGTCGAACCGGTACTGAGGCTTCGACGGCTCAGGACATTCACTTTCCCTGCGTGTGTGATGCTAACTGTAGGCTCTACTCTGTCTAAGGCTTAGATCTGGTTTAGTCTTGTGGTAGTCCCTGGTTTAGACCTGGTTTTAGTCTGGTTGTAGTCCTGGTTTAGTCTTGCGGTAGTCCTGGTTTGGAACTGGTTTAGTCCTGGTTTAGTCTTCTGGTAGACATGGTTTAGTCCTGATTTAGACCTGGTTTAGTCTTTTGGTAGTCTTGGTTTAGACCTGGTTTCGTCCTGATTTAGTTCTGGTTTAGTCCTGATTTAGACCTGGTCTAGTCTTGTGGTAGTCCTGGTTTAGTCTTGTAGAAGTCCTGGTTTAGACCTGGTTTAGTCCTGGTTTAGTCTTATGGTAATCCTGGTTTAGTCTTGTGGTAGTCCTGGTTTAGTCTTGTGGTAGTCCTGGTTTAGTCTTGTGGTAGTCTTGGTTTAGACCTGGTTTAGTCCTGATTTAGTCCTGGTTTAGTCCTGATTTAGACCTGGTCTAGTCTTGTGGTAGTCCTAGTTTAGACCTGGTTTAGTCCTGATTTAGACCTGGTTTAGCCTTGTGTTAGTCCTGGTTTAGTCTCATGGTAGTCCTGGTTTAGTCTTGTGGTAGTCCTGGTTTAGACCTGGTTTAGTCCTGGTTTAGTCTTATGGTAATCCTGGTTTAGTCTTGTGTTAGTCCTGGTTTAGTCTTGTGGTAGATCTGCTTTAGTCCTGGTTTAGATCTGGTTTAGTCTTGTAGTAGTCCTGGTTTATATCTGGTTTACTCTTATGGTAATCCTGGTTTAGATCTGGTTTAGTCTTGTGGTAGTCCTGGTTTAGATCTGGTTTAGTCTTGTGGTAGTCCTGGTTTAGACCTGGTTTAGATCTGGTTTAGTCTTGTGGTAGTCCTGGTTTAGACCTGGTTTAGATCTGGTTTAGTCTTGTAGTAGTCCTGGTTTAGATCTGGTTTAGTCTTGTAGTAGTCCTGGTTTAGACCTGGTTTAGATCTGGTTTAGTCTTGTAGTAGTCCTGGTTTAGATCTGGTTTAGTCTTGTAGTAGTCCTGGTTTAGATCTGGTTTAGTCTTGTGGTAGTCCTGGTTTAGACCTGGTTTAGATCTGGTTTAGTCTTGTAGTAGTCCTGGTTTAGATCTGGTTTAGTCTTGTAGTAGTCCTGGTTTAAACCTGGTTTAGATCTGGTTTAGTCTTGTAGTAGTCCTGGTTTAGACCTGGTTTAGATCTGGTTTAGTCTTGTAGTAGTCCTGGTTTAGATCTGGTTTAGTCTTGTAGTAGTCCTGGTTTAAACCTGGTTTAGATCTGGTTTAGTCTTGTAGTAGTCCTGGTTTAGATCTGGTTTAGTCTTGTAGTAGTCCTGGTTTAAACCTGGTTTAGATCTGGTTTAGTCTTGTAGTAGTCCTGGTTTAGATCTGGTTTAGTCTTGTAGTAGTCCTGGTTTAGATCTGGTTTAGTCTTGTGGTAGTCCTGGTTTAGACCTGGTTTAGATCTGGTTTAGTCTTGTAGTAGTCTTGGTTTAAACCTGGTTTAGATCTGGTTTAGTCTTGTGGTAGTCCTGGTTTAGACCTGGTTTAGATCTGGTTTAGTCTTGTAGTAGTCTTGGTTTAAACCTGGTTTAGATCTGGTTTAGTCTTGTAGTAGTCCTGGTTTAGATCTTGTTTAGTCTTGTAGTAGTCCTGGTTTAAACCTGGTTTAGATCTGGTTTAGTCTTGTAGTAGTCCTGGTTTAGATCTGGTTTAGTCTTGTAGTAGTCCTGGTTTAGATCTGGTTTAGTCTTGTAGTAGTCCTGGTTTAGATCTGGTTTAGATCTGGTTTAGTCTTGTGGTAGTCCTGGTTTAGACCTGGTTTAGATCTGGTTTAGTCTTGTGGTAGTCCTGGTTTAGACCTGGTTTAGTCCTTACTACTTACTACATTCTAACCAGTGCTGATACTTTGCAGCTGATGACATCCACATTCCCTGGGGTATGATGCTAACTGTAGGCTCTGCTCTGTCTTAGGCTTGGTTAGACTTTAATCTGGGCTTTATATTTGTTTTTCTGACCATAAAGAACAGTCTTAGCTGGAAGTACAACAGGAGCTGATCTGTGCTGTTAAACAAGTCCCTCTCGGATAACATCACAGTCACAGAAATGTGTTGTTTAAATCCATCATTGTAGTCGGCCTGTAGTAGTTTTTGAGTTTTGAGACCATTTTAAAACTTTTTGGACAGTCTTAAACTTAAAGTGTGCATTGTGTCACCATGGTAACTCCTAAATATTCCACCAAAGAAATACATGTAGAACTTCCCCAGAGCAATGTTACTGCAAAGTAGCCAATCAATACATGGTGAAGATTCTTTTAAAATAGTACTTAATTTACACAAGAGTTTATGGGTCAAAAACTGTGTAAAAAACAGACATTAAAGTTGAATATCTAAGCAGGCGATCAGGCACATAGTCCGGAGTTGGGTTAATTAACGGTCCTATATTATGCAAGACTCTTGTGAGTTTTAAGCCATGTTATAATGTTACATCATCACAAACGTACCTGGAGTTAAGTTTTATTGTTGTGTTGTTTTTCACCCCTCCTGTAGCTCCCCCTCTGCTCCTATAAACAGTTTGAACTATAAAGCCTCTGCATATCACTTTGCCTTTTTAATTACTCTGTCTTAATATATGATGCCTCTATATCAAGGCTATTGTTGCCAATTGTTAAAAGGGAACAAGATGGTAATAACTGACCATCAAATACCTGGGTATTTTTGATGAAACACTTTTTACAATTTCTGGTGCTTTTTACTTGTGATACTGTGAACTTAACTAACAGTTTTGGATGAAGTGTGCTGTGTAACCTAAGGGAAATATGGATTGTTGACTAGACTCCCTGTACAGAACAGTGGGTCTTATCTGTTGTGTTAGAGGTAAACTGTCAATATACTTGGATTCAACATGTTATATGGATATTTTGATTTTACAAATCACATGTTTGATAATTGGTCACATGACCCCTATAAATAGAGTCACACCTGCTGCTCACTCTGTCAACCCTGATAAAGACTCACATACACACTGCACATCAGAGAGCCTCGGCCATCCTGTTTTTCTCTACAAGAATTCACCACCTGGTCTGATGAGCACCTGCTTTTTTAAGTTTTGATCCAGCACAGCACTCCAATATCGCAATTAATTTTCGATTTTTTTCTACCTGGAGTTTTGTTTCATTCACACATGTTTGAGTAACACTTTAAAAACACAGTAGAGCACTTCGTATATGACCACATGACATCACAAGTTGGAACACAACTCCAAGTATGTTTTGATGAGGAAACATAATTATAACAGATAAAAAAATAGTGTAATAATGGACCCTTTAACCGACTTTTACGCATGGTTATGAAACTTCTAAAACTTTAACAAACATTAACTTTTTGATTATCATTTATTTTATCTTCTACATGTAATCTTAATCACCATGAATTAGACCGGCTTCACCAGGGAGCCCTTTAAAACCTTTGGCAGTGACCCGCCTGTAGGAGTCAGCACGCGCTCTTGAACTCCTCCAACTATATTTTCTCTGTCGGACCCAGCGGATAAGTCTGGTCCCGATTCATCACCCCGAGAAAACTCCCAGCGGCTACGGACAAACTGCAGCGCGCTCTCCGGGACCGCGTTTGTTTGTGGAAAAGGGAAGTGAGCGCAGCGCGTTTGGCTGGAAACACCGCGGAGTACGCACCGAACCTGAGCCAGCCCCGGGTGGAAACTTTGAGCTGAAGTGGCTAAAGTCGGAGTCGGGTCCTTTTTTCCAACGCGCACTCCTCCGCTGACAGTTCGCGGACACACGGGAAAAGAGAAGCGAGCGGAACGAGCGCGCACGCAGGTAAAGTTTGGCACATTTTGGTTATTTCAGACGCATTACGCATTTCGTGTTTTCCTGTTTGTGTAAAGCTTACTTACGCCAACACTGCCAAAAAGTAGAGCTAAAAACCACATCTTAACACGTGTCTAATGATTTGTATATTAAAACTTGTTGCCAGGTTGCAAATGACGCCTTCACGTTTTACTCTGGGAGCTGAAGTGTGTTTCTCTAAGGTTTTACAAATGACTTGAGGGCAGTTTCATGGTTGCCTCAGATGGGCAGATAGTTCTTATTACTCACATTATTTTAGGAACATGTATTTTTGGATGGTAGTCATGGGTTTTTCGCATGCCAAGCTCCAAAATAGTTCTCCCAAAACCGCAGTTCTTACTTAAAAAGAGGAAGGAAAGAAGTCATGGAAGTTAAGTTTGTGGGCAAATGTGGACACCTGTTCCGCATCACAAGAACCACACTGACCAGGGCAAAGTTTGAAAGGTGGATTGTGTATCCTTTCTGGTTTAGGTCAAATGCTTTCTTTCTTTCATTCATTCATTTTTACATTTTTAAAATTATTATTATTTGTATCTAATATGTCAACAAAAAGAAGCTCTTTTCATGTTTCTGTTTTGAATGTTCCAAAAATGATTTAGTCCTGGTTTAGTCTTGGGGTAGTCCTGGTTTAGACCTGGTTTAGTCTTGTGGTAGTCCTGGTTTAGACCTGGTTTAGTACTGATTTAGACCTGGTTTAGTACTGATTTAGACCTGGTTTTGTCTTGTGGTAGTCCTGGTTTAGATCTGGTTTAGTCCTGATTTAGACCTGGTTTAGTACTGATTTAAATCTGGTTTAGTCCTGATTTAGACCTGGTTTAGTCCTGATTTAGACCTGGTTTAGTACTGATTTAGACCTGGTTTAGTCCTGATTTAGACCTGGTTTAGTACTGATTTAGATCTGGTTTAGTCCTGATTTAGACCTGGTTTAGTACTGATTTAAATCTGGTTTAGTCCTGATTTAGACCTGGTTTAGTACTGATTTAGACCTGGTTTAGTACTGATTTAGACTTGGTTTTGTCTTGTGGTAGTCCTGGTTTAGACCTGGTTTAGTCCTGATTTAGACCTGGTTTAGTACTGATTTAGACCTGGTTTAGTACTGATTTAGACCTGGTTTAGTACTGATTTAGACTTGGTTTTGTCTTGTGGTAGTCCTGGTTTAGACCTGGTTTAGTCCTGATTTAGACCTGGTTTAGTACTGATTTAGACCAGGTTTAGTACTGATTTAGACCTGGTTTAGTACTGATTTAGACCTGGTTTTGTCTTGTGGTAGTCCTGGTTTAGATCTGGTTTAGTCCTGATTTAGACCTGGTTTAGTACTGATTTAAATCTGGTTTAGTCCTGATTTAGACCTGGTTTAGTACTGATTTAGACCTGGTTTAGTACTGATTTATACCTGGTTTAGTCCTGATTTAGACCTGGTTTAGTACTGATTTAGATCTGGTTTAGTCCTGATTTAGACCTGGTTTAGTACTGATTTAAATCTGGTTTAGTCCTGATTTAGACCTGGTTTAGTACTGATTTAGATCTGGTTTAGTACTGATTTAGACCTGGTTTAGTACTGATTTAGACCTGGTTTTGTCTTGTGGTAGTCCTGGTTTAGACCTGGTTTAGTCCTGATTTAGACCTGGTTTAGTACTGATTTAGACCTGGTTTAGTACTGATTTAGACCTGGTTTAGTACTGATTTAGATCTGGTTTAGTCCTGATTTAGACCTGGTTTAGTACTGATTTAGACCTGGTTTAGTACTGATTTAGACTTGGTTTTGTCTTGTGGTAGTCCTGGTTTAGACCTGGTTTAGTCCTGATTTAGACCTGGTTTAGTACTGATTTAGACCTGGTTTAGTACTGATTTAGACCTGGTTTAGTCCTGATTTAGACCTGGTTTAGTACTGATTTAGACCTGGTTTAGTCCTGATTTAGACCAGGTTTAGTACTGATTTAGATCTGGTTTAGTCCTGATTTAGACCTGGTTTAGTCCTGATTTAGACCTGGTTTAGTACTGATTTAGACCTGGTTTAGTACTGATTTAGACTTGGTTTTGTCTTGTGGTAGTCCTGGTTTAGACCTGGTTTAGTCCTGATTTAGACCTGGTTTAGTACTGATTAAGACCTAGGTTAGTACTGATTAAGACCTGGTTTAGTACTGATTTAGACTTGGTTTTGTCTTGTGGTAGTCCTGGTTTAGACCTGGTTTAGTACTGATTTAGACCTGGTTTAGTACTGATTTAGATCTGGTTTAGTCCTGATTTAGACCTGGTTTAGTCCTGATTTAGACCTGGTTTAGTACTGATTTAGATCTGGTTTAGTCCTGATTTAGACCTGGTTTAGTCCTGATTTAGACCTGGTTTAGTACTGATTTAGACCTGGTTTAGTACTGATTTAGACTTGGTTTTGTCTTGTGGTAGTCCTGGTTTAGACCTGGTTTAGTCCTGATTTAGACCTGGTTTAGTACTGATTAAGACCTGGTTTAGTACTGATTTAGACTTGGTTTTGTCTTGTGGTAGTCCTGGTTTAGACCTGGTTTAGTACTGATTTAGACCTGGTTTAGTACTGATTTAGACTTGGTTTTGTCTTGTGGTAGTCCTGGTTTAGACCTGGTTTAGTCCTGATTTAGACCTGGTTTAGTCTTGTGGTAGTCCTGGTTTAGACCTGATTTAGTCTTGTGGTAATCCTTGTTTAGTCTCGTGGGAGTCCTGGTTTTGACCTGGTTTAGACCTTGTTTAGTCCTTATTTAGACCTGGTTTATTCTTGTAATAGTCCTGGTTTAGTCTCGTGGTAGTCCTGGTTTAGACCTGGTTTAGGTCTGATTTAGACCTGGTTTAGTCTCGTGGTAGTCCTGGTTTTGACCTGGTTTTGACCTGGTTTAGGCCTGTGATAGTCCTGGTTTAGACAAAAATGCTCAGATATTACTGTACATAATAAAAAAAATGTTTTCTTAAATTTATGTGAGTAAACCACAAAAGAAGTTTCAGTAACACTTTATAATAAGGAATACCTGCTAATCATTTGTAAATGTTTATTAATCATTAAAGGTGCATTGTAAAACTTTTCTGGTGGAGGCTCTGTCAAATGCTTTTCTCCATGGACATGCTATTGCTTTGTCTGGAATGTTTCACAGTATGGCATTAAACCTTTATCTCAATGGAGACCAGACCAGACCAAGTTACAGTTCAGATCTGTTTTACTAGATATTTTTGAGCTATAAAACCACCTGTAATTATGTCATACTGTGGAACATTTGAGGCAGAGCAATGACGTATCCATAGAAACAAGCAAGTGACGGACCTGTATGATGCAAAATGATTTATATTATATTAGGTTTATTCAAACATTTAACCAGAGGCTGTTCTGATGGACGCAACAGTTCTCCTTGAATTCTACTAGAAGTTTAACGGCTTTGAAACACATTTATCCCAAACCTTTTAACACGGCTGAAAATTCTCCAGGACACGAGTATCCAAGATCATTTCAGTCTGTTCACAGTTGACATTTTGGTCCGACCATTTTGGAAGTTTACACAAAATGACCCCGAGATAAGAAAAGACACGAGAGGATCCGTGAGAACGAGAAAAGACGAGATAGGACGTCATTTAAAGTGGCATCGTGTAACTTTTCTGGTGGAGAGTCTGTCCAATCTTTCTATTTTCATGTAGACCAAACCTGACCAAGTTACAGGTCAGATCTGTGAAGAGGCGACCCCGCTTACAGTCAAAATGCCTGAGTATTTTTGAGCTATAAAACCAACTATAATTGAATAAATATAAAGTTGAGCTGTTTAATGTCATATTGTAGAACATTTCAGGCAGAGCAAGGACATACGTATCCATAGAAACAAGCAGGTGACAAAAGTTACACAATCCATCTTTAACTTTATGGAGATTTTTCTTGCTGTTGTCCTTCAGGCAATTTGTGCAATGAAAACATGAATTTACTGAGCTTTTAGCTGATTTAGCCGCCAGTTTGTCAGCGACACTCTTCTTTCACTGCACATTTCTCTGATCTGGCCAAGATTTTAAAAGTTATATCAGGTTATCCATCTTGTTTTCAGATTTATTATCTACTTATTAGTTCTGAGACTGCTTCATTCTAGCCTAGAGGTCGTTTATTTTAAGAGAACTTGTTAAGTAAAATGCTCTTGCTGCATGGACAGATCATTTCACTACTTTTAATAAGTCATTTTCTGATTGATTTAAGTGTTTATATGTTACATTTTGGCCAAGCTTTTCTGCAGTGTTAAAGGTGCATTGCCAACTGCTTGTTTCCATGGAAATGTCTTTGCTTTGCCTGGAATTTTCTACAACATATAAATATAAACGTAAATTTCTCCCCGCAAAAAACAAGCAAATGACACCACAAGACTAAATTACAGGTCAGATCTGCACAGGCGTCTGCGCTGATGATAAGAACGCATGTTTTTAAGGTATTTTCGAGGAATAAAATACCTGTAATGAATGTACCGTCAGATAGATATGTTTTAGGACACACTGTGAAACACTCTGGGCAATGCAGTAACATCTCTGTGGTGGACCCTCTCCCTAAAAAGCTACATACTGTACTTTTTGTGTACATTTGTATAGCTGTAGTTGTAGGATATTTTAAATGACCTACATTTTGCACGCCTCCACCTCATGTTATAGTTTTTGTTAGTTGCACTAGTAATAGTAGTTAGTAACCTATTTATGCTCTTTTTTTATTCTGTTATAGTATTTTTTTTAAATTATGTTTTTCTTTTTTGCGTGCTGATGGTCAGGAAGTAGCTTTGTGTGTATCAGACTTGTTGTTTCCTCACCGCAAACATACATAAGATACCAGAACTCAGAATAATTGAGGCAATCGATTGCCTTAGTTATTTAAGTTTTTGAGTCCCAATCTTCCAGAATATAAAAGGTTGGACTTGCTACTTGTACCTTTTGATAACAGCTGAATTAAAAGTGCTCATTTGGAGTTTTCAAACCACTGGAATAAGTTCAGACCTTTAGAAATAAGTACACAACCACAGCATTTTATGTTAACCAAACTCAGATGTTTATTATTTATTAAGTATGCATTATTAAATTCAATTCAGTTAATTTAGTTTGGTTTGTTTACATAAAACATGACAAACTTAATAGTCAAAAGTCATTGACCTCCTAAACAATTGTTCAGACAGGTCTAATGTAGAATCGGAAAGTGCGTGAGTGTGTTGTAGTCTGCTAATAGTTTGTGTATTTGTAGCATGTGTGTTCGCCTGTGTGTCCATGAAGATGATGTTTGTAGCAACACTTTGCAGTCACAGGTCTCAGAGAACGTTGAAAGGCTCTGTCCATGCTCTGCACGATCAGACTTTTTTGTCCCCCTCCCAGTTCTTTTCTCAGTAATACGAGGCTAGGAAATAATATTTTGTTTCATTCACATCTTTAACTCACAAATCCCGCATATTCTGATTGTCTCTCAAGCAAAAAACACTCTGTTCCACCTTGTGATGTCATATGTGAATGCAGGAAGAGCTCCATGGTGTTTTTTTTGTTTTGTTTTTTTCTTCACTCCATGAACCTTCACTAGAAAAATCTGGATTATTTCAGACCCGGAATTGCCCATCTTTACTGTACAAAAGGTAAAAGATAGCAGCTAACTTGACAACTACAGCTTCATGACATCATACAGTGGAACAAAGCATTTTAACTGTTTGATTTAGACAGACTAATAATAAAAGATGACTCAAAACACCTCTCCAGGTATGTTTTTATGAGTTAACAACAGTCTAACACGGCTTGAAGCTCACAAGAGTCAGTTATGCGTAATACGGGACCTTTAAATCTGATGATGTAGTAAAGGGCCGTCTCTGTCGCGTAAACTGACTTTTTCATTGAGGTGTGACAAGACCATAAAATCCCACTTTGCTCCGACGCTGTTCACAAGTTCACACTAAACGCAGAAACCATCAGGTCGCTTTTTTTGTTCGTTTATCCATTTATCCACACATTTCATGCTTCTGATTTTGTTTGAATGTTGCTGCCGCAAAGAGTCCGTCTAACCAAGGACAGAGTATGGCTTAAATTATACGTCGATTGCGTAACTCTGAAGGAATGTCAGGAATCAGATGTCTGTCTTGACGGTGGATCGTTTTGACGGCGGATTTAGACCCTCTCCTTCTACATCTTCACCAGAGACACGCCCCAGCTCACAATAGTCTCATCAGGGACCTGCAGATGCCCCGATGACTCCAATCACTCCTATTATCATCTCCGATCTCCAATCACAGGTGGAAGCTGTTTGAAAATACCACTAAAACCTTTTCAAATCAAACCGTCGGAGCCAGAGACGGATGTTCTCATGATACGAATGTTTCATGTAACTAGTCGACTAAAGAAGTTCTCGGTGGACCGTGCAGTGACGCCATGTGCTGAAGATGTGCTGATATAAAAAACAATTAAGTTAAGTATCTCTAATCAGACCCTGTATGTGACTCAAACTGCACGGACAAGGCCACAGGATAAAAGGAGCTCATGCAATTGCAGCTAGTAAACATGGTCTTTATCGTGTAGAAGGGTCTTACGTTACACAAAATTGACACTTGTGAGCTTTAAGTCAAGTTACAATGTTGTTACATCATCGAAATAATACCTTTATTTTAAGTTATTTATTCTACAGTTGTATGTCTGTGTATGAGATTGTGTGTCTGTGTGGTGTTATTGGGGGCTGAGATCCTGAGCGTGGGCTTGGGGCCGGGGAAAGGTGTTCGACGCCAGTCTCCGTGCTTCTCAGTGGCAGTCGGGTGTGATCTTTGATGCAGGATGGTGGTGGTCTCTCGGGCTTTGACGCGGGGTCCTGTGCTGCTTCCGGTGTGGACGGGGATGGTTCCAAGTTTATTTGGCTGGGGACAGTTCTGACCTATCTGTGCGATTATTTTTGTTACTGCACGATGAGATGGGCACACATTTTTGATATGAGTTTTGGTATCGATGGTCAAGTGATTAAACACTGTTTTTATCAGCTAATCTGAGACCAGTTTTATCAAATGCTGATCTTGAGATGATTGTTCACTATTTTATTTCATCTTGTTTAAATTTTTGTAATTATCTTTTTACTTGTTTTAATGCATCGACACGGCTGAAACTCATACAAAACGTGGCTGCAAAGTTTTTAACAGGAATTAACAGGGGAAACACATTACACCAATCTTATCCTCTGCACTGCACTGACTTCCTGTTAAGCTACGTATTGATTTTAAAATCATGGTTTTAACTTAAAAAGCTCTAAATGGACAAATGCCCCAGTACATCAGGGACTTACTGACCTCACTCACTACACCTCAGACTGGACCCTCTGGTCCTCAGGTCAGGGCCTTTTGATGGTACCAAAGACCTGATGGGGAACTGTCCTTTCAGGCTGTGGCCCCGAAAATTATGCAGTGCCCAACCCAGAGCCCTCCCTGTGGCAGACTCTGTATGAGACTGAGTGTCTGTGCGGTGTGACTCTTAAAAAGCAGCTCAAGACACTGCTTTTTAGACAAGCTTTTAGTTGACTGTTTTCCTCTGTTGTTGTTTTTGTTGTTCATTGCACAGTAAAGCACTTGATTATTTTAACCGTGAATGGTGCTGTGTAAAGACTTACTTACCCAGGTAGCATGTGTCAGTCTGTACTCATTTATATTTCGTGGCAGTTGGTATCGTTAGTTTTGTTTCCTTTTTTGTCTCGTATATGTCACTATATGGCATCTAAAAACAAAATTACAAAAAAAATAAAATAAACTTGAGTTGTGTTTTGTTTCATTCACACATGTTTGAGTAACTCTTTATTATTAGTCTGTCTACATCTCCAAAGCCCCAAATGCTCTGTTTCACCTTATGATGTCATGTAATGGTCATTTCCAAGTTTTCAAGTATGTTTCAATGTACCTTTTACCTTGTGTTTAGTCGAGACTGGAAATTATATGGCTGAAATTATCCTATTTCTAGTAAAGGTGTATGTGGAGCACTTCCTGATTTGGCACATGACGTCGCAAAGTGACTGTTTAAGAGAAGAACTCAGCCTAAATGTGCAGGATTTGTGTGTTAAACATGTGTGAGCGGAATCAAGCACAACTCTGACGATGTTTTTGATGAGGAAACTTTGTACAGTCACATAGATCAGAAAATAACATATTGTGGTGCTTTTAAAAGCTCCCGACTTTTTGAGTTTTCTCCAGTAATAATGAATTTCCCAGATGTGTGGAGAACATATGTCGGCTGAGATCCATGTCGAGATTCTTTTCTGTAACTTCGTAAATGCCTTCAGCCAGCGCGTAAACAGAAGGTGGTGCATCTTGGCAGCTTTAATCGCCACAAGCAAGGAACTGTTTTTAATTAATCGTATGTTTTTGTTGAGACTAAAACACTCAACCCTCCTTCTCGAATGTTCTCAGCAGACGCATTACCAGAGAAATCCTCGGTTCGGGCTCAGTCATGTGGGATCCTACTATAACAGCGTCTTGGTTTCTCCTCGTGGTCAGGCACTACGCAGCGGATGGTTTCTATTCTGGTGCTTGAGTGAAGGAGCCCTGCAAAACATAACCTCACATTCCTGCTCCTCTCTCGGTATGGGGTCACACTCCCAGTGACCTCACGCCTCGCAGACGGAGAACTGTTTTACATTTTTTAGAAAAGCTCCATTGTTCTGCTTTAAAATTGTAAGTTTAGTTCATACAAATATATTTGTCTTGCATGTTCCTGTATTTACGCTATTTTCTCTGTTATAGTGTTGTAAGGTTGAACAGAACTCATGAGAATTCTACTTTTTCTCTCAAACAGAAAACACTGTGTTCCACCTTGTGATGTCATGTGGTAATACAGCTCCACTGTGTTTTAAAACTCCACACACCTTCACTAGAATCATTTGGATGATGGAATAGCCCATCTTTACTGAACTAAAGGTAAATGGTAGCTGTTCACTTGAAAACTATTTGGAATAAAATGAGTGAGGATTTTAAAAAGTCTAATACTGTAGAAGCCTTTAAAAAAGTTGATAAAGCCTTTTGTTTTGAAAGATATAGAGCTCTGGAATGAATTAATTATGCATTAAATTTAGTTTGCTTTAATTAATATTTTGTCTCTTATATATACGTCACAAGTGAAGTTGCAAATGCAAACTTACTGTTCATACGCTGCTTTTCTTTCTTGGAATTCTGTCATTGTTTAATATGGTTAGGCATAATACTTCTACTTCAACCTAAACCAGACCTGGGTACAGCCCAGGGGCCATTGACTCTGACTGTCCCGTTTAAGCTAATTTGGAATTGGACTAAAGAATTGCTCTTATTTTAGAGGTGTTTTTTTATTATTCATGTACAAAATGACGTAATACGTAAATCAAGACGTCTGCGTGACTGAATCCTTGTCACAAGCAGGTCAGACAACTTTAGCCCTCAAAAAATTCTGCTCATGCTAAAAAAAGAAAGGTGGACGGCTAAATTTAATTGAATAATTGACATGTTTTGTAAGGCAGCCTCACTTTTTCATTGCTTAGTCATAACATATACTTATCAGACTGACCAGCATGTCAGAACAATGCTATTTACTGCTTTTTATGAAGAAATACATTGAGTTCAGCATTTTGGCCACGGCCCTCCACAGTATTTTATGTTTCTCATGTGGTCCCCCTGGCCTAAACCTTTTCGGTCATAATCCATGGGGTTGCAGTCTATTTTTTTTTTATTTTGCAGTGCTGCAAAATGACCAAACAGAATACTCCTACTAAAGCATTTTGACCTTTGGAGATGAAGACAGACCAATAATAAAGCGTTACTCTGGGTATCTTTTTGAGGAGATAACAGCATTATAACACAACTTAAAGCTAACAAGAGTCCATTTTGTGTAACATAGGACCTTTTGAACATGAATTTTCTTGCAAAAGTCTTTATCAGTCATTTTGAATGTGGGGTATTTCCGCTGAATACGACTCTTATCACGTTTCTTTACTTTGGCTGCAGGTTTTTGACAAGTCCTCGAGTCCTGCTTATACTTGATAAGCAAAACTGCACAATGCATCTTTTATTCTCTGGCATTACTGCTGAATTGCAACACATTTTCAGTTATTGTGATTTCTCTTAAAGTGACACCATGTATCTGGGGATGCAAAGTCTACTGCATGATTCTATGGAACAAAGTGAAAGCCACACTTCGGAACATTCTTCATAGAGATTTATTCCATACTTAGGCCATAAATATTTCCAGGCCAAATCAGAGTCAGATTTGTGGAGATGCAAGCTTTTTCAGAATAAGGATGCATGTTTTTCAGTAAAGTAAATGCATCCATAATGAATAAAAACTTTAAAGTGTTACATATTGGGGCTTTAAATTTCATATTTTGCAATGACATCACATTGGGGGTGGTCTACATGTACCTCTATGAGGGAATGTTACTACGGTGGCACAATGCACACATTAACAAACACTGCTTTAGAAAAAACAAAACCAAAATGGATTTAAACTAGGGATGGGACTTAATTTAAAAAAAACAAACATAATATTTGTCCCAAAAGCAACATTTATTTTATGTAAATGAATTTTATTGGACAACTTCATCAAATAATACACACGGACATGACTTTCAAACTCAAGCTCTTAATGTCTGGAAAAATGTCTTGAAAAAGTAAATTACATTTCATTTCAAAATAGTAGACAAAGGCAAATCATTACTCTTTTTCTTCCTGAAGCCCGTCATTTGTTGGAGTTTGGACAGCTGATACTTCATGTTTGTACTCGGTCCAGAACTGCTCCCGCCAACAGCTCCAGCAGATGTGCTGCTGTCACATGTTTTGCATTTAAATGGTGTTGTAAGGTTGAGATGATTCTGGGATCTGCAAACTCTTTTTTTTTCTTCACAGTTTGCAATATACGACACCTTTGTGAGTACTTCCATCGGATAGTTTTTAGAATAGAAACTCACCATCCAGCAGACCCAGAGCGCTTTCATGCACTGTTGTTGTTGTAGTCAGAACTGTGTGCATCAATATAATTGGCGTACTGTGACATGGTGCACTGACAAATGTTCCCTGTTGTTTGACATGAAAACTGTGATAAAATGTGGTAATATTTTTATTGCATTATTTTCTTTGTAATTAATTAATCGTAATTAATGTTTTACTGTCTCACCCCTAATTTAAACAGCATATTTTCAGGAGCCTGTGATCAATACAAGAGGTCACCTGTTGTAGTTCCAGCTAAGTCTGTTCTTTATGGCCAGATTGTGTTAGAACAAAGCTAAGATTAAAGTCTAAGTGGAGTAACAGGGCTTCAGACAGAGCAGAGCCTTCATTTAGCGTCAGCCCCTGCCCCATCAGCTGCAATCAATAACCACATAGTTGTAGTTACACTGTACTATAGCAGAGGGCAGGATCACTTTTTTGGCCCATGCAGGGACTGGCACATTAAAATATTCAAATATTCTGGAACCAAATGAAATAAAAGAGCCTGCTTTATACTACACTTTGTATAACAGAAACAGCACACATGCTAACCTTCCCTCTCACTGTTGAGCCTTAAACAATCAGAAGCTTTTGTTTGGCTCCTGTGGGAGTATCTGGCTCATTCTGGCTGTAAACAAACAGCATCAGCTCACTTCTTCTTCTGTTGCTCATGCCTCTGTGCTGCTGCCCTCTGCGATCCTTCGTGAACTTTCATCTTCTCTGGGTCCGGGCGGTGAGGGGGTTCGGCGTGATACACCTCGTCCCACTGGGTCTGTACAATGGATGAGCTCTGTGGCTGTATCAATATTTATATCCGTCCCGTCCAGGGCTTTTCTGTGGTGACTTGTGGGAGCCTCCTGGACACTCAGACCAACAGGATTCACTGTGATGTGTCGAATGTTTGCTCAGCTAACAGAGACTTTTAGATGGTCCATATTACACTATGTTCTGATCTCTGTTATTCCTCATCACAAACAGACCTGGAGTTGTGTTTTGTTTCATTCACACATGTTTAACACATAAACCCTGCATATTTAAAATGAGTTCTTCTCTCAGACTGAAAACACTCCACTTTGTGATGTCATGTGGTGCTCCATTGTGGGTTTTTTATTTTTATTTTTTATTTATTTATGTTTTATTAATGTACTTGTACACCTCATTTACATTGGGAGCACAATTTGTCAAGAAAAACATTTGTGTACAAATGCATTCATTCATTATACATTACTCATGGCTTGTCATCCAAGCAAGTCCTTAAATTCCAAGTAGAATTTACAATCTACACATGCTCCAAATTATGTTTAAATTATGAATATTTTTAAATAGCAGTGCAAGAGTCAACAAATACACAAAAAACAAAAATAAAAGGACAAGTAGATTTTATTTTTTTATTTTTTGTCTCCTCTCCTTCCTTTATGTTAGACAAATGACTTACACAAAGTCAGGTTTCAAAACACCTATATATTGGATCCACTTCTGCCAAAAAAGTAATTTTTTTCCTTTTGAAGTCTCAGTGACACTGTAAGTCTCTAAATCAAAAACATTTGGTAAACAGTATTGTACCACTTTTCCATTACTGGTACATCAGACTGAAGCCATTTCTGACAATCCGTAAAGTATTTGTCTGCTACCGTAGTGACATTTGGATTCTCCCCGCCTCAGTACATGCTTAGGAAATCAAAGGGAATATCGAAGCCAAAAATACTTAGTAAACATTAATGGAGATCTTGCCAGAAATGTACAGTACTCCACTGTGTTTTTAAACTCCACACACTTCCACTAGAATCATTGTGATGATTTCAGTCCTAGAATTGCTATCTATACTGAATAAAAGATAAAATGAGCTGTTCACTTGAAAACTACTGCCTCATGACATCACAAGGTGGAACAGAGCATTTTGAGCTGGTTTTATAGCTCAAAAATATCTAGAAAAACAGATCTGACCTGTAACGTGGTCTGGTTTGATTTGCATGAAGATAGAAAGGTTTAATGCCATACTGTGAAACATTCCAGACTTTACACAATGGACCTTTAACTGTGCTTTGATAGGACTAGAATAGAACTCTAACCTGTCATAGGCACTTTAACATTATTTGCATTGGTCCCAAGCCCAGAGAAATGTGAAGGTTTGTCAGAAAGCATTCATTTGTTGTCCACAATATCCCTCTGATTTCAGTATTTTTAGTTCATCTTCCATTTGTTTAAATTATATGTTCTGTTGTTGTATTGTTAGGCAGAGACATGATAGCTTCAGTGGTTCAGTTGGTTCAGTCTGTCATCCTTCTTGAATGTGAACTCCCTATTCAGTGTCCATGTGTATCCACAGTGTCTCCTCAGATCTATTTACGGATTTCTGCTTCATCTTGTATGCGAGAGTGACCACGCTGATGTTTTTTCATTCTGAATTAATTGTTCTGAATGAGTTAAGCTATTCTCCTTCAAGTTTACATGGAAATAATAATTCTGAATTGAGGTTTACATGGAAAAAGCATTAAATTGGCTTTATTTAATTCCGCTCAATATCTGGGGATGGGGAAGGGTTCTGATTGGACAGCAACATGAACGTATTTATGTTTGTATTTATGTCAAAAACGCAATTCAGCAGCTACCGGCTTTTCTGGCATCTCGGTTTGTTGTTACGCCACGGACACAAACATGATCCAAAGTTTTTCCGCGGTCGTTCCGATGATAATGAAGCAGCAGCTGGAGAATTCTCTCCTCACACTTTATGTCTGTGAGCTGAGGAGGAGGAGGGAAGAGTGTCGGAGAAGGAGGAAGAAGACAAACTGAGTCTGAGGCTGCCACACCTCAGCCCACTCCTGCATCCCGCTCACAAATCCAAAGAGCAGTGGATGAAAGTCCGAAGAGACGACTGGTGGAGCCGGATCGTCCAGATCACGTCAGTAGGACGACCAAATGAGCATGAACGACTGGAATTATTTTTAAGAAGAATAAAGGTTAACATGATCAATGAATAAATTAATTTGGCTTTAAATTCGAAATAAACCACCCACTTACTTTAATTAATTGAATCCCGAATAATAATAATAATTCATTAGGAATTAAAGCTCTCATGTCAATGTGGCAATCATTTCATCATTAATAGTTGTAAATTAGGGATGGTGCAACATCTCATGCCAAGATCTCATGAGACAAAATTGCCACAAGATCGTGAGCACATGAGAAAAATGACCCTGTGGGATTTTTTCCCCCCATAGTTTTACATTTTGGACAAAATGGTTTATGTGTTGGTGAGTTACATCTCTTACAGTTCCAAAAAGCAGAACTAGAATGGAAACAAAACCATGAAATGATTTACGTTAAAATCCCATGACAAAAGGAGACATTCAGTTTGTCAACTGGACAAACGTTTATTTACTCCGACATGTTTCTCAGTTCATCCAAGCTGCTTCTGAACTGAAGAAGCAGCGTGGATGAACTGCAAAACGTATTCGACTAAATAAACTTGTCCAGTCGACAAATAGAATCCATGGCAAAAGGAGGAATTCTTTCTGGACGACTGAGGGATTTTACACACGTTAAAATCTCATCTTGTCTCGTTCTCGTGGACCTAATCTCCTCTCGTCTTGTGGAAATTGTGTCTCATCCCATCATTTTAACTTGTTAATTGTATTTGCTTAATTTCTATTTTACTGCTAACGTAATTGTAATATAATGGATATTTTTACTGTCACCTGTCCAGGGACTGCAGACGGAAAGTAGCAGAAGCAAAATCTGTTTCTCCAAATCTTTTCTTTTGTAAGAGTAATGCAGTCTTACTAAGGATATACCAATAACCAACATATGATAGTTGAGATTGCACGGTATTTTTTGGGTATTGTTACAGCCCTAAATGTCCCAAAAATCTCACAGTAATATCAGGGCCTGTCACGATATATTGACTTACAAGGTCCTTCGCTTAAAGTATAAGAAAAAATAAATAAAAAAAGCGGGAACTACATAGACCATGATCCTTTGCTTAATTTAGGTGGAGACTACATTACAAAATAAGCACTTTTCTATCTTAATTCTTTGGATTCTTACAGTAATGATTCACATTCAAGTCTTGCCAAGGTGTTTTAAAAGAGAACAATATCATATTCACAAAATCTCTCCAAAATATCATAATCAAGAGATTTGGATTTTGCTACGCCCCTAATTTGTACATGGTCCATGATAAATCAAGAATAAACCATAGCAACAGTTATTCTGAAACCCATGGATATGTGTGTGAGCTTTTAGCCATTTTAGAATGTTGTTGTCATCAAAAACATACCCAGAGTTGTGTTTTGTTTCATTCCCACATGTTTAAGTAACTCTTTATTATTATTCTGTCTTCGTTTTCAAAACTGAAAATGCTTCTGTTCCACCTTGTGATGTCATGAAGCAGTACCTTTTAACTTCAGTTCAGTACAGGGTTGAAAATACCGGGGTCCGCAGCCTATTCTGACATCTCTCTATTTAGACATGCTGGTTTTCCAAATTTTCCAACACGTCATTTTTTTTATGAGTTGCGATAGTCTGCCCACGCGTCTCACAAAGTGCCCATGGAGCCTCCGTTTTAGATTAAACATTTTCCCGAAGATTGGCCTATGCTCTTTTTAAAAAATGCATGACTGTTTCCCACAGCATCAGTTACTGTAGGACATTTTCCCACTGTCTGATATCCTCTATGACCAAAGTATTCTGTGATCAAGTGTTTCGCACCGGCCCAAGCACCTTATGATATCTGGGAGCTCAAAGTATAATAGGCTATCACATTCATATTATTCATGTCGGAAAAGAGGAAGATTTGAAATATAGTTAAGTGCCGCTACTCCCACAATGAAATCGCAGCCTTTTGCCCCAGCCAGCATGGTGGGCGGGTCTGTTGTATCCAGCGCCCTCTGGCTGGACTATATCCACCCCCTCTTCTCTCCGGCTGTAATGTCATTATGTTTGTATTGTGTTTTTTTTATTGTTCTTCCTCTATTTTCTTTTTTCTCTGTATTAGTTAGTTGTAATTAGTTATAGTTGTTATAGTTAGTATAGTTTCAGTTTCAGATAGTTTTGTCACAGTTAGGCTCAGCTGTTTAGTTGAGCTTTATGTGGGAGTGTTTGTTCTTTTTTAATCACTGTAAAGCGCTTTGGGTTGCATTTTTTTGTATGAAAATCACTCTATAAATAAAGTTTGATTGATTGATTGACTTTTTTAATGTATTCATAAGGTGGACGCTTCTATATAAGCCCTTTTGGGTTTTTCGCCTCTTTTGGCACTTACTTTTTTATCCAATGTTTTTTTTTTTATGTGCAAAATAAATAAATAAAAATTAGACGTCAGTGTCTAAATAGCGGCATGTCGGATTCGGAAAAGCTGCAAGTAACTGAAAATACCCATGTGATTCTAGTGAGCCTAAATATGCAAGATTTGTGTGTTAAACGTGTGAATGAAACAAAACACAACTCCAGATCTATTTTTGATGAGGAAACTACATTAGAACAGATCAGAAAATAGCGTGATAAATAACCCTAACCTTACACATTATACATTACACATAAGAGGTTCTGTTCTTTTAATGTTTCCTTTACCCTTTCATGAGCTCGGATTTCTATGGCCTCACTCAGCGGCACATTCTCTGCCTATATTTTGACCTCGCTATATAAGTACCAGTTATAATAAGTACTTGTTTACACCAAGATCTGTTTCAAAGTTGCACACTCACAGTTGAACAGGCTCATTCCTCAAAACGGTGACTGGACTGTCTGTGTGGGCCGTTCTTGTATTTTATCTTATCCGACTCGGCCCTATCATCTTTCTGCACTATTGTTTACACAGACTCATTAGATGTTTGGTTTGTTCATGCCAAAACTTTCCACAAGAGGAACAGAACTTCATAGCTTTGAGCTGAGAGACCTCCTCTTCGTTTTATTTCAGTATCTTAGTTTGATGAGCTGAAAAATAAACCAGATCTGTTAGAATGTGTTTTTACTGGAGCCGCTGTTTTGTGAAGACGTTTCTCATTGTGATGTCAGACCTGTGATGTTGATGTTATCTCAGGTTGCTTCCTCAGATTGTTTTTTTCCATAGCTACTGGATGTAGCGTGTTGTCAGGTAGGAGGACCGTATCTTTGATGATTTTATTTGTTCAAGCAGAAGAGCCTGGACATTATGCAGCACAGGCCTGTAACGATAATTACTATATCAATCTATATAGTATATATAGTTTAGCAGTAAATATATAGTATATATTTTTACATATATTGTATATATTGTTTATAACACATCCGCTATACCCCATGTATATTATATCTAATTCCCTCCTGTCCATACTTCCATATTTATTTATTTGTATATATTCACTACAAACTACAATGTAATATACTTTATATTGTCTGTATTGTATATACTCCACATTCTGTATATATTGCACTTGCTGCTCCTTGCACTTCTAACTAGATGCTAAACTACATTTCGTTATCTTGTATTTATACATGTGTAATGACAATACAGTCTAATCTAATCGAATCGATATATCGATATACATATCTGGATGGAACAATTTTTTTAGGGTCAATATTTATTATGTGCACTTTTTCTTCACACTACTGGGAAGTTTTTGGTTAACCCATTACCCTAGAGTCTAGGGTAATGAGTCTAGGGCCTAGACTCATTACAGATGCAAATTAAGTACTAAAGAGTTTCATTTTGCTTATTATATGATATAGGGATGGGACAAAATTGCCACAAGATGCACACATGAGAAAAATGATCATGTAAGATTTTTTTCTCCTTGAATTTACTTTGGTTTGGACGAGGGTGACCAGAATTTCAAAATAAAAAATGGAGACACCCTTGGTTTGTGGTGGTTGGTCATAATAAAATTGTGAATCAAGTGCGCTCGGCCCATTCATGGCTAACACGAGTCAGTATGGTCTAGGGCCCGACCGGTATGGATTTTGTTTCTGGTCGATAATTCACACTTCTATTCACAGCTCATTTACATATCAGTGCGTGTCCAGTAACATGTATACGGCCACTATAGTCACTTTACAGTCGCTAATAGAAGAGAAAACAGCCTGTTTATGTGTGGGAGCTACAGCAGCTAATCGCTAAAAGAACCAAAACGAGCTTCAAAACCGACACATTTCCAACACTCAGCCTCACACAGGCTCCTCTCAGATCACAAGTCTGCACTAAGAACTGCCCTTTTAATCCAGATTCAAACCAATCGTCCGTAAAAAAAAAAAAGAGAATCTCAGTGTTGCGCACACATAGACCGTATATGTGCGCACATGGATCTACGATGCGAGTGTAAACAAGCGTACATGGCGATGCATTCAGGGGCAGGATGGACACAGACAAATGACTCCAGATAAATCCTGATGCGGAGCCACTTATTTGGACATTTATCTGACTGTAAATTGGATTAAATGAGCAGAATATAGAGAGTCTAAGCTTTATAACAAAGTAAAACGTCCATGTGTAATATCGGCCCATATCAGCAAGATTTTGGTCGATCGCCGATATGTTTCCAAGAGCCCATATCGGCTAACCAATAGTTAGATAGCTAACCCAGCTAACCCTAGTATGGCCACATTTTCTTTGTGTTTTGGTCATTTTTAAGCAGCTTTTCTGTATTTTATCTAAACAAATGACAATTTATGCCTCCTGTTGTCAGGGGCCAGACTGGTCAAAAATAGGGACATCTGGGACATTTCTTGTGTAAAAGTGGGATAAATCAGTGGTTTTGGATGAATCTGCTGGGACGGGAGACACAGGGCCCAAAACTGGGACTGTGCCGGGGAAATATGGAAGTCTTATCACTCACAGAAAAAGAGTTAAGAGCTGGTGAGTTATACTTTTTGAGAAGCTGTAGTTCCAAAAAGCAGTACTATGATTACTGCTAGTATTACTTAAAATAAATGAAGCCAACATAGTGAAATGGATTGCACTATAATTTATTACACCCTAAGTCAATATCTCATTCTTGTGGACACAATCTCGTGATGTGTCACTTCTCGTGAAAATTGTGTCTCGCTCCACTCCTATTTTAATAATAATGTACGTTTTATAATACTTTTTGTGGTTTAAATCTGCTCTTGGGTTTTTGTGTCAGTGGGATATCTTGATTTCTACATTATCGGTTATCGTCTGCATTTATAGTGCTTAACAAATGTATTAGACCTCCACCCAGTATAAGGTGTTTGCTGCTGCCATATGTAATTTAACAGTATTTCTGTTTACCGAAATATCTTTTTATGTTTCCATAATGGTTTATCCATCAGTATATGCAATTGTTTTATCAAAACCATATCTTAAATGCTAAAATATAACTATTGTTGCTATCCATACATTTTCAAGTTTAATGTTTTCCAAAAATTACACCAAAGTCTCTGGGAACAGCTGAAACTATTTGGAACTCAACAAAAGAGACTTTGCAAAACTAAAAAATATTCACAGTTTTGGTTATTATTTGCCAAGGACTTTTTTTTTTTTTATTTGTCATTTTTCTTATCGAATAACTATAAAATTGTTTGTTTGTTTTCATATAGT
Organism: Odontamblyopus lacepedii; assembly: GCA_034769755.1. Taxonomy (NCBI): domain Eukaryota; kingdom Metazoa; phylum Chordata; class Actinopteri; order Gobiiformes; family Gobiidae; genus Odontamblyopus; species Odontamblyopus lacepedii. The sequence continues at coordinate 20,010,734 of CM068348.1, forward strand.
TTGAAGTTATTTATGTTTTCTTGTTTTCATGACAGGTAGTCTAGTACATTTGTTAAGCGCTGTACTCAGCAAAACATTGCAAAAAAGGTCTGGTAAAAAGTTTTGAAATAGTCTGAAAACTCAAGAAGAACCCAAAATGGTGCTCCTGGGGTCATGTTGAGGCGTTTGATACTAAATGAAAAACTGTTGGTTAATGTCATTTTCTGTGTGAGAGACCAGTTCACCTGTTGTAGTTCCAGTTATGTTCTTTATGTTCATTTTGTGCTGAAACAAAGCCTCAGATTAAAGTTTAACTGGAGTAACAGAGCTTCAGACAGAGCAGAGCCTACAGTTAGCATCACATCCCTAGAGAATGTTGACATCATCTCTAAAGTATCAATATAACTTTGCAAAAACTTCCTAAATAATTAGTCTATCCACAACAAGAACAAAACAAACAAAACAAAACAAACAACAAGAATAGAATGAGCAAAGATAAACACGTTGTGCAGATGTGTGTTCTTGTCATTGTTGTGTGTGTTTGTATTTCTTGTTGTGTTTCTCGTGCGTTTCTCTGGCTGCTCATTTTGGGACGCTCTGATTTTAGGAAGTGGAATGATTATGATCTCAGAGTTTCCGAGGTCACATGAAGGCACCATTGCTTCAAATGACTGAGTCAAGTTAATTGGTCTCAGGAGACCCTAAACCACACAATGGTTAAAATGTGTCAGTTTAGTTTTGCTTATTAAAGTGTCCATATTATTGACACATGTTCTTTTCTCAAACCAAAAACACTGGTCCACCTTGTGATGTCATGTGGTAATACAGGAAGTGCTCCACTGTGTACACACACCTTCACTAGAATCGCTTGGATCATTTCAACCCAGGATTTGCCTGTCTACTGAACTAAAGGAGCTGTTCACTTGAAAACTACCACTTCATGACATCACAAGGTGGAACGGAGCATTTTGAGCTTTGCTGCAGACAGACGAATAATAAAGGGTTACTCAAACGTGGGAATTAGTGGTGTCAAACGATTCATTTTTAAAATCAGATTAAACACATTTTAAATTTTGATTAATCACAATTAATCACAGTTAATTATTCTTCAAAAAAAGACCAAAATATTTTGACAAAAATGCAATTTATTATCAAAAAGTTATATTATTGACATTTTTCTATCGCTCGTAGTTTTGTTGACATCATTGCCGCGGGTTTTCGTGCTCGGCTTATTGTTGGTACAAGTAGCGTCATTGCTGCCGCTGAATCAAACGAGTGTTTTACTTTAAGATAGTATTTTAAACTTGTGCTTCTGTGGGAAGAGAGTTCATCGCTGCAATATCTGCAAACTACCTTAGTTTTATCTAGTCCCGTTCGGCAGTTTTTCTAAGAAAAAATTTGCCGCTGAGCACCAGTCACAGTCTCATCTGTCGTTTTCACATTCGCATATGGACAGACCTGATCACTGACCTAATAACCTGCGCGTTAACATGTTAACATTGACAGCCCTAGTGGGAATGAAACAAAACTCAACACCAGGTATGTTTTTGAGGAGGAAACAGCATTAGAACATGGCTTAAAGCTCACAAGAGTCAATTATGTGTAATATACTGTGGATAAATAACAAGGCGTAGCTATTTTGTAGAACCACTTTGATAGTTCATTATTGTACCGAGGTCATTTGCAGATAAGGACTCTGAACACAGCTGTGAGACTAATAGATATAGGTCAAGACAAATGCATGATATTCCAATCTAATAGCAAACTAACTAAATAGGACAAGAACTCCTGATAGGGATGATGTCATGACTTGTTGCCAGATAACACCCGGATGGAGTCTGATTGGACTGTGTGTCGTGCCAAGAGGCCTGACTGGTCTGTGCACCAACAAAGAGGCACTAAGTCTTAACCATGGTCGCGTCCCACTGTAGTTTGCATATAAAAGTCATTGTATAGTAGGGGTGGCACGGTATATGTATTCGTATTGAACCGTCGCGGTACGGGGGTCACGGTTCGGTGCACGCATTTTGACGGAGAATATACGGTACAAAAGTTTAATATTGAACTGACCACGGGACTTTCGTTTTGCGACGGTTTCCTTAACCATTGCCATGTGCAAGCCCTGATTGGTCCATGAACATGTATACATGTCTGGATTGGTCTAGCTAGCAAACTCCGCCTTCAAATACAAAACTGCTGTTCTTGAAAGTTGCTGCTGTTAGGTCGTTGCGAGAGGGTGAAAGACGATGGCGAGTAATTCAAGCCTGGAGTGAGAAGACCCACCACCATCTTTTAAGTCGGTGGTATGGGCAGGGCTCTACAGTGCGCCCATTTCACTCGCATTTGCGAGCAAATATTTCATCGTGCGAATGAGGAAAATAAAACAATCGCACCTGTGCGAGTGCTTCTGCAGCACAATAAGGAGCTGCGCACAGACGCAACGTGACGAGTTAAACGTTCTACATGTATCAAACATTAGGGGCGCACTCACACTAGGACTTCAGAATCGTGCCCAAGCCTGGATCGCCCCTAAAGCGTGACACGCCCAGCGCGAGCGCAACCGAACCGTGCCCGGGCACGACACCTCCGGCCTCGCACGACCCCAGCATACGAGCTCCGGGTGTGCAGCGATATCACTCATACGAACAAACTCCGCTTCAAAACACACCCATGCCCCCTTAAACGAGGAGCGGCACCGCAGCAGGACCCACCCCTGTCCCACCACAGTAGACACCCCCGTGCCGTTGGACTTCTCTCTCTAAAGCGAGAGCTTTGTCTCTGTCTTGTCTAGGACTCAAGCGCATTTGGACTCGGTCACATCACGGACTCGATGTCTGAATACTGAGTGCATCATATTTCATTACGGCCGCTGCTGTCACCAATAAACTTGTACCAGTGTGCAGGACCTGTGTGCTGGAGCCCGTGGATACTGCACCGCCAGTGCGCGGCTTGTCCACAGCTCCACCCTCAGCGTGCGTCACAGGGCAGGTTAAACATCTGCCCTGTGAAAAAAACTAATTTATGTCAGTGTCCGCACAGAGCAGAGCTACGGCACAGAGCAGGCGATATGTGGGCTGAAGTTTGAAAAAGAAAATGCCAAATTAATCTATTTGTCACAACTCCAGGAATTTGAAAATACATGTTTAAAAATTCTACCCACTTTATTCACATCGAAGCAGTTTTGTGTAAAGTGCCAGTGGAAGTTCTCTTAAAGAAGAGGTTCTCAAACTGTGGGTAGTGTTGTGTTTTAGTTTTTCCTCGAGTGATGCAGAAAAGAGGGAGCCACTGTCTGTGTGAATGTTCTTGTATGTTAGCTTAGGTCCAAAAAGGGGCGCAGAGTGTTTCAGTGCAGTACAGTCTGTTTGGCTTATTTTAAGTCTAAATGAATATTAATCAGATAAAATGGAGATAGACTGATTAAAAACACAGTGATTGTGCAGGAAAAGTACAGTCACAATTCTTTTGTGTTTTTTGTATAAAATTCATTCAAATAAGTTGGTGTGCGCAAGTTCTGCACTGTAATAAACGTTCAAAACTAAAACCTATTTGTGCCCCCATTTGTTTTTCTGTGCTCCTAAAATTTTTGGCTTAGGGGCACATGTGCTCCTGAAAAAAAACAGTTAGTGTAGAGCCCTGGGTGTGGGACAACTTTGGGTTCCCCGTGAGTTACAACAGTAATGGAGAGCGGGTGGTGGACAAAACGAAGATGGTCTGTCGTCGTTGTTTGACAGCTGTGGGTTATGTGAGTGGGAACACTTCAAATATGCTAACACAGAAGGTACCTATCAAGACCATGTGTTAAAACTTCACTGATGTACCCAGCTCAGTAACCAATCAATATACTCAATGTGGTGCTTGTGTGTTCACTTGTTTTACATGTTTTACTTTTACTTGTTTTACTACAAGTTACAGTGATCTCAGCTGGAGATTTAGGCAATAAAAAGCTGCCTTTGAGGACAGCCTTTCTGGTTGTGTTTTTTTTTCCTGCACTGTACCGAAAATGTACCGAACTGTGGGGTCTGAACCGAGGTACGTACCGTACTGTGAATTTTGTGTACCGTGCCACCCCTATTGTATAGGCGTAAATATTGAGTCTCTGCACAGGAATGTCGGCACAGACTCCTTGTACAAGTTTGCTTTCTAATATTCGAAAAAGTAAATTATCTGGACTTTATTTCTGTTTCAGTGTGTATTTTTTATCTGAGCAGAAACTAACGAACACGAGAGAAAAAGGCTGTTTTCCTCAATAATTCTTTTACTAGAGTATTTTTGTTCTGATATCTGTACTTTTACTTAAGTAACACAGTTGGGTACTTCTTCATGACATCACAAGGTGGAACAGAGCATTCTGAGCTTTGCTGATGTAGACAGACTAATAATAAAGGGTTACTCAAACATGTCTGAATGAAACAAAACACAACTCCAGGTATTGAGAAAAAGAGAAATATCAGACATTCACTTCATTCTAAAATATTTAAAAGCCTTTATTGTGGGCAGGCAGGAAGCATTAAAACACACCAACGTGGGTCGACGTGCATCTTCAGGGTGCGATCTTGAATGAGAGCCTTTGGGCCTTCAGTTCTTCTGATAACTTCTTACTTTCATTGAGGGCACTATAGGGCAATCATTTTATTTTTTATTTTAGAGTGAGCACTAAAGGGCAGCCAAATTGGACTTAGGTTATAAGGCTCTTTTTTCAGACCAAGCATTTTTTTTCATACCTGAACGTTTGGACTAGGGCCCGACCGATATGGATTTTGTTGTGGCCGATATGATACTGATAAAATGGGAGTTGGAGCTGCTGATAGCCGATTTAATCGCAAATATATTTATGACGTAAAAATTCACTGTAAATCTTCAATAGTTTATAAAACTTAGGTTTGGCTCTATTGGATTTTCAGTGGGGTTTATTTAGGCGATATTTATTCTGCCTCTTTACGTCATATTTAAAGATAGTAGGTCGGCCTAATGGTATTTTTATGATATTCTAGCCAGTAAATACAGTACTGTAAGTGAACTACCGCTATTCGCTTTTAGTGGTAAATGCGTGTACTGTAAATACGCGGTAATGAGCTGCTAAATGCCGATAATTCACACCTCTATTCACAGCTCATTTACATATCAGTGTGTGTCCAGTAACATATATACGGCCACTATAGTCACTTTACAGTTGCTAATAGAAGAGAAAACAGCCTGTTTATGTGTGCAAGCTACAGCAGCTAATCGCTAACCAATGAGAAAGAACCAAAACGAGCTTCAAAACCGACACATTTCCAACACTCAGCCTCACACAGGCTCCTCTCAGATCATAAGTCTGCACTAAGAACTGTCCTTTTAATCCAGACTCACACTGATCGTCCGTAAAAAGAAAAGAATCTCAGTGTAGCGCACATGGATCTACGGCTGCGGCTGTAAACAAGTGCACATGGAGAGGCGTTCAGGGGCGGGATGGACCTGGACATTTATCTGTCTGTAAACTGGATTAAATGGACAGAATGTAGAGAGTCTAAGCTTTATAACAAGGTAAAACATATATCGGAAAGATTTTGGCCGATAGCCGATATGCTCCCAAGAGCTCATATCAGTCGGGCCCTCGCTCCCTTCTTCAGAGTGCAGCCCTCTGAGTCCTCAATCAAATTGGACAGTTTTTACTTCGCGCAGATAGTTTTGTTTAACATTTCCATTCAAAGTCAAAATACATCTCCGAGTATGTTTTTGAGGATGACTTAAAGCTCACAAGAGTCAATTTCACATAATATCGGACCATTAAAATATATAAATATGATATTTTTTTGTATAAACAAGACTGACCTCATCATTTTTTGCATTTAATCCACTCCATTTAACTGGAAATCTGTCCAGTTTCTTCTTCTTTCTGAACTCCGCTCCAAACCACAAGCTCTTACTGAGGGGAATCGGACACAGGTCATTAAAAAGCCCCAAGATAATCATAGACTATTTGTAATGATCGTATTTTGATTCAGTTAAAACTCACTCAGCGCTGACATTGTGTTACAGAGGATGGCGAGGGCACAGTCTAATCTTTTTAGTGCACTGGCTAAAAAGAAGCATTATTGGAGCTTTTATAGATTTCCATAATTCAAGCTCAAAGACTCTCGAGGCCAGTGCAGGCTCCATGGGGCAGTGGAGATTCTAATGGGCTGGTTTAAACTGCACCACATCGCTGTAATGACTTAAGCCAATTCAAATAACACTGAGATGAATTGTATGCTATGTGTAATTGCATCTGCAGAGAATGGGCTGGTCCAGTATTTGTGCTCAAATATGTTAGGATTAAATGGAGATGCACTGAAATTGGGTCCATGAAAACGAAACAAGATGAGATTTGTACGTAATTTGTTTATAATTTAGTAATTTTGGCTTCACTATTTCTTATGTAATACTTTAGCAGTCATTGTACTAACGACTTTTGGAACTACGGCTTCTCAAATGGTATAACTCACCAGCTCTTAACTGGTGAGTAAATTCTGGAGGAAAAAATCTCACAAGATAATTTTTTTCATGTGTGCAAGATTTTGGGGGCAATTTTGTCTCACGAGGTCCTAGTTTTAGTATTGATTAGTATCCACTGTGGTTTTAAAGCTATTTTTCTATCATTTTTGCTGGATTTTATGACTAAAACAAGCTTTATAGGGTGGATCAGAATCAGCGGTCGGGCGTTGGACTGATGGCAGCAGTTAGCCTGTGCTCTGAAGTGCAGGATTGTTTTTATGGCCCAAAACGATGGCACTGAAGATGTGTTCAGAAGAGATTACACTTGGATTAGGTTTGACAGTAGCTGGCTCCGCTCTGCTGTTCTTATCCACACTCAAGGTTCTTGGGTTCAGCTCTTTTTCATAGTGAAACTACAGTATCTCCCAAATCTGTCAGTTTCATGTTCAGCGTTCAGACGGGTCAGTGTTTCTGGGGTGAGTAATACTACTACTACTACTACTACTGCTACTACTACTACTGCTACTACTGCTACTACTGCTACTACTACTGCTGCTACTACTACTGTTGCTACTACTACTGTTGCTACTACTACTGCTGCTACTACTACTGCTGCTGCTGCTGCTACTACTGCTACTACTACTACTGCTGCTGCTGCTACTACTACTGCTGCTGCTGCTACTACTACTACTACTACTGCTACTGCTGCTGCTATTACTACTAGTACTATTACTACTATTACTGCGCCTACTATTAAAGTTACTACTACTATTACTATTATTACTACTTTACTATTATACTACTATTACTTCTACTACTGCTATTACTATTACTACTACTATTACTGCTACTACGATTACTATTATACTACTACTACCACTATTGCTACTATTGCTGCTACTATTACTGTTGCATTGTTTTTGAATTTGCAATTCTTACACTGGGAATTGCATTGAAAAAAGAAAGAAAGGCCTGTCACTACAGTCACAGGGGGTAGGGTTTAGCTCAGAGCAGAAATCAGTGACGTCAAATGACATGAAATCAGTGAAATCAGTGACATCAAATTAAACGTTGGGGCAGGTTTAATGCAATAGTTTGTTTTATCTTTTTTTAGTGGAGAGACAGAAAGAAATCAAATTTAAAATCTTTTTTTTCCACCTTTGCATGATGAAACTTGTCTTAAAAATGTTAAGAAACTGGGAACAAGACTGTGACATCTCCGCTCTCCGTCTCCATCTCTACCTGAAATCATTTGCTTAAGTTATCTGAACTACATCCCATAAACAAAAGGTTTTTGGAGACCTACCTGTGCATTCACCCACACGCTATTCATTCTTTTGGACTAAATTACCAACACTTTCACTTTGCTCTCCCACTCACACGAAGGGCACATTCACAGGGACTCACAACTCATCAGCTTTGTTTAAAAAAAATACTGTTTTTAGAATCACATTAGAATCAGACTTCACTCGAGCAGTACATATGTTTGATTTGTGATCTGCTGACAGCCACACTGAGAGGGCCTGGGGCGTGGCACTGGCACTTGACGAGATCTCGTAGCTGCTTTTATAGGCTGCATGTTTTATTACTCTGTGCATAAGGACTCCATATGTACTGCAGGAATTTCTTTGTGTTTTGTCCTTTAACGTCCTTAAGAGCTGTGGTAGAATTCAGGGTTAGTCTGTGGTTCGTATGACATAACAGTTTTCGACTTTAACTTTGAGCTGGAGGGCAGGTCAGAGTTCTGTGGTAGCAATTTCTTTAACTGTCAGACTGCAGACTTGTTGACCTGGTTTATGGTTAAAGGTGCGCTATGGAACTTGGTTGGGGGTCCTTTAGCTGCTTGTTTCTATGGATTTGTCATTGCTCTGCTTAGAATGTTCCACAGTATGACTTTAAGACAGCTCTACCTTACATTTATTCAATTACAGGTGTTTTTATAGCTCAAAAATACTTTAAAAAACAGGCATTCTGACTGTGAATGGGGTTGCCTCTCCACAGATCTGACCCGTAACTTGTTTAACAGCACTCGGATGGGAGACCGCTGGGAAATTCAGCCACAGTGGGGCGCATGTGGCAAGTGTCGTTGTGTTCTTAGGCAAGGCACTTCAGAGACATTGCCTAGACTACGTTTACACTGAAACAAATCACCATATCACAGTATCACCGTATTGGAAACGATGTGCGTCCAGACACGTCGCCTGAAATGCTAGGCTAGACTAGGCTGGTGTCACGATGTCATGGCATCATGTGGGCGGTAAAAACAAGGAAGTGGAGTGCCGTGTCTGAAGTTGCAGCAGCCGATTTCGAGCCGAGGAAGATGGCAAGCGTGAAAACAGTCTTTTCGTGGACTGACGCTGTTTTGCCTGTGTCTAGGGTTTGTATAAACTGTTTTCCACAATAGCGTTGCATCCCTGATGTCACGAACCCAGTGAATCAGGAAGGCGCAAGTCACAGTGACGTGGCCCAATAAGTACAGCAACTAGAGCTCCTACATCAGCGTATTAGCATTTTCACTCGTCCACACAGTGTTGGATCAGATCTATGCTCAAGTGAATACATGGGAGCTGGTGTCTCCAGATCGTTCCATCTCCGGAGCCGTTTTCCATCAAATTAGTGCGGACGAACACTGCATGCGCAACGAAAACGACTCAAATACTTACTAGTGTGGATGGGGCCTTAGTATGAAAGTGGAGAATGTGTGAGTGCTGGTGGTGGTTGGAGGGGCTGATATCTCTGATTGAAAGAATAATAATCTGTAAAGTGCTTTGGGTGTCTTGAAAGGCGCCATATAAATGCAATGACTAATTAATACAAAAGAAAAAAACTCCAAAACTCCAGTTCCATGGAGATGTCTGTGTTTTGCCTGGAATTTTCTACAACACGGCATTAAGTGTATCCGAGCAAAAAGCGAGCGAATGACGCCACAAGGCCAAGTTACAGGTCAGATGACAATGACAATGATGTTTTTACGGTATTTTTGAGCAACACAAATACATGTAAATCACTTAAGGTAAGGCATACTGTATACAGCATACTGTGGAACATTCCAGGCAAAGTAATATCTCTATCTCTGAAGCTGTGGGACTCCAGCTCATTTTCTTCAGTCTGTCATTACTGATTCATTTGAGTTTTGGGGAAATCTTTCTCTCTTTTTCTCTTTTCACCACTGGCAACGTTTGTACTGAGTCATCTGCCTCTTCATTTATGCTGGTTCTGATTATATTATATTAGGTTGAAACATTTAACTAGAATTTGAGGCTATTCTGGTGGACACAACAGTTCTCCTTGAATTTTACTAGAAGTTTAACGGCTTTCAAACACATTTATCACAAACCTTTTAACACGGCTGAAAATGCTCCAGGACATGTGTATCTGAAATCATTTCAGTCTGTTCAGTTGATATTGTTGTGAAAATGCGGAGATGTTGGTCAAATCATTTTGGAAGTTTACTCAAAATTAGCACGAGACAAGAAGAGGCACGGGAGGGTCTGTGAGAACGAGACAAGACGAGATATGAAGTCATTTAAATGTGCATTGTGGAATAGAGCTGCAACTATCGAATATTTTTGGAATCGAGTATTCTGTCGATTATATCATCGATTAATCGAGTAATCGGATAAATCACACTTTTTTGTTTTTATACAACTATATCAATAGTGTGTAACGCAACATGAAAGGCCTCTTAAAATGAGCAAGCAATTGCTGTTATTCCTCACAAAAAAGGTTTTTATTTAAAGTCAACATTTTTTTTAAACAAGTGTAAAACCTTTGGCTTATTGGCTTATAAAACAGGAGTTTTCTAAGTGACAACGTTAATCCTTTAACTAGCCTAATTAATAAGCTAAATATAGAACTAGCGAACACATAAGTGTTCGTAAACGTCGGTAAAATATTTCCTTTCTCTGATATTGGAATTGATGCCAGCGGTTCTAGATTAAATCAGATTTTTGGTAAAAGTAGAACAACGAACTAGACGCTTTCTGATATGGGAAACACAGAGTGTGTGCGTGTGTCTGTGTATACGTGAGGAAGGGAGCGATTTGAGTGAGATCATTTGCTCTCTTGCTGCTCATTATGCCTCGTTACTATCGACTCATAACACAGGTTACAAATAATTACAAATACTGTACATTCTAATAGGCGTTACTTTTCATTTCAGTTAGCAATCGTAAAAGTATATTACCTCGTAGATTCTCCGACTCCGCTTAGAGAAGTACAGTTCACGCTTTAAGTTTCGCTTTAAGTGCTGCAGCATTGAAGACGTACTGTTGTGGTACATCAGATTGGCTTTGCCAGTGCACACTGGCACCGGCCACATCATTATCTGCCATTTCCACACCGTGGAATAAATCGCGCCGCTTCAAATCTTTGAAATGTACGTCATTGATAACTGTCCGTGTGAAACAGTGATCCCAGACTGGCGCAGCAGTCTACAAAGGAGGAGTGATACGATAGCAGAGACATTTTAAATAAATTGACTTTGGTGACATGAATTAAACGAAGCTTCGAGGCAAAGAATTTGCCCCGAATATTTTTTGTAATCGAATTATCCGAGTTACTCGAGTAATCGTTTCAGCCCTATTGTGGAACTTTTCTGTTGGAGATTCCGTCAAATGCGCTTCTCCATTGAGGTATCCTGAGGTATCAAAAAGTAGCAACGGTGTCAGTTTCATTACCGTCATTAAAAAAATCTGCAGCACACAGTCGCTTCGGACACAGTGCAGACTTTCTCCCCTCTGTTTTCTCTCCTTTTCAAACGTTACGCACGGAGATATCCAAAAAGTTTACGATAGAGAACGCTGTCCCAGATCATTAAATAAAGGGAGATACGCGCTGGCAAAGTTTGGTTTGAACAGAACTTGTGCCTCATCTTCAAATATAATGCTTGCTATTCTGTTTCTGAATGGTATAGGTGCAAGTGACAAAATAATTCTTAATTAGTCACAGTAATACCGTATAGTTACCCCAGTAAAAAGGTTTAACTTCATCACAATTTGGATACCGCCCAACCCTAATTGAGATGTTGTTTCTTTAGCCCTATTTGCTCAGTATTAGTATTACCTGTGGACCTTTGGTGATTTGTAATAATCACAGTGTGTAACAGATTGGTTCCTTCTATTCTTTTTGTTTGGCCTTGCCTCCTCCTCCAGCTCTGCCTTCTGCTGTTCAGTCATGCCTGGCCAACAGTGAGCAGCTGGAGGATAAACGTCCGGAGCCACCACCAGCCAAGCGACCAGTAGATTTTGCACTGCAGCCACTTCAGTTGTTTATTTTTGTGTTATTTAGTTATTCGTTTTTTGTACACTTTTCCGGATTTTTGTAAAATAAACCTTATTTCGTTTTGGACACCTCTCCACGCTCCCGTTTTTGTTCCACGCCCGGTCCTTTTTAACATCTCTTTAGTTTCCATTACACCCCTTTAGACCCTAGAATTTTGCGTGATATAGAACCTTTAAGAAGCAAGCTTTGAATCCAAATTGTGAACCTTAATGCTAACTACTGTGCATTATTTTTTCAATACAGGTAGTTCTGTAACGTGCAGACTTTAGAGGTGCTACAAGATCTAAAAAGTCTAAAATTATCTTGTGAAATGTTTTTTTACCCCACATGTTTCCATTTAGCTTGGACAACAAAAGCTTTGCTGAGTGCACCTCTTGAGAAGCTGTAGTTCCAAAAACAGCACTACAATGAAAGCAAAAATATAACACAACACATATCAAAAGATTTTTAAAAGGTACATTGTGTAACTTTTCTGGTGGAGGGTCCGTCAGCTGCTTGTTTCTGTGGAGATGTCGTTGCTCTGCCTGGAATGTTCCACAGTGTGACATTAAACAGCTCTACTTTACATTTATTCAATTACAGGTGGTTTTATAGACTGTGAACAGGATCACCTCTCCACAGATCTGACCTGTAACATAGTCTGGTTTGGTACTGTAAAACATTCCAGACAAAGCGATAACAGCTTCATGGAGAAAAGCATTTGACGGACCCTCCACCAGAAAAGTTACACAATGCACTTTTAACCTTGACTTTAGTTTAGTTGTAGCGCACTTTGTAGACACTTTCCTGACCTTACCTGACTCCACCGGGCCGTCCCCATCCGACCTTCTCCATTATAATGTATCATACGCTGGTTTACACAAATTTAGGAAAATATACAATCTAGTTTGTTAGGAATTGTCAGAGTTTATTATTTTTATTGCAGTTATCTTATCCTGCTCCATCTGGGAAAGATGTTCTCCGCTGATGACCATATAACTGTTCCGTTTTATCACAATTTCACCCGTGTTCACTCTTTATCTTTTTGAGTAAGAGTCAGAATGCACCAATCTGGCTTTTTCAGCTCTATAGTTTGGCTTCAAATGGTCTATATTACACTATTTTCTGATCATTAACGTTTTTATATTAAAATTCTCATCATTATTATTACTGTTACTAATCTGTATAAATAAACTCTACTTTACAACATATAAACCATAAACACTATAGAGCCGCATCAGACCGTTTGAAATTATAATGTGTTTAATGCAGCTTTAGCACATTTGTTTATGTTTTACAGAAACAAAACTTAAAACCACATGGCTCATATGCATAAAATGTAAATGCTGGAAAAAAAGCGACTCTTTCCTTGTGTGCTGATGTGGGCAGCTTCTGTTAGACTAAAGGACATGACTCAGTGGAATATGAGTGTGCTTTCTGTGACAGAGGGATGTTCTGCTGATGGTGAGTCTGTTCTGTTGGAGATGGTTCATGTTTTCAGAGATCATATGTGTGCAGGTCATACTACTTCAGATTGTACATGTGCAGGTTTAGCACAGCTCTTTATTTAACAGTCATTTCACTCATTTTATTCATGTTGGTCACTTTCTTTTGGCTACTGTTGTGATGAAAAGACTGAAAAGTGTTTGTGTTTTGGACCCATGCACACTCAACTGTTGCAGTAACCGGGATACTGTGTACACATGCACCATGACCAAACCGGGATACTCAAAAACCCTGAACATTACTGGGATACTGATGTGCAGGTAAATGCACTCAGTGAGGAATATAGTGATCTTCAAGGAGGTGTCCTATAGTCGAGACATAGGACTGTAAGTTCTCAACTCCAGTGTTTGTGCTGTCAGACGCAGCCTCGACTCTTTACGCTACGCACACCAACCGACATTCGGGTTGTCGATTAAAAATGAACGTGATCAACAAAATTCTTAATGATCAATCATCGATTAGTCAACTAATCATGCCCATCCCTAATGTATAGTGTTATTTCCTCATCTCAAACACACCTGGAGTTGTTTTTTTTTAAACATTTATTTTCCCAGGAAAGTCCCATTGAGATTACTAATCTCTTTTTCAAGGGAGTCCTGCCATGCACACATCACTTTCATACTAGGCAATGTGGGTGAAGTGTCTTGCCTATGGACACAACAACAGTTTTTTGTAGGGATGCACGATATATCGGCATTAACATCAGTATCGGCCGATATTGGGCATTTTTTAACACATCGGCATCGGCCCGATGTGTAAATTTGGGCCGATATTAACAGCCGATATTATTACTCCACTTGCTGTTTGTGTAGTGTCGGGAAAGGTGGAGAGGGAAAGGGTGATTTAACCATGCCGCATTTCTTAGGGCACTGTGTCAGTGAGCGAAAGCAGCATGGGATTGTGGGATGTCAAAACTGAAGAGCAGAAAACATGTCAGCAGTGTGGTTGTTTTTTCTGTGTCAAAAGAGGACAACCGAAAAGCCATATGCAACACTTGTGAAGCTAAGGTCTTGCGAGGAGGATGCCATGCCAAGTCATTCAACACGACGAATTTAATTTGCCATTTGAAAAACCGCCACCCAGTAGTCCACAAACAATGGCAGGAAGCTAGCGCTAGTAATGTTAGCCAGTGCAAACCTAAAGCCACAGCTGCAGAGAAGCCAATACAGCAAGTACTGGAGCAAACCAAGAAATTTGCAAAGGACAGCACAAAAGCCAAGTCAATAACCAACAAGGTAATGGAAATGATTGCTCTTGACGACCAGCCATTTTCCATAGTCGAGGACCGAGGTTTTCGGCGGTTGATAGAGCATATTGAACCCCGCTACAGTCTTCAAAGTCGGCGTTACTTCTCGGATGTTTCCCTACCAGCGCTGCATGAAGTCGTGGCCACACATATCCACAAAATGTTGGACAATGTGACTGACATTAGTTTCACTACGGATATTTGGAGTTCGGATGTAAGTCAGATGAGTATGTTGAGCCTTACTGCTCAGTGGATTGATGATAACTTTGAAATGAAGAGGGCTGTTTTACATGCTCAGGAGTTCCCTGGATCGCACACGGGCACTGCCATAGCTAGCACATTTGATTCCATGTTTGCGCAGTGGAATATTAAAAAAGACAATGTTCATGTCGTGCTTCGCGACAATGCACGGAATATGCAAAAGGCAATGGATGAGTGTTGCGTTAAAAGCCTGGGCTGCATGGCTCATATACTGCAGTTAGCAGTGCACGATGGAGTGTTAAGATAGCGAAGCATCTCTGACTGTGTGGCTATTGGACAGATATTTGCTCTGGATGTTGCCCATTGCTTTGAAATAAGTTATATTACACTGCAGACAGAGCACTGGGAGCTAAGTTTGTTTTTTTTTTTTGTTTTTTTTTGAAGGATTTTGGTGCTGAGGCTTAAGTTTATTGTAATTTGACAAAATATGATGCCGTTCCTTTTCTTGGTGATACACAAAATGCCCCTGAAATCTTAAGTGTATGTTGTGATATGGGAACCATGTAAACTGCAGATTAAGAGTGACATCCTTATTGTATTTTTTTTTAAATCTTAACTGTCTCACAGGGGTTTTGTGAATAAAATTCAGTTCACATGATTCAGCCTGTATAAAATGTTCTTTTTTGAAAAAAAAAAAAAAAAATCGATATCGGTAAATATCGGTTATCGGCCTTGATGGCTAGCATAATATCGGATATCGGTATCGGCCCAAATTTTCACATCGGTGCATCCCTAGTTTTTTGTGACTCGCGCCCCACTGTGGCACCTGGAATTCCCAGTGGTCTCCCATCCAAGTACTAACCAGGCCCGACTCTGCTGAGCTTCTGAGATCTGACGGGATCAGGCTTTGACAAACCGGTATGGCCACACATTGCGTTTTGTTTCCACACATGTTTAACACACAAACCAAACACTTTCACTGGAATCATTTGACTATAATTTACATTTCAGCCCTGGAATTGCCCATCTAAACAAAAGCTAAAAGGTAGTTGTTAAATTGAAAACTACTTCATGACATCACAAAGTGGAACAGAACATTTTGAGCTTTGGAGACGTAGACAGACTAATGATAAAGAGTTACTCAAACATGTGAAAGAAACAAAACACAACTCTAGTTCTGGCTGTGAGTGGGGTCGCCTCTCCACAGATCTGACCTGTAACTTGGTTCCGTTTGGTCTCCATGAAGACGGAAAGGTTTACACCATACTGTGAAACATTCCAGATAAACCAATAATATCTCTGTGGATTTAGCATTTAACAGACCCCAGAAAAGTTACACAATGCACCTTTAATACATGGTTACACATTGGAGTTACTTGTGGCCAGCAGTTTTCTTTTTATCTTTTGCATAGTTCTGTGCGGCTCTGTTTGGTTTCATCTGATTTGTGTTCATTTATGTTTGGGCTGAAATGGTTACTAATATCCTGTTGCTTTATTTATTGGTCCATTTTTGGAGTAAACATTTTTGACATTTGGGCACAACAACATAAATAGACTTGTTCTAAATCTGTAAGTCTGGAAATGTAATCATATCGTCTCCGCAATTTATTCACGATGGCTTTCCTGACCCTTATAAATAAACGTGTGGCTGCTGTGGGAATAATAAGCCCTTTATAAAGTCGTTAATCTTTTCCCGTTTTATTCAGTTCACGAAAGCAGCAATTTTTCCATGGAAATTGCAGTGGGCCTGTCAGCTCTCCATTAGCACTTCAGATAAGGAATGGTGAAAATATACCACAGCGTAATCAGACACGCTGAGGGTGTTCTACGTATGTTTCTATTGTGGAAAACTCAACAAAATGGATCTAAACAGTACATTTTCAGGAGCCTAGTTTGATTTTCAACAAGAATGTAAGCGTGACTAAGTGGAAAACTGTTGTGACTGTAATGTTATTCCAGAGGGACTTGTTTAACTGACTGTGTTAAAATAAAGCTCAGATTAAAGTCTATCAGGCCTCAGACAGAGCAGAGCTTAGTTAGTTACAGTTAGTATCGCACCCCCAGGGAATGTTGATCAAATCAGCTGCAAAGTATGCATGAATGAAAACTAGAAAAAATAGACTGTATAAATAGTCATAGCTAACCCGGTAGCTGTCATGTTCCAAACAGGAAATGAGCATGGGGGCGCTTCTGGCTCCATCGACTCTGGCTCCAATTGACTTCCATCCATCCATTTTCTTCCACTTATCCGGGGCCAAGTCGCGAGGGCAGAAGTCTAAGCAGGGACTCACAGACTTCCTTCACCCCAGACACTTCCTCCAGGTCCTCCAGGGGGATTCCAAAGCGTTCCCAGGCCAGCCGAGAGACATAGTTCCTCCAGCGTGTCCTGGGTCTTCTTCGGGGTCTCTTTCCAGCGGGACATTCCCAGAACACCTCCTGAGGGATTCGTCCAGGAGGGATCTGGAGCAGATGCCCGAGCCACCTCAGCTGCTCCTCTTGACATGGAGGAGCAGTGGCTCTACTTTGAGCTCCTCCTGTGTGACTGAGCTCCTCACCCTATCTCTAAGGGAGCGCCCGGCCTCTCTGTGGAGGAAACTCATTTCAACCACTTGTATCAGCAATTTTGTCCTTTCAGTCATTATGCAAAGTTCATGACCATAGGTGAGGGGAGGAATGTAGATTGAGCTGTAAATCGAGATCTTTGCCTTTCGGCTCAGCTCCCTCTTCACCACAGTGGTCCGATACTGCGACCGCATCACTGCTGACGCTGCACCGATTTGTGTGTCAATCTCACGCTCCATCCTCCCCTCACTCGTGAACAAGACCCTGAGATACTTCTCCACTTGAGTCTCCAATTGACTTTACATTGGAAAATTGTCACCATTCTTTCTGTAACTGCTGCAGTGAGCCTCTTCATTTTGGTCGTATTAACCCACTCTACATGATCCTGGTGTTTTTTAATTTGCTATTTTGTCCATAAATAGAACCATATTCCTACTGCCCACTGCTGGCCTTGTGAGCTTCATTTGACTGGAGCCTAACGCTATGGGTAACGTCACACTCTCTTATTCCATTTCTTTATACAGTCTATGGTCCCAGCATACCGTTCTGTGGTCAGAACATCAGCAAAACCAGTCATCAGTAAAACCAAGCATTAGCACTGGCTGTGGTCTGTTTTCTGTATTTAGCGGTGCACGGTCTATGACTTCACTGAACTGGAAACATTATGTAGCATTCCTTTATTGTCGGGAAACAAGTGTAAGTGCTATTTTGAGAAATGCTGCTTCGATTGGTTGTAAACCTCTCTGTTGTTATTGTGCTGTATTAATGGTTCTATCTCCGATGGATTGTTACAAGATGAGTGTCCAGCCGAGCGTAGAGACAGCGGAGATGGCAGAGATGGAGTCAGCGAGGGGAAAGTGTTCAGATGAAGTGGGCCGTCCGTGTGTGATGGCGCAGAAGCAGAGTCATTATTGGAAACTGTTCAAATGACTCTTGTTTTCTTCCATGATGTTGGAAGGGTGCCCAGAACTGCAGACTGTAACATTAGGAACCAACAAACCCAATAAATTATAGTGTCAGTCACATTGAGATGTTGAGGATTCTATTTCTGTGCAGGTACTTGGAATTGTACTGTGCCGTGGTTGTAGCATCTGTCAGGATCCAAAATGTTCAAGGGGAACAGAATTTTTGCTCACATACATTCTTTTTTTTTTCTATCTGTGGTTTGATCTTTTCTCCAGTGAAATAAGGGCATAAATGTCACCAGGACTGAACAAGGACTAAACCAGGACTGGACCAGGCTTAAACCAGCACTAAACCAGGACTGACCCATGACTGACCCAGAACTAAACCAGGACTAAACAAGCACTAAACCAGACCTGACCCTTTTTTTTTTTTTTTTTTTGCCTTGGCTAGATTAACATTTACAAGTTAAAATGACTTGAATTTTGAAAAAAGTTTTATCATGATTTGAGTAAATTTAACTTGACAAGTAAAATGATCTACCAATGGAATAAGATTTGTGTGCCTTTTGCTACACTTAAGATTAAAAAAAAAACCAACTCTTTGCACTTCAAATAAGAAGCCAAATCTAATGTTAGCTGAATTAAGAAAAACACACTCTGTTGGCAAATCATTTTACTCGTCAAGCTGAATCTCCATCCATCCATCTATTTTCTTCTGCTTACCCGGGGCTGGGTCGCGGGGACAGCAGTCTAAGCAGGGACTCCCCGACCCTTCATCCCAGACACTTCCTCCAGCTCCTCTGGGGGATCCCAGGGCGTTCCCAGGCCAGCCGAGAGACATAGTCCCTCCAGTGTGTCCTGGGTCTTCCTCATGTCCCACCAGAAGGAAGACCCAGGACACGCTGGAGGGACTGTCTCTCGGCTGGCCTGGGAACGCCCTGGCCACTTGTATCGCGGATACAAGTGGTCGAAATGAGTTTCCTTTGCAGAGTGGCTGGGTGCTCATTTCGACCACTTCTGGTATCTGTTCATGACCATAGGTGAGGGGAGGAACGTAGTTTGACCAGTAAACTGAGAGCTTCACCTTTCAACTCCCTCCCAGTGCAAGTTGATTCTACTTAAAAAAATTATAATAATAAGCCTTTTTTAACTTATGTCGATACTGTGTTTGGCAATATACAGTAATTCCATACAAGTAGAAAGTGGTAAACAAAAAAAAAAAAACAATGAATGAGAGGGTGTGTGCAAATTTTTCACTGGTATATTTAAAACAACCATCCATCAGAGTTTGTAATCGTACATTTGTTGTTCTGTGTTGTCACTCCTCAACTGTGACGCAGTGTAAAATGTGCAGAGCTTCTGTCACTCATGTTGTCCACTTCAGAACCAAAAAACTATTGAGGTTTTAGTGTTGACTTAGATTTATGTATTTACTTATTTAACACACGACACAAACACACAAAAACCTTATAAAAAAACAAAAGATAATGCAGTGTGCAAAATAATTCCCACCCATTATCCCTGGAAATGTTAAATACTTTTACATCAGTACATCTCATATCTTTTCATTAACACATACTAATGAAGTGTATACAAATAAATGATTTTTTTTTACACTGATGCACAAAGCAATTTTACATACGCTTCCTCAGATTCCTCAGGTGTCACCCAAACCCGTCGTACTCCAGTTTTTCTCACAGATGTGCACAGATGTTTTCAAGCTTGAATGACCGGTGCGTCACAAGGATCGTTGGCTTGTTTATTAAAGACATGGCATTGTTCTGAATCACTTCCAGCTTTTACACAATGGTCCCCTGTCAGCTCTTTTCCACTGTAGACCAGGGCGGCGTCTCATTTCTCTCTTTCCTCGCTTCCTTTTCCTTGATTCCTCCCCTCAATCCTCCATTTTGCAGTTGTCAAATGTGTCAGATTAAGTCGTATCCCAAAGAAAACCACAGAGGGAAGGAAGGCGTAAACATGAGGCAGACAATCAAACTTTATTGGTCTCAGTGAGGAGTTTAGATCCTCGCTTTGTCTCCTCTGTGGGCACGACTTCCTCACCCATTTCCTGCAGAATCGAGGAGAGGAATCAAGGAGAAGGAAGTGAGGAAAGAGAAATGAGACGTGGATTCCCATGATTCTGCCTTTGGATTGCATTTGTGGTGAAGTCAGGCATCTCTCCACGTCATTTTCGTCATCGTCGTTCTGTGGCTGGGCTCAGACCTACACCATACAGTTAATAAGGCCCATTAGTATTTCCCCTTCTCGTTTGGGTCACAGAAGTTTCTCCCAAGAGGCTATTTTAGGCATATTTTAAGCCCTTTTCCAACAATTGAAGGTCATTGTGTGCGCATGGTTTTTACCATGTGGTGGAGAAAAGTTTCAGAACAACAATGAAAAGCTAGGCATGTATGAATTATGAAAACGGTGCAAAGTGATTTTATGTTCCTTCTTTTCTCTTCTCTTAAAAAGATTTATTCATTCAAAC